>OZ024876.1:20728777-23128777 GCA_964017185.1 Rugalucina vietnamica
TGCTACTCAAGTCTTTTAAGGAACACTTTGCATAAACACTTCAAAAACTTCGAAGAATGGCACTAAGATAAACACTAATAGTCAATATTTTCATTTCTCGCAAGTAACATTAATATAGTAACGTATGTAACGCATGAGAACATCAAAACTGGGTAAATTCAACTAAATATGCAAAAGCATATGTTGAGTTTATAGAAAATCTACACTGAAAGCACTTAAATGTAACAAAATCTAAAATGAAAACGCTTTTTACTCAAGCCTGTATAAATCCTAATTTGGGCGGCCATCTTGGATGGCGGCCATTTTGAAGACTTTCGCCGGCCTAAATTTTTATACACGGACCTGTTTCATAGACTACTATCATATATCTTTCAAAAAAAGCCATCAAACCTTAAGGCCAAGATCGTGTAGGGTTAACCAAAAATTTGGACCTTGGATCTCGGACTAAAAGCTGAACTTGCTAACTTGCACGTAATCTGAAGCATCTTGGCAACAAGAACTGTGTTAGGATCAGTTCCCCAACAAAATGCATTTTAACATTTCAAATTTTAAATACCACATACTTAAAAGGTCCAGTAGCATACAAGCTGTTTCATGAAAGAGCCTATCTTCTCAGTTTCAATGGGTTCATCGGAACAAATTGAGCCACATCATGAGAAAACAAACATTTTGCATATGTGAGAACAAAGGCGCAGATCAGATTCACAGTAACTGCGAAGCTGATCAGCGCCTCTGCTTTCAGTACATGGATTTAACTATTCCTCTACTTTCTAATTCCAAAATTTCTTTGCTTGTACAGCTCGGTTTGCGTCAGGCCTCATCTGTAACCACATCGTTCGTTTCCCAATGATGTGGCTCATTTATGTATCTCATTGCTGTTCGGCAAATGCAGTTTTTCATAACATGGTTCATATTTTCGACAAAGTAAGCATTTAAACAGTAGAATGTAATGCAACTGTCTTGTTCAAATAAGATCAATTTAAAGCCATCAAAAGTGACCTACCCAACAAAGAGCGCGCTAATTGATGAAATTGGTAAAACAAGCAGATACAATAAGCCAATCTCTTATGAGCCGCGACGCGAGAAAACCGGTCTTCGGAGTTTCCGACCAGGTCTGACACAAACCGGCCTGTACAGTTTCAGAAAAAGTCTAGAAGATTGAAATTTCAGTTTTAAGAAGAAGAGAAATTGTACTATCCGTGTAGCGAAAACAAAGGCGCTGATCACAGCGAAGCTGATCTGCGCCTTTGTTTTCGCATAGGCAAAAATCCGGTTTTCTCACGATGCGGCTCTTATAATATTTGCAAGACATCCAAACCGCTTAACACAAACCAATAGTAGTGAAAAATTGACAAGAAAAGCTTAAATTTAATTGCATCTATTCCTGGTCTCTCTATTCTTACTCTAAAACGAGCATCAAAATGAAGAAAAGAGAAGGAAAAAATAAAACATAAACAGGACAAGAAATCAATATCCCAGAAGAATGAAGCCAAGAATAGGAGTAAAATGACGGAAATTGTCAATTACGAGCGAAGAAAACTTTGGCTCGATAATGAGGGTGGCGGAAATGACAGTAATCAGCGTAACTAGAGGCTTGTCCCCAACAATGATGAAACCTAATGCAATAATATTTATTCTGGACCGAGTTCATTTATTCACACTCAATCATATTGGACAGACACTTTATTAAAAAAATTCTGTTTCATCAGAAAGAATAATGAATACTTGCACATGAATGTATGTTGTAAAGGATTGCCTAGAATTGGGAAAGTTGGTTGATTTGGGGTTGAACATCTCACCAACAGCTACCGTCATACGGAGACAAGGCCCCAAGGTTATAAAACTTTTTTCATGCTCAACTCAGGTGAGACTAAAATTTATCCTGCTCATAAATGTTAAAATGCCAACAATTGTTGGCATTTTAACATTTATAAGCAGGATAAATTACAGGCTTTGGAGTTTTAAACCTTCAATTTCAATATATTTGGACTATTTTAGTATTTATGAGGAATCGAAATTTCAAGCTCAGCTGAGTTAAGCATGAAAAAAGTTTTATAACCTCGGGCCAAGACCTCCGTCTACAGTCTCAGCCGACAGACTGGGAATATTGCGATAGCTTCTATGATATGAATTGATACTGTTAATCATAAATATCAAGGGTATATACTTTGCCTAATTTCATGCATTACAATATTGTTTCATAATTAGAACTGTGACATGAGAAAGCCTGATTAATGCATATGCAGAAAAAAAACCTGAGTAACTGTACAGTGAATTCATGTGCTTTTGCTACAAATATAGTACAAACTTCCTAAAAATCCAATGTTTCAAGCCTCGATCAGCAATCAGTTTTCAATGTATAGACCAGGATACGTCAAGTCTGGTTGGAACCCCAAGGACCAGTTTTCTTGAGATGCATTTGAGCCGCATCGTGGGAAAACCAACAATCTGCATATGCGAAACAAAGGCACAGATCAGCTTCGCGGTAACCGCGAAGCTGATCAGCGCCTTTGTTTTCGCTACTCGGATAGAACAATTCCTCTTCGACTTATATCCGAAAATTAAAGCTTCTAGCTATTTTCTGTGCTTGTACAGCCCAGTTTATGTCGGACCTGTTTGGAAACCACATTGTTGGTTTTCCCACGAGGCGGCTCATTTGATTACCAGGTGTCTAATGGCTACATAGCTCGCCATTGCACAAGAACAATCCAGCTTGATTTTATACTTGATTAATTTTACACCTAATTTGATTAAAAATTAATTTATGTTTCAATAAACAATAGAGTATTTATATCAATTATTATAGTTTGTTAGGTTCAGTCAGGTTATAGTTTCATAAGCAAAAATTAATATACTATTTGGCCTCAATGGTATCAAAAAAAGATGTTTCCACCTCAACATTGACTGGATTGACCCAATCATGAAGACTGGTTGACCCAATCATGAAGACAGTTGACCCAATCATGAGGACTGGTGGACTCAATCATGAAGACTGGTTGACCCAATCATGAAGACAGTTGACCCAATCAGTTGACCATGTTGACCCAATCATGAAGACAGTTGACCCAATCATGAAGACAGTTGACCCAATCATAAAGACAGTTGACCCAATCATGAAGACAGTTGACCCAATCATGAAGAAAGTTGACCATGTTGACACAATCATGAAGACAGTTGACCCAATCATGAAGACTGCTTGACCCAATCATGAAGACTGCTTGACTCAATCATGAAGACAGTTGACCATGTTGACCCAATCATGAAGACTGGTTGACCCAATCATGAAGACTGGTTGACCTAATCATGAAGACTGCTTGACCCAATCATGAAGACAGTTGACCCAATCATGAAGACTGGTTGACCCAATCCTGAAGACAATTATGTCATCCAAAGCACGTCTGTGTCACCCTACCGGACACACATGATGTGATATTCCAATCCATGGCTACTAAATTGATTTTTTTGCTGTATGTCTATATTAAATAATTATCCTTATTATAACATGGTTCACCTATAACATGGTCTATTTCTCTGGATCCCAAAGATAGCGTTATAATGATTTTGGCCTTTATTCTGGGTTTCAATCTTATATCATCTGAAAAGTGATTTCAGCACTTCGTTTCTTGCACAACCCCTTATATCTGCAGTAGACGAAAGTGCTAGAGAGTCATCAGGGAATCACAGAGTTATTTTAGAGATGACAGAAAAAAAATGAAAGGCCTCAGCTTTTTGGGAACACTAGGTCAGGGACTGGCTTATAGTTTTCATTGAATATTACTAGAATATGAGCCACCACACGAGAAAACTGGTCTTTGGGGTTTTCGACCAGGTCCAGCACAAACCGTCCAATACAGTCACAGAGAAAGGCTAGAATCTTGAAATTCTGACTATATTAAAGTAGAGGAGAAATTGTACTGTCCGTGTAGTGAAAATAAAGGCGCTGAGCAGCTGTGCAGCTACTGCACAGCTGATCAGCGCCTTTGTTTTTGCATAAGCAAAAATCTAGTTTTCTCATGATGCAGCTCATATTATTTCTTTGCATGATACAAACTATATGATTTTTAGCTCACCTGAGCCGAAGGCTCACAGGTGAGCTTATAGTATACCCATGCTCCGGCGTCCGTCGTCGTCCGTCGTCCGTCGTCCGTCCGTCGTCCACAATTTCAAAGATCTTCTCCTCTGAAACCGCTAGGCCAATCAAAGTCAAACTTCATATGGATCATCCTTAGGAAGGGGGAACGAAAGTTTGTATAAATGGTCCAGGTCATATGACCAAGATGGCCGCCATGGCTATAAATAGCAAAAACCTTTAAAAATCTTCTTCTCTGGAACCAGAAGTCCTATGATTTTGAAACTTGGCATGAAGCATGAGGCAATGAAGCTCTACAAAGTTTGTATAAATCATGACCCTGAGATGACCTTGACCCTTTTTACGGCAAGGTCAACTTAGACCGCCCATGCATTTGAATGGGGAAAAATAGGAAAATGTCAATTTATGGCAAAAAACTTGCTAGGAATGAGCAAATGGACAGAATATTCATGTTTATGAAAATATTTTGGGCCTGGAGGGTTGTCTGCCCCTGCCCTGGGGCTATATACATATGTATGACCATAATATTCAAACATCTTCTTCTCTGAAACCGCTTGGCCAATCAAAGCCAAACTTTATGTGGAGCATTCTTAGGAAGAGTGAATGAAAGTTTGTATAAATGGTCAAGGTCACATGACCAATATGGCCGCCATTGCTATAAATAGCATAAACCTTTAAAAATCTTCTTCTCCTGAACCTGAAGGCCTATGATTTTGAAACTTGGCATGAAGCATTAGGCAATGGAGCTCTACAAAGTTTGTATAAATCATGACCCTGGGATGACCTTGACCTATTTTGCGGCAAGGTCAACTTAGGCCGCCCATGCATTTGAATGGGGAAAAATAGGAAAATGTCAATTTATGGCAAATAACGTGCTAGGAATGAGCAAATGGACAGAATATTCATGTTTATGAAAATATTTTGGGCCTAGAGGGGTGTCTGCCCCTGCCCTGGGGCTATATACATATGTATGACCATAATATTCAAACATCTTCTTCTCTGAAACCGCTTGGCCAATCAAAGCCAAACTTTATGTGGAGCATTCTTAGGAAGAGTGAATGAAAGTTTGTATAAATGGTCAAGGTCACATGACCAAGATGGCCGCCATGGCTATATATAGCATAAATTTTAAAAATCACTTCTTCAGAACCAGAAGGCTTATGATTATGAAACTTGGCTTGAAGCATCAGGCAATGGAGCTCTACAAAATTTTTATAAATCATGACCCTGGGATGATTTTGACCTATTTTAGAAAGTTGTGTAAATAAGTTATGGTCACATGACCAAGATGGTTGCCGTGGCTATATATAGCAAAAACCTTAAAAAATCTTCTTCTTCAGAATCTGAAGATCTATGATTTTGAAACTTTTCATGAAGCATAAGGGAATGGAACTCTAGAAAATTTATATAAATCATGACCCTGGGATGACCTTGATCCATTTTATGTTAATGTCAACTTAGGTTGCCAGTGCATATGAATGGGGAAAATTGGTAAAATGCCATTCATTGACCTGAAAGTTGCTTAGAATAGGCAAATGGGGAAAAGGGCTATGCATGGTTATGAAAATGAATTGGTCCCATAGGGTTATCTGCCCCTGCATCAGGGCTTTATAAATGTACATGTATATGACAGAAATAGTCAGGCATCCACTTGTCTGAAATTGCTTGGCTAATGAAAACCAAACTTCCTTAAGTGTCCAAAAAAAGTGGGAGCAAAAATTGTATAAATTGTCCAGGTCACTTGACAAAGATGGTCGACATGCCCATAGATAATATGGTAAAATGATGAGTCTATGGGTTTTTGCAGCTTATTTGTGCATCCACTTGGTAGCTTTTGTTGCAAAACACAGTGTTTTTATGTGTTGCTGCTTAAAATGATTTCTTCTTTTATATTTTTACAGACCTATGAGGAAAGGGTGGAAAAAGTCAGAGTGCAAGAGGACAGACTAGACGACAGGTAAGTATGAATCATTGACAAGTCCCATCAGCGAGTGGGTACAAAGTCTGGAAAGGAGGCCGGCATTAAGTAGCATCAGCGAGTGGGCACGAAGTCCGGAAAAGAAGGCAGCATTAAGTCCCATCAGCGAGTGGGCACAAAGTTTCATCAGCGAGTGGGTATTAAGTCCCATCAGCGAGTGGGCACCAAGTCTCATCAGCGAGTGAGCAACAAGTCCGGAAAGGAAGCCGGCATTAAGATTTAAAAAAAAAATGCAAATGAAAGTCAGGAGAAGTCCTGAAATAATACAGGCACAAAGAAATGATGACACTGAATGAAATGAATTGCAGTACAATTATTAACTAGAAAATGCTTCTGGGTATAGTCAAGAAACAAATCTGCCTAATACTTTGAACACAAAAGTCTCAGACAACAATGTTACAGATGCTTTAAGTACCATTGTGTTAAGAAGTTTTCATCCAAATGGCGCAAGGTTTTCTGAACAGTCTAGAGGTTATTAGTACACATGCAACAGTGCCAGACCCAAGGGGGGCCTAAAGGCATGTGCCCCCCCCCTTCCGAACCAACCACCAAATATACCTTGCCCCTAAAAACCCAGCTACAGCTACATAAAATGAATGATTCAGTAATGTTCTAATGTTTTATTACCTATATGAGTGTCGAATAGACGGAATTTACAACTAATTAGTTGCCAGAGGGCTTCTTATACACCTTTAAGTCTGTTATGAAAACAGATATTCACACTTTTGATGAGGTTAGTTTGACAAGCTTCCACTTAATTCAGATCTCTGCTCAAGTCACATCTGTAAAAGACTCTAGATGATCATGATTAATGATGAATCTGTCTGAATGGATCGGGGCACACATTTTTCATCAGGTCAGAATGTTAGCATCCTTTCTACATGTACACTGCCGCATACTAATAATTTTGGGCACAATACAGAAAAGTCCAATTCATGTTAAGAAATTCATATAAAAATTGGGTTTATTATTATTAAAAGACAAGGGGGCACACATGCTTATAAGCAGAAAATTTCAATTTGATATAAACATTGGGTAAATTATTATTATAAAAGGACTAGGGGGCATACAGGCTTAAAAGCAAAAACGTCCAAATCATATAAAAATTGGGTTTATTGTTATTAAAGGACAAGGGGGCACACAGGCTTATAAGCAGAAAAGTCTAATTTGATATCAAAATTGGGTTTATCATTATTAAAGGACAAGGGGGCACACAGGATTAGAAGCAGAAAAGTCCTATTTGATATAAAACTGGGGTTTATCATTATTAAAGGACAAGGGGGAACACAGGCTTATAAGCAGAAAAGTTCAATTCTATATAAAACTTGGGTTTATTTTTATTAAAGGACAAGGGGCACACCTGTAGGCTTATAAGCTGAAAAGTCCAATTCGATAAAAAAATTGGGGTAATTGTTATTTAAGTAAAAGGGGGCACGCTGGCTCAAAAGCAGAAAAGTCCAATTCATATAAAATTGGGCTAAATATTATAATTAAAGGACAAGGGGTCACACAGGCTTAAAAGCAGAAAAGTCCAATTCATATGAAAATTGGGTTTATTGTCATTCAACAACAAAGGAGTACACCTGTTGGCTTATAAGCAAAGTTCAATTCACATAAAATATGGGTTTAGTAGAAATAAATGCAGATAATGAGTTTGTTGCATTTACATGTTTTCTGGACTTAAAACAGGGTTTATTTTGTAAAATTCTTTCTACAATGCCCTCTGAAAGCATGAACTTTTTATTTTTCATTTGTATGTAGCAATGTTTGGTAGTCCCCATTATAAATTGTGCCAGTCATGCCCCTGGGTCAAATTTGGCCATGCCCCGGGGGTCAATAGTGTCCATGCATAGACTTTCATTGGTGGATTCTCAATTAATTTAAATCTCATGAGCTAACAATGTGATAATCTCTCAGGTGAGCTACAGGACCAATGGTCCTCTAGTTAATGTAGGCACAATGAAGAAACTTTGATCAAATTTCTAATTGGCACATTTTAAATCAATTATCAGCAATTCAAGCTTCTATAGAACAAGGTTTGGTTAAGCCTGCCAATGCCCCCTGCATGTGTGCGCAAATGTTTTTTTCAAGATGAGCCATATCTTAATAAAATTTATTCACACACAAACATGATAAATGAGCCGCCTCATGGAAAAACCAACAATCTGCATAGGCGAAAACAAAGACGCAGATCAGCTTCGCGGTAACCGCGAAGCTGATCGGCGCCTTTGTTTTCGCTACTCGGATAGTACAATTCCTCTTCTACTTAAATCTGAAATTTCGAGCTTCAAGCTCTTTTCTATGCTTGTACAGGTCGGTATGTGTCGGACCTGTTCGGAAACCACATTGTTGGTTTTCCCACGAGGCGGCTCAAATATTGTTGATGTTAATTCTGTTATATGATTCTGTATGCTTTCTTGACTTGATGCTTTAGTCAATGAGAACTGAGGTCACATGTCAGGATGGTCGGGCATAGACGGGATATTCCCATCGGTGTTTCGTTATACTCCACACCGACGGGAACGGCTTACATTGAACAGTTAGTTGAAAGTCAAAAATCAACAAGAACAGCAAAGAAAGGAAATACTGTGTTAAGTTAGGTCTCTTTCAACATATATGTCTTGAGAACCGACCATTCCAATGCAACAAATTCTTGGGGTTGTTTATATATGTCATATTTCAAAAAGAAAACACTACACACATGTCTATAAATAGAACACATCAAACTGAAAGTAGAAACTAGAGGACCATTGGTCCTGTAGCTCACCTGAGAGATTATCACATTGTAAGCTCATGAGATTTAAATTAATTGAGAATCGACCAATGAAAGTCTATGCATGGACACTATTGACCCCCGGGGCATGGCCGAATTTGACCCAGGGGCATGACTGGCACAATTTATAATGGGGACTACCAAACATTGCTACATACAAAATATAGAAGCTCTGGGCCTTTTGGTTTCAGAGAAGAAGATTTTTTTAGTTTTTCCCATTGTAAGTCTATGGAGACTATCTACCCCCGGGGCGTGGCCAAATTTGACCCCAGGGGCATGGCTGGCACAATTTATGTAGAGGACCATTAGCCATTGCCACATACAAAATATCAAAGCTGTGTGCCCTGTGGTTTCAGAGAAGAAGATTTTTTAATTTTTTCCCATAGCAAATCTATTGAGACTATCAACCTCCGGGGCCTGGCCAAATTTGACCCCAGGGGCATGAATGGCACAATTTATGTAGAGGACCATTAGCCATTGCTACATACCAAATAACAAAGCTGTGGGCCTAGTGGTTTCAGAGAAGAAGATTTTTTTAGTTTTTCCAATTGTAAGTCAATGGAAACTATCCACCCCCGGGGCGTGGCCAAATTTGACCCCAGGGGCATGGCTGGCACAATTTATGTAGAGGACCATTAGCCGTTGCCACATACCAAATATCAAAGCTGTGGGCCCTGTGGTTTCAGAGAAGAAGATTTTTTAAGTTTTTTCCTATTGTAGGTCTATGGAGACTATCGACCCCGGGGCGTGGCCAAATTTGACCCCAGGGGCATGATTGGCACAATTTATGTAGAGGACCATTAGCCATTGCCACATACAAAATATCAAAGCTGTGGGCCCTGTGGTTTCAGAGAAGAAGATTTTTTAATTTTTTTCCCATAGTAAGTCTATGGAAACTATCAACCCCTGGGGCGTGGCCAAATTTGACCCCAGGGGCATGAATGGCACAATTTATGTAAAGGACCATTAGCCATTGCCACATACCAAATATCAAAGCTGTGGGCCTAGTGGTTTCAGAGAAGAAGATTTTTTTAGTTTTTTCCTATTGTAGGTCTATGGAGACTATCGACCCCCGGGGCGTGGCCAAATTTGACCCCAGGGGCATGATTGGCACAATTTATGTAGAGGACCATTAGCCATTGCCACATACAAAATATCAAAGCTGTGGGCCCTGTGGTTTCAGAGAAGAAGATTTTTTAATTTTTTTCCCATAGTAAGTCTATGGAGACTATCAACCCCTGGGGCGTGGCCAAATTTGACCCCAGGGGCATGAATGGCACAATTTATGTAGAGGACCATTAGCCATTGCTACATACCAAATATCAAAGCTGTGGGCCTAGTGGTTTCAGAGAAGAAGATTTTTTTAGTTTTTCCAATTGTAAGTCTATGGAAACTATCCACCCCCGGGGCGTGGCCAAATTTGACCCCAGGGGCATGGCTGGCACAATTTATGTAGAGGACCATTAGCCTTTGCCACATACCGAGGGGTTGGGGAAAAACTATCGTAACTCATTTTTTTATGAAATTCTGATCTCTTTACAGTTTAATGGCATTTTAGCATTTACATATTCTGACAAATTTTCATATCAATCTAACAACTATTTTTGGAGATATTTGAAAATGTGTGATTTATCGTATCTCCAGAGAAAGAGTTCTAGAGTGGAAAACTATCGTAACTTGAGTTACAATAGTTTTCCACCAACAGTCTTGCCAAGAGACAGTGATTAAGACTAAGTACAAAACTATTGTAACTTGAGTTACGATAGTTTTGCGCCAACTGAAAAGCACATGCTTGAAGTAAAAAAGTGAAAAAAAAGGGCTTTTCCCACTTAATATTTTAATATATGCTAAATGATTTGTAAGAAGATTCAAAATACTTTTCATTTTATTCCAAGTTTTCCTACGCAGGATTATTTCATGTTTATTCACAGTATGAAATAATGATTTCTCCCTTTTGCATCCTTCACCTTAGATTTGTGACATCACGAGTTTTGTAAGGAGGGATATTCAAGTATTTTATAACACAGGGTTCCTTCAGCAGTAGAGCACATCTGGATCCGTTAAAACGACATGTAATATTTCCTTTTTCATATAGTATCTAAAAGTAGATATCATATCTAAATCTAGATATAAACACAAAATATTTGAATTTACATATAGTATCTCGTTCTAGATATATAACTCTATATCCTGTTTATCTATACTTTGTTTTACATATTATATCTAAATTATCATATACAGGCCGACTTCGCTATCTCAAACTCGGTTGTCTCGAATACCCCACTTATGTCGAAGTGATCTCCCACTCCCGAGCGTCTCTCCCTATATGTTATTGTATTTCAACCTTGCTTGTGTCGAACTCGGTTATGGCGAAAACCCGGCTGTGTCGAAGTGATAATTCGATCCCCACAGAAAAAATTCTATTAGTTTCACCCTGTCTGTGTCGAACTTTGAAATCTAAAATTATCGGTCCGACTTCATGATCAGCGAAGAAGAAAAAGGAAGATGTAGAAAATCAAAAGACGATGGTCATTTTTGTCAATTTTCGGAACTGCATTTTTCACATTAGCAAATTGATACAAAGTCCGAAAAAATAAAAAAAAAAAAAAGACAAATTTACCTCTAATGGAGTTAGAAATTTGTCATTTAATCCATCAAAATTTTAGTTTCATTTTCACTTTTCCATGCGGTATCCGATAATTACACACAACAATGGGGTTAATTGATTTGGTCAGCCGCTTTGTGTAAACCAATTGACCTTGATCCGTAATACGTCACACTAGCGGCGCACTTGATTAGACAATAAAGCAGTTATCGGCGCCTTTGAATTTTAATTGTTTGAACACTGTTAAGCGGCGGTGTTTGATGTTAGCTATCAGGGGCATTCTTTAACTGTCACAATATCGTCTCAAAATTAGTGTCATAATTGAGTAGGTCAGACTTTGTCAACTGCTACAAGAAAGCCGGTTTCAAGGTGTCCGATGATGTCGACACCAGTGCAGCTGAGATCCCGAATGAGATCGACGACGACGACCCTCTCGACGATCTGCCATTAGCTAGATTGGTAGGGGCTAACATCACGATGAGTGAGTATGTCAGCGTCGACGATGACATCCCGACATGCGCTGATCTTACCGACGACGCCATTGTGGACGAGATCATCGCCGCTAGAGATGTCACCACCGCCGATGACGCCGACGATGATGACCAGGCCGATGCTTCAGCCGTTCTGCAAGAACCGCCGACAGTCGACATGGCCCTGAAAGCCTGTGACACGATAAGATTGTTCCTTCAACATCAGAACGACGTGACCGACGTGCTTGAGAAACTTTGCCACGTCGACAAGTGTATTACGCAGATTGACTTAAGCAAAAGGTGTGCTAAACAATCCATGATAACGGACTTCTTCCGAGTTTAAATGTGTTAGTGTCAGTGACTTATTCAGTGAATATCTAAGTGCAAACTGGACTTACAATTCTCTAGTGCAAAATGGACTTACAAATCGCTAGTGCTAAATGGACTAGGTAACATGCGCTACATGTATAGCGATGAATGCATGTTTGGTTTTACAAATCACGAGTGCTAAATTTGACTGTGTAACATGTGCTACATGTATACCTACAAATGCATGTTTGTGTTTTGTGCTCTCGTTTGTGCATTTTATTTGTTATTGATGTGTGTTAAACCTTTATATGACATGTATTGAAAAAAAAACAAAGAGTACTGTTTTTGTTGTCTTTATTTCATTACCAATTTAATAGAAACAGCGTTACGACAGTCATGCTCCAAATGTGTTGTTGAAACGTTGATTCTATTTATATAGCGTAGATCGTACGTGACAATTTTCATGTCTCGTCACACAATTTGTTTATCTCGAACTTCGGAAAACTCGAAGTGAATTCTCAATTCCCCTTGATTTCGAGATAGCGAAGTCGGCCTGTATTGTCAAAATATCTCCTTTTTAATATAGTATCTAAAACTAGATATAATATCTAAATCTAGATATATAAACACAAAATATTTCAATTTAAATATAATATCTACTTAGAGATATACAGTTCTTCATCCGTTTCAAATATAATTATTTCGTTTGACATATTATGTCCCAACTGACATATATTTTCAAAATATTTCGCCCCTTAGCAACATGTATACGTAATTTGTAGTGTGGATGTTCCCGTCGGTGTTCCTTGATAACTCTCCACACCACGCGGAAGAAGAGCTAGGTGACAAAGTGAAACTGATTGCGGCTTATCTAGCTGATCTACATAATTTGTCCATCGATTGGAATATGCCAGCAACTTAGTCTGCAACTAACATAGCCTAGTTCAACCTGGCGACAGACAAACAGTGTTAGAAATAAGACCCAGGAAACAACTTGTCCGGGGGGCAATCTGAAATTACTATGAACTTGCCCCTCAAGTTTTGAACTTGCCCCCGAGCAAATGTCTTCTAGTTTTTACTATATCAGTATTATTACTGCTTATCTTCAAAGATATGATTCAATTTTCATTGTTGTGAATTTGTACTTTAGCTCCACCAAGAAGAATCAGGTCAAAAACTTGTTGGAGAATTTCAAATTGTCCTGGGGGCAACCATCCAGTAAGGTTAGGTTGCCCCTAACAAATTTAACCCGTGACGGGCAAGGGGGCAACTGCTTATTTCTAACCCTAGACAAACATCTTAAATATCATCTTGGTGGTGTTCAAACGATTCCGTGTGTTCATGTTTTATCTGACAGTCGGGTCTGAAGACTAGGTCCCTTGGACTTAACAAAAGGTCACAAAGTCTGTAGCCTAGTTACAAATAAGTCCATGTCAGTAGTTTGTCATGGAAGATTGTCGTGGGACCTCGGCTATAAGTCTCACCCGGAGGGGATCGAACTAATGACTCCTTTTTTTACAGTGCATTTAGCTTATCCGCTGTGCCTTAGAGGACTGTATTACCCTGCCATGCGAACACGATCATCGAGTTGCTTATTTTTGAAAACTCCAGTGTGCTAGAACTTGCCAAGATAATGAACCATCTCATCGTATGAAGCTTTGCCATCGGTATTCAAGTCCATGGTCTATTATCAATGCTGGTTCATGACCTACTTGTTTTCCAGCAATCATTCTTATATACTTTCCTTCTCTCGTTTCAATAAGTCAGAGATGTTCTGGGATATCAAAAAGTTGAGGCATCCAGACACAGGAAGCATAAATGCAAATCGGTTCACAGCTAGCAGCACCATTCCAATAACGTGTTGATGCTCTCGACATAAATGATAGCCTTGTTGAACCACATTTTTTAATTTCACGTCTGTGTAAAAATAGGTATCAGAAAGGCACATTTTGAAAGTGTGTCATTTGCGTATGTTAAATCTCGATGGCGGGGGTGGAGGCGGTGAAATTAATACTAAAATTTCAAATGTCTTCTATTTATGACAGTACGAATTTATATAACGTTTGTGAAGAACTGGTATGATTTTTTCAGATGTGTAGAATTGACACAAATCGGTACTAAATCTTCTAACACACGAAAACACGTTCTTGAACCACAATTTTCACATTTTGCAAAGAACTTATGTGAATTATTGGTACTAAATCCTCCCAGCCGGCGAAGAATTGGTAACGAATTGGTATGTAACGAATTTCATTCCATTTCACACGCGATAGGTGCATGTAATCAAATTTCATGAACAATTCATACGTATTCTTCACACTCACGAAAACCACCAATCTGAAGTGGTTTTGCCTTTGATCTGCGATTCAACAACACTTTGAAAACGTATATAAAAGGTGCAAAACGTAAAACAAGTATGACTACAACAGAAGTACCGCCTCGAAGTGGTCAGTAATATAAATACTGGGTGGTATAAACAGTTTTATTTATTTTCCATTATCTTTGTTGAACTAGATCTCGCCACAAGATAAGCTTTTCTTCTCGGTCTGATACAAATTCGAGAAAATCTTTAAGCATGCTTAAAAAGTCTTTTGAGCCCATACGCGCGTGGAGCGCGCACCGACCTACAGCGACGTACATCAACGTACACTAAGCGTTCAAAGCGCGTATGTAACGCGTTTCTAACGTGTCTCCGATGTGCTCCTGACGTATTTTGAATTTTACATTTTTGTCAACACACCCGGCGCGTGTTTGCCTTATATGCTAATGTGTGTCATCTATTTTCCTCGTTTCCTGTGTGTTGAGACCTCATTTACTGTCCTTCCATTGGGACCTAAAAGAAATAGATGGGCTGCTTGTGCCTCCAAGTAAAGCTTCTTCGCTACTGGCTGACCATCTGATTACTGGTTAACAATAATAATAATAATAATAATAATAATAATAATGACTTTATTTAAAGAGGAGGCTCAGTTGGACAAGTCCAATCTTCCCTGAGGTCCTCTATCAAAACAACATATACATACAAATATATACAACATAGAAAATTCACATAAACAAATACAAAAATAAGAGTTCTGTTCCTAAAGTAAAGAATGTTCTTGTGTGGCTGCCCATTCAAGATATCCTTTCCTAAATTGTTGAAGGGAGACAGCATTTCTGAGATGGTTTGGAATGGAGTTCCATATTTTTGATCCTGAGTATGCAAGGCTGTTTCTATAATGTTCAATATTTGGTTTTGGGATGTACAAAAGATTGTCTGCTGTAGACCTAAGAGTTCTGTCATGGACCTCTTTTGAAAAAGTAAACATATTTGTAAGGTAAGCAGGGGTTAAGTTATGCATAATTTTGTACATGAGTATTGCTTTCTGGTACATAACTCTCTCTGGGAAGGTCATCCATTTCAATTCAGCAAAGAGTTCTTCTGATGGAGTTTCTATTGGCTTATCTAGAATTGACCTTGCTGCCCGTTTCTGGAATTTGATAATGGAGGTCATAAGCTCAGTATTGGCATTACCCCAGACTGAACAACAGTAGTCGAGATGAGGGATTATGTATGCATTGTAGAAGAGCTTTCTAGTTGGAATGTTTAGGTACTTTTTAATCCTATTCAAGAGAAAAAGCAATGAGTTGCATTTTTTTAATGTTGACTCGATATGAGTTGACCAACTTAGGGAGTTGTTTATATGAACACCAAGAGAAAAAGCAATGAGTTGCATTTTTTTAATGTTGACTCGATATGAGTTGACCAACTTAGGGAGTTGTTTATATGAACACCGAGCAGTTTCTCAGACGCTGATATTTGAATTTGTTCTCCCTTAATAGTGAGATGAGGTGGATCTGCCATTATTTTGTTGTTTTACCACTCAGGTCTGTGCCTGCCCAGGAAAAGTGGTTCATGTCAGTCTATCCACACATACAAGCCTTGTTGGTATAGTCGGGTGGTTATATTCGAAGTGTTTTTGGATGTCATGATGTCCTAATGTTTGGTAAAAAAGTCCCATAAAAATCGAGGCAGTGTCCCGACATGACCGTTAGCTTTTGACTGGGACTTTAAACATCAATTCAAACAAACATAAAATAAATAAGGAGTGTGGTGACGTACGTCGTAGTGGTAAAGCATAGGAGTCCAAATCGAAGGGATCACTGTGGCACTGGCAGCACCGTGTTGTCCTTGAGCAAGGCATATTAACTCCCCGGAGGACGAGGAGCCATGCAGATAATGTATCTATCGCCATGTAGCGTTATTGCAACCGAGTTTGATGGCCCCTTGCCGAGTTGCATCATGGTACCGCTCTGGCCAGTGTCGATTCGAGCCCTGCGCCGAGCATGTGTGAGACAAGTGTGAATATGTTGTTCGATCCCGGGATTCGATCATATAGGTTTATTGTTTAAATGTGTTGCTTTACGTCCGAGTCGACATCTATGGTCATATTGAGATGTCGACTCCTTTCAATGGGACTTCTACCCAACATTGGGATGTCATGACATGCTTAAAAATACGTGCTGAAGAAATATAATCACACAGCAACTAAAGCTTATGTTTCCTAGGCAGTTTCAGACCTAAGTGGTTAACCAGTAATCGTGTGGTCGATAACTCAGTTATAAGCTCTGTCTGGCAGCCCATCTATTTCTCACGGCCCAATGCTGAATGGGCGGGGATGGGCAACGTTGCATCGGTTTGCCGTCCTTATCCGTTTAGTTTACTTAACTTGAGAGATCGCTGGTTTCCTTTGCAGTCACACTCTCATTGAACAGCCTGTTCATCGAAGTATATGCTTGTTGCTTGGCATTGTGATAGAGTCACTTTTTGAAAAAAGAGAAGAAGAAGAAGAAGAATGATTTATTTACGTACAGAGATCATACGTTACGTTGTCATGAAGAGCCATTGAGCAAAATTTTAAGCTCCCATGACTTCTGGTTACATACAGAAAGCGTTGCTCCTTCCCAATATGACTGAACAATTGCTGATATGGACGTTAAGTCATATAATCTAACCAGCCCAAACATTTTATATATAATTAACGCTTCTTGGAGTATGTCGTTATGTTCAGCAAGTAAAATAGTGTTTACTCATGTAAATCGGACGACGAGCATATTCAAATCCAAACTGTACATAACTTCCCCGTCGAACTTTTCGATGACGCTGGATTTTTTGTTGGAAATTTGTTTCTGCTCAAAATTCAAAACTTCACGCTATGCGAAACTCGATGAGAGACTGCGCATGACGCAAAACGATCACGTGTTCAGATTAAGGAAATAATATATCTGGATCAAAATATATAACGATATTTAGATTGACATGTTATATGTCAATTTAGATATATTATAATAGGGTATATTTCGTTCAAAATATATGGTAATTAGGCATATCTCGTTCTAGATATTGTATGTCATTTTAACGGATATCCCTAACTGTTCAGAGCTTATTGTAGCTCAATCAGAAAACTTTGCACCACATTTATAGCATGTTGGGCTGTTAGTGAAGTTGTACACAAATAAATATGCGGTAAACTAAAGGTAGCAAAACCAAAACAGATGCTGCATAGAAAGCATCATCTGATCTGGATCTGCATTGTTTGCTTTCCAGACATTTCCATCCAAACTTGATAAAGCATGGTGTCCCACACAAATCGGGCTGCACGACTACAAAAATTGGCTTTGATGCTCTAAATTTTGGATTTAGAGAGTAGAGGAATGGTACTATCACTATATTGAAAATTACTACACTATAGTGAAAATAAAGGTGCTGATCAGCTTCCTTGTTAGTGTGAAGCTGATCTGTGCATTTGTTTCTGCTTATGTAAAACATAGGTTTTCTCATAACATGGCTTATTTGTCTATTCTTGTTGTCAGTTCTTGGATTACCATTACATTTTTGAGATACAATAGTTCCACACCAAAGCTCATTTATATGCTCAAATATTTTTCTTGGAGCTAAACTATTGTATGTTGAGTTACAACAGTTTTGCACCAAAATAAAACAATGAAATATTTTTTTTTTCTTGGTGCTAAACTATTGTATATTGAGTTACGATAGTTTTGCGCCAAAATATAAAAATGAATTTTTTTTTTTCAGAGTCAAAACTATCGTATGTCAAAAAAACATTTATTTCTTAAATGTTATTAAACTGTTCATTACTTTAAATATGTGTCATTTATTGTTTCCCATTTAGCCTGCATATATCCCAAACTCACTTTTCCCTGAGATCATACGGAAAAAATAAATAAGTTTTTGAGTCGTGCTGAAAGTTGACAAAATTGAGTTACGATAGTTTTTCCCCAACCCCTCGATACCAATTATCAAAGCTGTGGGCCCTGTGGTTTCAGAGAAGAAGATTTTTTAATTTTTTTCGCATAGTAAGTCTATGGAGACTATCGACCCCCCGGGGCGTGGCCAAATTTGACCCCAGGGGCATGAATGGCACAATTTACGTAGAGGACCATTAGCCATTGCTACATACCAAATATCAAAGCTGTGGGCCTAGTGGTTTCAGAGAAGAAGATTTTTTTAGTTTTTCCCATTGTAAGTCTATGGGACCTATCTGTTGCCATGGAAACCACAATTTTGATACAATCTGCTCCAAAACCTAATGCCATCAATCCCCCAACCCAATTATGGTTCACATTAAATTTGATCAAGATCGGCCTACTAGCTTCAGAAATATTCTTCTTTGAAATTGTGGACGGACGACGACGGACGACGGACGACGACGACGACGACGGACGCCGGATGCCTGCCTATCCTATAAGCTCACCTGTGAGCCTTCGGCTCAGGTGAGCTAATAAATAAAGTCGATATTTTCTGTTTCCGTGTAGTTTCAGAATGCATGATTAGTGTCAGCTGTAGATAAAAATACCTCTGGTGCATATACATATACATTTCTTTTACAAGCATCGCCAAATAAAGCAACTAAAGTTTGCTTACAAAATCCATAATGTGTTCGACCATAGTTTAAAGGCAACTAAGCTAAGCCGTCTAGCGAAAGTGGAACGAGGTACCGAAGTGGAGCGGAGTGAAGGCTAGCCAGCTGATCTAGGTCGGGCATATTACCAATACCTGGTGAACAGTATTTCGACATATATTTATTACTGCTTTTCTAGGAGTAAAGGCCGCAGAAATATTTTCATGACCAAGTCTTCATGAAAACGAAATGTTCAAGACAAAGGGTTGAGTTATACTTTTATGTCCATCAACATCATTCTAAGATCATATAGAGAAATTCAACCCCTACCTTAGAGTTATCTTTCTTCATGCAAGTCTCTGTGTCAGATTTTCGTGGAACCCAAGTTAAAGTCTGAAACAAAGAAAGATCCATTATGCATCATGATAAAACGCCTTATACCCCACTTGTATGAAGTAAAACTGGGGTGTACAGGGGTATTTTCTATTTCTAATACAAAACACAGAATGTGCGTACACATTTGAATCTTCTAGCCGATGCAGTTCTAACGTACCAACAATCAATGTTTTGAGTGAATATAAGAAATTTTTCAAATATGGAAAAAAATTCATTTTTTACAGCACAAGAGAAATATTCATGGGCATGTTTTTATTATGTTATACTCAGACCTGGGGTTGATTACAGTGTCTATTAATAACTTTGTCTAATACATGTAATCAATTACATCTGATTACTTTATAAAATTTTGAATGTAATTGATTAAATTATTATCATTGCAATTTCTCTTCATATCACTTGCTTCAAATGGTTTTAAGATTAAGTTTTACTCACCCTTTCAATATCTTCTTGTAGAGTTACCATGCTGATATTGTACATCTTATTTCTGAAATAGAAAACAGTCAAAATCTTTGATTACATGATCAAGTAAAATAAAATGCATTTATACACAAAGTTTTGCACACTATTTCAGTAAAATGTGTGATTTAATGTTTACATCATTTTAAAGGGATGCCGCCATTGTATAACATAATAAAATTGAAAACATGCTATAAGTTTTCCTTTAGTATTTTTTGTTCATTCTATGATTCCTCAATGCACACAATCAAAAATGGTAAACCATTAAAAGAAAATCATTCTAAATTTTTACCTGACTGTGGGAAGTCAAGGAGGTCAACCTGACTGGCACGGAGTTGTGTCCTTGAGGGAGGCAAATAAGCCCCATTATTCAGGAAGTGGTGGCTCATTCTCAAGATACCTTAAAAATTGTTGACTCATTTGGTCTCCCTCCTGTTAGAGAACCTTGAAATAATCTGTATCATTTTCCATGCCCGTCCCCAACCCCACACCCCCACGGCACCCCCTCTCCCTAGCATAAAGAATTCAGTTGGACTTACTTTGCTCCGACTAACATACGGTCGCCCTCCTGTAGGAGAACCTTAAAATAATCTGTATCATTTTCCACGCCCGACCCCAACCCCACACCCCCACCCCCTCTCCCTAGCATAAAGAATTCAGTTGGACTTACTTTGCTCCGACTAACATACGGTCGCCCTCCTGTAGGAGAACCTTGAAATAATCTGTATCATTTTCCACGCCCGACCCCAACACCACACCCCCACCCCCTCTCCCAAGCATAAAGAATTCAGTTGGACTTACTTTGATCCAACTAACATACGGTCGCCCTCCTGTAGGAGAACCTTGAAATAATCTGTATCATTTTCCACGCCCGACCCCAACACCACACCCCCACCCCCTCTCCCAAGCATAAAGAATTCAGTTGGACTTACTTTGATCCAACTAACATACGGTCGCCCTCCTGTAGGAGAACCTTGAAATAATCTGTATCATTTTCCAAGCCCGACCCCAACCCCACACCCCAACCCCATCTCCCTGGCATAAAGAATTCAGTTGGACTTACTTTGCTCCGACTAACATATGGTCGCCCTCCTGTAGGAGAACCTTGAAATAATCTGTATCATTTTCCACACCTGACCCCAACCCCACACCCCCACCCCATCTCCCTAGCAGGAAGAATTCAGTTGGACTTACTTTGCTCCGACTAACATACGGTCGCCCTCCTGTAGGAGAACCTTCAAATAATCTGTATCATTTTCCATGCCCGACCCCAACCCCACACCCCCGCCCCCTTTCCCTGGCAGGAAGAATTCAGGTGGACTTACTTTGCTCCGACTAACATACGGTCGCCCTCCTGTAGGAGAACCTTGAAATAATCTGTATCGTTTTCCTCTCCTTGGAACCTTGGGATGTCGGACAGTTCTGAAAACATACAATGGAAATTGATGTGAGTATTGAGAAAAAACATTTCTGTTACAGCCTGCAATCTTAAACGGAGCAGGGCCCAGTTATATATAGGGAGATTCGGGGGAAACCCATTATGAAAACATGACCATGCAATATATCGTTTGTTGTTTTTTTTTCAGTTGTAAAAATTGAAAATTTCATCAGAAAAATATATACTCAGAGGACAAAGTTTAGTCCTTTGACCAGCCTGACTACTATCATGCCCAGGCGCTTGCCTTAGATGTTCCCCTTTATAAAATTTGTAAAGTCAGTTTCTTTCTAATTCTGAAAAGAAACTCCACCAGTTGTCAATTTTGACCGAGTTATTGGCCTTTTTCGTAAAACATCATTTTTGTAATTACCCGACAAATGATCAAACAGCACTTTGATTAATAGCGCTTTCTGATAGAGGTTGTTGCCAGTGACAAAAATCCTAAAAAATCTTTTCAAAATTCAGCCACAGTCTCGAGAAATAACGAGTCATTATTTTGAGATTACCTCCCTTTCATTTAAAACAAGAACGAAAAATGATGTATTCCCTCACAGTGGCAAAACCACATGTGATATTTTAATCGTTTTTGTTGGAAATGTTAGGTTATATTCACAGTTTTGTGACTGGTAATTTTAATCCCAAACTATCAAGGAGTTTTGAAGCTATAGCAATTTAAACTGTCCCAATGGGATTTTATATGTATTTTCACTGACTAAACTTTTGCCGGTGAGCATATTTTTAACTTTTCTGCTTGAAACATAGATTGTGGGTACACATTAGAACAGCTTGCTGAGGCTTTTGGAGCTTAAATAGGAAAAATTATCCTACATTTTGTCAAGAAAATATTTTAGCTGCACAAAGACAGTTTCAGAAAATCTACAAAAAAACATTATCAGCCCCCCCCCCCCCCCCCCCCCTCTCTCTTTTTGTTTTTCAAGCTAGCTAGCTGTTATTATAGCAATTTAGAGTCAACTATGTTTATCTGTGCTTCATCTTTTAGATTTAAGAGTTGTAAATATTATACTAGGAGTGCATGCTAAATGACATGGAAAGATTTTTGAAAAATATCAAAATTGTAAAACAGGATGACATTATCAAATTTATCATGTGTTGCTTTTTTATGAACACTACAGGGTGACAAAAATAATGTTTTAGTACTTATATAGCAGCAAGGTGAAAACTCATTAAGATTGTATCTTGTGTAGCAATTATAATGATTTCAAGACCATTTTTGGGTTGGTTCCAAACTGTTTTCACATAAAATATGTGAATTATGTAAACTAGGATGCTTATAATCCTTTTCTTAAGTAAATCTTAGAAAGAATGATCCATCATTATTATTGCAACAATAACAGAGTTTATGAAATGGGATGGAATATGAGCCTTCGCACGAGAAACCCGACAATCTGGGTTTCTGACCAAGTCTGACACAAATCGGCCTGTACAGTCACAGAAGCAGGCTAGAAGCTTGAAATTTTGGATTTAAGTAGAAGAGGAATTGTACTATCTCAGTAGCAAATCAGCTGTGCAGAAAATGTTTTCACATAATGCAGATTGATGGTTTTCTGTTGCAGCGGCTCATATTATAAATGGAGTTTATTTGCTGTATCATCCTGGATTTATATATTTTCTCAGGTCACACTATCACAACATGAGGTGTCATTGATGCCAGCTGAGTGGACTGTCTTTCCAACCATACCAATATTTTCTTCTCTATAAATAGCCTCCTTTTCACATAATTTGAGCCGCCTCATGGGAAAACCAACAATGTGGTTTCCAAACAGGTCTGACACAAACCGGCCTGTACAAGCACAGAAATGAGCTAGAAGCTTGAAATTTCGGATTTAAGTAGAAGAGGAATTGTACTATCCGAGTAGCGAAAACAAAGGCGCTGATCAGCTTCGCGATTACCGCGAAGCTGATCTGCGTCTTTGTTTTTGCATATGCAGATTGTTGGTTTTCCCATGAGGTGGCTCAATTACTGTAAAACAGTGAATAGTCTAATCAAAAGCTGTACTTTGGTTCAAACGCATTTATTTCAAATTCAGTATACATGCATATATATATATGTAACATACAATATCAAAATAAGAGGATTTGAACGAAAGCCTATGGCTTGTAAAGTTCATCTCCTCTTATGTAAATGCGTACAAGTTCCATTTGGGTCAAAATGAGTGAGATGAGGGTGTTCTGGCATTTTGATTCTACTATCCTCTCTGTCAACTCTGTCAATGCTTGTACCCCACTGAAGCCCACTAAAATATTCTACAAAAGTAGAATAGTAAAGACACTCATTGTTGTTTAATAATTTAAGAAAAGTTTGAAATCTGTAGTGACATTGACCTTTCATCTGATAAGGACATTGACTGTTCATTGACATGTGAACAAATTTTTAACATCTTTTTCAAAAACATTCATCATAACTAAAATGATCATCCCTTTGGGGGACAGGAGATATAGATATGAAAATCATTGAAGATCTAATGATTGACACTGTTGTACATCATAGCATGATTTATTTACACCATAAAATGTTTAGCCACTGCCTTTTATTGCAATTCCTCCATAAAATTTTGCAAGAATGATCATATCAATTTGTTCATTGATATTAATGAGGGGCTGCAGAATTGTTTACTGGTAATGCCCCTTTTGCACATTTTAGGGGAAAATAAAAACTTTTCTATCTCTTTCAATTGTTCATATATTCATGTTGACAACTTGGTAACATATGAATAAACAATTTTTCAGTCATATAAGGATCATCAGAAGCTTAGCAACGCTTTCTGCCTTAATATGTAGGTACTAATTACAAGTCAAGGACACAACCCAGTGGGGCTCAAACTCACAATCAAGAAATCATGTCTGTGAAATGTATACCCCCTTGAACCCCACTTTTATATAGTGAAAATGGGATATACAGGGGTATACAATTTTTCTAATTTTTGCTCCAAAACATAAATTGTGGGTACGCATTAGAACCACCTCAGCGAGGCGGTTCTCAGGCGTACCCACAATACATGTTTTGAGCATAAAATATTATTTTTTTTTTTTTTTTTTCGAAAGAAATTTTCAATTTTTACAGCAGAAAAAAAATCTATGTATATTGCATGGGCAAGTTTTCATAACCAGCTACCTCTACATCCAGGTTCAACCCCAGCAGGCACATGACGTCATAATGACGTCAGATCGACATCGATGCAACGTCATGACGTCGCATCGACGTTGATATGACGTCATTATGACGTCATGTGCCCGCTGGGACTAGGCTATCCCCCTCTGCTACTGCTGTTCAGTGGTTCAGTCCATAAATCCCCAGTATCTTTATGGTTTCCCCTTATCACCCTCAGACCTGGCAATTTCTCAAAGAATATCAGGGTTCCTTGCTTTTTGGCCTTAATCAAGATTAGCAAAGTATATAATTAAGTTAAAAGTCAATATTTTATCATCAGCAATCAACAAATTAAATTGCATTACAGAAGCTCAAGGTCTATCAGGGAGGCAAGTTTTTTCTCTAGTTTTCTACACCCAATAATCCACAAGAAGATAAAATTATCAGGATCCATTTTATCATACAGATAGAGACATCCTGTGATTCTGTACCTAATATGAGCCGCAAGGCCAGGAAAACCGGTTGTTCCAGATGTTCCGCTTGTTTGGGGGTTTCCATCAAGTGCAACACAAATGGATCTGTACAGGCACACAATTTAGAAAGCTAGAAGCTTAAAATTTTGGATAGATCTAAGAGGACTTGTTCCGTGTAACGAAAACAAAAGAGCAGTAACTGCACAGCTGATCTGCATCTTTGCATAATTATGCAATTTAGTCCAAAATCATCCACATGCCGACAAGTGGCAAACCGAACAGCTTATTGTAGTATACTGTCTAATTCCTGCAGTAGGAATGTATAAAGCTTGGCTAAAGTCATTGGGAGAAGCCACCAACTTGACTCGTCAGAGGCAGCTATCGTCCTAAGCTTTTCTAGCATTTCCGGCAAGATGTCACCGAGATCATGTCTACATATATATTGCCTAATCTGATGGGCACCGACATTAAACTAAAAAAAAAATAAACTGAAATTGCAGGCTTTCAAGTGTTACTCGACTTGCAAGTACAATTGGGTCATTTTTTTTTTAAATACATTGTATATTTTTTCATTTTTTTTTTTTATATATTTTTTAATTTTTTTTTTTTTTTTTTTTTTTTTTTTTTTTTTTTTTTTTGTAAGTTTGTTTACAACAAGATGTCAAAATTTGATTTCACTCCAAATGAACGATTTATGGAAATTAAAGGGCAATTCAAATTTTATATCATTTCATCTCATCAATGAACGCATGTCATTTGGTTGAGGATCACCGATTTCTTTATATGCCACAATACATCCTTACCACTTTAACCGACTGACCCCTAATTTACTACAAAATATTGAAGTGTCACTGAATACCATAAAATTCAAAAGCATTGGACAATCCCCACCCATCAAAATATATACCGCATTCCTTCTAATAATTAAGTGCGCAGTGCGCTTAGCTTTTCAGAATAACTGAAAATTAAGGTAATACCAAAATATAATTTTAATTAGAGCACATTACTCACACTACGCAGAAAAGCAACACAAAACAGCTGCAAGATATCAATGATGATGCCATTTAAGTCTTCCAAGCATTTCAAAATATTGTTAGAGCATCTAAAAGGTTGAATTTTAAACTTTTAATGCAGCAAAAAAAGTATGAATGAATAAAAATGGTGTGAAATACCAATATACTAGTCGAGCAGTGTGCGCTTTTGCTCATGTTTTTCAGAAACGACCAGGGTGTGCAATTATTGGTCCAATTTGGAGCATGTGTGCTGATAAGAATGAATATGGTATGTAATAAACATTATTCTTTCTTTGCATACAAAATCAAAGTCAATATTGTATATTATGAAGGTACATTAAAAAGTATATACATGTAAAAGGACAATTTCAGAAGCAAAAGCACCCTGCAAAAAAGCATCACAACAAGGCCAATTACATGGCAGCCCCCAACCAAAACTACAGCCAAAATCTAACCCTATTCATAGTGCATTTTCATATATTTTATCATGGGACATAAAAGTTTAAAATCAGACTCATTAACAATGGGAGACTGTGGTTAATAACCTTTTGAGTATAACAAAATGTAAAATGGTTGAATTATGAAAATGAGATACAAAATGTCAGTGTCCAGCCAACTGATAACCCAGCCAAGTATAGCACAGCCAAATTTAAGTTGCTACATAACAAATGAGCCGCCTCGTGAGAAAACCAACGATGTGGTTTCTGAACAGGTCCAATAGAAACCGAGCTGTACAAGCACAGCTGGACATTTTAGATTTAGAAAGTAGAGGAATTGTTCTATCCCTGTTGCGAAAACAAAGGCGCTGATCAGCTTCGCAGTCACATAAAATGGAGGCAATTACCCGACAAGACCTTAGTTATTGACTGGGATGTAAAGCATCAATTCAAACAAACAAAATATCACACAAGTCATATAAGAGTAAAGATCTATATACAATATCCCTAAAATAGTATTAAAGTTTTTAGCTCAGTTTTCACCAAGACACCTGTTCAAACACAGGAAAGTCAGAAAAAGGTTTTAATGATTTATTTATACTAACAGGGATTTCAGAGAGCAATTTGGTAGTCCCATATCAACTTTCAAGTGTTTATATCTGAGCCTGTGCATGAGAAAACCAACAACTTGCATAAGCGAAAACAAAGACGCAGATCAGCTTCACGGTGACCGCGAAGCTGATCAGCGCCTTTGTTTTCGCTACAAGGATAGTACACTTCCTCTTCTTCTTAAATCCGAAATTTCAAGCTTCTAGCTTTATTCTGAGACTGTACAGCCCGGTTTGTGTCGGACCTGGTCGGAAATCCCGAAGCCCGGTTTTCTCGCGTCGCGGCTCACATAATGACTACTAGTAAAGTCCTTTGACCTCTGTACTAGCCATATATGCCACATCATGAAACATCTGAGCCATTTGTAAATGCCAAAAACAAATTGTTCCTACATGTAATTCCAAGCTTCTATAACCAACCATGACTAACTTGTTATACTGGAAATAATATGACATACGGCAGAAAGGTTTTCTCATAAAGAGACATTTATGTTTTTCATATGTGGACCAAAAAAAAATGTTAATTGATCATTTAAACCCCCAATTAGTGTGTCACAACAATTAATCTATATGTGTTACTGCCAACCAATCATGACATCTAGTAGCCACATCCGGCACTATCATATGAGCCCCGTCACGAGAAAAACAGCTTTTTAAATTTGAATATGCGAAATCAAAGGCGCAGATCAGATGTGCAGTAACAGCTCATCAGTCTTTTGTTTTCACTACTCAGATAGTACACTCCTTCAATTTAAATCCTAAATTTCAAGCTTCTAGTCTGCACAGGTCGTTATAGAGTGTCAGACCTGGTTGGAAACCCCAACGACATGTTTTCTCATGTCGGCGGTCATATCACGTTGAGACAGTGCCGATCTGAACTACGCCCTGGCATTGCTTCAAATCAACTGCTATTACAAATCCTTTTTTAAGACCATTTTAAATATGATTAAGAAAATCAATTATATTTGAAAACTGATTCTATAACACTAAAACGATTTTGATAGGTTATGATACCCAAGTCATGTTTGCAATGGGCTTTATTAAGATTTTATCAAATTAAGCATTAGTATAATATGTTTGAAACATGCAAAGATCAGTCACAACTCAGGTGCAAACCACACTCGACCACCTGATCACACCACCTGACAATCTTCCAAAATCACCAAATATGACACGAGAAAATCAGATTTTTGCCTTTGCGAAAACAAAGATACCGAAGACCGGTTTTCTCGCATCGCAGCTGACATCATATAGAAAAGATGTATATAGAAACAATAAATGGAAAATGATCAAATTTGATGTCTTCATCATTTCAATTTCATGATATAAAGTTTTGGTGTTGCAGTGACTCCACTCCCTCCACACATCCCCCCCCCCCCCCCCAAAAAAAAAAATCAATATAAAATTTGTTTTGATATACAGCCACATAAAATTTTGAGTCTTTTATTATTATTATCACTGATGATATATAATGTTATCTGGGTGTGGACAAACCAACACATCAATTATTATAGTGATTATCTTGTCATAAGTAAGTTTAATATAGTTTATTAGTAATGTACAGACTCATTAATATTGGACTGAAATTATGAATCTCCTTTAATGCAATTAAAAAGTCTCTCTGCTTCCATCACCCTCATATTATCTGAGCCGAGACGCAAGAAAACCAGTCTTCGGTAGTTCCAACCTGGTCTGACACAAACCGGCCTGTACAGCCACAGAAGAACACAAGATGCTTGAAATTTTGGATAAAAGTAAAAGTGGAGTTGTTCTATCTGTGTAGCAAAACAAAGGCGTTCTGCACAGATACTGCACAGCTGATCATCTGTGCCTTTGTTTTTGCCTATGCATGCTGCTGGTTTTCTTATGTAGTGGCTTGACACATTGTGGTAAAACCTGTTCTCTATTTTCAATTCAAATACAACTCATTTGTTATCAATTAATTTAAATACTTTTTGTTCTTAATATGCACAAGGAAATTATTAAGTCATTGATAAGCTTGCAGAACCAGGAGCCAAATAGAACAGCACCCTGCATGCATCCTGCTGCTGCTGAAAAAAATAATATACCGGTAACTCATATTATCTATTAAATCAGTAACACTATCAAATTCTACCAAATCCATCTTTTACAGTACTGTTTAAAGACACAGAAATTAGTATCTGTCATTTTATTTAAGAAATCAGAATTTTGTGCTGAAGCAGACGGGCATACAGCGCCAGTCAAGCTGATAGGTTCTCAGTGACCCACAATCACTCACTACGAGGAGGTCAGTCTACTGATAGCTTTGTTATACAACTCAGGCAAAAGAAATCAAATGGAAAATCTAGGTTTATATTCGATAAGACACTTGTGAAATGAACACCTATATTTAAATAATCATACCCCAATAAACACACAGAGATTCGCTTATTCATTGTAACCAGCTGGTAACCAGTAAAACGTTTGAGTAAACATGACGCCATCTCGACCATTAATCTTGGCAGCCTTTCAATGCTAGATAATAACAAAATCGAACCCAAGCAAAGACAGATTTAGATTTCAAAACAGAAAACACAGATCAAAAACTTTAAATCTTGGCAAAGGTCTTCATACACTAAGCGGTACAGTATATAATGATTTTTGGCAGTTTGATTTTATATGAACAGCAAACAACGCCAACAAATCAACAAATCTTTAAATGTGTGCATTAAGTCTAACCTTTTTCACAATAACCCATGGTTGAACTACAAAAAATATTAATAATATTTTCATGAGAACTTAAGCAGAATGATTATATTAAGCTTACACAGAAAGATTAATCTTTAGTAACCCCCATTCATGCGAGTCTCTGAGGTCTGGGAGATGCAGGGTATCTGTGTCCTGGGGCTAGTTGTTCAAAATTAACAACATCGTTAGTTAACGATTCGTTAAAATTTCAAACATGAATATTACAAATACACTGTTATTATTTGTTGAAAAAATGTGAGAATCCTTTCGCAAAGGATTCTCACATTTTTTTCACCAAAAAAATAGCAATCTATTTGCTTATGCAGTCAGCATTTACTGAATGAGTTGTCTTAACGATGATATGTTATACTAATGAAGTTTTGAAAAACTGGCCCCACGTATTTAAGCTTTTAATTCTGTAGAAGGGCTGTATTTACCCACAGCCTACAGTTCCCAAAGTGGATGCTCTAACTGCAGGAGCTGAGTTATCGGACCAGTTTAGCTCCAATTTTTGAAATTATCAACATTTGTTTCAAAACCTTTTAGAGTGTAATCTTTATCTGAATGGATGAATAACTTTTGTAAGTTCTTTGAATCCATATTCTGGATCATCTATACCTATATTTTAATAATTTCAAGTTGAACAGATTGGGCAAAAATGTGTTAAGGTAATTTTGTTTCGGTTTAACAACCGAAACAAAATTACTTAAAAACATTTTTGCCCAATGAAATGTAACCATCTATATACTGATCTTCAAGCTTGATCCGAAACCATAAAAAATTATCAAACCTTTCTTTAAAAACACTCACTATCTTTTTAAGGGAGAGAGATGTATTAATTTTGAACATCGGATGAAAAATATGATTAAAGAATTAATCATCCCATAAGTTATCCACCAAAGGAAATATATGAATTAGTTAAAAACTACATGTAAATGTAGTATACAGTTTAAGGACAGTGTCCATGGTCTAAATTTCTCCTACAACTTAATCTAACCCAGATCATACATAAAACTATCCAGAACCTCGGTAGCACCGTATACATCTTCTTTTACATGTTTGCATTTTCTCTCTGGAAATCAAGAGCTCATGACACCCTCATAAGCTTATTGTGGAATTGCAATGATTTAAGTGGAATCCCTTCTTGGTATTATTTAATATTACTGTTATTAAAGTACACAATATGGCACGAAGTCTTTTGCATTAATCAACCACTTAAAAAACTTGTCAAGATCACCCTGACCACCTGCATTAGTGTTTATTCTTTCTGGAGAAAACAGCACCATAAAACCTTAAGTTTACAATGTATTGGATTAATATCACTGAAGTTTCACACTTCAGTCTTTAATCCTGAGATAAATTGAAACATAAAACCCACAATAGAGACCCCCCAATTCAGTTTGGGTTAGGTAAAGTAGCAACAATGGTTTAAAGTATGTCACAGTGTAGTAAAAGATTTTATACAAAAATAAATCTTGTTGATTATTATCTAAATGTGATTCAGCACATTTCAACATTTAAAATTGTGTATTAAACTTTGTGTTTTATTTTCTTGGGCTCAAATGGGTGTGGGTTTTATAGTCTCACTTTCAAAAGTAATCAAGGAAGCGTAAAATAACAGCACTATCTTTTTGCGCACTTACTGTGAATTTTCAACATTTCAGATGTCAGTCCTAACACTGTGATCTGAAGCTGAACTCTTGAAATTAACCCAACAGCACACAACAATAGACAACTCAGGTCAATAATGCCTACATAAAATTAAAATCTGACTTTAAAGTGGCTATATATGAATTTTTGGTGTCAGTGGTTTGATATGTTTGTTTTTCTGTCAAAGGCCATCAATCTGACACATGACCTCAAAATATTGTATAACACCCTTAACAAAATTTTCAACAGTGTCCATGGAATAAAGTGATAGCTAGTACATGTAGCACATAAAATCGCTCCAGTAAACTTATCAAAGTTATGAATTTTAGTGCGCCTCAGTTCACTTATGAATTTTAAATTAGGAATCCATACAGTTTTCTAAATATCATAACAAATAATTCTCAAAGCCTAGCTTAAACTCATATGAATTCATTAGCCTGTTTAATAAATAAGCAAGGTATAGATAGGCATACATATCATCCTCAAAAAGCTGTATAATAATGTATATGCACAAGGTTAAATTTTTTATCTTCAGCAATCGGATTAGTTATAGCATCATCTTCATTTTAACCCCTTAAACATGAGTTTATAATAAATAGCACCACAGAACTGCTTGGTTGTTCAGACTTCCAGTCCACAGTGGTTTGAACCCTTTCAAACCCCACTATCCTTAGGTCTTTCCCCTCTTTTTTCACTTTCTCAATTGTTATAAACCTGCCATGAATTGACCTTTTAACAACTTAACTGCCACTAGACCATAAAATCTCAACTCAAGGGTGAGTAATAGGTCCTATTTTATTGTCTAGTTTCAGTGACCAAATTGTCCAATTGTCCTATAATAACTAGTCCAGGACAAACCCTGTGATTAGAGGTTTTTCTTTGATGTCCTCTGTCCTTATGCTAACTTACATCCTCACAATAAAACTCCTTTAAATCAGATAATTCTGTTTGGAAGTCCCCAGGACATGCTAAATTCTGGTCTGAAAGTTTTCTTTCTTTGTACTTACATCCTCTCTCAATCTTTTGCCAACTTCAGAGTTCAAGGATATTCCCCAATTCTGCATTATTACTACAGTTTGTTTAACACTTTTTCCTGAATGATGGGTAATTTTATTTAGAATGAGATGAGGTGGTAGCATCCCAGGCTTTTCTCGGCCACCTGAAAACAGTAACCAGCCCCTGAAATTTGTAAGTAGATCAACTTTGTCAATGGTATGAACCCCAAATCTTTCTACATTTTTCGAAGAATATTTCAAGGCGGTATTGTAGATGATAATCAATTATTACTTAACATTTAAGGTTTATCATGTTTAACACAAATTGTAACATCTTGCAACAGGGCAAACTTTTCCAGCAAGATCTCTCAGAGATCATTATCAGGCAAAGATTTCAAGTTGTTTTTTCATTATCCTGTATATCTATAATTACAGTCAGATCAGTAAGATCTATATCTATATATACTCTATGATGATCAGTAAAATTGCAGGCTATAAGATCTACTATTTAATCACCTGTTAGTCCCTCCAGGTTATCTTCAACAACATCAAAGATTTCAGTATCCAGGCCTTCAATATCATTGTTCTTTGTTATTTAATTTGGTCATCATTTTTCTTGATAGTTTATCTGCAGATTTCTTTCTGAATTTAGCTTTTGTGATGAAATTAATCAGCAAACTCAAAAACATGACCAGGTTCTGTTATTTCTGCTGCTAGGCTGTCAATTACCACTTTTCAGTGTTTTTGTATTACCCCTCTTCCAGTCATTTTGGGAAGGACAGCTGTTCTTTAAACCTGTCTTTTACTGTTTTATTGTTCCAAAAACTAAATGTTTCTAAATATGGAAGTAAAAGTCATGTACAATTCTACATTCTATTCTGCTGTTGACAGCCTCTGGCATTTCATATTGTTCAATACACCTACACTCTCAACAATATTAGAAACATGATTTTCTGAAATAGAATACCATGAAAACATGTTTTCAGATTTCTCTGAGATACTTCATTGTAATGACACAATGTCATGCTTGTGTATATAGTATTACAATTTATTTCAAGTTTATATGAGTTTAGCCATGTCTTTGAAAATTCATGTCTTACAACAGTCATTGTTTATTGTCAGTCAACATTTTGTTTTATTTTGTTCTAAGGTCTTGTGGTACAGAAAATGGTTTTTGTATTAGAATCATTAGACAACAGCAAAGTGTGTTGATCTTACAGTGCCTGTCTGGTGATATGCATCTGCTGTTGCATGATAATTTGTAGACATTTAGGAATCCAGGTAAATACCCCCCAGTTGGTAGGTGCCAACTTAAGTGCAGGAAGTAATTATGATTTCTACATAGTACATCATTTTGTACCATTATGATTATAAAAATTTGGTTACAGGTAATTCTGTAATGACCAAGGGGAATTTACTTCCATTTCAGCATTAAACATTATAGATCTACATTATAATAATGAAGAAAATCAATATTTCATAGCAATGCATTACAATTACAATTATGTAATGGAAAAATGACCCATTACAAATTACAATTACAATTCACCCCATGTCTGATTTTGTTATTGAAAAATACTCAATTAGTAATGTATATACTAGCATCAGCTGAGCCGCATCGTGAGAAAACGGGATTATTGCCTATGCGAAAACAAAGGCGCAGATCAGCTTCGCAGTAACTGCGAAGCTGATCAGCGCCTTTGTTTTCGCTACTCGGATAGTACAATTCCTCTTCTACTTAAATCCGAAATTTCAAGCGTCTGGCTCTTTTCTGAGCTTGTACAGGCCGGTTTGTGTTGGACCTGGTCGGAAACCCCGAAGACCGGTTGTCTCGCGTCGCGGCTCAGCTCATTTTTAGGATTTCTGTAAAAATCATTAACAAAATTGGATAACTTTTTGTAACTGTTGTGAAAATACCAAATATTGTTTGATCTATAGGATAGAATGCATTCTTGAATTGTGGTTCATCTCAGTAATAAGCTTGGCATTTCAGATTAACAAAGATGTACTCTCTAGAACAGCTGTTTTCTTAAGAACTTTTCAGATTTCTTAGCACTAGACTGATACTTACAGCTCAATCTGATAGCTGAATCACATCTTTGTTGGCACATCTACTTGTTTCTATCTATTTTAAGTTTGAAAAAAAAAAATGTTATTATTGAGGGTCTTTCTGCTAGTTTTTACTGAGGCAGGCAAGAGTCTTTATGCATATACCGCGGTACCTAGTCCAATTTCTTGTGCGACGCCAATTATGATCTATTTTAACTACTAATCCATATTATGATGGCAACAGCATACTCTGCTTCTGACATCAAATACATCTTACATATCAACATGTAAGGCTTAAAAAAAAAAATGTTATGTTTCCGATTTCCCGACCGACTGGTCAAAATCTGCGCCGAATGCAACTTTTTTTAGCGCTCAGAAAAAAAATGTCGGCGACCGACCCTGTTCAACGATTCCGGTTTTTATCAAAAGTCAAAACCATTTCGTTACGAGAATTTGTCCGCGCCGATTTTCGGATATTTTCGGTCTTTAACATTACGATCAAGAACAACAACATGGCTACTGTGTAGTGTGTTGACACGACCAAGCACATTAGTCGCCATTTATTTCGACAAATGTAGCCACATACCTGCTTCAAATGTAATAAAAGCCTTGCGGCACAATGTCCCGTTATCCCTGTTATACGAAGACGGCCATCCTCGGTGTAAAGGTTTCCGATTTGGAGTCAAATGTGCGGTAAGAAGAAAGTCCGGTCAAAAAAAAAAAAAAATACCTACCGATCCCGATTTTCCAAGGAAAAAAAAAAAAAAAAAAAAAAAAAAAAAAAGCCTACCTACCGACCCTATGCTAAATTTATGATGAAATCGGAAACATAACATTTTTTTTTTTAGGCCTAATAAACTACTTACTGCTGTCTAGGGCGCAACATCTGCTCCGTTAACGTGGATTGATATATTTACAAAGTCCCTAACCCCCCCTAAACTTTGAACATGTTGTTCTCAGTCCTGGGATACAGATCATTCATGATATTACATCTCCTGAAAGGGCTATGAATGACAAACGTTATCCTAGTAATATAACCAGAATTTGTATTTGCATTTTCGTGCATGTTGGTAGTGAAATGCACTGTTAGTTTGAAAACTGCTTTTATTTTTCTTGCATTGTTTTACGCTTAAATAAGAAATATTGTGGGATGAGTGTTGGCACGGTAGTTAGTAAGAAGAAAAATCTATCAACTGCTATCATTTTTGTTCTGTTTGAAACAATTCTTACCGAAATATCTGCAGACAAAAAGCCCGTTTTTTGAGACTAATCAAGGTCAAATTAATGGGCTTATTTGTTATGTAAAAAGGCTATGGAAATATACTGTATATGTATGTTCTACCTGAATGAACAGACTACCTGTCCTATTTTAACAGGTATACACAGCGTGTACATACTATAATGCATATAAATATAGTGTACAAAATAATTTTATCTATGTTTTATTTGAGACATGTCTCAGAGGACTTTAAATCCAACGTTACTTCAACAACACACAACAATTGTTTTTACCCTTATTAGATACATAAAAGATATTGTCAGAAGAACTTCCCTAATGTCTAAAACGTGTGAAGACACTGTTCAAAGTAAAAGTTGCTTAATTTATTTGGCATGGTATATTTAAGGTACAGGTATTTGCATAAGTGACGGACAATATTATCTAAAGTAATAAATCTGATAAAGATGATGCACCTGCTATTCATGCAAATCGTTTCTAAGCTAATTTTTCAGCTTGCAAATTAGTTGGAGAACATTATTTAGACCTTCACAAAGGTTTCTATCAATTAAAATCAAAAATTTATTTTAAAGGATTATTTGTGGAAATTTATTAGAAAAATAGGTAATTTCACTAAAAACTTCTATTACAATGGCTTCCCTTTGGAAAACATTATCATTCATAAGAAAGTTTAAGGTTTAGGGATTATTCTGGTATGTAACATGCCACATTTTTTTAAAAAAATCTATGAAATATTTATGAGCAGAAAACACTATTATTATAGTAATAAGGAACCTTAACAAGGTGATCATTGTACACAATATATATTTGAGCCTGTGCATGAGAAAACCAACAATCTGCGTTCCGACCAGGTCTGACACAAACCGGCCTGTACAGTCACAGAAGCAGGCTAGAAGCTTGAAATTTCGGATTAAGAAGCAGAAGAAATGTACTATCCGTGCTTAGAAAACAAAGGCGCTGATCAGCTTCACAGTAACTGCTGCGAAGCTGATCTACGTCTTTGTTTTCGCCTATGCAGATGGTTGGTTTTCGCCTATGCAGGTTGTTGGTTTTCTCATGCGGTGGCTCATGTTCAATTATTTTGGTTGGTTTGTTTGTATCAGTGTTTTACAACTATTCCATAGATTAGGTCATATGGAGACAGAACCCCCTTTCTTATTAGAAAAACTGTCTTCATATGACCTAAGTTGTTGAGTGGTCTCTGGGTCACACTGTTCCTCAGGGCAAGCCACCAGAGGCAGAATATAAGTCAGTACTTATTTTAATTTCTTTTACCATTCATTGAAAAATGCCCTTGGTGGAGGAATTACACATTAGAAATATTCTCATGACCGAATCATGCTACAGAGATGGGGGTCCATTTCTGATTTGGGTCCTAGACTGAATATGATTCAAACAAAGATATTGAACATGTATAAATGTCAGTACCAAAATTTTAGCCTTTAATGTCACAATTAGCTTTTTTTCTACAACCTTGAACTTGTGTAAACAGTCTGTTTTGACGCCATCAAAACTTAGCGATCTGTTGTAAGATAGCAATGTTGACAAAGTGACTAATTTGCTAAGTTTGTATTTGAGTTTGCACTCGTTTGCAAGACACTCAGAAGATCGAAAAGTTCTTAAAGTGGACCTTGTGTTAATCTTAAATTTAATACTATTGAGCATGCATGAGTCATACAAAATCGGGTGATTAGGTAACGAAGTTCACCTGAACTGAAGGTCTACAATATGCATGTAAGCCTCTGCATGAAAAAAACAACAATTTGGGTTCCAACCAGGTCCGACACATACCGGGCTGTACAGTCACAGAAGATGGCTAGAGACTGGAAATTTTGGATTTAGAAAGAAGAGGAATTGTACTATCCAAGTAGCGAAGCTGATCTGCGCCTTTTTATTCGCCTATGCAGATTGTTGGTTTTCCCATGCGGTGGCTCATATTAATTTGCACGTTACCTTGTCCTTTTACTCACGTTACTACCATGCACCTAGTGACATAACATACAAACAAACAAACTAAGGGAAAGAAAAAAAAACAAAGTGAGAGACTGCATTGTAGTAATTCTACTGGTAGTCCAAGATGTTAAAATGCGGTCTCGTATCCACATCAACTTGCTGAGTGGGATGTACGACCATCAACACTTTTTATATGAAATAAAGATTTTCATTACTAAATGTAATAATAATTTAGGGCAGATTCAGACGGTGCAACAACTGTGTTTTGCCACAATATTGTGTCTGTCAAGTCCTACAAATAAAAAAAAAATATTGATTTACAGCTTTTGGGAAGTGCATTTTGAAAGAGACTTAATGCAAATGCATATTTTATGCTTTAATCAATTTGAAGACATGCAACATCATGTTTTGAGTGCAAAAAAAGACAAGTCGATATGATACTGTCAGTGCTTAGAGAGAGACGAAAATGTCTAAATAAGGATTGGGACTAGATGAGCCACGACGCGGGAAAAAGGGCTTCAGAATTTCCGACCACATCTGACAACTTACAGAAGCAGGCTAGAAGCTTGAAATTTTGGACTTTAGAAGAAGCAGGTTTAATTTGTACTATATGACTGTGTAGTTACTGCATATCTGACCTGCGCCTTTGTTTTTGCATATGCAAAAATCCAGTTTTCTCATGATGTGGCTCAAATATGCATCTACTTTTATGGAATGAGAGAGAAAGCAGGGTAGGGCTGATACAGAGTGATACAGGGCAAGGCTCTAAGCAGGGTAGGGCTGATACAGAGTGATACAGGGCAGGGCTCTAAGCTCAACAGCCAAAGTACAACATCAAAGTCAATACCAACACAAAGCCCTTAATACTGCTAACAAAAATGAAAGTCCACAAGTGTCTAGAATTGTACCCTTCATCCAGCCTTCATCCATAGTAAAAGTTCTGATAAATGACTGATATTTGTGTCCCTGGTACTCAAGACTTACTTTCTTTCAATCGTAAGAACAAAGCATGTTATATGAGTCTGTGCGCGAGAAAACCAACAATTTGGGTTCCGACCAGGTCCGACACAAATTGGCCTGTACAGTCACAGAAGATGGTTAGAGGCTGGAAATTTTTTATTTAGAAAGTCGAGGCAATGTACTATCCGTGTAGCGAAAACAAAGGCACTGATCAGCTTTGCAGTTACTGCGAAGCTGATCTGCGCCTTTGTTTTTGCCTAAGTAGGTTGTTGGTTTTCCCATGCGGCAGCTCATATATAAATGAAGTTTGAAGATAGCTATATATTAGCTGACTATATATAAATAACATCATAATCATTCAAAAATGTTCTAAGAGAGATATATTTCAGCCACATGCCAAAGATCTTTCAGAGCATAAAGTAAGAGCACCTGCTGTGGGCCAGTTACTGTTAGAATTAATTGCAAATACAGAAATAGTTGAGCCGCGCCATGAGAAAACCAGATTTTTGCCTAGGCGAAAACAAAGGCGCAGATCAGCTTCGCAGTAACTGCGAAGCTGATCAGCGCCTTTGTTTTCGCTACACGGATAGTGCAATTCCTCTTCTTCTTAAAACCCGAATTTCAATGTTCTGGCCTGCTTCTGTGACTGCACAGGCCAGTTTGTGTTGGACCTGGTCGGAATCCCCGAAGACCGGTTTTCTCGCATCGCGGCTCAGTTAATAATTCATTACAAGCTCAACTAGAAAGAACTAAAGTGTTAGGAGGGCAGTAAACTGGGAATAAAGAAGGTGCTTCATTAGCGAGTTATTGCTGACGAAAATTGGAAAACAACTAAAGGGAAAAGAAATACACCCATGTACATGTCACAGCCTTTTCATGTTCGCAATTAGCATTTAATGGGTAGACTTAAGAAATTACACAAGCTTAACTGATGTAGTTTTCTCATGAAAACGCTCCCATAATTAAGATCAAAATTTGCACAAAAACTTTTAAATTTTTTTGAAAATTGAAATAACCAATTTTGAAGAGCTGTCATACTGCAATAATTTGAGCCACATTGTCAGAAAACAGGATTTTTGCCTATGCGAAAACTAGGGCCAATTAGCTTTGCAGTAACTGCGAAGCTGATCAGCACCTCTGTTTTCGCTACAGGGATAGTGCGATGTCTCTTCTTCTTAAATACAAAATTTCAAGCTCCTAGCCTGCTTCTGTGACTGGCCGGTTTGTGTCAGACCTGGCTGCGGAGGGAAAACAGTAGTGGTTTTACCAACGACCAGTCCCTGTTTTAGCAGGATTTGCTGGACCCAAAGTCAAAGTCCCCGCTATTCCCCGCAGATGGGGGGCAAATGTTGTTACAAATGACTATATTGCATTATGCATGTGTGAAAATCAGGTTTTGTCACGACCCCGCTAAAATTTCATTAACACCTTGATATTCTTGATATTTTTCCACCTGATTACAACAGAGATGTCAAAGGGTAGATTTCTTTTGATCCCAAAGTGACATGACCCTGATGAGATCCTTAAAACTTTATAATAAGACCTTGAGCAATGGAGTAAATAATGGGGTATGGTCGCTTAGAAGTCAGCAAACATTAGAGGACTCAAAGCTAGTATGGTTGGAGCCCATATTAAATGTGCCGCGTCGTGAGAAAACCGGATTTTCGCCTATGCGAAAACAAAGTCGCAGATCAGCTTCGCAGTAACTGCGAAGCTGATCAGCGCCTTTGTTTTCGCTACTCGGATAGTATAATTCCTCTTCTATTTATAGGCAAAATTTCAAGCCTCTGGCCTGCTTCTGTAACTGTACAGGCCGATTTATGTGGGACCTGGCCGGAAACCCCGAAGACCGCTTTTCTCGTGTCGAGGCTCAAATTTTGACATCCATGAGAACAATGCCTCAGTTTTTGCAAAGCAGCTTCAATTTGTTTGAAGCAATATGCCTAACTGAAAAACTTATCAAGTCTATGAAACTCGAAATTCACTTTTAATCTGGGTGACTTGAGACTTCTTCTGCTAGTTAAAAAGCAAAGCTAAAACTTTTAAGTTTAAAGGGGCCTTTATGCTTTCCCTGGCAAAATGAGTTATTAAAATTTTGTGGAGTTAAATCAACATAAAAATATTGATTTAAAGGTAAAAACCAGCTTGACACTTCAAAAGGTTTTACAACTTCAACCATAAAGTTTAATTTACTTACTACAATCACTCCAGAGTTGTAGGCTTGAGTTTTCCTTGACAGCCAAAGTACTTTTTTGTCATCTCATCACGAAAACATGTCCGTTTAATGTATACCCCCCTTAAACCCCACTTTTATATAGCAAAACTGGGGTATGCAGGGGTATACCTATTTTTCTTATTTTTGCTGCAAAACATAGATTATGGGTACTCGTTAGAACCGCCACGGCGAGGCGGTTCTAATGTGTACCCACAATCTATGTTTTGAGCTAAAATAAGAAAAATATCTAAATTTTTCATTTTAACGAACAAAAAATTTTGTGCATATTGCATGGACGTGTTTTTGTAATGTTCAAAATTCATACTCAAAACAAGACTACCTTTCTATAGAAACTCTGACATTACTAAGACCATCTACAAGCTGTTACACTCTGGTTGACCAGAAAAAAACAACACAAACACTGTAAGCAATATTATGGGGTAAAATACCTGCTTGGGATCAGCTTACAATGGTTCATTCTGATCCCTGGCACTTTATTCTCAGACAGGTATTTACAACCAGTACCACCTTACATGTACATGTACACTGATTTCAACTGCTTGGTTGTCTCTGGATAACTGGTGTGTTTTTGCCCCCTTTCCAAAATCAATGACACCTTTCTATGAAATAGACCCATTTTACTAAGACCTGGGCCTCTCACAAGCTGTTACATGGGTTTGTTTTGACCTTGAAATAATCTGCAGGTCAGGTCGTTTCTGTGCTGTATACATGGTGACATCTGCCACACACCGGTTATCTACAGTGAAATAATGCGATGAGGAACAACAAATACATTATAATCAATATAAGGTAACGTAGGATCACGCTGGCTGTCTCTGGATAACCAGTGTGACATGACAGGGACACTGGCATTTATGATCTTCTGGCAATCTTTGGTCACAACCTACAAATTTTTTTCTCCATTTCAGCCACGTCATGAGAAAACCAACAAACCAATCTCTACAAGCACAGAAGATGGCTAGAGGCTGGAAATTTTGGATTTAGGAAGAAGATGAATTGTACTATCTGTGTAGTGAAAACAAAGGTGCTGATCAGCTTCGCAGTTACTGCGAAGCTGATCTGCATCTTTGTTTTCGCATATGCAGATAGCTGGTTTTCTCATGAGGTGGCTCGTTTAAGCAAAGATTTCATTTGACATTGCTCATGTTCAACCTTTCTTGGATACAAATACTACCATGTTTGCACAAAATGAGTTCTGTCAACATTACTACTTAGATACTATCACAAAATTGGCTATTAGGTCAAAGTAACTAGTACAATATGAAAATCATAGATCATAAGAATGATTAGAAATGTAATATTTGTCCAATATTGAAGTAAATCTACTACTAAACACACTGCACTTCAAAACTATTATTTTCCAAAAAAGAAAAAAGAAAAATTAAAACTTCAAAACGAAGAAAAATGCCAAAACTCACTGACACTTCATGGTACTCATGTATGGTATTGCCAAGAATTAAGTGAAAAAGTGATCATCAGGCATTTACAAAGAAGCACCCAAAACCACACACACACACAAAAAAAAAGATGCCAAAAAAGTAAAACCACAAGTTTGTATCACCCTCTGATTCTGAACAATGAACAAGGAAGAAGGTAATGATCTGGTTTTACCAGCCATGTCATGAGAAAAACTGATTTTAAGCATTATACGAAAACATCAGGTGCAGTAATTGTACAGCTGATCAGCAATTAATTTTCGGTTTTCATTCCATCCGTAGTACATGTTACATCCATCTAGGACCAAAATCCTGCAGTTTAAGCTGCTACGGCCACCTTCTATATAGCTCAGTTTGACAACTCAATTTGAGACAAAACCTAATAGTACAGGTTTTGCCATGGCACTGCTGCCATTATCGGGTAATTATGTATTGTTTTCCCAGCAGCTAATGATGTAACAATCAATCAATCAGCAATGTGCAGCCTCCAAGAAAAAGGTCCCCCAGACACACAGAATTACCCTACATCACACCGGTTATGCAGGGACAACCAATGCAACTGAGAGACATTCTACATGAGCCACAACGCAAGAAAACCTGTCTTCAGGGTTCCCAGTAAGGTCCAACACATTCAAAGAAGAAAGCTGGAAGTTTGAAATTTGGGATTTAAGTAAAAGAGGAATTGTACATAATTCGTTTAGCGAAAACAAAGGCGCTGATCAGCTGTGCAGTTACTGCACAGCTGATCTGCGCCTTTGTTTTCGCATAGGCAAAAGTCCAGTTGTCTTATGACTCAGCTCATATAAGGGTGTTACCTATCTGTGAACAACTTACTAATATGGATCAGAATGATCTGTTGCAAGACTTGTTCCCAGACTGGTACTCCCTATTGTCGTTTTTTCTTATTTTCCTACGTCAATTGTTCTCTCAGTCATGGTGGTTATCTCTGGATAACCAGTGTGAATAAACAACCACAAGATGTGATTCTCAGTCTCCCTGTTTACTGAACAGTAAGAGTTCCTCAGCTGATTCTTTCTTTGTAGGGGTTATGTTGTTATGTTGTTTGAGGACACTCCTGTGCCTTCAGAAATTAAAGCTATACTACAGACACTGTTATGTCATCTTGGGTAAAGAAAACCACTCACAATACAAGTCAAACACACTGGGCTTCCTGTTACTAAGGGTTACCCAAGTGCCCCCTGAGTTAATGGAGCCATGACGTGGGAAAATATACTTAAAACTAGTGTATGAACAACTGACAATCCTGTATAGTTGGACAGTTTGATCAGAAACTGTCTTTGTACAAAAAATAGAACAGTTTACATCTACATACATGTAGCACACGGGAGTTATTGTTTATTCTAGCCTGATCATAATCTTGCCACGTACACACATAACTTATGATGCCTGGGCTCAGTCAGAGTGAAGTAGTGCACACATCCTGTTTTTAAGACACCCAGTGTCAAAATGCATAAACTGTCATAATATTATTCATATACAATTTCATTCTACTTTTTCCCCAGTTTTATTCATTTTTTTTTTTTTTCAAAGATAAATGAATGAAAGAGAAAACATCATTCGAAATGCACACTAAATGCACAATCATTCGAAATGCACACTAAATGCACAATCATTCGAAATGCACACTAAATGCACAATTTCATCATGCACACTTATCGCGTCATTTAGCAAGGGGATTATGTTCCATAAGCACTGCTTGATTGTTCTGATACCCAACAAAGGTGTTGAAATCATATTTTATCTAACAATTGCTTAATAAATAAATCAAAATCTTCACCTAGTGGGTACATCAAAAGCAGTTGACACAAACATAAGTCATATGATTTGAGCTGCGTCATGCCTATGCAAAAATAAAGGCGCAGATCAGCTGTGCAGTAACTGCACAGCTGATCAGCGCCTTTGTTTTTGCTACTCGGATGGTACAATTCCTCTTCTACTTAAAGCCAAAATTTCAAGCATCTAGCCTGCTTCTGTGACTGTACAGGTCAATTTGTGTCGCACCTGGTCAGAAACCTCGAAGACCAGTTTTCTGGCGTCGTAGCTCATATGATTTGGCAATCCTGGTCCTCTATTACGCATGTTGTCGTTCTTTCTTAACCGCTTTTTTAATATCCCGTCTTTTCATAAATACTCATCAGTATTCTAATCGTGTCAGGTAACGCTCATTAATCACTGGGTAAAAAAAGTGCATCCTTTTCTGTGAAACCTCACTTTATCAAGTTGATCAGCTTTTATATGAATTTTAATATAAAACATTATTTTCCTACACAATTTATGTTTTGATTGTTGGTATACCTTCAGCAAGATATTCTGTTCTTTATATGTTTTAAACCAAAGAGAGTTGAATATCTTCATAACTGCATAATACATGTATGTATGGGGAAATTTTTGGATACCCAGTTTATGAGTAGCTCCTCAGTCTATACATTATTTTCATTTTATTTTTAATTTTACAACATTATTTGTTGATCTGCATCAGAATGCTTCAAATAGACATTGAAAGGCACAACATTCTGAGGCCAAGTCTCTACAATATGTATGTCCAGTTTTGTCCACTTAAAGACACAGATCAGCTGTGCAGTTACTGCACAGCTGATCAGCGCTTTTGTTTTTGCTACATGGATAGTACAATTCCTCTGCTACTTATATGCAAAATATCAAGCTTCTAGCCTTTTTCTGTGACCGTACAGGCCAGTTTGTGTCGGACCTGGTCGGAAACCCCGAAGACCGGTTTTCTGGCCTCATGGCTCATATGAAAAGTGAACCCAATCTTTGTAAGGAACAAACATGTACAGAAAATAAACACCAAGATTAGAACCAGAGCGATACTGATAAACTTTGCTCAATATTATGTAAAACCAAACATGGTCAAATCCTAAAGCCAAATCTTGATTTTAATTAAGATACTGGACATGAGTAAAAGTTGGTATTTGTGTTTAATTGATCGAATAGGAATGAAAACAAAATTTGATTTAATGAGAGAAGGGACCTTTTATCTACCAAACAGGGGTACTATTATGGGGACAATTGTGCAAATATTGAGTAATATTGCATTCAGTCTGTCAACTATTGTGTCACAATGTTTGAATTGGCTAATTATCACGAAAATGTGGCTAAACATATTTTCACCTGGTCAGTGTAATCATATAATTAGCAATACTAAACTAATCCAACATAGTGCCAGACTCTCACACTAGGATGAATGGGGATGTGTGACGGCAACAATATTGGTGATCTTATACTCCCTTTGATGTTTCTGGACAATATCGAGAGAGAAGCCTCCTAGGGCAGTGGCTTCTCTAGTCCTTCTGATGAGAATGATCCCATGACAATTTTCCAGCACAAAATGTTGACAAAGACAGACTGTGACGAGTCTGGACTCTATGCTGTGCCTAATGTGTAAAGTTCTGGAGACCTAGCCTTCAGGTGACTGCCTCAGTATCATTACGAAAACATGCCCACATAATATACAGAGTTTTCTTTAGTTGTAAGAATTGAAAATTTTCATTAGAAAAGTTTTGATAGTTTTAATATTTATGCTCAAAACATACATTGTGAGTACACGTTAGAACCGCCTCGCCGAGGCAGTTCTAACGAGTACCCACAATGTATGTTTTGGATCAAAAATAAGAACCAGAGGACCAATGGTCCTGTAAACGCTCACCTGAGTCTGCTGCATATACCAATAAACATGTTTGAATATTATGGTATTTAACCCCAGTGCAGGGGCAGATGAAGCCCTTGGGCCATTTTCTTTTTTCAGAATAATCAATATTCTGTCCATTTGTCAATTTCTTGCTGGCTTTTCCCTTCATATGACATTTTAACAGTTTTTCCCATCCAAATGCATGGGCAACCCATGTTGACCTTGCCATAAACTTGGTCAAGGTCATCACAGGGTCATGATTTATATATACATTCAAGTACTATAGCCATGGATGCTTCACGCCAAGTTTCATTGAAGTCAATCTATTGGTTTCAGAGAAGAAGATATTTGAAGGGTTTTTACCATATATGGGCATGGCGGCCATCTTGGTCATGTGACCTAGATTATTAATATACACATTGGTTCCCCCATCCTATAGATGCTTCACATAAAATTTGGCTTCAATTGGCCACGTGGTTTTAGAGGAGAAGATGTTTGAATATTATGGTAATATACATGTATATTGCCCCTGGGTGTGGGCATATGAGTCCTTAGGTCCATTTTTTTTTTCAGAATCATTTATATTTAGTCCTACTACCCATTTCCTGCAAGATTTTCACCTCAAATGACTTTTTAAAAGTTTTCCTTATTCCAATGCATTGGGGACCTATGTTGACCTTGTCCTAAAATAGGTCAAGGTCACCACAGGGTCATGATTTATATATACATTGTAGTACTTCAGCCATTGGTGCTTCATGCCAAGTTTCTTTGAAATCGGTCCACCAGATTCGGAGAAGAAGATTTTTGAAGGGTTTTTACCTTATATGGGCATGGCAGCCATCTTGGTCATGTGAACTAGATAATTTATATATACATTAATTCCCCCATTCCATAGATGCTTCACATAAAATTTGGCTTTGATTAGCCAAGCGGTTTCAGAAGAGAAGATGTTTGAATATTATGGTAATATACATGTATATTGCCCCGGGTGGGGGCAGATGAGCCCCTGGGGTCCATTTTTTTTCAGAATCATTAATTTTCAGTCCTACTGCCCATTTCCTGCAAGACTTTCACTTTAAATGACATTTTAAAAGTTTTCCCTATTCAAATGCATTGGCGACCTATGTTGACCTTGCCGTAAAAAAAGGTCAAGGTCATCACAGGGTCATGATTCTATATACATTGTAGTACTTGAGCCATCGATACTTCATGCCAAGTTTCTTTGAAATCGATCCACCGGTTCTGGAGAAGAAGATTTTTGAAGGGTTTTTACCATATATGGGCATTGCGGCCATCTTGGTCATGTGACCTGGATTATTTATACATACATTGATTACCCCTTCCTATTGATGCTTCACATAAAATTTGGCTTTGATTGGCCAACCGGTTTCAGAGGAGATGATGTTTGAATATTATGGTAATATACATGTATATTGCCCCAGGATGGGGCATATGAGCCCCTGGGGTCCAATTTTTTTCAGAATCATTAATATTCAGTCCTACTGCCCATTTCCTGCAAGACTTTCACTTTAAATGACATTTTAAAAGTTTTCCCCATTCAAATGCATTGGCGACCTATGCTGACCTTGCCGTAAAATAGGTCAAGGTCATCACAGGGTCATGATTTATATATACATTGTAGTGCTTGAGCCATCAATGCTTCATGCCAAGTTTCGTTGAAATCGGTCCACCGGTTCTGGAGAAGAAGATTTTTGAAGGGTTTTTACCATATATGGGCATGGCGGCCATCTTGGTCATGTGACCTGGATTTCTTATATACACATTGGTTCCCCCTTCCTATAGATGCTTCATATAAAATTTGGCTTTGGTTGGCCAAGCGGTTTCAGAGAAGAAGATCTTTGAAATTGTGGACGGACGACGGACGGACGGATGCCGGATCATGGCCATCCTATAAGCTCACCTTGTGAGCCTAATGGCTCAGGTGAGCTAAAAATAGGCATACCCCTGCAAGCCCCTAAATAAAAGTGGGGTTAAAGGGGGTATACATTTCACGGACATGTTTTCTTGAGGATAAAATTAACATTAGATCAGTCAACCCAGTTCTCATATCTTTCCTAACATTCTAAATGAGCTGACGACTACATTTGCAAACAAAATTAACATTGTTCAAGCGACATTTTGCAAATATCAACCAAACTGACCGAACAGTGACCGAAATGTGAAGTGTTTTGGAATAACAAGCAGATTTAAAGTTCATCAATTTCAAAATATGCATTACTGCATGTTATAATTTAATCATAAATGCCAAAAACAAAAAGATACTTTAGGAGAAAGTCCCTTAATGCATGCCTTGTATGTCTTGTTGAGAAAACCGACATTTTGCTTATGCGAAATCAAAAAGACGGTTCTAAATGAGTACCCACAATCTATATTTTGGATCAAAAATAAGAAAAATTGTATACCCTGTACATCCCAGTTTTACTTCATAAAATTGGGGTATAACTGTGCATACTTTTCTGCATCGTCATGTTTTCCTGATGAAAATAACTCTCACCTTCGTTTCCAACAACACTGTTTGGTGTCCAGCTCTGTTTCCATGCCAATGCAGGAGCAGCAAGGTCATAGGTCACAATTAGTCCAATATAGAAACACACTACCACTAGTTTACGCTTAATTACGGGTACAAACATGGCCGCCTTCTCGGTAAACATGGTTGTCAGTGACATTTACCTGAAACATGAATAAGACTATTGTAAAGAACATGTAAATCCAGCCAATAATTCAGAGTATGAAAATAAAAAAATCTAATTACATGTATTAATACATTTTCCCCTCTATATATAATGCCTCAACCTCTTTATAACATTATTGTTGGGGTCCATGGCAATTTCCGTGTTAGGTATCCAATCCGTGTTATAACAAGAGTAAAATATATAGATATATAGCAAAATTAAACCATAATTATGATTAATTATGGGGTCCATGAATGATCTGTGTTATATCTAAAACCGTGCTCTAACAAACTGTGTTATAAAGAGGTCCAGGTGTATAACGAGTCCCTGTCTTGAGAGACCACTTTAATTGCCCCCACAGCGGTCTCTTAACACAGGTTCAACTGTACATGTACAGTCCAAACATGTTAGGGAGGACCTCATCAAAGGTTTGCTCCCAGTGTATCTTGAGAAAAGTGATGGCTTTCAAACTTGTTCTACATTAAAGACTGATGATTGCCAATTTATTTATAGAAAGAATAAATACAAAAATAAAATCAAGACATATGGCATAAACATACAGTAACAGAAGTCATGTTTGGATGGACAAATCTTTCCCCGATAACAGTTTGATTATCCTGTCAAGACAAACCACATACAGAGATAAATGAAGTTTTCATCACCATACCACCAAGAGCCGTGTGTAAAATGTTACCAAAAAGGGATAGCCATACACATACTCATACATGTACTCATACACGAACATGTATTATTTTTTGTATCAGATTCTGTTCCATTGTTTGTACCCTATTTTGAATCAAAAAGCACACTATCAAAGAGATATCTACATCAGTACATGAGGCGATATCATAAACATCAGTTTTCCCATCCAAAAGACAGTAGAGACCCAAGACAGCTCCGAGAATGTCCGAGATAAATCTAAAGACCCTGCACAGCTTTACTGGTCACAGCCTGGCTTAATCATGGCTTTGCTGACAAAGCATAATACATGTACATACCTACGAGTTTGGTCTGTATGTATGGAAGAATGGTATAAGAACTACATGAGTTGCACAGAAAAAAAGATCCTCCAGGTTTTCCTAAAAGTTATGAAATAAGTATTATTCATAAATGATAATAATAATAATATGTTGGGCTGTGTGACAGTTGTCACAGAGGAATTGTCACAGAGGCTTGAATTTTTTTTTTTATTTAGAGGGTTGCAGACTGTGGAGTGAAAAATTTTTAGCTTTCAAAAATGCGAAAAGTAGATCTCCTCATGAAGTGGCCTAAATCATAAACACTCTTTTAGCCACATTAATCACTTAATCTTGCAGAAAATTAATCTTAAGCTTATGTGCAGCCATGTGCAGTATAGATAAAACCGAAAACACAACAAAATGTTTTTGTGTACCAATTTTGATTATAGAATTACACATTAACGTTAATCTCCTATTTAAATGATCGGATTAACATGCACATGATACTATGCAATCGGTTTATAGCACAATATATATGATCCATAAAATTGGCAAAATAAATGTTGAAGCTTGAAATAAAGTTGAAAGAGAAGGAAGAAACAAGTACAAAAGAATTAATATAGTTTACATGCATGGAAAACTTTTCGAATGACAAAAACCTGTATTTTTGAGCTCATGGACTAGTCTATAAAAATGTATCTGTGTGTGTATATGCTAAATGTTGTAACCCTCGTAAAATAAAGACGTTACTTACTTACTTACTTACTTGCTTACAACATGGCAAGTCTTGTGTCCTTTTTTATGGGACATAGGCAAACAGTATAGCCCCAGATGTGACGCTGCAGATTGCTGCGTCGCATCTGGGGCTATTCTATTTGCTTGAAGGAATTTCATGGAAAAATGGAATAAAATTTCAAAATCTCACCAGAAGCCCCTAAAAATGAAAGTGGACTGACCCAAATGATAATAATGGGCAATTCCATTCATCATTACCATTCCAAGCTACAACACACCAGTTATCCAAAAACAACAAACACGTCTGAGAAAAATGATCAGATGCAGGTATTGGGCTGTAGGATGCAACTACCTGTATGGGAACAACTTATCATGTATCATAATGACCTGTGGCAAGTTGTTCCCAGACAGGTATTTACTCTCTATTGTGACAGATGCTCATTGAAATCATCTTCATTGGTTGTTCTCAGTTGCATTGGCTGTCTCACAATAAATGGGGTTTATAGATGTGCCACCTCGTGGGAAAACCAACAATGTGGTTTTCGAACAGGTCCGACACAAACCGGCCTGTACAGCTACAGAAAAGAGCTAGAAGCTTGACATTTCGGATTTAAGTAGAAGTGGAATTGTACTATCCGAGTAGCGAAAACAAAGGCGCTGATCAGCTTCGCGGTTACCGCGAAGCTGATCTGCGTCTTTGTTTTCGCCTATGCAGATTGTTGGTTTTCCCATGGGGCGGCTCAGATATCAACAGCCATTTTATGCTTTAAAATTGCTTTTGGAGATGCATTGAACATGTACATGAAAAAAGTTTCTACCGTCTTTCCAAATTGGATTAGCCATGTAACATGTTTCAGATGATCTTGTTATCACAGTTATAATGTCAATTATGAGCTGCGCCATGGGAAAAAAAAAACAACTTGCTCCTACAATCTTACAAAGACACTAAAAGGTCTATAATGCTGCACCTTTTTTGTTCTCCTAAAAAAGAAATGCACTTGAGGTTTCATTAAACCTTATGTGGCTGAGTAGCCGGGCTTGTGTCTGACCTGGTTGCAAATGCCTAAAGCTAGTATCTCACTGGCATGCGAATTCCTCGCGACTGTTTCGCGAATTTAGTCGCGGCACTTTCGCACGACATTCGTGCGAGTGTCGTGAGAATTTTTACGTGTCGCGAACTAGTCGCGAACTGATCGCAAAGGTTTTAAACATGTTTAAAAATTGGATGCAAATTTTCTTCCCAAAATATTTCGCAAGACTGTCGCGCGACGGTCGCGCGACAGTCGTGCGAATGTCGCAAACCTGTCGCCGCGAAATTTTGGCGAATTTACAATGCGAAATTTTTGCGACACTCGTACGAATGTCGTGCGAGTGTCGCACGACGGTCGCGCGACTGTCTTGAGACAACATGCGAAAAACTCGCGACTACCTGGCAAGAAAATAAAACTTAGCGACATTCGTACGAATGTCGTGCGACACTCGCACGAATGTCGCGCGACTGTCGTACGAATTAGAATGAAAATAAGATAAATTCGCGGGAAAGTCGTGAGACACTCACGAATGTCGCGCGACTGTCGTGCGACAGTCGCAAGATATATTTTCAAAATTAGACCGAAATTCGCGAATTTGTCGCATAAATGTCTATTCAATGAGACTGCAACATGAAAGTTTTGTTTATATCGTTAATCTTTGTCGCGAAATAGTCGCGAACTATTTGCGAACTAGTCTCCGGTTGTTGCATTCCAGTGAGATAGGGGCTTAAGACAGTTTTTTCTTGAACTTTGGCTCATGTGTGCAAGCTGTCTCTTACATCATACCTTTGTGAAAATACAAATACAAAGAGTAGATATGCAAACAAAAAAGAGCATCACTCAGGAGCCTAATATTAGCATAATTTTGAGAAAATATATCTTTTGGCAAATTTGGAAAGACCTTCAGTTTCCATGGGACCGGGTATGGCGGAGGGCACAGCAGGGCTATCAAAAGTGTCAGGTAACCCGGCAGCACCATAGATAGAGACCATGGATACAAATGACTGATGCATTATCTGGTTCAAGAGGTACATAACCTCTTGATATACACTAGATTCTGAGGTTCAGACATGGAGGATTGACTCCATTCAAGTATCATATCAGCCAGACTGAAGTCTTGAAGTGAGGACCCCACTCTGAATATCCTGAATCAAGTCTCGTTGAACTCCTGTCCGACCCTGGTCTAAAGTGTGAGCCACTGATATACATTGTCATTTATCTTAAGACAAATGGTCAGCTATCGTCTTGACCACTATGACCGATAAAAACAAACAAACTGGGCTTACCGCTTACCAGGTCAGTTTTTTTCCTTGTCTCGTACATGTATACAATAATTACTAATTATAAACTTTGGAGACAAGCACATGCATAAACCCATTTATAACTTGTTCCTATGTTTAAACTCAAAAAAGGTGAAAAAGTTACGTAGCTTAGTTACAAAGGAGATGTCAGGTAGTGTAGCTATGCATGTCAGTTTAGCACGTCCAAACACCGTAGGATTGAAATAAGATAGCCATATTTGAATAGATTATACTGTCGCTATCTCTAAAAGTGTACATGAACGACCAAAATTTGTGTGGCCATGATGATTTAGAGTTTTATATAGTACTGTTACACGAGGGATCTCACGTAATATTCTTCCTGAAGAAATGACTGGCCTACATGTGTCAATCATGAGAGATAAATGAGCCGCGACGCGAGAAAACCGGTCTTCGGGGTTTCCGACCAGGTCCGACACAAACCGGGCTGTACAGTCTCAGAAGCAGGCTAGAAGCTTGAAATTTCGGATTTAAGTAGAAGAGGAATTATACTATCCGAGTAGCGAAAACAAAGGCGCTGATCAGCTTCGCGGTTACCGCGAAGCTGATCTGCGCCTTTGTTTTCACCAGCACAAATCCGGTTTTCTCACGATGCGGCTCAAATGATGAAAACTACATGTACCATGACAGGACAGGTGCACATCATCATGGAATATAGTGACTGTACTGAAGTCTGATAACTCCCATTTATGGTGGACTTTATTTTGACTGTGAAAGTGGATAATGCATATTTCTTTTCCTAAAATAATTCATTCAAGCCACATCATGAGAAAACCGGATATTTGCTTATGCGAAAACAAAGGTGCATATCAGTTTCGTAGAAACTGGGCAGCTGATCAGCGCCTTTGTTTTCGCTACTCTGATAGTGCAATTTCTCCTCTACCGCTACTCAAAATTTCAAGATTCTAAGAATCTTCTAACTTTCTTCTGTGACTGTACAGGTCGGTTTGTGTCAGACCTGGTCGGAAACCCCGAAGACCGGTTTTGTCGCATTGCGGCTCATTCACCAAGGTAACAACTGTAAGACAATTCCAGGTTAATTATCTGACAATGCAAAATGTAAGATTGAGAAGAATGTCAAATTTGTTGTCTCATCTCTGCTTAATTTACCAGTATACCCATGCTGCAACCAAATTTCTTACAGTGCAGAGTTATAACATCACACTATATTTGACAAAAAGGAGTGCACTGACTGGAAGCTTGATCTTGGGCAACATGATACAGTGTGAGCAAAGATTTTTGCTAATGCCTACAGTGAGGCATTGAACTCTTCGCTGTAGGTTGAAGCCCAATTGATCTGGCGTCCAATCACTGTACTGCATTTTGGTATGTAACGCTGCTTCGCTGTAAGCATCACAGGTAATAAAGTTTTAATGGAGTGTACGCTAATAACTGTATCAAAAAAAGTAATTTTACAGCTTTTCAAATCCCTAGATGACATTTTGATACTTGAACACATAACCTAAATAAAGTAGAGCGTTTACGAAATTTACAGTTCATATAATTATACCTACCAAAATATGAAATCAAAATCCACTAGCTTCTTGTTTCCCTGTAACTTAATTCAAAATACATTCTAGAGAATCTTTTATGATATTTTCCTATTAATAAAATGTAAATTTTAAATCCAAAATCTTAAAAATCCAATCTATTTCAAAATTTCTACACAGAACCTTTTCCTTTAGCACACCTGGTCAACAGAGGAGTAATTGGTTATTAATTGGATAAACTATCCAAAAACGTTAATCAAGTAGCAGAACAATTTAATGACAATCGAACAGCATTTATAAACAGAAAGCTTGTTAAAATTTTTAATAAGATCCCATTTAACACAGAAATCAAATCAGTTTACACGAATTCACAACACTCCTGTACGCTTCCCTTACTCAATTTTACTACCGCGCTGTAGTATCATAGCCGAGCGAACGTGTGAACAACAATTTAGCCCTGAGCCATGCATAGTACAATACAATCTTCTTATCTGATTGGCTAGTCGTCCCGAACAGGCGGGGCTTAGTTTACTATAGTAAACAAGGTGCCATCAGTCTGCATGCGACTGTCATTTTTTCACGCAAAACAATTAAAATTTGACAGTTGTAATGACACTACATGAAAGAGATTTGCAATCGCCAATTAGACCACAAAAGAACATATTTAAACACACAAAAGGAAGGACAAATGTATACTTTACCTATCGACAATTAAAAACAAATTAATGAACAGACATGACAACGTAAGCACAGGGGACGCCGATTCCATAAAAGCGCATAGGGGCTCGGATCCAAGCAGGGTGTTGGGGGATCTGGCGAGAAGGGCCATTTAGTCAGGGACCTGGGGAACAAGCACTTTAGTTCGTGGGGTGGGGGGGGGGGGGTGGAGGACTTCTGGAGCGAAAAAAAAAAAAAAAAAAAAAAAAAAAAAAAAACATTATAAAGAACTCTCAGAGAGCTGTCACCTTGATTCGAGAAAAAGGTGGCATGGTCATTTTATTGCACTGTACGAAAATCACGTTTTGGATGTCTGCAAATTCTAAAAACGAAAACATTGTGCATTATAAGTGTATTTGGGGTGATATAAGTTTACCAATGCCGCTTGTCTGTCCAAAAGATTTTTTGATCATACTATATCGGACCATTCATCTCTTTACGGTGTCGTAAGGTTTATCTCCAGTATGTTAACATTGTTAGTGTCTGACTTGGACTTCCACTCTATATTCTATGTACAACATCTTTGTTGTATGCCCTTGCATAAAAATAAAGTTTTGTATCTTGTACAAGGGACAGACTGAAACAACGCCGTCACGCTGGGCTGTTTCGAATGTCACACCTATCGTAATTTAAATTTTTCGTCTATCTGCTGTAACTTGCATCTAGTTAGGTCTCTCTTCTACTGTAATTTGCATGTGCCTCACTTTTACTTTAATTTGTACGTGAGTGCAAATCCACCCCTAAATATATTTATAGAACCTCATAACTAGTAGAGTGTAAGTTTTTATCTCTATTCCGTCAAACGTTCGATGTCCCCTGTGGTTTGTCATTTGTTCCTTGGAAAACATATTAAAAGTAGTTTCTAAAAAATAAATTCAAAAGGCTTTTCCAAAAATGAAATAAATGAACTATTCACAGGCAAATCAAATCAATTACAGCATGCCCGTCCCATTTCCTACATGCATCTGCTCTTGTGTATGGGGGACGTGGCGCCTTGTCCTATGTTTGTCGCATAAGACAACTTTTGGGCTTCTCCGTTCGGGACCAGTTTATACTCGTCTTACCATTTAGGTATACTATCTTAGGGCAAATCATGCCATAAATTCAAGGGCGAAGATTAGTCTGTGATGTTGCACAGTATGATCTGCGCCCTTTGCCGTTCCCTCTTGTCCATGCAATATACAGAGATTTTTTTCACCAGTAAAAATTGAAAATTTCATGAGAAAAAATTTGCAGGGGTATGCCTATTTTTCTTATTTTTGCTCCAAAACATAGATTGTGGGTACTCGTTAGAACCGCCTCTGCGAGGCGGTTTTAACGTGTACCCACAATCTATGTTTTGAGCAAAAATAAGAAAAATATCATTTTTTCCCCAGTTTTACTATATAAAAGTGGGGTTTAATGGGGTATATATTGCACGGACATTTTTTCCTGATGGACTTCATTTTTTGTATGTCTGTGGGTTGCATTGTCCCGCATGTCCAACTTGAGGGTAGAAACGCGGATGACAGGATTTCTCGTGACCAGTGTTTTTTTTTTTTTTTTTTTTTTTTTTTTTTTCAAAGGTGAGCCTCATCATAAGAAAGAAAAAGAGAAAAAGTGTCCTCTGGTTTCGATCGGGTCTGATTAAAACCAGGCTGTAACAAGTGTGCAGCTTTGAAAGTGCTATCTATAATATATAAAGCCGTCAAAAACTGCGTATATTCTTCGTGCTTGTAGTTTTCGAATATGAAGAAAGTAGTGTTTCTATTGACACAGCTAAAGTGTCGCGTCACTTTCAGCGATCCAGGGGGCTCCTAGTATCAATATCACCTTGGCCTGGGCTCTATGTGTATAACTAAAGGTTTAATTTGGGATCGTATTACTTCTATAAAGACTCAGGGGTGATATAGAATATAAAATTAGGGCTTTATTACCCATCTGAATTTTCTTTAAAAGATTTTGAAATAATTTTTAGTAATACCAGTAAAATTATCATTTGAAATTAAATCATGTGCTAGCAAGTTTAGTCATGGTGTTGTGTAACATATTCTAGCTTGACAAAAAGATGTGTATTGCAGGAAAAATGCACCATTTTCACTTTTTTACACTATAGTATTGAAAATACATTAAGGGGTCACCAATGTTAACATCTAATACTCGTGAAACGCTGCTGACCTTTTCATTTGTTTCTTTTTAAAGAAGCTAACTTGTTGTATGCATGGCTTTGCTTCTGTATTGTCCTTTACTAACTTTCATATTGCAGACTTTTTGATCAGATAGCGTACTCATTAAGCATATCACGCTTTACTGATCTTTATTCTTAAACAGAAGAAAAATAAAAGATTAAATTGCACTGTCCTACAAACTGCTTTGAAATATAACTACACCATAAAGACAACGTCTGCAAATATAGTGAGAAAACCTTCTTTTTCTTCTTCTTCTTCTTCTTCTTCTTCTTCTTCTTCTTCTTCTTCTTTTTTTTTTCAATTCCTTCACGGGATTTCTGTAGGCCTACTGTTTTTCGCACATACAAAATACAATTTTCTCATGACGCGGCTCATTTCTAGATGAAGAACGGACATTTTTTTTTTCGCTGTTTCGTATAAAATAATTCGCGCATTTGATACAGATATCTTTCAATTCGCGCATTTGATATACATATCAATTCGCGCTTTCGTAAAACGACGGAAGAACGAGGTTGAACTGTATTAAGGACATTAAATTATTATTATAATTACCATGTGTTGGGGAGCGCGGTGGCGTAGTGGTGGAGCATCGGGCTCCGAATCGAGAGGTCCTGGGTTCGACCCCACCGGCGGCACAGTGTTGTGTTCTTGAGCCAGACACATTAACTCGATCCTCACAGTGCTGTTTGACATGACTGGAAAATGGTTGACTGCGACGTTAACTGAAGCCCGCGGATGTAGAGCCAGGAACGGGCACTCCCAAAACTTCAAGTGCCGTTTGATTCATCAAATATGAACAATTACCACTGGTTGATATAACTGCGTTTAATCATCAGTCAGGAAAGGGAAACACTAGTTCTATATGCATTGTTTTAATTTATCTTTCAATTACAGGCATTTATCTTGATTTAAACAATCCTATGAAGTTAAGGGTTAATTAAGATTTTCAATGAATTTTATGAAACAGGGAAACTGGACAATGATAATTCAGGCCCGGTCTTCGGGATTTCCGACCAGGTCTGATACAAACCAGCCTGTACAATCACGGAAGAAAGTTAGAAGCGGTTTGTATTGTAAAGGAATAGTGGGGGTACTATCTGTGTAGCGAAAACAAAGACGATAATCAGCTGTGCAGTTTGCACAGCTGATCTGCGCCTTTGTTTTCGCCTATGCACGTTGTTGGTTTTATTGAGGTGGCTCAATTATAATCATATAATACAATGAAATAAAATTCACCATGGAAAAAACAACCAATTGATACATTTACCCAGCAAGGTCTCAGGATCAGGCGCTGCGTCCATAAAGTCTGATCTGACCATTTTATGCTTATAAACGACATAAAGTCTATTTAGCTACCCATTGAATGCACATCAAAGACTCTGATATCACATTGTTGTTTGTTGGGTTTATTTGTTTGTCGTACGTCGTGATCCAAACAAATGGATGAATCATATCCCAAATACTTTCCCAGAAAAATCCATGATAATTGCTCTTAGGGATTTTCTAATTCAGCGAATTCAGTGATTCAGAAAATACAATCTTCCTCCTGGCCGGTAAAGTAATGAGCATGAATGAAATAGATCCAAAAACTTCATGATCGGAAGGCAAGGCAAGTTGTGTTCTATTGTGGTTCTAATTGTTTTAGGTTCTGGTGTTGAATTTTAGTGCTGTTTCCACATTAAGAACGTTTTCATTTTTTTAAAGTCAAGTTCGGGTAACTGAATGGCCGCCTTCTGTGAAATAGCTGCTCACTCAGCTAACGATATGTCTCTTATTGTCCATTTAGTTTTCCCGTCTCGGTTTTTGGAGTGGAAATTTCTTTTGATTGCGCAATTTCCTGATCATTACCTTTTTTCCATCTGAAACTAGCAAAGATGAATGTCACTGTATGTGACACACTACAGAGATGTGACAGGCATTCTGCGTACAGTGGCGTACGTTCGTTCGCACATAGACACAAATGAGCCGCGTCATGAGAAAACAAACAATGTGGTTTCTGATCAAACAATATGAGCCGCGTTATGGTAGCAACATTTAAATGCTGTGGTGGACTACTTTAATACCTGTATGAATAGCTGTTTCTTATTTATACACACTGATAGCAAACCTGATTTAAATTTTTTTAGTTTCGAGTTTGAAATTTGCATATTACAAGCACTTAATATGCCGCTAATACGTTGCACCAACGTATGTTTTCCAAGGGAGGCTATCCCGTCACAATATGGCATTATTGTATGTAATTCGAAGACGGAGTATACTTTGCTGATCACCTATATGAATAGCTGCTTCGTGTATACCGATAGCAAACCTGGGCCCAGAATTACAATCCTCTCTAAAAGTTAAGAGGTGACCATTTTTCCGTTAAAATCAATAACTGGGGTCATAACTGTGTTTAGAAAAATATACAGGTCTGTAATATAAAATAAAATTGAGTACGATTTATATGCATCTTTTTGGATGCTGAAATTTGTCACCTGTTAACTAAGGTCTTTTTTAACTTTATGGTCAGTGAAAATTCCTATTTTGATCTGAAGTAAGGTTTATCTCCAGTTGCTTAGAAAAACAGAGCATTAATACATCGTGATTTTACACTATATACGTACTCCTGAAAATTCCTCGACTAGCAATAAACGAACGTGACGGGCAGGATGGTATCTAAATATTGGCGCCAACAATGTTGTGGTTTCTGTTTCCGTAAAATGCTCCTTTGTGAGGTTGTAAAATTGATAAAGCGCTTCAGAATATGGCAAATGTGAAATATATTAAATACTAGTATAGTACAAGTATAAGCTTTAACAAAAAAGCTAAGCTTTAACAAAAAGCTTCGTCTACGCTTCGGATATATAAACTAGAATGTCAAAGAATCTGACCGTACTCCCATTTCCTCGTGGTTCATTTGACTGAATAGAAATAAAACGCTGCGCGGTCAAAGCATTCATACCTGACAATCGACCGTCACAATACTGTCGGTTCATATCATTGGATAGAATGTAATTGGCTACACGGCAGGTGGGGCGCGGTCAAAGCTTTCATACCTGACCATATAGCGTCACAATACCGTCGGTTCATTTCATTCCATTGTTGCTCAGATAGAATGCAATCATGGACCAGTTCCACGAATTTAACAATTTGCCCCATATTTTGGTACCTACTGCACCATTGGTACAAATGTTACCAACCAAAGGGAGGTTTGCATGGGTGTTTTTAGGTGTTTACACGGTCCTTGGCGAAACGACCCGGAATCCTACTATCACGATGGTCAAGTCACTAGACTCAAACGTGCAGCTGCAGTTGTAGAGAGGGGTATGAGTTGTCTTGTAATTTAATTATGTAAGTAGGTCAGTCTCAAACTTTAGAGTAGTCTACGCGCTGGCGCGTAGACAATGACGTTCTGTAACGGCCCTATGTGTATGGAATAGCTTTTGTTTTCAATCATCATTGCTAACAAGAAGCTGATCGTTATGGAAATAAATTGAATGTCAGAAATTCGTGCACTTTGTGACGTACAAACTACGTGTATCACTATATACACTGCTAAAAATATAAAGGAGCACCGCACTTTTTCTATATACCGCATTGCAAACAACGCCACGGTTTGGTCCTCATTTTGTGTGTAATTTGATTTTTCTTCGAACCGTATTCCATTAGTCTGACATTATTGAACTGACGTACTTGACACAATAAGAAACACAATAGAAAAAGGGATAAGCAGATAAGAAATAAAACGAAAAGATAGAGGCAAAGAAAAAGAAGCGAGAGAGGTCAGGAAAGTGGGAAGAATCAGACCGAGAAGATCGGTAGAAGAGAGTAGAGCGAGGCAAGAGTAAAGAAAGTTAAAGGATAAAAGAAGCAGAAGAAGAAGAAAGTGTGCGGAACCTCACCGAGGAAACCGCTTAATTGAAGCGAAGGTAAAATACCAACGCTCTTCGCTCAGAATGAGCGGAAACAAGTCAACATTGTGTTGAACTGGAACCATTTTCGACATTTTGCTTTATTTTGTAAGTGATAACCAGACCTCGAATTTACTTCATTGGCACTGGAACCACTAACAGCAGGACGCCGAAAACGGATTTAGTAGGGTATGTTTACCAAGTTAAACTGCTTTCAGTTGTATCAAGCCAAAAGAAGAAACAAAAATTCAATAGAAACAAGTGTAAAAGCGGTTCAATGTTTTTTTCTGAAACTTGCTTATTGCGGCGATTAGAAATGCGTATTTGCGATTTGAATATTCTGAATTTATGTGAGTATGCTACAATGCATTTGCATTTGAAACAAATATAGTGAGTGGTACATTGTAAAGGAATACATTCCAAACGCTGAAAAGATCGAATACTTTCCCCTTAATTTATATCCAATATAAAAGGATAATCTTTCTGCAGTTTTATTAGGCCCAATAACATGGTCGAGAGGTTAAAGGCGCAAAATACACATTATCGTTGCTAAGCCGACGGTCATGAGTTCGAAACTCGGCAAAGGTGAAAAAGTAAAACGTCAGGCTTTCTTTTAATTTGTATTTTAAAAATAACTAGAAAATAAGGATACGTAGATAAGAAATACTTTTAATATATTAATTTTATTAACAGACGTTTCGTTTTAAATCTTTTACAGACGTCGTGACATTATTTTCACATGGAAAGATACTACCCAACGTAAATGGAATTACAGTATTTTTAATTTTATTTATCTCTGTATTTATTTTTCGAAAGCCCTGTAGTTATAACATGTTCTCCAGTTCCTGGACGTTGCTTACTTTTAATTTTCTCATAAAGTGATAACAGGAAATCCAGGCTGAAAATGCGACTTGGAACTGTTTGTTTGAATTGATGCTTAACGTCCCATTCAACAAATACAGCCATGCCGGGACGTTGTCGCCATTCCTTAGGACTTATACCCAAAATGGACATGTCGTGACATCCAACAAGTGCTTCAAATATAACCACTAAGAAAGCCAATAAGGTTTATATGTATGGATGGTTTGACTTGAAACCACTTTTCCTGGGCAGATTCAGACCTGAGCGGTTAACCAGTAATCAGATGGCCAGTCAGCAGTGCATACGCTTTGCCTGGAGGCACAAGCAGCCCATCTATTTCTTTACGCCCCAATGGGCGGGACCCGACTTGGAACTGACTCGGTTCTTCTGTTGTGGCTGGTGCGAAGGATGGTACAAACTATAACGAGTCCTGTTTAAAACCTATTAAGAAACATCATTCAAACCTGCAAGTGAGGTCGAAAAAATTATATTTAGAATGCACTACTTTCGTGAGGTACGGCGGATTAATATTCATGCTCACGGTGATTTGTCAGCTTCAATAGCGATGCAACGTGAAAAAGTTCGTCGTACGATTAGATATTTTGACGTTACGATGTCGGGAAATAAAGCGGACTTTTTGGAAGCATGCTACATCCCCTTACTTAGAAAAACAGAGCATTAATACATCGTGATTTTACACCATACGTACTCCTGAAAATTCCTTGACTTATAGTAGCAATCTGTCATACTGACATTAGAGGAAATAAACGAAACGGCCAGTACGGTATCTAGATGTTGGCGCCAACAACGTTGTGGTTTCTGTTTCCGTAAAATGCTCCTTTGTGAGGTTGTAAAATTGATAAAGCGCTTCAGAATATGGCAAATGTGAAATATATTAAATACTAGTATAGTACAAGTATAAGCTTTAACAGAAAGCTTCGTCTACGCTTCGTATATATAAACTAGAATGTCAAAGAATCTGACCGTACTCCCATTTCATCGTGGTTCATTTGACTGAACAGAAATAAAACGCTGCGCGGTCAAAGCATCCATACCTGACAATCGACCGTCACAATACTGCCGGTTCATTCCATTGGATAGAATGTAATTGGCTACACGGCAGGTGGGGCGCGGTCAAAGCTTTCATATCTGACCATATAGCGTCACAATACCGTCGGTTAATTTCATTCAGTTGTTGCTTAGATAGAATGCAATCATGCACCAGTTCCACGAATTCAACAATTTGCCCCATTTTTGGTACCTACTGCACCATTGGTACAAATGTTACCAACCAAAGGGAGGTTTGCATGGGTGTTTTTAGGTGTTTACACGGTCCTTGGCGAAACGACCCGGAATCCTACTGACACGATGGTCAAGCCACTAGACTCAAACGTGCAGTTGCAGTTGTAGAGAGGTGTATGAGTTGTCTTGTAATTTAACTGTTAGTAGACAATGACGTTCTGTAACGGCCCTATGTGTATGGAATAGCATTTGTTTTCAACCACCATTGCTAACAAGAAGCTGATCGTTATGGAAATAAATTGAATGTCAGAAATTCGTGCACTTTGTGACGTACAAACTACGTGTATCACTATATACACTGCTAAAAATATAAAGGAGCACCGCACTTTTTTGCTTGGCAGCGCCAGCTGCCAAGCAGTTGAGACGGAATGGGAATTTCTCTTCAATCTGCGGGGTCTTTTCCTTCAATATGTGGGGTTTCCCTTTGACAGCCAGGGGCCTGGTTTCAGTCGTAATTTTTTGCTACTCTTGTCGCATTATAAAGCAATTGAAAACGGAAACCAGACGTGCTCTCTAGGACTTGTGGGAAGAATGACGTGCTTGGCTCTAAACATATATCGGTGCGGAGGTAAACATATACCATGTAAAATTAGACTTATTAATACGTTCCTCATGGATAATGCTAAAACCCGGAACTAGTCCAAGGTCCGACCAAGTACGATTGTATCCACCGAGGAAGTCTTTTAGATGCTCCACTGCATTTTCCCCGGAGAAGCGTCTGCTAGAGGATCTAAAATTAACATATTGTTCTTACCTAAAGTAGCTTCTGAACTTTATAACACAATGTTAATAGCTGCACTTAGTAATAAATCTATTGAGCCAACGCACTGCAGTACCAACAAAAATAAATGTTTACATTGTTTATAATTTAACAGCCACATTTAAACAGTGCCTAAGTTGTCTGCATGAAGCATAGCAAAAGCAAATATTCTCATTAGTCATATTTTGGTCCACGCTTGCACATGGGATTAATGGTATTTTGTGGGCTTCTCTGTGCATTTAATACTTGGGACGAAGTATTTGAATTTTCGTTATCAGAGTGAGTTTTCAGCAGCTCTATAAACAGAATAGGAAACGTGCAGACACTCAGATATGACGTTGTACCACAAGAATGAGCCAGTAAAAACCCAGAGCTGGCAGGTTAAGCAAAGTTCAACATTGGTTTGTGATATGGAATGGTCTATAGGAAGTCTTCTGCTGGGGAAGGAGTAAAACCCGGGACCAAAATCCAGGACCATTTTTTACGGTCATTAAAAGGCACTATCATATGCGTGTGTAGTTTATAAGGTCATTTCAATGAATTAAATCATCGTTTATCCAAAGAATTCGAATATTTGAAATTTTGATCAAAATATGGGACCCCATATGGGAACCCATCCAAGAATTTAGATCCAGGACCAGTTTTGCAGTATAGACGAAATAATGTTTTATACAGACTAGCCAAGCGTTCCTTTTAACAAGGAAAATTTATCTATATACCGCATTGCAAACAACGCCACGGTTTGGTCCTCATTTTGTATGTAATTTGATTTTTCTTCGAACCGTATTCCATTAGTCTGACATTATTGAACTGACGTACTTGACACAATAAGAAACACAACAGAAAAAGGGATAAGCAGATAAGAAATAAAACGAAAAGATAGAGGCAAAGAAAAAGAAGCGAGAGAGGTCAGGAAAGTGGGAATCAGACCGTTAGAAGAGTGAGGCAAGAGTAAAGAAAGTTAAAGGATAAAAGAAGCAGAAGAAGAAGAAGAAAGTGTGCGGACCCTCACCGAGGAAACCGCTTAATTGAAGCGAAGGTAAAATACCAACGCTCTTCGCTCAGAATGAGCGGAAACCAGTCAACATAGTGTTGAACTGGAACCATTTTCGGCATTTTGCTTTATTTTATAAGTGATAACCAGACCTCGAATTTACTTCGTTGGCACTGGAACCACTAACAGCAGGACGCCGAAAACGGTTTTAGTAGGGTATGTTTACCAAGTTAAACTGCTTTCAGTTGTATCAAGCCAAAAGAAGAAACAAAAATTCAATAGAAACAAGTGTAAAAGCGGTTCCTTGTTTTTTCTGAAACTTGCTTTTTGCGGCGACTAGAAATGCGTATTTGCGATTTGAATATTCTGAATTTATGTGAGTATGCTACAATGCATTTGCATTTGAAACAAATATAGTGAGTGGTACATTGTAAAGGAATACATTCCAAACGCTGAAAAGATCGAATACTTTCCCCTTAATTTATATCCAATATAAAAGGATAATCTTTCTGCAGTTTTATTAGGCCCAATAACATGGTCGAGAGGTTAAAGGCGCAAAATACACATTATCGTTGCTAAGCCGACGGTCATGAGTTCGAAACTCGGCAAAAGTGAAAAAGTAAAACGTCAGGCTTTCTTTTAATTTGTATTTTAAAAAATAACTAGAAAATAAGGATACGTAGATAAGAAATACTTTTAATATATTAATTTTATTAACAGACGTTTCGTTTTAAATCTTTTACAGACGTCGTGACATTATTTTCACATGGAAATATACTACCCAACGTAAATGGAATCACTGTATTTTTAATTTTATTTATCTCTGTATTTATTTTTCGAAAGCCTTGTAGTTATAACATGTTCTCCAGTTCCTGGACGTTGCTTACTTTTAATTTTCTCATAAAGTGATAACAGGAAACCCAGGCTGAAAATGCGACTTGGAACTGTTTGTTTGAATTGATGCTTAACGTCCCATTCAACAAATATAGCCATGTCGGGACGTTGTCGCCATTCCTTAGGACTTATACCCAAAATGGACATGTCGTGACATCCAACAAGTGCTTCAAATATAACCACTAAGAAAGCCAATAAGGTTTATATGTATGGATGGTTTGACTTGAAACCACTTTTCCTGGGCAGACTCATACCTGAGCGGTTAACCAGTAATCAGATGGCCAGTCAGCAGTGTAGACGCTTTGCCTGGAGGCACAAGCAGCCCATCTATTTCTTTACGCCCCAATGGGCGGGGCCCGACTTGGAACTGACTCGATTCTTCTGTTGTGGCTGGTGCGAAGGATGGTACAAACTATAACGAGTCCTGTTTAAAACCTATTAAGAAACATCATTCAAACCTGCAAGTGCGGTCGAAAAAGTTATATTTAGAATGCACGACTTTCATGAGGTACGGCGGATTATTATTCATGCTTACGGTGATTTGTCAGCTTCAATAGCGATGCAACGTGAAAAAGTTCGTCGTACGATTAGATATTTTGACGTTTCGATGTCGGGAAATAAAGCGGACTTTTTGGAAGCATGCTACATCCCCTTACTTAGAAAAACAGAGCATTAATACATCGTGATTGTCACCATACGTACTCCTGAAAATTCCTCGACTTATAGTAGCAATGTGTCATACTGACATTAGAGGAAATAAACGAAACGGCCAGTATGGTATCTATATGTTGGCGCCAACAATGTTGTGGTTTCTGAAGATGCTCCGTTGTGAGGTTGTAAAATTGATAAAGCGCTTCAGAATATGGCAAATGTGAAATATATTAAATACTAGTATAGTATGACGTTCTGTAACGGCCCTATGTGTATGAAATAGCATTTCTTTTCAATCACCATTGCTAACAAGAAGCTGATCGTTATGGAAATAAACTGAATGTCAGAAATTCGTGCACTTTGTGACGTACAAACTACGTGTATCACTATATACACTGCTCAAAAATATAAAGGAGCACCGCACTTTTTCTATATACCGCATTGCAAACAACGCCACGGCTTGGTCCTCATTTTGTATGTAATTTGATTTTTCTTCGAACCGTATTCCATTAGTTTGACCTTATTGACACAATAAGAAACACAATAGAAAAAGGGATAAGCAGATAAGAAATAAAACGAAAAGATAGAGGCAAAGAAAAAGAAGCGAGAGAGGTCAGGAAAGTGGGAATCAGACCGAGAAGATCGGTAGAAGAGAGTAGAGTGAGGCAAGAGTAAAGAAAGATAAAGGATAAAAGAAGCAGAAGAAGAAGAAAGTGTGCGGACCCTCACCGAGGAAACCGCTTAATTGAAGCGAAGGTAAAATACCAACGCTCTTCGCTCAGAATGAGCGGAAACCAGTCAACATTGTGTTGAACTGGAATCATTTTCGACATTTTGCTTTATTTTGTAAGTGATAACCAGACCTCGAATTTACTTTATTGGCACTGGAACCACTGACAGCAGGACGCCGAAAACGGTTTTAGTAGGGTATGTTTACCAAGTTAAACTGCTTTCATTTGCATCAAGCCAAAAGAAGAAACAAAAATTCAATAGAAACAAGTGTAAAAGCGGTTCCTTGTTTTTTCTGAAACTTGCTCATTGCGGCGATTAGAAATGCGTATTTGCGATTTGAATATTCTGAATTTATGCGAGTATGCTACAATGTATTTGTATTTGAAACAAATATAGTGAGTGGTACATAGTAAAGGAATACATTCCAAACGCTGAAAAGATCGAATACTTTCCCCTTAATTTATATCCAATATAAAAGGATAATCTTTCTGCAGTTTTATTAGGCCCAATAACATGGTCGAGAGGTTAAAGGCGCAAAATACACATTATCGTTGCTAAGCCGACGGTCATGAGTTCGAAACTCGGCTAAGGTGAAAAAGTTAGTATATTTTAATATAATAAAACTTTTAATATATTAATTTTTATCGCACCTGCTTATAGCAGGGTGCGATATAGGAGTCCAAATTTCTGTCCGTCCGTTCGTCCGTTCGTTCGTTCGTTCGTTCGTCCGTCAACATTTACGTCGAAGTTTGGTTTTCTCGACATCAGAGATAGCTGTGAGTCTGAAACCTTGCATAGTTATTGTCCCTGACATACCCTTCAAGCACGCACCATAACCCGGTGCCCTTGACCTATATTTCACGGTCCACTGACTTTGAAAATTTTTACGTCGAAGTTTTGTCAACATTTACGTCGAAGTTTGGTTTTCTCAACATCAGAGATAGCTGCGAGTTTGAAACCTTGCATAGTAATTGTCCTTGACATACCCTTCAAGCACGCACCTTGACCCGGTGCCCTTGACCTATATTTCACGGTCCACTGACTTTGAAAAATTTTACGTCGAAGTTTGGTTTTCTCAACATCAGAGATAGCTGCGAGTCTGAAACCTTGCATAGTAATTGTCCTTGACAAACCCTTCAAGCACGCCCCTTGACCCTGTGCCCTTGACCTATATTTCACGGTCCACTGACTTTGAAAATTTTTACGTCGAAGTTTGGTTTTCTCGACATCAGTGATAGCTGCGAGTCTGAAACCTTGCATAGTAATTGTCCTTGACATACCCTTCAAGCACGCACCTTAACCCAGTGCCCTTGACCTATATTACACAGTCCACTGACTTTGAAAATTTTTACGTCGAAGTTTGGTTATCTCGACATCAGAGATAGCTGCAAGTCTGAAACCTTGCATAGTAATTGTCCTTGACATACCCTTCAAGCACGCACCTTAACCCGGTGCCCTTGACCTATATTACACGGTCCACTGACTTTAAAAATTTTTATGTCAAAGTTTGGTTTTCTCGACATCAGAGATAGCTGCGAGTCTGAAACCTTGCATAGTAATTGTCCTTGACATGCCCTTCAAGCACGCACCTTGACCCGGTGCCCTTGAACTATATTTCACGGTCTATTGACTTTGCCCGATGCAGGTGCGATATCGACCTCCGCGGAGTTCTTGTATTAACAGACGTTTCGTTTTAAATCTTTTACAGACGTCGTGACATTATTTTCACCTGGAAATATACTACCCAACGTAAATGGAATTACTGTATTTTTGATTTTATTTATCTCTGTATTTATTTTTCGAAAGCCCTGTAGTTATAACATGTTCTCCAGTTCCTGGACGTTGCTTACTTTTAATTTTCTCATAAAGTGATAACAGGAAATCCAGGCTGAAAATGCGACTTGGAACTGTTTGTTTGAATTGATGCTTAACGTCCCATTCAACAAATATAGCCATGTCGGGACGTTGTCGCCATTCCTTAGGACTTATACACAAAATGGACATGTCGTGACATCCAACAAGTGCTTCAAATATAACCACTAAGAAAGCCAATAAGGTTTATATGTATGGATGGTTTGACTTGAAACCACTTTTCCTGGGCAGACTCAGACCTGAGCGGTTAACCAGTAATCAGATGGCCAGTCAGCAGTGTAGACGCTTTGCCTGGAGGCACAAGCAGCCCATCTATTTCTTTACGCCCCAATGGGCGGGGCCTGACTTGGAACTGACTCGATTCTTCTGTTGTGGCTGGTGCGAAGGATGGTACAAACTATAACGAGTCCTGTTTAAAACCTATTAAGAAACATCATTCAAACCTGCAAGTGAGGTCGAAAAAATTATATTTAGAATGCACTACTTTCGTGAGGTACGACGGATTAATATTCATGCTTACGGTGATTTGTCAGCTTCAATAGCGATGCAACGTGAAAAAGTTCGTCGTACGATTAGATATTTTGACGTTTCGATGTCGGGAAATAAAGCGGACTTTTTGGAAGCATGCTACACCCCCTTACTTAGAAAAACAGAGCATTAATACATCGTGATTTTACATCATACGTACTCCTGAAAATTCCTCGACTTATAGTAGCAATGGGTCATACTGACATTAGAGGAAATAAACGAAACGGCCAGTATGGTATCTAAATATTGGCGCCAACAATGTTGGGTATTCTGTTTCCGTAAAATGCTCCTTTGTGATGTTGTAAAATTGATAAAGCGCTTCGGAATATGGCAAATGTGAAATATATTAAATACTAGTATAGTACAAGTATAAGCTTTAACAAAAAGCTAAGCTTTAACAAAAAGCTAAGCTTTAACAAAAAGCTTCGTCTACGCTTCGGATATATAAACTAGAATGTCAAAGAATCTGACCGTACTCCCATTTCATCGTGGTTCATTTGACTGAACAGAAATAAAACACTGCGCAGTCAAAGCATTCATACCTGACAATCGACCCTCACAATACTGTCGGTTCATTTCATTGGATAGAATGTAATTGGATACACGGCAGGTGGGGCGCGGTCAAAGCTTTCATACCTGACCATATAGCGTCACAATACCGTCGGTTCATTTCATTCCGTTGTTGCTTAGATAGAATGCAATCATGCACCAGTTCCACGAATTTAACAATTTGTCCCATATTTTGGTACCTACTGCACCATTGGTACAAATGTTACCAACCAAAGGGAGGTTTGCATGGGTGTTTTTGGGTGTTTACACGGTCCTTGGCGAAACGACCCGGAATCCTACTAACACGATGGTCAAGTCACTAGACTCAAACGTGCAGCTGCAGTTGTAGAGAGGGATATGAGTTGTCTTGTAATTTAATTATGTAAGTAGGTCAATCTCAAACTTTAGAGTAGTCTACGCGCTGGCGCGTAGACAATGACGTTCTGTAACGGCCTTATGTGTATGGAATAGCATTTGTTTTCAATCACCATTGCTAACAAGAAGCTGATCGTTATGGAAATAAATTGAATGTCAGAAATTCGTGCACTTTGTGACGTACAAACTACGTGTATCACTATATACACTGCTAAAAAATATAAAGGAGCACCGCACTTTTTTCTATATACCGCATTGCAAACAACGCCACGGTTTGGTCCTCATTTTGTATGTAATTTGATTTTTCTTCGAACCGTATTCCATTAGTCTGACATTATTGAACTGACGTACTTGACACAATAAGAAACACAATAGAAAAAGGGATAAGCAGATAAGAAATACAAGAACTCCGCGGAGGTCGATATCGCACCTGCATCGGGCAAAATAACTAAAAAGATGAAATATAGGTCCAGGGCACCAGGTTAAGGTGTGTTCTGAAAGGGTATGTGAAGGACATTTACTATGCAAGCTTTCACACTCGCAGCTATCACTGATGCAGAAAAAAATACTTCGACATAAAAATATAACAAAGACAATGGACCGTGAAATATAGGTCAAGGTCAGCGGGTCAAGGAGCATGCTTGAAGGGTATGTCAAGGACAGTTACTATGCAAGGTTTCACAGTCGCAGCTATCACTGATGCAGAGAAAACCAAAATTTGACGTAAAAATTTACTAAGTCAATGGACCGTGAAATATAGGTCAAGGTCAGTGGGTCAAGGTGCGTGCTTGAAGGGTATGTCAAGGACAATTACTATGCAAGGTTTCACGCTCGCATCTATTACTGATGCAGAGAAAACCAAACTTCGACGTAAAAATTAACAAAGTCAATGGACTGTGAAATATAGGTCCAGGTCAGCAAGTCAAGGTGCGTGCTTGAAGGGTATGTCAAGGACAATTACTATGCAAGGTTTCACGCTCGCAGCTATTACTGATGCAGAGAAAACCAAACTTCGACGTAAAAATTAACAAAGTCAATGGACCGTGAAATATAGGTCAAGGTCAGCGGGTCAAGGTGCGTGCTTGAATGGTATGTCAAGGACACTTACTATGCAAGGTTTCAGACTCACAGCTATCACTGATGTCGAGAAAACCAAACTTCGACGTAAAAATTTTCAAAGTCAGTGGACCGTGAAATATAGGTCAAGGGTACTGGGTCAAGGTGCGTGCTTGAATGGTATGTCAAGGACAATTACTATGCAAGGTTTCAGACTCGCAGCTATCACTGATGTCGAGAAAACTAAACTTCGACGTAAATGTTGACGGACGAACGAACGAACGGACGGACGGACGGAAATTTGAACTCCTATATCGCACCCTGCTATTAGCAGGTGCGATAAAAACGAAAAGATAGAGGCAAAGAAAAAAAAAGCGAGAGAGGTCAGGAAAATGGGAATCAGACCGAGAAGATCGATAGAAGAGTGAGGCAAGAGTAAAGAAAGTTAAAGGATAAAAGAAGCAGAAGAAGAAGAAAGTGTGCGGACCCTCACCGAGGAAACCGCTTAATTGAAGCGAAGGTAAAATACCAACGCTCTTCGCTCAGAATGAGCGGAAACCAGTCAACATTGTGTTGAACTGGAACCATTTTCGGCATTTTGCTTTATTTTATAAGTGATAACCAGATCTCGAATTTACTTCGTTGGCACTGGAACCACTAACAGCAGGACGCCGAAAACGGTTTTAGTCGGGTATGTTTACCAAGTTAAACTGCTTTCAGTTGTATCAAGCCAAAAGAAGAAACAAAAATTCAATAGAAACAAGTGTAAAAGCGGTTCCTTGTTTTTTTCTGAAACTTGCTTATTGCGGCGACTAGAATGCGTATTTGCGATTTGAATATTCTGAATTTATGCGAGTATGCTACAATGCATAAATTTGTATTTGAAACAAATATAGTGAGTGGTACATTGTAAAGGAATACATTCCAAACGCTGAAAAGATCGAATACTTTCCCCTTAATTTATATCCAATATAAAAGGATAATCTTTCTGCAGTTTTATTAGGCCCAATAACATGGTCGAGAGGTTAAAGGCGCAAAATACACATTATCGTTGCTAAGCCGACGGTCATGAGTTCGAAACTCGGCAAAGGTGAAAAAGTAAAACGTCAGGCTTTCTTTTAATTTGTATTTTAAAAATAACTAGAAAATAAAGATACCTAGATAAGAAATACTTTTAATATATTAATTTTATTAACAGACGTTTCGTTTTAAATCTTTTACAGACGTCGTGACATTATTTTCATATGGAAATATACTACCCAACGTAAATGGAATTACTGTATTTTTAATTTTATTTATCTCTGTATTTATTTTTCGAAAGCACTGTAGTTATAACATGTTCTCCAGGTCCTGGACGTTGCTTACTTTTAATTTTCTCATAAAGTGATAACAGGAAATCCAGGCTGAAAATGCGACTTGGAACTGTTTGTTTGAATTGATGCTTAACGTCCCATTCAACAAATATAGCCATGTCGGGACGTTGTCGCCATTCCTTAGGACTTATACCCAAAATGGACATGTCGTGACATCCAACAAGTGCTTCAAATATAACCACTAAGAAAGCCAATAAGGTTTATATGTATGTATGGTTTGACTTGAAACCACTTTTCCTGGGCAGACTCAGACCTGAGCGGTTAACCAGTAATCAGATGGCCAGTCAGCAGTGTATACGCTTAGAAGAAGAAGAAGAAGAAAGTGTGCGGACCCTCACCGAGGAAGCGAAGGTAAAATACCAACGCTCTTCGCTCAGAATGAGCGGAAACCAGTCAACATTGTGTTGAACTGGAAACATTTTCGGCATTTTGATTTATTTAATCAGTATGTATTGAACTTCAGCGAAAAACGCTAGCTCGTTAATCGGCATTGAACGAAAGTCTCAATTTTTATTTTTATTTTTTCTTGTGCTTAAGGTTGTATGCTATCATCGGAGATGGTTTGTTTTCACAAAAAGTCTTTTTTGTAGCCGTCGTGAGGTTTTCTTTGACAAAACACCAGAAACGTTACGTCTCAAGAAAACCGTATTAGCAAACAATTTAACAAACAGTTCCTATATTTACAACTGCAAAACGGCCTGGGGAGCGATCAAACAACGGCTCCAGGAGCGACTGGCGTGGGGAAGGATCTTGCAAACAGATACTATTTGATTGAATAAATATTGTTTATCATGTTAAGATTCACACTATCATGTGTATTTTATACTTCAGGTTAATTTCAACCAGTTTTAAGCAAAATGATAACCGATGTATAGTGAGGCGTTTTCAAAGTCCTTTAGTGATCTTTAGTATATTTCCTAACAAAAGGTGCGAAATTGAGCGGTGACGTGACAAACGTTTTTCTAACCATTTTTCTCCTGGTTTAATTGTTTGTTTTAATTGATGATGCTTTACGTCCCAGTCAACAGCAATTTTCATGTCGGGACGTTGCCTCCATTTCATGGGATTTTTACCCAGCATAAGAATGTCCGCATGACACTCAAAATGTGCTTCTTTTGATATAACCACCAAACTAAGCCAATAAGGCTTATATGTAGGGATGGTTTGACTAGACCACTTTTCCTGGGCAGGCTCAGACTTGAGCGGTTAACCAGTAATCAGATGGCCGGTTAGTAGCTTCGAAGCTTTGCCTGGAGACACAAGCAGCCCATCTATTTCTCCTAGGCCCCAATGGACGGGGGCCTCTCCTGGTTTAAGTTTAAAAGTAACTTACTAAAAGGGCAAAAATGATCTTTTATTATTTTGATTGGTCTAATAGTAATGCATGGTCATAGCAAATTAACATAAATACATAAGATATAACTTCATGGATATTAATAAAAAAAGTAAAAAACATCGGAGAAAAAAGGTGAAAATATAGGGAGTACACATAAAAACAATCACTTGCACCAGAGCTGTCAATAAATCTAGGATACTGAGAGTTATCAAATGAATGCTATGGCAATGGCACAGAAGTCTGGTAATAGATCTGATCTTCTCATGAATATTAATGAAACATTTAGAAATAAAAGATATAAAATGGAAAAAAATGAATAGGTAAACATACAAAATGCCTTGTATCTCGGTAACCAAAGGCGCTATGGTGCTGAAAATGGTAAATATAAACTATTAAATATTTTTTGTATGGATATGAATGGGAATTTTATAAATTAGAAAAAGAAAATCACCTAAAATGAAGAGGGTATACCAACAAAATAACATATCTCTGGGCTGTCAATACCCTTAAAGCCCTGAAAATGGTACCAATAGAATGCTTGTACAATGCACTATTGTCATATAGTCTTGCCTAGTCTTATAGATAAACCATATTTTATTAATTGTTGTGAATACTACGTAAAAACTCGAAAACTTATGAAAATAACAGAAACTTGAAGGTTGTGCTCCAACAAAATTTGCCGATCTTGGTTGCCAATAAATACAAAGGCAATAAAACTTTATCCTTTGATACAACTTTGAGCTTTCTAGGGCTAGTGGCAGTCGAGATTAAAAATATAGAACATTGTATAGCAATTGGTAGCAATCAGTTGATACCATTTTCAGCACTTTAAGGCTTTCGGTTGCCGAGATACAAGTCATTTTGTAGGATTACCCGTTTAATTTTTTCATTTTTATTTCCTATTTCTAACGTTTTCATGAATATTCATGAGATAGAAGATTAGATTGTTCTTGCATCAGACTTGTGGGTGATAGTTCGTTTCCCTAGAATTCATTTTATACCACTTTCAGCATCCAAGGCTTATTTTCAGCCCTGGTACAAGTGATTTTTGTACGTATATCCCCTATTTTTTCTATGATTTTTCTCCAATTTCTTTTGTCTTTTGACCCCGTTTAGGCATGTGCCTTTGATTTAGACTTAGCTTGTGTAAATGTTTGAAATTGCACTATAATTTCATTGTATCTGGCTATCGTCGCCGGTTTATAAAGGGTCACTGATGAGGGTTCAGTACCCGAATTGCGCAATATGGTGCATACTACATGCCTTTGAACGTTTTCACTGCTTCCAAAGGATCAAGCTTTTATATTTTATTTATTATTGATTCATGAATAAGCAAGTTCAACGGTTTGAATTTTAGGTATTTATGTAAAATTGCAATGTCCATGCATTACTGTCAGACCAGACCAATCATAGTATATTAGCGCACACTGTTTTGGAATATGAGTATTTTTGTAAGAAAGTACAAGTAGGCAAAGATCAAGAAAAGGCGCAATCAGAAAAAGACTCCCACTCCAAAAACCAAGGTGGGGAAAAAACCAAACTAACAATCAGGTACTTATACCATGAAAACATTTCGTAAGCCGAATGAGCAGCTATTTTCCCAATAGGTGGCCACTCAGTTACCTTAACTTAACTAAAATATGCAAACATACATAAGGCGCCAACAGCACAAAAATATTTTAAACACCAAGACATAAAACAAAAAGAACCACCACAGAAGTATCGACTTGGAACGATCAGTAACACAAAGTTACTGGCGGGTTTAAATCGATTTTACACGGCCGTAACCTCACCCTCAGCTTCTGCAGCCAATTCTTTTTAATCACATTAGGGGTGGGCTTGAAAACTGTGTTACTTTACACCATGCAAATGTGTTCATTGTTTGACAATATTGACTTTTAGGACAAGGCTTATGGCATTAGCAGGACTTATATTTCCCAAATAATACCAGAAGCGCATTGAAAACGACATAGCAACTTTTTAGGATCAGATTATATAAAGTTTAGTTGTGGCATTTTATTTTGTATTGACACAGTGCGATTTTAGTTCAAACCTGTGGTGCTTTATTAGCACAAATACGGTATGTTTACTACTTTAAACAAACGAAAATGGCAATCCTCAACCCTCTGCATAACACTATGTCTATTTACAATTCTTACATTCATAATTAAATTAGCAAATTGATTTAAAGAAAGGAAGTGGTTATATGTGTAAGCATTTTCAGCATATTTGCACCAGTTCGACCTCTGACCTTTCTCTGTATCAACCCATGTGTCAAGTTAAGCCTCTGGGCCATTCTATATATACTATCAGTTGTTTTTATTTATTTTGTAACATTGTCGTGACAAAAAAGTACATATATTATGAAATTATGTTGATTTTTCTTACGAAATGCACTAAGTTGACCTTTGACCTCACTCCGTGACCTTAAAACGCAAATTCACGCTGGGCATCCGGCCCTATGTTGTTTGTAGTAACCTAAGGAATACTTCTAGCCTGGATGCTGAGCATTAACAAAAAATGCCATCATGAGTTATCGTAGGAATCAAACATGGCCGACTAATGGAAAAGTTTCCAATTTATTTGCAGAAGTTCGTCCGTCCCAAATATGCACCTTTTATTTTAGCATATGCATAGAAACATCTCTGCATGCAGGTTGCTATTAAATTCAAATAATGAAATAATGTATGCATCACAATGAGAATTGTGATTACGTGTATATATGTAGACTTATCCATATCATAATTATTTATGTATGTTTTTATGCCCCCAACTTCGAAGAAGTTGAGGGGGCATATTGGTTTGGGTCTGTCCGTGCAGTGAGTGAGTGAGTGCGTGCAGTCAGTCAGTCTGTGATGCGTGAGCACTCGGTCAGGAACCGTTATAGCTAGGATCTTGAAATTTGGTATGTAGTTTGTATATGAAAATTAAGAGGATCCGTATTTTTTCTTTCAGGTAAATTCAAGGGGCTAGGGGCCAATTTGTGAGAGTTATTTCCCTTTTTAATTCTTGATTAGTGAATAGATAGTGGATACCTTGTGTGCGCAACTCCTCCTACAGTTTTATTCCGATTCTTTTGAAACTTTACAGATGTTGTGAGCATGCTTTGAAGATATGCATGTGGTTTGGATATAATCCTCAGATTAATTTTTGTAACTTTTTTCGCAATTTGAACTTAGTCATTTTTCGGGCATTTTGACAATGAAAGTGAATGGGCAGTGGGTACCTTGTGTGCGCAACTCCTCCTACAGTTTGATGCCAATTCATTTAAAACTTTACATGTATTATGGGCATGGTTTGAAGATATGCATGTGGTTTGGATATAATCCTTGGATTATTTTTTGTCATTTTTTTCACAATTTGAAGTTAGTCATTTTTTCTGGCATTTTAGTGGATGGATAGTGGGTAACTTGTGTGCGCAACTCCTCCTACAATTTAATACCGATACTTTTGAAACTTTGCAGACATTGTGACCATGCTTTGAATGTCTTCAAAAATCTTCTCTGCACAGCTGATTAACGCTGTTTTTGCTTTAGGAACAGTACAATTTTTTCTTCTTCTTACGTATAGCTTCTAATCCTCTTCTGTCACTGTACAGGCCAGTTTGTGTCGGACCTGATCGGAAACCCCGAAGACAGGTTTTCTAGCCACGCAGCTCTTCTAGAAGTTTTCATAATGGTGATAGTAGACTGGTCCCGTATATCCGTTCAACTCTGCGCATGCTCTCTCCACAGACTGTGTCATGGGCTGGGGACCGCAACTGAACACACCGAACCGCTTCACCTGGTGAAAAAGTAAACGGACAATATAAAAAATTAATGATCCTTGCCCTTGCAAAATCGACATGTAGCCTAAGTATTGCAAGTCAATTGGTATAAAGTTGATTTAAAATTAGATCAGTTCAATAACGTTAACACACATGAGCCGTAGGCTCACAAGGTGGGATTATAGGATAGGCAGGTAGTCGTCACTGCGTCGTCCACCATTTTCAAAGAAACCACTTGGCCAATCAAAGCCAAATGTTATATGAAACATTTATAGGAAGGAGGAACCAATGTGTACATAGATAATCCAGGTTTATATGAATCATTTTTAGGAAGGGGGAACCAATGTGTACACAGAAAATCCAGGCCACATGACCAAGATGGCCGCCATGTCCATATATGGTAAAACTATTCAAAAAGTCTTCTTCTCCAGAACCGGTTGGCGGACTTCAACCAAACTTGGCATCGGGGAATAGAGAACTACAATGTGTACATAAATTATGACCATGTGATGACCCTGACCTATTTTACGACAAGGTCAACATGGGTCGCCCATGCATTTGAATGGGGAAATTGCTAAGATGTCATTTGAAGGAAAGAACTCGAAGGAAATGGGGAAAAAGACTAAAGATTTATGATTTTGAGAATATTTGGACCCCAGGGGCTGGTCTGTCCCCATCCCGGGGCTATCAGCATGACTATTATCATAATATTCAAAGATGTTCTTCTCCGAAACTGCTTGGCCATTCAAAGCCAAATTTTATATGGAGCATCTATAGGAAGAGAGGACCAATGTGTACACAAAATAATCAAAGTCACATGACCAAGATGGCCGCCATGTCCCTATATAGTAAAAACTCTTCAAAATCTCCTCTGGAACTGGTTGACCGATTTCAACAAAAGTTGGCATATAGCATTGGGGACTACAGTACTGCAATGTGTAGATAAATTATGGCCCTGTGATGACCTAGATATTTTTAGGACAAGGGCAGCCTTGATCGCATAGGCAGTAAACTGTTAAAATGTCATTGAAGGGGAAAAACTTTCAGGAAATGGGCAAATGGACAGAATATTGATGATTTTGAAAATAAAATAGACCCCAGTGATCCGTCTGTCCTTGCGCTGGGGCTATATACATGTATATTACCATAATAGTCAAACAAGTTTATTGTATATATCCAAGATCTCGGTTAAGCGTTTACATGAAAAGCAGATACCGTGCCTCATGGCTATTTGTGTAACCAGTCATTATTATTAGTACCAGTAATAAGCTTACGTATTTGTATCAACTTACATTTGTGTGTTCATATTTGAGCGATTCTAAGAAGTCCTGAAACTTGGGTCGACCAAAATGTGTTGTTGCTTGAAGTCCTGTGAATAAGCTTTTGCCCGCTACCTTCTGGAAGTGCCGCTCACATATGTACTGAAAATATGACATATTATTAACCCATACTTGAAAAATGGATTTTCCCAGCATTATCAATTGGGTGAGTCCACTTTCATTTTTAGGGGTGTTAGGAGTGGTTTTCATTTTTTTTTTATCTCATTTTTCGATGGAATTTTTCTGTGCAAACAGGATAGCCCCAGATGGGACGCCTGCGGCGTTACATCGTTTGCCTATGTCGAATAAAAGGGACGCCAGGCTTAAATGAGTTAAGCGTAACACGAACTGAAATTACAGATTCGGCGAGGCGGTTCTAATGAGTACCCACAATCTATGTTTCGGAGCAAAAATAAGCAAATAGGTATACCCCAGTTTTGCTATATAAAGTGGGGTTCAAGGGGGTATACATTACACGGTCATGTTTTCGTGATATAGAGCAATCGACCCGAGACTGGACATACTTTTTCGGCTGACAGAGCTAAACAGAGCTTCCTATCTAAACTCACCAACATAGTTGTCCGTAAATCGAATTTCCTCTTGAACTGTGTAACAAAAATATGAACAGTCACCAGACTGCTACTGTCTGTCTGCTCTACACTGCGTATAATGTCAGTCACCCATTCAAACTGCTTCTGTGTCCGGGTTACCCATAGGAAATAAACCTGGAAATTCAGTTAGAAAATAAAACACGGTATGGAAAACGAAGTTGCGAGAGAAAACAGAATTGCATTTAATTTATTATACATGTATGCACTGTATTTTCACAATACGGGTACAATGACTAAAAATGTAATACAGTCTTCATTTTGGGATTTTTTTTTCAGTTTTACGTCCCTTTCAAGATTATTTCAGCTAATATGAGACGGCCCAATCTGTAGGTGGGGGAAAACGGGAGAACCCCGAGATAAACCACCTGGCACACCCGCAAGCAGAACTTGGCTTGTGGCCGTTGCGGGGCTCGAACCCACCAGAGTTATTTCACGTTAGAATCCCTCGAAACGAAATTCTTTCATTTCGTTTCGATATTTCATTTTAATGTTGTTGTTTTTGTGCATGCGTTAAAACGAGAGAGAGAGAGCACGGGGACCCAACTGTTAATCGTGATTATTGATGCGACGTGGAATGTTAATGCATGCTATTATGAAGTTTCGTATGCGTCGGCGAGATCGTTAAGAATGCGACGTTCCACATCCTCTGCCCTTGGACCGTAAGTAGCACATGGTTTGCTCTCGTGAAGACAAACAAAGCCGAGTTTACAAAATCGGCGTCCACTATGATCTGCAAATTTCTTCTATGTTCCCACTTGAAGTCAATTGGAATACTTACGGCACTTGTGTTTTTCAGCTAATGGTTTATAAAGTTGACATGTAGATACAATTTTGCCACGGAAACTCATTACATTCTTAAATTCCTTTTGTTTTTCTTGTCTTGGTCTTAAACTAAAAAGTATAACACAGTCCTGTGGGTGTCTTTATTGTCAAATTTGTATCCAAACGGCTTTGTAAATGCACATTTATTTACTGAGCGTAAAAACAGTAAGATAAGCATCTTTTGTATGCATCGAAGACGAAGGTACGTACTACTCGAATGAGTCATGGAAGAATTAACATTTTTGTTGTGCTCTTTCAAAAGTTATTTACGTACATGCAGAAACATAACGAATGCCTTTATCAAGCGAAATATTGCATGGCGTTTTTTCCTGGGACTACATGCACTTTGTTGAGCAAGCTTCAAAGCATATACCGCTTTTATTTTGAATGAGGTCACAGAGTGGGGTTTCTGATTCAGCTTTGTCAACATTCGAGTGACACAACTGATTAATTCTTGCCTCAAAACAGCAAATCATTTTCGGACAAATCAGTGACAGAGCTTATATGTTTTCTTACAAGAAATGAATCTAAGGCTAAACCAAATAATTTTTGATCATTGAATATGGGTGGCTGCATGCATTGCTCATAAGCAGGGGGAAAAACAACAAAATTAAAGGGGTTTATGCGGTTTGTAGGTGCGGTTGCGAGGCACTTTTCCATTGGAATGGTGTGTTATACAAGAACAGTGATCAACTATGGTTATTTCATTGTATTAACATTGGAAGAGTCATCGAGAGCACTTTGAAACCTCGGCCTCGGGCTCAAACAACTTTCTCCAGCCTCTGCATGTAATAATACAGTATAAAAACCATGGCTGACCCAAATAACATGTATCTAAAAATATTTATTGAAGAAAATGCATCACTGTCTCTATAACGCAACATTTGCTATTTTATTTTACTGGATCATCGGTCTCATTCTTCCACGGTCGCATATTAAATTTTAACAACGTCTTCGATGCATACAACATATGCTTATCTTACTGCTTTTCACGCTCAGTAGATAAATGTGCATTTACAAAGCCGTTTGGATACATATTTCAATAAAGACACCCACAGGACTGTGTCATACTTTTTAGTTTACGACCAAGACAAAGAAAAACAAAAGGAATTTAAGAATGTAATGAGTTTCCGTGGCAAAATTGCATCTACAGGTCAACTTTATAAACCATTAGCTGAAAAACACAAGTGTCGTAAGTATTCCAATTGACTTCAAGTAGGGGCATAGAAGAATTTTGCAGATCATAGTGGACGCCGATTTTGTAAACTCGGCTTTGTTTATTTTCGCGAGAGCAAAACATGTGATACTTACCGTTCAAGGGCAGAGGATGTGGAACGTCGCATTCGTAACAATATCGCCGACGCATACGAAACTTCATATTAGCATGCATTAACATTCCACGTCGCATCAATAATTACGATTAACAGTTGGGTCCCCGTGGAGAGAGAGAGATTTTAATTTGAGTTTTAAGTCTGATACAGGATACAATTAGATTGAAGGGATATTCGAGAAAGAACGAAAAGAATTAGATTTTTTTTTCGATTTCGATTTTTATCTCGGCTTTGCAGCACCGGTACTCGGCTTTGCGGATATACGGTAGCACGTTTCCCAGCTTTTGCTTAAAGCACAGCACATGTCTTGGTGCTCAGCATTCTTGGTATAGAAAGCACTGTTGACTAATATTCAGCCTGGCATATAGACGAAATGCCCTAGGACGGGTGCTAAACTTTAAAATTACCTTTCGACATTGTATGTTTACATCCATCGCCGACTTGTGCACGATATCTTTTAAAATGGAGGCAAAGGGTGTGACCCCGATTCCTCCCCCAATAAGGACAGAAACATCATACTTGTACCAGTCCTGGTGGCCTTCTCCGAATGGCCCATCTAAGAATAACTAAACAAAACCAGTATGGAATTACTAACAATTGTAAATTCTATTTAGCACCAGGCAGCGTCATATCAAGAGAAACGTCACGGGGAGATAAAAAATAACCCGCATTCTTTGCGACCATGTTAAGTTCACAATAACTATATATGCGTTCTTGGTGGTCGTGTAAAGGTCTAGAAAAAATGTATAATATAATTATTCGTGGCCATGTAAAGTATACCTACAATATCTAGAATAATGTATTGTTCGTGACCATGTAAAGTATACAATAACTAGAACAATGTATTGTTCGTGGCCATGTAAAGTATACAATATGTAGAATAATGTATTGTTCGTGACCATGTAAAGTATACAATATCAAGTTCGTGACCATGTAAAGTATACAATGTCTAGAAAAAATGTGTTGTTCGAGACCATGTAACGTATACAATGTCTAGAAAAAATATTACATAACTATAAATAGACAGTATTTCAGACAATGCTTTCAGTCCATTGCATATTTTGTAATATTCTATGACCTGGGTTTTTTCCCATTTTAAAAAATATATGTTGCTAAATTTAGAACACTGTATCTATCATGAAAATGTACATTGATTGATGTCTTGCCGTCCTGTTGATGAACTACAGATGATTTTAACTACTGTTTGATTTATTTGAATTAAGACTTTATGCCTCAATTAACTTTTTTTAAGTAATGCTGGGACTTTATGCAAGGGTGTTGAAAACAATCCATTTTCAAATGATTTTTTTCTGCTCATTCTTTTTAAAAGTTTTGTACTAAAAGAAAGTGTTATACAATAAAACAATTGTTGACTATTGAGTCATTCGCCTCGGTCAATATTGGTAGCCTCTGTTGGATATCACATCATATTCAATGACTCAATAGTCAATAATTGTATTCTATTGTTCGTGACCATGTAAAATATACAATGTATAGAACAATGTATTGTTCGTGACCATGTAAAGTACACATTATCTAGAATAATGTATTGTTCGTGACTATGTAAAATATACAATGTCTAGAATAATGTATTGTTCGTGGCCATGTAAAGTACACAATATCTAGAATAATGTATTGTTCGTGACCATGTAAAGTACACAATATCTAGAATAAAGTATTGTTCCTGACCATGTGTAAAGTATACAATGTATCGAATAATGTATTGTTCGTGACCATGTACAGTAAAGTACACAATATACCCATTGCAGTTCAAAGAATAATGTATTGTTCGCGACCATGTAAAGTACACAATATCTAGAATAAAGTATTGTTCGTGACCATTTAAAGTATACAATGTATCGAATAATGTATTGTTCGTGACCATGTAAAATATACAGTGTATAGAATAATGTATTGTTCCTGACCATGTAAAATATACAATGTATAGAATAATGTATTGTTCGTGACCGTGTAAAGTACACAATATTTAGAATAATGTATTGTTCGTGACCATGTGAAGTATACAATGTTTTGAAAAATGTATTATTTGTGACCATGTAAAATAAATAATGTCTACAAAATGTATTATTTGTCCCACCTTATATTTGTTTTGTAGAAAGCAAATCACTTACATTTGGCAGGCACCTTCCTTGTAAGCTATTCATGTCATATACGTGTCGGAGGTTCCTTGTCCAGGGTCCCACAGCACGAATGTGGAAACTGAGCTCATTTTCATGTGGGGCGGATGTCATGGTGAAGGGGTGGTACTCCCTGGACCCAAGTGCAGAGCATGACACCCTGACCCACTGGCCTGACAGGTATTCAAATCCCAGGGGCTTTTTAACTCTAAGGGCAAGGACATCTGCAACCAAAGCATATCATAATTTTGACCAAGAAAGATCAAACGGCCATGCGGTTAAAAAAAAAAAAAAAAAAAAAAAAAAAAGAGACTGCTTGTCAGCGCATCTACGAGTATATTCTTCGAATTTCGCTTGGGCAATACTATCTGGATTATGCTTATGATTACTGTCTAAGTTTCTGGCTTTCGTTGCCAGTTTGTAAGGGTCACTGACGAGGGTTCACGAAACGAAATTATACAAAATAGTACACCTTCTACTATCCCTTTGAATGCTTTACTGGATCCAAAGGATCTAACATTTATACACATGTATTTGTAAGTATTCTGACTGCCTAAAATAATGTTTCTTCTTGATAGCTTCTATACTGTATCTGGTAACCTTGCTACTTAAGAAATGGATTTCATTTTTCTCAAGCTCATGGAGCTATGAACCGCAGTGGGTCGCGTGCAAAGTGAAAGAAGCCCGAAGGTTGCTAGCGACCCACTGCAGTTCATAGCTCCATGAACCTCAGAAAATTAAACTCATTGCTTATATTTGCGCTATTTCTCTATATCATCTGTTAAAAAATAGGGCATCACATTTACAAGCAAATAGAAAAGTCACTCACAGTGTGTGTTCAAACTGCGGAACGGCATTATATTCATTTACCTGAGGGGAGCAATTCGGCTTTGGTCACATCTATCTTGACTTTGCATCTCTTCATACTGATCATACTATCCACAGTGAACAAAATAGACGGACCAATAAAATACCAAGGGAAGTGTGGCTCCTGCACTAGCCGAACACTGCCATGGAGAAGCAAAAGTATGTAGGTGGGTATGTAAAGTTTGTGGGTATTCCAAAAAGCGTTGAATAGGTGGCGTCGTGAAAAGGGAGTGGCAAACACATACATGATGATGACTAAGGCTGTAAGTATGACCCCTGATAGTCCTGAAAAGGGAAAGTAAGTAAAAACTTTCATTCCAAAACTCGCCCGGCGTATGGATGCATTATAGCGAGATTTCTTTCGGCTTTGAAACTGAAATTGAAAATTAGTTGAACTTTTTAATAGATCTAGATCTAGTTTACGTAGCGTTGCTCTAAACAATAATTGTACGCACACTCTATGTTTTGGATGTGTAACAAGAAAAAATGTATACCCCTTTACACCATGCCTTTACCGCATAAAATTGGGAATGCATGCATATGTTATGTATGAACAGTATACTTTGAGCATGTAATAATCAGCACGAATACGGTCCATCTTCCACACTATCTACGGTGAATACGGACATTAAATATTATCGGACTTGAATAATTCAGTTGGCCGCACCGCCCATCGTGGCCATGTGAACAGCTTGACTGAACAGCTCGTGCCTCTTATTTCCGATCGACCAACCACCTGATTTCTGGTTTATCGTTGCTGTGACATGCCTGAGCTTGCCTAGGAATTAGGATATAGTCAAACCATTACATCCTCCCATATGAGCCTCAGTAGCGTGCTACCATAGTTGAAATAAATTTAAGTACAAGTCCGATAATACGAGGATTGGGATTTAAGTTCGTAGACTTTTTCCTCTGATTTTATATTAAAGCATTTTGTCCAATATTTGATGTCTTATTACAAAGACGCAAAACCTCCTTATTTCGTGTTTAAAATATTTTCAAGAAATCTTGCACAGTACGCATTTAAATGGTCTCCATAGCAACGTGGGTTTCGGATCTTTGCCTACTTGTACCTTTTTCGCTACCCGGGCACATCGTATTTTGAATAATTCTGAAGCAATAAGACTTCGAAGAACATCCGATAATTACCATATTGTAGATCAAAATTTGAGCTTTATCTTTGTTTATAACAGACAACTGGACTTTTATAAAGAAAGTCTACGAACTTAATCCCAACCCACATATACTCTTAAAGCCGGTGGGTCGGGCGTCAGACTCTAAGATGGCCCCGACAAAAAGCTATTCATTTTAGTTGGTTGGGACCGGAGCTTCTTGTCTGTTGCTTGGCCCGCCGGGGCCCAACTGGTGTTTTTCTTTTGCTCCGGAGTTAGTAAGTTATTCGGCGCCCAGGGATCTCCATCGTCGGGCAGATTAGTGAATCTGCTGAGTCCTCGTTTTTGATTCATCAGGATGTTTATCATCATTTATCTGTTTGTTCTTGGTGATTCGTTAACTAGTTAGAGATTCACCACGAGGACCGAAGAACTAAATGTTATGAACCACTGCAGAAGCTGAGGGTGAGGTTATGGCCATGTACTCGTAAAATCGATTTAAGCCCGCCAGTAATTTTATATTACTGATCGTTCCAAGGCGATACATCTGTGGTAGTTCTTTTTGTTTTATGTCTTGGTGTTTGAAATTTTTGTGCTGTTGGCTCCTTATGTATGTTTTCATATTTTAAGTTAAGTTTATGTAACTGAGTGGCCACCTATTGGGAAAATAGCTGCTCATTCGGCTTACGATATGTTTTTATGGTATAAGTACCTGATTGTTAATTTAGTTTTTTTTTCCCATCTCGGTTTTTGGAGTGGGAATCTTTTCTGATTTCGCCTTTTCCTGATCTTTGCCTTCTTGTACCTTCTTAGAATCTCTGTAATCGGTGGTCGTTTATTTAGTTATTGCTCTCTATATATTTCAAGGCCCCAATTAGCGGGGAGTAGGAGAATAAATATTTATTTATTTATTTATTTATTTATTTATTTATTTATTTATTTATTTATTTTTTTTTTACCATTTTAAGGACATGCTATTCTGTTGTACCAACCTGTCAAAGTTCCAAATGCCCAATAACTAAAACTGGCAAGCTCGTGGGACCTACAGAAAATATATCATAAAACTAAGTCAAGCAAGGTCATGCCTAGTATGTCAAATGAAAAAAAAATACAATATTCTCAGGCTAGTGACATTAGCCTCTCTTATATTTGTAGAATATACATTTATACGCTCTACATAGCAACCGCATTCGGACCCATTAAGTCAATCCTTTAATCGGTTGGGTTCAATGGCACTTTTCACATATTATGCAAAGGAATTCTCACAAAACAACATTGACGTTTTTATTTAAATGCTTTGAATTTGAAGAATTACATGTCATTTTTCAACAAAATTATTCTTGCAGATTCCAAAAAGTATTCTAAAATTTTTCCATGTATATCGTATATTTCATGACTCAATTTGACAAAATAATGGCAAAAGCAAATGTCCCAGAATCTTCCCCGCCACCATGATTACATAATTTTCACAAAGTCTCGAAGAAAATAAAATTGAGCCGCGTCATGAGAAAACAAACATTAGACATGCTTATGGGAAAACAAAGGCTGATCAGCACCTTCGGTTTTCGCTACACGGATAGTACGCCGATGATTCCTCCTATGCTTATACCCAAAATTTAAAGATTCTGGCTTTCTTCTGTGGGTATATAGGTCGGTTTGTGTTTGTCCTGGTCGGCAATCCCAAAGACCGGTTTTCTCGTGTCTCGGCTCACTTACGCTCGGAAATATTCCCGGAAATAACAGTTCAAGTCGGTGGATGGCTGTGTGCAGACGTGATAGAAGTTAACTGCATGACAAATAATATGCAATGCTGAAAGTAGAATGTAAAATTGATGTGGCATGTAATTTATTGTAAAACATGTATACAGACTGACCAAAATGTCACGGCGTTGATGGTTTAAGTATAATAGTATATTGTGGTCATGCTTTAGATGCTTTTTGTGAATGTCTTTTTTGTTGTACATATGTTTCAGGTTTCTAAGCAACGATAGTCTCTTATGATTCTGTATTGAATGGGTTAATATTATTCATTTTTGTAGTTTTCATGATGACATCAACATTTTCTGCAGAGCGCCACATGGTTTAGTGCAAATTAAGTTACCGTCCAGAATAGTTGCCTATTATCTTTATGATAAAAATTGCTCAACTCGAGGTAGTCTCTGAATATTTAGCGCATCTGAATCATTATCTGAATCTGAATGGTTAACTGGTGACACGCCAAATTGACAATACCTCACCAGGGGGGGGGGGGGGGGGGGGGCAGGAGGGAAATTATGGATATGGATAGACTATCGGTATTTCAAAGTAACAACTTCACTGTTGTCACACAAGTTTCTTTCTTGAGTTATATTAAGTTGATCGCTTTCGATGTTTCTCAAATAAAGTACTTAACCTGAACAATTAATCATTATGCATATATGGAATTAAACAGACATGGTGCTTATTTCAACCAGTTATACAACCGACGGTGCACATTACTTACCAGAACAGTGAAAACGACGCAAAACGAACACTTAGATTCTACTTAAGATATAAATTCAATGCCTTGTAAAATAAGAGAATTTATAGTACTAGTGACTTAATTCATAAGCCTGGTGTCCCTTTTATGGGACATGGGCAAACAGAATAGCCCCAGATGAGACGCCGCAGAACGCGGCGTCCCATCTGGGGCTATTCTGTTTGCTTAGAGAATTTTCATCGAAAAATGGAACACAATTTAAAAATGACTCCTGACGCCCCTACAAATGAAAGTGGACTCACCCTAATGATAATGATGGGAGAATCCATTCGTCAAATATGGGTTAAATTTGCCAAATGAAATGCTACTCGAAGTTGACAAACTCACTTGTAAAGAACAGCGCAAAGCATGCAACAAGCTGATGGAAGGAATGCAGAGAATCGAACGGTATAAATCTATGCAGGAATGTCTCCCTAAGTCTTGTAATTGTGTTTCTACACATGGTCAACATCAGGGTGGCATAGGTCAGCATGATGGCGCTTGCCGCACCACGTGTTATTGTTATACCATGACCCGCGATTCTTCTCAAGCCGCCATTCTCTCGCAGAACTGCATAATCTTGAAAGAAAAAGAAAAGAAAGAAAGAAAAACGTGAGCATGTGCGCGAGAAAAACAACAGTTTTGGTTCCATTCAGGTCTGACACAAACCGAGCTGTTCAAGCACAGAATATGGATAGAGGCTGGCAATTTTGGATTTAGAAAGTACAGGAATTGTACTATCCGTGTAGCGAATACAAAGGCGCTGATCAGCTTCGCAGTTACTGCGAAGCTGATCTGCGCCTTTGTTTTCGCCTATACAGATTGTTGGTTTTCCCATGCGGCGGCTCAAATAATAATGCATAAAACGCCAACCCAAATAAATTTCACTAAATAAAATGTATTCCTGCCACTGCAAATAAGGATTATATAGCTGTTTCTAGGAAAACAAGCTGACAACCCGAACAAGCCCAGTGTATACTTCCGTTCTTGTTAACTGGTGAATCAATACATCGGGAGTAATTTTCTTCGAATCTTTATTTATTTTGATGAAGTCTATTTGAGGTATGAAATATACAGCCAAGTTTTTGGAATGCTGGCAAAATTTGCTTAAAAATATTTTGTTTAGAAAAATCATTAGAATTAGAAAACATTTTAAATAAATTCTTTATATGCCTTTGATTTTTAAATAGACTTACAGTAAGCCCTTTCGAGGAACACGCCAAGCAGAATCAGACAATACAATGTGAGCCAAAACACTTGCAGTCTGTATGTTTCCAATATTCGAATGGCGTTGAAATATATGCCCTGGTATCCAGTAGGAGCCTTTGGTAAATCATGAGTGCCCACTTTAACTCTAGAGCCGCTAGTGCTTCTTAGAAAAGTATTATATCCTTTCTCGCCGGACAAACTGCTAACAGTGCTAACATGGCGCTCAAACGGTGACCGACTCGAGGTTCCTGCAAGACTGAACATGGATCAACATAAATCAGCCGTGTATCATGGAGTTTCCGATCACGAATGTCATGTTATACTCTTCTTACAGAGCGCGCTTAAAGACGTATTTGCATTAAATTTATTAAAATGGTGAATGTTTTATGTTGGAATTTACATATTCCGTACCAAATTAAATACATAACTTACATGTAAACGTGTTTTAAAATACATAATATATACATGTACTTCTTTATCTCTATTTCTCTTGAATTTTAATAATTTTACTCGTGTTGTGATCGTTATATTTTCGCAAAACGCGCGTTTCTTTCATATTAAGGTTTTGAGACCCTACCCTATCCGTCAACACGATTCCCCTTAACTGCTTGGCAGAAAAAAAACCCAATAGGCCCTATATACTAATATCACCAAGATGTTTGTCCAAAGAATACCTATATCCTCGCAACAGTGTGGACCGCATCTGGGTCATTCGCGCGTTACTGCTTTGTGTGGTAGTTAAAATATTTGAAGTAGCACCTCCATCGGAATCTGAAACTATTAGAAAAACGGTAAAATGCTTTCATAGTTTAGAAAAAAATATCATAAGCTACAAACGTTTAGACTATAACAAATGTACATGCGTGGTTTTTAACCCAATCATGGTTTACAACTGTGCTCCATTCTTTAATTGCACGCCAGTGGGTCGGGCGTTATGATGGCTCCTACTTAAAGCTATTCATTTTAGTTTCTTGGGGACGGAGCGCCTTGTCTTTTTCTTGGCCCATCGAGTTTAAACTGGTGTTTTACTTTTGCTCCAGGTTTTCGGTGATATTGTTTGGCTTTCCAGAGATCTCATTGTCGGTCAGCATATTGTATCTGTGAACCCTTTTTTTTTTGAATCATCATGGTGTTTAATAATTTATTCACATGCCCGTGATGATGCATCGACTGGTGCTAGAGATTCGACACGAGCACCGAGCCACCTCAGAAGATGAGGGTAAGGTTAGATACTTGTATAATCGATTTAAGCACCCAGTAATATTATATTACTGACCGTTCCAAGGCAATAATTCAGTTGTAATTCTAATTGTTTTATGTTTCGCTGTTGAATTTTTTAGCTGTTAGCATCTTATGTACACGTACATTGTCATATATGGGCCACAACGTGAGAAAATGTACCTTCGGACATTTTTTGAGTATCAGAAAAACAAAGTTACTTTGAATGCATGATGTTTCAAGAGTATGTAAGTCTTTATTTGACCAGATTATTTCAGTTATTTTGTGAGTTATGACCAATTTACTTTATGAATAAAAATAAAACAGAGATCCTTTAAGAGCAGTGAGCATATTAATGAGAAAAGGGGTGGGCCATACCATGGTTTCGGCTACTAAAGCCTCCTCAGTGACCCTTTAGATCTGGCAAAATGGAGCCAAAGAGAATTACTGAATTTTACAACTTTCAACAGGATAGTCGATACAAAGACTAGTATTATCCAAACAGAGCCAAATATATAAAACTTTGGTTAGAAAATTAATCTAAACCGCTGATGAATTTCTGATTTCTCAGAATATCCTCCCTGATCTCAAAGGACCAAAAGGAAAATATAATCTGCACTATGGATGATGTACGGGGAGACTTTTTAGGGCCGTCACACGGCACAACACCAACCCTACATACGTCATTGTCTTGAAAAATGACGTCAAAGTTGCGTAATGCATTTCTGCATGATAGTTGAGCTTACAAAACTCGATGCATTTGCTTAAAATTGTTTAAGCACTGGTCAGAACCTACTGCTAAGACAGAAGCAAACCATCCTTACAGGCAATCTGTCGGAATTATTTTGTCTATTTTTATGATGATGCTGTTGCTATGGTTACCGTTTCACGATAGATATAGAAACAAATGTGTATTATGGGCTAAAACAAGGGCAGATAACTCCAAATATTGAATATAAATAGGTTTTACAACTCCTTTATTTGGTAGCCCAGTGTTCAAAGATTACAAATGCAGTGTTATTTCTAAAACGTATATTACATCATTTTTCCGCTTTTTGCTGCTTTCTACTAGTAATGTCAGAATGTCCGAAGGTACATTTTGTCGCGTTGAGGTTCATATTTGTTAAGATCAGTTGTCCAAGTAACTTAGTGGCCATCTATCGGGAAATAGCTGCTCACCTGGCTTACGATATGTTCTTTTTGTTTTACATGAGTACCTTATTGCTAATTTAGTTTTTTCCCACCGCCGTTTTTGGAGTGGAAATTTCTTTCCTGATCATTGCTTATTTTTACCCTTGATGAAAATTAAAAATACTTACACCTTACATACTCTTAGTCATTAAACTTATCTTAAATTTAAGGTACGCGTAACAGTGAGTCGAGAAGGAGATTCGTTACGTGCATGTTGCAAGACCGTTGGACGAGCCTGAAGCCTAGCGGTTAGAGTGTCCGCTTCAGGGGCGAGAGGTCGTGGGTTCGACTCCAGGCCGCGTCGTAACGAAGACGTTAAAATGGTACCAGTGGCTATTTGCTTGGCGTTTAGCACTGGGACATGCCTGTCGTTTTAGTGACAAATATGTTATTCATGTCTGACTTAGTAAAGGAGCATAAAGGCAAACCGCCCATAGTGTGTAACAGTATTCAAAATCATGCCTTACCATTAAGCTCTAATGTCACTCTCTTCAACGTCTTAGCATATACATCTGAGGCAAACACTCTTTTAAAGTCAGTAAATCTCAGTTCACTTCCATAACGCAGGCCTGCAGATTTGTAAATCGAGGTCATGAATTCCTTCACTTTCGAATCATTGGCTTCACTCTCTGACAAATCAAGAAGGGACCTGAAACACACATGATTGAAGATACGTCCTCTCAGAGATTCGAGGTTTTGTTCGTTTGTTTCCTTTGTTTGTCGCTTAACGTCTTAGTCAACAATTGTGGTGATGCCATATAATAACGTCGCCACCATTTTATGGGATTACTATCCAGCAATGAGAAGTCGTGACATCCAAAATGAGATTCAGTGACTGTAACCAACCAAATGAGCCGCCACATGGGAAAACCAACAATCTGCATATGCGAAAACAAAGGCGCAGATCAGCTTCGCAGTAACTGCGAAGCTGATCAGCGCCTTTGTTTTCGCTACACGGATAGTACAATCCCTCTACTTCCTAAATACGAAATTTCATGCTTCTAGCTCTTTTCTGTGCTTGTACAGGCCGGTTTGTGTCGGACCTGTTCGGAAACCACATTGTTGGTTTTCCCACGAGGCGGCTCAGGTATTGTTTGTATGGTAGATTTAAACAGCCACTTTAGCCACTTTCCTTGGTTCCTTTCCCGCTCAAAATGGTACTACAGTCAAAAGCAGGATATTTATTTCTCACAGTCCTGGTCAGAACTTATCTATCTGGCCTGACATTGTTTAATAATAATAATAATAATAATAATAATAATAATAATAATAATAACTTACTTAACCATTTGTTGAAGATCACTTTCAGTTAGAAATCCTTGTCTGTTAATATCATGCATGTTAAAGAGTAGACGGATCTTGTTCTCTGCATCCCCTGGTGACAGCAAAAACAAAGTATAAACTTAGAGATGATATATAAATGCAACCATGTTTAAAATTCAAGAATTTGCCCCCCCCCCCCCCCCCCACTAAAATCATTCGTGATGCTCCTTAGCTCCTTTAAATTAAAAATCACTTGTCTCCAATCCCTCAACCCCCAGGTATAAACTTAAGTATTGTCTCGCGTTAGCATTAAAAGTAAAACAATTAAGAATCAAAATGTAATCTAATGTAATTCTAGTGACAGATTTACCTGAAGACAGAAGTATAAATATTTTCAAAAACTCTCTGAATGACACATGTCCTGATCTGTTTTCGTCCACAAGGAGAAACATGTGTTCTACAAAAGTCGAGTTAGGTCTCATCCCAAATGCATCAGCAAACTCCGTCTGTGTGAGGTCTAGTCCGGTAATGTCGCTCGTGTCACTAGATGTATTCGTTTCCTCTAGATGCGCAATAGTGTCTTCCTCAAGATCATTTATTCCCCCTTGGAACATCTTGAACAATGTTAATTGGATAATTAATTGAGCCGCGACGCGAGAAAACCTGTATTCGGGGTAAATAACCAGAGGACCAATGGTCCTATAAACGCTCACCTGAAATCTGGGATGATGCGACTTAAGTTGACCTTGCCATAAAATGGGTCAAGGTCATCCCAGGGTCATGATTTATATAAACTTTATAGAGCTCCATTGCCTGATGCTTCATGCCAAGTTTCAAAATCATAGGCCTTCTGGTTCTGGATTATTTAAAGGTTTTTGCTATTTAGAGCCATGACGGCCATCTTGGTCATGTGACCTTGACTATTTATATAATATTTCATTCCCTCATCCCAAGGATACTACATATCAAATTTGGCTTTAATTGGTCGAGCGGTTACTGAGAAAATTAAGTTTTACATTTAATTTGTAAATGATCTTTGGCCAAGGTCAAGAAATGACCTTGATCTTTAATACTCACACACACTTCATTAGCTCAACATGTTGTCTGTATCTACCAACTTTCAGGTCACAGGCTACAAAACTTCCTGAAAAATTCAATGTTTTCACTTTTTTCATTGAAAAGCCTATGTAACCAAAATTGACCTTGCCATAAAATATGTCAAGGCCAACCCAATGTCATGATTTATATAAACTATGATGGGCCAGAGTCCCCAATGCCACACAACAAGTTTCGTTGAAATCGGTCCACCAGTTCCAGAAAAGAAGATTTTTTATGGTTTTCACCATATATGGGCATGCCGCTCATCTTGGTCATGTGACCTGGACCATTCCCCCTTCCTAAGGATGCTCCACATGAAGTTTGGCTTAAATTGGCAAAGCAGTTTCAGAGAAGATCTTTGAAATTGTGGACGACGGACGGACGCCGGACCATGACCATCCTATAAGCTCACCTTGTGAGCCTTCGGCTCAGGTGAGCTAATAAATAAAATTATCAACAGCATAGAGAACCACTCAAACTTGTTATTATTTACAAACAAGATAGTGCGAGGCGTACAATCCATCGTTTTCTTAATTTTTACTCCTTCTAGCAGTTTTCTTTGGCTGTAGGCCGGTTTTGTGGGACCTGGTTGGAATTCTAAATCGTTGGTTTTCTCATACGAATGCTCATTTTCTAGCCATTCCTTACATCCAGTACTTTTCGGAAAACCACGTTGAGTTTGTCTTGTCTGTGTTTTCTTGTAATAGCGTTTCTGAGAATGTAAGACTCGACCAACACTCTAGACTGCACCTATAATAATAATAATAATAATAATAATAATAATAATAATTTAATAATAATAATAATAATAATAATAATAATAATAATAATAATAATAATAATAATAATAGTGTATGTAGATATATGTATATCTTTATTTCTTCCGTACCAGCAAAGATTTAGCATGACTGAATGCCAGTCCCCCAGTCTTACGATGTGTTCTCTTAGTATAAGTACCTGGGGTCAGTTGTTCAAAATTAACGATGTCGTTAATTAACGATTCGTTAAATTTCAAGCATGAATATTACAAATACACTGTTATTTTTTGTTGATAAAATGTGAGAATCCTTTGCAAATGCAAAGGATTCTCACATTTTATCAACAAAAAATAACAGTGTATTTGCTTATGTAGTCGGCATTTACTTAACAAAATGAGGCCTTAACGATGACGTTAAGCTAACGAAGTTTTGAACAACTGGCCCCTGATTGTTAATTTAGTTTTTGGAGTTTCTTTCTGATTGCGCCGTTTCCTGATCATTGCCTACTTTTACCTTCCCATACGGTCCTCTAGTGAATTCAGACTTATTTCATATTTTCATGTGATGTTAGAGATGCTATTTTATATTAAATATTTGGGAGGAGAAAATACAGCGCAAGCCTAAATATTGCTGAGCGCGGAACAAGGTAGGCACTGGCATCCGATGATTTTGACGCCTTTGGTATGGCGCGACAGGTGCTCGCACCCACGACCTACCTTTATATCAAAATTCTTTACAAACTTCTCAAACGCAACAACAAATTTACCCCTCTCGTTGTGGTCAAAGAACCTCAAAATCTGTAAAACAGGACATTACGAAACTTGACCATGCAATATACAGAGATTTTTTCAGCTGTAAAAAATGAAAATTTTCATTGGAAAAATTTCGATATTTTCAATATTTTTGCTCGAAACATTGATTGTGGGTACACGTTAGAACAGCCTCGCCGAGGCGATTCTAATGAGTACCCACAATCTATGTTTTGGATGAAAAATAAGACAAAATAGGTATTCCCCTGCATACCCCAATTTTGCTATATGAAAGTGGGGTTTAAGGGGGAATACATCACACGGACATGTTATCTTGATGTAAGGGCGTTATCTTTGTTTATTTTACTGTTTGTTCTAGAAGATTTCAAGAAGTGAAAAGAGAAATGATCTAAGATATAGTTTCTATTAATAATAGAAAAAAACCTGGATGAATATTGTTAGATGTCAGGGATAACGCCGAAACATTAGAAAATTAGACACCCAACCATTGCTCTTTTCAATGGGTCTATTCAAGATCAGCTTACATCCAGCATCTGGTTATAGACTCACTTATAGTTTTAAAAACACTTCGATCCTGAAGAAAGTTTACATAACTATCGAATCCCTCGCACCTTCAAGCGTAATTCTATAATGTGCCCCGCGTCATGAGAATACCAGATTTTTGTACATGCGAAAACAAAGTCGCGCATCACCTGTACACTAACTGCACAGCCGATCAGCGACTTTGTTTCAGCTACTCGGATACTACAATTCTTCTTCTATTTGAATCCGAAATTTCAAGTATATAGCCTATTTCTGAAACTGTACAGGTCGATTTGTGTCAGACCTGGTCTGAGATCCCGAAGCCCGGTTTTCTAACTTCGCGGCCCATGTCTTACCAGATCATGTTCTCCCGTGAGCTTCATAGACAGAAGATTTTGTTTTCCATCACTACTTAAATGCATTTCTATAACATTATTGTTCTTCCCTGCAACACTCTTCACGTTGATAAAACGTAGCAACATTTTCTTCGTATCCAAGACATCTATCCGCAACTTTGACTGTTCCAGGACAACGGTTATTACTCTTTCTACTGTATCCCAGTCTATCCATTCTAAAACTACACACAACAACATAAAACATTCAATACGACAAAGGGTTTTTTCACACACTGGTAAATGTATAAAAAATTAAGTACTGGATGTGGTTGCAACGAACTGGTGCAGACTAAAAACTATGCTCTGGAGTAGAATTAAAATGACTTCTAACCCATGAAATAAATCACATATTGCGTGATAAAATCATAAACTTGCTACGCTTCCGAGGCACTATGCGCCAGGTGACAATAAAAATAGAATACATGCAAGCTTATAAGGGAATGGTAATGAAAAGAGGTATACGTTTTATATACCTTTTTCCACCATTTTAATCCTACTCCAGTGCGTAATATAGTCTGCACCAGTGCGTTGCAAGCACCTCCGGTATTTTTACATTTACCAGCGTGTTTCAGTCTGAACTAAAGTTCGTTTTTGACAAAGCAAAGATAACTGGGCCGCCGCATAAGAAAATAAACAACATGCTTAGGTGAACACAAAGGCGCAGATTGTTGGTTTTACCATGCGGCGGCTCAATTTTGTGCCTTATATTCGAAAGTGTAGTGAAAATAATAATAAGGAAGGGGTGTACCATAATTGTTTTAGAAATCCATGTGAAGCTTTCAAGAATATTGGTTGGGCCTTGGCATGAGAAAACAAACAATTTTGTTTCTGACCAGGAAATAAATCAGCCTGCACAGCCACAGGAAATAGGTAGTAGTTTCAATTTTTGGATTTAGCAGGAAGAGCCTGCAACGTACTATCTATGGAGCGAAAATAAAGGCGAAGATCAGCTGTGTAATTACTGCACAGTTGATCTGCGTCTTTTTTCGCATATGCAGATTGTCTATGGCGCAGCCACTCCTTTTTGTACATCAGGGCCCAGTTGTTCAAACCTTCGTTAGCTTAACGTCATCGTTAAGACCTCAACTCGTTAAGTAAATGCCGATTACATTTATAAGCAAATGCAAAGGATTCTCACATTTTATCAACAAAAATAGCAGTGTGTAATGCAAAGGATTCTCACATTGTTTTCTTTTAATTCAGTTTTACCCCACCTAAAGCTATTCATTTTAGTTGGTTGGGACCGGAGCTTCTTGTCTGTTGCTTGACCAACCGGGGTCCAACTGATGTTTTTCTTTTGCTTCTACTCCAGTCCCTGAGGGGTCATTCGTGTGCACGAGAGGTCCAGAGAAAATTTTTTATAAATGGTTAGAGACATATCTGAGAAGCAAGAAAATCGAGGGTGATCGGCTGAAATCATGGTGCGGTCCGAAGAATCCAAGATGGCCGCCAAGATGGCGGCCGATTTTCTTGAAAATGACTGTATACATAGAATTAGCTACCACAACATGCTTTTATTTCGTTTTTGGAATCAAAATGATTATATTAGAAAAGAATAGATGCAAATAGAATGTTTCATGCCATTTTGTAATGGCTAAACATCATAAATATTTTTCAGGGGCCTGAAAACCATAGAAAATTGGTCAAATTTTGATGAAAATATGAGGACGGTGTACAACTGTTTCCTTCACTGTCACTCATTATTGATATAATGCTTAGAAAACACTATTTAAACTTTAATTAGTCGTTAGGCTAAATAACTAAGTTCTTTAAATGGCTTTATTCTGACCCTGATGTCTGATAAATGTGCCTCAAAAGTGGGTGGGGTAAACAGGCCCTTTCGACAAAAATAACCATTAAGCTTAATTAAGTTGTCACAACTTGCTTCTAATTAGTTATTTTGACATAAAATATTTAAAATAGATAAAAAGTGATTCAAATACATGCGTTCATGCAATTTTACCCGAACTTTAAGCCAAACATCTTAGACTAGGATCAGAATAGTGTCCAACATTTGTCACATTTTAATGAAAATATGACAAAGGTGTGCAGCATTTTCCTTTAATTTCATATTTGATCATAGCTTTCTCAAAATTAAATGGTAAAGATGCCTTAATTATTAAGGTCTTTTAATGCATTTATTCTGGTTTTGCTTTGCCTTAAAAGTGGATGGGGTAAGCACACCTTTTACAAACAATGACTATTTAATCTCAACTAGATATTACAACTTGCGTCTGCTTAGTATTTTGGATACTATATTCTTAATAGTAAGGAAGAGATAAAAATACATGGTTATGTGCAATTTTTGCCTGATGTAACATCGGTGGGATAAATACATGCTTTATATGCCATCTTTGCCTGACATAACACCAAACTATGATACAGGCCAGAAAAATGTCAGGAAACTGTCAAATTGTGAGGACATAATACAAAACAATGAGCAGGGCATTTTACTTTACTGTCACCCACTATTCTAGATCAGCTGGCTAACCTGCATTCCGATACATTTTGTCACCTCGCTCCACTCTCGTGTGGAGAGGTCTAACGGTGCACCGATGGACATGGAAATATTCCGTCTACAACTATTCATGTATGACTAAGACCAGAGGAGGCTCACCTGATCTTGACAGTTTTCAGTTCAGAAAAATCATTACACGTTACACACGTAAAGATTATAAATTAAATGTTATGCGACAGTCTGCATGCTAAGTTTTTAACCCAATCATGGTTTGATAACTATGCTACCTTCTTTATTTGCAGGCTGGTGGGTCGGGCGTCAGACTGATGATGGCACCGACATAAAGCTATTCATTTTAGTTGGTTGGGGCCAGAGCTTGTCTGTTGCTTGGCCCACAGGGGTTTAACTGGTGTTTTTCTTTTGCTTCGGATTTCAGTAAGTTATATGGCGCCTAGGGATCCCCATCGTCTGACAGCTAACTGAATATATGAGTCCTCGTTTTTGATTCATCATGGTGGTTATTATGATTTATTTGTTTGTCCTTGATGATTCATTGACTAGTTAGAGATTCACCATGAGGGCCGAACAACTAACTATATGTTGTGAACTACTGCGGAATATGAGGGTGAGGTTAGAGCTCTGTAAAATCGATTTACCCCCCCCCCCCCCCCCCAGTAATTTTATATAACTGATCTTTCCAAGGCAATACTTCTGTTGTGGTTCTATTTTTGTGTTTTGGAGTCGAATTTCTGTGCTGTTAGAACCTTATGTACGTTTTCATAGTTTTAGTTAAGTTCGGTTAACTGTGTGGCTGCCTATTGGGAAATAGCTGCTCACTCAGTTAAGGATATGTTCTCTATGTATTGGTACCTAATTGTCAATTTAGTTTTTTCCCCGCCTCGGTATTTAGAATTTGAATTTCTTTCTGATTGCGCCTTTTCCTGATCATTGCCTACTTGTATATTTTTACTTGAAGGGGAGCTAATGACCCCTATCATGGGATGTGTCCTTATGGGCCCATGGAGCGCGGGTGACAATATAAACAAAGAGGATAACTTAAGATTGCTACAGACAATATAAAAGCTCTAAGGCTCATGGTTTTAGAAGAAGCTTTTTGTATACTTTATTCGTTGTAGGTATATGGGAGCTAATGTCCCCTCGGGGTGGTGTCATTTTCAACCCCAGTGGCAACATTTGCTGGATCTATGTATCGTAAAGCACCATACAAGATCGTTCCATACTTAATATAATAACTTTGAGCCTTGCAGTTCCAGAGAAGAAGATTTGTTCCTATAATAAGCATATGAATGACAGATAATGAGGCCCCTGTGGCATAGTCTGTTTTTTTTTTTCAAGTTTTTTTTTTCTTATTATAAGCCTATCGCAGACCCAAAGGGCATGGTTGGCAGGATTTATAAAGGGAACTAGTATCCACTGCTATACACAAAATATAAAAGCCCTGGACTTTGTGATTTCAGAGAGAAAATTTTTTATGGCTTTCCTATTGTAAGTCAGTGGGGGCTAATGACCCTCGGTGCTTAGTCAGTTTGGACCCATGATTGGCAAGATTTATACAGGGTACCACTATACAGTGTAACATGCTGAATAGACAAGTTCTAGCTTCAGTGGTTTTAGAGAAAACTTTTCACATTATAAGCCTTTATGGCAGATATTTATTTGTTTGGACTACCAAACATTGCTACATACACAATATTGAAGCTCTGGGTCTTGTGTTTTCCCAATGTAAGTCTATGACGGACGACGATGGATCATGAAGTCTTGCTATCTTATAAGCTCACTTGATAAGCCTTTGGCTCAGGTAAGCTAAAAAGGCTTTATAGTTTTAAAGAGGAGCATGATAAACAAATGATTTTTTCTTTTTTCTTTTTTTTATTTTGATTTCAATTCAACTGTCTTAAATGGGTGGGGTAAATAAACACCATAAATGGAAAATAACCATATTTCTTTTACTAAGGTGGTCATTACTTTTAAAAATAAATAAAATATAAAAATTTGATCCTTTGGAAGCAATGAAAACGTTCAAAGGGAGGAAGTATGGGCAAAATTGCGAAATTTCGGGTACTGAACCATCATCAGTGACCCTTTCTAAAACCGGCGACGATATAAGACTTGTAAAGAACTTATATTAATCCTACTTCCGATATAACTTTAAGAATAACATAGAATGATTAGATCCTTTGGACGCAGCAAACCATTTAAAAGGTTAAGTACAATGTTGGGTAATGAACCCTCATCAATTCATCTATGACCCTGAAAAACTGGCAACGAAAGCCAGGATTTCAAAATTTTTTACATCATCAAAGACTCATATTCCCAAAGGGGCCAGATTATATAAATAGTGTTAAGAAGATGTAACTTAACATATCTATTTGAAATAGTTCAAATATTCTTATCGATCGCAAATGATCTAAAGAAAAATATAATCTTCACTATAGTTGAAATACGGGGTGACTTTTAGGGGCGCCACATGGCACGACACCAGTTGCAGTAATACCAAAGAAAATGCAATTTTTTGATCTTTTAAAAGCAGTAAAACATTTAAAGGGTGAAGGTGGGCATGGGCCAAATTGTACATTTTGGGGTAACAACCCTTCATCTGACCCTTTACAAGTATTCCTCAAGGAAAATATCAAATTGAATACTGAGTGAAATTTACATTAAATAGGACAAATTGCGTACGTTTTTCTGATACAAATTTAAGATATTTAGTGTTAAGGATAGTAAAGTGGCTTGAAAGCATGCATTTATAATACATTTTATCCATTTTATACATTTTGTGTAAAAATAGCTAAGTAGAAGCAAGTTGTGATAACTTAATTAAGTTCAAAGTTTATTTTTGATGAAAGGGTTTGTTTACCTCACCCACTTTTAAGGCACTTTTATCTGAATTCAAGATCAGAATAAATCCATTCAAAGAAATTAATCATATAGGCTAAGTACTGTCTAATCAAAGTTTAAAAGGTGTTTTCTAAGCATAATAAAGCATTATATCATAAATGAGTGATAGTGAAGGTAACAGTTGTACAACTTCTTCATATTTTCATCAAATTTTGACAAATGTTGTGTAGTGTTCAAGCCCCTGAGAATATTTTTGATGTTTAGCCATGATAAAATGACATGGAACCTTTTGTTTGTATCTCTTCTTCTATAATTATTTTGGGTCCAAAAACCAAGAAAAATCATGTTGTGTTTGCTAATTTGATGTATACAGCCATTTTCAAGAAAATCGGCCGCTATCTTGGTGGCCATCTTGGATTTCTCTTACCACAATTGTGTTAAATTGCATAGAGCATGTATTTGTATCGCTTTTTACCTATTATAAACATTTTATGTCAAAAGAACTAATAAGAAGCAAGTTGTGACAACTTAATTAAGTTAAATGGCTATTTTTGTTGAAAGGGTCTGTTTACCCCACCCACTTTTGAGGCACTTCTATCAGACATCAGGGTCAGAATATAGCCTTTTAAAGAACTTGGTCATTTAGCCTAATGACTAATCAAAGTTTAGATGGTGTTTTCTAAGCATTTTATCAATAATGAGTGACAGTGAAGGAAACAGTTGTACCCCATCCTCATATTTTCATCAAAATTTGACCAATTTTGTATGGTTTTCAGGCCCCTGAAGAATATTTTTGATGTTTAGCCATTATAAAATGACATGAAACATTCTATTGGTATCTATTCTCTTCTAATATAATCATCTAGAGTCCAAAAACCAAGTAAAAGCATGTTGTGGTAGCTAATTTTATGTATACAGCCATTTGTAAGAAAATCGGCCGCCATTATGGCGGCCATCTTGGATTTCTCGGACCGCACCATGATTTCAGCCGATCACCCTCGATTTTCTTGTACCTCAGATATGTCTCTAACCATTTATGGAAAAATTTTCTCTGGACCTCTCGTGCACACGAATGACCCCTCAGGGACTGTATTATTCGGAGTTAGTAAGTTATTCGGCGCCCAGGGATCTCCATCGTCGGGCAGCTTGCTGAATCTGTGAGTCCTGGTTTTTGATTCATCAGGATGTTTATCTTGATTTATTTTTTTTTTTTGTTCTTGATGATTCATTGACTAGTTAGAGCCGAAGAACTAGTTAAATGTTATGAACCACCGCAGAAGCTGAGGGTGAGGTTATGGCCATGTAAAATCGATTTAAGCCCGCCAGTAACTGTGTGTTACTGATCGTTCCAAGTCGATACTTCTGTGGTGGTTCTTTTGTTTTATGTCTTGGTGTTATAAATTTTTGTGCTGTTGGCGCTTTATGTGTGTTTTCATATTTTTAGTTAAGTTAAGGTAACTGAGTGGCCACCTATTGGGAAAATAGCTGCTCATTCGGCTTACGAAATGTTTTCTTGGTATCAGTAACTGATTGTTGGTTTGGTTTTTCCCACCTCGGTTTTTGGAGTGGGAATCTTTTTCTGATAGCACCTTTTCCTGATCTTTGCCTACTTGTACCTTTTTACGTCCCTTTCAAGATTATTTCAGCTCATATGAGACGGGCCAATCAGTAGGTGGGGCGAAAACGGGAGAACCCCGAGAAAAAACACCTGGCACACCCGCAAGCAGAACTTGGCTTGTCTCACATGTGGCCAGAGAGGGGCTCGAACCCATACCAGACACAGCGGTGAGGTGATCGAGTGATTAAGAAACAGCGCTCTTAACCGCTCGGCCACGGGGACCGCTTCTCACATTTTATCAACTAAAAATAACAGTGTATTTGTAATATTCATGTTTGAAATTTTAACGAATGTCGTTAGATTTGAACAAACTGGACCCTGTTGGTTTAACTTACCCCTGAACTCATTAAGATTGGAAGACGAGGTCCTCTGTAGTGGCGGAGGAGGGGAACGTGCAGCACGTGCTGATTGTTGTCTACGGTGAGCCAGTAAGTACATTATCAGAAATGTCACTGAAAATGGAAAGGAGCTGTCACAGATCAACAGATAATGCCAACGTGTGCGGAACTAATGCCAACATATGCGGAACAGATAGAAATTAGCAAAATATCTTTATCCGGAGGTGAAATTTGAACGGACGCCATCGTGAAACGTCTACAGAGAACTTAATTTAAACGAATATGCAACACATGAGAAACGGACAAAACGTTCACCGAACGGTCGCACACAGTAAAGGCCGGATACATCGGGCATAATAATTTGTGGAGTCAGATAATAGAATCATAACTGTTATACTGCCAATAAAGGGAAGGCAGTAAAAACCTCTTACTTGGCTGTGGTAGTCTACTGGATACCTTGTTCGCTTTGCAACCAGGACCCAGTTGTTCAAAGCATCGTTAGCTTAACGATATCGTTAAGACATAAATTTGTTAAGCAAATATCAGCTAAAGTAACAAATACACTGTTATTTTTTGTTGAAAAAATGTGAGAATTTCTCACATTTTTCAACAAAAAATAACAGTGTATTTGTAATATTAATGTTTGAAATTTTAACGAAACGTTAACTAACGACGTCGTTAGTTTTGAACAACTGGGTCCTGAAGGTTGCGGATTCGATACTCGGTCGATACATGTCCGTCATATTGGTGCATAGCGCGACGTCCCATCTGTAGCTGTTGGCGGCTATTCTGTCTGCTTAGATGTTTTCATGGAAAATGGGTTAAAATTCAAAATCACTCCCGATGCCCCTAAAATGAAAGTGTACTCATACAACTGATAATGATGAGCAAGTCCATTCGTCATAAATGCTTACCAGGTATACTTAGAGCTGTGACGAGGAACGTTAGGGCGAACGAGATTTCACTACCAGAGAAATAGTCGTAATGCTCCAGAGGTGTACAGGACTCCAACATGTCCCGTTCCTGGTAGATACCTGTAGGGTCTAGTTGTGCTGGCTGCTCTTTACAATTATCCTCTGTAAAAAGAAACCATGAAATGAGCACATGCGTAAGGAGACCAACTATTTGGGTTTCTGACCAGGTCAGACGCAAACCGGTCTGTACAGTCACAGAAGCTAGCTAAATAAGATTGATATTTCGGATATAAGGAGAAGAGGGACTGTACTTAACTATCCGAGTAGCGAAAAAAAGGCGCTGATCAGCAGTGCATTTGCTGATTGTGGTAAACGTCACTTTAACGTTTATGAAGAAAACTTTTAATTTTTGCGTGTAATATGAAACGAATTCGAGAGGTTTCAAACACAATCAATAGGCACGAACTTGAGTAAAAATACTATAACTTTTGGGCGCGGTAATCGTATGTCTGTGTGTTTTCACCACTTTACGCTTGCCGTCAGCAAAATATTAACAACAACAACAAGAAAGAAAAAAAAAAAAAAAAAAAAAAAAAAAAAAAAAACGTTTAGGTATTTATTTTATACTTTACAGTGAAAAACCAATGTATATCAAAACTTGATAAATTTGGTATTTTCATTGATATCAAAAGTCACTAGTGACTGATATTAAGAGATTATCATATGGCAATTTTCATATCATACCCCGTATCAACCTGAGACTTCCGTATCAGCCCGAGACTCCCATATCAGCCTGAGGGCCGAAGGCCCGAGGGCTGATATGGGAGTCGAGGGCTGATACGGAAGTCGAGGGTTGATACGGGGTATGATATGAAAATTGCCATATCATGATCTCTTTATCATATATTTTTATTGAAAAAAAAAAAAAGTGTTTGATACAGTTCAATGCACAAAATGTTTCCCAACATAATTTCAAGTGGAAAAAAGAAAGAATGAAAAAAAAATTCTGGTCACAAATTTTATTCAATAACATTTAACCATTAATACAGAAAATTCAAATACAAAAATTTGATTTATAAATTGAGAACAATTTACAACGTACTATTGAATAGAACAGAGCGCTCCGAATGTGGGGGTCACGTGAGATGTGATATGAGGTTTGGGGTGTGATATGGGGGTGTGATATGAGTCCATATCTCCCTAGGGAGATATGGATTTTGACAAATTTTGAACTGATACAGCTTTCGAGATTTGGGGTGTGATATGGGGGTGTGATATGAGTCCATATCTCCCTAGGGAGATATGGATTTTGACAAATTTTGAACTGATACAGCTTTCGAGATATGGTGTCCCGATACATGCATAGGACTTGCGCCTGTATCGCATATGTAAAAAGAACGTATTTTACAGTAAATATATGATAACAGCCTTTATCATATGACGTCGCTGTTTTCCAGTGGATAACGTCATGTCATAAAAATCGTATGAACACATGTGTAATAACACTTTGGCGGGAATACGTAACGTCATTGACGACGTCCGTAACAACAATGTAAATTTTCATTGAAAATATGTCCACTTCGAAGGCGATAAAATCCTATTTTAAAAGTCATATGATAAAACGAATCTTATACTCGTGGTCATTTCATATGAAATTTATTAAACTCGCCATAGGCTCGTTTAATAAATTTCATATGAAATGACCACTCGTGTAAGATCCTCTATATATCTTCACTGTAGAGTTTGGATTACTTCTGACGTTTCCATTTACTTGACGTCATTAAACGTGTCTCACTTCAGAAATCAAACGCCTATAATATGAACGAAAACATAAAGTGTGGGTATTCATTTTCTTAGTTAGAGCGTAAGGAACAATGTGGTACCAAAATTATTTGTGTTTTGTGTTTGCCTTGTGAATTGGAAAATGCCCGTGTATTGTATAAAATAAAAAGAAAATTTGCTTTTTTTCGGTGAATACCAAATATATTTCATCTCGTGAGTTAAAAACATAAAAATTCTGATGTTTTCAACTCAGCGTCAGTGAAAAGTTACCAGTAAATCAGGTTCAATTAACACACGACAACATTTGGTTCATTCTGTAAAGACAACTGCCGATACTTCAGCATTCATTTTCATGGCATAGAATGCCATCCATTATTGCTATTGAAAATGGTGCCCATCACAACCGAAAAGGTTATACGCAGTCCGTGGCAAATGGTAGAAGCTTCTATTGAAATGTATGGAGAAATGCAAAATTTGGGTACTACCTAAAAGTAAGGTCCTCTATTTCGGCAGTCGATGGGGCAAATGAAACCAATCTGGTGGCGTTTTCACTGAGGATGTTAGCGGCATGAGAAGAATTGACGACTTGTCAAAACATGGCTTTCTAGTTCTCAAAAATTTCGAAATTCACAAATTGCACGTGGTGCATGTGTACCATAGTTCCAAGGTTAGTGGAACTCTTGAATGTCTCTAAATCAATTTGCTGTTGACCAGAATCATAAATAAAACTAAAATTTTTGAAAGAAATTTTATATGTTTCAAAATATCGAAATTTTATTGGTGGTAACTTTTCATTGACGCTGAGTATATTTGGTTTTCACCTCAAAAAAGCAAATATCCTCTATATACCTCACTTTTACATAGTAAAACTGGGGTTTACAATGGTATACCTATTTTTCTTATTTTTGCTCAAAACATAGATTCGGCGAGGCGGTTCTAACGAGTACCCACAATTTATGTTTTGAGTAAAATAAGAAAAAATAAATAAAAAAAACAAACAATTCTAATGAAATTTTAGATTTTTAACAACCTAAAAAATTATGTATATTGCATGGGAAGGTTTTCGTAATGGTTGTTCCTCACAATTAGAAACAGCCTCTGGACAGCCAGGCATTTTAGCAGGAATTTTACCACAAATCTGACACCACAGTGTCAGGCTTTTTGCGGAGCTTTAAAAATTAAAAAGTTAACTGCCGCGCTATTCCCCAGTCCACAGGCATATACCCCACCCTTTCTATTTATGACATAGATAGAAAGGGTGGGGTATATTTTTATGTTACAAGTGCCTGTGCCACAGTCACATAGGGGCCGTGGATACAGATGACATACTAGTCAGATCTGAATGTGAATACTTACTGTCGGCGTCTGTGAACTGGAAGACATTTCTCTGTATTTGTTGATACCCCACCCCGGTTACTTCTGTTATGATGTCCGCTAACTCGAGGTTCCAAGTCCTTTCCAGTTCCTCCTCTGACAAGTCACTGAAATGCACCGAGGATCTTACACGTGTGGTCATTTCCTATGAAGCTTGACCAACTTCATAAGAAAACCAACAATCTGATTTTCCGACCAGGTCTGACACAAACCAGCCTGTACAGCCACAGAAGAAGGCTAGAAGCTTGAAACTTGGGATTTAAGAAATTTGTTTGTATTGAGGCTTAACGTCCCAGTCAACAGTCAACAATCTTTCAGTCATGTCGGGAAATATTTAAGAAGAAAAGGGATTGTACGTACTATCCGAGTAACAAAAACAAAGATCCGATTTTCGATTGTCGCAGCGCGTTTTTTTCTGTTGCGTTTCTTTCATGAATCGTCACAATGAACTATAAAATTCCTGGCCAGACATAAGAAAGTCGTATCATTTCAAAACTTAAATGCATGATAGGCAAGATGAATAGCCTTTTCCAACTTCAAACACACACCAGGAAAACATGTCCGTGCAATGAATGCCCCCCTTAAATCCCATGTTTATATAGTAAACTGGGGTTTGCAGGGGTATACATAGATTTCTTATTTCTGCTCCAAAACATAGATTGTGGGTACTCATTAGAACCGCCTCGACGTGTACCCACAATGTATGTTTTGAGCAAAAATAAGAAAAATATTTTTAAAAAATTCTGATGAAATTTTCATTTTTTTCTGCTGAAAAAAAATAAAAAAAAAAAAAAAAAAAAATGTATATTGCATGGGCAAGCCAGTTTTCGTAATGCAAGAGGAATTACTTCGATTTTAAGATCGCCCAACCGCGTCCCCTATCCTGCTGCCAAAGTGAAGACAGTTGACATGAAGAGAAATATCAACCAAAAGTGGATTATAATGTCACGAGTTTAAAGTCAACAAAAAATGGTTTAGAACAGAAAAACGGTCGACCATGAAGGTCTCGTCACACATATGCGTACATTTGCGTTTTATTGCGAAAATGAATTCTCATTTATTTAATAAATTGCTAAATACGTCCTTTCAACACATAACGTCCTGATATGACCATAGCTGTTGACTGGGGTGTAAAACAATAAATCTAATAAACAAAACTATGTTTCGCAAGTAAACTCAAGCCTGCGTCGAAAGATTTTCGCAAAATGTGTGACGAGGCCTTTAACAAAATAATGTTTACTCATACCTGTATTCAGTATTCTCGAACCAGAATCGATCCCCATGTCTGATTCTCAGAAACTGGTCTAGTATGATATGTTGGAATAGCTCTCCTGGGCCCTCGGGAATTGTCTCCAGCATGCCGCCAGTAAATAGGTCAACGTCATCCGGCTTTGTTACATTGTCACCATACAAATCTCGAAGACGTTTTATGGCCTTAATGAAAAACTTATCATATGAGCCTGTGCATGAGAAAACCAACAATTTGGGTTCCGACCAGGTCTGACACAAACCGGGCTGTACAAGCACAGAAGATGGTTAGAGGCTTGAAAATTGGATTTAGAAAGAAGAGGAATTGTACTATCCGTGTAACGAAAACAATGGCGCTTATCAGCTTCGCGGTTACCGCGAAGCTGATCTGCGCCTTTGTTTTCGCATATGCAAGTTGTTGGTCTTCTCATGCACAGGCTCATATTATGTAATACTTAAAAGCTTACCCGATTTATTATTTGTATTAATGCTCACAAAATGACTCTTAAAGTTATATTTTGAGTCGCGGCGCGAGAAAACCGGTCTTCGGGGTTTTCGATCAGGTCTGACACAAACCGACATGTACAGTCACAGTAAATGGCTAGAAGCCTGAAATTTCGGATTAAAGAAGAAGGAATGGACTATACACATTGGCAATGATCCCTTTTTCTCACGACGCGACTCTTTTAATATATTACGTTGGCGATGTTCTGTTGTTTTTCGTTCTGTGTCTCGCTTTGATGCTTATTTCAGATTATATTTGGTTCGGTTAATGCAACTAGATGGTCACCATTGGGGAAATAGCGACAGTTTGGCTATTTGGACAATTGTTTGCTTATAACTGTGGACAGTGACTACGCATTGCTTAAACTTTTTTCTTATACTATACATGTAATGAATCAAAGTTTTAAATATATAAACTGTTGTTGTCTTTGGTTTCTGAACAGCTTCAGATATATATAACTGGTGCTGTCTTTGTTTTCTGAAAGGCTTCAGTTATATATAACTGGTGTGTTATATATAACTGGTGCTGTCTTTGTTTTCTGTACAGCTTCAGTTATATTTAACTGATGTTGTCTTTGTTTTCCATACAGCTTAAGTTATATATAATTGGAGATGTCTTTGTTTTTCTCTACAGCTTCAGTTATATATAACTGGAGTTGTCTTTGTTTTCTGTACAGCTTCAGTTACATATAACTGGTTTTGTCTTTGTTTTCTGTACAGCTTCAGTTATAAATAACTGGAGTTGTGTTTGTTTTTCTCTACAGCTTCAGTTATATATAACTGGAGTATATAACTGGAGTTGTCTATGTTTTCTCTACAGCTTCAGTTATATATAACTGGAGTTGTCTTTGTTTTCTGTACAGCTTCAGTTACATATAAATGGTTTTGTCTTTGTTTTCTGTACAGCTTCAGTTATATATAACTGGTGCTGTCTTTGTTTTTCTCTACAGCTTATGTTATATATAACTGGAGTTGTCTTTGTCTTCTGTACAGAATCAGTTATATATAACTGGTGTTGTCTTTGTTTTCTGTACAGCTTCTGTTATATATAACTGGATTTGTCTTTGTTTTCTGTACAGCTTCGATTATATGTAACTGGATTTGTCTTTGTTTTCTTTACAGCTTCAGTTATATATGACTAGTCACGGTTGTATTTGTTTTCTGTACAGCTTCAGTTATATATAACTGGAGTTGTCTTTGTTTTTCTCTACAGCTTCAGTTATAGATAACTGGAGTTGTATTTGTTTTCTGTACAGCTTCAGCTATATATGACTGGAGTTGTCTTTGTTTTCTGTACAGCTTCAGTTACATATAAATGGTGTTGTCTTTGTTTTTCTCTACAGCTTCAGTTATACTAAATGCAGCTTTACAGAAACAAAGGCAGCACCAACAGTTCGGACATGTTTTTAAAACGTATGTATGGTCTTGAAAGAGTTGATTCTTTCTCCAAGTGACACGTTGAACCCAACCCCAAAATATTTGAGCCGCGGCATGGGAAAACCAACAATTTGTATAGGCGAAAACAAAGACGCAGATCAGCTGTGCAGTAACTACACAGCTGATCAGCGTCTTTGTTATCACTACACGGATAGTACAATCCCTCTTCTTCTTTAATTCAAAATATCAAGCTTCTAGTCTTCTTCAGTGACTGTACAGCCCGATTTGTGTCGAACCTGGTCGGAACCCAAATTGTTGGTTTTCTCACACACAGGCTCATTTAATACGAAGGACAAGTAACTCACTTCTACATTGTAATGTTGGTTGATATCTCCCCATGTCTTCTTCCTCGTCAGTCCGTACGCCTCTCTCACAGTGTTGTAATCAGACAGGCCATGGTCCCTCCCCCGTTGTATGTTCAGAGCTGCTAGGTCCCGTCTGGAAAACTCTAGGGGCCCGAAGAGGCTTTCTGGCAAATGGACAATGCCCGAGATATTTTTTATTTTGAAATATTCATCATCAGACAAAATTACTGACTATTCACACGTCTCCTGGGTGATAATTTATGTTGAGACAGTGGTAAGGATATATATGTGGTTCGTTTGGCTATGGACACAACATTGCTAACGACAACACGACTTTGATAAAAACAATCATTGACGACATCGCGCTCAGGGACACACGCCAGAAACATTTGCTTCTCGCTGGTTAAAGTATACAATCGTTGAAGTATTTTACGTAGGGCTTGCTGGCAAACAGTACGGTTACGAGAACTGATCGCCAGTATTTTACGTACGGTTTGCTGGCAAAAATTGTGGTTAAGATAACTTGTCGCCATTATTTTACGTAGGGATTGCTGGCAATCATTGTGGTAAGAAAATGGTCGTCAGTATTTTACGCAGGGGTTGCTGGCAATCAGTGTGGTTAAGAGAACTGGTCGCCAGTATTTTACGTAGGGGTTGCTGGCAATCATTGCGGTAATAGAATGGTCGTCAGTATTTTACGCAGGGGTTGCTGGCAAACAGTACGATTAAGAGAACTGGTCGCCAGTATTTTACGCAGGGATTGCTGGCAATCATTGTGGTAAGAGAATGGTCATCGGTATTTTACGCAGGGGTTGCTGGCAATCAGTGTGGTTAAAAGAACTGGTCGCCACTATTTTACGTAGGGGTTGCTGGCAATCATTGTGGTTAAGAGAACTGGTCGCCAGTATTTTACGTAGGGGTTGCTGGCAATCAGTGTGGTTAAGAGAACAGTTGAACTGGTCGCCATTAATTTACGTAGGGGTTGCTGTCAATCAGTGTGGTTTAGAGAACTGGTCGCCAGTATTTACGTAGGGGTTGCTGGTAATCAGTGTGGTTAAAAGAACTGGTCGCCAGTATTTCACGTAGGGGTTGCTGGCAATCAGTGTGGTTAAAAGAGCAGATCGCCAGTATTTTACGTAGGGGGCAATCAGTGTGGTTAAGAGAACTGGTCTCCAGTATTTTACGTAGGGATTGCTGGCAATCATTGTGGTTGAGAGAACTGGTCGCCAGTATTTTACGCAGGGGTTGCCGGCAATCAGTGTGGTTTAGGGAACTGGTCGACTCGACACCTGAACAATATTTATTACCTGTTACGTCCGATACCAATACAGAATCCTCTCTTTCTGCCACAGTTGATGCCATTCCACGGAACAACGAGTCCAAATCTTCTTCCACTGCTTCCTAGAAAATAACAGTGAAACATCTTAAACAGCATAAGCGGAGAATACACCTACTCTGTTCAAAAGTAGCCACGACGCGAAAAAAAACGGTCTTCGCGGTTTTCGACCAGCTCCGACACAAATCGGCCTTTGCAAGCAAAGAAGATGGTTAGAAGCTTGAAAGCGGATTTAAGAAGAAGAGGAATTTTACTACTCGTGCGGCGAAAACAAAGGCACTGATCAGCAGTTGCACAGCTGATCTGCACCTTTGTTTTCGTGATGCGGTTCAAATTATCTTACCTCTAGTAATTTGGTTCGCACACATAAACGTGAAACACTAACTATATGAGACTAGAAAGAAGCGTCCATGGAAATGGTTTCCCTTCCGGAGTTTCCTTTTATAACTGTGAAAGAAGGCATATTATCCTTACTTTGATGGTTCCTTTGCATTGATGTTCCCGTGAATAGTCAGATTCTTGACTCAGATAGAAAAAAGAACAATATCTTACTAATGTATGAGATCGGATAATTGAACCCCATCAGGAAAACATGTCCGTGAAATAAATACCTCCTTAAACCCAACTTTTATATGATAAAACTGGGGTTTGCAGGCCGGGTATACCTATTTTTCTTATTTTTGCTCCAAAACATAGATTGTGGGTACTCGTTAGAACCGCCTCGCCGAGGCGGTTCTAACGTGTGCCTACAATCAATGTTTTGTGCAAAAATAAGAAAACTATCATTTTTTCCAATTTTTAAAGCTAAAAAAAACAAACAAACAACGTCGTGATGTGATGATGCTTACTCTTGAGTTCCAGAAGTTGTTACAGAGTCTCATGGCGGCCATTTCTTTCCCAGAACCAAAGGCTTTGCTTCTTAGAAACTCTTGACAATTTCCAGTTCTAAAATTAAAAGGTGTAAGATGACTCTAATGCGTGTGTGTTAGAACATGACTAATACATGTGTTTTAGAATATCTAAGCCCAGTATCTCCCCCTTATGTCAGAAACGATCATGTGCGTACCGGTATGTATATAATCATCACGTTTTGACAGGCAAGCTTCATTTTCTTACAATTTAGTGATACAGTATTTATAACGAATCGCCATTTTACGATTTTTGAATCCTTGAAGAATGAAGGTATATGCAATTCATGATTATGATAAAATGGTGCAATCACAGAAAATAAAAAAAAATGAATGAGAAACATAACTCTTATTTTCAAAAGGTGAAACTTTTAGAGTGGTTAATCTAAATAATAATAAATGAGCCGCGACGCGAGAAAACGAAACGGGTCTTAGCTCCGACACAAACCGCCATGTACAGTCACAGATTGTGATTTCAGATTTAAGAATGCGGTGGATTGACTATCCGTATAGCGAAAACAAAGATGCTGATCAGCTGTGCAGTTACTGCACAGCTGATCTGCATCTTCGTTTCCGCATAAACCACGTTTACTTATAACGCGGCTCAACTTATGCACAGAAGAGAAGCGCATCACAGCGCTTGAATTATTCACGTTATAATTATAACGTCACGAAGCCTTTTGATATATTCAAATAGATCTAAAATGACTAACCTTCTCCACAGTCCCGGTGGTATCAATGAATGTCCATATCTCATGGCTGCTGACTGAAACTCCTGATAAATGCCAGGGTGAATACTGGGATTGTAACCAACGAATAATGTGTTTGGACCTGCTGAAATTAACAAGAACATAGCACATTGGAGGTGTATATTGTATACAAAACAACAACAACAACAACAACAACAACAACAACAACAACAAAAAAAAAAAAAGAAAATGCAAAAAAATGCAAAAAAAATGCAAAAAAAAAAAAAAAAAAAAAAAAAATGCAAAAAAAAATGCAAAAAAAAAAAAAAAAAAAAAAAAAAATGGTGCTGATGCGCATACAATTTCTTTTGATGTCTACTGTCATTACAAATATAAAAACTGTAGCCCCGGAAAAAATCTTCTGAAGTTTTGAAATTGTTGATAATATAGTATGGACATGAACTTCTGCGGCTGGATGATTTCGTTCTATGTAAAATATTACAATATATACAAAAATGTACAGGCATAACAAAAACTTTTGTTCCAGGGTCCAGAATCACAATCCTCTCTTAAAGCCAAGACCATATTTCAGTATCTAAAACGATGCAACAGCGAAATTTTTAATGACTATTTTGTGAACGTAGCTTCTAATTATAAGCTGAGAAGTTGAACACCTTAACACTTTTGTTGAACTTCTAAGTCCTATTGCCTTTATACATGCATTCACTTTTTACTGATGTAATTCAGACACCGCACCAAAAACCCAACTCAAACTGTCAGCAATAAAAAATATTAACCCTTGACGAATGGATTTTCCCATCATTATCATTAGGGTGAGTCCACTTTCTTTTTAGGGGCGTCAGGAGTGATTTTTAGATTTTATTCAATTTTTCGATGAAAATTCTCTAAGCGTTCTGCGGCGTCACATTCTCTAAGCGTTCTGCGGCGTCACATCTGGGGCTATGTCCCATAAAAGGGACGTCGGGCTTAAATGAGTTAATGAGACAACAGAAGCATTCACTGACAGTCATAAATTTCCAATTAAAATTAGAAGGGGTCTACCAATTTATAGATATTCATAATCATGTACAGATAATTCAAAGATGCATGATAATGAGGCTATGCCATTTTTCGCACGGACAGGTATATAACTGTAAATAAAATAAGAGCTGTCCCAGGACAGCGTAGCTCGCCTGACTTGTGCTTTGCCACTAAATCTATTAAAATCTATGACCCATGACATTGATCTCAAGGTCACTCAGGTGGGTCGTGATGGTACAGCATAAAACTTCAGACCAATATCTACCAACATGCAAAGTATGAACTTGATCCATCAACATATTCAAAAGATATAGACTTCTAAAAACTTTAACCAAAAACTTAAACACAAAATTTTGAAGTCCGTGACCTTGACCTCAAGGTCACCCAGTGGGTCGTGATGGTACCGCATAAAACTTCAGACCAATATCTACCAACATGCAAAGCATCAACTTTATCCATCAACATGTTCAAGAGATATAGACTTCTAAAAACTTTAACCAAAAACTTTAACACAAAATTTCTAAGTCCGTGACCTTGACCTCAAGGTCACCCAGGTGTGTCGTGATGTTACAGCATAAAACTTTAGACCAATATCTACCAACAGGCAAAGTATCAACTTGATCCATCTACAACTTCAAGAGATATAGACTTCTAAAAACTTTAACCAAAAACTTAACACAAAATTTTGAAGTCTGTGACCTTGACCTCAAGGTCACCCAGGTGGGTCATGATGGTACCGCATAAAACTTCAGACCAATATCTACCAACATGCAAAGTATCAACTTGATCCATCAACATGTTCAAGAGATATAGACTTTTAAAAACTTTAACCAAAAACTTTAACACAAAATTTCTAAGTCCGTGACCTTGACCTCAAGGTCACCCAGGTGGGTCGTGATGTTACAGCATAAAACTTTAGACCAATATCTACCAACAGGCAAAGTATCAACTTGATCCATCTACAACTTCAAGAGATATAGACTTCTAAAAACTTTAACCAAAAACTTTAACATTTGAGCAACGCCGACGCCAACGCCAACGCCGACGCCGACGCCGACACCGACGCCGACGCCGACGCCGGGGTGACTGCAATAGCTCTTCCTGTACTTTCGTACAGGCGAGCTAATGAATCAGTAACGACGCACTTTAGCATTTTGGATTTTTTATCATTGAAATAAATCAAAATAAGCAAAATGTTTAAAAGTTTGGTGTAAATACGTCGTACCAGTAAACCCTATAACGCGGCTGAGTCTATTTTATTTGTTTTAACGGTTTCCATAAAACTTTTTAGGACCTATACAAAATTGATTAAGGAAGTAAACATCCTACGCACCAGCATCCTTTTTATATGGATATTCACTTTGAAATTGATCTTTTGACATTCTAGCGTTCAACCACATAGGCAACCAGTCGTAAAACACTATTTTCTGGAATGAAAACGTATCAATCATAGCATTAGGCAATGGACCTCTTTAAGGTTTTAATCGCCTACTAGGCTGGCTAAAACAGCTTATAGCTTAAACTGTTGGATTCGTTTCCTTTTTAGTTGCTGTTAAAACATGCAATAAGCTTAAAATAACAATTATTCATTTGATCATTTTGAGTCTTAAGGCATCTTCAAATGATCCCGTAGTTATACATAGGTATACATAGTTCAAATGATTCCGTAGTTCACATAGTTATACTTTACCTATTCTGGCAGGTTCGTGTTCTAAGAGTATATAAGCCTCGTAGCCATAAATATAAGTTAATGTAGCTTTTGTCAAAGTACTTTACTTGAAAAAGAGCAGTAACTCGTTTCCTTGCAATGTTGAAAATCTTTTCATCGTCTTTGACAGGATCCCAGGAGGAGTTCTCTCTCAGGACACGGCTTGCTTCATAGTTATGCCAGCGGAACCAAAGTATCCCATATGCCAGGAGAAACGGGTTTTCATGCCCTCTCGGATTTCCAATTGCTGAATTAGGGATGAGTTTTTGCATGAGAAAATCATCAAAGTAGTATAGGCCCCACTTAAGCGTCAATGGCGTGACAATATGGCGGCCATGATGGCCACCATTAGTGGAACTTTAGGTGACGTACTCGGTTTCACGTTCAGAGGGGTGAGTGACGCCCTAGACCACGGGAAGGAAGCACCACTTGCTGCTTGTCCTGTCTTTCAACTTCCTATATTTAGCTCCGCTTCCCACGATATAACGTCCCAGGTGATCCGGCTGCACGTAGCCATCTCTTAAGTCTAAGAAATGCTGGTACCACTTGTCGGGATCGGAGACCACCGGGGCCCGTTTTTATAGTTCTGTAGAAAAAAGCCGCCTTACTTCGGTATCCTGGTATGATTCCTAAACTTTTACGACCCTTCGACCCTAGATTTCCAAGCTACCATCCAATACGTTGTCAGCGAGAATCCTAAGGCCTTTGCAAAAAAGACCGACACCATGGTCTAGGGCGTTACTCATCTCTCAGGTGAAATTGAGCATGTCACCTAAAGGTCCACAGATAAGATGTTCGCTATCTTGTGACGTCAATAACGCTTAAGTGGGACCTATACGACTCATCAATCTGGGCTTCCGATCAGGTCCGACACAAGCCGGCGTGAACGGTCACAAAAGCAGGTTAAAACTTGAAATTCCGAATGTATAAAGAATAGGGATTGTGATATTGATGGAGTGTTGTCTGGATAACTTATAATACCTTTGTTGTCGGTCCAGTATATACGTTATTGCGCTGCCGATCACCATAACAAACAAACTTACTGTAGAATCTCGTGACTGGTTTCAGTACGTGCTCACGAGCCACGGGAGGGTTGGCATACGGCAGACGGATGTCGTTATTGAGCGGGAAACTTTGTGGTAAGTTGTCAGGGTTTGTGCCCGCCAGACGACCGCCACTAAGCTCTCTTATTGAGTCAGTCCACGCTCGAGTGGGGCCGTAGATAACTTGGCCGTCTAAGAAGGGTGTAATCTCGTTCAACTATTTACAGAAAACACAATACAGTCCCATAATAAGTTTAGCAAACAAATCAAACTGAGTATCAAAAGATTTTGTTTCAGACAAGGCAGATAAAGAGCATACATTGAACGACCTGGGACCAGAATTACAATTATCCCTTAAAGTTAAGGAAGACCTTATTTAAGGTGATAAATGTTGACGTGACATTTTACCACTGCACTCAGTGACTGTTTTTATGAAAATATACAGGCGCAGGTGTGTGTGAAGTAAAATGCCATAAAACCGATAACTTTGATATCAGTACGTTTTAGATGCATATATGTTTGGTTGCTGAAATTCGTCACCTTAACTAAGGTCTTCCTAACTTTAACGCCCTGTATACCATTGATGCAACCAAATTTGTTACGGCACAGATTGATGCAACATTTCACGAAGGTAGGTGGAAATGGAGAACGGTAAGTTGACCATTAATTCAATTTTACAGGCATTAATGTTAGGATGTCTGGGCCGTGTCTTTATGGGAAAACAAAGTAAGGATACCTGCAGTTTTAGCCATAAATAGTTTGTTAAAAAAAACCTTACCTTGTGTCAGAAATTATAAATTTCATTGAACAAATATGCCACCAGATACACGAAAGAGGCCCCCCAGGGGGGTCTTTGCTCCCTGCTCCCTGAAGGAAAATGACCTTTCTCCCCAGCTCCCTAAAATGTTTTTCCTCAGCCCCCTGCTCCCTGATCCATAAAAATATGCTTTCTCCCCAAATCCCTGAAAATAAATGACCCTTCTCCCCAAATCCCTGAAAATAAATATCCCTTCTCCCTGAATCCCCAAAACCCCTGGGAGGGCCTCACGAAAATTGATTATGTTTGCTAATTGCTCAAATCCTTCATCATCGTTTGTCGTTACCAAAGTTTAAATATAAACCGGAATAATTCCTTGTTTCATACCACCAAATAACAAGCATGTATTCGAGCCGACTTTTGCACAATATGCTGTTAACATGGTTAACACACCTAGGTTGGATCGTCTGGGAAGCAACGTACGTCAATGAGTTCATTGCCTGGATACTACCTACGTACAAGAGGTGTTTTTGAAAAATGATGCTAACTACGGCGGATCTTTAGGCCAAAAAATGATTTTTCTTACGGCAGAATGAAAATGATGTTTAATTTTTAACATTTTGTGCTATGAATTGACAGCTTTAGTATCATTTTGAATAAAATAATTGATTTTTAATCAATCTACATGTGTATGCAAATATGTTGAAAAGTGTATTTACAATCCTATACATGTTCTCCATAATGCACGATATTCTTGCTCGTTGTTTATATGGGCGATTTATTGCACAATGTGAATGTTTTTTTCACCTTGCTTTTGATCTGGAAATCTTTTCTGCAATATGACTGATGCTAGTGGTCCTGCATACTGTACTTTGTTACTCTCCTCCCGTTTCAGAAAAGATGATCTATGCTATATGTAGCAATATTGCAACAAACATAGTTGAATCCCAACCAGACATTTTGGGAAAGGGGGTGGATAATGGCTAGTTCATGAGCTCGATAGTGCATTCGTGATAATTTGTGGGAAGTTACAGAACAAGCACTTTATAGGTGGGGGTGGGGAGTTTTGAGCATGTGCAAATACTTTTTAGTGAGATGAGGTGAGCAATGGCCGAGGAAGTCAACCCATTACTTTCAGGTGCAGGAAGTCCACTTGGAGGGACCTTCTGTAGTCTTAACATAGTGCGCTAGTTCAGTGTGAACAAGAACAAAATACGCAAACCTTTTTCCGACGTACATTTTTACATGTGCTATCAAGAAAAATGCACAACGAGAAATTTTAGTGAATACCGAGTGAAAAATATAATGGGACCCTTACTGACACTCCCTATCCTTGCACCCGACGAAATTTAAACAGCAGTCACACAGTAGCGTATAACCCAAACGCGCACCGGGCGTATGAAAAATCTCAACACGCTGAAGATTTCGGACGTATAAAATTAATTTGTTCCTTTAACTCGCTTTTGCAGTCACACATTAGCGCGTGACTGAGGCGTGTGCCGGACGTATAAAAAATCTCAAAGTTTTGGAGTACGTTTGTCGTACGTCCCAGACACGCTAGGCACGCGCTACAGACGCGCTGTATGCGTTTCATGCGCGCCCCAAGCACGCTTGGCACACGTTACAGGCGCGTTCCACACTCGCCCAAACCAGCATCCGGTTAAAATCGAAACGCGCACGTAGCGTATACGACGTGCTTGAAACGTGTGCTCGGCGTGTGCTGGGCGTGTTCGAAACGTATTCAACGCGCATGTAACGCACGTGGAACGTACTTGTAGCGTGTAGGTCACACGCCCGACACACGCCCAACTCCTAGAAAATTTTTAAGCATGTTTAAAATTTTATTTAGCCCAAACGCGCACGAAACGCGCGCCGACTTTTAGCGACGCGCGCCGGACGTACAACAAGGCGTACCCAGCGCGCTCTTAACGCGCCTTGGACGTGTCTCCGACGTGCGTCTGGCGTATGTGGAAATTTGTATTTTTTCAACACGCCCGGTGCGCGTTTCACTTATACGCTAATGTGTGACTGCTGTTTTAGAACAAGTGCCTTTTTCAGCAAGATTTAGCCGCTTAAACTAACTATTAGAATTAAACATGAAACAACACTAAGATACACAACCCTATTGCATGGAAACAGACAGTTTTGACAAGCGAGAACACACACACACACACACACACACACACACACACACACACACACACACACACATTAAACGCCCAGTTGTCCAGATGCTGATGCCGGCAGTGCCACACGTTTCATTGCACACAACCGTGACATACGTCACATTTGTCGAGTGGGGAGCGCGATGGCGTAATGGTAGAATAGGGCACCAGAGCGAGAGGTTCTGAATTTGATACCGTGTAGTTTGCTTGAGAAAAACACTTAAGTCCCCACAGTGCCGATAAACAACTAGGAAGCGTTGGCTCTGTCCGACATTACTAAAAATGTTGATTGGGACGTTTGAAGTCATTGCAAAACGAAACAAAAAGTTTTGGAAGCTAGTGGAAGACGTATAAAAGAAACACTGCCAGAAAAATATGCAATCTCACATAGCCCCGCTCACTCAAGCTTTAACGGTCATAGGATTTTCCATTCTGCAAAAGTGTCCGCCGTAAGAAATATCATTTTTGGCCCAAAGATCCGCCGTATATAGCATCATTTTTAAAAAGAACACATTGGACGTACGTTGCATCCAGACAATGAACGCTTTGACGTACGGTGCTTCCCAAACGATCCAACCTGGGTGTGTTAACACGATATTGTGCAAAAGTTTGCTTGAGTTCAGGACTGTCTTTTGGTGGTATGAAACAATGAATGATTCCGGTATATACCTAAACTTTGATATTTACAGCTCCGTTTCATAAGTTTAGTACATACCGATTTGTTTCATAAGTAATGGCATAGCAGTACCAGTACTTGAATCTTGTCCAAATTGTATTGGGTGTTTGCAGGTTTAAATAGATTTCGCTATGTCAAACCTAATACATAGCGCTATTCACTGATTGTAACATTTTAGATTTTGATTGATTTATAAATAGATAATAGCACATAAGATATGATAAAAGAAATAACACAATTTCTGTGACATTGATATCAATGTTAACAAATTGATTTCTCACACTACAGAAAAATTTGAACTAAAAATTTATTATTCCAATAAAATGAAGGAGCTTCGAGACAACACCTCACATAATATTTGGTCTACCCTATGTGCAGTCGAGCTTATCGAAGCTTGAAATCTTGCATCCTGCAATACTGCCTTACCTTGTTTGGACTGTCTTTTTGTCATTTGTGTCCCAGTACCTTTTCAAGTGGCATCCTTGGGATCAAATATTTACATGCAACTGTTTGACCAGTGTTATTTGTAAATACAACCGATTGTGTGTGTTATTATGTATCAAACGCTTACTGATTGTATAATATAGTGTTAAGGTGCAATAGTTCAAGCTTCAATAAACTTGAATATACACAGGGTAGACCAAATATTATGCCAGGTGTAGTCTACCGGGCAATATGCCAATTTAACAATATAATATGTTTTTGGTTGAACCTGTCATGAATGGTATGAAATCAATGTTAATGTTGATATTTGTATCCCAGAAGTTATGATATTTTGCTTGTCATTTTTTACAATTTATAAATTAATCGATCAAAATCTAAAATTTTACAATCAGTGCATAGCTTTATGTATTAGGTTGACACAGCGAAATCCGTTTTAATCTGGAAACATCCAATAAAATTTGGCTAAGATTCAAGTACTGGTACTGCTATGCCATTACTTATGAAACAAATCGGTATGTACTTAACTTATGAAACGGGGCTGTACAAACGATGATGAAGGATTCGAATAATTAGCAAACGTAATCAATTTTCGTGTTTCTGGTGGCATATTCCTTCAATGAAATTTACAATTTCTGACACAAGGTAAGCTTTTGTTACAAACTACTTATGGCAAAAACTGAAGGCATCCTTACTTTGTTTTCCCATAAAGTCACGCCCCAGACATCCTCGCATTAATGCCTATAAAATTGACATGATTGTCAACGTACCGCTCTACATTCCACCCTACCTTCGTGAAATGTTGCATCAATCTGTGCCGTAACAAATTCAGTTGCATCAAAGGTATACAGGGTGTTTAAGGGAGCAGTGTTATTCTGGGTCCTAAACAACAAAATAACCCTATTAACCAACCTGTTTTTTTTTTGGAACATGGGCAAACAGAGTATCCCCAGATGTGACGCCACAAAACGCGGCATCCCATCTAGGGATGGTTATGTATGACAGTTACTTGTTGAAAGATGTGTATTCAGTACTGGTAAACTTCCCAAGGGAGTATGCCCAGGAAAGTATGATGTTATACATATGATGTTTACTTGTTGTCCTTAGCAATTATTTACTTTTAGTGTCCCAGATATTGGACATAAACAGGTTGTTTACTTCAGAATTTTCTAGAAATTTCAAATTGTTCTTTGACGGAAAAGTCCGGAAAAATCTGGAAGAACCTGGAAAGATGTGGAATCTTCTAGAAAAATCTTTTTTTATGTCAAAAGAATATTGTGGAATTTTCTGGAAGGATAATGGCCTCTCTAGAATATTCCAGAACATTAAATTTTGGTAAACAACTTGTTATTTTTAGTATATGATATCATAGAATTTGCTGGAAGAATCCTGAATGTTCCTCAGTGCTATATAAGGGCTACAAATTTTCATAAGGACATTCTTTGGGTACTGTTACTATTAAGAAGTCAAAATCTATCTTACTGGAATTTAAACTTATTCTTGGAGTACTTTGTGATATTCGATTCTGGATTGGGACATAGTGCTATTTTGAAACAAACTTTAATTCTTGGGATCAGAAACTGATACAGACTTGTGTTAAAAAATTCTGAGGGACATTCAGACATTCTTTAAGGGAATTAACATCTTGAAAGGTATTGTACATTCATTTTTGTTTGATTGTATATATGCTTTTGATTGTTTCACATGTAATTACTGGTTAAATCACTTCTAAATAGATTTGTTAAATTTTAAACAAAGCTTGTTGCTGGCTAACCAACTTGTTGGTTTCCTTCATCTTCAAGTTACGCCTGGCACGTAACAGAATATCTTGTTTCTTTAGAGAAATTTATTTAAAAGGAAAAGAAATGACAATTTAAAATCACCCCTGATGCCCCTTTGGATATGATTAGTATTAATATTGATAGTTGATAACTGACAAACCTGTTGTCTGGGGTTATTGGGAGAGTATCCGGTCCGCTGATCATATCTAGATCGTTTAAAAGTCATCTCTAAGTTATCCTTGCCCTGGGGATTAAACTGGGAGTGGCTTCTCGATACTGGTATGTTGAAATATTCTATAGGACAGCCAGGTCGCTGAGAGTCCACTATCTCTTCCACAATTTGTTGGCCTGCACGAAACGGATATATAGTGCAATTACTTTGACCGTGTCGGTTAAACTTGTACATAGAAATATGCATTTGTTTATCGGACTGCTAAAAGAACTATGTTTTCAAAAATGCGACGCCACATGTATGATGGTAAACAATATATGACCACGTGCTTCACATGGCACATGAAAATGTGTAAAACAAATAGGTGCCCCTTTTTTTAGTGTTTACAAAACTTCATCGCGTTAGGTCAACCAGCACGGTCAAAGTATTTGCACTATATCATGAAAACATGTCCGTGCAATATATACCCCCTTAAACCCCACTTTTATGTAGAAAAATTGGGGTATGCAGGGGTATGCCTATTTTTCTTATTTTTGCTCCAAAACATAGATTGTGGGTACTCGTTAGAACCGCCTCGGTGAGGCGGTTCTAACGTGTACCCACGATCTATGTTTTGAGCAAAAATAAGAAAAATATCAAAGATTTTCTAAAGAAATTTTAGATTTTTTTTACAACCAAAAAAAGTTTCTGTATATTGCATGGGCATGTTTTCGTAATGATAGTTCCAAATTTTACACAACTGCATATTGTTTTGCTCCCGGTCAGCAGTAGCACTTGTCAATGTAAACACGAATTGCCCAATGGGTGCTTACATGGTGCTGATATGTAAAAAGGTTTTGTTTGATTTTTGGTAACAGGTTTTGTTCTTTTACCTTAATACAGCAAATCTCGACAAAGCAGTCGGCATCTTAATTTACCTTAATTCCGCGATTCAAAAGAAATCTTCCTTTAAACTTGCATTCAAATCACTATTTTATTAGTCTGACTAGTCAGCCGTCAAAATGAAAGTATCATACCTAAGGTTCATTGATAAACAATCAAGTATCAAAAAATCATTTTGACTGCTGACCCGTCAGACTACTATTTTATGACATGAAATTCGTTAAATGACGTCATGCCGAATGAGAATCGAATCAAATCATTGGCCAAATTCTAGGAAATATTGTAGAAAAAATCTGATACCGTAATCAAGCAAAACCACAATTGAGCCACGACGCAAGATAACCGGTCTTCAGGGTTGTACCTGCCTGTACAGTCTCAGAAAAAGGCTAGAAGCTTGAAATTTCGGATTTAGGAAGAAGAGGAATTGTACTATCCGTGTAGCGAAAACAAAGGCGCTGATCAGCTGTGCAGTTACTGCATTGCTGGCCTGCGCCTTTGTTTTCGCAAAGGCAATAATCCCGTTTTCTTGCGACGAGGCTCAGTCATCCTATCGGGCACTGGGTGCTTCCTTCGGTCCTGATATAAAAAGGTTTTGTTTTGTTTGTTTTGTTTTTTTTGGTACCGGATTTTTTTTCTACAACATTAACACAGCGAATCTCGAGTCTGCAATAACATTACTTGCATAATTTACATCACCTCTAACGAATCAAATAAAAACTCACTTTAAAATTGCAGTCAAAGCACTATTTTATGACTTGAAATTCTTTCAATGACGTCATAAATAAGAATCAAATCAAACCATTGACTAAATTCTAGGAATTATTGTTAAAAAAAATCCGATACCAGCACCAAACAAAACCAAATCCTACCGGGACCTATAGTAAAAATCAAACAAAACCTTTTTATATCGGGACGAACGAAGCACCCAGTGTCGGGACCTACAGCAAAAATCAAACAAAACAGTTTAACAGAGGGACCATGTAAGCATGTAAGCACATACTGACTGTCTTTCGTATATTAGGCGCACTACCGTTCGTCCATAGTAACACTTGAAAAAGTATACAATCATTACCGCTCATTCATATAGTAACGCCTGTCAAAGTAACCAAGCATTGCCGTTCGTCCATAGTAACACTTGTCAAAGTAAACTAGCATTGCTGTTCGTCCGTATTACATGTAACACTTGCGAAAGTAAACAAGCACTGCTGTTCCTCCATAGTAATAGTACGTACTTGTCAAAGTAAACAGCCATTGCCGTTCATTCATATAGTAGCACTTGCCTAAGTAAACAAGTATTGCCGTTCTTCCATAGTAACACCAAAGTAAACAATCAAACCGTTTTTTCATATAGTAGCACTTGCCAAAGTAAACAAGTACTGCCGTTCGTCCACAGTAAAACTTACCAAAGTAAACAAGCATTGCCGTTCGTCTATAGTAACACTTGCCAAATTACCAAAGCATTGCTGTAACACTTGACAAAGTAAACGAGCACTGCAGTTCGTCCATAAGTAAACAAATGTTTTTCGCTCATATAGTGACACTTGCAAATTTAAATTAAGCATGCATTGATGTTCGTCCATCTATCTATCTATCTTCTGATACTGAGTCGATCAACTGATCATCACCTCAGGTATGGGGTGGGTGGCTAAATTTAGAATTTAGTCAAGGGAAAATAAAACATTTGGGGTGGACCATTAAAACTATTTACAAGATATAGATGAGAGGCATACTAGAACGCATGCCTCTGGGCTAATGATTTAAATAGAAGCCTTAAATTCCTCAATGGTCTTAGATAGGACCACTGAAGAAGGGAGACTATTCCAAACCGGAATAGTTCTGGGGAAAAAGGAATTTTTCAGGGCATCACTATAGGCAAATGGTCTTGTGTATTGTGATTCATGTGATGCCCGAGTATGCCTTAGATTGGGTGCCGGGGTCAGGTATTTGTCTTTATCAAGAGACACTGTACCGGAGTGTATCTTGTAGAAGAAGGTTAAGGAGGACCGCTCCCTGCGAGACTCCAGGGATGGCCACTCAAGTTCGTCTAGCATTTCACCGACGCTACTGGTGTTCCTCCATCGCCTGCAGGTCCACCGGGCAGCAGTCCTCTGCACCTTCTCCACCTTCTCAATCTGAGTTTCATGATAGGGATGCCAAATAGGAGCTGCATACTCAAGTTGAGGCCGAACCAATGTTTTGTATGCAACTTCCTTAGTATGCCTAGGTGCCAGTGCCAAATTGCGCCGAAGAAAACCCAAAGTCTTAGTTGCCTTGCATGTAATTTCAGAAATGTGTTGACCCCAATCAAGATCATCTGTGATAGTTAAACCGAGGTATTTAGCGGACTGAACCTGTTCTAATGTTTGCTGATGCAGTGTGTAATTGAAATCTATATGCCTGCTTGGATGTAGCCGCGTCACCCTCATTGAATGACATTTGCTAACATTGAATTTCATTTGCCAATCCATTTCCCATTTGGCCAAGCTATTCAGGTCATCTTGTAAAATTTGACAATCCAATGGTGACTTGACATTTCTGTATAAAACACAATCATCAGCAAATAGCCGAACAGATGACCTGATGTTGTCAGGAAGATCATTAATGAAAATAAGAAATAGGACCGGTCCTAAGACCGATCCTTGTGGGACACCAGAAAGAACCGGGACTGGGTCTGAGGCACGGCCATCTAATACCACTTTTTGAGAGCGCTCAGAGAGCCACGAGTCGATCCACTTATGTGTAGATCCTCTAATCCCGTAGAAGTCAAGTTTGTATAATAACCTTTTATGTGGGACCTTGTCAAAGGCCTTAGCGAAATCCATAGTAACACTTGCCAAAATAAAGAAGTAGTGCCGTTCGTCTGTAGTAACACTTGTCAAAAAAAAAACGAGTGTTACTGCTCGTCCATAGTAACACATCGTGACATGCAAAAAGTAAACATCCATAATAACACTTGCTAAACTTAACAAGCGTCGTTGTGCGTTTACAGTAGCATATGCCAAAGTAACCAAGCATGCCGTTCGTCTATATAGCAACACTTGCCAAAGTAAACAAGCATTGCTGTTCGTCCATACAGTAAAATTTGTTAAAGTAAACTCATGTGCTTCACTTGACACTGGAAAAATGTCTTAAACAAGATCAAACTATATGAGCCGCGTTATTAGAAAACCAACAATGTAGTTTTCGAACAAGTCCTACACAAACCGAGCCGGGTACAAGCAGAGAAGATGGGTAGAGGCTGGAAATTTTGGATTTTGAAAGTAGGAGCACAAAAAAGGCGCCGATCAACTTCGCACTTACTGTGAAGCTGGTCTGCGCCTTTGTTTTCGCATATGCAAAATGCAAAATTTTCTCATGACGCGTCTTACCGAAATAAACAAGCATTGCCGTTCGTCCATAGTAAGACGGCTGACCTGACGGACCTCGATGTACGGCCTTGCTGATGTCGAGTGGGTTGGGACGATTCTTGCCCGAGGGCTCGTAAACACCATCTGAATAGGCCGTCTTGCTTCTTCTTAGCAAAGGAGTGTCTTTTTGAGGGAAGGTAAAAATGATTTAAATGTCACAGTATGGCATGTTAAACGTAAAACCTATATCAAATTATGTTAATCCATTCTAAGACACAAATTCTATTGGTTTATTGGTCTGTTTCTTAATGCCACAGGCAATGTTGTTTTAGTCATGTCGGAACTGTGCAAACGTTTAAAATAGTTGCTAGGCTATTTAAAGCGGCTTTCGCTTTGGATGTCACTCGCCTAGTAAACCAGGGGTCGCAGATTCGATCCCAGGCTTCTCCAGTCTGTCGAATGAGACTATAAACCGAGGTCTCGTCTCCATATGACCTTTGTTGTTGGTGGAATGTTAAGTACCAAATCAACTAATCTGTATTTTCAGACTTTTTTTTTTCGTTATTTGTTTGTCAAGCGATGTTAGTTACGCTGTGCTTTTTTTCGGAGAGGGGAAGTCAGTGCTTGCCAAATAATGCTGAGCGCCAAGCAAGGTTACCAATGGTACCATTTTCAATGTCTTTGGTATGGCGAGACCGAGGATTGAACCTGTGACCGCCCAATCTCGGAGCGGACGCTCTACTACTTGAGCTAACGTGACCGGCACTTTTCTGATCATCACTCAGAGTTTATAAAATCTTTCTGAATGTCGCTGGCAGTTTTGGTCTACGATTATCACAAGAACTACTTACTCATTTATAATAATAATTGAGCCACCTCGTGGGAAAACCAACAATGTGGTTTCCGAACAGGTCTGACACAAATCAGGCTGCACAGTCACAGAAGCGGCTAGAAGTTCGAAATTTTGGAGTTAAGTAGAGGAGGAATTGTACTATCCGAGTAGCGAAAACAAAGGCGCTGATCAGCTTCGCGGTTACCGCGAAGCTGATCTGCGTCTTTGTTTTCGCATATGCAGATTGTTGGTTTTCTCACGAGGTGGCTCTTATAATACCATAAACGCCAGATTATAAGTACAAAACGTTGCACACTGGAAACTTCGTTAAGAGTGAGCTAAGTCTTTAATCTTACCTACAGCTCCCCAGTCCGGGTGTAAGAGATTATTATACCAGCCATCTAGGGGAGGAAGTTCAAAATCCGTCTTTCCGCCATTGACCCCTGTGCAAATATCAAACAACCACGTGTATATAGGGCTACCGCCCTCTGGGGGCTAAAGAAATAGATGGACTGCTTCAGGCAAAGTTTCTACGCTACTGACTGACCGTCTGATCACTGGCTGACCGCTCTGGTCTGAACCTGACCAAGAAAAGTGGTTTCAAGTCAAACCATCCACACATATGAGCCTTTTTCGGTTGGTTGGGTGGTCATAATTATATTATTTGAAGCACTTTTTGGATGTCATGACATCTTAATTTTGGGTAAAAGTCCCATAAAATGGAGGCAACATTACCTTTGCTGTTGACTGGGACGTTAAGCATCAATTCAAACAAACAAACAAACGTGCATATAATAACGAACAGTTTTAACGAATGCACAAACTAGAATTCTCAGATGAAAAATAAGTTTGAATTGTGTTGATAGCGCAGTTTTATTTCAGAGTTGAACATATTTTGCACTTTTCTTTAAGATTTCCTTTCGCTTTTGTTATGTCCCGATTAGCTACGATTTGTCAATCGCTAATATTATCCAGAAAACGGTATCTGTGTTGTCGCCCGAGTGATTTACAAAATCCAGTAGCGACGACCGTGTCATTGTTAGAAAAATACTTTAAATAAAGTAGAAGATGCCGTTATATAGAAGTGCATAATATTGAGCTAATTGCTTGAAACTTACCTATTAATTGTAGAACAAGAATAGTGATCCAAAAGATCATTTTCTGAGATTTTATACATGCATCTAACACTTAAATTCTATAATTGGATATGCTCTTGCAATGACTTACATTGGGTTGTTAGTACATGAGGAAAACATGTCCATGAAGAGTTTACCCCTTTAAACCCAATTTTATATATAGAAAAACTTGGGCGTGAACTTTTCTTTTTTCTTTCTTTCTTTTTTTTTTTTTTTTTACTCTAAAACATACATTGTGAGTCTCGTCAGAAGCGCTTCTAACGTGCACCCATAATCACTTTTGTGCAAAAATATTAAAAATATAAAATGTTTGCCTTTGAACGTTTCAATTTTACAGATGGAAAAAAATCTCTGTATATTGCATGGGCAAGTTTTCGTAATGAAGCGGCACTTAAACAGACCGGAAGATGAGCTAAGTGCAGTTGATTGAATGGCTCTGTAGTATGTTGGGATGTGCTTGTCATATGAATTTACACATAATGCACCAGTCAGTTGTATCCCCGGCCCCCTATGGCCGGGGGTAGCGGGGACCGGCTCAGCGGGGCTAAAGTGCCAGGTTTTAATATCTGATGAGTCCCGGTAGTGCCGGGGATGTGCCGGGATTTTAAGTTCCCGCCAATATACGGTCACATTAATTCAAATTAGACATTAATTGTATTTTTAACATTGGTTACTTTTATGGTCCTTATTTAATTTGCAAACATACCTGTACATCTACATGTATAAATTCAAGCCCCTCTCATATTCCAGTTACATCAGAACAACTCGCAGCTGTTGTTCGACATTATGTCAGCCTCCAGGGAGTCGGGGCTTTTAGCAGGGATTTTACCACAATGTCGGGCGTTTGCCGGGGCTTTAAAAGTTGAAAAATTAAAAGCCCCGCTATTCCCCCCGGCCGTAGGGGAGCCGGAGATACAAATGACTGGTGCATATTATTTATTTTGGACAGACAAGGAAGAGTAAGAACTGTACAAATGAGCCGTGTCGTGGGAAAACCAACAATGTGGTTTCCGAACAGGTCCGACACAAACCGAGCTGTACAAGCACAGAAGCAAGCTAGAAGCTTGAAATTTTGGAGTTAAGTAGAGGTGGAATTGTACTATCCGAGTAGCGAAAACAAAGACGCTGATCAGCTTCGCGGTTACCGCGAAGCTGATCTGCGTCTTTGTTTTCGCATATGCAGATTGTTGGTTTTCCCACGAGACGGCTCAAATGACAGAATACGCTTCACTGTATAGTAGGAAGTACTTATCCGCATTAAAAGGGATTGACACAATGATCTGTTTTTGCATCCGATCCATGGATACTTGTCCTTTCAATACAAATCTCCTTTGTCATTCTTTATTTAAAAGCCTAGGCCGTACTTGATATAGCCAATCCGATTGATCCGATCGACCGGAGCATACGGATTCTAAATCAAGTAGTCGCAATGGAGCGTGACGAAGCGCTCCGCCGTCCAATGTGGTGTAGTCGGAGCAAGTCACGTGACCTGCTCTAAAAAAACATGGCGTCAAAATATTTATACAAAACACAATCGTACAGCGAGAGTGCGAGTGCTGGTGACTTGTGGAAGTACTCTTCATCTGAATCATCTTGAGATGAGCTGTGGAATCGCTCATAATTAGACTCGCTACGACCGAATTCAGAACATTGCTTTTCCTCACTTGATTTAGTAATGGGAATGCACTCCGTTTGCCCACTTTCCCTTGATTTAGCGTGCTGCTCGGAGCAATCCGATCACTCTTAAAATTTCTAAATCAAGTACGCCCCTATAAACTGACCCGCGTCATGAGAAAGCATATGTTTCGCAAAGGTGAAAACAAAGGCGCAGATCAGCTTCGCTGTGACCAGCGCCGTTTTCCCTATAGGAAGAGTACAATTCCTCTACTTTCTAAATGCAAAATGTCCAGCCTCTAGTCGTCTTCTATGCTTGTACAGCTCGGTTTAAGTCGAATCCCGACGTCGCTGGTTCATGATATAAATGAACTGCCTCATGAGAAAACAAACCATGTGGTTTCAGAACAGGTCTGACACAAACCGAGCTTAACAAGCACAGAACACGGGTAGAGCCTGGAAATTATGTATTTAGAAAGTAGAGGAACTGTACTGTCCGTGTAGCGAAAATAAAGGCGCTGGTCAGCATCGCAGTTACTGCGCCTTTGTTTTCGCATATGCAAATTATTGGTTTTCTGATACGGTGGCTCAAACTTTTAGTTCCCAGTATCACGTAACACAGTCCTCGTTTCCTTGCTATGATATCATTTGCCTTCCCATCCCAACGCTGAACTTTTATCAAACTACCAAAACCTTTAGAGTTAAAGAATGTTCTCATACTCTTATCCCCACCCTTATCATGGGCAAATTCAACAGCCATCATTCTAATATCAACTTTGTCAAAAGGAATGATCTTTAGTACGTAAAGTTCATAATCTACCCTAGTCTGGTTGAGGGCTAGAAGTAGAGAATAGAGCGGTTGTCCACTCGTCCCTTTCAAACTTGATGAACTACATTATACAAAATGGCTACATTCCACAGCAAATGAAGCAAGTCCAGAACGAGGCAAAGTGTATTAGTCAAAACCTACATCTGATAACTCTGGATGCCTTTGATGTGGTGTGGCAGGAGTCCTTGCTTCGTAAAATCTACCTAGCCGGAGTAGACAGTAGACGACTCTATGTAGCCTTTACAGTGATGCAACTTCCTCAGTTAAGTGGATGGGAAGACTCTCGAGCCCATTTGTGATAAAACAGGGCGTCAGACAAGGTGGTGTTCTATCTACTCTTCACTATAAGCTATTTAACAATGATCTACTCCACATGCTTGAGAGCTTGGGACTAGGAGCTTTTATTGGGTATCAATTGCTGTGCCCCTACATGTGCAGATGATGTAGCACTCCTTGGACTCTGTAAGAAGCATTTATGGGAACTGCTGTACATTGTGTGGTTCTATAAAGGAAGGGAGTGCTATCTTATAAATGCACAAAAGTCTGTTGAGGTCCTGCTGAGCCTATTTAAGAAGCTGTTAGATATGGAACAAGTGACACTTGATGATATTCCGATCCCTCAGGAGAGTGATACAGTGCATCTGGGAGTGGATAGAAATCTGAAGGGCAATGGAAATACAGAGAAGAAGGCGCAAATTGGACGGCGAACGATGTATGCTTTGATGGGTGCAGGCGCATATGGGAACTCAGGTCTGAATCCCTTGGTGTCATCCAAGATGTGGAAAACTTTTGCACTTGCACTACCAAGGATGTTGTATGAACTAGAGGTGTGTAATCTGCGCCAGGCTGACATTGAGCAGTTGGAATCGGTCCAAAGAGGCATTCTGAGGAGGATTCAGTGTCTACCTGATAGAGTGGCTATTGCTGCTGTTTATGGACTGTTAGGTTTACGCACTATTGAACAAGAACTGGACATTAGGAAGCTGAGCTTGTTTGCTACCGTGATGTTCGATGAAGCCTCACTTGAACATGAATGCACAACGGCAGTTTGCAGTGAAAGATATTAACTCAGACAGTTGATTCGTGCAATGTAACCTGCTCCTGCATAAATATGGGCTGTCAAATGCATATATCTTATCAAGGATAGCTTTCAGACAAAGGGGGCTTTAGAGGAAGCAATTTCAAGGGGGGTGGGGGGGGGGTGGATAAGTATGTTCAGCAACAATGGCATGAGGATGCCCAGTCTAAATCAACCTTGAAGTACCTCAACATTGACCATTGTAAGGTTGGCAGTGTTCATAATGTCTGGAAGTTGACAAGTCACAGTACTAGAGATGTTCGTAGAGCTCAGATTAAGGCTAAACTCCTAACAGGGTCATACATCCTACAATCAAGTCGTTCCAAGTTTAGTAAGAGCGCGATTTCGGATACATGCTTGCTCTGTAAGGTTGCGCCTGAGGATTTCTTGACTGTTCCCGGTTGCAGTCTATTAGATAGACTTATATTCACGGCATTGAGCAAATCCTTTTGCGTGTAGTACCTGATCACGCGGCACAGTTGCTGACAAATACGGAACGGCTGTGCTGCGTCATCATGGACTGTACGATGCTGGTAGATGCGGTCAGTGGTGACATTTGGGAGGGGCTTATTAATGATATGGAAGCTGTGAGCAGAAACCTTTGGTTTGCTATATATAGATGTATTTGAAGAGAACCACATTATTGAGTGAACATAATTAGGGAGTACCATTTTTCTCCTTTTCAGTAGGTTGCGGTGTTTCTAGTAGTAAGCATTAATTATCTTAAGGGCCTTTTATATTAAAGATCTAAATTGCATTCATATGTTAAAGTAATGTAAGCATTAGCATTAATTAAGTTTTTTTTTATAAAGTGCAACATTTGCACTCGGGTTTATCTTTGCACACTGGGTGTAAATTTGCACCCCGGTGTATGTTATGCCATGAAAACGGTGTTTTAAGAAAATACACCAGGCTGCAAAACTACACCCGGGTGCCAATTTGCCCCTACTTTCCAGGTGGAGCAAATTGAATTGAATTGAATTGAATTGGTCCTGGGTTCGATACCTATGTCTTAAAGCAAGACACATTAAGCTGTCTATAATACTGGGTAACACCCTTAATAAATGCTGACTGGGATGTTAAGCCCTAATCATCAATCAAAAGCAAATCGAAGTTGGGATATTTACATGCAGTCGTGCACAATGATGTATAAATTGACTTAAAAATGTGAATTTTAGTGTGATAGTCCTGTCTTTGTGGCGTTTCCTTCGTAACGAATTATATTTCCCCACCACTCGTAAGATACACCAATTTTTAACCCCGCTTTTTACATTAACCACGTCATATTGATGCAAGTGTCAAGAATCATACACTTCTTTCACCATTCTTGTGCTTCTAATTATATAGATTGCATTACACTGAGTTTATTTTTAATTTAAATGTTATTTCGATTGATTTTATTTTTTTTTATTTATTCGTTTTTTCATTATCTACAGCAAATGACCTCTGCTATTAAGGAGCATTTTAATCAAAATTTAATATCAAAATTTAATATCAAAACCAGGTAAATATGAACATGATCTCGCTGCATATGACCGCTACACAAGCGGGTGCACATTTACACCCGGTTGCAAATACGAGGGTGGGTCAGGAAATTCTGTCATAGGTGTTACATTACGAAAAATAGACATGATAGGTTTCTGAATTATACATTGTTAGAAAGGGCAACATTTCTTCTTTATAATGATACCAAACCCATGCCCAAAAGAAATTCATAGTTTAAATTATCCGTCTTGAAAGACAAGTGGGGTCAAACCACTGGCATGTTTTCTTGAAATTGTTAACCTTGTATTGTGTCTTTCATGTGTTGTATATTTATAACTACTTGTCATATTTTCTTCAAATTTTAAGTGAAAAATTTTGATATACTTAGAAAAGCAATCGGGCAGAAATGAACGTCACAAGTGCGCTACTGACTGCATAATGATTCGATAAAGATGACGTCATTGGAATATGTACCCCTGTAACTGTTCAATACCACTGTGTCATTATAATTGCTGGCATTATTATGATTTCACTTTATACTGCTCTCACATATACCGAATTTCCCTTGCGAATGCCCTTCCGAATGAAATTTTGAGCAAATTCGCATTAATCGCTAGAAATTCGGAAGCATTCGGTAGCATTTGTAAGCATTCGGAAGCATTCGGTGAAAATTTCGAGATGTTGCGAAAATTAGGAACATGCTCCTAAAATTCGCAAGGAAATCATATTCTTAACATATTCGTAAAGAATTCGTAAACAATTCGGATTGATTGCAAGACATTTGTAACACTCGCAAGCCATTTGCAAGGATTCGGTAGCATTAAATTCTATTGAGTTTTGATGTCCGTAAAGAATCGCTAGTGAATCGCAACATTTTCACATTAAAGACTCAGTTTTTAGCATAGTTTATTTATTCTGGCCCTATCCTTCAAGTAAAGGTCATTATTTATGGTGTTTAGCTTTAAGCTATCCATTAATGTATGACAGACAAACGAAAGTCCCGTGAAATTTTTGTTTGCCCAGTAAAATGGTCTTTTTATTATGTAAATCAATAAGGCTCAACTTCCACCCCTGTCGTTGAGGTCCCTCCTGCTATTGAGGTCCCTCCTGCAGCTGAGGTCCCTGCAGTTGTAGTTATCAACCGGAAAATCGCCAAGAGTTGCGAAAATTTGCACTACAGTTGCAGCTATCAATTGGAAAATTGTCAAGAGTTACGATTTATAGAAAAAACGTATTTTTTCCGTAAATACGGTGTATCAGCGCTCTAAATACCGGATATTGTAAAACTGGCATGTTGCACATCCGTTTTTGCAGATTTAAGTTTTCTTTTGATCCTTTGAGGTAAATAAGGTTATATGTAGAAATTAAAATGGGGAGTACAACTTCTCAGCTGAAATTTGATCATTTGACCCCCTTTTGTAATATGGGTAAGGGCCTAACAGAGGGAACCGGGATTTTATCACCTGGGTTTATTACAAAAATATGCTCGTGCAGCATACAGAGATTTTTAAAGTTGTAAAAAGGGAAATTGCTATTTTTCTTATTTTTTACTCAAAACATAGATTGTGGGTACACGTTAGAGCCGCCTCGCCCAGGCGGTTCTTACGAGTACAAAATGAAAATTGCTTTTTTTTTTCTTCTTATTTTTGCTCAAAACATAGATTGTGGGTACACGTTAGAACCGCCTCGCCCAGGCGATTATTACGAGTACCCACAATCTATATTTTGGAGCAAATACAAGAAAAATAGGTATACCCCTGCATATCCCAGTTTTGCTATATAAAAGTGGGGTTTGAGGGGGTAAATATTTCACTGACATGTTTTCCTGATGCATGGCTCAATCGTCCCGAAAAATAAACCACCTTTTTCCCTAGCCCCCTGTTTTCATCAGTTTTCGAAAAGCTCAATAGATTTGCCCCATAACTTCCTTAAATTATTATCTGATGTTTCTTGAAATAGATATCGTTCTGTCCAGTCCAATCCATTCCTTGAGGGCCACATATGAGTCTTTTATATTACATTACTAAAACATGTCCATGCACTATATACATTGATTTTTTCAGTAGGAAAAAATGAAAATGTCATCGGAAATATTTTGAAAATTTTGATATTTTTGCTCAAAACATTGATTGTGACAATGATTGTGGGTACACGTTAAAACTACTATATCGTTCTCCCCAGTCCCACACCAATCCTGGTGGGGCCACATCAGTCTTTGATATTACATTTCGAAAACATGTCCATGCACAATACAGTGATTTTAGTAGGAAAAAAATAAAAATAAAATCGGAAGCATTTTGAATTTCATTTTTTGCTCAAGACATTGATTGTGGTAACGAGTAAATAATCCAGATCACATCACCCAGATAGCCACCATGCTCACGCATGGTAAAACTTTTCAAAGACCATCTACTCTTGATATATTGGACTGGTTTCAACGAAACGTGGCATGGAGCATTAATGACCAAAGTACTATACGAATCATGACTCTGTGATTACCATGACCTATTTTGGCAAAGCCAACATAGGTCACATAATTGTGCATTAGAATGGTGAAAAATTTTAGCATGTCATTTATAGGTAAACATCGCAGGAAATGGACAACATTACTGAATAGTAATGGTTTTGAGAAAAATCTGACCCCACTCTGGGATAATGTACATGTATAAAATTTTAACATGTTCTCCTCTGAAACGGCTTTGTCAATCAAAGCCACAGTTTATATGAGGCATCTATAGGAAAGTGGAACCAAAAGTGTATATAACAAATCCAGGTCACATGACTAATGATGGCTGTCATGTCCATATAGTGTTAAAACCCAACTACTTCTGTTTTGTCCATTAGCTGTCCTTCTTCACCTTGTTGGGCAACTCGTATTTACAAACGTGTATGCATCCATCATTGTAGGAATCATTTAAACAGCAGTCACACAGTAGCGTATAAGTGAAACGCGCACCGGGCGTGTTGAAAAAATAGCAAAATTCAACATACGCCAGACGGACGTCGGAAACACGTTCAAAACACGCTACAAGTGCGTTGGGTACCTTTGGTGTACGTCCGGCGCTCGTCGCTGTACGTCGCTTCAAAAGTCTCTGCGCGTTTCGCTCTTTTGGGCTAAAAAAAATTAAACATGCTTAAAAATTTTCGAAAAGCTCGGCGTGTCTCGGGCGTGTGACTTATACGTCCCGAATAAGTTCCACGCGCGCTACAGGCGCGTTGAATACGCTCTGAACGCGTTTGGCGCGCGTTTGAAGCACGCCAGTGTACGTTCCATGCGCGTTCCGATTTTATTAGATGTTGCTTCACTAGCGTGCCCCAAGCGTGTGTGAAACGCGCGTTGTAGCGGGTGCTTAGCGTGTCTTGGACGTATCACAACCGTACTAATAAACTTTGAGATTTTTTATACGTCCGGCAGGCGCTAATGTGTGACTTCTAAAGCAAATTATTTTTATACGCCCAAAGTCTTCAGCCTGTTGAGATTTTTCATACGCCCGGCGCGCGTTTGGGTTATACGCTACTGTGTGACTGCTGTTTAAGGGAATGTGCTAAAAGACAATATGCGAAAGAGTATTTGAGTTAAGTTTAATTTTCGTCAACATGCCATATTAAAGTCAGAAACAAATTCACTGTTGAACCTAAGCTTTTTGTATTTGTGAATTAACGTCCGTCCCAACAAAAGCTATGGTCATACAGAGGCTGGATCTCGTTTCCGATTCGCATTACAATAAAGCAAGGTATCTACGTAAGACCCACTGTATAGAAGGCTAGGGGCTTATCTGTTTTGATTTTTTTAACAACTTAATGCCCCAGTCGGCAATTTTGTAGTAATATTAGGACGAATCGACAACTTCACACTTCTTAAAAGTTTATAGTGGTTTCCGTCGGGCAATAGTCAACCGTGGTCATCCAGGCCACCTCGGGGCAATAGTTTTAATAACCATGAAATAACTGTTTGCTATAAATGCCTCTATCATTGGTGCTGCTGATAAGGTCCCAAAGATAAAATGTACTACAAACCTCCCTGTGATGCAGCTGATTAGGTCCCAGTGATGTATTATACTGAACCCATCCTATCATCACCTGTAACTTCTCCTGCCAATTGGCCCCAGTCTCACGTTGTACCATAAACGCCTCGATCATCGCCTGTAATCACTCCTGCTGATAAGGCCTCGATCATCGCCTGTAATCACTCCTGCTGATAAGGCCCCTAGTGCTATATAGTTCTACAAAACTACATTTAAATCCCTCTGTCATTGCCTGTAATCACTCCTGTTGATTAGGCCCTAGTGTTATAAAGTTGAACAAAACTCCCTATTAACGCCTCTTTCGTCGCCTGTAATCACTCCTGCTGTAAAGGCGCCAATTTTACATAGCAATACAAACGTGCCTTGAGTCGCCTGTAATCACTCTTGTAGATAAGGCCCCGGTGTAAAATTTTATTACAAACGCTGCTTTCATCGCCTGTAATCACTCCTGCTGATTAGGCCCCAAAGTAATATTGTACTACAAACGCCCCTATCATCGCCTGTAAAAACTCCTATTTATTAGGCCCGAATGCGTTATTGTACTACAAACGTCACTTTCATCGCATGTAACTACTCCTGCAAATTATACCCCGGTCATATTTTGTACAACAAACGCCTCTATTATCTTCTGCAGTCACTTTTACTGATAATGTTACAGTGTTATATAGTAATAGAACGTGCTTGTCATCGCCTGTAATCACTCCTGCTGTTGATTAGGCCCTAGTGTAATATATTACTACAAATACCCATATCATTGCCTGTTATCAGTCCTTTTGATAAGGCCCCAGTGAAATATTGTTATAAAAACGTGCCCATCGACGCCTGAAATCACTCCTGTTGATTAGTCCTAGTGTTAAGTAGTATTACGTACCTCCCTTTCGTGACCTGTTATCACTTCTGCTGATTAGGCACTAGAGTTAAATTGTACTACAAATGCCCATCACTCCTGTTCATAAGGCCCCTGTGTTATATTTTATGAAAACCGCCCTATCAACACCTGTTATCAATCCTGTTGATTAGGCCACAGTGTTATATAGTACTACAATCCTCCATATTATGAACTGTCATTATTGCCTGTTATCAGTCCTTTTGATAAGGCCCCAGTGAAATATTGTTATAAAAACGTGCCCATCGACGCCTGAAATCACCCCTGTTGATTAGTCCTAGTGTTAAGTAGTATTACGTACCTCCCTTTCGTGACCTGTTATCACTTCTGCTGATTAGGCACTAGAGTTAAATTGTACTACAAATGCCCATATCATTGCCTGTAATCATTCCTGCTGATAAATCTGCAGTGTTATATTTATTTACAAACGCTTCTTTCAACGCATGACGTCACATCCTGCTGATAAGGCCCCAAAGTAATATTGAACTAAATGCGTCCCTATCATCGCCTGTAATCACTCCTACTGATTAGGCCCCAATACCTTATTGTACTACAAACGTCACAAAAACGCCTCTGTTATCTTCTGTATTCACTCATGTTGATTAGGCCTCAGTGTAATATTGTACTTCAAACGCTCCTATCATCGTCTGAAATCTCTGCTGCTGAATAGACCCCAAATTTATATTGTACTACAAAATCCACTATTTTCGGATCTAATCACGCCTGTTGATAAGGCCCCTGTGTTATATTTTATGAAAACCGCCCTATCAACACCTGTTATCACTCCTGTTGATAAGTCCACAGTGTTATATAGTACTACAATCCTCCATATAGTGACCTATCATTACTGCTGCTGATAAGGCCCCAAAGTTATTATGTATTACAAACGCCCCTGTCATCGCATGTAATCGCTCCTGCTGATAAGGTCCCAGTGTTATATCATACTGAAACCCCCCTATCATCACGTATGACTACTATTGCGAATTAGCCCCAGTCTTTAGTTGTACTATAAATGCCTCTATAATTGCCTGTAATCACTTCTGCTGATAAGGCCATAATTTCATATAGCAAGACAAACGTACCTGTCATCACCTGTAATCACTCCTGTTGATAAGGCCCCTAGTGTTATATAGTTCTACTAAACTACATATTAATGCCTCTGTCATTGCCTGTAATCACTCCTGTTGATTAGGTCCCTAGTGTTATATAGTTTAACAAAACTCCCTATTAACGCCTCTTTCATCGCCTGTAATCGCTCCTGCTGTAAAGGCGCCAATTTTACATAGCAATACAAACGTGCCTTGAGTCGCCTGTAATCACTCTTGTAGATAAGGCCCCGGTGTAAAATTACGCTGCTTTCACCGCCTGTAATCACTCCTGCTGATTAGGCCCCAAAGTAATATTGTACTACAAACGCCCCTATCATCGCATGTAAAAACTCCTATTTATTAGGCCCGAATGCGTTATTGTACTACAAACGTCACTTTCATCGCATGTAACTACTCCTGCAAATTATACCCCGGTCATATTTTGTACAACAAACGCCTCTATTATCTTCTGCAGTCACTTTTACTGATAATGTTCCAGTGTTATAGAACGTGCTTGTCATCGCCTGTAATCACTCCTGCTGTTGATTAGGCCCTAGTGTAATATATTACTACAAATACCCATACCATTGCCTGTTATCAGTCCTGTTGATAAGGCCCCAGTGAAATATTGTTATAAAAACGTGCCCATCGACGCCTGAAATCACTCCTGTTGATTAGTCCTAGTGTTAAGTAGTATTACGTACCTCCCTTTCGTGACCTGTTATCACTTCTGCTGATTAGGCACTAGAGTTAAATTGTACTACAAATGCCCATATCATTGCCTGTAATCATTCCTGCTGATAAATCTGCAGTGTTATATTTATTTACAAACGCTTCTTTCAACGCATGACGTCACACCCTGCTGATAAGGCCCCAAAGTAATATTGAACTAAATGCGTCCCTATCATCGCCTGTAATCACTCCTACTGATTAGGCCCCAATACCTTATTGTACTACAAACGTCACAAAAACGCCTCTTTTATCTTCTGTTCTCACTCCTGCTGCTAAGGTCCCAGTGATATATAGTATGTAAACGTACCTGTAATCGCCTGTTATCACTCCTGTTGATTAATTATGTAGTACTACAAACCTTATGACCGGTAATCACTGCTGCCGATTAGGCTTTACTGTTATATTTTAATACAAATACCAATATCATTGCCTGAAATGACTCATGTTGATTAGACCCCAGTGTAATATTGCACTTCAAACGCTCCTATCATCGTCTGAAATCACCCCTGCTGAATAGGCCCCCAAATTTATATTGTACTACAAAATCCACTATTTTCGCCTCTAATCACTCCTGTTGATAAGACCCATGTGATATATTTTATGAAAACCGCCCTATCAACACCTTTTATCACTCCTGTTGATTAGGCCACAGTGTTATATAGTTCTACAATCCTCCATATAGTGACCTGTCATTACTGCTGCTGATAAGGCCCCAAAGTTATTATGTATTACAAACGTCCCTGTCATCGCATGTAATCGCTCCTTCTGATAAGGTCCCAGTGTAATATAATACTGAAAACCCCCTATCATCACTTATGACTACTACTGCGAATTAGCCCCAGTATTTAGTTGTACTATAAATGCCTCTATAATTGCCTGTAATCACTCCTGCTGATAAGGCCCCAATTTCAAATAGCAAGACAAGCGTACCTGTCATCACCCGTAATCACTCCTGTTGATAAGGCTCCTAGTGCTATATAGTTCTACAAAACTACATATTAAAGCCTCTGTCATTGCCTGTAATCAGTCCTGTTGATTAGGCCCCTAGTTTTATATAGTTAAACAAAACTCCCTATTAACGCCGCTTTCATCGCATGTAATCACTACTGCTGTAAAGGCGCCAATTTTACATAGCAATACAAACGTGCCTTGAGTCGCCTGTAATTACTCATGTAGATAAGGCTCCAGTGTAAAATTTTATTACAAACGCTGCTTTCATCGCCTGTAATCACTACTGCTGATTAGGCCCCAAAGTAATATTGAACTACAAACGCCCCTATCATCACCTGTAAAACTCCTACTTATTAGGCCCGAATGCGTTATTGTACTACAAACGTCACTTTCATCGCATGTAACTACTCCTGCAAATTATACCCCGGTCATATTTTGTACAACAAACGCCTCTATTATCTTCTGCAGTCACTTTTGCTGATAATGTTCCAGTGTTATATAGTAATAGAACGTGCTTGTCATCGCCTATAATCACCCCTGCTGTTGAGTAGGCCCTAGTGAAATATATTACTACAAATACCCATATCATTGCCTATAATCAGTCCTGTTGATAAGGCCACAGTGAAATATTGTTATACAAATGTGCCTATCGACGCCTGAAATCACTCCTGTTGATTAGTCCTAGTGTTATGTAGTATTACGTACCTCCCTTTCGTGACCTGTTATCACTTCTGCTGATTAGGCACTAGAGTTAAATTGTACTATCATTGCCTGCAATCATTCCTGCTGATAAATCAGCAGTGTTATATTTATTTACAAACGCTTCTTTCAACGCATGACGTCACATCCTGCTGATAAGGCCCCAAAGTAATATTGAACTAAATGCGTCCCTATCATCGCCTGTAATCACTCCTACTGATCAGGCCCCAATACCTTATTGTACTACAAACGTCACAAAAACGCCTCTATTATCTTCTGTACCTACTCATGTTGATTAGGCCCCAGTGTAATATTGTACTTCAAACGCTCCCATTATCGTATGAAATCACCCCTGCTGAATAGGCCCCAAATTTATATTGTACTACAAAATCCACTATTTTCGGATCTAATCACTCCTGTTCATAAGGCCCCTGTGTTATATTTTATGAAAACCGCCCTATCAACACCTGTTATCAATCCTGTTGATTAGGCCACAGTGTTATATAGTACTACAATCCTCCATATAGTGAACTGTCATTACTGCTGCTGATAAGGCCCCAAAGCTATTATGTATTACAAAAGTCCCTGTCATCACATGTAATCGCTCCTGCTGATAAGGTCCCAGTGTTATATCATACTGAAAACACCCTATCATCACGTATGACTACTACTGCGAATTAGCCCCAGTCTTTAGTTGTACTATAAATGCCTCTATAATTGCCTGTTCAATAATGCACAACACCAACACGAATAAATGTCCAGATTTATTTAACCCAACGTTTCGCCATCTTGGCTTCTTCAGGGATATAAATAAACAAGTATATGACGTCGCGCACCGTAAAACGCAATGTGTGACGGCGCGCCACGTCAGATACGTTATGAGAAACTAGCGGAAAAAATACAATGTGACAGGGGCATAAAAAAAAAAAAAAAAAAAAAAGCCCCGTAAATGTGAACGTAGCAATTAAGCGAATATATATATATATTTTTTTTCTATAATTGCCTGTAATCACTCCTGCTGATAAGGCCCCAGTTTCAAATAGTAAGACAAGCGTACCTGCCCAAAAGTAATATTGTTCTACAAACGCCCCTATCATCGCCTGTAAAAACTCCTATTTATTAGGCCCGAATGCGTTATTGTACTACAAACGTCACTTTCATCGCATGTAACTACTCCTGCAAATTATACCCCGGTCATATTTTGTACAACAAACGCCTCTATTATCTTCTGCTGTCACTTTGACTGATAATGTTCCAGTGTTATAAAGTAATAGAACGTGCTTGTCATCGCCTGTAATCACTCCTGCTGTTGATTAGGCCCTAGTGTAATATATTACTACAAATACCCATATCATTGCCTGTTATCAGTCCTGTTGATAAGGCCCCAGTGCAATATTGTTATAAAACGTGCCTATCGACGCCTGAAATCACTCCTGTTGATTAGTCCTAGTGTTAAGTAGTATTACGTACCTCCCTTTCGTGACCTGTTATCACTTCTGCTGATTAGGCACTAGAGTTAAATTGTACTACAAATGCCCATATCATTGCCTGTTATCATTCCTGCTGATAAATCTGCAGTGTTATATTTATTTACAAACGCTTCTTTCAACGCATGACGTCACATCCTGCTGATAAGGCCCCAAAGTAATATTGAACTAAATGCGTCCCTATCATCGCCTGTAATCACTCCTACTGATTAGGCCCCAATACCTTATTATACTTCAAACGTCACAAACACGCCTCTGTTATCTTCTGTACTCACTCATGTTGATTAGGCCTCAGTGTAATATTGTACTTCAAACGCTCCTATCATCGTCTGAAATCACCCCTGCTGAATAGGCCCCAAATTTATATTGTACTACAAAATCCACTATTTTCGGATCTAATCACTCCTGTTCATAAGGCCCCTGTGTTATATTTTATGAAAACCGCCCTATCGACACCTGTTATCACTCCTGTTCATTAGTCCACAGTGTTATATAGTACTAAAATCCTCCATATAGTGACCTATCATTACTGCTGCTGATAAGGCCCCAAAGTTATTATGTATTACAAACGCCCCTGTCATCGCATGTAATCGCTCCTGCTGATAAGGTCCCAGTGTTATATCATACTGAAACCCCCCTATCATCACGTATGACTACTATTGCGAATTAGCCCCAGTCTTTAGTTGTACTATAAATGCCTCTTTAATTGCCTGTAATCACTCCTGCTGATAAGGCCCCAATTTCATATAGCAAAACAAACGTACCTGTCATCACCTGTAATCACTCCTGTTGATAAGGCCCCTAGTGCTATATAGTTAACCAAAACTCCCTATTATTGCCTCTTTCATCGCCTGTAATCACTCCTGCTGTAAAGGCGCCAATTTTACATAGCAATTCAAACGTGCCTTGAGTCGCCTGTAATCACTCTTGTAGATAAGGCCCCGGTGTAAAATTGTATTACAAACGCTGCTTTCATCGCCTGTAATCACTCCTGCTGATTAGGCCCCAAAGTAATATTGTACTACAAACGCCCCTATCAACGCCTGTAAAAACTCCTCCTTATTAGGCCCGAATGCGTTATTGTACTACAAACGCCATTTTCATCGCATGTAACTACTCCTACAAATTATACCCCGATCATATTTTTTTTACAACAAACGCCTCTATTATCTTCTGCAGTCACTTTTGCTGATAATGTTCCAGTGTTTTATAGTAATAGAACGTGTTTGTCATCGCCTATAATCACTCCTGCTGTTGATTAGGCCCTAGTTAGTTAAAGTTAGTTAAAGACCTCGTAGAAAAAATAAGTAAAAACAGCTCGTCTTCGACTCGCTTTATTTTTTCTACTCGATACATAACTCTAACATATCATTGCCTGTAATCATTCCTGCTGATAAATCTGCAGTGTTATATTTATTTACAAACGCATCTTTCAACGCATGAAGTCACATCCTGCTGATAAGGCGTCAAATTAATATTGAACTAAATGCGTCCCTATCATCGCCTTTAAACACTAGTACTGATTAGGCCCCAATACCTTATTGTACGTACTACAAACGTCATAAAAATTGAACAAAATGCGTCCCTGTCATCTATTATCTTCTGTACTCACCCCTGCTGATAAGGTCCAAGTGTTATATAGTATGAAAACGTACCTGCCATAGCCTGTTATCACTCCTGTTGATTAGGCCCTGGTGTTGTGTAGTACTACAAACCTAATGACCTGTAATAACTGCTGCTGATTAGGCTTTACTGTTATATCTTAATACAAATACCAATATCATTGCCTGTAATGACTCATGTTGATTCGGCCCCAGTGTAATATTGTACTTCAAACGCTCCTATCATCGTCTGAAATCACGCCTGCTGAATAGGCCCCAAATTTATATTTTACTACAAAATCCACTATTTTAGGCTCTAATCACTCCTGTTGATAAGGCCCCTGTGTTATATTTTATGAAAACCGCCCTTTCAACACCTGTAATCACTCCTGTTGATTAGGCCACAGTGTTATATAGTACTACAATCCTCCATATAGTGACATGTCATTACTGCTGCTGATAAGACCCCAAAGTTATTATGTATTACAAACGCCCCTGTCATCGCATGTAATCGCTCCTGCTGATAAAGGCCAGTGATATATCATACTGAAAACCCCCTATCATCACGTATAACTACTACTGCGAAATAGCCCCAGTCTTTAGTTGTACTATAAATGCCTCTATAATTGCCTGTAATCACTCCTGCTGATAAGGCCCCAGTTTCATATAGCAAGACAAGCGTACCTGTCATCACCTGTAATCACTCCTGTTGATAAGGCCCCTAGTGCAATATAGTTCTTACAAAACTACATTTTAATGCTTCTGTCATTGCCTGTAATCACCCCTGTTGATTAGGCCCCTAGTATTATATAGTTAAACAAAACACCCTATTAACGCCTCTTTCATCGCCTGTTATCACTCCTGCTATAAGGGCGCCAATTTTACATAGCAATACAAACGTGCCTTGAGTCGCCTGTAATCACTCTTGTAGATAAGGTCCCGGTGTAAATTTTAATACAAACGCTGCTTTCATCGCCTATAATCACTCCTGCTGATTAGGCCTCAAAGTAATATTGTACTACAAACGCCCCTATCATCGCCTGTAAAAACTCCTTTTCATTAGGCCTGAATGCGTTATTGTACTACAAACGTCACTTTCATCGCATGGAATTACTCCTGCAAATTATACCCCGGTCATATTTTGTACAACAAACGCCTCTATTATCTTCTGCAGTCACTTTTGCTGATAATCATCCAGTGTTATATAATAATAGAACGTGCTTGTCATCGTTTGTAATCACTCCTGCTGTTGATTAGGCCCTAGTGTAATATATTACTACAAATACCCATATCATTGCCTGTAATCAGTCCTGTTGATAAGGTCCCAGTGAAATATTGTTATAAAAACGTGCCTATCAACGACTGTAATCACTCCTGTTGATTAGTCCTAGTGTTATGTAGTATTACGTACCTCCCTTTCGTGACCTGTTATCACTTCTGCTGATTAGGCACTAGAGTTAAATTGTACTACAAATGCCCATATCATTGCCTGTAATCATTCCTGCTGATAAATCTGCAGTGTTATATTTATTTACAAACGCTTCTTTCAACGCATGTAGTCACATCCTGCTGATAAGGCCCCAAAGTAACATTGAACTAAATGAGTCCCTATCATCGCCTGTAATTACTCCTACTGATTAGGCCCCAATACCTTATTGTACTACAAACGTCACAAAAACGCCTCTATTATTTTCTGTACTTACTCCTGCTGATAAGGTTCCAGTGTTATATAGTATGAAAACGTACCTGTCATCGCCTGTTATCACTCCTGTTGATTAGGCCCTGGTGTTATGTAGTATTACAAACCCAGTAGCCTGTAATCACTGCTGCTGATTAGGCTTTACTGTTATATTTTAATACAAATACCAATATCATTGCCTGTAATGACTCATGTTGATTAGGCACCAGTGTTCTATTGTACTTCAAACGCTTCTATCATCCTCTGAAATCACCCCTGCTGAATATGCCCCAAATTTATATTTTACTACAAATAAAAATTAAAACTGAGATCCTTTAAGAGCAGCGAACATATTAATGAGAAAGGTCATGGGCCATACCTCGGTTTCGACTATTAAAGTCTCGGCAGTGACCCTTTAGATTTGGCAACATGGAGCCAAAGAGAATTACTGAAATTTTGCATCTTTCAACATGGTAAACGATACAAAGACTAGTATATTTCCAAATGGGACCAAATATATTAAACATTGGTAAGAAAATGAATCTAAACCGATAATAAATATCTGATTTCTCAGAAAATCCTCGCTGATCTCAAAGGACCAAAAGGAAATATAACCTGCACTATGGATGATGTACGGGGAGATTTTTTAGGGCCGCCACTATTTTCGCCTCTAATCGCTCCTGTTGATAAGGTTCCAGTGTTATATTTTATGAAAACCGCCCTATCAACACATGTAATCACTCCTGTTGATTAGGCCATAGTGTTACATAGTACTACAATCCTCCATAGTGACCTGTTATTACTGCTGCTGATAAGGCCCCAAAGTTATTATGTATTACAAACGTCCTTGTCATCGCATGTAATCGCTCCTGCTGATAAGGTCCCAGTGTTATATCATAATGAAAACCCCCTATCATCACGTGTGACTACTACTGCGAATTAGCCCCAGTCTTTAGTTGTAGTATAAATGCCTCTATAATTGCCTGTAATCACTCCTGCTGATAAGGCCCCAGTTTCATATAGAAGACAAGCGTACCGGTCATCACCTGTAATCACTCCTGTTGATAAGGCCCCTAGTGCTATATAGTTCTACAAAACTACATGATAACGCCGCTGTCATTGCCTGTAATTATTCCTGTTGATAAGGCCCCTAGTGTTATATAGTTAAACAAAACTCCCTATTAACGCCTCGTTTATCGCCTGTAATCACTCCTGCTGTAAAGGCGCCAATTTTACATAGCAATACTAGCGTGCATTGAGTCGCCTGTAATCACTCTTGTTGATAAGGCCCCGGTGTAAAATTTTATTACAAACGCTGCTTTCATCGCCTGTAATCATTCCTGCTGATAAGGCCCCAAAAGAATTTTGTAGTACAAACGCCCCTGTAAAAACTCCTCCTGATTAAGCCCGAATGCGTTATTGTACTCAAACGTCACTTTCATCGCATGTAACTACTCCTGCAAATAATACCCCTGTCATATTTTGTACAACAAACGCCTCTATTATCTTCTGCAATCACTCCTGCTGATAATGTTACAGTTTTATATAGTAATAGAACGTGCTTGTCATCGCCTGTAATCACTCCTGCTGTTGATTAGGCCCTACTGAAATATATTACTACAAATACCCATATCATTGCCTGTAATCACTCCTGTTGATAAGGCCCCAGTGAAATATTGTTATACAAACGTGCCTATCGACGCCCGTAATCACTCCTGTTGATTAGTCCTAGTGTTATGTAGTACTACGTACCTCCCTTTCGTGACCTGTTATCACTTCTGCTGATTAGGCAATAGTGTTAAATTGTACTACAAATGCCCATATCATTGCCTGTTATCAGTTCGCTGATACATCTGCAGAGTTATATTTATTTATAAACGCTTCTTTCAACGCATGTAGTCACATCCTGCTAATAAGGCCAAAAAGTAATATTGTACTAAATGCGTCCCTATCATCGCCTGTAATCACTGCTACTGATTAGGCCCCAATACCTTATTGTACTACAAACGTCACAAAAACGCCTCTCTCCTGATCTTTGCCCTCTTGTACATTTCTATTATCTATTGTGCTCACTCCTGCAGATAAGGTCTCAGTGTTATATAGTATGAAAACGTACCTGTCATCGCCTGTTATCACTCCTGTTGATTAGGCCCTGGTGTTATGTAGTACTACAAACCTAATGACCTGTTATCACTGCTGCTGATTAGGCTTTACTGCTATATTTTAATACAAATACCAAAATCATTGCCTGTAATGACTCATGTTGATTAGGTCCTAGTGTAATATTGTACTTCAAACGCTCCTATCATCGTCTGAAATCACCCCTGCTGAATAGGCCCCAAATTCATATTGTACTACAAAATTCACTATTGTCGCCTCTTATTGCTCCTGTTAATAAGCCCCAGTGTTATATTTATGTAAACGCCCCTATTAACACCTGTAATCACTCCTGTTGATCAGGCCATAGTGTTATATAGTACTACAATCCTCCATATAGTGACCTGTCATTACTGCTGATAAGGCACCAAAGATATAATGTATTACAAACGTCCCTGTCATCGCATGTAATCGCTGTTTTATTATACTAATAATATCATCACGTGTGACTATTACAGCGAATTAGCCCAAGTCTTTAGTTGTACTATAAATGCTTCTATAATCGCCCGTAAGCACTCCTGCTGATAAGGCCCCAGTTTCATTTAGCAAGACAAGCGTACCTGTCTTCACCTGTAATCTCTAAAATTTTACATAGCAATACAAGCGTGCCTTGAGTCGCCTGTTATCTCTCTTGTTGATAAGGACCCGGTATTAAATTTTATTACAAACGCTGCTTTCATCGCCTGTAATCACTCCTGCTGAGAAGGCCCGAATGCGTAATTGTACTACAAACGTCACTTACATCGCATGTAAATTTCATCCCGTCATATTTTGTACAACAAACGCCTCTATTATCTTCTGCAGTCACTCCTGCTGATAAGGTCCCAGTGTTATATAGTAATAGAACGTGCTTTTCATCGCCTTTAATCACTCCTGCTGATGTTTATGCCCTATTACTACAAATACCCATATCATTGCCTGTAATCAGTCCTGTTGATAAGGCCCCAGTGTTCTATTGCTATACAAACGTGCATATCGTCGCCTGTAATCACTCCTGCTTCTTAGGCCTATTGTTATGTAGTAATACGTACCTCCCTTTCGTGACCTGTCATCACTCCTGCTGATTAGGCACTAGAGTTAATTTTTACTATAAATGCCCATAACATTGCCTGTAATCATTCCAGCTGATAATTCTGCAGTGTTATATTTATTTACAAACGCTTCTTTCATCGCATGTAGTCACATCCTTCTGATTAGACTCCAAAATAATATTGAACTAAATACGTCCCTATCATCGCCTGTAATCACTTCTGCTGAATAGGCCCCAAATCTATATTGTACTGCGAAATCCACTATTTTCGCCTATAATAGCTTTTATTATGATAAGGCCCCAGCGTTATATTTTATGAAAACGCCCCTATCAACACCTGTAATCACTCCTGTTGATTAGGCCATAATATTATATAGTACTACAATCCTCCATATAGTGACCGGCCATTACTGCTGCTGATAAGGCCCCAAACATATAATGTATTACAAACGTCCCTGTCATCGCATGTAATCGCTCCTGCTGATATGGGCCAGGTGTTTTATTATATTAAAAAGAAACTATCATCACGTGTGACTACAACTGCGAATTAGTCCCAGTCTTTAGTCTTTAGATTAAAAATGCCTCTATAGTCGCCTATAATCACTCCTGCTGATAGGCCCCAGTTTCATATAGCAAGACAAGCGTTCCTGTCATCACCTGTAATCACTCCTGTTGTTGAGGCCCCTAATGTTATATAGCTCTACAAAACTACATATTAACGCCTCAATCTTTACCTGTATTCACTCCCTGTTGATTAGGCCCCTTGTGTTATATAGTTAAACAAAACTTCCAATTAACGCCTCTTTCATCGCATGTAATCACTCCTGCTGTAAAGTCGCCAATTTTACAAAGCAATACAAGCGTGCCTTGAGTCGCATGTAATCACTCTTGCTGATAAGGCCCAGGTGTTATATTTTATTACAAAGGCTACTTTCATCGCCTGTAATCACTCCTGCTGATTAGGCCCCAAAGAAATATTGTAGTATAAACGCCCCTATCATCGCCTGTAATAACTCCTCCTGATTAGGCCCGAATGCGTTATGGTACTACAAACATCACTTTCATCTCATGTAACTACTCCTATAAATTAAGCCCCCGTAGTATTTTGTACAACAAACACCTCTATTATCTTCTGCAGTCACTCCTGCTGATAAGGTCCTAGTGTTATATAGTAATAGAACGTGCTTGTCATCGCCTGTAATCACTCCTCCTGTTGATTAGGTCCTAGTGAAAAATATTACTACAAATACCAATATCATTGCCTGTGATCAGTCATGTTGATAAGGACCCAGTGATATATTGTTATTCAAACGCTACTATAATCGTCTGTAAGCACCCCTGCTGATTATGCCCCAAACCTATTTTGTACTATAAAAAATTATATCTTCGCCTTTAATCACTCCTGTTGATAAAGCCCCAGTGATATATTGTACTAAAACGCCCCTATCATCGCGTGTATTCACTTCTGTTGATTAGGCCGTTGTGTTATATTTTCTACAATCCTCCCTATCGTAACATATCATTATTGTTGCTGATAAGATCCGAAGGTTATAATGTACTACATCGCCTGTATCTACTACTGGAAAATATGCAACCGAGATATTTTGTACCACAAATGCCTCTATTATCGCCTGTTATCACTCATGCTGATAAGGTTCCAGTGTCATATAGTAACACAAACCTGCCTGTCGTCACCTGTAATCACTCCTGTTAATTAGGCCTAGTGTTATGTAGTACTACGTATCTTCTTGTCGTGACCTCTTATCACTCCTGCTGATTAGGCACTACAGTTAAATTGTCCTGTAAATGCCCTTATCATTGCCTGTAATCACTCCTGTTGATAAGGCTCCAGTGTAATATTGTTTAAAAAACATACTTCCAAGGCATGTAGTCACTCATGCCCTAAAGTAATATTGCACTTTAACGCCCCTATCATCACCTTTAATCACTCCTCCTGGTAAGGATCCAATGCTTTATTGTACTACAAACGTCACTGTCATCGCATGTAACCACTCCTGCAAATTATGCCCCCGTCATATTTTGTACCACAAACTACTCTTTTATCTTCTGTATTCAGTCCTGCTGATAAAGTCCAAGTGTTAGACAGTATTGAAACGTACCTGTCGTGGCCTTTTATCACTCCTGTTGATTAGGCCCTGGCGTTACGTAGTAACACAAACCTCCCTATCATGACCTGTAATCACTGCAGCTAATTAGGCACTAGCGTTACATTGTATTACATTGCCTGTTATGACTACTGTTCATCAGGCCCCAGTGTTATATTTTACAACATACACTCCTATCATCGTCTGAAATCACCCCTGCTGATTAGGCACCAAATTTAAATTGTACTACAATATCAAGTATCTTCGCCTTTAATCACCCCTTTTGATAAGGCCCAATGTTATATTTTTATTAAAACGCCCCTATCAGCCCCTGTAATCACTCCTGTTGATTAGGCCTTTGTGTCATATAGCACTATAATCCTGCCTATAGTGGCCTGTCATTACTGCTGCTAATTAAGCATCAAAGTTATAATATACTACAATCGTCCCTGTCATGGCAGGTAAAACTCCCTATCATCACCTGTAACTACTCCTGCGCATGCGAATTATCCCCAGTCTCCAGTTGTACTTTTAACGCCTCTATCATTGCATGTAATTACTCCTGATGATACGGCCCCAGTTATCATATAGCAATACAAGCGTACCTGCCATCGCATGTGATCACTCCTAGTTGATTAGACCACTTCTACAAAACTCCGTATAAATGCCTCTTGGATCGCCTGTAATCACTCTTGCTGAAAAGACGACAGTTTTATATAGCAATACAAGCGTGCCTTGCCTAGCCTATAATAACTCTGGTTGATAAAGCCCAAGTGTTATATTGTATTATAAACGCTACTTTCATCGCCTGTAATCACTCCTGCTGATTATGCCCAAAAGTAACATTGTACTACAAACGCCCATGTCATCGCCTATAATCACTACTCCTAATTAGGCCCCAATGCTTTATTGTACTACAAACGTCACTTTCATCGCGTGTATGTCCCGTTATTTTCGTACAACGAACGCTTCTATTATATTCTGTAATCACTCCTGCTCATCAGGTCCCAGTGTTATTTAGTAATACAACGTGACTGTCATGCCGGTAATCACTCCTGTTGATAAGGCCCTTGTGGTGTGTAGTAATACAAACCTCCCTATCATCACCTGAAATCACTGCTGCTGATTAGTCACTACTGTTATATTGTACTACAAATACCCATATCATTGCACGTAAAAACTCCTATTCATTAGGCCCAAATGTGATATTGTACTTCAAACGCTCCTACCATCGTCTGAAATAACACCTACTGATAAGGCCATGCATTTATAATTATTGTACTACAAAATCGACTATATTCGCCTTTTATCACTCCTGTTGATAAGGCCCCAGTTTTACGAAGCAATGCAGGTCTGTCTGTAATTGTCTGTAATCACTCCTGCTGATTACACCTCAGTGTAACATGGTACTGCAAATGCTACTTTCGTTGCCTGTAATCACTCTTGCTGATTAGCCCCCAAATGAATATTTTACTACAAACGCCCCTATCATCGCCTGTTATCACTCATCCTGATTAGACCCCAATGCTTTTATTGTACTACAAACGTCACTTGTAGTTACTCCTGCAAACTATGCCCACGTCATATTTTGTACATCAAACGCCTTTATTATCTTCTGTAATCACTCATGCTAAAAAGGTCCCAGTGTGATATAGTTAAAAAACGTACATATCATCGCCTGTTATCACTCCTGTTGATAAGGTCCTAGTGTTATGTAGTACTTCAAAGCTTTTTATCGTAACCTGTAATCACTGCAGTTGATTAGGCTAGTGCCATTGTTACATTGTACTACTAAAACCCATACCATTGCCTGTTATGACTACTGTTCATTAGGCCCCCGTGTTATATTGTACTAAATACGCTCACTGTCATCGTCTTAAATCACCCCAGCTGATAAGGCCCCAAATTTATATTGTTCTACAAAATCCACTATATTCTCTTTTAATCACTCCAGCTGATAAGACCCTAGTGTTTTTTTTTATTATTATTATTAAAAGGCCCCTATCAGCACCTGTTATCACTCCTGTTGATTAGGCCGTAGTGTCATTGTCATATAATACAACAAAACTCCCGAAAGTGACCTGTCATTACTGCTGCTGATAAGGCCCCAAAGCTATAATGTACTACAAACGTCCCTGTCATCGCATGTTATTACTCCTACTGATTAGGTCCCAGTGTTACATTGCTCCGAAACCCCCATCATCACCTGTAACTACTCCTGCGAATTAGCCCAAGTATCCAGTTGCACTATAAACGCCTCTGTCATCACCTGTAAACACTCATATTGATTAGGCCCCAAGTGTTACTAAGTTCTTCAAAACTACATATCAACGCCTCTGTAGTCGCCTGTAATCACTCCTGTTGATTAGGCCCCTAGTGTTAAATAGTTCTACAATACTCCCTATAAACGCCTCTATCATCGCATGTAATCACTCTTGCAAATATAGCAAATCAAGCGTGCCTTGCCTCGCCTATAATTACTCTTGTAATAAGGCCGCGGTGTTATATTGTATTACAAAGGCTAATTTCATCGCCTGTAATCTCTTCTGCTGATTAGGCCCAAAAGTAATATTGTACTACAAACGCCCCTACCCTGACCTATAATCACTGCTGCTGATAAGGCACTAGTGTTATATTGTACTACAAATACCCATATAATTGCCTTAATGACCCCTGCTGATTAGGCCCAAAATCTGTATTGTACGACAAAATCCACTGTCTTCGCCTTAAATCACTCATGCTGATAAGGCTCCAATGTAATACTTAATTAAACGCACCTATCAGTGCCTGAAATCATCTCTGTTCATTAGGTCGTTGTGTTACATATTTCTAAACAAACTTCATATAAACACATCTTTCTTCGCATTAAAGTACTCCTGTTGATAGGCTCCAGAGTTATATTGAATTACAAACGCTACGTTCATTGCCTCTATTCAATCTTTCTGATTAGGCTTTTTAATACAATATAACACTGGGACCTATCAACAGGAGTGATTACAGGCGAGGAAAGGCACGCTTGTATTGCTATGTAGTGTTATATAGTACTACAATCTTTCTATAGTGTCCTGTAATTTCCGCAGCTGAAAAGGCTCCCGTGTTATATTTTATTAAACACCCCTATCAGCGCCCGTAATCAATCCTGTTGGTTAGGTAGTAGTGTTGCTAAAACAATTCTAAAAACTTCATATAAACACATCTTTCATCGCATTAAAGCACACCTGTTGATAGGCTCCAGAGTAATATTGAATTACAAACGCTACTTTCATCACCTGTAATCAATCCTTCTGACTATGCCCAATAGTAATATTGTACAAACAACGCCCCTATCATCCCCTGTAATCACTCCTCCTGATTAGGCTCCAATGTTTTATTGTTCTTCGAACGTCACTATCATCGCCAGTAACTATATGCACTCCTGCAAATTGTACCCCCGTCACGTTTTGTACCACAAACGTCTTTATTTTCTTATGTAATTATTTCTGCTGATAAGGTCTGAGTGTAATGTAGTAATAAAACGTGCCTGTTTTCGCCTATGATCACTCCTGTTGATTAGGCACTAGTGTTATGAAGTACTGTAAAAAGGTACAAGTAGGCATAGATCATGAAAATGCGCAATCAGAAAAAAGATTCCCACTCCAAAAACTGAGGTTGGAAACAAACCTCCTACAAACCTCCCTAGAACCTTAACCTGTAATCACTGCAGCTGATAAGGCATTAGTGTTATATTGAAATAAAACTACTCATATTATTGCCTGTAATGACTCCTGTTGATTAGGCACTAGTGTTATATTTACTTCATACTCTGCTATCATCGTATGAAATCACGCCTGCTGATAAGGCCCAAAATTTAGATTGTATTACAAATCCACTACCTTCGCCTTTACTCACTCCTGGTGATTAGGGCCCAGTCTTTTATTAAAACGCCCCTATCAGCCCCTATAATCACCCTTGTTGATTATGCCGTAGTGTTATGTAGTACTACAATCCTCCCTATACTGACCTGTCATTACAGCTGCTCATAAGGTCCCAAAACTGTATGTACTTCAAACGCCCCAGTCATCGCATGCAATCACCCATGCTGATTAGGTCCCAGTGTTATATTTTACTAAAAACCCCACCTGTGACTACTCCTGCGAATTAGCCCCAGTCTTAAGTTGAACTTTAAACGCCTCTAATATCGCCTGTAATCACTGCTTATAAGGCCCCAGTTTCATATATCAATACAAGCGTGTCTGTCATCGCCGGTAATCACTCCTGCTGATTAGACCCCTAGTGTTATATAGATCTACAAACTCCCTATAAATGCCTTTTTTAATCGCCTGTAATCGTACCTGCTCTGCGAAAAAGGCCTAAGTTTTATAACGCAATACAAGCGTGCCTTTCCTCGCCTGTACAAAAATACATATCAACACCTCTTTCATCGCCAGTAATCACTCCTGTTGGTACGGCCCCTATTGTTATATAGTTCTACAAAACTCCCTATAAATGCCTTTTTAATCGCTTGTAATCACTTCTGCCCTGCGTGTAAGGCTTTAGTTTTATATAGTAATACGAACGTGGCTTTCCTCGCATGAAATCACTCCTGTTGATAAGGCCCCAGTGTTAAATTGTATTACAAAAGCTACTTTCATCGCATTCAATCACTCCTGTTGATTAGGCGACAAATGAAAATTGTACTACAAACGCCCATATCGTCGCCTGTAAACAGTCCTCCTCATTAGGCCCTAATGCTTTATTGTACTACAAACCTCACAATCATCGCATGTAACTACGTTTTGTACCACAAACACCTCTACTATCATATCGCTCCTGCTGACAATTTTCCAGTGCTATTTATTAATATAACGTGCCTGTCATCGCCTTTGATCACTCCTTTTGATTAGGCCCTAGTGTTATGAAGTACTACAAAAAGGTACAAGTTGACAAAGATCAGAAAAAGGCGAAATCAGAAAAAGATTCCTACTCAAAAAACCGAGGTGAGAAACAAACCTCCTACAAATATCCCTATCGTAACCTGTAATCTCTGCAGCTGATAAGGCACAATTGTTATATTGTACAACAAATACCCATATCATTGCCTGTAATGACTCCTGTTGATTAGGCCCCAGTGTTATATTGTACCACAAACGCTCCTGTCATCGTCTGAAATCGTCCCTGTTGATAGGCCCCAAATTTGTTTTACAAAATCCACTATCTTCGCCTTTAATCACTCCTGTTGATAAGGCCCCAGTGTTATATTTTATTAAAACGCCCCTATCGGCCCCTGTAATCACTCCTGTTGATTAGGCCGAAGTGTTACATAGTACTACATCGCCCTATAGTGACCTGTTATTACTGCTGCTCATAAGGCCCAAAAGTTATTATGTACTTCAAACGTACCTGTCATCACACGCATTCACTCATGCTGATTAGGTCCCGGTGATATATTATACTGAAAATCATCTATCATCACCTGTGACTACTCCTGCGAATTAGCCCCAGGCTAAAGTTGTACTATAAACGCCTCTATCATCGCCTGTAATCATTACTAATGAGGCCCCAGTTTCATATAACATTACAAGCGTGTCTTTCATCGCCGTTAATCACTCCTGTTGGTTAGACCCCTAGTGTTAAATAGTTCTACAAATTACAAATCAACGCCTCTGTCATCGCCAGTATTCACACCTGTAAATTAGGCCCCTAGTGTTATTTAGTGCTACAAGGACCCCTATGCATGCCTTTTTAATCGCCTGCATTCACTCCTGCTGATAAGGCCTAAGTTTTGTATAGCAAAACAAACGTGCCTTTCCTCGCCAGTAATCACTCCTGTTGATAAGGCCCCAATGTTATATTATATTTCAAAGTCTACTTTCATCGCCTGTAATCACTCCTGTTGATTAGGCACAAATGGAACATTGTACTACAAACGCCTTTATCATCGCCTGTAATCAGTCCTCCTGATTAGGCCCCAATACTTTCGTGTACTACAAACCTCACTATCATCGCGTGTAACTACTCCTGCAAATTATGCCCCCACCCCCCTCAAAGTTTGTACCACAAACGTCTATATTATCTTATTTATTCACTCCTGCGGTTAAGGTTCCAATGTTATTTAGTAATAAAACGTGCGTATCATCGCCTTTGATCACTCCTGTTGTTTAGGCCCTAGTGTAATAAAGTACAACAAAAAGGTACGAGTATTAGGAAAAGGCGCAACCAGAAAAAAAATCCCACTACAAAAACCAAGGTGGGGAACAAACCTCCTGCAATCTCCCTATCTTGTCCTGTAATCACTGCAGCTGATTAGGCACTAGTGTTATATTGTACTATAAATATCAATATCATTGCCTGTAATGACTCCTGTTGATTAGGCCCCCGTGTTATATTGTACTACATACGCTCCTATCATCGTCTGAAATCACCCCTGCTGATAAGGCCCCCAATTTATATTGTATTACAAAATCCACTATGTTCGCCTTTACTCACATATGATAAGGCACCAGTGTTATATTTTATTAAAAGGCCCCTATCAGCCCCTGTTATCACTCCTGTTGATTAGGCCGTAGTGTTATATAGAATTACAATCCTCCCTATAGTGACCTGTCATCACTGCTACTCATAAGGTCCCAATACTATAATGTACTACAATTTATATTGTATTACAAAATCCACTTTGTTCGCCTTTACTCACATTTGATAAGGCACCAGTGTTATATTTTATTCAAAGGCCCCTATCAGCCCCTGTTATCACTCCTGTTGATTAGGCCGTAGTGTTATATAGAATTACAATCCTCCCTATAGTGACCTGTCATCACTGCTGCTCATAAGGTCCCAATACTATAATGTACTACAAACGCCCCTGTCATCGCATGCAATTACTCATGCTGATTAGGTTCCAGTGCTATATTATACTGAAAAAAAATCCCTATCATTACCTGTGACTACTGCGAATTAGCCCGAGTCTCAAATTGTATTATAAACGCCTTTATCATCGCATGTTATATCTTTTCATAAGGCCCCAGTTTCATATAGCAATACTAACGTATCTGTCATCGCTGGTAATCACTCCTGTTGAAATGCCCTGTCATCGCATGCAATTACTCATGCTAATTAGGTTCCAGTGCTTTATTATACTGAGAAAAAAAAACAATCATTACCCGTGACTACTCCTGCGAATTAGCCCGAGTCTCAAATTGTAGTATAAACGACTTTATCATCGCATGTTATATCTTTTCATAAGGCCCCAGTTTCATATAGCAATACTAACGTGTCTGTCATCGCCGGTAATCACTCCTGTTGATAAGACACCTGGTGTTATATAGTTCTACGAAACTACATATCAACGCCTCCGTCATCGTCAATAATCACTCCTGTTGATAAGGCCCCTAGTGTTATATATAGTTCTGCAAAACTTCCTATAAATGCCTTGTCAATCGCCCGTAATCACTCCTGCTCATAAGGCCTAAGTCTGTCTGTCATCGCCGGTAATCACTCCTGTTGACTAGACCCTTAGTGTTATAAAGTTGTACAAAAATGCCTTGAAATGCGCTTTTAATCGTCTGTAATCACTCCTGCCGATAAGGCCTAAGTTTTATATAACAATACAAGCGTGCCTTTCCTCGCCTATAATCACTCCTGTTGATAAGGCCCCAGTGTTATACTGTATTGTAATACAAACTCTACTTTCATCGCCTGTAAATCGTGACCAAATATCACTGCTTTTGATTAAGCACTAGTATTATGTAGTACCACAAATACCCATACCATTACCTGTAATCACTCCTGTTGATTAGGCTCAAGTGTTATATTGTAGTACAAACGTTCCTTCCTATCGTCGTCTGTAAGCATCCCTGCTGATTATGCCCTAAATTTATATCGTACTACAAAATCCACTATCTTTGCTTTTAGCCACTCCTGTTGATAAGGCTCTAGTGATATATTGTACTAAAACGGCTCTATCATCGCGTGTATTCACTCCTGCTGAATAGGCCGTGCTGTTATGTAATCTACAATCCACCCTATCGTAACCTGTCATTATTGCTGCCGATAAGGCACCAAAGTTATAATGTACTACATCGCCTGTAACTATGACTGGAAATTATGCACCCGCGTTATATTGTACCACAATTATCGCCTGTCATCACTCCTGCTGATAAGATCCAAGCGTCATATAGTAATACAAATATTCCTGTCGTCTCCTGTTATCACTCCTGTTTATTATGCCTAGTGTTATGTAGTACTACGTACCTCCCTTTCGTGACCTGTTATCACTCCTGCTGATTGGGCACTAGAGTTAAATTGTACTGCAAATGCCCATATCATTGCCTGTAATCACTCCTGTTGATAAATCTGCAGTGCTATATTGCATTTAAAACGCTTCTTTCAACGCATGTAGTCACTCCTGCTGATTAGGCCCCAAAGTAAAAGCGCTCCTATCATCGCCTGTAATCACTTCTACAGATTAGGCTCCAATACTTTATTGAACTACAAACGTCACTATCATGGCATGAAACTACTCATGCAAATGATGCCTCCTCTTTTTGTGCAACGAAAACGCATCTATTATCTTCTGTACTCACTCCTGCTGATAAGGTCCCAGTGTTATATAGTATGAAAACCTACATGACATCGGCTGTTATCACTCCTGATGATAAGACCCTGGTGTTATGTAGTACTACAAACGTCATGACCTGCAATCACTGTTGCTGATTAGGCTATACTGTTGTAGTTTACTACAAATACCAATATCATTGCCTGTAGTGACTCATGTTGATTAGGCCCCAGTGTAATGTACTTCAAACGCTCCTGAAATCACCTCTGCTGATAAAGCCACAAATTAATATTGTACTACAAAATCCACTATCTTCGCCTTTAATCATTCCTGTTGATAAGGCACCAGTGTTATATTTTATGAAAACGCCCCCATCAACACCTGTAATCACTACTGTTGATTAGGCCATAGTGTTATATAGTACTACAATCCTCCATATAGTGACCTGTCATTACTGCTGCTGATAAGGCCCCAAATATGTGATGTATTACAAACGTCCCTGTCATCGCATGTAATCGCTCCTGCTGATAAGGTCCCAGTGTTATATTATACTGAAAACCCCCTATCATCACGTATGACTACTACTGCGAATTAGCCCCAGTCTTTAGTTGTACTATAAATGCCTCTATAATTGCCTGTAATCACTCCTGCTGATAAAGCCCCAGTTTCATATAGCAAGACAAACGTACCTGTCGTCACCTGTAATCACTCCTGTTGATAAGGCACCTAGTGCTATATAGTTCTACAAAACTACATATTAACGCCTCCGTCATTGCCTGTAATCACTCCTGTTGATTAAGCCCCTAGTGTTATATAGTTGAACAAAATATCCCTATTAACGCCTCTTTCATCGCCTGTAATCACTCCTGCTGTAAAGGCGCCAATTTTACATAGCAATACAAGCGAGCATTGAGTCGTATGTAATCACTCTTGTTGATAAGGCCCCGGTGTAAAATTTTATTATAAACGCTGCTTTCATCGCCTGTAATCACTCATGCTGATTAGGCCCCAAAGTAATATTGTAGTATATACGCCCCTTTCATCGCCTGTAAAAACTCCTCATTATTAGGTCCGAATGCGTTATTGTACTTCAAACGTCACGTTCATCGCATGTAACTACTCCTGCAAATTATACCCCTGTCATAATAAGGCCCCAGTGAAATAGTGTTATACAAACGTGCCTATCAACGCCTGTAATCACTCCTGTTGATTAGTCCTAGTGTTATGTAGTACTACGTACCTCCCTTTCGTGACCTTTTATCACTCCTGCTGATTAGGCACTAGAGTTTAATTGTACTACAAATGCCCATATCATTGCCTGTAATCAGTCCTGCTGATAAATCTGCAGTCTTATGTTTATTTACAAACGCTTCATTCAATGCATGAAGTCACATACTGCTGATAAGAGCCCAAAGTAATATTGAACTAAATGCGTCCCTATTATCACTCCTACTGATTAGGCCCCAATACCTTATTGTACTACAAACGTCACAAAAACGCCTCTATTATCTTCTGTACTCACTCCTGCTGATAAGGTCCCAGTGTTATATAGTATAAAAACGTACCTGTCATCGCTTGTTATCACTCCTGTTGATTAGGCCCTGGTGTTATGTAGTACTACAAACCTGATGACCTGTAATCACTGCTGCTGATTAGGCTTTACTGTTATATTTTACTACAAATACCAATATCATTGCCCGTAATGACTCATGTTGATTAGGCCCCAGTGTAATATTGTACTTCAAACGCTCCTATCATCGTCTGAAATCACCCCTGTTGAATAGGCCCCAAATTTATATTGTACTACAAAATCCACTATTTTCGCCTCTCATCACTCCTGTTGATAAGGCCCCAGTGTTATATATAATAAACCCCCCCCCCCCCCAACAACACCTGCAATCACTCCTGTTGATTAGGCCATAGTGTTATATAGTACTTCAATTCACCTGTCATAACTGCTGCTGATTAGGCCCCAAAGTTATAATGTATTATTAACGTCCCTGTCATCGCATGTAAACGCTCCTGCTGATAAGGTCCCAGTGTTATATCATACTGAAAACCCCCTATCATCACGTGTGACTACTACAGCGAATTAGCCCCAGTCTTTAGTTGTACTATAAGTGCCTCTATAATTGCCTGTAATCACTCCTGCTGATAAGGCCCCAGTTTCATATAGCAAGACAAGCGTACCTGTCATCACATGTAATCACTACTGGTCATAAGGCTCCTAGTGCTACATGTATATAGTTCTACAAAACTACATATTAACGCCTCTGTCATTGCCTGTAATCACTCCGGTTGATTAGGCCCCTAGTGTTGTATAGTCAAACAAAACTCCCTATTAACGCCTCTTTCATCGCCTGTAATCACTACTGCTGTAAAGGCGCCAATTTTAAATAGCAATACAAGCATGCATTGCTTCGCCTGTAATCACTCTTGTTGATAAGGCCCCGGTGTAAAATTTTATCACAAACGTTGCTTTTATCGCCTGTAATCACTCCTGCTGAATAGGCCCCAAAATAATAGTGTAATAAAAACGCCCCTATCTTCGCCTGTAAAAACCCCTCCTTATTAGGCCCGAATGCGTTATTGTACTACAAACGTCACATTCATCGCATGTAATTACTCCTGCTGCTGATTAAGCCCTAGTGAAATATATTACTACAAATACCCATATCATTGCCTGTAATTAGTCCTGTTGATAAGGCCCCAGTGAAATAGTGTTATACAAACGTGCCTATCGACGCCTGTAATCACTCCTGTTGATTAGCCCTAGTGTTATGTAGTATTACGTACCTCCCTTTCGTGACCTGTTACCACTTCTGCTGATTAGGCACTAGAGTTAAATTATACTACAAATGCCCATATCATTGCCTGTAATCAGTCCTGCTGATAAATCTACAGTGTTTTATTTATTTACAAATGCTTCTTTCAACGCATGAAGTCACATCCTGCTGATAAGGCCCCAAAGTAATATTGAACTAAATGCGTCCCTATCATCGCCTGTAATCACTCCTACTGATTAGGCCTCAATACCTTACTGTACTACAAACTTCACAAAAAGCCGCTATTATCTTCTGTACTCACTCCTGCTGATAAGGTCCCAGTGTTATATAGTATGAAAACGTACCTGTCATCGCCTGTTATCACTCCTGTTGATTAGGCCCTGGTGTTATGTAGTACTACAAACCTAATGACCTGTAATCACTGCTGCTGATTAGGCTTTACTGTTATATTTTAATACAAATACCAATATCATTGCCTGTAATGACTCATGTTGATAAGGCCCCAGCGTAATATTGTACTTCAAACGCTCCTATCATCGTCTGAAATCACCCCTGCTGAATAGGCCCCAAATTAATATTGTACTACAAAATGCAATGTTTTCGCCTCTAATCGCTCCTGTTGATAAGGCTCCAGTGTTATTTTTTATGAAAAAAAAAAAAAAAACACCTATTAACACCTGTAATCATTCCTGTTGATTAGGCCATAGTGTTATATAGTATTACAGTCCTCCATATAGTGACCTGCCATAACTGATGTTGATAAGGCCCCAAAGTTATAATGTATTACAAACGTCCCTGTCATCGCATTTAATGGCTCCTGCTGATAAGGTCCCAGTGTTATATCATACTGAAAACCCCCTATCATCACGTGTGATTACTACTGCGAATTAGCCCCAGTCTTTAGTTATATTATAAATGCCTAGATAACTGCATGTAATCACTCCTGCTGATAAGGCCCCAGTTTCATTTAGCAAGACAAGTAATTCCGATAATTGTATTGTCGAGAGAACTTAATTTTCGCGAATATTCCGAATTCGATGCCTCGCGAGTTCAAGTTTCTCACTAATAATTAATTCATTTAGGCCATAAAGACTACTGTTTGCGAATTCAAAACATCGCAAATAATTTTGAAATAGAAAATTCGCGAAAGAAAGGTCACGCGAAAATTTCAGGATATACAGAATTGTACTACAAACACCACTTTTTCGCATGGACTTACTTCTGCTGATTGTGCTCCAGTGTTATATTGTACTAAACATCCCTATTCTCGCCTGTAATCACTCCCGCTGATTAGGCCCCCAATGTAATATTGTAATCGAAACTTAGTTAAAATCACATGCAATCTCTCCTCCTGAAAGACTTATTACCGTCGATCATTTGTAGCAGTAGTTATAGGCAATGATATAACAATATAACACTGAGGCCTAATGAGCAGTAGTGAACGCAGGAAACGATAGCATGGTGTGTAGTGTGATATAAATTTGGTACTAATCAACAGGAGTAATTAAATGCAATGATAAGTTAGTGTTAAAGTACTGAGTACTTGTAGTATGACACAACAAAAAATGGCAGAACCGTACTGTAACTTCCGATATCAGGAAATTATTGTACTGTTTTCATCCCACCTCTTTACTTAGTATTAATATGTGGGCCCGCCTCTTCTGATATTGACTTCTATTGGATTAAATGTTACAAAAAATTCAAAAAATAAACAGAAAGTCATACTACAAGGGTCTTTGTAGTACAATATAACACAGGGGGGCTTCTCAGCAGCGGTTATGACAAAAGGTCACGAAAATACCTTGTAGTACTATATAACGCTACGGCGTAATCAACAGGATGAAAGAGGCGAAAAAAGAGGGGTTTCTAGTGGTGCCTAATCAGCAGGAGTAATAACAGTTCATGATAGTGAGTTTTTAATACTATATTCATGTAACACTATAAATAACGGCAATGGGGTCTTATCGACAGAAGTGATTGCAGCCGATGATAGAGAAATTTGAATTACAATATAAGACTGGGACCTCATTAACAGGAGTGATTACAGGTAATGATAGGGACGTTTGTAGTACTTTATATAACTGGGCCTATTTCACATGAGAGATTACAGACTATAAGGGGGTTTCTCGTCAATATAACTATGTGCGTAATTAGTAGGGGTGATTACAGGCGATGACAGGCACGTTTGTATTGCTATATACTTCTTCAGCGTAACCAGCAAGAGTGATTACATGCAATAGAACATAACAGAAAAGACCAGAAAGTTTATGGACGACGGACGTCTTAATAAGAAGGTTTATAAGTGGGCTCTCAGAGTTTCGGATAATAATTGTAGAAATTGGTGTTTTAGGGTCCGTAAAATGTTTAAAGAAAGTCAAATGGAACATTTATTTTCCGGGGTAGATTTTTCCGTTGTAAATAAAGGATATGTGGTTGCATCAATTCAAGACTCGATACATCATAAATTCTTGAGCAAATGGTCTACGGATGTTAACAGAGATATTGCTCAGACAAGAACGGGTCGTAATAAACTAAGAACATATAAACAGTTTAAACAAATTTACCGCACAGAATGTTATGCAACAATGTTTTTACCCTTCAAAAGTTTGCTAAATTTAGGTGTGGCGTTGCGCCACTGAGGCTTGAAACGGGACGCTATGAGAGATTATCACCAGAACAAAGAACTTGTTTTTATTGTACTGATCAGCTGGCTAACCTGCACTCCGACACACTTCGTGACCTCCTCTCTCGGTATGGAGAGGTCTAACGGAATACCGATGGAAATATTCCGTCTAGTACAAATTGAATCCTATGAAACACTGGAGACTAATAAGTAGAAGTGATTACAGCGATGATAAGGGAATTTGTAATTCTATAAAAATTTGGGGCCCAAACAGAAGGCGGGATTACAGGCTATGATAGAAAAGTTTGTAGTACAAACTGTGGCTTTACCATCAGGAGTGATTGCAGGCGAAGATATATAGGGACGTTAGTAGTACTACAATGTATTGAGATATATCAGCAGGAGTCAGAATAGATGACGGAAGGTACATAATTGACCCGCCTCGTGGGAAAACCAACAATGTGGTTTCCGAACAGGTCCGACACAAATCGGCCTGTACAAGCACAGAAAAGAGCTAGAAGCTTGAAATTTCGGATTTAAGTAGAAGAGGAAATGTACTATCCGAGTAGCGAAAAAAAAGCGCTGATCAGCTTCGCGGTTGCCGCGAAGCAGATCTGCGTCTTTGTTTTCGCCTATGCAGATTGTTGGTTTTCCCACGTGGCGGCTCATATGTTATGGGGCTAATGTCCCACCAGAAGCTAAGTGAAACTCGGCCGAAGGACTGAAGAAGCTCGAGATGGAATCTGAGACCCCACTTTCAAAGTACAAGCATGTTTGATACTCTCGATATTTGTGTTCTGTATAAATATAAAAAAAACACTAGTCGGTTAAATAGTTTCAACACAAAACATTGATTTGCTTACTCGTTACAGAAAAGACAAAATCCACCATCTTCCATTTAAAAAGAACCATAACTGCAAAAATAAGCAATCAATAGTTACAACTATTGTGTTCTGTGAGTCTTGCAATCAAGAGTTACAACCTTTGTGTTCTGAAGGTCTTCTGATGCTGTTATTTCATGAATCTGTCTTTATCGGTTGACAACTTACAAAGGCTCACAATTACAATGCAAAATCTACGATTTTTCATTCCAAAGGATCATAACTAAAATATGCCAGTAATTTTTTATTACTGACCTTGCCAATGGGATACTTCTGTTGTGGTTCTTAATGTTATGTCTTGGTGTTGAAAATTGTGGTCTTTGCACCTTACGTACATGTATATGCGTTTTTATATTTAAGTCAGGTTTATATAACTGAGTGGCCGCCTATTGGGAAATAGCTTCTCAATCGACATACAATAGGTTTTCTTAGTTCAAGTATCTAATTGTCATGAATTTAGTTATTCCCACTTCGGTTTTTGGAGTGAGAATTTCTTACTGATTTCGCCCTTTCCTGACCATTGCCTACTTGTACCTTTTTATAGTTCCTAATTTTGGCACATCGTCTGATGCTACAAATGCTTCAACGTTTCAAGATGATATGTTGTAGGGTTTTTTTAAGCTTCACGGCGGGCAAAAAGACTATGCAAAATTCTATTCTTCCATCTCATAGGCGTTAAATGGTCATAATTCCAAAATGATACAACCCAGAATTACAGTTCTTGAGTTGTTATGGTAGTATTATGTTGGTTGATATTCATATGTGAGCCTGTGCGTGAGAAAACCAACAATTTGGGTTCCGACCAGGTCTGACACAAACCAGCCTGTACAGTCACAGAAGCAGGCTAGAAGCTTGAAATTTCGGATTTAAGAAGAAGAAGGATTGTACTATCTGTGTAGCGAAAACAAAGGCGCTGATCAGCTTCGAGGTTACCGCACCTTTGTTTTTGCATATGCAAATTGTTGGTTTTCTCATGCAGTGGCTCATGTAGTTTCATTAAGCTATCGTTAGCGTTTCTTATATAACAGAGCGTACACAACTAGAACGCAAATTGTGCTTTTTGCGCTTTTCAAAGGACCAAAACTCCAACAAATATGTTTTGGGATTTGTTCTCGTATCAATGCCTCGAATTCTACACGTCATCTTACGATGGTTAATCATATGAAGTTTCATCATGATTTCTTATAAATCCGTTTTCAAGTTACAGACTGGACATGGGAAAATTGCGAATTTGGATATTTCCCATTTCAAAGGGCAATAACTCAAATGATATTGAATAAAAGTTACGGTTCTTGTTTTCTACAAATCCACACATGATGATTAATAAACCTATGAATTTTCATCATGATATCTTGAACGGTTGTCTAGTCGTCACAGAGCATAAACGACAAGAATGCAAAGTTAACTACTTTCCAAAGGGTCATAATTCTAAAAATATGCAACGTAAACTTATATTTTTTTTGTGTTCTGCACGTCCTCTTATGTTGGTCAATAATGCTATGAAGTTCCATCTAGAAATTTTAAATGGTTCTCAAGTTGCAAAAAGGACATAATTTTTGACTCACTGACGGGCGGACGGACGGACTGACAGACAGACGACCCGAACCCTGAATAGGGAAGACGTAACAAATAAAGTGTTCTATTGATAGGGTCATTAAAACTAGAAGGACCAATGATCCTGTAAACGCCCATCTGAGACTTGAGATAATATATCAAAAAATCTTGTTTGACTACCAAGCCATTCTAGTAAAGATCTGTGAATATTATGATAATTTACATGTATATCGGCTCGGGGTGGGGGCCCCCGGCTGGGGTTCAAATTATTTTCAGAATTTTTAATCTTCAGTCACTTTGTCCATTTCCTTCAACAATTTCCCTTCAAAAAACATTTTACAATTTTCCCCATTCCATGCATGGACGACCTATGTCGAACTTGCTGTAAAATAGCTGATGCATCATGCTATGTTTGGAAATCATAGACCTTCTGGTTCTAGAGAAGAAAAAAATACAGGTTTTTCCTATTTATAGCCATTTTTCTATTTATTGGTCATGTGACCTGGGCCATTTATATAAACTTTCATTCCCCATTCCTTAGGATGCTCCACATGAAGTTTGTTTAATTGGCCAAGTGGTTTCAGAGAAGAAGATGGTTAAATATTATGGTAATATACATGTATATTGCCCCGGGGTGGGGGCAGACCAGCACCTGGAGTCTAATTTTTGTCCATTTCCCATTACGAAAACTTGCCCATGCAATATACAGAGATTTTTAAAGATGTAAAAAATGAAAATTTTCAGAAGAAAAAAATTGACATTTTTCTTATTTTTGCTCAAAACATAGATTGTGGGTACACGTTAGAACCGCCTCGGCGAGGCGGTTCTAACGAGTACCCACAATCTATGTTTTGGAGCAAAAATAAGAAAAATAGGTATACCCCTACATACCCCAGTTTTGCTTTATAAAAGTGGGGTTCAGGGGGGTAAACATTACACGGACATGTTTTCGTGATGTTTAAGTTTTTTCCTTCAAATGACATGTTAACAATTTTCCACATTTACATGCATGGGTGACCTATGTTGACCTTCCCGTAAAATAGCTCAAGGTCACCCCATGGTCATGATTTTTATATACCGGTGCTTTGTAGCATGTCAAGTTTCAAAATCATAGGCCTTCTTGTTCTGGAGTTTTTGCTATTTATAGCCATGGCGGCCATCTTGGACATGTGACTGGACCATTAGTATAAACTTTCGTTCCCCCTTCATAAGGATGCTCCACATAAAGTTTGGCTTTGGTTGGCCAAGCGGTTTCAGAGAACAAGATCGGTAAAATTGTGAACGACGGATGACCGACGACTACGGACGGACTACGGAACACGGCATCCTATAAGCCCACGTTGTGAGCCTTCGGCACAGGTGAGCTTATAAGCAACACCAAAGTTTCTATTTTCCAATATATCCTACTGTTTATACACCGTGTTTTGCACAAATGTGCTACTCTTGATATTTCACTTTATAACTGCAACTGCAGGGACCTCAGCTGCAGGAGGGACCTCAGTGGCAGGAGGGACCTCAGCGACAGGGGTGGAAGTTGACCCTCACTCATGTAAATCGCAATTTAGAGAAACAACAAAGTGGTGTGTGTTTCAAGAGAATAATGACATATTTCTTTTCCATGCCCCTTAGCACTGTGGGTGATTTCGTTTTACATTGATATTTCATTGGCTACAAAGTTTGCGAATGAGTCAAAACTGAAAAGAATTCGGCAAGCATTCGCTACACATTCGCTTCATTTGTAAGGTGTTTGCAAGACGTTCGTATTATTTGTTACGGCATTTGTAAGCGTTCGGAACATTCGTTAGGCATTTTCAAGAATTCGGTAGTGTGGATTGCAATCAATCGCAGCATTCTTAAGACATTTGTAAGGATACGCAAGCATTCTTAACGCTTTCGCAAAGACATCGTTTTGTACAAGCCCCGTCCCGTCCATTCGCATCATATTCGGTAATTTCAGCGCGAATTTCAAATTTTAGCATTCGCAAGGGATATTCGGTATATGTGAGAGCAGCATTAGAGCAGACTAAGATGATACAGTTAAATGGTTAAATGCATTTAAACATACGAGCGTAGATGTCATTTTTTCTTTGAATTTAAACTGCAGTTTTAAAAACATGCCAGGACAGGCCGATTTCAACATTTCGTTAGGCTATTTATAAAAACAATTAAATTAAGTTTAAGAAGTTTGAGTTTTGCAGGATATAAGCACTCATATTTGAAGAGTATATAGCACTTATGACTTTTTTTTCGAAACCATTTAACTGTATATTTTTGCATTGTTTTCTTTAAACCATGCCAGTGTCAGGGAGTCACTTCTTTAAAAGTGATTTTTTACATTTCATTCATGAAGAGCCGCAAACAATTTTTATCACATGTAATAGCTAGAGAACTGATCTTCCAGATGTTGCTATTTTAAAATAATTTGCAATGACAGCTACCGAGAAATATATGGAGTGACAGAACTTTTTGACCGATCCTCGTACAGCACATGAACACGGCTTTAGATTGAAATTAGTACTGTAGATCTTTGAACAGCGAATGACAATGTGTTTGTTCGAAACACCGCGATTTCCATTGTGGGCATATAGTATGTCATATAGGCTCTCTGAAGAGCATTAAGTAGCCTAAACATTCCTTTTCTAATAAATATGCTCACTGCTCTTAAAGGATCTAAGTTTTATATTATATCCTTCAATGGGGAACTATCAGTGGTTTAAGGGTGATGCCTCTACAATGTCCAAGTAGATATCTACAGGGCCACAATCTACCGCAATATTCCCAGTAGGGTTCTATAGCTTCATACTCTATGGCAATGCTATGGCAACCTACGCAGTATTGATCTACAGTGCAATACTCTACCACGTCTCCAGGAGGATCTTCAGTGCCATACTATACCACAACGTCTTCAGCAGAGATCTAAAGCGACATACTCTACCATATCATCCCCTGTAGGGATCTGCAGCGCTTCACTCTAACACACCATCCACATTAACGGTCTTCAGCGCCATACTCTACCACAATGTCCCCAGTAGAGTTATACAGCGCCATACCCTAATACACCGTCCCCATGAGGAATCTACAGCGCCATACCCTACCACAATCTCCCCAGTAGAAATATAGAGCGCCACTCTCTACCACAACGTCCCCAGTACAAACATACACCGCCACTTCCTTCAGGATTGTCCAGGGTAGGGATCTACAACACCATACTCTACCACACCGTCCCCAGTACACATTTAAAGCGACATCTCTACCACAACGTCCCCAGTAGAGATCTACAGCGACATACCCTACCACACCGCCCCCAGAGGTCTACAGCACCATCTCTACCAGACCGTCCCCAGTAGAGATTTACAATGCGGTAGTCTACTACACCAGTAGAGATCTACAGCGCCATACTCTACCACAACGTCCCCAATAGGGATCTACAGCGCCATACCTTACCACAACGTCCCCAGAAGAGATCTACAGCGACATACCCTACCACACCGTCCCCAATAGAGATCTACAACACAATACCCTACCACACCGTCCCCAGTAGAGATCTACAGCACCATACTCTACCAGACCGTCCCCAATAGAGATTTACAGCGCCATACCTTACCACATCGTCCCCAGTAGAGATCTACAGCACCCTTCTCTACCACTCTGTCCCCAGTAGAGATCTACAGCGACATACCTTACCACATCGTTCCCAGTAGAGATCTACAGCGCCATACTCTACCACAACGTCCCCAATAGGGATCTACAGCGCCATACCTTACCACAACGTCCCCAGAAGAGATCTACAGCGACATACCCTACCACACCGTCCCCAATAGAGATCTACAGCACAATATCCTACCACACCGTCCCCAGTAGAGATCTACAGCACCATACTCTACCAGACCGTCCCCAGTAGAAATTTACAGCGCCATACCTTACCACATCGTCCCCAGTAGAGATCTACAGCACCATACTCTACCACTCTGTCCCCAGTAGAGATCTACAGCGACATACCTTACCACATCGTTCCCAGTAGAGATCTACAGCGCCATACTCTACCACAACGTCCCCAATAGGGATCTACAGCGCCATACCTTACCACAACGTCCCCAGAAGAGATCTACAGCGACATACCCTACCACACCGTCCCCAATAGAGATCTACAGCACAATACCCTACCACACCGTCCCCAGTAGAGATCTACAGCACCATACTCTACCAGACCGTCCCCAGTAGAGATTTACAGCGCCATACCTTACCACATCGTCCCCAGTAGAGATCTACAGCACCATACTCTACCACTCTGTCCCCAGTAGTGATCTACAGCGACATACCTTACCACATCGTTCCCAGTAGAGATCTACAGCGCCATACCTTACCACACCGTCCCCAGTAGAGATCTACAGTGCGGTAGTCTACCACACCGTCTCCAGTAGAGATCTACAGCGACATACTGTAGCTCGCAAGGGGGTGGGGGTGATGATGGTAAAATTGTCAGATGGCGTTACATGGTTTGAGTCTGATCTAGACAGATTTGATCTCCTTTATCGCAACCATGCTTCTAAGTCACTATCAGTCTTGTTGCTTAACCAGTATCTCATTTATACATTAATATAATTGTATCGAACAAGGCACTATCTGGGCTACAGTTGTGAGTCCGCTTAGTGTTGGTTTTTGGTGCGAGATGGACTTGAAAATACAATGAAGAATAGTTAAATTTTGTAATTTAACTAACGATAAACTCTGAACAAGTGAACATAATATGGCATATAGATGAGTAATAAATCATCAAGTTATATACGTATCTGGGTCAACAGAGAGTGACAACGAGACTATCAATCAGTTGTTACTTATGTCACGATATCAAGTAGTACATGACGTTGAAGTGGTACGTAGTAGTTCAGATAATAAACAGCATTTCGAAGTACAACAGTGATTCAAACAGTACGTAGCAGTTCAAGTGATACATGGTAATTCTGAAGTAGTACGTAGCAGTTCAAGTGCTACATAGTAGTTCAAGTGCTACGTGGTAGTTCAAGTTGTACATAGCAGTTCAAGTGCTACATAGCAGTTCAAGTGCTACGTAGTAGTTCAAGTTGTACGTAGCAGTTCAAGTGATACATGGTAATTCTGAAGTAGTACGTAGCGGTTCAAGTGGTACATAGCAGTTCAAGTGGTACGTAGCAGTTCAAGTGGTACGTAGCAGTTCTAGTGATACATGGTAATTCTGAAGTAGTACTTAGCAGTTCAAGTGGTACGTAGCAGTTAATAAAGGTATAGACATAGACATAGAAACTTTATTTAACGTCGAATATGATTAACTACAACATAAGCCCAGTAGGACTTTTATTTCGACAAACATATGTAAAATAATTAAAAGTAACAGAGTATATCACAGCATGCACATGTATATAAACACGATTATTTACAAGATGAATCACAGATAATAGGAAGTACTTTTATATCACGGCAAGCAAATTGTTATATTTTTTTAAAATTAATATAATAACAATACATATAGTTATTTGAAATATTTATAGAGACAAAGATGCCTGGATCCCAATGGTTACCTTTGCTCGAAAACGAAAACTTAAAATAGGTGCAAGTCAAAATAAAATTAAATTTGGGGTCAGCAAGGAGACCACAAAGGGTAGGCTCCCACAGTAGCTCCTTACAGACAAGGACCAAAAAGGGGAGGAGGGAGAAATCTAAAAAAAATAATCAAAGGAAACTGTGGGACAAAGCATCCCAGGTCTCAGCAACCTGTAAAATAAGAAAATGATACATAAAAATTTAGGGTTTTGACATAACTGAATGAAAATGGAAAGAACCTAACACAAGTAAAAAATGAACAAAGGTATATTAGAATTTGGAAGTTGTACGTAGCAGTTCATATTGGTGAATTAGTGTTTGAAGTAATACGTAGTAGTTCGAAGTGCTACGTAGAAGTTCAGGGTCCACTGAAATACTCAACCATTAAGTGGGTGGGGAATGGTAAACAATAGTTTATTCTGAGTTATTAACCTCTTCATTGGTGGTAATGTGTCTTTCATTGTGTTTAGACATTGTCAGATTCTGGCTGAAGTAGTACACGTATATCAGTTGTAGGCTAGCTGACTGAGCTGAACTACTATATAGTAGTTAGAGAAGTTGTTGAAGTAGTATATGTATATAGTAGAACTAGTATCGATTAGTTGGTTGGTCGAAGTGGTATAGAGTAGTTCCAAGGGACGCAACTGCAGTGGGTTATCGTCACGAAGACAACAACCCAACTGAAGCTGAGGAAAATTGCCGTATATATGGTCCAACACCAGTAAAAAATCTCCCATAGGCCGCAATGCAAATTCCCTCACTTTGTGACACTCCCAGCTAGTACCCAACATTGCACGACCAAAACGTCTTCTCTAACTTGATAGCCCAGTCACACCCCTATCCAAAGGTGCCACTACCGAGGGGGGATGACCATCTCGATTTTCCGGTATTCCATTTTGCAATATACCTATGGGTGGATTTTACTCTCTAGAATGGTCCGCATTTTAGAGGGGGTAGTGTACAAACAGAAGCCTCCGATGAGATATAGTCCGTTTTGGAATGGGGGTTTGTGCACTAACATGTCGTATTATGGCGATACTTTGTAGTAAATGCGAGATCTTACACAGAATGTAGGAAATGTTCTCACTATTCAGCATCAAACATGTGTGGATGAAATTTTTAAATGCACTATTTTCGTGAGGTACGGCGGAGTGATATTTTTTACCGGTGTTCCACCTTGAGGGAAATTTTTTATCGCATTTTAGTTCAAGTTCACCAAGCTGACTTTTTACAACAATAGTTGCTTTTTTGGTACAATGCTACAAAGTAAATCCATCAGTGACTAGTAGCTGATATAAACTTACCTGCAAACCCCCAAAATGTAAATTTTGGCCTTTTTTCCTCCAGTAGTGTTAGATCGGTTGCTATGGCAACCGGGTATATGAAAAGGCAAAGCGTTTTATTGTGGAAACGTACAACACAATAGTTGTTTTATAAATTAAATGCTACAGCATATCAATATCAATCTACTGAAGTGGCGATAAATTGTTCAGCCATATGCATTTTCCATACTTTTATTCTTAGTGGTATAATATGCGTTGTCATGGCAATCAACTCAATGGTTATTTGGCTTAAAAAGTTTCAAGCTATGTTAAGTGTTTCTATATTTATCGTTCATTTCTACATGTCAGTTAACACTTTCATAAAACATTACTTGAATTAGGCCATTTTTAGAGCAGAATTTTGCAATTTTAGGCAAAATACAAGATCCCGTTGACAGGAATTGCAAACAAGACAAGTAGCCCAGGGGCAACGATCGCTCACCTGAGAGTCAACAAGTACAGTCACTACACAAAGTAATTGGGGTTTTTACCATATATGGGCATGGTGGTCATCTTGGTCATGTGACCTTGAAACCCTACTTACATCAGCAGACAAGCTCTTGCCTGGATTGTGTATCCTCTTTTCTGTCATTTTGGTTCACGTGAAAAAAATCATCTAACAAGGTCAGGGTCCTATAATGACCCCATGGGTGGGGCCATATTTGACCACAGGGGCAAGATTGGCAGGCAGGATTTATGTAGAGCTCCACATGACAATGTTGTATATCAAATATACAAGCTTTGTGTCATGCTGTTGCATAGAAATTTTTTTCATATATTTCCATTATAAGTCTATGGTAGATAATGACATGCCTGTGGCGTGGCCTGTATGGACCCCAGGGGCACCGTTGGCAGCATTTATAAAGGAGAGGATTATACATTGGTCAACACAACATATGAAAGCTCTGGGCCATATGGTTTCGGAGAAGAAGATTTTTTATGTTTTTCCCATGACGCCCCCGGGGCGGGACCCGTATGGACCCCAGGGGCACAGTTGGCAGGATTTATAAAGAGGACCACTATATATTGCTAAAAACAAAATATGAAAGGTCTGGGCCTTGTGGTTTTGGAGAAGAAGATTTTTTTTTATGTTTTCCCCATGACGCCCCGGGGGCCCGTATGGACCCCAGGGGCACGGTTGGCAGGATTTATAAAGAGGACCACTACACATTGCTACATACAAAATATGAAAGCTTTGGGCCTTGTGGTTTTAGAGAAGAAGATTTTTATGTTTTTCCTAATGACCCCCGGGGCGGGGCCCGTATGGACCCCAGGGGCACAGTAGGCAGGATTTATAAAGAGGACCATTATACATTGCTACACACAAAATATGAAAGCTCTGGGCCTTATGGACTATGAGAAGAAGATTTTTTAAAGTCTTTCCCATGACGTCCCCGGGGCGGAGCCCGTATGGACCCCAGGGGCACGGTTGGCAGGATTTATAAAGAGGAACACTATATATTGCTCCAAACAAAATATGAAAGCTCTGGGCCTTGTGGTTTCGGAGAAGAAGATTTTTTTATGTTTTTCCCATTGTAAGTCTATGGGAGCTAATGACCCCCGGGGCGGGTGCCATTTTTGACCCGAGGGGCATTATTGACAGGATTTATAAAAAGGACCACTACACATTGCTACATACAAAATATGAAGGCTCTGGGCCATGTGGTTTCGGAGAAGATTTTTTTTTATGTTTTGCCCCATCACGCCCCCGGGGCGGGGCCTGTATGGACCCCAGGGGCACGGTTGGCAGGATTTATAAATGGGACCATTATACATTGCTACACACAAAATATGAAAGCTCTGGGTCTTATGGACTCTGAGAAGAAGGCAGGATTTATAAAAAGGACCACTACACATTGCTACATACAAAATATGAAGGCTCTGGGCCATGTGGTTTCGGAGAAGATTTTTTTTATGTTTTGCCCCATCACGCCCCCGGGGCGGGGCCTGTATGGACCCCAGGGGCACGGTTGGCAGGATTTTTAAAGAGGACTACTATACATTGCTACACACAAAATATGAAAGGTCTGGGACTTGTGGTTTCGGAGAAGAAGATTTTTTTTAATGTTTTTCCCATTGTAAGTCTATGGGAGCTATCTGTTGCCATGGAAACCAGAGTTCCAATCCGACCTGGCCCAAAACCTAAAGAAACCTTTCCCCCTCCTCAATGATGCTTTAGATAAAATTTGATCACGATCGGCCTTGTTGTCTTAGAGATATTTGAGTTTGAAAATGTGGACGCACGCACGGACGCACGCACTCACGGACGGACGGACGCCGGCTCGACTACTGTACTATAAGCTCACCTTGTGAGCCTTCGGCTCAGGTGAGCTAAAAAGTCGAAATAAGCCTTTTTCTGTCAAGAAAGACTCTCAGAAAAATGAAAATCAGCCAAATCAGTTCACCACCATGTGGAGTCACCTGCATTATTTTTATCTGAACCAGCACTTAAAGGCTATAGCCGCATGCTTTCGTAACTTGTGTATTTCCGCGATGTACTGGTTCACATCCGCGTTTGGAAACATTTCCGCGCTTGTGGTACCTGGATTGAGAAATAGTCTTTCTTTTCTCATAATGTATCAGACTCACTCGATAAACGAATTTACCCGAAAAAAAAAAACCTTTCATAAACATGCCTGTTTCTCGGCTGTTTATAAGAATTTTATAGAGCACGATAGCCTTGTGGTAGAGCACCGGACTCCGAATCGAGAGGTATGGGGTTTGAATCTCACTCGGGCAAGACGACATTAACTCACAACCGTTATGGTTAATACTAAAAAGGGTTGCATTTTTTCAGACATAGCTGAAAACCTGTAAAAGTGTTGACTCGATACATACAACCAAAAAGGAAGGGCGGCCCCCGCGGCCGAGCGGTTAAGAGCGCTGTTTCTTAATCACTCGATCATCTCAGCGCTGTGTCTGGTGTGGGTTCGAGCCCCGCTCTTGCCACATTTGAGACAAGCCAAGTTCTGCTTGCGGGTGTGTCAGGTGGTTTTTCTCGGGGTTCTCCCGTTTTCGCCCCACCTACTGATTGGCCCGTCTCATATGAGCTGAAATAATCTTGAAAGGTACGTAAAAATAGAGTTGCGTTGGCTGTGGAACTCAATATATTTCTTACAGATGGCACCGATTATCGTAGTGTACATACCTGTAGTATAGAATTTAGGTCAAAGCACAGACCCTTAAGGCATATAAAGGTCTTTACGTTACTGTTTTCGTACGAAGGGGAGCATGTTTATCTCTAGATGTGCACTTGACATCTGTTTATCTTGATGAAGAAGCTAGTTTGTATCTTCGTTGACCGTATTGACGAAGATTTATCTTAGTACATGAAAATTAAATTGGTATCTGTCTATGAGTATGTGAAACAACTGTACCAGGAAAGATGATAGGGCTCAAATGAGCCGCGACGCAAGAAAGCCAGTCTTCGGTGATTTTAACCTGGTCCATTACGAAAACTTGCCCATGCAATATACAGAGATTTTTTTCAGTTGTAAAATTGTAAATTTTCAGTAGAATTTTTTTGTTATTTTTCTTATTTTTGCTCAAAACATAGATTGTGGGTAGTCGTTAGAACCGCCTCGGCGATGCGGTTCTAACGAGTACCCACAATCTATGTTTTGGAGCAAAAATAAGAAAAATAGGTATGCCCCTGCAAACCCCAGTTTTGCTATATAGAAGTGGGGTTCAAGGGGGTATACATTATGCACCAGTCATTTGTATCCCCGGCTCCCCCGGGGCCGGGGATAGCGGGGACATAGCGGGGCTTAAGTGCCAGGCTTTAACCTATGATGCGTCCCGGCAGTGCCGGGGATTTGCCGGGGTTATGATTTCCCGCCAATACACGGTAACATTAATTCAAATTAGATTTTAATGGTATTTTTAACATTTAATTATTTTTATGCTATTTATTTAATTTGAAAATGCACCTTAACATTCCCATGCACAGATTAAAGCCCTTCTCTCATGTTTCAGTTTCATCAGAACAACTCTCAGCTGTTGTTCCACACTATTGTCAGCCTCTGGGGAGCCGGGACTTTTAGCAGGGATTTTACCACAAATCTTGCCCGGCGGTGCCGAGCTTTCACCCGGGCTTTTAAAAAATGAAAAGTTAAAAGCCCCGCCATTCCCCGGCCCCGGGGGAGCCGGGGATACAAATGACTGGTGCATTACACGGACATGTTTTCCTGATGTAAAACAAACTTGAAAATGGCTAGAAGCTTGAAAGTTTGGAATAAAGGAGTGGAAGACTTGTACCATCCGTGTAAAGAAAACAATGTTACTGCAGACAGGGCAGACAGTCAGACAGACAGACAGACAGACAGACAAATGATTTATTAACGTCTCATTTTCATACATACATGAGTATAATAGAATAAAAATACATCATAATTAAAAGTATGAAACCACTCAGATTGAGTTATAAGAGACAAGTTGTAAAACCTTAAGAATTAATAATACTGCTCGCTGAAAGCAAATTACAAACTTTATAATTGTTACTGAGGGCGTCAAAGGTAATAGCCGGTGTTTCAACTTTAAAGTTCTTGACGGATATCTCTGTATAGTGGGCATTGCAGTTAGCACATGCTCCTCTGACTCTACTTTAGTTAAACAGTGGAAACAGAATCTCATGTCACATGGTATCCTTTCGTATCTTCTAGTTAATACGAAGAGGCGCAACACCGCACCTAAATTTAGCTAACGAACTTCTTCTTGCCCTTGACATAGAATGATTTTAACATATCGCTCCGTTTCGTAGGCGTGTTTAAAGAGTTTGTATGTCCGTAATTTTTCCTCAGTCGTTTTTGGATATACTCGTGTGATTTGTAACATTACTTATCCACTTTTGTTTATATTCTGAGAATATATAACACTTTGTAAAGATTCAATAATTGACTTTCTTTCTGACTTATTATACACACTACCTATACTTAAATTCTTATCCGAACTCTGGGGAATTTTATCTATATGAAAACACCAATTGTTATGCTTTATTCTGGTATTATAAGACAACAGAAAAACACGCTTGTTTAACCTGTCGTCCTCCATATGGTTGAGACGAAACCAGTAACACAGTCTCGAGAACATGGAGAACACAGTACATATTTAACTTGTTTTACATGTGTAGGTACCCATCACATGTCGCCGTTTACCGCTGCGTTCGGTGTATATTTTCCCACCCCCAGGAAGAATCTACACGCTTTGTTCTGAACTGTATTGATCACCGAATAGTCCTTTATCCCCCATATGGCCGACCCGTAGCTGATGACCGACCATACCGTAGTGTCAAATAACTTTTAAAAGACATCGAACGGCATCCCCCCGGCCTGTTTAATTAAACTTCGATATCAGTAAACCTAGTGCTCGTGTCACTGATTGAGCCACATACTTAGCCGTGACACTGTAGTCTAGATTCTCATTTAGAATTAGTCAAAGATAATTATATTTGTCCGTGTATTCAATGACCGTTTCTCCACACTTAAACGGGACCTCAGAACGCGTCACAGACCGATTTCGAAAGTGGATAACATTAGTTTTGGTATAATTAATCCGCATACAGTTTCTGTTACACCAAGCATACATAACATCCAACAAGTACTTTAAATCACTTTCAGACTCTATTATTAGTTGCCTACTGGAGATGTTGTCGTAGGGTATGGCACTGTAGATGCCTACTGGGTAAATTGTTGTAGAGTATGGCACTGTATTTCCATACTGAAGACGTTGCAGATGAGTTTGGTGCTGTATATCTCTACTGGGGACGTTGCAGTAGAGTGTGGCAGTTTGGATCCCTACTGGGGACGTTGCGGTAGATAAGGTGGCTGTATATCCCAACTGCCTACGTTGTGGTAGAGTATGTCGCTATATATCTCTACTGGGTACGTTGTGGTAGATACTGGCACTGTAGATCCCTACTTGGGACGTTGCGGTAGAGTATGTGGCTGAAGATCCATACTGTAGACGTTGTGGTAGAGTATGGCGATGTATATCTATACCAGGGACGTTCCGGTACACATGATGGCGCTGTAAATATCTACTGGGGTCGTTGCTGTAGAATACGAGGCTGAAAATCTCTAAAATATCTACTGGGGACGAGGTGGTAGAGTATGGCGCCATTGGTCTCTACTGGGAACGTTGAGTATGACACTGAAGATCCTTACTTGGGACTTTGTGGTGAACTATGGAGACATTGCAGAAGAGTATGGCATTGTAGATCTCTACTGGGGGCGCTGCAGTAGAATATAAAACTTTGGATCCCTACTGGAAATGTTGCGGTAGAGTATGTGGCTGTATATCACTACTGGCTGCGCTGTGGTAGAATATGGCACTGGGGAGGTTGCGTTAGGGTATTTGGCTGAAGATCCATATTGTAGACGTTGTGGTAGGGTATGGCTCTGAAGATACCTACTTAGGACCTTTTGGTAAACTATGGTGCTGTATATCACTACTGGGTACGTTGTGATAGAGTATGGAGCTGTAGATCCCTATGGGGAGGTTGCGGTAGAATAGGACACTATAGAACCCTACTTGGGACGCAGCGGTAGACTATGGCGCTGTAGATACCTACTAGGGACGTTGCGGTAGAGTATTGCGCTGTAGATCCCTAATGGGTACGTTGTGGTAGACAATGGCGTTGCGGTAAAATATATGGCTGTAGATCTCTACTGAGGACGTTGTCGTAGAGTATGGCACTGTAGATTCCTACTAGGGACCTTGTGGTAAACTGTGGCGCTATATATCTCTACTGAGTACGTTGTGGTGGAGTATGGCATTGTCGATACCCTACTGAGGACGTTACGGTAAACTATGGTGCTGTAAATCATAATGTGTACGTTGTAGTAGAGTATGATACTGTAGATCGATACTGGGGACGTTGCGGTAAACTATGGTGCTGTAAATCCTAATGTGTACGTTGTGGTAGAGTACGGCACTGTATATCGATCCCTACTGGGAAGGTTGCGGTAGAGTATAGTACTGTAGAATCCTACTGGAAACGTTGCGGTAGCGTATGGAATAGGGAGGTTACGGTAGAGAACGGAGCCATAGAGCTCTACTTGGAACGTTGTTGTAGAGTATGGCGCTGTAGATCTCTTCTGGGAACAGTCCGGTAACACATATTTCCAATCACGTTTTGTTCTGATGCCGTACAATTTTCAAAATAGCCCATTTTCGCTTTTACGCTGCATACACGCATTGTATATATAAACTAATTTGTATGGATGATTGACTTTGACCACTTTCCCTGGACAGTCCCAGACATGATCGGCCTTTTAACCAGTAATCAGACCTGGAGGCACAAGCTTCCCTTCTATTTCTTTAGGCCACAAATGGGCGAGGGCCATACAAAGACGTCGAAAGCGTTCAAAGCGTATTCAACGCATCTATAACGCATGTAGAACTTATTCGTTACGCGTAAGACCGTCCGAGATACGCAGAGCTTCTGACATCAACGAATCTGAAAACCCTTAAAACATGGAAAGCTTAGCTTTTTCCTGCAGTGGTATTCGGTTTGTTGCTATGGCAACCATGCATATTAATTTGCAAAGCGTTTTATTGTTGAACCTTGTAATATAGAACATGTTTTATAATAATTATACAAAATCATGTGGACATCAGTCTTCTGAAATGGCAGTGATTTTGTGTTAAACCAATCAAAAACCGCATTATTTTAGATATTTTCATACGTAGCATTTTAGTTGTTGCCATGGCAAACAGCTAATTCACCAAGCTGACATTTTTACAACAATAGTTGCTTTTTTGGTACAATGCTACAAAGTAAATCCATCAGTGACTAGAAGCTGATATAAACTTACCTGCAAACACCCAAAATGTAAATTTTTGCCTTTTTTCCTCCAGTCGTGTTAGATCGGTTGCTATGGCAACCGGGTATATGAAAAGGCAAAGCGTTTTATTGTGGAAATGTACAACACAATAGTTGTTTTATAAATTAAATGCTACAGCATATCAATATCAGTCTACTGAAGTTGCGATAAATTGTTCAGCCATATGCATTTTCCATACTTTTATCCTTAGTGGTATAATATGCGTTGTCATGGCAATCAATTCAATGGTCATTTGGCTCAAAAAGTTTCAAGCTACATGTGTATGCTAAGTGTTTCTGTATTTATCGTATCGTTCATTTCTACATATCAGTTATCACTTTCATCAAACATTACTTTGAATTAGGCCATTTTTAGAGCAGAATTTTGCGATTTTAGGCAAAATACAAGATCCCGTTGACGGGAATTGCAAAAAGTCGAAAAAAGCCTTTTTCCGTCAAGAAAGACTCTCAGAAAAATGAAAATCAGCCAAATCAGTGCACCAACATGTAGAGTCACCTGCATTATTTTATCTGAACCAGCACTTAAAAGCTATAGCCGCATGCTTTCGTACCTTGTGTATTTCCGCGATGTACTGGTTCACATCCGCGTTTGGAAACATTTCCGCGCTTGTGTACATGCCTGTTTCTCGGCTGTTTATAAGAACTTTATAGAGCACGATAGCCTTGTGGTAGAGCACCGGACTCCGAATCGAGAGGTATGGGGTTTGATTCTCACTCGGGGTTTCCGGGTCGTGTCCTTCAGCAAGACAACATTAACTAACAACCGTAGTGGTTAATACTCAAAACGCGTTGGCTTTGTCCAGACATAGCTGAAAACCTGTAAAAGTGTTGACTCGATACATACAATCAAAAAAGAAGGGCGGCCCCCGCGGCCGAGCGGTTAAGAGCGCTGTTTCTTAATCACTCGATCATCTCAGCGCTGTGTCTGGTGGTGCGTTCGAGCCCCGCTCTGGCCACATTTGAGACGAGTCAAGTTCTGCTTGCGGGTGTGTCAGGTGGTTTTTCTCGGGGTTCTCCCATTTTCGCCCCACCTACTGATTGGCCCGTCATATGAGCTGAAATAATCTTGAAAGGGACGTAAAACTGAATAAAAAGGGAGGGGGGGGGGGGTTAAATCCAAAACGACGATTGAACTTTTATGATAAAAAAACCACAACTTATATCCATCATAAGAGTTAGTTTTGCATTCGTAAAAGCATTGTAATTAAATTGTTGTTCAGGGGAGCGCAGTGGGCTAGATTGCTAGATCTTTGGAATCATGATAGAGAGGTATTGGGTAAGAAGGTACAAGTAGGCAATGATCAAAAATTGACGCAATCGCAAATTGCCACTCCATAAACCGAGGGGTGAGAAATGGGTCGCATGTATGCCTATAGCTAACAACTAGAGCCTTAGCTTTTCCCGGCAGGACAATGACTGAAACATCGTTTACTGGGACGTAAATAAAAAAAGCTATCTGACTGACGGGCGACAAACTACGAAATAGACGGACTGTTCACGATCAGCAAATAAGAGACCCTTCAACAAGACAACTACCCGTCTCTGCTCATTTAGACCGTTGCTGTTCTACTATATTCTATTTTTCCTTCTTTAAATTTCATGTCAGTGATGTTTCAGCTAGGTTGTCGAAAGAAAAATATTTCTTGAATATATTCAGCCCTAAACTTAACAAAACTTGATGATGTCATGAACTTTGCGACGTCTAACGTCGCGTTACTACGAGTATATTTGAACGTTACTAACGTTGCTATGTTACTATGTTAAATCTGCCTGATGAGTATAACTAAACCGGTCGCGTAAATAAAATAACGTAAAAATTCAGATGTTATTAATCTGCCAGACTAATAGGTATCGCTTTCCAATAATTAAAACTCGTAATTTATGCAGTAGTATCTACTTGCAACATCCTTGCAGAGTACGTCGTTGCTGGGTACGGTTTAATATCATTGCCCAGTACGGTAAAAGCTATTTTAAGCTAATTATAAATAGAATCGTTAAAACGCTATTTATAAATAAAATCGTTTAGATATATTGACAGTGTAACTTACATAATGAGTACCTTTGATGGTCCAATTTTACATGTATATAGATTTTTTATTTTTATTTTCATTTAATTACGTTCAAGTTTAAAATTCATTGTCAAGAAGATTAAATATAATTGTATTCTGCAGACCCTTAAACCCACTTGTATAAAGTAAAAGTTAAAATTGAAGGGTATATATATTTTATTTTATTTTCTTTTGGCCGACAAAGAGATAGTCTAGCAGATATGCATTTTTATACAGTCGTGACAGTGAGTTTGGCGTTTTTTGTGGATTAACGCCCCAGTCAACGATGTTTCAGTCACTGTCATGTCTAGCAAGAGCTCAAGTTTTTAACAGTGTTAAAGATTCAACGTGTTTTGTGAAAGGCCTCATACCTGCTATCCATTTGGGTTCTCACCCAAAGACCTTTTCGTTCTGAGTCCGATTATCGACCGATAGGCTGAACGAACAATTTAAATAAAATGTTTTTCAAACATGCAAAATTTAATGATTAAAGATTTGGGTGCCCATTAAGTGTTTTGTTTGTTTGTTTGTTTGTTTGTTTGTTTGTATCAAGGGTTAACGAGGGAGTCAACAAATTTTCAGTCATGTCTGCAAAGCGGCAATGTTCCATGGGTATAAGACAGTTATGGGCCAATGTGTCTTGCTCAATGACACAACACGGCAGCCCAAGTGGGGATCGAACACAGGCCCTCTCGATTTGGAGTTAGTTGGTCTACCGCTAGGCCGTGCTTGGGATTGCCGTTTATCCTGAGTGACGTGGAGTCTATTTCTAAAGCCATGTTCATGTGCAACATTTGAACTCGGGTGTATTTTTGCACACTGGATGTAAATTTGAACCCCGGGTGTATGGTATGCCATGAAAACTACACCCTGCAAAAATACACTCTGGTACAAATTTTCTCCTACTTTCCAGGTGGAGCAAATTGAATTGCAGCCGGGTGTATTTTTGCACCCGTGTGTATTGTGTGTATATGAACGCAAAACGCTTAATCGTTACACATTTTTGTTTGTTTGAATTGATACTTTACGTCCCAGACAACAGCTTAGGTCATGTCTGGAGATTGTATCCACTTTATGGGCCTTTCACTCAAAGTTAGGATGGCATGGCATCCAAAAATGCTAAAGATATAACCACACAGCTAAGCCAATAAGGCTTATAGGTATGACCAGTTTGACTTGAAACCATTTTTCTTGGGCAGTCTCAAGCCGCAGCGGTTTACCAGTAGTCAGATTACCAGTCAGTAGCAAACATGCTTTGCCTGAGGCACAAACAGCCCATCTACATCAAATGACCTCTGCTAATAAGGAGCATTTTAGTCAAAATTTAATGTCAAAACCATGATCTCGCTGCATATGGCCGCTACACAAGCGGATGAAAAATTACACCCGGTTGCAAATACAGCATATGAACACGGCTTTAGATTGTAATTTAGTACTGCAGATCTATTGAACAGCGAAAGACAACGTGTTTGTCCTAAACACCGCGATTTTCATTGTTGGCATATAGTATGCCATATAGGCTATCTGAAGAGCCTAAAGTAGCCTAAACACCCATTTTCACTGCTCTTAAAGGATCTAAGTTTTATATTTATATTCTACAATGGAGAACTATCAGTGGTTTAAGGATGATGTCGTAACAATGTCCCCAGTAGAGATATACAGTGTCATTCTCTTCAGCATCGTCCCCAGTAGGGATCTACAACAGCATCTCCTGCCATTCCGTCCCCAGTAGAGATCTATCGCCCCATTCCCTACCACAACGTCCCCAGTAGAGATCTACAGCGACATACCCTACCACACCGTCCCCAGTAAAGATCCACAGCGCCATAACCTACCACACCATCCCCAGTAGAGATCCACAGCACCATATTCTACTGGACCGTCCCCAGTAGAGATCTACAGTACGGTATTCTACCACACCGTCTCCAGTAGAGATATACAGCGCCATACCCTACCACACCGACTACAGTAGAGATCTAAAGCGACATACACTACCACACCGTCCCCAGTAGAGATCTACAGCACCATATTCTACTGGACCGTCCCCAGTAGATATCTACAGTCGGGTATCCTACCACACCGTCCTCAGTAAAGATATACAGCGCCATATCCTACCACACCGTCCCCAGTTGAGATATGCAGTGTCATTCTCTTCAGCATCCTCCCCAGTAGGGATCTACAACACCATACCCCACCATTGCGTCCCCAGTAGAGATCTATTGCCCCATTCCCTACCACAACGTCCCCAGTAGAGATCTACATTGGGGTAGTCTACCACACCGTCTCCAGTAGAGACATACAGCGCCAAACCCTACCACAGCGTCCCCAGTAGGGATATACAGTGTCATTCTCTTCATCATCGTCCTCAGTAGGGATCAACAACACCATACCCTTCCATTCCGTCCCCAGTAGAGATCTATCGCCCCATTTCCTACCACAACGTCCCCAGTAGAGATCTACAGCGACATACCCTACCACACCGTCCCCAGTAGAGATCTACAGCACCATACTCTACTGGACCGTCCCCAGTAGAGATCTACAATGCGGTAGTGTACCACACCGTCTCCAGTAAAGATATACAGCGCCATACCCTACCACTCCGTCCCCAGTAGAGATATACAGTGTCATTCTCTTTAACATCGTCCCCAGTAGGGATCTACAACACCATACCCTACCCTTCCGTCCCCAGTAGAGATCAATTGCCCCGTTCCCTACCACAACGTCCCCAGTAGAGATCTACATTGGGGAAGTCTACCACACCGTCTCCAGTAGAGACATACAGCGCCAAACCCTACCACAGAGATCCACAGCACCATATTCTATTGGACCGTCCCCAGTAGAGATCTACAGTACGGTATTCTACCACACCGTCTCCAGTAGAGATATACAACGCCATATCCTACCACACCGTACCCAGTAGAGATATAATGTGTCAGTCTCTTCAGCATCGTCCCCAGTAGGGATCAACAACACCACGCCCTACCATTCCGTCCCCAGTAGAGATCTATCGCCCCATTTCCTACTACAACGTCCCCAGTAGAGATCTAAATCGACATACCCTACCACACCGTCCCCAGTAGAGATCAAAAGCACCATATTCTACTGGACCGTCCCCAGTAGATATCTACAGTCGGGTATTCTACCACACCGTCCCCAGTAAAGATATACAGCGCCATATCCTACCACACCGTCCCCAGTTGAGATATGCAGTGTCATTCTCTTCAGCATCGTCCCCAGTAGGGATCTACAACACCATACCCCACCATTGCGTCCCCAGTAGAGATTTATTGCCCCATTCCCTACCACAACGTCCCCAGTAGAGATCTACATTGGGGTAGTCTACCACACCGTCTCCAGTAAAGACATACAGCGCCAAACCCTACCACAGCGTCCCCAGTAGGGATATACAGTGTCATTCTCTTCATCATCGTCCTCAGTAGGGATCAACAACACCATACCCTTCCATTCCTTCCCTAGTAGAGATCTATCGCCCCATTTCCTACCACAACGTCCCCAGTAGAGATCTACAGCGACATACCCTACCACACCGTCCCCAGTAGAGATCTACAGCACCATACTCTACTGGACCGTCCCCAGTAGAGATCTACAATGCGGTAATGTACCACACCGTCTCCAGTTAAGATATACAGCGCCATACCCTACCACTCCATCCCCAGTAGAGATATACAGTGTCATTCGCTTTAGCATCGTCCCCAGTAGGGATCTACAACACCATACCGTACCCTTCCGTCCCCAGTAGAGATCTATTGCCCCATTCCCTACCACAACGTCCCCAGCAGAGATCTTCAGCGACATACCCTACCACACTGTCCCATGTAAAGATCCACAGCGCCATTACCTACCACGCCATCCCCAGTAGAGATCTACAGCACCATATTCTACTTGACCGTCCCCAGTAAGGATCTACTGTACGGTTTACTACCACACCGTCTCCAGTACAGATATACAACGCCATATCCTACCACACCGTCCCCAGTTGAGATATACTGTGTCATTCTCTTCAGCATCGTCCCCAGTAGGGATCAACAACACCATACCCTACCATTCCGTCCCCAGTAGAGATCCATCGCCCCATTTCCTACCACAACGTCCGCAGTAGAGATCTAAAGCGACACGCCCTACCATACCGTCCCCAGTAGAGATCTACAGCACCACATTCTACTGGACCGTCCCCAGTAGAGATCTACAGTACGTTATTCTACCACACCGTCTCCAGTAGAGATATACAGCGCCATATCCTACTACTCCGTCCCCATTAGAGATATGCAGTGACATTCTCTTCAGTATCGTCCCCAGTAGGGATCTGCAACACCATTCCCCACCATTGCGTCCCAACGTAGAGATCTATTGGCCCATTCCCTACCACAACGTCCCCAGTAGAGATCTACATTGCGGTAGTCTACCACACCGTCTCCAGTAGAGACATACAACGCCATACCCTACCACACCGTCCCCAGTAGAGATAAACAGTGTCATCCTCTTCATCATCGTCTACAGTAGGGATCAACAACACCATACCCTTCCATTCCGTCCCCAGTAGAGATCTATCGCCCCATTTCCTACCACAAGAGATATACAGCGACATACCCTACCACACTGTCCCCAGTAGAGATATACAGCACCATATTCTACTGGACCGTCCCCAGTAGATATCTACAATGCGGTAGTGTTCACACCGTCTTTAGTAGAGATATACAGCGCCATACCCTACCACTCCGTCCCCAGTAGAGATACACAGTGTTATTCTCTTAAGCATCGTCCCCAGTAGGGATCTACAACACCATACCCTATCATTCCGTCCCCAGTAGAGAGCTATCGCACCATTCCCTACCACAACGTCCCCAGTAGAGATCTACAGCGACATACCCTACCAAACCGTTCCCAGTAAAGATCCACAGCGCCATAACCTACCACACCATCCCCAGTAAAGATCCACAGCGCCATAACCTACCAACCGTCCCCAGTAGAGATCTACAGCACCATATTCTACTGGACCGTCCCCAGTAGAGATCTACAGTACGGTTTGCTACCACACCGTCTACAGTAGAGATATACAACGCCATATCCTACCACACCGTCCCCAATAGAGATATACTGTGTCATTCTCTTCAGCATCGTCCCCAGTAGGGATCAACAACACCATACCCTACCATTCCGTCCCCAGTAGAGATTTATCGCCCCATTTCCTACCACAACGTCCCCAGTAGAGATCTAAAGCGACATACCCTACCACACCGTCCCCAGTAGAGATCTACAGAACCATATTCTACTGGACCGTTCCCAGTAGAGATCTACAGTGCGGTATTCTAGCACACCGTCTCTAGTAGAGATATACAGTGCCATATCCTACCGCACCGTCCCCAGTAGAGATATGCAGTGTCATTCTCTTCAGCATCGTCCCCAGTAGGGATCTACAACACCATACCCCACCATTGCGACCTCAGTAGAGATCTATAGCCCCATTCCCTAGCACAACGTCCCCAGTAAAGATCTACAGCGACATACCCTACCACACCGTCCCCAGTAAAGATCCACAGCGCCATAACCTACCACACCATCCCCAGTAAAGATCCACAGCGCCATAACCTACCACACCGTCCCCAGTAGAGATCTACAGCACCATATTCTACTGGACCGTCCCCAGAAGAGATCTACAGTACGGTTTACTACCACACCATCTCCAGTAGGGATATACAACGCCATATCCTACCACACCGTCCCCAATAGAGATATACTGTGTCATTCTCTTCAGCATCGTCCCCAGTAGGGATCAACAACACCATACCCTACCATTCCGTCCCCAGTAGAGATCTATCGCCCCATTTCCTACCACAACGTCCCCAGTAGAGATCTAAAGCGACATACCCTACCACACCGTCCCCAGTAGAGATCTACAGCACCATATTCTACTGGACCGTTCCCAGTAGAGATCTACAGTACGGTATTCTACCACACCGTCTCCAGTAGAGATATACAGTGCCATATCCTATCACACCGTCCCCAGTAGAGATATGCAGTGTCATTCTCTTCAGCATCGTCCCCAGTAGGGATCTACAACACCATACCCCACCATTGCGTCCTCAGTAGAGATCTATTGCCACATTCCCTAGCACAACGTCCCCAGTAGAGATCTACATTGCGGTAGTCTACCACACCGTCTCCAGTAGAGAAATACAGCGCCATACCCTACCACACCGTCCCGAGTAGAGATTAACAGTGTCATTCTCTTCATCATCGTCCCCAGTAGGGATCAACAACACCATACTTTTCAATTCCGTCCCCAGTAGATATTTATCGCCCCATTTCCTACCACAACGTCCCCAGGAGAGATCTACAGCGACATACCCTACCACACCGTCCTCAGTAGATATCTACAGCACCATATTCTACTGGACCGTCCCCAGTAGAGATCTACAATGCGGTAGTGTACCACACCGTCTCAAGAGATATTCAGCGCGATACCTTACCACTCCGTCCCCAGTAGAGATATACAGTGTCATTCTCTTCAGCATCGTCCCCAGTAGGGATCTACAACACAGTACCCTACCATTTCGTCCCCAGTAGAGATCTATCTCCCCATTCCCTACCACAACGTCCCCAGTAGAGATCTACAGCGACATACCCTACCACACCGTCCCCAGTAAAGAGTAACAGCGCCATAACCTACCAAACCGCCCCCAGTAGAGATCTACAGCACCGTATTTTACTGGACCGTCCCCAGTAGAGACCTACAGTACGGTTTACTACCACACCGTCTCCAGTAGAGATATACAACGCCATATCCTACCACACCGTCCCCATTAGAGATATACTGTGTCATTCTCTTCAGCATCGTCCCCATTAGGGATCAACAACACCATACCCTACCACAACGTCCCCAGTAGAGATCTGTCGCCCCATTTCCTACCACTACGTCCCCAGATCTAAGGCGACATACCCTACCACACCGTCCCCAGTATAATCTACAGCACCATATTCTACTGGACCGTCCCAAGTAGAGATCTACAGTACGGTATTCTACCACACCGTCTCCAGTAGAGATATACAGCGTCATATCCTACCACACCGTCCCCAGTAGAGATATGCAGTGTCATTATCTTCAGCATCGTCCCCAGTAGGGAGATACAACACCATACCCCACAATTGCGTCCCCAGTAGAGATCTATTGCCCCATTCCCTACCACAACGTCCCCAATAATGATCTACATTGCGGTAGTCTACCACACCGTCTCCAGTAGAGAAATACAGCGCCATACCCTACCACACCGTCCCCAGTAGAGATTAACAGTGTCATTCTCTTCATCATCGTCCCCAGTAGGGATCGACAACACCATACCCTTCCATTCCGTCCCCAGTAGAGATCTATCGCCCCATTTCCTACCACACCGTCCCCAGGAGAGATCTACAGCGACATACCCTACCACACCGTCCCCAGTAGAGATCTACAGCACCATATTCTACTGGACCGTCCCCAGTAGAAATCTACAATGCGGTAGTGTACCACACCGTCTCCAGCAGAGATATACAGCGCCATACCCTACCACTCCGTCCCCAGAAGAGACATACAGTGTCATTCTCTTCAGCCGCGTCCCCAGTAGGGATCTACAACACCACACCCTATCATTCCGCCTCAAGTAGAGATCTACAGCACATTAATCTACCACACAGTCCCCAGTAGAGATATATCGACCCATTCCCTACCACAACTTCCCCAGTAGAGATCTACAGCTACATACCCTATCACACAGTCCCAAGTAGACATCTAAAACGAACTACTCTACCAATACGTCCCCAGTAGAGATCTCCAGCGACATACCCTACCACACCGTCCCCAGTAGAGATCTACATAACCATTATCTACTGGACCATACCCAGTAGAGATTAACAATGCGGTAGTCTACCACACCGTCACCAGTAGAGATATACAGCGCCATAAACTACCACTCCGTCCCCAGTAGAGATATTCAGTGTCATTTTCTTCAGCATCATCCCCAGTAGGGATCTACAACACCATACCCGACCATTCCGTCCCCAGTAGAGATCAATCGCCCAATTCCGTGCCACAACGTCCCCAGTAGAGATCTACAGCGCCATACCTATCACTCCGTCCACGGTAGAGATCTATCGACATTTTCCCTACCATAACGTCCCCGGTAGAGATCTACAGTGACATACCCTACCACACCGTCCCAGTAGAGATCTATCGCCCCATTTCCTACCTTAACGTCCCCAGTGAAGATCCACCTATACATACCCTATCACACTGTCCCGAGTAGATATCTAAAACGAACTACTCTACCAATACGTCTCCAGTAGAGATCTACTGCACCATATTCTACCGGACCGTCCCCAGTAGAGATCTACATAGCGGTATTCTACCACACCGTCTCCAGTAGAGATATACAGCGTCATACCCTAAACACCGTCCCCAGTAGAGATATACAGTATCATTCTCTCCAGTATCGTTCACCATACCCTACCATTCCGTCCCCAGTAGAGATATATTACCCCATTCCCTACCACACCGTCTCCAGTAGAGACATAAACAGTCATACAGCGCCATACCCTACCACCCCGTCCCTAGAAGAGATATACTGTGTCATTTTCTTTAGCATTGTCCCCAGAAGGGATTTACAACACCTATCCTATGGTTCCGTCCGCAGTAGAGATCCATCGCCCCATTTCCTACCACATCGCCCCCAGTAGAGATCTTCAGCGACATACCCTACCACACGGTCCCCAGATGAAGTCTACAACACCATAATCTACCACACCGTCTCCAGTAGAGATATTTCGCCCATTCCCTACCACAACGTCCCCAGTACAGATCTACAGCTACAAACCCTATCACACCGTCCCCAGTAGAGATCTAAAGCGAACTACTTTACCAATGCGTTCCCAGTAGAGATTTACAGCTACATACCCTAACACACCGTTCCCAGTAGAGATCTACAGCACCAAACTCTACTGGATCGTACCCAATAGAGATCTACAGTGAGTAAGTCTACCACACCGTCTTAAGTAGAGATATACAGCGCCATACCCTACCATTCCGTCCCCAGTAGAGATATACAGTGTCATTCTCTTTAGCATCGTCCCCAGTAGGGATCTAAACCACCATACCCTACCATTCCGTCCCCAGTAAAGATCTATCGCCCCATTCCCTACCACAACGTCCCCAGTAGAGATCTACAGCGACATATCTTACGATACCGTCCCCAGTAAAGATCTACAGCGCCACATCCTACTACGTCGTCCCCAGTAGAGATCTACAGCACCATAATCTACCACACCGTCCCCAGTAGAGATCTATCACCCCATTCCCTACCACAACGTCCCCAGTAGAGATCTACAGCGACATACCTTACCACACCGTCCCCAGTAAAGATCTATCGTCCAATTCCCTACCATTACGTCCCCAGTGGAGATCTACAGCTACATATTTCAACGTTCCGAGTAGACATACAAAACAAAACTACTCTACAAATACGTCCCCAGTAGAGATCTACAGCGACATACTCTTCCGACGTCCCCAGTAGAGATATATAGAGTCATTCTAATCAGCATCGTCCCCAGTAGGGATATACAACACCATACCCTACCATTCCGTCCCCTGTAGAGGTCTATCTCCCCATTCCCTACCACAACGTCCCCGGTAGAGATCTACAGCGACATATCCTACCATACCGTCCCCAGTAAAGATCTACAGCGCCATATCCTACAACACCGTCCCCAGTAGAGATCTACAGCGCCATAATCTACTACACCGTCCCCAGTAGAGATCTATCACCCCATTCCCTACCCAACGTCCCCATTAGAGATCTACAGCACCTTACTCTACTGGACCATCTCCAGTAGAGATATACAGTGCGGAAGTCTACCACACCGTCTCCATTAAAGATAAACAGCGCCATATTCTACCACTCCGTCCCCAGTAGAGATATACAATGTCATTCTCTTCAGCATCTTCCCCAGTAGGGATCTACAACACCATACCCTACCATTCTGTCCCCAGTAGAGATCTGTCGCCCCATTCCCTACCCAAACGTCCCCAGTAGAGATCTACAGCGACATTCCCTACCACACCGTCCCCAGAATGATCTACAGCGCCATATCCTACCACACCGTCCCCAGTAGAGGTCTACAGCATCATAATCTACCACACCGTCCCCTTAGTCCGGCAGAAAACAAATTTGTCCTGGAATTGTGTTCTAAAGTTTTTTTCTTTACTGAATTATGTTCATTTGGCATTGCCTTACAAGAATCTGAGTGATGCCACTTTGGCATCATTGAGCAATTTTGTATTTTCAAGATGGCGTTTAAGATGGCGGCCAGAATATATAATAATATTTAACAGGGGTCTCTGATTGTTTTTATCTGGCAAATCTGTGGTTATTTCAGTACAAAATGATGAATAGGTATCAGTTTTGTATAAGTATTTACATTCTATCATAGTTTCTTTTCAAGACAGGATAAAAACACTGTATAGATGAAATAAGTCAAGGTTTTTCGTAATTTTGGTTTAACTTTTTTATTCATACAATAAGCACTTTAACTTTCAGAACCATTACTCAAGCTAGATTGCCTTATCAAGATGCAGTGATTATCGTATTCAAGATGTCATTCAAGAAGGCAGCCATGATTTCTTGCGCAAAACGAATTTAACTTAGAATTGAGGTTATGGAAACGTTGCGGTAGGGTATGGCACCGAGATTCCTTTGGGGGCGTTGTGGTAGAATATGACACTGAGGATCCCTATTTGGGACGTTGTGGTAGAGCTTGACACTGTAGATACGCATTGGAGAAGTTGTGGCACTTTATAATCCTACTGGGGACGTTGCGGCAGAGTATGTCGCTGTAGATCCCAACTTGGTACTTTGTGGTAGAGTATGGAATAAAGATACATACTGGGGACCTTGCGGTAGATTATGGCGATGTTGATCTCTTCTTGGTAGGTTGCGATAGAGTATGGCGCTTTATATCCCTTCTGGTGACTTTGTAGCAGATTATGGCGCTGTAGACCTCCACTGGGTACATTGTTGTAGATTAAAGGTTTAATTTGAAAACAATGTGGAAGAGTATGTCACTGAAAATCCACTACGGCCCTTGTGGAAATAATTGAGCTGTTTATATCACTTGGTAGATTGTTGTAGTGAATAGTGTCGCATATCCCTACTGGGGACGTTGTGGTGGATTATGGCAGTGTAGATCCCTACCGGGGACATTGCAATATAGTATGGCACTGTTGATCCAAACTGCGGACGCTGCGGTAGAGAATGGCACTGAAGATATCTACTGGGGATCTTGTGGAAGAGTATGTCACGCTAGATCATTACTGGATACTTTGCGGTAGAGTATGTGGCTGTATATCCCTACAGAATCCGTTGTGATACATTATGGCGCTTTACAGCTCTATATCCTTACTGGGTACGTTGTGGTAGAGTATGGCACTGTAGTTCCTTACTGGAGACGTTGCGATAGAGTATGGTACTGTAGATCCCTACTGGGGACGTTCCGGTTCAGCATGTGGCTGTAGATTCCTACTGGAGACGTTATGGTAGAATATGGCGCTGTAGAGATCGCTTCTGCGGACGTTGGGATACAGTAAGGCGCTGTAGATATCTACTGGGGACGTTGCGGTAGAATATGTGGCTGTTTATCTCTACTGGGGACGGGTGAGTAGAGTATGACGCTACAGAGATCGCTACGCTACTGGGGACGTTGCGATAGAGTTTGGTTCTGTAGATATCTACTGGGGACGTTGCGGTAGAAAATGTGACAGCTTATCTCTACTGAGGACGTTGCGGTAGAGTATGGCACTGTAGATTCCTTCTTGGGACGTTGCGCTAGAGTATGGCGCTGTTTGTCTCTACTTGATGTAGAGTATGGCGCTGTAGATTCGTACTGGGGTCTTTGCGGTAGAGTATGGCACTGTTGATCCCTACTGGGGACGTTGCGGTAGGGTAGGGTAGTCGTTGCAGTATAGTAATGCAATCAAAGTTGCCAAGGCTGAAAAAATGAAAAATTAAAAAAAAAAAAAAAAAAGAAAGAAAAAGAAAAAAATATCAGACTGGAACCCAGGCTACACTACTGGGGACATAGCTGTTTAGTATGTGGATAGGGGCGTTGGGTAGATTTTGGCACTGTAGATCCATATTGGGGATGTTGTATTAGAAAATGGCACTGTAGATCCCTATTGGACCATTGCGGTAGAGCCTGGCAGACCTGTTATCGATTACTTTCAAAGTTAATCACTAACGATTACAATTACTTTCAACGATTAACGATTACGATTAAAAGTATTTTTCCTGGCTTTATTCGATTACAATTACAATTGATTTGCAAAAGTAATCGAATAATCAATCGATTAGTTTTGCTACTGTCTACTGTCTACGTTGTGGTACAGTATGACACTGTAGAACCATACTTGGTCGTTGCTGTAGGGTATGGCTCTGTAGATCCCTAACAGACACGTTTTGTAGAATTTGGCACTGTACATCCCTACTGGGGACGTTGTGGTGGAATACGGCATTGTAGATCCCTATTGGGGACATTGCGATAGAGTATGGCGCTGTAGATACCTACTGGAGACGTTGTGGTACAGTATGGCGCTGTTGATCTCTACTGGGTACGTTGTGGTAGAGTATGGCTCTGTAGATACTTACTGGGGTCGATGTGGTAGAGTATGGCACTGTAGATCCCTACTGGGGAGGTTGCGGTAGAGAAAGGCGTTATAGATGCTGTAGACGTAGCAGTAGAGTATGGCGCTGAATATTCATAACAGGGAGTTTGCGATAGATTTTGGCATTGAATATCCACAAGGGGACGTTGTGCTAGAATATGGCACTGTTTATCACTATGGGGGACATTGCGGTAGAGAATTGTGCGGTATATCCCTACTGGGTACGTTGTGGTAGAGTTCGGTACTTACATTCTTACTGAAGACGTTGCACTAGAGTATGGCGCTGTTGATATCTACTGGGGACGTTGCGCTACAGAATGGCACTGTAGATACCTAGTTGGGGCGTTGAGGTAGTTGCGAACTGGAGATGTTGTGGTAGAGTATTGCACTATAGATGCCTACAAGGTACGTTGTTGTAGAGTATTGCACTGTATTTCCATACTGAAGACGTTGCATAACAGTTTGGTGCTGTATATCTTTACTGGGGACGCTGAAGATCCATACTGTAGACGTTATGGTAGGGTATGGCTCTGAAGATACCTACTTGGGACGTTTTCGTAAACTAAGGCGCTGTATATATCTACTGGGTACGTTGTGACAGAGTATGGAGCTGTAGGGGAGGTTGCGGTAGAATATGACACTGTAGAACCCTACTTGGAACGCAGCGGTAGACTATGACGCTGTAGATACCTACTAGGGACGTTGCGGTAGATCCCCAATGGGTACGTTGTGGTAGAGTATAGCGTTGCGGTAAAATATATGGCTGTATATCTCTACTGAGGACGTTGCAGTAGAGTATGGCACTGTAGATTCCTACTGGGGACCTTGTGGTAAACTGTGGCGCTATAATATCTTTACTGAGTACGTTATGGTAGAGTATCTAACCGTAGATCGTTACTGGGGACGTTGCAGTAGAATATGATACTGTAGATCGATACTGGGGACGTTGCGGTAAACAATGGTGCTGTAAATCCTAATGTGTACGTTGTGGTAGAGTACGATACTGTATATCCCTACTGGGGAGGTTGCGGTTTAGTATGGTATTGTAGAATACTACTGGGGACGTTGCGGTAGCGCATGGCACTGTAGCTCTTTATTAGGGAGGTTACGGTAGAATACAGCGCTCTAGAGCTCAACTTGGAACGTTGTGGTAGAGTATGGCGCTGTAGATCTCTACTTGGAACGACAAGAACCACACGCGATTTCACGTTTATGAGTATGTTATTTAAAAGAAAAAACGCAAGATTTTTATCGTGTCCCCGGGTCTGGGTAAGTAGTTTTATTTGTTTCCATTGCAAAAGAAGCTTGACAGAAATAACATTTTCTGTAACCCTCTATTGCATATAATGTTATTGAAGTCAAATTAAAAATCATATGGTATATAAAGTGCAATTTAAGAGCGGCGGCACATTATAGTGCTGTCCCTGGAAAACGTATCAGTGCTGTCACAGTTTTAAAACATCTATTTTGACCAGAGTTATGAATCATTTTCTCAGATCAAAACAATCGCATTTTTGTAGACGACAGCAAGCTGATGAAGTCATGGTAAACAACATTTTGAGAAAATCGCATTACTCCGTTCATATTCCATAAAGACATGTCAAAATCGGTGTGGGAAATTTTTAGCCATCAGTACTATCACTATTTTGCCGCTTCTTGCAAATATCACGTACATTTTAAGGCCATGACTGAATTTCAGCTTAGGGCCGTTTTGAATAGATATGCAAAGTTTTCAGCCTGCATTCTGCTGTTAGTCATAATAATTAAACTTATGTGTAAAACTCAGTACTATCACGGTCAGTGCTGTCACGGTCGTGACAGTACTGATGTGTGACAGCACTGAGTTGACTTCTGTCAGCAGGTGTGGATTCAGGCGATTTCCTACACTGAAAAGAGTTAGGTCGCCTTTCACGAGAGGGTCTCAGCTACTAACACCAGTAGTAGTCAAAAGAGGTCAAACCATTTGAGGTGTGTGTGTGTGGGGGGGGGGGGGATGATAAAAACTGCAAATTCAAAATTCTTCGTCGACCAGGGTATACCCAATGAGACTGGTTACTACGAAGAAAAAAAGTGGTAGTTTCGTCCCGACATTACTGAAAGTTATTGACTCGGGTACATAAAAAATAAATATCAGACGCGTCATGAGAAGACATGATTTTGCAAAAGTGCAGCTCAGCTGCAGTGTAACCTTCCAAGGGGGTATTAGCTCCAAGCTCACTAAAAGAAAAATGACCCAAGCTCCCTATTTTTTTACTTGCTCCCAGCTTCCTAAAACTAAAAATGTTCTCTTCTAGTAATCCCCAACTCCCTTCAAATGTTTTCCAGTTCTCCCAAGCTCCTTGATAACGAATTACCAATTCCGATAGCGTAATGGTGAGAGCGTCCGCTTCGGGAGCGGGAGGTCGTGGGATCGATCCCGGGCCGGGTCATGCCAAAGACTTTAAAAATTGTACCAGTGGCTACCTTGCTTGGCGCTCAGCATTATTAGGCAAGCACTGGCTTCTCTTCTCCCAAAACAAAATATAGCATCACTAACATCGCATGTCTAATATGAAAATGTCCGAATAATAACAAAAGAGGTCCGAAAATAATCAATGTCTGTATTCACTAGAGGACCGTATGGAAGACTGGCCGTTGTGCTAAATACGTTATCCTCTATAAATATAGAGATTATTATTATTAATGGCCCTTCTACACAGAAAACCCGTGATAGGGTCCCAAATTAATTGCACTCTTTTGTCGTGAACAATCCTGGTTGTTTCAGACCTGGTCGAAAGCCCCAAAAAACATTTTCTCATGCTGCAGCTGCTTAAAGTGTTAAGCTGAATAGCGCTAATTGCGCTTGTCGTGTTACACCGCGTTTGGTTTGCGTGTACCGAACGTGTTGTGTTATCTACCCAAAGGTGTCCCTGGTTCGAGCATTAGCCGAGGCTTCGTTGGTTGCGACCGTAAGGCAGTCACTGTCCCTAAGCTCATCGGTTAATTGTCAGAAATTAATCAATTAATCAACTCCGCACACATTGGAATAAAAAAAGGCGAGATCGGATAATTAACAGTGCTGTCACGACAGCATCAGTGCTGTCACGATATCAGTGCTGTCACGGTCATAATTATTTAAAATACTCAAAACGCATCATATAAAAGTAGTTGCTTTTGGTATGTAATGATACTATACTAAAATAGTAAACGTTTTGCAGAACTTAATTTTGGTTTAATCCTACAAGATTATGTCTACAGAAAAAAAGCGCTTCAGAAACAGAACAAATCACAGTATGTGCATTTTCATTGAAGCTCTCTCCCTCGTTAATTCATTGAAAGTATTTAAGGTTTGTGACAAGTTATATATACCCCCACTTACAGATTTGGAAAGTCTTATCAAATAAGCGTTGTACGCAAGAAAATTTTTTCGTGACAGCACTGATATTTTTTCAAGGGTACCATACAATTGATTAATGCTGGTGCACAATTTGTTCAGTTAAACTCGGCATATTTTATTTCTATATTCTAAATGGTATTGTTAATAAAACTCATTAAAAAAGAAAAACTGGACAACGATTTTTTTTTCGTTTTGCCTTACAGTTTTCTGGATTGCTCCATTTTTTGATAATGACCCATATAAACTTTGTATGGATGATTGACTTTGACCACTTTCCCTGGGCAGTCTCAGACATGATCAGACGGTCAGCCGGTAGCGTAGAAGCTTTGCCTGGAGGCACAAGCAGCCTTTCTATTTATTTAGGCCACAAATGGGCGAGGACCATACAAAGACGTCGAAAGCGTTCAAAGCGTATTTAACGCATGTAGAACTTATTCGTTATGCGTAAGACCGTCCGAGATACGCAGAGCTTCTGACATAAAGGTATCTGAAAACCCCTAAAACAAGGAAATCTTAGATTTTTCCTCCAGTGGTGTTCGGTTTGTTGCTATGGCAACCATGCATATTAAATTGCAAATCGTTTTATTGTTGAAACTTGTAATATAATACGTGTTTTATAATAATTAAACATTTATTTATCTGAACCAGCACTTAAATGCTATAGCCGCATGTTTTCGTACCTTGTGTATTTCCGCGATGTACTGGTTCACATCCGCGTTTGGAAACATTTCCGCGCTTGTGATACCTGGATTGAGAAATAATCTTTCTTTTTTTCTAATGTATATAAATCAGACACACTCGATAAACGAATATATCTTAAAAAATCTTTCATAAACATGCCTGTTTCTTGGTTGTTTATAAGAATTTTATGGAGCACGATAGCCTTGTGGTAGAGCACCGGCCTCCGAATCGAGAGGTATTGGGTTTGATTCCCACTAGGGGTTTCCGGGCCGTGTCCTTGAGCAAGACAACATTAACTCACAACAGTAATGGTTAATACTCAAAAAGCGCTGGCTTTGTCCAGACATAGCTGAAAACCAGTGCTAGAGAACCAATGGTCCTGTAAACGCTCACCTGAGATCAGGGATATATACCAATAAACCTGTTTGACTAGTATGGTCATGGACGAACTATATTGACCTGTCGTAAAATAGGTCAAGGTCATCACAGGGTCATAATTTTATGCACGCATATAGTACTCTAGTCTACAATGCTACATGCCTAGTTTTGTTGAAATTGGTCCACCCGTTCCATAGAAAAAGATTTTAGAATGATTTTACCATATATGGACATGGCGGCCATCTTGGTCATGTGACCTGGATTATTTATGTACACATTGGTTTCTCCTTCCTACATGTGCTTTATGTCAAATTTGCCGGGCTTTGATTGGCCAAGCTATTTCAGAGAAGAAGATCTTTGAATATTATGTTGATATTCATTTATATTGCCCCAGGGTGGGGGCAGACCGGCCCATTGGGTCCATTTTTAAGAATCATATATCTACAGTCCATTTTCCCATTTCCTTAATGTTTTTTCTCTTCAAATGACTTTTTGACAAATTTCCCCTTCAAATGCATGGGCCACCTATGTTGACCTTGCCGTAAAATATGTCAAGGTCATTCCTGGGTCATGATTTATATAAACTATGTAGAGCTCCTTTCCCTGATGCTTCATGCCAAGTTTCAAAATCATAGACCTTATGGTTCTGGAGAAAGATTTTTTTCTATTTATAGCCATGGCGGCCATCTTGGTCATGTGATCTGGACCATTTATATAAACTTTTGTTCCAACTTCCTTAGGATGCTCCACATGAAGTTTGGCTTTGATTGACCAAGTAGTTTCAGAGAAGAAGATATTTGAATATTATGGTAATATTATACAATTATTGACTTCAATGAGGTAGATATAAGGATTTATCTACCTGAGAAAGTGATATTCACCGAGGCCGGAGGCCGAGGTGAATATCACTTTTGAGGGTAGATAAATCCTTATATCTACCGAAATTGAAGTCAATAACTGTTTTGTTATATGACATTTCCACTGTTTCAATGTTTATTTTATATTTTCATTAAAGGAAATAAATGAACAAAATCATAACAGATGTGAAAGAAGGTTTAAGCCCGCCAGTAACTTTGTGTTACTGATCGTTCCAAGTCGATACTTCTGTAGTGGTTCTTTTTGTTTTATGTCTTGGTGTTTAAAATTTTTTGTGCTGTTGGCGCCTTATGTATGTTTTCATATTTTTAGTTAAGTTAAGGTAACTGAGTGGCCACCTATTGGGAAAATAGCTGCTCATTCGGCTTACGATATGTTTTCATGGTAAAAAGTACCTGATTGTTATTTGTTTTTTTCCCACCTCGGTTTTTGGAGTGGGAATCTTTTTCTGATTGCGCCTTTTCCTGGTCTTTGCCTGCTTGTACCTTTTTTTAGATAACAAGGAGCAATTGATTATAACTGAAGAATAATTTTGTCTGTTCTTTATAAAACCTATGTTATGGGTACTCATAAAAATCACTACGACGAGACAATTCCAATGGGTACCAACAACATAGGTTCTAATCAAAAATAAACAAAAGTATCCTTAATTATCAATAAATACTCCATATTATCTAGTGCTTTGCTTACCTGTAAAAGTTTGTTACTGAAAAGCATGTAGATTTCATGAACTGAAATGAGTTCAGGCTATTTATAGCTAACTGGCAGGTTTTATACACATACAGCAAATCATGTCAATTTCACTTGGCCCATGTTGATTTCATGGTGATGCTATTTTTGGCCAGGAGGGTAATATAGATTTTGGAAGTTAATATAGAAAAACTGTCAAAATAATTAACCTCGAGGAACTGGTTTGATCTGGTTTTCATCAGTCTGGTCTTGTTTTTAAGCAAATATTAGGATTTATTAAAACTGAATGAGCCAATCAGGAGACAGGATTTTCTTCAGTCATATAACAAACATGTATATTGCCCCGGAGTGGGGGTAGACCAGCCCCTGGGGTGCATTTTTTTCAGAATCATAAATGTTCAGTCCATTTGCCCTTTCCCTTCAAGTGTTTCCCTTCAAATGACATTTTTACAATTTTCCACATTCAAATACATGGGCGACCTATGTTGACCTTGCTGTAAAATAGGTCAAGGTCATCCCAAGGTCATGATTTATATGAACTTTGTAGAGCTCCTCTCCTTGCTGCTTCATGCCAGGTTTCAAAATCATAGGCCTTCTGGTTCTGGAGAAGAATATTTTTAAGGTTTTTGCGATTTATAGCCAGGGCGGCCATCTTGGTCATGTGACCTGGACAATTTATATAAACATTGGTTCCCCCTTCCTATAGGGATGCTTCACATGAAGTTTGGTTTTGATTGGCTAAGCGGTTGGAGAGGAGAAGATCTTTGAAAATCCCTTTCACGTCCCTGGCACACCCGCAAGCAGAACTTGGCTTGTCTCACATGTGGCCAGATCGGGACTCGAACCCACACCAGTCACAGCGGTGAGATGATCGAATGATTAAGAAACAGCGCTCTTAACCGCTCGGCCACGGGGCCCGCCCTGGTGTGGGTTCGAGCTCCGCTCTGGCCACATGTGAGACAAGCCAAGCTCTGCTTGCGGGTGTGCCAGGTGGGTTTTCTAGGGGTTCTCCCGTTTTCGCCCCACCTTCTGATTGGCCGTTCTCATATGAGCTGAAATAATATTGAAAGGGACGTAAAACTGATTCAAAAAAGTGTGTGTGTGGGGGGGGGGGGGTGTAAATCCAAAACGTCGATTGAACTTTTATGATCATAACAACACTTATATCCATCATAAGTGTTAGTTTTGCATTCGTAAAGGCATTTTAATTAAATTGTTGTTCAGGGATCATGTTTCTGGAATCATGATAATAGAGAGGTTATAAAAAATGATGCAATCAGAAAGAAATTCGGTAGGAAATGGGTCGCATGTACGTGCCCTTTCATGCCCAAATCTAACAACTAGATTAGCTTTCGCCCGCCAGGACAATGACTGAAACATCGTTTACTGGGACGTAAATAAACAAAAACTATCTGACTGTTATTTTTTATAAATTAATCTGCCGGACTAATGTAAAATCGCTTTTGAAAATTTGCAACACGTAATCTATATAACCTCAAATTTTATTATATTCAGGTGGGTTTAAAGTCGAAGACTACATGTAGATTTAATATCATATATAGACCGTGAATGTTACACATGAACGTCATCAAATAAAATTAAGCTATAAAAATATTCTTATTATGAATTACTCTTATTATGAATAAGACCACAAAAAGGACTAATTGACATAATATGTTAAAAACATATATTAGTCTATTTGTATTTAGCTTAAAATAGCTTTTTTAAGAAGTAACGATAACTCTTATAACGTACTGGGCAGAGATATAAAAACGTACTGGGTACGGACGTACTCAGCAGTGATGTTGCAAGTAGACCCTTCTCAATTTATGTACACTTCATTTTCAAATTTTATAGACCATGATTGTTACACATGAACGTCATCAAATAATATTTAGCTATAAAAATACTCTTTATTATTAATTACTCTTATTATAAATTAGACCACGAATTAGACCACGAAAAAATACATATTATGTGTAGTTAATTGACAAAATATATTAAAAACAGTCTATTTACATTTAGCTTAAAATAGCTTTTTAAAATATAAGGATAACTCTTTCTTTATAACTGTTATAACGACAACACCTACTGGGCAGTGATGTAAAAGCGTGCTGACTAAGGACTTACGGGGAAAGTAACTTAGCTGATGTTTTTGTGGATGTCGTCATTAGAAGGTCTGGTTCCTAGCTTCTACATATAATTACTAAAAACCTGTACTGGCCGCCACTGTCCATCTTGTTGGTAAAATCCAGCACTATCCTGCACAAGGGAGGGTTGACCTAGATTATTGGTAAAAAGGTCACAATGTGGCTGCATGCCTATACAGAGACGTAGCCACATTTTCCGATTTTACTATAAAGTCGTATGTCTTCAAAATGTGGCTGCATGCCTATATAGAGACGTAGCCACATTTTCCGATTTAACTATAAAGTCGTATGTCTTCAAAATGTGGCTGCATGCCTATATAGAGATGTAGCCACATTTTCCGATTTAACTATATAGTCGTATGTCTTCAAAATGTGGCTGCATGCCTATATAGAGATGTAGCCACATTTTCCGATTTTACTATAAAGCCGTTTGTCTTCAAAATGTGGCTGCATGCCTATATAGAGATGTAGCCACATTTTCCGATTTTACTATAAAGTCGTTTGTCTTCAAAATGTGGCTGCATGCCTATATAGAGACGTAGCCACATTTTCCGATTTAACTATAAAGTCGTATATCTTCAAAATGTGGCTGCATGCCTATATAAGAGACGGAACCACAATAACATCAGCTTCTTCACCTTGTGCATTTTTTGCCTAATATGGAATACTATCGATGATAGAAACTCAATATCAAATTGCTATATATAGCGATGCATCCACATTTCTTGAAAATTCATGAAATTGAATGGAATAGGCGCTGCATCCACATTATGAAGAAATACAACATATAATGGAAAAAATGAAAAATGTGGATGCATCTCTATATAGGCCGTGCATCCACATTTGGGCAAAATACAGGGATATTACAGGGGATAAATAGGTCAGTGTGGAATACTATCGATGATAGAAACTCCATATATAGTACTTCTATATAGTCAGTGCATCCACATTTTGACAAAATACATAGATATTACAGGGGATAAATAGGACAGTGTGGAATACTATCGATGATAGAATACTCCATATATAGTACCTCTATATACGCGGTGCATCCACATTTTGACAAAATACATAGATATTACAGGGGATAAATAGGACAGTGTGGAATACTATCGATGATAGAAACTCCATATATAGTACCTCTATATTGCGGTGCATCCACATTTTGACAATTTTCAAGGATATTACAGGGGATAAATAGGACAGTGTGGAACACATTACTATCGATGATAGAAACTCCATGTATAAAGGTACTATATATGGAGTATTCTATCATCGATAGTATTCCACACTGTCCTATTTATCCCCTGTAATATCTATGTATTTTGTCAAAATGTGGATGCACCGCAATATAGAGGTACTATATATGGAGTTTCTGTCATCGATAGTATTCCACGCTGACCTATTTATCCCCTGTAATATCTATGTATTTTGTCAAAATGTGGATGCACCGACTATATAGAGGTACTTTATATGGAGTATTCTATCATCGATAGTATTCCACACTGTCCTATTTATCCCCTGTAATATCTATGTATTTTGTCAAAATGTGGATGCACCGCCTATATAGAGGTACTATATATGGAGTATTCTATCATTGTTATATATAAAGATGCATTATCCACATTTCTCGAAAATTCATAATACTGGGTGGATTCATCGCTCGGCATGAAGTCGTGACGCTGAAATGGTCATGGGCCGAAATGGCTATGGGCCGAAATGACCCGGAACCGGTATGTTTATCCGGTACCGTGTTTTAGTATTTTAGAACAGTAAAGCGGGAAAACATGGCGGCTGTGTTTTTTACGCGAGAAAACGCAGGAAAAACAGAAAAACAGGTAGTTTTAAACATATAATGTGCCTATCGAATGTGATATATCGACACAATGTTCTTTACGCCTAGTGATAGTTATGGTCCCATCTGTTGAAAAGAACTTAAAGGATCTGTATTTGGGTCAAATCTTAAGGCAGTCAATAGCCTTTATATAAGGGGCGAATCCACAATAACATCAGCTAAGTTACTTTCGCCGGACTTACTGGGCAGTGATGTTGCAACTAATTTGGAAAAGTTGTAAAAATGAAAATTTTCAGTAGAAAATTTTTTAATCATTATTCTTAGTTTTGCTCAAAACAGATTGTGGGAACCCGTTTGAACCGCCTCAATGAGTACCCACAATCTATGTGTTTTGAGCAAAAATAAGAAAAATCTGTGTACCCTTGCATACCCCAGTTTTGCTATATACGTAAAAGTGGGATTGAATGGGGTATATATTTCACGGACATGTTATCCTGATGCTAGTCAAACCATCCATACGAATACATGTATGCCTTAGTTGTTTACTAAATATTTGAGCCGCCTCATGGGAAAACCAACAATCTGCATATGCGAAAACAAAGGCGCAGATCAGCTTCGCGGTAACCACGAAGCTGATCAGCGCCTTTGTTTTCGCTACTCGGATAGTACAATTCCTCTTCTACTTAAATCAGAAATTTCAAGCTTCTAGCTCTTTTCTGTGACTGTACAGCCTGATTTGTGTCAGACCTGTTCCGAAACCACATTGTTGGTTTTCCCACGAGGCGGCTCAGATATTTTGGATGTCAGAACATCGTTATGTTCGGCAGAAGTCCTATAAACATGATAAAATAGAGACAACGTTTCGATATCAAATGTTGATTATACTGATCGTTCAAGGCAATACTTCTGTTGTGGTTCTAATTGCTTTGCTGTTTTGGAGTCGAATTTTTGTGCTGTTTGAGCCTTATGTACGTTTTTATATTTTTAGTTCAGTTCGGGTAGCTGAGTGGCCGCCTATTGGGGAATAGCTGCTCACGTTATGTTTTCTTGGTATCAGTACCTAAGTGTCATTTTAGTTTTTTCCCCACCTCTCGGTTTATGGAGTGGTAATTTCTTTCTGATTGCGCCATTTCCTGATCATTGCCTACTTGTACCTTTTTAATTCAAACGAAACCAAACTAGAAATGCGTGTTTGTAAAACACTATGCCCCCAACTGTATGCTTGCCCCTAAACTGGCAGCTTGTATGATTCATTTCATTCGAATGAAGTGAAATTTAATTTCCTGAGGAAGCTGTTCGGTTGCCTCTGTTTTGACCTTGATCCAGAAACAGAATGTAAGCTTTTAACATACAAGTTAGAAATGGAGTGAAAATTTCAAAATCGAGTAATTTTGTCAAAGTTTGACGGAAAGTCCTCAAAAGTTAATCAGGTGATCATCTTCTCAGCCCCAACCAGTATACCAAATATGAAGGCTCTAGCTTTAATACTTTTTGAGATATCTTGCACACAAGATTTTCAAATTTTTGTTTTGAAAGGGGCATAACTCCAAACAGGGGCATAACTCGGACATGAAAAAAATATGGGTCAACTATTTTTTCATGAGAAATCTGTATATGAAATTTCAAAACCCTAACATTCACCTTTCAAAAGTTTCAAATTTCACCGAAAAGTGGAAAAATCAATCAAAATTTCAAAATTCCGTATTTTTGTCAAAATTTGACGGAAAGTTCTCAAAACTTAATCAGGTCATCTACTCCTCAGCCCCAATCAGTATACCAAATATGAAGGCTCTAGCTCGGATATTTTTTGAGATATCTTGCACACAAGATTTTCAAATTTTGTTTTCAAAGGGACATAACTCAGAAAAGGGGCATAACTCGGACATGAAAAAAAAATACGGGTCAACTATTTTTTCATGAGGAATTCACACATGAAATTTCAAAACCCTACCATTCACCGTTCAAAAGTTAACGGACGCACACACACACACAGACAGACAAGCCAAAAGCAATATGCCCTTCCAACTTTTTCAAAGTTGGGGGCATAAAAACTCCTTCCTCAGCCTACATTGAGCCGCGTAATGAGAAAACATGTTTCGCATATACGAAAACAAAGTGGCAGATCAGCTTCGCAGTAACTGCAAAGCTGACCAGCGCCCTTGTTTTCATTACAGGCAAAGTATAGTTCCTCTACTTTTATAATTCAAAATTTCCAGCCTCTAGCCAAAGTATTTATAGTACTTACTTACTTACTCACTTACTTACTTACTTACTTACTTACTTACTTACTTACTTACTTATCTTCTGTGTTCGTATTGCTCGGCTGATCGGAAACCACATTATCGGTTTTCTCATGACGCGGCTCATATCTTGGCTTATTCACGCCCGGTAAAGTGCAAATTGACCACCGCCGGTGGTCAACGTAAAAAAAGTTGATATACATCCGGTGGTCGTTTTGAGCGTTTCCTGTTATTAGTTTTCGCGAGTTTGGTGGATGTGGAAGGTAAGATATTTTTTGATCAAAAACGTATTATAAAAATCAAAGAATGTCAGGCTATCAGTTTTTTGCCGTTGAATGTCTAGCCGAAGTGGTAGTTGAAAAAAATAAACCGTTTTACTGCAATCCTTTCCGGCCCGTTTGATCGGTAGTGAAAACGAAAGTAGAATCTGGTCAAACACAGGTTAAAATGCCCTGATCGTGCCTTTGCAAGCTTTCTGTAACCAATGGTTGTTGCAGTTAGTTAAATGAACACTAAATCAGCTTTTCAGACATAATTTTAAAATATTTCAAGCTTTCCTTTCAACACTTAGATCGATTTTGTACCGGCGGTCAACTTGAAGTTGCGGTGGTCGTATTGATCAATGGGAATTACAATGTAAATTTTCATCGTGAGAGAAAGCCATAAAAATGCACATTGATGTCGTTTTCTGTTAGGGGGCACGGCAACATTAATGGAGATGCATTCTAGACACAACCAAATCCAAATCAATGCCGTCGGTGTTCTCATAATTCAATTTCGTTTGTCCATTAGCCATTCATACACATAGTTTAGCAATATCGGATGTATTTATTACTAAGTTTTGGTAACCCCAACAATACAAATACTACCTCATGCAAGATGCATTGAATTTATGTACATTCGCATCGACTCTAAGAAAAACCACTAGAATAACAGTGTGGTCAATTTGCAAACTAGGTGGTCAATTTGACCTTAAAAATGAGCAATTTTGAAATGATATACTGTCCAATTTGAAAAGTATTGAAGGACATCCCTGCTGTTTAATGATGAGGAGGCTCAGTCTGGCAGATTCGACAATTATAGGAGTAACACTAAGCAAAGCTTTCATTGTGTTGTTTGTATTTGCAATATCAATTCTTTGAATATGTAAAGGTGAATAATCACGTGGTTTATATCAATTATATCAGAAGTTCTTCGGGAACAACAGCTTGTGAATTGCTGGTGCCAATAGATTCTGTATTAGCTTGTGCTTGTGCATAGCTATGGTCTATCATAAACAAACTTCGTTTTGATTTCTTTGGGGTGCTAGTATACATGTACGGACTTAAGGTGGCTCGATACCAATTTTTGTTGATAAATAAATCTATAATTTTTAGACAGCTTAAAATATAGGTTGAATGCTACTCAAAAAGCAAAATATTTGTGGGGGTATCCATGCTTTCTAAAAAGTTACGGATTTTCAAAATTGAGAAAAATATACTTTTTTGAAATATTTTTAATTTTATTCTTCACGGAATAGATCTAAAATATGTAAACGGAATGTGTTTTAAACTGTAAATGTATTAACAAGCTAAGTGGCAAATAACAAAATTGAAAGGTAAAAATGAATACATGTATATGCATTCTAGGGCAAAATACATTTTTTTGCAGAAAATATTTTTATTAAATTTTTGAACATATTTGTCCAGTACATCTCCGAGAATATACTTAGAATAACAAAAACTGATTTTTAAACATGGGAATGATTATCAAATAAGATAATGCATAAATTGATAGGTGTTTCCATGCTTTTTAAGCTGCTATAAGCATTTTCCCACACCCACCCCTCACAAAGGTGCATATCCTGGCAATCTCATAAAAAAAAATTTCAAAAATATTTTTAAAGCTGGTTATGTATGGATGTTTAGATTCGAAAATTGTCAATGTGATGATACCAAAATTATGAAATTCTATTAAATATTAGATGCGATATAAGGACCAAACCACCACTTGTCGTACATCACGATCATATTGTCCCGACAATTAATATGCTATAGAAACATTTTTAAAAGCTTCAACTTGAATGTAAAAAGTTATTATTTCCCTTTCAATACCGGCTGGATATGTGTCAGATGAGGCATTCTAGTTAAAGAATTTAAAACATCTGTTCAATTATTAATACTTTTTAAATAAAAAAGAACAAAACAAGCAATGTCGATGCATTTTCATTTTCCATTCTTCTTACTTCTTCTATTGATGGGATATGACATATTTCTTCAACCATATGATTTTCATCACAATATGTGTAATCTATATTAAACAATACAAATTTTACAAGAACCAAATAACGATAACACTTGCTTTTCGAGCTCATTACAGTTGTCTTATCGACAGGCCTTAATACTTTTGATTTAGTCCCTGTTTTTATGTTTTTCTTCTTAGGAAACACGAACTTTCCTTTTGGTATATAGATTTTAGAACAAATTGTCTTTTGGGGTGATGAACCAATAGCTCAATAGGGTGATGAAATGTATTTTGGCTTTTTCTTAGATGGGGATTTGAACGGACTCTGGACAACGTCTTGGATTTTCTGTCCACGCCAGAGATATGGTTTTTTGTTCGTCAGGTTCGTTTCCCTTTAAATCGACCCATCTGGTAACATATAAAGGAAAACGTAAGGTCAGTAGGCGCACCTAGAACTGACGAGGCCAGTTATTCTTCAGCATTAATACATGCATTCATTCTACACTTTGCAGTGGACAATCACGTGATTTCGACTCGTTTGAACTAGCGTTTGGGTTTAACCAGCGAGCCAATCGACTGCTGGCAAAATCCAGAAACATTATGAATCTATTATTCCAACTGCTCGTGACAATGTGATGAAGAGGTACATGCATGTGTAATTTTACACGCCAATTCATATAGCATCGACAATCTTATTATGGCCAATGTTTCTAAATATTTCGTCTGAAATTGATATAAACCACGTGATTATTTACCTTTACATATTCAAAGAATTGATATTGCAATACAGGAGATAGATTTCATACGAACAATACAATGAAAGCTTTGCTTAGTGTTACTCCTATAATTGTCGAATCTGCCAGACTGAGACTCCTCATCATTAAACAGCAGGGATGTCCTTCAACACTTTTCAAATTGGACAGTAAATCATTTCAAAATTGCCCATTTTAAGGTCAAATTGACCACCTAGTTTGCAAATTGACCACACTGTTATTCTAGTGGTTTTTCTTCGAGTCAATGCGAATTATGTACATAAATTCAATGCATCTTGCATGAGGTAGTATTTGTATTGTTGGGGTTACCAAAAATTAGTAATAAATACATCCGATATTGCTAAACTATGTGACTGAATGGTTAATGGACAAACGAAATTGAATTATGAGGACACCGACGGCATTGATTTGGATTTGGTTGTGTCTAGAATGCATCTCCATTAATGTTGCCGTGCCCCCTAACAGAAAACGACATCAAGTTGCATTTTTGCTGGCTTTCTCTCACGATGAAAATTTACAGTGTAATCCCCATTGATCAATACGACCACCGCAACTTCAAGTTGACCGCCGGTACAAAATCGATCTAAGTGTTGAAAGGAAAGTTTGAAATATTTTAAAATTATGTCTGAAAAGCTAATTTAGTGTCAATTTAACTAACTGCAACAACCATTGGTTACAGAAAGCTTGCGAAGGCACGATCAGGGCATTTTAACCTATGTTTGACCAGATTCTACTTTCGTTTTCACTACCCATCAAACGGGCCGGAAAGGATTGCAGTAAAACGGTTTATTTTTTTCAACTACCACTTCGGCTAGACATTCAACGGCATAAAACTGATAGCCTGACATTCTTTGATTTTTATAATACGTTTTTGATAAAAAAATATCTTACCTTCCACATCCACCAAACTCGCGAAAACTAATAACAGGAAAGGCTCAAAACGACCACCGGATGTATATCAACTTTTTTTACGTTGACCACCGGCGGTGGTCAATTTGCACTTTACCGGGCGTGTTAGTTTTCGCATATGCAAATTGTTGGTTTTCTGACGCGGTGGCTCAAATTAGTTCCCCGCATCACTTGACAGTCCTCGTTTCCTTGCAATGATATCATTTACCTTCCCATCCCAACGCTGAACTTTTATCAAACTATCATAACCATTAGAGTTAAGGAATTTGTTCATACTCTTATCCCCACCTTTATCATGGGCAAATTCAACAGTCATCATTCTAATATCAACTTTGTCAAAAGGAATTGTCTTTAACACGTAAAGTTCATCTCCCTCAATATCTAAACTGAGGAAATCTACCCTGGTCTGGTTGAGGGCTAGAAGTAGAGAATAGAGCGGGAAACACTGCGTAGGCCTCTCATTTTCCTTTCCATGCTGTTTAATCCATGCTCGGGCCTCTTCGTTATGAACCACTCGCCCTATGTGACCATTTAGATTGAAGTTCATCTGACAAAAATATTGCTTAATTAATAATAATAATAATTCTTTTAATTATTAAAAGATTGACTGCTTTCTTTAAATGATTATCATAAGAAATGAGCCGCTGCATAAGAAAACCAACAAAATGCTTGGGTGAAAACACAGGCGCAGATCAGCTTCGCAGTAACTGCGAAGCTGATCAGCGCGTATGTTTTCGCTACATGGATAGTACAATCTCTCTTCTTTTAAAATCCGAAATTTCAAGCTTATAGCCTTCTGTGACTGTTCAGGCCGGTTTGTGTCGGACCTGGTCAGAAATACCGATGCCCGGTTTTCTCACGTCGTGGCCCAGTTAGAAGTATAAGGAAAGAAAATTCCACCAGTCTTCCTGTGCGAGTGCGATAAATCAGAAATGGAGATAGCTAAATGAGCCGCCTCATGGGAAAACAAACAATCTGCATAGGCGAAAACAAAGACGCAGATCAGCTTCGCGGTAACCGCGAAGCTGATCAGCGCCTTTGTTTTCGCTACTCGGATAGTACAATTCCTCTTCTACTTAAATCCGAAATTGCAAGCTTCTAGCTCCTTTCTGTGCTTATACAGGCCGGTTTGTGTCGGACCTGTTCGGAAACCACATTGTTGGTTTTCCCACGAGGCGGCTCAAATATTGATACATTAAATGAATTCTTGGTTTGGTTGGGATTTGATTATTACTACAAAATTGAAATTTTCCATCAGATGGTTTCGTATTTTTACTCAAAAACATAGATTGCTAGTTTTCTGGATCAAAAATAAGAAACATTGTATACCCCTGAGTAGCAACTATAATACATAGAAGAGGGATTTAAATGGGTACTTATTTCACGGGCATGTTTTCTTGATGTAATATGCAAAACTTACCATCGCGGGGTAGGGCTCCGGGCTCAAACAAGCATTTATAGTGAAAGCTTTCCTGTTCTTTGATCTAACTTGAGCGTACAACTTGGGATCAGCTTCAATAAGCAAACCAGTCCATTTTCTAGTTTTTTCGAAAAACAGTGTGTTAGATCGATCCTCGCCAGTAAAAGCTCCGCATTCTACGAAAAAGCCATGTTCCTGAAAGAAGACTATTATTAACATTACGAAAACTTGCCCATGCAATATACAGAGATTTTTATCAGTTCTAAAAATTGAAAATTTCGTTGGATTTTTTTCAATCATTTTCTTATTTTTGCTCAAAACATAGATTGTGGGTACACGTTAGAACCGCCTCGCCGAGGCGGTTCTAACGAGTACCCACAATCTATGTTTTGGAGCAAAACTAAGAAAAATAGGTATACCCCTGCATATCCCAGTTTTGCTATATAAAAGTGGGGTTCAAGGGGGTATATATTGCACGGACATGTTTTCCTGATGAGTAAAAGCTCCGCATTCTACGAAAAAGCCATGTTCCTGAAAGATACTGCCTGTGCGTGAGAAAACCAGCACTTTCGGTTCCGACCAGGCCAGACATAAACCAGGCTGTACAGTCACAGAAGATGGTTAGAGGCTGGAAATTTTGGATTTAGAAAGTAGAGGAATTGTACTATCTGTGTAGCGAAAAAAAGGCGCTGATCAGCTTCGCAGTTACTGCGAAGCTGATCTGCGCCTTTATTTTCGCCTATGCAGATTGTTGGTTTTCTCATGCGGTGGCTCAAATAATTTAGTTACTACATACACATCATGAAAAAAAAAAAAAAAAAAAAAGAAAAAAAAAAAACAAAAAAAAAACATTATTTCACTGTGTGGGAAAAAGACACAAGATACATGTAATTTCAGCGTCTTTGTTTGCGCTAACATGACCATATGAGCCGTGTCATGAGAAAGCGCCTTTGTTTTCGCTACTCAGAATGTACAATTCCTCTGCTTCCTAAATCCGAAATTTCAAGCTTCCATGATAACCATCCTCTGCACAGGCCGGTTTATGTCAGGCTTGGTGGGAAATCCCTAAGGCCAGTGGAGCATTTGGCAATCAGAAAAAATAAGCAATTAGCATTAGTAAATCGCAAATATCATGTCGCCCCGGCCGTCTATTATTTAAATATGCAACAAATTTTCCAGCGGGCACATGACGTCATTCTGACGTCATATCGACGTCTATGCGACGTCATGACATGACGTATCATCGACGTCGATATGACGTCACTCAATGATGTCGCATCGACGTCAATGTGACGTCAGAATGACGTCATGTGCCTGCTGGGTTACCATGTAATTCAGTCTGCTATCTACGAACGGAGCCTGGCCCATCGAATAGTCTTGTTGGTCCCGATTTTTTAGGTTGTACGGTAGGTTCGAGGGCGGGTCGATATAAAACTCCCGGATCAGCCTGATCAAGCGTGGGTCGTCTTGGGCTACTTTTTCCACGTTGAGTTGATTCATTGCCGGGTGGTGTCCGTGGAATTCACTATGTCTGTAGTATAGGACATACAACACATAATGATATGGGATCTGATAATTGTTTTCAATGTTTTAAATTTCAAAGCAGGCTTTATATGTAAACTATACATAATGATACTTTATATATGGTGATATATGATTTGCGTTTAGCTAGTTGTCCAAGACATTTTTGAAACCGAAATGCTGGGACAATATTTGAGCCACCTCGTGGGAAAACCAACAATGTGGTTTCCGGACAGGTCCGACACAAACCGGCCTGTACAAGCGCAGGAAAGAGCTAGAAGCTTGAAATTTCGGATTTAAGTAGAAGAGGAATTGTACTATCCGAGTAGCGAAAACAAAGGCGCTGATCAGCTTCGCGGTTACCGCGAAGCTGATCTGCGTCTTTGTTTTCGCCTATGCAGATTGTTGGTTTTCCCACGAGGCGGCTCATTTGGTGCCACATAAACGATGACCGTGAAGCTCTAACCCTATATGGTAGCTTTCCATGTATTACTCATGATAACCCGAGGACCACTGGTTCTGAGAACGCTCACCTGTAGCCTAATTTTATAGCATTTAGTCATCATGAAATGACACTGACCTTGAATACTCAGACATCTTTATTGACTTCATCTTTATTCAGTTTTACGTCCCTTTCAAGATTATTTCAGCTCATATGAGACGGACCAATCGGTAGGTGGGGCGAAAACGGGAGAACCCCGAGAAAAACCACCTGACACACCCGCAAGCAGAACTTGGCTTGTCTCACGTGGCCAGTGCGGGGCTCGAACCCACACCAGACAAAGCGTTGAGATGATCGAGTGATTAAGAAACAGGCCACGGGGGCCGCCGACTTCATATGTGTCGGCATCGGCCAAGTTTTAGGTCTCAGGCTGCAATAGTTTCCAAAAATCCATTGTATTCACCTTTTTCCATGTAAAAGTCAGTTTACAAAATTGACCTTGCCATAAAATAGGTCAAGGTTACTGAGAAAAACAAGTCTTTAATTTCAATATTTCAATGACCTTGGGCTCAGGTCAAGAAATGACCTTGACCTTAATTAATCGCATACCTTCATTAAACAGCAGTCACACAGCGTGTAAGTGAAACGCGCGCCGGGTGTGTTGAAAAAATACAAATTTCCACATACGGCAGACGCACGTCGGAGACACATCCAAGGCGCGTTAAGCGCGCGCTGGGTACGCTTGGGGTAGGGCCGGCGCGCGTCGCTAAAAGTCAGCGCGCGTTTCGTGCGCGTTTGGGCTAAATAAGATTTTAAACATGCTTAAAAATTTTCTAGAAGTTGGGCGTGTGTCGGGCGTGTGACCTACACGCTACAAGTACGTTCCACGCGCGTTACAGGTACGTTGAATACGTTTCGAACACGCCCAGCACACGCCGGATACACGTTTCAAGCACGTCGTATACGCTACGTGCGCGTTTCGATTTTAACCGGATGCTGGTTTGGGCGAGTGTGGAACGTGCCTGTAACGTGTGCCAAGCGTGCTTGGAGCGCGCATGAAACGCATACAGCGCGTCAGTAGCGCGTGCCTAGCGTGTCTGGGACGTACGACAAACGTACTCCAAAACTTTGAAATTTTTTATACGTCCGGCACACGCCTCAGTCACGCGCTAATGTGTGACTGCAAAAGCGAGTTAAAGGAACAAATTAATTTTATACGTCCAAAATCTTCGGAGTGTTGAGATTTTTCATACGCCCGGCGCGCGTTTGGGTTATACGCTACTGTGTGGCTGCTGTTTTAGTTGTATGCTTCTGCCAACTTTCAGGTCTCAAGCTGCAATAGTTTCCAAATTATCCATTGTTTTCACCTTTTCCCATGTACAAGCCTATGTTTCTAAAACTGACCTTGCCGTATAATTGGCCAAGGTAATCCTATGGGCATCATTCGAACAAACTATGGTGGGCTGGAGTTCCAGATACTACATACTAAGTTTTGTAAAAATCAGCCCACCGGTTCTAGAGATTTTTTTTTAGCATTTTGAGCATTTGTAAGCCGCAATGATGGCAGCCATGTTGCGCATTCCACCCAGACTTCACGCATAAAATTTTGTCCCCCCTAAGCATGGAGGCTCGTGATTTCTGAGAAAACCATAATCTTAATTTGGTATTTCAATGACCTTGTGTCAAGGTCAAGAAATGACCCTGCCCTTACATTCCTTCATTGACCCCATTAGTTGTCAGCATCTAGCAACTTTCAACTTTTCCCATGCAAAAGTCTATGTTTCCAAAATTTACCAAGCCGTAAAATAGGTCAAGGTCATCCCAGGGTCATCATTTGAGCAAACTACGATGGGTTGCAGTCCCCGATGCGACATACCAAGTTTCGTGGAAACTCGGCCCACTGGGTTCTGGAGAAGAAGATTTTTGGAGGCTTTTTACCATATATATGTATGGGCATGGCGGCCATCTTGGTCATGTGAGCAAGATATCGCGAGCAAAATTTCAATGCCACTACCCAAGGAGGCTGCACATAAAATTTCAATTTGATCGGCCGAGCGGTTTCAGAAAAGAATATCTTTGGAATTGTGGCTTAATTTTGATATTTCAATGACCTTGGGCCAAGGTCAAGAGATGACCTTATGTCAAGGTCAAGAAATGACATTGACCTTAATTATAAACCTTCATTAACACCATTAGTTGTCTGCACCTAGCAACTTTCGTGTCTCAGGCTGCAATAGTTTCCAAAAACTCCATTGCTTTCTCCTTTTCCCATGTTAAAACCTATGTTTCCAAAATTTACCTTGCTGTAAAATTGGTCAATGTCATCCTACTGTCATCATTTAAACGAACTATGATGGGCTGGAGTCCCCAAAGCTACATACCAAGTTTCGTGGAAAACGGCCAACCGGTTCTGGAGAAAAAGATTTTAAGGGCTTTTACCATATATGGGCATGGCGGCCATTTTGGTCATGTGACCAAGATATCGCGAACAAAATTTCAATGCCACTACCCAAGGACATTTCACATAAAATTTCAACTTGATCGCCCAAGAGGTTTCTGAGAAGACGATTTTTTAATTTCGACTTAATTTTTGATATTTTAATGACCTTGGGTCAAGGACCTTGACCTTAATTAATTACATACCTTCATTGACTCTATTAGTTTTCTGCATCTAGCTACATACAAGTCTCAGGCTGCAATAGTTTCCAAAATATCCTCTGATTTAGCCTTTTCCCATGTAAAAGCCTATGTTTCCAAAATTGACCTTGCCGAAAAAATAGGTCACGGTCATCATTCGTGAAAATCGGTTCTGGAGAAGAAGATCTTTGAAGGGTTTTTATTATAAATGGGCGTGGCGGTCATCTTGGTCATGTGAGCAAGATATCGCGAACAAAATTTCAATGCCACTACCCAAGGAGGCTCCACATAAAATTTCAACTTGATCGGCTAGTCCTGATATTGGCCTAAGCCTAGATTCAGAACTCAAACAAAACACGATTGGAAACATGTAAAACATCGAATAAAATGTAAAAATAAATAATTAAATTAATAAAAAGAAAAAGATTTTAAGGGCTTTTACCATATATGGGCATGGCGGCCATTTTGGTCATGTGACCAAGATATCGCGAACAAAATTTCAATGCCACTACCCAAGGACATTTCACATAAAATTTCAACTTGATCGGCCAAGAGGTTTCTGAGAAGACGATTTTTTAATTTCGACTTAATTTTTGATATTTTAATGACCTTGGGTCAAGGACCTTGACCTTAATTAATTACATACCTTCATTGACTCTATTAGTTTTCTGCATCTAGCTACATACAAGTCTCAGGCTGCAATAGTTTCCAAAATATCCTCTGATTTAGCCTTTTCCCATGTAAAAGCCTATGTTTCCAAAATTGACCTTGCCGAAAAATAGGTCACGGTCATCATTCGTGAAAATCGGTTCTGGAGAAGAAGATCTTTGAAGGGTTTTTATTATAAATGGGCGTGGCGGTCATCTTGGTCATGTGAGCAAGATATCGCGAACAAAATTTCAATGCCACTACCCAAGGAGGCTCCACATAAAATTTCAACTTGATCGGCTAGTCCTGATATTGGCCTAAGCCTAGATTCAGAACTCAAACAAAACACGATTGGAAACATGTAAAACATCGAATAAAATGTAAAAATAAATAAATAAATAAATAAATAAATAAATAAATAAATAAATAAATAAAAATAAATAAATAAATAAATAAATAAATAAATAAATCACAAAGCCACATACATTTCCCCATCCTCAGTATCTTGTCCAGCTTCTCCCCCTATTTCCCAGTGGTTGACGACCGGGAGGTAACGACCAGATCTATAATACAACAGAATCAATACGCACATCAGACCAGCAAACGTCAACGTCGTGTATGTTTTGTTCTTCATTTTCTGAAAGAAAGAAGTTCGTCTATTATGAAAACTTGCCCATGCAATAAATGGAGATTTTTTGAGCTTTAAAAATTGAAAATTTTCAGCTGAAAAAAATTAATATTTTTCTTATTTTTGCTCAAAAAATAGATTGTGGGTACACGTTAGAACCGCCTCGGCGAGGCGGTTCTAACGAGTACCCACAATCTATGTTTTGGAGCAAAAAAAATAAGAAATATTGCACGGACATGTTTTCCTGATGAGTATAAACATTGAAATCACAAGAGTTTGAGGGTGTAGTGAGTGATGAAGTTTAATTAAGTTTGATGTTTATTGATAAAAAACCTTGCTTAATGGCCCATCTGTTACAACAAGTGATAATCATTGATCAATACATGCACAATACAACATATCGGCACAAATACAAAAATTACATTATTTTCTAGAATGCATTGTTCTTTTCATCAAAATACTATTCAACAGTTGAAAGATAGATGCCAACATTATCAAAAACACTCGTATAGAAAGAAGTACATCATTACATTATCTAAACATAAATTGGCCCCTTAATTTAAATGCATTGAATACAAAATTTGATAAATTTCTCTTAGTTTATCTGCACCTTTTTTGAATCAGTTGTAAAAAGTTCGATCAATTTGAACATATTTGGTCTTCGACTGTAGTGATTTGATATTAATGGTTTTCTGACTTCATTATATCGTACACATTCCAAAACAAAGTGAAACTCATCCTCTACTTTTTGTCATGTTGTACATAATCGATTTTTTTTATATATATATAAAATAATATGAACGATATGATTCATTTAATCTTGAATTCCAATTCTGAACAAAATTATCTGCTAAGCGTTGCTTATCAGTTGAAAGAAATGCATTACTGTCACCAACATTTTGTTGGTCCCATACATGCATGAAACCAAGGTTGCCTATCAAATCTCGAAGAGTTACCCATGGTGTTTTATTTGGAAAATCAGTAGCATCATTGCATCACTATACAATACCTTATAAACGATCTTTACACATTTCATTTCATGACAATGTAAAAGGCCTAGGGAATTTAAGGCCTGATTTCGGCCTCATGTGTTGGTAAAAAAAAATGAATTTTGGAATTTTGAGGAGAGAAGTATTGGAAATTGCAGGTATAGGTCCCTGCTTATAAATTCTAGCACAATGATCACATTTAAATTACACATGTTGCCATGGCAACGCTCCGAAACGCATAATAATACCACTTTTTGCAATTTTGGGTCTATTTTTCACCATTCTAAATCATTTTCAACTACCGGCCCACGCGACGAACAATTTCTTATTATGAAATAATTATGAAGTATCATCCAGAGATATTGTATGCTAATTATCATTTTGTTCGTCGTGTAGACTGGCACTTAAAAATTAAAAAAAAGTGTTCAGAAATGGTCAAAAATAGACCAAAAAGTGCAAAATGTGCTCTATCTATGGTTCTTCTCAGTGGGCGTTGCCATGGCAACGCTTGTAGGATAAATGAAGTACTTGTTCTTGTGTTAATAGAGGAGACATGTGACTGTTTTAAGGAATAGATTTGTCACCTAAATTCCAAAATTTATTTTTTTAGCAAAATCTGAGGCCAAAATCAGGCGTTAAACTTAATACTTAATGATATTATAATACCTTCTATTTTGAAAAGAATATCTTCCCAACTCGCCATAGATAAAATCATTTTGTGTACATTGTTTTACAGATAGCAGTCTTTAACAACATTGTAGGTGAACACGTTCAGTATGATTTGCTTTTTGCTTTTTTATGATCTGAAGCATAATTAATTCTAAGTAGTGACTTGGAGTAACATTAACAAATTTGTTTAAATACTTTTTCATACAGAAAATTGCTTTTTGTGCTTGTCCCGAGAGCGTTGATTGTGCCTCAGCATAAGAACCCTCCGTTGTGAAAACAATGCCTAAATATGTAAATTTGGAGACAATTCTAAATTGATATCACCATATCTAAACACTAGATCTTGTGGTAGCATGCCACCTTTTCTAAAAAAAAAAAAAAAAAAAAAAATAGTTATTTTGGATTTATCTACTAGGATTTACGGTCAATCGCCATCTTTGGCAGTACTCTAGTATTCTTCTAATAAATCTAAACCATGTTGTAAGCCAACAGCGCTATCGGAAAAAAATGACAATATCATCAGCATATAGGAGTAAAAACAGTTTTATAAAACCTAAATCTACGGCATAAGCCCATTTTGTAATAAATTTCCTCTGGATATCGTTCACATACATGGCGAAAAGGATCGGTGAAAGGCACTCTCCTTGGCGTGCACATGTCATACATGAATAAGAGCTGTCGCAGGACAGCGCGCTGGACTGCTTCTGACCTTTGTCAAACATAAGGCTAAACCCGACCTGTAACCCAAAGCATTATGCTAATACATCTCGTTGCCTTGATACAATTAGGCAAAATCACTGAACCATGAAAGTTAAATATAACTACCTAAGATTGAAAGGTCTCACTCATATTGTGAAAGAAGTGTGTTGATATACCAACTGAGTGCCAAGATACAAGGCAAAATCAATGAACCGTGAAATAAGGTCACACTGACCAATAAGTACTTCAGGGTCAAAGGTCTAGTCATACTTACTCATAATTTTAAAGAAATATGATCATATACCCATTGAGTGTTGAGATATAAGGTAAAATCACTGAACCATGAAATTAGGTCATAGTGACCTATAAGTATGTTTGGGTTAAAGGTCTGGTCATACTCATTCATAATCAGAAAGAAGTATGAAAAATACCAACTGAGTGTCGAGATATCAGGCAATGTCACTGAACCATGAAATTAGGTCACAGTGACCCAGGAATACTTTACAGTCAAAGGTATTGTCATATGCAAACATATCGTGAAAGAAGTATGTTCATATACCAATTGAGTGCCGAGATATAAGGGAAAATCACTGAACCGTGAAATTAGGCCATAATGTCCTAGGACTACTTTACGGTCAAAGGTCTTGTCATACGCAAACATAGTGTGAAAGAAGTTTGTTCATAAACCAATTGAGTGCCGAGATATAAGGCAAAATCACTGAACCATGAAATTAGGTCATAATGACCTATAAGTATGTTTGGGTTAAAGGTCTGGTCATACTCATTCATAATCTGAAAGAAGTAAGAAAAATTACCAAATGAGTTGCGAGATATAAGGCAAAATCACTGAACCATGAAATTAGGCCACAGTGACCTAGGAATACTTCAGGGTCAAAGGTCTTGTCATACGCAAACATATCGTGAAAACAGTATGTTCATACGTGGGTGATCCAAGAAGTAATGCGAACACAACAATATTTTAGTAACCAATGCAGATATATTTAAATAATTTGGCATGTTTACACGTGCATATACGTGAAGAAATTTGGTGTCATATCATGAAGTTCAGATGACGAGTTGAGATATAAGGATTATTTGATTTGTCGACCCGAAGTCGACATGGACGCGAAAATGACTAAAAATGTCATTTTTGTTTGGGGTACAAGGAAAGGTTTTGTGCTCCAATTTATTAAATTGACATTTATATACACGCAAATCATATTCGTTGTGTTATATATGCCTTATGTTTGGAAATAATAGAGAAAACGAAATGCAAATATCAACAGGGTCTATTCTATGTTGCCTAGCAACGGCATCTGACAAATATATCACGATTTCGATGAAGTACGACAAATACCCACAATTCATGTGTATATTTGACCCCGATAAGGATAAAAATGCCGATATTTATGCCCACAGCCTATCACAACGAAGAATTTCTATTCAAAAAATAAATATTGTATGGAATTTAACCTTTTGGGTTAAGTAGAAGGGGCGTTGATGAAAATATGGAGATTTAGAGAAACAAAAATTGACTCAAATTCTAGGGGGTACAGATAGCCAAACCTCAATAATTTGTGCTACGTTCAACTCATCAAGGTATGTACAGGAACTCCATTAAAGGTATTAATGTACTTTGGAATAAAACGATTATTGACGTAATCATGCTTTACATATGACACTTTATAATATAAATAAAATCCGTTTTTGTCGTGGCCAAGGTCGTTTACCTTGCATTCCTTCGTTGCTAGGCAACGAGGGTTGCTATGTGATTCAGTCTAAATAGTAATCGGATCCGGAAAAATCGATAATGCATCATTATTCTGATGTAAACTATCTTAAAAAATGACAATTGTGAAAGAAATTACACATGAGTTCGCATTACTTCTTGGATCACCCTCGTATATCAATTGAGTGCCGAGATATAAGGCAAAATCACTGAACCGTGAAATTAGGTCACAATGACCTAGGACTACTTTAGGGTCAAAGGTCTTGTCATACACAAACATAGTGTGAAAGAAGTTTAATCAGTTGAGTGCCGAGATATAAGGCAAAATCACTCAACCGTGAAATTAGGTCACAGTGACATAATAATAATAAGTATATTGGGGTCAAAGATCTGGTCATACTCACTCATAATCTGAAAAAAAGTACGAAAATATACTAATTGAGTGTCAAGATATAAGGCAAAATCACTGAACCGTGAAATTAGGTCACACTGACTTATAAGTATATTGGGGTCAAAGGCCAGGTCATACTCACTCATAATCTGAAAGAAGTAAGAAAATATATTAATTGAGTGTCAAGATATAAGGCAAAAATCACTGAACCATGGAAAGCAGGTCAACCGACCCTTACCGTCATGACACACAATTTAGTGTCGCAAAGTCAAAAGATAAATGACCAACCATCTTCCTAAGTTGTTTCTATTAAGAAATAAAAAGAAAACAGTTCAGGGAGTTCTAGATTTTGACCTCTAGCCCCACCCACTGACTCTGACCCAGAGGTCCGATGTCATGGAACCTAAAGTGTATGAAGTATGAACGCTTTATGATAAGTTGTTGTCAATATATGGACTCCGTGTAAAAGTTACACAGCAGTATATCTATTTCTTTTTACAGTGTTCTAGTTTTTAACCTCTAGCTCCACCCTCCAGACATGGAACCAGAGATCCGATGCCATGAAATGAAACTCAACCCTACAGGGTACCTATGGTCCGAGTATGAAAGCCCCCCTGATAAAAGGTTTTCTCTAGAATACTATATCACAGAAAAGCCATACTTATTAATGGTGTTCTAGATTTTAACCTCTAGCCCCACCCACTGGCACGGACCCAGGAATCCGATGCCATGGAATGAAAGCTGACCCTACAGGGTGTCAATGGCCCAAGTATCAATGCTTGTCAAGATATCTACTTCTAGAAAACTTTAACGCAAGAATGGCCATTTTTGAAGGTGTTCTAGATTTTAACCTCCAGCCCCACCCCCTGGCCTGGACCCAGGAGCCCGATGCCATGGAATAAAAGCTAACCCTACAGGGTATCTATTTTGACTTTACTAAAGCATTTGATTATGTAGTTAGAGAAAACATGTGGAGTAAACTGTTGAAGGTTGGAATAAGGGGTAAAGTGATAAATGTTATAAGATCGATGTACGAAAATATTAAATCGAGGGTAAAATCTGATAACAATTTAAGTAATGATTTCAGTTGTTTATTAGGAGTTCGACAGGGAGAGTGTTTGATCACCATTTTTATTTTCTATGTATGTAAATGATTTAGAAGAAACGCTGGTATCAAATAACTTCAAGGGAATTGAAATCGGTATGTTGAAAATGTTTTTTGCTTTTATATGCTGATGATATTATAATCTTTTCGGATACTGAATATGGTTTACAAAGAGGCTTAGATATATTAAAAGATTATTGCAACAAATGGAAACTTATGGTTAACATTAATAAAACAAAAATAATGGTTTTTAGAAATGGGGGTATACTTAGAAAAAATCTTAAGTTTACATATGACGGTAATGTTGTTGAAATTGTGAAAAAGTTCACATACCTAGGTGTCGTTTTTACAACAGGTGGTTCGTTCTATGAAACGCACGAATCATTATCGGGACAGGCTCTTAAGGCTATTTTTAAGCTCAAAGCTTATGTCAACAAGTTTACAAATATTTCCATATCTCATATGTTAGACTTGTTTGATAAACTTATATTACCGATTTTGACTTATGGCAGTGAAGTGTCCGGGTTTTCCAAGGGTGACTCCATTGAACGTATACATTTGCAATTTTGCAAACATTTATTAGGGGTAAAGATACAAACACAAAACGATTTTATATACGGGGAATTAGGAAGAGTGCCAGTAAGGATTCATAGAGTGCTTGCTGCTCTCCGTTTTTTGTTTAAAACCCTTCATAGTAAGGATACAAAATATATAAGACTAGTATATAACTTGATGATCGATGATTTAGATAACTCTCCTGAAAAGTTGTCATGGGCAAAGTTAGTTAAAACTGTATTAGAAACTTTAGGATTTGGTCATGTGTGGCTATCACAAGGAGTTGGTGACGTAAACATGTTTTTGGCTGTTTTTAAACGAAGGTTAACTGACAATTTTATACAGGATTGGAATGAAGATATTGAAAAGTCATCCAGAGCAAATACTTACAGATTTTTAGCAGATTTTAGTTTTAAATGTTATTTAGATTTTGTAACTGTTCGAAAGTTCCGTTATGCATTCACTAGACTACGCGTGGCATCACATCGACTTGAAATTGAGGCTGGGCGATGGCACAAACCGAATAAAATACCAGTGGAAGATAGAAAATGCTTCATATGTAACCGTCTAGAAAACGAATATCATTTTATACTAGAATGTCCCCTTTACGAAGAAATAAGAAAAAATATATATCAAACGTTATTTTTGGAAAAGACCAAATGTACCTAAATTCATTGAATTACTAAACTCAGAAAACAAAAGAACTATCAGAAATTTATGTATTTATATTTATAAAAGCTTTGAGAAGCGCACAGAATTTTTATCCAGATAAGTCTTTCTCCTCGTATCCACACTTAACCATTCATCTACCTGTTGTATGCATGAGCTAGAGATTTGTTCTAGAATAAGTATGACATATCTTATATAGTATAGTATAAATTGACTTTACATGATTTAACACAAACCATTGACCACATTTACTTGTATGTGTGTTTGTATAGAAATGTGTACATGTTAGGTCTATGACCTTTTGTATTGAATAAAGTTTCTTCTTCTTCTTCTTCTTCTTCTTCTTCTTCTTCTTCTATGGTCCAAGTATGAATGCTTTCTGATGAGATATGGACTTCTAGAAAACTTTAACGCAAGTGTGACGCGCACGCGCACGGGAACGTGGACGACTCAATAGCTCTATGCACTTCGTGCAGTCGAGCTAAAACAAACAGTGTTCAACTGGCGAACACATGTAACAAAAACTTTTGATGTAGATCTAATTAATTTAAAATCCCAACCAAAAATACAGATAAAGTTGTTAACACTTTTAATCAGAAATACAGATAAAGTTGTTAACACTTTTAATCAAGTGTTTGCCTGCAATTTTTCACAATGTTTAAGTTTAATGAAATTATATGAAACGTACACGATTTTTAAAGATAAATTTTTCTCGTGTAAATTTTTCGAAATTACAATACACAAGTCTGGCTTTCGTTGCCGAATTTAAAAGGGCTACTGATGATGGTTCATTACCCAAAATTGCGCAATATAGTCTATACATTCTCCCTTTGAATGTTTTTACTGCTTCCAAATGATCAAACTTTTATAATTTTTTTAGCTATAATAGCTAAATTGAGCTTTGTAGCTAAATTTTGTTATGTCCTGAGCCTGTTAGTAGATGCGTTTCTCTGTTGTCGTTAGCTTATTTCTTCAACTGTGACAGTCATTGCATACTCATTATGCTCGGCTAGGTCGCGACCTTTTTGTCATTTGTGCAATGTAATGAGGGCTACATTGTGCCATTCATTACGAAAACATGCCCATATGATATACAGTAATTTTTCAGGTCAAAAATCGATAATTTTCAGAGGAATTTTTTTTTTTATATTTTTCTTATTTTTGCTCAAAACATAGATTGTGGGTACACGTGAGAACCGCCTCGCCGAGGCGGTTCTAACGAGTACCCACAATCTATGTTTTGGAGCAAAAATAAGAAAAATAGGTATTCCCCTGCATACCCCAGTTTTACTATATAAAAGTGGGGTTTAATTCCACGGACATGTTTTCATGATGTAAAGTTTTTCGTTTGCATATTAACAGCCAATTACGTTCAAACTTAAACACGTCACACACACATTATAAACGTCGACCAAGGCAAAATATTTCCGTATTTGCGATTGTTGTCCTTTTTGCTTTGAAAACAAACATTGGTTTGAAATTTCATTTTCGCATACAATGCAAGGTATTGTACCTCTGTGACTTTTACAAAAAGGGGTTATCTTGATAAGAAGAAAGGACTAGGGCATTTAACGCCTGATTTTGGCCTCAGATTTTGCTAAAAAATAAATTTTGGAATTTAGGTGAGAAAACTATTCCTTGAAACAGTCATATATCTCCTCTATTAAAAACAAGAACAAGTTCTTCATTTATTCTACAAGCGTTGCCATGGCAACGCCCAGAAGAACCATAGATAGAGCACATTTTGCACTTTTGGGTCTATTTTTACCCATTTCTGAACACATTTTTTAATTTTTAAGTGCCAGCCCACGTGACGAACAAAATGATACTTAGCATACAATATCTCTGGATGATACTTCATAATTATTTCATAATAATAAATTGTTCGTCGCGTGGGCCGGTAGTTGAAAATGATGTTGAAATGTGGAAAATAGACCCAAAATTGCAAAAAGTGGTATTTCCATGGTTTTCGGAGCGTTGTCATGGCAACATGTGTAATTTGCATGTGATAGTTGTGCTAGAATTTATAAACAGGGACTATACCTGCTATTTGAAGTACTTTTCTCCTCAAAATTAATTTTTTTACCAACACATGAGGCCGAAATCAGGCCTTAAATTCCCTAGGCCTTTGCATTTTATATGTGTTGTGAAACTTTTGCGTTTAAGTATAAATCATAATTACAAACTAAAGTCAAATCATGCGTACGTATAAAGTCCAATTCGCATGCTAAAAAATGCACGCGTGTAAATATACTCTGGTGTGTAGATAAACTACGGTGTGCAAATCAACCTGTGAGTAAATTTAAATTGCGTTCGCATGGGTTTTATCACCAGGAGTATTTTTGTATATAAATAAATCTTTTTTGGATTAAAACCTGTTCATTAAAGTTTTCTGTTTTTTGCAAAGCAAGAAGAGGCTGCTTCAAGGTGTTCTTGTAGACTTTGGCAGCAAAGGAGAATCATGTAATGGTCAGGCTTAATCTTAGCAGTTATACAGTTCCCTATCATCATCCTTTAACAAGGAAATTACTGTTAAAATGCCACAAGAATCCTCACCAAGAATGATAAAGAAAGAGTGTGGCTGTTTGAACTCCATATGATCTAAAATATGTTGAATGGCAATAAACTCTTATTTAGCAACAATGTCCACAGTTTCAACAACTGTCATATAATCAGTTAAGAATAAAAATGCGAAAATTCATTATCTAAAAGCAGAATATTGACTCAAAATACTCATGGGTAAATTTTACTTTGCGTTCAACATAATAGTAAATTTATACACGTGTGTATTTGTAAAAATTAAATTTGCATCTGGTCAGACCCAGGAGTAAATTTATCCGTATGTTAATCACTGTGTATAACCGTACAGTGAGCCAAAACGGAAGTGACACCAACTGTACGCAAATAATCACTAGTTCCTAGCGATAAACAAAGACGCTCACGTTTTTCATATCGAGATAAGTTCACTTTCACGCGACACTTTTAAAAGCGGTTTTCGGTTTTGAATAGCGAACTAAGCATAGTTTTCATACATGATTTTCAAAACACCCGAACACGATGTATCTGTCTGCAAATCAACATATAATGCACGAAATCACTAAGATTTATTATTTTTCGCCCGTAAGCACGACAGATTTTCCTCTAGAAAGGTATGTTCTGATATACAATTTGGAAAGTTTTGCTGCTAGAACAGACATATAATCTATTATCACAAAAACCCTTTACTCGATTTGGGCACAGAAACACTAACATGTAAATAATTGGCTTTTGAAAACAGCCGCCCTGTTGCCAACAACTGTACGAGTAGTTACTTTAACACATTTCGTGTCTGTACGAATAGTTCTGAAAAAATATACATGTTTAACCATCTCCTACACTGATTCTAAGATGCTGACTGACACCCTATCTTTTGCTGCACTTGTGTTGAAGGGCAATCTCTGGCCTGCTGAATGTGTTGGCGTCCACTATGAGCTGTGAAGCATATGAATGAGTCTTTTTTTTTTTTTTTTTTTTTTTTTTAATTCAGTTTTACGTCCCTTTCAAGATTATTTCAGCTCATATGAGACGGGCCAATCAGTAGGTGGGGCGAAAACGGGAGAAGGGAACTATAATTATAGGTCTCTGTCCATGTAAGGAATTAAATTTGGTGACCTCAAATGCATATAAAATAAATATTTTCCAGAATATATTGCCATGGCAACTTGGTATCTTCAATGTACTTATAGTCCAACCGTTCGTTTTGCATTCTAGCAAGCATCGGTCAAATGCCGCTTGTCAGTAGACTGAAGACCTAGGGCGCTACCTGTCGGTGACAATGTTAACTTTATTTTTGTTTGAATTGATGGCTTGCGTCCCAGTGAACAGCTATGGTCATGTCGGGACGTGGCCTCAATTTTCTACACAGTTGAACTTCTTAATTGGGTTACCATGACGTCAAAACGATGTTGTGAAGATTGTGGATGGAAGCTTGCTCCAATGTTAAGCCGGGCTCTCAACTGTATGTTTATAATTTTTAATTAATAAAATAAAATGTTTCAACATGAACAGTGCTTCTCTCTCTCTCTCTCTCTCTCTCTCTCTCTCTCTCTCTTGGTGATAATACCTTGCCATTGCTATCGATTAAGTTGAAGTGATGGTAGCACTAGCATTATATTATAGCTCTCTCTCTCTCTCTCTCTCTCTCTCTCTCTCTCTCTCTCTCTCTCGTGTGACGTTCCTGCTACGTTCCCGTGGCGTATCAGTGACGTATAGATCTGTATTCATATGGAATTTCACTTTCGTATGTACGGCGTACCAAAGCGTATGTGCTACGTACGTGTGACGTATGTAAGGCGTATGAAGTGTACGCGTGACGTATCTACGGCGTATGTACTACGTGCCATTCTTATCTGTGGTGTATCTGTTCTGTACCATGCTTTTTAATACATATGAGAACAAATGGCTATGTTCACTTAGCTCATGCAATTTGCACATTACATGAACAATTATAAATTATCAGAGGTCGAAGATCTAGATAATCTATATTAACACCGAAGAAAAAACCCGAGGTGTGTGTGTGTGTGTGTGGGGGGGGGCATCTTCAAGTTCCCCATCTTGGTCGTAAGACGACTTGAACAAAGGCAGAGGCTACACCAAGCGTAGCCCTGAAAGTACCCTGCACGGCACCCCGAACCGTGAGAAACATCTGATTCATGACTTCGGAAAAACGAAAACATTTAAATAGAAGCATTAAGAGTCTCTTGGAACGCCACAAAATATTCCTTATACTCCTAATACGTCACACATACTCCACAGTAGCGAAACGTACGTAGCACATACGCCATTGATACGTGAGATACGCCACACGTACGTCGCTGATACGCCATAGATACGAAACGCGAGTCGAGGATACGCCACACATGCGTCACACATACGTAACAGATACGAAAGCTACGCTGTACATACGTCACGGTTACATGGCATGTTAACCGCGACGTACGTGTGGCGTATGAGGTCAGGAGTATGCGCTACGTATCTACGGCGTACCTGCCACGTTGCTTTCGTATGTACCACGTATGTTTGACGTATGTACGGCGTATCGGACCTGCTACGTACGTGCTACGAATTTTTAAGTGCACACATAAAAAACGTAGCACCTCGGCGTATGAGGAGTATGAGCTACGTATCGAGGAGTATGAGCTACGTAAGCTCACGTATGTACGACGTACGCGTGACGTACCTTTCGTATCTTGATACGCCGTAGATACACGAGTCGATACACGATAGTGTGACAGTGGTTTAAAATCGCTCTCTTGGGGATAATACATTGTCATTGCTATCGATTAAGTTGAAGCGATGGTTTTGGATATATACAAGCATAAAATAGTCAACTATTTCACTACTGAGAATCACGTGGTATTGTCTACATACAAACCGATAAATGGTCGGTGACAACCATTGTAATTGAGGCCGATGTTGAGTTTAGATTTTCGAGTTTTCTACTACAGTTGACTCGACAATGGCGAACCACTAAGAGGTCAAAACGCTATTATTTTAAACACGACCATGGGAATGTTATCCTATTTGGTACTAAGAACATCTAAAATATCTCAGCTGTACAGGAAAATAATAATTTTAGTTCATTCAATTTCCTAATAGGAGATAACTCTGTTGACATGATACCTCCCGCATTAGACAATGGCGAACCAAACTCGACAATGACGAATCAAATAGTCTATAGCACAAAGGAAACCATTTTAGAAGATTATTTTTGCACACAAATGGTGCCATCATCATGCGAAACTGAATGGTGTTCGATGATATTGTGTAAATTTGCTTTGGTGCTTTTCGCTCACGGTCAACAGCAAATGCCCTATCGGAAAGGTCAATTATACCGATTTAAGCATGTCTTATTGCTTTAATGAAGCAATGCAAACCTAAAATCAAGAGGGTTAAACCAAGACTTGCACCAATATTAGTTACGTCATTGACCAAACCAAATTGTTCCTGGGCGAGCCTTCCAAAGGTAGATTATCAGTACTTTGTGCACATTCCTTTTATCGCACAAAGTATGATTCGCTATTGTCGAATTTACATGTACACATTTCCATGCTTATATCTATATTAAATGTCACAACTTTTATCAAAAACATGCATAATGTATAACTAGGGATAATAGGCATTAAAGTAATGCAAAAATGGTTATAATAAAATGCTTAGAAACGAAGTAAGAAACACATTTTATCTGAACGTCACTTTTTGCGGAACAATAAGCTAGGCATCTTAGTTAAGGGGTCAAGCGTTTCAGCAACCCTAATTTTATTGTCCGGTGGAATTTTGACTCCATTCTTTTACCAAACATCAACGCATAGATGAAAGTAAATGACTGAGTTATATAATAAATAATATTTTGTCTAAGGTTCAAGAAATTCTGCAATATCTTTACGAGTGATTCGCCATTGTCGATGATTCTCCATTGCCGATTCAACTGTATAGCGTTTACTCTATTGACAGATAGATACATGTAGGTGCAGGCAAAGCAGAAATTGAACATTTATGCTGCCACACTGTGACGTTTGGTATGTGGCTATATACGATCCATGTGGGCCAAAAAAGTATATCTATGTAATCTGCATATGAGATAACGGAATATTCAAAACATATTATATATAAATACGCACAAAATGGGCGAAATCCGCTAAAAATAAAATTCAATTATGACACAAGTCGTTCAGTTTTTTCTTGATACGTTTTAACTAGTGATACTGTACGCTTGTCACTAGTCGTACAGGCGATCGGAAGGGAGGCGTGCAATTCCTCGGTGAATACCCGGGTGAGTTTAATGACTTGGGGAATACCATGGTGTAGGGCTTCAACACAAATGATTTTCTTATCGTCCATCACTTGTTTGATCAAAATATGTGAACTCAGTTACTCATAATGGACTTCAAAACACAGATTTGACGGGTCATAAAAATGAAAAGTCAGTGATTTGCCACTTAATTTACAAGATACTCTGGAAAGCGTAAACAAAATCACAATAAGCAACATATACGCTTATTAAGTTTTAAATTCTCTTTCCAACACCGAAAACCGCGTTTAGATTTGTTTCCTGAATTTTAATTTACATCGATATAAATGATCACTTACCTAAAGAAATCCTAAGGGCACTAATGATGTATTTGCGTACAGTATGTGTCACTTCCGTTTTGGCTCACTGTACGGTTATACACAGTGTTAATATATTCCGGTGTGTATTTGCGTTCGCATACGCCATTTGCTTACCCAGAGTAAAATTTGCACACCGGAGTATATGTACACGCGTGTATTTTTGGCGCATGCGAACTGGACTAGACTTTCGTGGCTTAGTTGGATGGTTATCAGGTTATATTTTAAGCACTTGTTGGATGTCACGACATCCTCATTTTGGGTAAAAGTCCCATAAAATGGAGGCGACGTCCCGACATGACCTTAGCTGTTGACTGGGATGTGAAGCATCAGTTCAAACAAACAAACAAACAAACAAACAAAAAAAAAACAAACATAATTACAAATCTCATGCATTATAACAGAAATTACGATAAACTTGCAACGATACATGGCAATTTTATTAGTATCATATACGTGTGTATAACTTACATATCAATAGTCCGCAGTATAAGGGCGAAATTGTTCATGGCCACCCACATGTAAATTTTCTGCGCGTGGAAATTGTGTGTAAGTAACCGAGTTTGAGGTGTTCATGTCCGCCGCGTGCGAATCGTGACACCGAGCTGTGTAATATTCAAACAAATTTTAGCCTATGCAAAAAATGGTGATCGTTTAAAGCTAAACTTTTGAGGGTCGAGTTGATATATCGTTCCATGTATTTAGGGTGGTTATTGCATTTTCACCCATTTAGTTAAGACAGGAATTGAGAAAAGTTAACGAGAACGGGCATTTTGTGAGGAAAAGGGTTTGATACTTGAACTAGGAGTAATTTGGTGTGCTGAATCCAAAAACCAATGTTGGCAAGTTGAGAAATGATGTCTTAATGTCCTAATTTGCATATTTTCAAAATGGCCACCAAAATATCTAGAATCTGTTATATTGATGAAACGTTGCATTTGTTTGACATGATCTGAGCCTAAAATCGCTTAAACTATATTGTTAGATGATTGTTTGACTAAATTATATAAATTTAAATGCAAAGAATTTTTGCCCGCAAAGATAAACTCAATTGCACTATGAAACAAGAAAAGATATGACACAAGTGTCATATCAATAGCCTCAATTTTCTATCGCAGTCAATAACGTATAAGACAAACCGCGCACCGAGCGTGTGGAAAAATATGCCGCAAATTCAACCAATGTATTTCCATAGACATAGAGAAACCTTGATTCAACAAACATCAGAAGCACGTCGGAGACACGTAACAAATGCGTTTAATACATACGTGGTTTGTCAGAAAAGTTCGTGTACACCATTTATATTTTCAACAGAAAAATGAATATATCTGCTTTTGCAAAAGTATTTTATAAGCAAATATACAAGAAATTTTATTGAAATCTGACAAAAACACGTCATCTACAGCCTTTTCCCTGCACTTCCGAACCGAGTGCGGGGCAAAGGTCAACGTCTCTATATGACGTTACTTGACATTTTAAGCCGCCAGCGCGTTATACATTTGTTTCAGGGTGTTTTTATTAACAAAAGATCCTTGGCTATCAACATTTTTATGTCTGTGTATCCAGCTGTCAAATGCAGATACGCCGTACCAATTCTCGCAAAATTGTTCGTCCACCTATTGAACATGTGTAACAATTTCTTGCGGCGAGCATGCCAGACAGGTGATCTTCCGTTTATCATCATAGGTGGACTTCTGAGCAGCTGAAAATCGTCTGTGCCACAACTACTGTGAACTAAATAGTAACTGACAGACCGATGATGTTTCTGTTGTTTGTAACATTTTCATCGTATCTGTGGGTGATTTCCTTAACGAAACATACAATCGGCGTCGGCTGTTCTCCGACGTCAAATTACGCCATTATTTCAAACAGATTTTTCGGTCTGCTTCTGATTTTTTTTTTCACATAAATCAAACAACACTGCCGCCAAGTCGGAATCTTTCTGAAACTGAAGTCAGTGTTATATAGTTTTAGGACGAAATATTTTGATGTTATAACATATTTAAGTGCCGTTTGACAGGGAAAAAACACAATATGAAAATCGTCACATTTTGCTGACGTTTTGGCACCTGTCCCGTGTGGCCCTACGTACGCTTAAGTAGAAAATATGTCATATTTAACGTGTTGATACTTCAAATTGAAACAAATTCCTCAAATATGCTCATAAGATATTGCTGCTTATATTTATACAAAAACAAAAAAAAAAAAAAAAAAAAAAAAAAAAAAAAAAAAAAAAAAAAAACAAACAAACAAACTTAAACAACAGCACTTTACTTTTCCTGCTAGCCAAGGTGTCCACAAACCTCGTACATGTGCGTTCTGTACGCTTGGTGTACGTTAAAGTATTTTAAGCACGCAGCATGCTTAAAGCTCGACGTGTCTCGGGTATGTGTCTTATACGAATAAGTTCAACACGCGTTACATTAAACGTTTGACACGCGCCTATACTGTATTGTGTGCTTAACATAACTGTACAAAAGTACATGCAATCCAAAATTTTCATCATGCTGAGATTATTATACGACCTTTACACACCTTAGACACACGCTAATCATTTGTGACTGCTACTTTCACCATAGAGACTATGGGCCCCCCCTCCCATTGGGGCCTAAAGAAATAGATATAGGCTACTTGTGCCTCCAGGTAAAGCTAAATACATTGCTGACTGACCGTCTGATTATTGGTTAACCGCGCTTGTCTGAGCCTGCCGAGGAAACATTTCAAGTCAAACCATCCATACGTATATGCCTTTTGGGTCTTAGTTGGATAGTTATATTTCAAGCACTTGTTGGATGTGATGACATCCTCATTTGGGTAAAAGTCCTGTAAAATGGAGGCAACATCCCAACATGACCTTAGCTGTTGACTGGGACGTAAAGCATCAATTCAAACAAACAAATCACGCCAAGAGGTTGCAAAAGTGGTCGGAGATTTCTCCATACTTCCATGTTGTGGTTTTACTAGATTCTAGTAATTGATTAGCCGTAAGTCCTATACTATAGGTAATTAAAGTTTAAGAAGCAAATTTTCTTATTAAGCGTGTTGAGATTTTTTTCATACGCCAGGGTCGCGTTTGTCTTGTACGTTAATGTGCGACTGACGTTTCAAGATTGACGTGTGTGTATGGGTATGGGTATATACTTAGAGGATATTTTACTTTTTTGAATTGAATACCAAATATATTTAATCGAGTGTGTTGATTTTGTACATTTTCCCATTGAAGAGGCAGACGGTGAAAATGCAAAACAAAAGAAAAAAAAATATTGAAAACACAAATATTTTTGGTACACTCTTCCTTACGTTCTAAATAAAAAAAATTAAGAACATGAACACCAATACTAAAAATTTATGTTATTTCTTAAATAACTGAGTTAAAAGCGTTAGAATTTCTGACGTGAAACACTTTTTAATGACGTCAAGTGAATGGAAACGTCAGAAGTTATCAGAAATTTACAGTTAAAATATCGGCTGATATCAATCACTTGTGAAAATCATCAGATATCTCAACATACACTTTACATAATTTACACCTATGTAATACATTTATCTTTTTTGCCATTGAAGATACGGTTAAACATCATTTCAAAATTCAATATTAAATTTTGATAATGCAACATTCATCTGTCTGGGCCTACCAGTTATCGCCAGTACTGAACAACTTTTTTCAGCGTACTGCTAAATAGACTCAATAAAAAAGGAAGAATAAAAACGAATGAAGAAAGAAAAGAAACTTATTACATGTATGATAACAAAAAAAAAAAAAAAAAAAAAAAAAAAAAAAAAAATGAATAGCGGATACGCGGCGAGATTCGAACCTGTAAGAGTCTGATTAGAAGACCGATGTTTAACACACTGGGCTAATGGGGCCGACAGAGTTTTAACGGCATTACTCATGTTATTATTAATATTTATGGTCTATAAATAATAATCTAAAAATAGTTGCCATTATCGGCTGGTTTCCCGTTATCAGGTTTATGTTATATGTAAATATATTCGGAATAGGAACCAGTGCCATGCTTAATTGATACCGAATCATTTTCCCGCTCTTGATTACTAGAAGAGAAAAGAGAATCAGGCTATCTCGGCTTCATTAGTACCTTCAAGGTTATCATAAAAAAACTATTGAAGTGACCACGGCAGTGTAGCGCTAAATACAAACCGCGATGAACTATTATTATTATGAAGAACAGACAGGCACTACAGGCATAATCAATGATAGAAATCATGTCTTAAGCATGTCGTTTATAGATTAGAAACCGAAATAACAATTTGTATCGAAATAATTGGGGACGAATATGCCTAAGGCTTGCAAAGACCGCAGACTGATGACCGCCGACCGAATCACTACCCATGGCCTCTAAGCATTCTTTTTAATTTGAAACGTTAGTAACTTTCAAACTTTTAAGTGTCCCAGTTGACAAAATAATGGATTTACTTTTTGTATGTCTACAGCTTTACATCCTAGAATAATCATATTGACGAATAAACAATCTTTTAAACCCGGACTTCTTTTTTTCTCGGATGGATATCTATATGGGCCTTTTCCATTACAGTTATAGCTATAGAATAATACATTGAAGGGTTGAGGCTGTAAAAATGCATGGTGTCTATGGCAACTGTTAACGTGATTCTTGACGAGGGGTGTACCTACAAAATTGATTAATCGCCACTGTTGCTCGTCCTAGACCACTGAGCCTGGTCTTGTTGTTAAGCTTAGACATATCCCTTTTATCCTGTGGTAAGTAATGCAAATTATCTAATTTGCATATTCATGAATTTTAATGAACACATTAAAAAAAGGTTTAAAATCCATAAATGAACCATTTTCAGGCCCAAACCATCATTACATGTATGACACTCTTATTGCACTAGTAATATATCATGTGAAAAATATATTGATATCATGGATCTATTTGAAAATTTTATCTCATTTGCATATTCATGAATATTAATTATAATGTTGAAAACTGGGGGCGAAAACCAGGAGAAAACTATTGCATTGAAAGGTTTTTGGTGGATTATAAGATCTTTTTTGCATTTTAGGACAAATTTTCATGGCTGCCAATTTGTTCTGATGGACCACTTAAATGCCGTGAAATATTGTCCTCAACAATGAACATATTTTCATGATGTAAAATGATATTGTTTCCGCGCCCATCCAATGTGTGATTCTAAAGAATTGGGTGGACTTACAAAAATACCCATATCCTACCAATAACATGCTCTAGAATACTATGATAGATCTGATAGTAGCGATTGGACATAACAATTTAATGGTAATCCTAATATTCAAATCATTGAAATTGCATATTCATGAATATGAATGAAAATCGTAAGAAATGGGAGGAAAATCATGGAAAAATATTGGGTGTACATACAAAAGCCCTTGTACCTGGGCTGAAAATAAACCTAGGACGGTGAAAATGGTATCAAATCAATACTTAGATATCATACTATCCCCTTGAAATGTGATATAAGAAGAATTTTATTTTCAATTTCATGTATATCAATGAAAACTTATGAAATTGGGAGAAAGAAAATGAAAAAGGTTTAACAGATACACTTTCAAATACATTTGTATCTTGGCAACCAAAAGCCACAAACTGCTGTAAATGAAATCAAATGGTTGCTAGGGCAATATTATACCATCCATACTGTAATAGATAAGTTATTTGAGTTTCATTTTCATGAATATTAATAAAATCTTTAGGAATTGGGATAAAATGCAGAAAAAAATTAGGAGGTATACATTAAAACACATGCATCTTGGCTACTGAAGGACCTAAAGAGCCGAAGTTGAAATCAAATGATTGCTATGACAATGTTCTATAACCATATGATCTGATATATAAGGCATCTAGATATTTTTGTTGTATGGATATTAATGAGATATTTTAAATTAGAGAAATATCATCGAAAAGTGAAGGGGGTATACCAACAGAGCTGCTTATATCTCCACTGCTAATACCGTCAAAGGATTGAAAATGGTACCCGTAGAATGTCAGGACAATATAGTCTGATTAAAAACCTTGTAGTCTGATAGATAAAACATCTTATTAAAAGCCATGATTGTTACGAAAAATTGTAAAAATTTCATGAAATTGAAGGGTGTGCTCAAACAAAATCTCTTGTATCTTGGTTGCTAACAAATATGCTTTATAAATCTGAACATATGACAATAATAAATTGCACACTGTGTACTAGCAATAATTTGAAGCCACTTTGAACTCTCTAAGTCTATTTGCAGTCAAGATATAAGCAATTTTATTGGTAAACCCCCTTCATTTTACGGTCATTTTTTCTCTTTTTTTTTTATAAAGATCTTATTTACATTCATACAAAAAATATATCAGATAAAGCAAATAGTTTATAGGGTTACAGAACAATGTCTAAGCAATCATTTGGTACCAATTTCAGCTCTCTAGGTCTATCAGTAACCATGATATGCGCTGGGGGTTTTTACGTGTATACGACCTTATGCTCGCAGCATTTTTATCCCTATTCCTAAAGATGTTATTAATATTCATGAAAATAAAACTCAAATGACTCATAAATTGTAATATAGGATGGCATAATATTGCCTTAACAACCATTTGATACATTATTCAGCACTTTAGGGCTTTGGGTTGCCAAGGTACAAGCTATTTCTTAAGTTTACCCCCTTAATTTTTCCATTAATAAAAATGAAATTACAAATATAATTATTCTTATATCATATTTCAGAGTGATAGTAAATTGCCACTGCATTCATTAGATATCCCTTTCGGCATCATAGGTTCATTAACAGCCTGAGCACAGGTGTTTTTGTACGTATACCCACTATTTTTTCCAAGATTTTCTCCCCTTATTATTTTTATTAATATTCATGAATATATGTTAATTCAATGATTTCAATATTAGTTATGAAGGTTAAATTGCTATGTCAATGCAATTCTATCAGACCAACCATAGTATTCTAAAGTATACTTTTGGTGGGACATGGGTATTTTTGTAAGTTCATTCCATTCTATAGAATCACACTAGGGATGGTTGTGGAAACAATGTGATGATTACATCATGCGAATGTATTCATTGTCGAAGGCAACTTTTTATGGCATTTAATTGGCCCATCTGACCAAACTTGCAGCCATGAAAATTTTCCTAAAATGCAAGAACGATCATATAACACACCAAAAACCTGGCAATAGTTTTTCCCTGGTTTTCGCCCCTATTTTTGACATTTAAATTGATATTCATGAATATGCTAATGAGATGAGTTTCATATTGACCCATGACATCAATATATTTGTCATAGATGGTATTCCTGGTGCAATAACAAGTTGTCATAACAATAGCTTCGGCCTGAAATTTGTTTATTTATGGATTTTAAAACCATTTTTCAGCCATTTTTAATGTTTTCATTAAAATTCATGAATATGCAAATTAGATAATTATTTGCATTACTTACCAAAGGATCTAAAGGCTATATCTATACTTTACAGTGAGACCAGGTGCAGTGGTCTAGAACTTGTTACAGTGGAAATGTGATCTTTTTGTAGGTACAAGTAGGTACAAGTAGAAAAGTCCACACCCCTGCCCCCTCCGCACCCCCCACCTCAGCCATTTAACTTTTGAGATTTTTTTTAATTCATTGAAGACCTTCTCATCATTATAAAATGTTATTTTTATTATTTTGTAGCAGTTTGGAATCCTAAACATATACAAATTTGCAGCAATTGATGTTTTTCTTAATTTTGGCGGCCATCTTGGAAATATGCAAATTAGATGGTGAAGGAACCATTTCTCAGCTTGCCAACATTGGTTTTTGGATTCAGCATACCCAAATACCCCTAAAAATGATCTCAAACCCTTTTCCTCACAAAATGCCTGTACCCTCATAACGAAGCATCTTTTCTCATTTTTGGTCTTAACTAATTTGAAGACCGTATGCTAGCGAAACGTTCAAGCCATGAGTCGGGTTAGGGATAACAATATAGACACGGCCGGAAACGCGCTGTGGCATTACGAAAACATGCCCATGCAATATAAAGAGATTTTTTTCAGCTGTAAAAATTGAAAATTTCATTGGAAATTTTTTTTTTACATTTTTCTTATTTTTGCTCAAAACATAGATTGTGGGTACACGTTAGAACCGCCTCGGCGAGGCGGTTCTAACGAGTACCCACAATCTATGTTTTGGAGCAAAAATAAGAAAAATAGGAATACCCCTGCAAACCCCAGTTTTACTATATACCCTAGAACCCGAAATCCTGTATCTCGCATATTTAACGTTGGAGGTGACATCTCCTGCTATAGTTGGTTTGAATGCATTTTTGGCTAGTCCTAACCCTCCCTAAGAAGGATTGGGTGGGCTGCTCTGGAAATGTTTTTGGCACGATAGTCTAATCAGGCGATGTTGTATGGTACTGCCATGAAATAAGCTTTCAATCTAATAAACAGACAACTACATACTTTTCCATTATCCAGTCATGTTCCCTGTCTGTATGACTTGCTTTTGTATTTTAAACAATTTTAGTAACTATTGATTTGATTATGAAACACCTGTATTGCTAAAACATATTTCTGTATTAATATTTTTATCACTTAACATGTAAAATTACCCCACCCACCTTAATAATATGCATGTATGCGATTTTAATGTTAATCTTCTTATGGTTAGTTTGTTTTTAACAATCTATCCTCTTTAACATGCTTAAACAATAGCCTGAAAAGCAATAAAAACTGTTTTTAAACTGTATGGACCTATACTTAAGGTTATACCTAAATGTGGTAATGCATCAATGGTATCAAACAGCGTAAAATCAACTACATGCGCATTTGTACTAGTGAATATTTTGGTTTGAAAATATTTCTAAATTAGACATTCTTCTTTTCAATGACTGATTTAAGTTAATGGCAAAAGAAATGTGAACTAAGAACTGATAACTTGCCTCTATGCACAGGAGCGGTGGCTGCTACGCGACTGACAGCCCGACAAGACCGTAACTAATTACCGAGGGTGTAATGCATTAAAACAATCCAGACTATAATTAAAAGTGAAGTTTGTGGCATTTTCTTAGAGCTGAATGATGCATATTAAATCAATTTAGGTATATTTGGTAATGGTCAAGCTCAGTACAAACACAAGATACCAATTGTATGGACGCTTAAGCATTATTTTGGAATATTTCTGATACTTACCTTACTATACACTGAAATCAAATATTGTCTCTTATCCTAGAACACAAAAACCTGTATCTCTCATATTTTGAGGTGACATCTGCTATAGCTGGTTTGAATGTTATTAAGTAGTCCTCACCTTCCCGATGAAGGATCAAGTGGGCTACTCTCGAATTTTATTTGGCAATCTGCTCAAATTCATTGATGTATGGAGGTAGTGCTGTGACAAAAAGCTATATATCCTATGAAAAGTCTGCTAAAATGTAGTATATAAATTGGTTCTTGTTTCTTATTTATTAGTTACTTTCCAATGCATTGTATATTGTTTGTAAGCAAAAGTATAAAGTGCAGTCTAATTTTACACGAAAAACCTCATGATCTTTTGAAAGTATGGCATTATTTCACACAGAATTACCCCACCAACTTTAAAACTCTGCATATTATTGATACTCTGTCTAAAAATTTCCGAAGTATTACTCCCATTTGAATGAAACTATAAATTATATTATGTTATTATATATCACAGGCAGCTGTGCAGTGCCTTAGCAATACATGTAATTGGAAGCCATTTGAAGCCTTACAGGTCAATTAGCAGCCAATTTACAGGTAATTTTGTGAGTCAATGTCTTATTTGTCTGCATTTTGCTCTTATTTCTTAAAAATATTGAAAGATAAAGTCGCACGATTTATATATCTGAATATGGACCAATAGAGCATTGTCTTAGCAATCTTATGATGCCATCTACATCTCTTTAGGGCCATAAAAAGCCAAGACGCAGTAACTTTTGTAAGTATACCCCTTCAATTTTTCCTCATTTTTCTCTAATTATTTAAGTTTTCATAAATATTTTTGAAAATTGAAATCACATAATTAATTTATTTGAACATATACAAAAATACAGTTGTCTTGGATATCATTTTGCACCATTTTTAGCTCTTTATGGCCATTTGAGGTCATGATAGAAGGACTTTTGTATGTACACCCCATTATTGTTTCCGCATTTTTTCCCTATAAGTTTTACGCATGCATAAAATTATAAAAACATTTAATCGTATGGTTAATATATCTGAATACCAGCTAATGAGCCTTGGTCAAAGCAATCATTCAACACCATTTTCAGCTATTTGGGGCCACCAGAGGCCGAGATACAAGAACTTATGTTAGTATACCCCTTCATTTTTTCTCAATTTTTGTTTAAGTATTTATGTTTTCAGTAATATTTTTGCAACTTAAAACCATATGAATAATTTATATTATTACACGCAAATAGATAATTGTCTAAACAATCATTTGATGCCATTTTCAGCTCTTTATCACTGGTTGACTAGAAACAAGAACTTATGTAAGTATACCCCTTTATTTTTACCGCATTTTTCCTCCATCTTCTATGCCTTCACAAAAATTATTAGCACTCAGAGTCACATTGATTTATATATATGAATACAAACTTATAGAACAAAGTTAAAGCAATCTTTTGACACCACTTTCAGCTATTCCAGCCCATCAGAGGCCAAGATATAAGATTTTTTGTAGGTATACCCCATTTTATTTCCCTCACTTTTTTCTGTAATTATCTATGTTTTCAATAATATTTTTAAACTTGAAATCATTTTATTAATTCATCCGATTTCATACCAAAAGATAATTGTCATAGCAATTATTTAACACCATTTTTAGCTTTTTATGGTCATCTGAGGCCATGATACAAGGACTTTTGTATGTATACCTGCCATCGTTTCCACATTTTTCTTCTATATTTTTTACGTATTCATAAAAATCATTAATACATTTAATCATATGGTTTATATATCTGAATACCAACCAACGTCCCTTGGTCAAAGCAATCATTTGACACAATTTTCAGCCATTTTGTGCCACCAGAGGCCGAGATGCAATAACTTAAGTAAGTATACCCCTTTATTTTTTCCTCAATTTTTCTTTAACTATTTATGATTTCAATAATATTTTTGAAACTTGAAATCATATGATTAACTTATCTGATAACAAACCAATAAATAGTTGCCTACACAATTGTTTGATGCCATTTTCTGCTCTTTATAATCATTGTTTGACTAGAAACAGGAACTTTTGTAAGAATACCCCTTTATTTTTCTGACATTTTTTATCCATCTTCTATGCCTTCATGAAAATTATCACCACTTAGAGTCATGTGATTTATATAATATTATATGCATTCAAGCTTAAAGAACAACATCAAAGCAATCAATTGTTACCATTTTCAGCTATTCAGTCTCATAAGAGACCAAGGTACAAGCTTTTTTGTGCGTATATCCCTTTACTTTTTCCACATTTTCCCCATATCTTCTATGCCTTCATAAAAATATTACAACTTTGAGTCAATTCAATTCAATTCAAACTTTATTTCACTCAATCCATCATACAAATGGCAATTTGAGGTAATGTAAAACATTTTGACAATGGAGGCTTTAAAGAGTCACATGATTTATGTATATGAATACAAGCTTATATATCAAAATCAAAGCAATCATTTGACACCATTTTCAGCTATTCATAAGTATACCCCTTTTATTTTTCCTCATTTTTTTTCTTTAATTATCTATGATTTCATACCAAAAGATAATTATCTCAGCAATTATTTTACACTATTTTCAGCTCTAAATGAGCATTGAATGCCTAGAAACAAGAACTTTTCTGTGTATACACCTTTTATTTGTTCGCATTGTTCCTCTATTTTCAATGCATTCATCAAAAATATTAATATTTTAAGCCACAAGATTAATTTATCTGAAAACCAGCCTATAGAACCAAGTCTAAGTAATCATAAAACACAATTTCAGCTATTTAGAGCTGTCAGAGGCAGAGATACCAGAACCTTTGTAGGTATACCTCTTTATTTTTTCCATTATTTTGCGTGTTTGTTTGTTTGTTTGTTTGTTTCATAACTTTTTCTTGACACTTTAAGCCTCATGATTATATATCTGACAGTGACCGACTTTACATTGTTTCAACATTTTTTTCGATACCATTTTCAGCCTTTACCTTGAGAAGCTGAAGTACAATAACTTTGAACAGACCAAAAACGGTCAGCTGTATATACAAATTCCCAGATAGGCACAAAGACAGAGTGTAATCTCGATCAATGATAATGTTTCAAATAAAAGTATCTTAAATGCAAAGCTATAGATAAAATTCGAACACGCACTTTGCTTGAAAGTGGGTGGGGTAACTTTGCATGACAAAACCCTACATTATAAAGGATTTATAGCACTTTATGATCTTTAAATACATTTTGTATTGTGTGAAGTTATTCATATTCAAAGTATTTGCATAAATTTGCATTGTTTTATTTATCAAAAAAGCACAATGACCCCATAAATGATGTAAAAATCTGCTTTGTATGGAATGCGTATATTCCCAAAGTACCTCAGAACATGGTGTGAGTAAACCTATCTGCCAAAAAAATTTCAAGAGCAGCCCACCTAAACCATTTATGGGAAGGTTAAAACTATTCAAAAATGCATTCAAACCAACTATAGCAGAAGATGTCACCTCCTTCAAAAATTACCCTGGCTGGATTCTAGGGTAATATAAAAGTGGGCTTTAAGGGGATATTCATTGCACGGACATGTTTTCCTGATGGAGACTGGGTTTCCCGGCGCTGGAACTCATATCTGAAAATAGCCCAAAACCTAATGCAACCTTTCCACTTCTTCAATGATGCTTCAAATAAAGTTTGATCTCAGTTGGCCAAGTGGCTTTACGTTTGAAAGTTTGGAGGGATGCACGCACGGATCGCACAGGCAGATGGGCGGAAGGACGCCGACTCGACTACCATACTATAAGCTCACCTTGTAAGCCTTCCGCTCAGGTGAGCTAAAACAATATCAATATAAAGCAATGATGTGATATTAAGAATGCTCAAAGTGCACACAGAGAATACTGAGCACATGATATGAGCCACCTCGTGGGAAAACCAACAATGTGGTTTCCGAACAGGTCCGACACAAACCGATCTGTACAAGCACAGAAAAGAGCTAGAAGCTTGATATTTCGGATTTAAGAGGAATTGTACTATCCGAGTAGCGAAAACAAAGGCACTGATCAGCTTCGCGGTTACCGCGAAGCTAATCTGCGTCTTTGTTTTCGCCTATGCAGGTTGTTGGTTTTCCCATGAGACGGCTCATATGTAGCATATGATAGTTTGGGCCCCAGACATCAGAAAAATTGTGATAGTTGGTCGGAAAGTAGCAGAAATTTCATTTATACCCTCTTGCAGAGGAACCCACTGGAAGCTTGAAAACCAATGTTTGGATAATTTTAAGTCTTGAAAAGTGTTGAAATTATGTGATGTATAATGCTACACATGACATTATATAATGCGATTCACGACGATGAGGGTGTACATACAAAAACATATCTCCGCTGTTACTAATCCTACACCACTGAACCTGGTCTCGTAATATACTCATCAAAAGAAGTTTTGCACCAGTTAATATTTTTCTCAATTTTAAAATAATGTTTAGTATAGATATTTTTCAAATAAACTTTTAAAACTTAATCTTAAAGGGCTGGACTTCCTGAATGACAAATCAATATTTCTTCTTAAAAAGATTATATAAAAATGTGCAAAAATGCACGTTTTTGAAAACACCAAAATTTGGGATGCTGCAAAAAGCCTACATCTTTATTTCTGGGCTTCCAAACCTGAATTCGTTTCACATCCTCATTCTAGATACTGAAAGCAATCATTGAAAGCAAAAAACTAAAAATTGATTTTTTTTTTTTTTATAAAAACACTATTTTTGACCAAAAATAACAATTTTTGAGATTTTGATTAAATTCTAAGATAAAGCTTAGTAACTCATCCCTCCAATAAAATGGGTTGTTTTTTTTTTTCAAACACAGCATGCAACACCCATTCATGTCTAACTGGAGTTACTGGTTTTCAACCCATCCAAATTCAGAATTTTTAAAAAGCTGCATATCAAAAAAGTACTCATGCAACATCTTTGACATGAGATTGCATTTAACAGAAAGAAAACAGGCGGCAGGTTTTGGTGTCAAAACATCTCATAGTGATCCAAAATTGAAATGAATTTCGATTTTACTCATTTTTTTTCCAATATTTATCTTTTTTTTTTTCTCAAAAATTGCAATTTTGTCAAAAAATGATTTTTTACTAAAATTTTGAGATTTTTTTTTAAATTGTTTTTAGGCATAATCATTAGCTTTGGAGCTCTTGTGTGTAAATTTGGAAACAAAAATGTGTTCTTAATGCTTTGGCATTTTTTGTAGAATTTTTTCGATTTTCCAATTTTCAGCATTTACAGAAAATGGGAATTTTCAATTTTTCCTAAAATCGTTTCCGCAACAATGTTTGGTCTTATCACACACATTATCAAACTCTTTCAGACAGTGCAAATTCAATAAGCTAGGTTTAAAATTTGTTAACTAAATTGTCACTTAAAAATATGAAAAAATCTAAATGGTGCTAAACTTCTTTTGATCAGTATATTATAAATAATAATGAAAACATTAAAAAATGACAGAAAAATCGTTTAAACTTCATTATTAAACCAATTTCAGGCCCAAACTCTCATTGTGGCACTTTGTTATTGAACCAGTAATATCATATGATAAATTTATTGGTGTAATGGTCCTAAAAGAAAATTATCTAATTTTCATATTCATGAATACTAATAAAAATGTCGAAAATCAAGGAAAAACAAGGGAAAACTATAGCCATTGCAAGGTTCAGGATATTTTGCATCCCTGAGACCAATTCTCATGGCTGCCAGTGTGGTCAGAGAGACCACAATAATGCCATGAAATATTGTCCTCAACAATGAACAGATTTGCATGATGTAAAATTACATAGATTCCACGCCAATCCTGGTGCGATTCTAAAGAATAGGGTGTACTCACAAAAACAATCATATACCAACAATAGCATGCTCTAGAATACTAAAAAATTGGTCTGACATTGATGCATGTACCTAGCAATTTAACCTTAATACCTATTCAATGATTCAAATCATTGAATTTGTTTATTCATGAAAATTAATAAACCACAAGAAATAGGAGAAAAAAAAATGGAAAAATAGGGGACATACATACAATATCACTTGTACCAGAGCTGTAAATAACAAGCGCATGATGCTGAAAAGTATCAAATGAATGCCATGACAATGTACTATCACCCGAAAGTCTGATATCTGATTTTCAATTTCATGAATTTTAAAGAAAACTTCATAAAAAGGAATTAAAAGTGGAAAATTAACCGGGTAAACATACAAAATGACCTTTGTTTCAGCAATCAAAAATCATAACATTCTAAAAACGGCATCAAATGGTTGCTAGGGCAATATTATGCCATCCTGTAATTTGATTTTTGCTTTATGAATATTAACAAACCTTTCGGATTTCAAGGCAAATTACAGCGAAAATAAGGCGGTATACATAGAAAAAAACAAACACATGTATCTTATCTACTTATAGACTTATAGAGAGCTATAACTAGTACCAAATAATTAGTAGGACAATGTTCTAAAACGATATAATATATAAATCATCAGCTATTTCTGTTGTATGAATATTATTTGAGAAAAATCAATGGAAAACGAATGTAGTATACCAACAAAATTGCTTATATCTTGACTGCCAATAGCATTAGAGAACTCAAAATGCATTAATTTATAGCCAAGACAATGTTGAATTGCATTTAATTCAGATATACAAAGCAAAATTGCTGGCAACCAAAATTCAATACATTTTGTTGGAGCACAAGCTTCAATTTTTTGTTAATATTACAATTTTTCGAAATTTTATGTAACATTCACAAAATTTAAAAGTATATGGTTACGCTATCAGACTGCATGGCAATAGTGCATTGCCATAGCCTTCTATTGGTACCATTTTCAGTGCACTAAGGAAATTTGCAGCTGAGATATAAGCTATTTTGTTGGTATACTCTTTCTTTTTTCGTTGTTTTTTTTCTCATATTTATAAAGATCTCATTGATATCGATATAACAAAAGTCACCCATGAATTATATAACAAATTACAATGTTATAGACCATTGTCCTAGCAATCATTTGATATCAGGTATAGCTCTCTAGGTCTATCAGTAACCAAGATATGTGCATTTTTCTGTGTATGCTACCTTATTTTTGCGTGATTTTCCTCCAAAATCGAAAGGTTTTGTTAATATTCATAAAACAACAAATCAATTGACTTACATATGGTAGTATAGTATGGCATAGTATTGCCTTAAAAACCATTTGATGCTATTTTCAGCATGTTAGGGCTTTTGACTGTCGAGATACAAGTAATTTTGTGGGTTTACCAGTTTAAATTTTCCACTTTTTCGTTCCTATTTCTAGAGTATGAAATTGAAAATCGGATTTTTCTTATATATCAGTCTTAAGGGACAAAGTACATCGCCATAGCATTCACTTGATACTTTTTCAGCATCCTGGGTTTGTTAACAGCTCTGGTACAAGTGATGTTGTATGTATACCCCCTATCTTTCCAAGCTTTTTCTGCGATTTCTTATGTTTTCTATTAATTTTCATGAATAAGCCAATTTAAAACATTTGATTAATAGGTATTAAGGTTAAATTGCGAGGTCCATGCATGACTATCAGACCACTTATAATATTCTAGAGCATGCTATTTTTAGTATATTTTTGTGAGTACACCCTATTCATTAGAATCACACTAGGGGTAGATGTGGGAACTATCTAATTTTACATCATGTAAATGCGTTCATTGTTGAGGACAATATTCTATGACATTAAGGTTGTACCTCTGACCACACTAGCAGCCATGAGAATTGGTCCCAGGGATGCAAGATAGATCTTATAACCCATCCTAAACCTTGCAATGGCTATGACTTTTCCCTTGTTTTTCCTCGATTTTCGACATTTTCATTAATGTTCATGAATATGCAAACGAGTTAATTTTTATTAGAGCCCATGACCCCAATTTTGCCATATGATATTACTGGTTCAATAACAAAGTGTCGTCCTGCAATTAGTTCATGTATTTTAACGATTTTTCTGTCATTTTAACGTTTTCATTAAAATTCACGAATTTGCAAATAAGATAACTTGCATCACTTATCATATGATGAAATGGCTATGTCTAATCTTTAACATGAGACCATGTCCGGTAACAGTGGAGATATGACCAATTTTGTATGTACACCCCAATGCTAAAGGATATGTTCAAAGTTGCCATGGAAACCGTGCATTTTTTCATAAAGCAAAAGAGTATATCTTTGACGAGAAAAAGTTCTTTTCATTTCTGGGGTCCCAATAAATGATTTGGCACCCATGGGCGTAAGGTAGGTTAAATTAGTTTCCAGGGTACCCGGAGATGTTGTCCTTTATGTCATGGATCAAACAAGCTAGGGTACTTCATTTCCACCCAGAATAAAAGTACCAGTTTCCAAGACCAAAAAAAAAAAAAAAATAATAATAATAATAAAACATTGGTTTTCATACTTCCCAAAGACAATACCAAACACCTATACCAAGGAAATTTCTGCTAAACAGGTGGCCACCAAAAGTGATTTGGATGGCTTTTATCAATCTGGGGCTTTAGCTATAAAAGTCGTTATGAGTACCATAACATGATTTCAGCAATACTTCAATATCATGGATATTTTAATAACGATTCATACAAACCCGCTCTTGTATTCACTGTATTTCGAACATCCTCATATGTTCTACCCTCTCTGTTTTCTCCCCAAGAGATCGTGCTGACACACCGCACGACTGAACTGGTAATACCCAGGAAGCGGTGGCTCCTTCTAGACATGGATGAAGCATTGTTGAAATTAGACTTTAGACTAGAATATAAACAACTGTATGGAAGACTTGGAAGCATATAGGAATAAAAGAGCAGAAGCAGATATTTGGCTTAGAACTTTATTTACAAACCAAATTAAAAAATGTTTTCTGAGGAAAACTATGTCCCCCCAACCGTTTAGTAATTGAAGTGTAGTTACCTTGTGATATGAAGTTTTTCTAGGGAAGACACCATGTAAGGTGTGATAGTTTAAACTTGTTTTGGACCCTGTCTAAAATTGGGTCACAATCACCAAATTCTTATAAACTCTGAACCTCCTCACAACAATGCTTCTGAGCAAGTTTGGTCAAAATCCATCAATTAGTTTATAAGATATCGTATCGGAAAAACTAATTTCAACAGTTTTTATGGACCCGTGACCTTGGAAATTAGGTCAAGGTCATCAAAATCTAATCAACTTTGAGCCTCCTCCAAACAATGCTTCTGTGCAAGTTTGGTCAAAATCCATCAACTGGTTTACAAGATATTGCAGTGAAAAGACTAATTTCAACATTTTTTTATGGACTCGTGACCTTGAAAATTAGGTCAAGGTCACCGAAATCTAATCAACTCTGAGCCTTCTCGCAACAATGCTTCTGTGCAAGTTTGGTCAAAATCCATCAATTGGTTTACAAGTTATCGAGTTGGAAAGATTAATTTCAACATTTTTTATGGACTCGTGACCTTGAAAATTAGGTCAAGATCACCAAAATCTAATCAACTCTGAGCCTCCTCCCAACAATGCTTCTGTGCAAGTTTGGTCAAAATCCGTCAATTGATTTACAAGATACTGCGTTGGAAAGACTAATTTCAACATTTTTTATGGACTTGTGACCTTGAAAATTAGGTCAAGGTCACCAAAATCTAGCCGACTCTGCGCCTTCTCGCAACAATGCTTCTGTACAAGTTTGGTCAAAATCCATCCATTCGTTTACAAGTTATCGCGTTGGAAAGACTAATTTTAACATTTTTTATGGACTTGTGACCTTGATTATTAGGTCAAGGTCACCAAAATATAATCAACTCTGAGCCTCCTCCCAACAATGCTTCTGTGCAAGTTTGGTCAAAATCCATTGATTGGTTTACAAGATACTGCATTGGAAAGACTAATTTCAACATTTTTTATGGACTCGTGACCTTGAAAATTAGATCAAGGTCACCAAAATCTAATCAACTCTGAGCCTTCTTGCAACAATGCTTCTGTGCAAGTTTGGTCAAAATCCATCTATTGGTTTACAAGTTATCGCGTTGGAAAGACTAATTTCAACATTTTTTATGGACTCGTGACCTTGAAAATTCAATCAAGGTCACCAAAATCTAATCAACTCTGAGCCTCCTCCCAACAATGCTTCTGTGCAAGTTTGGTCAAAATCCATCAATAGGTTTACAAGATATTGCATTGGAAAGACTAATTTCAACAGTTTTTATGGACTCGTGACCTTGAAAATTAGGTCAAGGTCACCGAAATCTAATCAACTCTGAGCCTCCTCCCAACAATGCCCTTGTGCAAGTTTAGTCAAAATCCATTCATTTGTTCAGAAGATATCGCGTCGGAAAACCTAATTTGATCAGTTTTCATAGGCTGGTGACCTTGAAAATTAGGTCAAGGTCACCAAAATCTAATCAACTCTGAGCCTCCTCCCAACAATGCTCTTGTGCAAGTTTGCTCAAAATCCATTCATTTGTTCAGAAGATATCGCGTCAGAAAACCTAATTTGATCAGTTTTCATGGGCTGGTGACCTTGAAAATGAGGTCAAGGTCACCAAAATCTAATCAACTCTTTCCCCCCTCCCAACCATGTATCTATGCAAGTTTGGTCAAAATCCATCCACTGGTTCAAAAGATATCGCGTAAGAAAGAAGCTACGCGGACGCGGACGCCGACGCGGACGCCGACGCCGACGGGAACCGCACCAAAAACAATATGTCCCCCACCTTCGGTTGGGGGGACATAATAAGGCAACAACTAAATACATGTAATAAATGTAATAAATCACTTATCCGTTCCTCTTATTCTTATATCGTGTCTCTTTCACCCTACTGGGGTAAATCAGCAAATGAAAAAAATACGCTTAATCCATTATGACGAATGGACTTTCCCATTGTTACCATTTGGATGAGTCCACTTTCATTTTGAGGGACATCAGAAGTGATTTTGAAACACATCCTCTAAGCAAACAGAAAAGTCCCAAATGGTACGCCACGTTCTGTGGCGTCACATCTAATACAGTACATATGAGCTGCGTCATGAGCAAACAAACAATGTGGTTTCGGAACAGATCCAACACAAATCGAGCTGTACAAGCATAGAAGACGGCTAGAGGCTGAAAAATTTAGAATTAAAAAGTAGAGGAATTGTCCTATCCGTGTAGCGAAAACAAAGGCGTCTTTGTTTTCGTATATATGCAAAATGTTGGTTTTCTCATGACGCGGCTCATATCCTACCTAAAGTTTGATAGAGATCAAAATTTTATTTTTGTTCACAGCATATACTGGTAATGTAGCACCCAAAGAGTAGCGGAACCATCACTGCGCAAACTAGCAAATAGTTTGCAAATGTTCACAAATAATGAAAATTATACATGAGATACATTGTAAAACAAATACATAGCTCAAAAAATTAAAGGAACACTGAAATATGCTCCCAATCACACAGAGCCCACAAAGATTCGGGATGCCTGTTTCTTTTTCAAAATTTGGGTAGTTATTCGAAGTAAAGGACAAAATTCGCGAACCAGCTGAATCGGCCCTGTAAATTGCGGAAAAATCAAACTCGTTGTATTGAGTGGAAAACGTATTCAATAGCACAAGTAACATTTCATCTCTCAGGGTCTGAACTTTTTTCCGATTATATTGGCCCGGGTCGGCACTACAGTGTGTTAAACATGGGTAGGTCGCTGGTTTTTCGTGTTTTTGGCACGATTTTGCGTTTTCACTCTCAGATTTGACTGTGGCCACAGCCATTAACAACGATGAAACTTTGAGAGTACAACAGAATTGCAATATGTTTAAGGTTTGTTCAGGTCTCGTTGTTGTTATTGCCTGTGACCATGGTTAAAAATAAACTTTTCTTCTCTTTTTGTCTTCCAAAACGTCCAAGGATGAGCGTGCCATTGAACGACGACGTCATCGAATCGGGGCACGTAGTGTGACGTCATTCAATTAAGCGCACCTTGCGGAACCGATAATTGATTGTGCTTTAATAAGATTTGTTGTGTGCAAGTGCTCGCTGAGAGAAAAACAGACAGAAACAAGCAAACAAACTTACATACTGGACAAGACATGCTGAATTTGATTATGACCCGACTTCAAATAGCTAAAATCATGAAACCAATTTTACGGGTGCTCCTGTTGGAAACATTTTGAAGCCCTATATTATTTGTGACTGATTGATGCACACACACATGCATTCCCAAACACACGCAGTTCCGTCTTAACACTCACGAAATTATGTTATCTACATGTGGTATTTTAGAAATCTTACATTACGGAGTTTATTGTGTATGCTGGCTTCTTCCGTTGAATGCGCCTTGTCAACAGAGATGTGCTTGGTTAAAGAAAAAAATCATACTACGGCAGGATGGTCTTCATCATAATCTTTATCGCTGCAGGTTACGTTCTTAATTCATGTCACTGACGGAAATGTCGTTGCATTGTAAAGAGTAGGCAAGAAGTCTGTACTTCTAGCTCGCTTTTTAACACAAATAACGTGCTTGTCTTGTTTTAAGCAATGATGGACCGAGGGAGCAAAATAATGTTCTTTTTCTTAATTGGCAGACTGATGTCACGACCCGGTATTTGTGCAAGTGCAACAAACTCTGCGTTTCTCCCATGACGTTCCTGTTAACTTTTCGGTGTGACCGATATGGGTCTCTAGATTATTTATTTCTCATCGATCTCATATTTTGGAAAACTGTAATAATCATGGTTCATATCTAATGACTGCCACTTTAGATTAGCGCACTGTAGATATCGGGCTACTGGAGATATTAACAATGTCATACGTTCATTTCTTGTCCTACGTTCATCGCTGATGAATGAAGTTAGGGGGTTGCACCTGTGTAAATCGTTGACTAACAGTGTCACGGTAGCAATGATATCCATTTCCAACTGGTGGTCAGTGAGTGTGAGCAGAATATGTTGCATACATAACGCTGCTACGACAAGCGTATAACGTCATTAACATTATAAATTCACTACCCGCGTCGCGTGGGGTAGGGTATGTTAATGACGTCAGAAATGGTTTATAATTACGTCACGTTTCAAAAATGCATTTTCGATCTCAGGAGACCTACGTCTATCTTGTGTCCAAATTTCATTAATTTCTGATACAGGGCCGATTTTTGCCATTCGTGAACCTTGTCCTTTCTAAGGGAAATTTGATTGGAGAAATGTCATTTTGCAGTCCAAGGAACAGATTTTTTTTTTTTTTTTTTTTTTTGTTTTGTTTTGTTTTGTAAAAATTGGGTATTTGCAAAACTTGTTGTCTTTTCAAAATAAGCTCAACCATAACCATTATCGCCGTGACCCTTTCGTAATTTGCGCAGTATCCGACATAACTTTCTTTAGAAACTTTATAGGGAAAATGTCCTGCTTAAAACCCATTGTCGCTGACAGGTAGCGCCTCACGCACTGACCTGTCGCAGTTGGCCAATGTGATCTGGGAAATTCATGCGGGATGCCCCAGCTTTCTTCGTGTGTCGTCTGTAGCCAAAATCGGCTATATCCCACAATTAAAAGCGTCAAATGCGAGAGATCAAGATGACGTATCGTCTGATCTCGCGAGAATGGCTTAAGTCCATTGAGCTATTTTTGTAAAATTTCGATTTTTCCAGAAAAAGCCATTTTTCCCCAAAATGTCAAACATGGCCGATGCAAGGAACTTTGAATCAGACACTGTTATTTACACCATTACCTTTCAAACAAAACTCTAAAACCAGAGGACCAATGGTCCTGAGAACGCTCGCCTGAAGCCTGATCCTGGAGTATTAAGTCATCATGAAATGACCTTGACCTTGAATACTCACACACCTTTATTGAATTCATAAGTTGTCTGCATCTGCAAAGATTCAGGTCTCAGGCTGCAATAGTTTCCAAACCCAGTGATTTCTGAGAAAACTATAATTTTAATTTTGATATTCAAATGACCTTGGATCAAGGTCAAGAAATGACCTTGGCCTTCATTAATTACTTACCTTCATTGACTCCATCGGTTGTCTGCATCTAGCAACTTTCAGGTCTCAGACTGCAACAGTTTCCAAAATATCCATTGTTTTCGCCTTTTCCCATGTAAAAGCCTATGTTTCCAAAATTGACCATGCCGTAAAAAAGGTCAAGGTCATCCTACGGTCATCATTTGATCAAACTATGATGGGCTGGAGTCCCAAATGATACATACCAAGTTTCGCGAAAATTGGCCTGCCGGTTCTGGAGAAGAAGATTTTTGAGTGGTTTTTACCATATATGGGCGTGGCAGCCATCCTGGTCATGTGACCTGGATTTCACGATCAAACTTTCGTCTCCCCTACTCATGGATGCTCCACATAAAATTTCACTTTGATTGGCCCAGCAGTTTCAGAGAAGAAGATCTGTGAAAAGTGTGTATGGACGACAGACTGGCCAAGGTCAAGAGATGACCTTGACCTAAATTAATCACATACCTTCATCTACTCCATTAGTTGTTTGCATCCACCACTTTTCAGGCCTCAGGCTGCAATAGTTTTCAAAAAATCCATAGTTTTCACTTTTTCCCATGTAAAAGCCTATGTTTCCAAAATTGACCTTGCCGTAAAATATGTCAAGGTCAGCCTAGGGTCATCATTTTATCAAACTATGATGGGCTGGAGTCCCAAATGCTACATACCAAGTTTCATGAAAATCGGCCTGCCGGTTCTGGAGAAGAAGATTTTTGAGTGGTTTTTACCATATATGGGCGTGGCGGCCATCTTGGTCATGTGACCTGGATTTTGCGATCAAACTTTCGTCTCCCCTACCCATGGATGCTCCACATAAAATTTCACTTTGATTGGCCCAGCAGTTTCAGAGAAGAAGATCTTTGAAAAGTGTGTATGGACGACAGACTGGCCAAGGTCAAGAGATGACCTTGACCTAAATTAATCACATACCTTCATCTACTCCATTAGTTGTTTGCATCTACCACTTTTCAGGCCTCAGGCTGCAATAGTTTTAAAAAAATCCATAGTTTCACTTTTTCCCATGTAAAAGCCTATGTTTCCAAATTTGACCTTGCCGTAAAATAGGTCAAGGTCATCCAAGGGTCATCATTTTATCAAACTATGATGGGCTGAAGTCCCCGATGCTACATACCAAGTTTCGTGGAAATCGGCCCACCGGTTCTGGAGAAGAAGATTTTTGAGCGGTTTTTAACATATATGGGTGTGGCGGCCATCTTGGTCATGTGACCTGGATTTCGCGATCAAACTTGAAATGCCACTACCCAAGGAGGCTCCACATAAAATTTCAACTAGATCGGCCAAGCGGTTTCAGAGAAGAAGATCTTTGAAATTGTGGACGACGGACGGACGGACGACGGACGACGGACGGACGGACGCCGGATCATGGCCATCCTATAAGCTCACCTTGTGAGCCTTCGGCTCAGGTGAGCTAAAAAGTCCAAAATTCTCAATTTTCAATAAAGGCAAAAAAAAAAAAAAAAAAAAAAAAAAAAAAAAAAAAAAAAAAAAAACCCGCACATGCACCTTAGCAGGACAGAAAGTGCAGTAAATTTCTTGTATTCAGAAACTTCGCAGAACTATTCAACTTGTCATAGGGTATCTTTCGGAGAAGACTTTAAATCTGTGTCGCAATTGGGGTACTATTACTTTAGACTGCAGTATACAGAAATATTGCAATGTGCCTTCAAATCATTTGAGCAATGTACATGTATGCTCATACATACTTCCGTTTGGTCTTACGAAAAAAAAAACAAAAAAAAAACAAAAAAAAAAAAAACTTAAAAGTTAACCAGAAAACAATTTCTATAAAAAAATAACATGCTTTACATAATTCATTTATCAAACTGCTAACTAAAAATATTTCAGCAAAAACACACAACGTCTGTAATACATCTGTAATAAAATTCTACAAAACTGGCGTCCAGTTATACGTTGCAAAATATTTTCACAACAGTGTACAAAAACGTATGTAAAAATAAGGCAATTGACGTTTTATCACAGACAGATTTTCTGAGGAAAAAATAAAAGCCAGCTTACAACATTTGTTTGGTTTTTTGTGTTGTTTTTTAGCTCACCTTAGCCGTCAGGCTCACAAGGTGAGCTTATAGTATACCCATGCTCCGTCGTCCGTCCGTCCGTCCGTCGTCCGTCCGTCGTCCACCATTTTCAAAGATCTTCTCCTCTGAAACCGCTTGGCCAATCAAAGCCAAATTTTACATGAAGCATCTATGGGAAGGGGAACCAATGTGTATATAAATAATCCAGGTCACATGACCAAGATGGCCGCCATGCCCATATATGGTAAAAACCCTTCAAAAATCTTCTTCTCCCGAACCACTGGACCGATTTCAACCAAACTTGGCATGAAGCATTAATGGCTCAAGCACTACAATGTATATATAAATCATGACCCTATGATGACCTTGACCTATTTTACGGCAAGGTCAACATAGGTCGCGAATGCATTTGAATGGGAAAAATTGTTAAATTGTCATTTAAAGGAAAAATCTTGCAGAAAATGAGCAGTAGGACTGAATATTAATGATTCTGAAAACCAGAGGACCATTGGTCCTGAGAACGCTCACCTGAAGCCTGATCTTGGAGTATTAAGTCATAATGAAATGACCTTGACCTTGAATACTCACACACCTTTATTGACTTCATAAGTTGTCTGCATCTGCAAAGTTTCAGGTCTCAGGCTGCAATAGTTTCCAAACCCAGTGATTTCTGAGAAAACCATAATTTTAATTTTGATATTTAAGTGACCTTGGGCCAAGGTCAAGACATGACCTTGGCCTTCATTAATTACTTACCTTCAATGACTCCATTAGTTGTCTGCATCTAGCAACTTTCAGGTCTCAGGCTGTAACAGTTTATTTTCGCCTTTTCCCATGTGAAAGCCTATGTTTCCAAAATTGACCTTGCCATAAAATAGGTCAAGGTCATCATAGGGTCATCATTTCTACAAAATATGATGGGCTGGAGTCCTTGATGCTACATACCAAGTTTCATGAAAATTGGCCTGCCGGTTCTGGAGAAGGAGATTTTTGAAAGGTTTTTACCATATATGGGTGTGGCGGCCATCTTGGTCATGTGACCTGGATTTCGCGATCAAACTTTCGTCTCCCCTACCCATGGATGCTCCACATAAAATTTCACTTTGATTTGCCAAGCAGTTTCAGAGAAGATCTTTGTAAAGTGTGTATGGACAACAGACTGGCCAAGGTCAAGAGATGACCTTGACCTATATTAATCACATACCTTCATCTACTCCATTAGTTGTTTGCATCTACCACTTTTCAGGCCTCAGGCTGCAATAGTTTTCAAAAAAAATCCATAGTTTTCACTTCCTCCTATGTAAAAGCCTATGTTTCCAAATTTGACCTTGCCGTAAAATAGGTCAAGGTCATCCAAGGGTCATCATTTTATCAAACTATGATAGGCTGAGGTCCCCGATGCTACATACAAAGTTTCGTGGAAATCGGCCCACCGGTTCTGGAGAAGAAGATTTTTGAGTGGTTTTTACCATATATGGGCGTGGCGGCCATCTTGGTCATGTGACCTGGATTTCGCGATCAAACTTTCGTCTCCCCTACCCATGGATGCTCGACATAAAATTTCACTTTGATTGGCCAAGCAGTTTCAGAGAAGAAGATCTTTGAAAACTGTGTATGGACGACAGACTGGCCAAGGTCAAGAGATGACCTTGACCTATATTAATCACATACCTTCATCTACTCCATTAGTTGTTTGCATCTACCACTTTTCAGGCCTCAGGCTGCAATAGTTTTCAAAAAATCCATAGTTTTCACTTTTTCCTATGTAAAAGCCTATGTTTCCAAATTTGACCTTGCCGTAAAATAAGTCAAGGTCATCCAAGGGTCATCATTTTATCAAACTATGATGGGCTGAGGTCCTCAATGCTACGTACCAAGTTCCTTGGAAATCGGCCAGCCAGTTCTGGAGAAGAAGATTTTTGAATGGTTTTTACCATATATGGGTGTGGTGGCCATCTTGGTCATGTGACCTGGATTTCGCGATCAAACTTTTGTCTCCCCTACCCGTGGATGCTCCACATAAAATTTCACTTTGATTGGCCAAGCAGTTTCAGAGAAGATCTTTGAAAAGTGTGTATGGACAACAGACTGGCCAGGGTCAAGAGATGACCTTGACCTATATTAATCACATACCTTCATCTACTCCATTAGTTGTTTGCATCTACCACTTTTCAGGCCTCAGGCTGCAACAGTTTTCAAAAAATTCCATAGTTTTCACTTTTTCCTATGTAAAAGCCTATGTTTCCAAATTTGACCTTGCCGAAAAATAGGTCAAGGTCATCCAAGGGTCATCATTTTATCAAACTATGATGGCCTGACGTCCTTGATGCTACATACCAAGTTTCGTGGAAATCGGCCCACCAGTTCTGGAGAAGAAGATTTTTGAGTGGTTTTCACCATATATGGGCGTGGCGGCCATCTTGGTCATGTGGCCTGAATTTCGCAATCAAACTTTCGTCTCCCCTACCCATGGATGCTCCACATAAAATTTCACTTTGATTGGCCAAGCAGTTTCAGAGAAGAAGATCTTTGTAAAGTGTGTATGGACAACAGACTGGCCAAGGTCAAAAGATGACCTTGACCTACATTAATCACACACCTTCATCTACTCCATTAGTTGTTTGCATCTACCACTTTCCAGGCCTCTGAATATAATAGGCTGCAATAGTTTTCAAAAAATCCATAGTTTTCACTTTTTCCTATGTAAAAGCCTATGTTTCCAAATTTGACCTTGCTGTAAAATAGGTCAAGGTCATCCAAGGGTCATCATTTTATCAAACTATGATGGGCTGAGGTCCTTGATGCTACATACCAAGTTTCGTGGAAATCGGCCCACCGGTTCTGGAGAAGAAGATTTTTGAGTGGTTTTTACCATATATGGGCGTGGCGGCCATCTTGGTCATGTGACCTGTATTTCGCGATCAAACTTTCGTCTCCCCTACCCATGGATGCTCGACATAAAATTTCACTTTGATTTGCCAAGCAGTTTCAGAGAAGAAGATCTTTGAAAAGTGTGTATGGACAACAGACTGGCCAAGGTCAAGAGATGACCTTGACCTATATTAATCACATACCTTCATCTACTCCATTAGTTGTTTGCATCTACCACTTTTCAGGCCTCAGGCTGCAATAGTTTTAAAAAAATCCATAGTTTTCACTTTTTCCCATGTAAAAGCCTATGTTTCCAAATTTGACATTGCCGTAAAATAGGTCAAGGTCATCCAAGGGTCATCATTTTATCAAACTATGATGGGCTGAAGTCCCCGATGCTACATACCAAGTTTCGTGGAAATCGGCCCACCGGTTCTGGAGAAGAAGATTTTTGAAGGGTTTTTACCATATATGGGCGTGGCGGCCATCTTGGTCATGTGACCTGGATTTCGCGATCAAACTTGAAATGCCACTACCCAAGGAGGCTCCACATAAAATTTCAACTAGATCGGCCTAGCGGTTTCAGAGAAGAAGATCTTTGAAATTGTGGACGACGGACGGACGGACGACGGACGGACGGACGGACGCTGGATCATGGCCATCCTATAAGCTCACCTTGTGAGCCTTCGGCTCAGGTGAGCTAAAAATTGGGCACCAGGGGCTCATCCGCCCCCACCCCGGGGCAAGATACATGTATATCTCCATAATATTCAAACATCTTCTCCTCTGAAACCGCTTGGCCAATCAAAGCGAAATTTTATGTGAAGCATCAATAGGAAGGGGTAACAAATATGTATATAAAAAATCCAGGTCACATGACCAAGATGGCCGCCATGCCCATATATGGTAAAAACCGTTCAAAAATCTTCTTCTCCAGAACCGGTTGACCGATTTCAACGAAACTTGGCACGAAGCATCCATGGCTCAAGCACTACAATGTGTATATAAATCATGACCCTGTGATGACCTTGACCTATTTTACGGGAAGGTCAACATAGGTCACCAATGCATTTGAATGGGGAAAACTTTTAAAATGTCATTTAAAGTGAAAGTCTTGCAGGAAATGGGCAGTAGGACTGGATATTAATGATTCTGAAAAAATTGGACCCCAGGGGCTCATGTGCCCCCACCCCGGGGCAATATACATGTATATTTCCATAATATTCAAACGTCTTCTCCTCTGAAACCGCTTGGCCAAACAAAGCCAAATTTTAAGTGAAGCATCTATAGAATGGGGGAATCAATGTGTATATAAATAATCTAGGTCACATGACCAAGATGGCCGCCATGCCCATATATGGTAAAAACCCATCAAAAATCATCTTCTCTGAAACCAATAGACTAATTTCAAGGAAACTTGGCGTGAGGCATCGATGGCTAAAGTACTCCAATGTATATATAAATCATGACCCTGTGATGACCTTGACCAAGTTTATGGCAAGGTCAACATGGGTTGCCTGTGCATCTGAATTGGGAAAACTGTTAAAATGTCATTTGAAGGAAAAAGCCAACAGGAAATTGGCAAATGGACAGAATATTGAAGATTCTGAAAAAAGAAAATGGCCCAAGGGCTTATCTGCCCCTGCACTGGAGTTAAATACCATAATATCAAACATGTTTATTGGTATATGCAGCTGATCTCAGGTGAGCGTTTACAGGACAATTGGTCCTCTGGTTTTCGTCCCCAATGAAGTGTAGCATTATCAGTTTTGTGGAATTAAGGGTGACGCTTGAAATTGAGCCGCGCCATGAGAAAACCAACAATGTGGTTTCCGAACAGGTCCGACACAAACTGGGCTGTACAAGCACAGAAGATGATTAGAGGCTGGAAATACTGGATTTAGAAACTACAGAAATTGTACAATCCGAGTAGCGAAAACAAAGGTGCTGGTCAGCTGTGCAGCGCCTTCGTTTTGCATTGGCAAAAATCCAGGTTTCACGTGACACGGCTCATATTACACTGCGTAAACCTTAAAGCTTCATGTTTGGTATCAGTGGTAAGGATACCAATTGTACTTTTCAGTTCAATCGCGATTTTTCAGAAATACCATTTATTCTGAGAGGAACAGTAATAAAGCACGTGTTGCGTTTTTAAAGTCATGGGTCGAGTCATCATGTACATTATCATGTATTAATAACTGGAACATACTCGTACAGTCTTCTATAAAAGATTTTAATTCAAGGACATTCGCTACACTTCATTTTATGATATCAGAAATAACAGTCTCCTATTATTACACACATGTATATACTATTTACATTATTAAACTTTATTTGCCATATTTTAGCAGTTGCATCAGCATCAATAATAAAATTGTAATAAACAAATACAGAAACAAATAACAAGAACAATGAACCCAAACAAATGAATAAACTATATACAAAATCAACACTGATACAACTCGTGGATAACACAAATGATATAAATGACAATGTTTTACAGTCAATGTGATTGGTACTGATCCAGATGACAATACAAAAAGGTACCAAAATGCACAAATGCAAAAACATCATTACTGCTGAATCATTATTTATGTACTTGAAGATGAAAATCCACCACCCCACGAGCCATATCTTTCATAAAATATATACACTTCACCAAATACAATTGTATACATATACTCTTCGCATAATACAATTGTCTGAATACAACATTTTTATATATATATACATTCAATCTGCATCTAGTGATCTGAATGTTAAGAAATGCCATCGGTGTTTTGAAACAGAAAAATGTTCAGCAGATGTATATTGATATATTATTGGTCCCACAATTTAAATATAATTTAGTCAATAAATTTTATCGTCAAACCAAAATGAAGATGTTACAAGGCTTCTATTTATTTTACCTATACCATTTTACATAAAGGTGAAACAAAAGAATTCCTGCAAATACAATGATATCGTGAGACAATGTTTTCAGTAATGAATGTTATTATATTGTAGAACTCCATTGAACTGATAAGCATTTATTTATGTCGCCTGTAATGCGAGTTTTATAACTTTTCTTAGATTAAGATAAACAGAAAGACATGTGCGACATAAACATATTTAGCGTTACTTTTAACACCAACTTTATAAAAAAACAAAAACAAATTATTCTACAACAAAAAATTACAGCAAACTTAAAATAAAAGAAAAGACTCTTCTTCTTAAAAAAAACTGCTTGAAATCTGATATAATTGCCAATTGGAATACAAACCGTTGTGTTAAATATCCAATAAATGGTTAAGACAATTATATAATAGGATATAGAAGTTAAAATGCCGAACAACAGTGTTGTTTTATTCCTTCATAAAAACTCGGGGTTTTGAATATAGTGCTCTTGCAAATACTGTTGGCTCTGTGATAAGCCATAAGGCGTGTTCAATAAAGGCAAAGTTGGGTGGGATTGTGGATCTGTCAACGGATTCTGAATAGACTGGCTGTATACATTTGCACTGAGTGGACTGGATTGAAATTGGTCTATCCCAATGTTTGGAATTTCAATTTCTGGACTTAACGAACTTTGGCCTACTGGGCCTTGCATATTGGCACTATAAGAACCTTCCTGAATCGAACTGGTAGGACTTTGTCCAATGCTAGGGGGACTTTGAATCAAACTAGGACTTGGCAGAGTACTAGTGGGGCTTTGTTGCGAGTGTTCTCCATTTGAATGATGCTTTCTGATATGGTACTGCATGTTACCTTTCTGAGCAAAGCGTTTATCACAGAAGGAGCAAATGTAAGGTTTCTCTCCAGTATGAGTGCGGATATGCTCCTTAAGATGGGCCATACTGTTGACACTCTTCCTACAGTAGACACATACATGGCGTGCTTTACCACTCTTACCTGTAGTAGGGCCATTTAGCGTTTTCTTTTTCGGAACTGCGCTAGGAAATGATTTACCACTTTTTCCTATTACAGGATTGTTTAGGGGTCTCTTGTTCGGAACTTCATTATAAGTGTTTTGTGTATTATTGCTTCCTTTCGTGTGGTTGTTTGTATGAGGTTTGTTTGGCTTTGCAACGGTAGGTAGACCAGGAGATCCACCAGGGTTTCCACTGCCTAGAATGCGATTATGTTTTCTTGTTAACTTATTCAGGCTTTTCAAAACCTGTGATTTCCTAGCAGTTAATGCAGGTCTGTTTTGTGGCTGAGACCATCGATTTGGGACTCTAGGTGGGTGACTATTAATAGGTTTCTTTTCATTTTTGTAGCTATTGTAATCGTCAGATTGATAATCTGAAGGATCATTTTGGATTTCTGCCTCTAAGGTGGGCGGCTCTGCATAATGATCTTCGGCTACTTTATAACATGATTCTAAAGTGGGAGGGTCAGTATCAGAATCAGACTTTGCTCCAGTATTCTTATACTTTACATCTGTGTGCGTTTTGTGCTGTGATTTCTTTTTAATTTGTTTAACATCAGGAACTTTACAAAAAGAAGCTGGCAACTGCCGTTTGCCTAAACATTTACTAAGATGCAACTTTAAGGTATACTTCAGGAAAAACCTCTGATTACATCTACCACAAACTAATCTCTTAACAGATTTATTTCTCCTAGGAGAATTCACGTCTGCTTCCCTTTTCATATGATTATCATCTAAGTCTTCTTCCGTCTCACTGTAGTAGATAATATCAGAGTCCTTTTGCGGAGATACGAGATCAAATCCACTTAGCTTTATCGAAGAACTAGACAGTTTCAAGCGAGTAAGCCTGACCACTGGATATCTTCTGTATTGTGGGAGTATGTGGCCACCAACAGAACGCTGTTTGTGTGGATCATCAGCCATATCTGCAATTAAAAGTGATCCAGTCTTTACTTGAAAGTAGAAAAAAGAAAAGTGTCAGCTAAACATATTAAGAATTATTTAATACTGACGGACTTTAATAACGTAACACTTTACATTGGTTAACATTTACTTAAAACTGATTTTAAGTTAAACTGAATCATAAAATAAACAGTATATCGCAAACCTTAACACCATTAACAATATTTATCCACAAAAATTTGTTCAATAAATTCTTTGCTAATGCTGATTTCTTCAATGCCATCGAGACGTAACTTTTCTGAAGAAAATCTAATAGTGGCTACAAGAAAGGGATTTGCGAATGCAAACTATCTCCTGTGATAACTAATAACCTAAAGCACATGAAAAACAAAATAAACATTGGCACTTTCTTTCAATGTCGTTAAAGGCGCTAGCATTTTTCGCTGGCGTCAAGCACAAAGTTACATTCGATTACAGCGCCAAAAGTTACAAGAATCTTATGATAGTGTCGTGCCTATATGTTGTGTTCGAAAAGTTTTGAATGTCTTTCTTTTGCATGCAAAAATTAAGTTTCCTTGATAAACGTTACACTGGCATTAATACGACGTTTTAATGCAAATGAAAGCCAAGCAACAGCATTCGTTTAGGTGCCCCCCCCCCCCCCCCCCCCCCCCACCCAAGAAATGATGTTGGATCTGAAGATGTTTTTGGTCCCCGTCGACGATTCATGCAATTTATTTTTGTTGAAATTTGGATAACACTTGAAACCATACGTTAATCACGGACAATAGCATTTCGTTTCTGGTACTGAAGTTAAGCGGACTGATTGTACTTTTCAGTTCAACATATATTTTTTAGGAAAAATTCTTTTTCCTGTGAGGAACAGTCGATAATGCAAGTGTTGCATTTTTAATGTCTAGAATATAAATAACTTTGGGGGGCGAAAATCGATTTTACAGGTATCTAACCTAACCTTCTGCCTCTGCAGTGGTTGTCAACATTTAGTTATAATTTCGGTCATCGTGGTGGATCTCTAACTAGTCAATAAATCGTCAGGGTCAGACAAATAAATAAAATTAAACATCATGATGAATAAAAAATGAGGAATCAATGACACAATATGCTGTCTGGCAGCTGGATATCCATGGTAAGCCTAACAAAATCACTGAAAATCTGGAGGAAAAGAAGAACCCCGGTGGCCAAGGCAACATACAAAATGCTCATGCCACAACCAACTAAAATGAATTATAGCTTTATGCCGGGGCCATCATAGAGTCAGACACCCAACCCACCAGCATGCAACTAAAGAAGGAAGCATAGTTATCAACAATGATAGCAGCTGAATGATAGTATTAAAAACTAAGCATGCAGACTGTTGCATCACATTTCAGCTATACATCCTATACATTTGTAATGAATGATGATTTTTCTAAACTGATGAGAAAAAGTCATTCCTTCTTATAAACATACCTGGCAAATACTACAAACATGCCTAGAACTAAAAACATAACTAGCAAATCCTCAATAATCCCACACTGTTCTGTATAATGACAATTACATCCAGTGTCACTCTTTGCTTAACAAACTTCTGTGGTGGTTCTTTTTGTTTTATGTCTTGGTGTTTAAAATTTTTTTTGTGCTGTTGGCGCCTTATGTATGTTTTCATATTTTTAGTTAAGTTAAGGTAACTGAGTGGCCACCTATTGAGAAAATAGCTGCCCATTCGGCTTACGATTGTTTCATGGTATTAGTACCTGATTGTTAGTTTGTTTTTTTCCCACCTCGGTTTTTGGAGTGGGAATCTTTTTCTGATTGCGCCTTTTCCTGATCTTTGCCTACTTGTACCTTTTTCTTGGAAATATCCCGAAGACTGTAATAAAAACAAAACTGAGATCCTTTAGGAGCAGTGAACATATAAGTGAGAAAGGGGATGGGCCATACCACGGTTTCGGCTATTAAAGCCTCTTCAGTGACCCTATAGATTTGGCAAGAATTACTGTAATTTTGCATATTTCAACAGAGTAGTCGTTATAAGGACTAGTAAAATCCAAATGGGGCCAAATATATTAAAACGTTGGAATGGTTAGAAAATGAATCTAAAGCGATAATAATTTTCTGATTTCTCAAAGTAACCTCACTGATCTCAAAGGATCAAAAGAAAAAAAATATAATCTGAACTATGGATGATGTACTGGGAGACTTTTTAGGGCTGCCACATGGCACAACACCAGCTGCAGTAATAGGAAATAAAAATAAAACTGAGATCCTTTAATAGGGATATGAATGTTTTGAATACTCTGGAATACTCGCAATAAGCCATGGAATCCAAAGATTCTGTCCATTTTTTCCCTTCAATGATATTTTAACAGTTTTCTGTATATGTAACCAGGGTCTCTATAGAAGGGGTCAAGAATCTTTGTCCTATGTTCAAAATTCTTGTATGTCAGTTTCGTATTTACTCACCTAAAAAACATACATTCAAAATTTATAATTAATGTCAATTTACCATAATCCTGTTATTAATTCTTTCATTTTTTCTATAACAGAACATGCTAAATTATCCAGTGTACATTAATAATAGTACTATAGTCAGGAATTTATATCTGTTTTGACTTAATATGTACCACAGTGTCCATTTTCACATTTTTTCATAGATTTTCACAATTTTCTGGAACATTGCGCAATTTATTTTGTTGAAAATTGTATGAATGTGAAGCTGATATGATGCATTGTTTATTGGAATGTATTTCATATCTTTAATTGGTTTTTCACGATTTTTACCGTGATAAATTCACTTTTGAGTAAGTTTTTTTAACAACTTCTTACACTGTCCGTATATATATGGTACTTGACATACCTGAGTTTTTGATTATTGGAAAAATCAATACATAGTTTCTTGACCCTTTCTATAGAGATCCTGATGTAACCTATGTTGACCTTGCTGTAAAATCTTTCAAGGTCATCAGACTCATCACAAGGTCATAATTTATACATACATTGTACATGTAGTACTCTAGTCTTAATTACTACATAAAAGTTTCATTGCAATAGGTTCAGCACTTCCTGAGGAGATCTTAAGGGTTTTTACTATATATGGGCATGGTGGTCATCTTGGTCATGTGACCTGGTTTATTTATAAATACATTGATTCCCCCTTCACACAGATGCTTCCAATAAAATTTGACTTTGATTGGTCTAACGGTTTTAGTGAAGAAAATTTTGGAATAACATAGTTATATACATGTATGCTGCCCCGGGATGGGGGCAGACCTACCCTTGGTGTCCAAATTCTTTTCAGAATCTTAAATCGCCAAATCATTTGCCCATTACCTGCAAGTTTTGCCCTTCAAATGACATTTAAACAATTTTCCCCATTCAAATGTATAAGCGACCTATGTTGACTTTTCCATAAAATAGGTCAAGGTCATCGCAGGGTCAAAATTTATGTACACATTGTAGTACTTTAGTCCCCATTTAAACATTTCAAGTTTGTTGAAATAAGTACACCGGTTCCGGAGAAGAAGATTTTTTAAGTGTTTTTACCATAAATGAACGAGGCGGCCATCTTGGTCATGTTACCTGGATTATTTATGTACAAACTAGGTCCCCCTTTCTATAAATGCTTAATTTAAAATTTGGCTTTGATTGGCCATGGGGTTTCCAACAAATATCTATGAATATCATACTTATATACATGTATATTGCCCCAGGCTGGTGACAGAGCCACCCCAAGGGCCTATTGTTTTTTTCTTCAGAAAATTAAATCTTCCGTTCATTTGTCCATTTCCTGCAAGTTTTACCCATCAAATGACATTTTAACAATTTTCTGAATTCAAATGCATGGGCTAGCTTCGCTGACATTGTCGTAAAATAGGTCAAGGTCATCCCAGGGTCATTATTTCTATAAAATTTGTAGAGCTCCTATCCCAAATGTTTCATGCTAAGTTTCAAAATCATAGGCCTTTTGGTTCTGGAGAAAATTTTTAAAGATTTTTGCTATTTACAGCCATGGCGTCCATCTTGGTCATTATAGTGACCTAAACCATTTATATAAACTTTCATTCCCACTTCCTAAGGATGCTCCACACAAAGTTTGGCCAAGCGGATTCAGAGAAGAAGAATATTATGGTAATATACATGTATATTGCCCCAGGTACATGTAGGGGGCAGACCAGCTCCAGAGGTCCAAATTTTTTTCAGAATCATAAATCTTCAGGCCATCTGCCCATTTCCAGCATGTTTTCCCCTTCAAATGACATTTTGACAATTTTACCCATTCAAATGCATGGGGACCTACATTGACCTTGCCATAAAATAGGTCAAGGTCATCCAAGAGTCATGATTTATATAAACTGAGTAGAGCTCCTCTCCCTGATGCTTCAAGCCAAGTTTCATATTCATAGGCCTTCTGGTTCTGGAGAAAAAGATTTTAAAAGGTTTTCACTATGTATAGCAATGGAGACCATCTTGGTCATGTGACCTGGACCATTTATATAAACTCTCGTTCCCCCTTCTTATGGATGCTACACATGAAGTTTGGTTTTGATTTAGAGGAGATCCTTCAAATTGTGGATGATGACGGACAGACTGACCTTTGGCTCAGGTGAGCTAAAATGCAGGAAAAGAGGTATGTATATTATGTTCGATAAAATGTAACCACTTGCAATGGATTTAGCTGCCCTTTTAAAATTTTCTCTTTAAACATGCGTACATTGTCAATGAACATCATTATTCGGCACTTTCCATTACAAAAACTTGCCCATGCAATATACAGAAATTTTTAAAGTTGTTAAAAATGAAAATTTTCAGTGGAAAATTTTGGATATTTTTCTAATTTTTGCTCAAAACAAAGATTGTGGGTACACGTTAGAACCGCCTCGGCGAGGCGGTTCTAACAAGTACCCACAATCTATGTTCTACCGAGGCGGTTCTAACGAGTACCCACAGTCTATGTTTTGGAGCAAAAATAAGAACTAGAGGACCAATGGTCCTGTAAACGCTCACCTGAGATCTGCTGCATATACCAATAAACATGTTTGAATATTATGGTATTTTAACCCCAGTGCAGGGACAGATGTAGCCCTTGGCCCATTTTCATTTTTCAGAATAATCGCCATTTCTTGCTGGTTTTCCCCCTTCAAATGACATTTTAACAGTTATTCCCATTCAAATGCATTGGCAACCCATGTTGACCTTGCCATAAACTTTGTCAAGGTCATCACAGGGTCATGATTTATATATACATTGTAGTACTTGAGCCATCGATGATTCATGCCAAGTTTCCTTGAAATCAGTTCGCCGGTTCTGGAGAAGAAGATTTTTGAAGAGTTTTTACCGTATATGGATGAGGTGGCCATCTTGGTCATGTGACCTGGATTATTTATATATACATTGTACATTGGTTGTCCCATCCAATAGATGCTTCACATAAAATTTGGCTTTGATTGGCCAAGTGGTTTCAGAGAAGATGTTTGAATGTGATGGAGATATATATGTATATTGCCCCGTGTTGGGGGCATATGAGCCCCTGGGGTCCATTTTTTTGCAGAATCATTAATATTCAGTCCTACAGCCCATTTCCTGCAAGACTTTCACTTTAAATGACATTTTAAAAGTTTTCCCCATTCAAATGCATTGGCAACCTATAATGACCTTGCCGTAAAATAGGTCAAGGTCACCACAGGGTCATGATTTATTTTATATATACATTGTAGTGCTTTAGCCATCGATGCTTCATGCCAAGTTTCATTGAAATTGGTCCACCGTTTCCGGAGAAGAAGATTTTTGAAGGGTTTTTACCATATATGGGCATGGCGGCCATCTTGGTCATGTGACCTGGATTATTTATATACACATTGGTTATCCCATCCTATAGACGCTTCACATAAAATTTGGCTTTGATTGGCCAAGTGGTTTCAGAGGAAAAGACGTTTGAATATTATGAAGATATACACGTATATTGTCCTGGGGTGGGGGCACATGAGCCCCTGGGGTCCAATTTTTTCAGAATCATTAATATTCAGTCCTACTGCCCATTTCCTGCAAGACTTTCACTTTAAATGACATTTTAAAAGTTTTCCCCATTCAAATGCATTGGCAACCTATGTTGACCTTGCTGTAAAATAGGTCAAGGTCATCACAGGGTCATAATTTATATATACATTGTAGTGCTTGAGCCATTGATGCTTCATGCCAAGTTTCGTTGAAATCGGTCCACCGGTTCAGGAGAAGAAGATTTTTGAAGGGTTTTTACCATATATGGGCATGGCGGCCATCTTGGTCATGTGACCTGGATTTCTTATATATACATTGGTTCCCCCTTCCTATAGATGCAAAATTTTGCTTTGATTGGCCAAGCGGTTTCAGAGGAGAAGATCTTTGAAATTGTGGACAGACGGACGGACGACAGACGACGGACGGACGGACGCCAGATCATGGCCATCCTATAAGCTCACCTTGTAAGCCTAACGGCTCAGGTGAGCTAAAAATAGGTATACCCCTGCAGACCCCATTTTTTCTATATAAAAGTGGGGTTCAAGGGGGTAAACTTTTCATGGACATGTTTTCCTGATGGGAACCCTCCCCTTCAGACTTCAGTGTATGTATTTTCATGTTTATTAAATAGAAAAATATCCTTTTCTATGCAACATTAATTCATGATTTTTGTGCCATTTGAAAGTTAAATTAATTGATCAATCAACACAGAATAATCAATGAAATGGTACAAGTAGGTAATGATCAGGAAATGGCACAATCAGAATGAAAATCCATAAACCAAGGGGTGGGAAAAAACTAAACTGACACTTAGGTACTTATACCAAGAAAACATATCATAAGCAGAGTGAGCAGCTATTCCCCAATAGGCAGCCACTCAGTTACCCGAACTGAAATACAAAAATACACATAAGGCTCAATCAGCACAAAAATTAGACTCCAAAACACAAAACAATTATAACCACAATAGAAGTACTAGTATCGCCTTGGAACGATAAGTAATGTAAAATTACTGGGGGGCTTAAACCAGTTTTACAGGCTCCTAACCTCATCCTCTGCAGAGGTTCACAACATTTAGTTAGTTGTTCGGCCCTCATGGTGAATCTCTTAGAACTAGTCATGGAATCATCAAGGACAAACGAATAAATCATGATAACCACCCTTATGAATCAAAAACGAGGACTCAACAGATTCAGAAAGCTGGGCGCCTAATAACTTACTGAAACCTGGAGAAAACGAAAAACACCAGTTGAACCCTGATGGGCAATTAAAGCAACAGACAAGAAGCTCCAGCCCCAACCGAATGAAATGAATAGCTTTATGTTGGTGCCATAATAAAGTCTGACGCCCGACCCATCAGCATGCAATTAAAGAAGGCAGCATAGCTATCAACCATGATTGGGTTAAAAACTAAGCATGTAGACTGTTGCATAACATTCAAGTTATAACGTATACGTCTGTAACGTGTTATGATTTTTCTGAACTGGAAAGAAAAATCCTTCCTTCCTATAAATTTCAATTTGTAAACCAAGTCACCTAAGTCCATGACATTGACCTCAAGGTCACCCAGGTGGGTCATGATGGTACAACATAAAGCTTCAGACCAATATCTACCAACATAGACTTATAAAACCTTAAACACAAAATTTCTAAGTCAATGACCTTGACATCAAGGTCACCCAGGTGGGTCATGATGGTACAGCATGAAACTTCAGACCAATATCTATCATCATGCAAAGTATCAACATGATTCATTAACAGGTTCAAGAGATATAGACTTATAAAGCTTTTAACGATTTATCGAAAAACTTAAACATAAAATTCCATGAAAAAGTCCATGAACTTGACCTCAAGGTCAACAAGGCTGGTCATGATAGTGCAGCATAAAACTTCATAGCTGAATAAAAAAAATCTTTAACATTTGAGCAATGCAAACGCCGATGGCAGGGTGATTGCAATAGCTTTTCCTGTACTTTCAAACAGGCCAGCTAAAATTATACAAATGCTAGTTGGTGATTTGTTGGGCAATGGTTTAACAACCAGTTAACAAGTGATAAGTCATGAATTCCCGAATAGTAAACAAGTGCTATAGGGAGTACATGTGTCTAGCTTAAAGAAATAACACAGTGGAAGTAGCTCTTGAACCAATTACCCCTTTATTCAATCTGGGGCCAGTTGTTCAAAATTAACAATGTCGTTGAGTTAACGATTTGTTAAAGTTTCAAATGACAATATTACAAATACACTGTTATTTTTTGTTGAAAAAATGTGAGAATCCTTTGCAATTAATGCAAAGGATTCTCACATTTTTCAACAAAATACACAATACACTTATTTTTTGTTGAAAAAAATGTGAGAACCTTTGCAATGCAAAGGATACTCACATTTTTCAACAAAAAATAACAGTGTATTTGCTTTTGAAGTCGATATATAGTTAACAAATTGAGGGCTTAACGACAGCGTTAAGCTAAAAGTTTTGAACGATGTACAACCACTAGGCCATCCACTCCAAATCATTCTTTGGATCGATAACTGGATAAAAACAAATAGAATAAGATTCATTTTCAGAAACTGTTTTATTAACTAAACTTCTTATGTCACTGTAACAACGATGTGGATTATTCTACTGATACTAATTTCATGGATACTGACGCTGCTGTTGTTAATGATGAAAAACAGACGATGCCAGTGGTGGTATACATACAATACTGATACAGATAACACGGCCACCAATCCAGCTCTTTCATAGCAGAATGCAATGATAATAAATTCATTTGCGGTACTTCCCACTATGCAGCCGCGGAGTTCGAAACGTGTAAGAGACTTCGTGTTCTCTAGTTTTATTATCAATTACTCCTTTTTTAAGACATCTTTCAAAAATCAGAGAATGACATGATGTGGGTAATGTATCTAGCATTTTTCACCTCCAGCCGATCTGCTGAAAACATAGCATGTGGTCTGGAATCACTTTTGAAGTGAGTGCAACAGTCATGTGTTTTAGGTTGTATGCTAGATTTTCAACACAAACACACTGAATAACTTCCTTTTCCAACTTATGCAATGCTTCCATTTTGTTTGGAAGATTTTATTTTGACTAATGATGAAGATTAGTGACAATAAACGTCATTTGTATGCCTCTGATTTGAAAATAATCGATATGCTATGAAGCGGCGTGATAAGCGAAGAAGAAAGGAGACTAGCTATGAAGAAAACTTGTTATACTATAAGCTACGTAGAGCAGTCCAGTTGATTGTACTATAATGAAATGCACTGGTCAGCCTTGTATTGTCAAGAGTTGTATTTAATAGCCTCCTCAGCTATGAAATAAAGAAGTTACTTGTACTTACTTACTTAGCTTATTCGGCAACTAAGAAAAGCTGATGTCTTAAATTCTTGTTTTGAAATAGTATGGAAAAAGTAAGTATTCATTGCACATAGATAGACCTCTGCACTTTTTCTAGCTCATTATCAATCACTATTGCGCTTACATCGGGTCATTCAATCAGTTGCACTCTTTTTAAACTCTTTTTATAATGTAGTCATGCTGGTTACTGTATGAACCCTGATAGTTCCATGTATAAGAAGAAGTAAACTGATCATTTTCTGTAATGCATCTAGCTCTTTTTTGTTCCTCCAATAAGACGCGAACTACATATATACAGTAAATAAATATAAGTAAGCATACATATCGAAAAAATACCTGTAATACATAAATACATACTGTAAGACAAAACATGTTCTTGTAAAGGAAGAATCATGCTTTTTCAAAACAAGAAAGACATTTACCAGATTTGCTTAGTTGCTGTCGAAGCTGAGGATGCTATTAAATACGCCTCTAAGTCTTGACAATACAAGCATGACCAGCGTATTTCGTTATAGCAAAATCAACTGGACTGCTCATCCTCCAAGCATAACACGTTTTCTTCATAGCTAGACCCCTTTCTTCATCGCTTATCACGCCGCTTCATAGCATATCAATTATTTTCAAATCAGAGGCATACAAATGACGTTTATGGTCACAAATCTTCATCATTAGTAAAAAAAAAAATCTTCCAAATAAAATGGACGTGTTGCATAAGTTGGAAAACGAAGTTATGCGGTGTGTTTGTGTTGAAAATCTAGCACACAACCTAAAAACGCATGTGTTGCACTCACCTCAAAAGTGATTCCAAACCACGTGCTGTGTTTTTAGCAGATCGGCTGGAGATGAAAGACGCTAGATAAATTACCCACATCATGTCATTCTCCGATTTTTGAAAGATGTCTTAAAAAAGGAGTAATTGATAATAAAACTAGAGAACACGAAGTCGCTTACACGTTTCGAATTCCGCAGCTGCATAGTGGGAAGTACCGCAAATGAATTTATTATCATTGCATTTTGCTATGAAAGAGCTGGATTGGTGGCCGTGGATAACAATGATGTTGATATTAATGATGATGATTCTCACAATGGTTACAATGATGCCTTAAAGTAAATTGAGCCACCGCATGGGAAAACCAATAATCTGCATATGCGAAAACAAAGGCGCAGACCAGCTTCGCAGTAACTGCGAAGCTGATCAGCGCCTTTGTTTTCGCTTCACGGATAGTACATCCGATAGTTAAATCCGAAATTTCAAGCTTCTAGCCCGCTTTTGTGACTGCTCAGGCTGTTATAAGTCAGACTGGTCGGAAACCCAAGTTGTTAGTTTTCTCATGCCAAGGCTCAAATGATGATGATGATGATGATGATGTGATGATGAGGAGGATGATGATGATAAATACAGACTGGTTTGTTGTTGTTGTTGTTGTTGTTGTTGTTTTCACACAAAAAAAAACAAAACTATGTCTCCTCCATTTTTGGTGTCTAAGGGTCCAAATGCATTTCTTAAGAAAATACTGTGCAAGTTATTTATCTGCTATAAGGTAAGTAACTCTATTAAAGCTGTGCAAGTCACATTGTTTTAGGAACTACATACATGAATTGAATATCAAACAATTTTCAAGTTGTAAACAAAATTGCATGAAAAATAACATGAAAAACAAACAAGAAAAGTGTTATGGTTCTTGTAAATGGCATATCCGTTCATTGTGCTTTTCAAATGCATAAAGTTTCAATGAAATATCACTGACAGGTTTCAAGTGACAGAGCAGACACAAAACTGTATGAAAAATAATCAAAAGGAAATATCTCAAAACATATGCAAGTAAGATTTGTCTTTATTGTACATGACACATACCCTCAATGATACCCTCACATGTGAAATCTCATTATAGTATCCCAGACGATTTTCAAGGTATAATAGAGCAAACAATCAACGGGAAATAACTACAGAACATTCAAGCATGACTTATATTTCTTATGCACGACATCCTCACGCTTTTCTTTAAAAGTGTGTAAAGTTTCACTGAAATATCTTAGATGGTTTTCAAGTTATAAACAGCACACGATTTTGCGTGAAAAAATGAAAGATCTTGATTAATATGCAAGCTAGATTAATGTTTCCTGTGCATGACACATCGTCTTGCTGTGCTTTATCAGTGTATAAAGTTTCACTGAAATATCTCTTGACAATTTCTGAGTTATAGATGTTGACACAATTTGTGACAGAAAGGCATACACAGATAATGAAAGTTAAAGTCTCCTGACTATGTTAGGGAAAGACATAATGATGACGATGCCGATGATGTGAAAGGTGATTATACTGAGGACAATAGTGACAATGATGGTCATCAGGAAAACATGTCCATGTAATATATAAACCCTTAAAAACCCTACTTTTATATAGCAAAACTGGGGTATGCAGGGGTATACCTATTTTGCTTATTTTTGCTCCAAAACATAGATTGTGGGTACCGTAAAAATTCTATCAAACGCCCATGCTCTAATAAATGCCCATGTTCCTATGTGGATGCCAAAAAAGGCCATTTTATCTGTGAGTACCTCTTATAAACCCCACATTAAAATGTTGCAGAAAATCCTATATTTTAAAGCATAAATTTCTTATTTGCTACTTTATCACATAACACACAAATCTTAATGGTAATGCATGGGATACCCGAAGAACAACTGGGAACAAAAGTCATTTCTGGGGCAGACCGAGATCAACCAATTTCATTTCTTATATGTGACTGTATTCTTGAATGTTGCCGTACAGTGTAGACTCCAATAAATGCCCAGCCCCTTCTATTATAAAGATACTGTTTTGAATAAACGCCCAGGCGTTTAATAGAATTTTTAAGGTACTCGTAAGAACCGCCCCTCCTAGGCTGTTCTAACGTGTTACAGAACCGTGTACCCACAATCTATGTTTTGAGCAAAAACAAGAAAAATATAAAAAAAAATTCTACTGAAAACTTAAAATTTTTACAACTTACAAAAAATCTGTATATTACGTGGGCATGTTTTCGTAATGGATAATGATATTGATGAGAATGGTGATATACTGAAAATGGTGATGATTAAAATGGTGACCATTATAATTATGCGGAAAATGTGATGAAACTATTTAGTGAAATTGATGACAATGTCAATGTTAATGAGAATGGTAATAATCAGGGGCCAGTTGTTCAAAACTAACGACGTCGTTAGTTAACATTTCGTTGCACTGCAAAGGATTCTCACATTTTTTCAACAAAAAATAACAGTGTATTTGTTACTTTAGCTGATATTTGCTTAACAAATTTATGTCTTAACGATATCGTTAAGCTAACGATGCTTTGAACAACTGGGTCCAGGATGATGGTGATAAGAAAGTTGATAGTGATCATCTGATGCTAAGAATGGTGAGAATGATAATGAAGAGGAATGAAATGATGTTAATGTGGATGGTGATGAGGCGTATGATCCTGATGATTACAAACATCAGGACCCAGTTGTTCAAAGAATCGTTAGCTTAACGATATTGTTAAGACATAAATTTGTTACGAAATATCAGCTAAAGTAACAAATACACTGTAATTTTTTGTTGAAAAAATGTGAGAATCCTTTGCAGTGCAAAGGATTCTCACATTTTTTTCAACAAAAAGTAACAGTGTATTTGTAATATTAATGTTTGAAATTTTAACGAAACGTTAACTAACGACGTTGTTAGTTTTGAACAACTGGGCCCAAAATGCCAACAATTACAGGATGGCTGACGCCACCATCAATGCCAGTGTGAATGCAATGGCTTCTCCCTCCTCTACTTTCTTACAACTTAGCTAAAATATATATTAAACATGGACCAGATACTGCTTTTATATAATATGAGCCTCTGAACGAGAAAACCAACAATCTGCTAAATATGCGAAAACAAAGGCGCAGATCAGCTGTGCAGTACAGCTGATCAGTGTCTTTGTTTTTGCTACAAGGGTAGTACAATGCCACTACTTCTGAAATTTCAAGCTTCTGGCCATCTTCTGTAGTTGCACAGGCTGGTTTGTGTTGGACCTGGTCAGAAACCCTGGAGACCGGTTTTCTTGAGTTGCGGCTCATATAATATTGCTTCTCCATAGCCAGAGAACCACTGATCCTTTTGATTTTGAAAACCAACAACAGAGTTTTTGAATAGGTTCGACACAAACTGGTCTGTACCATCACAGAAGATGGCTAAAAGCTTGAAATTTTGGATTTAGAATGTAGAGGAATTGTACTATCTGTGTAGCGAAAACACAGGCACTGATCAGCTTCGGGGTACTTCACTATCAATTGTTGGTCTGTTCATGATGCAACTCATTATTAGTGCTGCCACTATTTTCTAATGCCTTGTCCAAATGCTGCAAACATTTAAGATCATTTTAGAATAATTTCAATATAGCTATGGTGCACATCTCGTAAATAGACTTAAAAATTGTGAGGATTTTTTGTTTTGCCTTCTACCTGAGACTTTGCATAAGTGCTTAGCATTACGAAAACTTGCACATGCAATAAACAGAGATTTTTTGAGCTTTAAAAATTGAAAATTTTCAGGTGAAAAATGTTGATATTTTTCTTATTTTTGTTCAAAACATAGATTGTGGGTACATGTTTGAACCGCCTCGCCGAGGCGGTTCTAACGAGCGAGGCGGTTCTAACGAGTACCCACAATCTATGTTTTGGAGCAAAAATAAGAAAAATAGGTATACCCCTGCATACCCCAGTTTCACTATATAAAAGTGGGGTATAAGGGGGTATTCATTGCACAGACATGTTTTCCTGATAAAATGGTGGAAGGATTGACAACAGAAAACACCTATCCTAAAGAGCCTGTTGCTCAGGCAATTTAGACTTAAAAGTTGGAAAATGACAGAATGTATCAAAATAGTAAAATGCAGACAAACGCACATTTTTGAACAAAAAACAATAAATCCAGAACAACCTTAAAAATTTGGAGCACATAAAATTGAACGCAAATATATTACAAAAATATACACAACACCATTAAAGTCTGACATACATGAAAATTACTGCACACAGTGCCAAACTGTTAAAAATCTCTCACTAAAATATTACAAGCATGCCTTATGAAAATAAAATTGTGCAGCGTATTATGGGTTTCATGCCAGGTCTGGAAAATAGCTATGCTTATGTCATGGCAGTCCATTATTTCAGCCACACTGTTCCCAGGCAAGCCTCCAGTGACATGACTGAGCCTGTGCATGAGAAAACCAACAATTTGGGTTTCCAACCAGGTCTGACACAAACCAGGCTGTACAGTCACAGCATAAAGCTAGAAGTTGAAACTTGAAACTTTGGATATAAGAAGAAGAGGCATTGCACTATCCGTGTTGCAAAAACAAAAGCGCTGTTCAGCTCTGCAAGTACTGCGAAGCTGATCTGTGCCTTTGTTTTTGCCTATGCAGATTGTTGGTTTTCCCATGCGGTGGCCCATGTTTCTTTCACTACTTACTGAAAATTTTCTTCGTAAAGAATAGTGGACCAATGTTCATGAAAGAAATGTGCCACTATGGACACTGATTTTAGGTCTGTTTCATAACGATCTATCAAGCTACCAAATAATTCAATGTAAATTTTAAAGCATACCATATTCATTCTAACTAGTGTACATGCTCCAATAAGGACAAAGACAATGCATTTTATCTCCCCAGACATCATCATTATCATCGTGTGAGTGACATGTTGTATGCCAGATATGATTGTCTATTGTCCTATTTTACCCATATTTACATTTGGTTTGTTAGATTCTACTCTAACAGTTCTAAGGGACAACTGAAATACAACTGGGTAACCAAAGATTTGTATGCGTGCTAACAAAAAAGTGTTTTGTGTTGTTACCTTAACTTTTTCGTTTTGAAAATAGCCCACAGTGCACTTATCAGACCAAATACGGATGGTGGTGAAGTTTTGAGAAACTTAAGATATCAATGCAATGGATGGAACAAAAATTGTTGGCTATTTGTTTCTTGAATTGAGCCCCATCGTGAGAAAACCGGATTTTTGCCTATGCGAAAACAAAGGCGCAGATCAGTTTCGCAGCAATTGCGAAGTTGATCAGCGCCTTTGTTTTCGCTACATGGATAGTACAATTCTAGCATGCTTCTGTGAATGTACAGGTTGGTGTGTGTGGGACCTGGTCGGAAACCCCGAAGACCAGTTTTCTCGCTTCGCGGCTCAATTTATAGACACAGTTTAACAAGTTCAATTATGAGTGGAAGCAGGCAAGCATGGAAGAACATAAATGAGCCGTCTCGTGAGAGAACCAACAATGTGGTTTCCGAACAGGTCCGACACAAATCAGACTGTACAGTCACAGAAAAGAGCTAGAATCTTGAAATGTCGGATTAAAGTAGAAGAGGAACTGTACTATCCGAGTAGCGAAAACAAAGGCGCTGATCAGTTTGCAGTTACTGCGAAGCTGATCTGCGCCTTTGTTTTCGCCTAGGCAGATTGTTGGTTTTCCCATGTGGCAGCTCAAATAATCTTCCATAATAATATCCTTATGTCATGATGCTATAGCAATAATGTGAACTATGATATACTGTACTAATATGACAACATGCAAGCACTATAATATGCTAGGAGACATTTCTGTGAGTAAAATGTTTCTAAACATTAAAACAGCAACCATCATACAAGACCAAAAAAGAAGTAATGTACATGTATATATTGTCATGTGACCTTGACCATACAACTTTCTTTCCCCTTTTCCATAGAGGCTCTGTAAAAATATGGCTTTGATTGGCAAAGCTGTCTCTGAGAGGAAGATATTCAACCAGAGGACCAATGGTCTTGTAAACGCTCATGTGAGATCTGGCATATATACCAATGGTTGTATAGATGAATATAGCCTCAGGGAAGGGACAGATGAATCATTGGGGTCAGTTTTATTTTCATAAATATTCTGCCCATTTGCTTATTTCCTGTGGAATTGTTCTCCTTCAATGACATTTTAACACTTAACTGCATATGTGACCTAAGCTGACTTTGTCATAAAATAGGTCAAGGTCATCATATGGTCATAATTTATGTACACATTGTAGTACTCTAGTACCCAATGCTACATGCCAAGTTTTGTTGAAAATCAGTCCACCAGTTACAGAGAAGATTTTTTTATTCAATTTTATCTCCCTTTCAAGATTATTTCAGCTCATATGAGACGGCCCAATCAGTAGGTGGGGCGAAAATGGGAGACCCCCGAGAAAAACCACCTGACTTGACACCCGCAAGCAGAACTAGGCTTGTCTCACATGTGGCCAGATTTTTATGGATTTTTACCATATGTGGGCATGGCAGCCATCTTGGTCATCTGACCTGGATTATTTATATACACACTGGTTCCCCCCTTCCTATAGCTGCTTCTTATAAAATCTGGCTTTTATTAGGAAAGCAGTTACATAGAAGATCTTTGAATATTTTAGTAATATATATGTGTATTGCCCCAGGGCAGACCCACCCCTGGGGAACAAACATTACGAAAACACGCCCATGTAAAATATAGATTTTTCTTAAGTTGTAAAAATTGAAAAATTTTCAGCAGAAAATTTTTGATGATTTTCTTATTTTTGCTCAAAACATATATTGTGGGTACACGTTAGAACCGCCTCGCCGAGGCGGTTCTAACGAGTACCCACAATCTATGTTTTGGAGCAAAAATAAGAAAAATAGGTATACCCCCTCATACCCCAATTTTGCTATATAAAAGTGGGGTTTAAGGGGGTATACATTACACGGACATGTTTTCGTGATGAGTTTTTTCAAAATCATAAAACATCAGTTCATTTGCCCATTTCCTTCAAGTTTTTCCCTTCAAATGACATTTAAACAATTTTACCAATTTAAATGCATGGCCAACCTATGTTGACCTTGTCGTAAAATAGGTCAAGGTCATCACAGAGTCATAATTTATATAAACTTTGTAGAGCTCCATTCCCTTGTGCTTCATGCCAAGTTTCAAAATCATATGCCTTCTGATTCTGAAGAAGATTTTTAAAGGTTTTTGCTATCTATAACAATGGCAGCTATCTTGGTCACGTGACCTTGACCATTTATACAAATTTTCATTCCCTCTTCCTAACAATGCTCCACATAAAATTTGGCTTTGATTGGCCAAGCTGTTTCAGAGAAGAAGATGTTTGAATATTATGGTCATATACATGTATATATTCCCATGGCAGGGGCAGACAACCCCTTGGGGATAAATGTGTTTCATTAACATAAATCTTCTGACAGTTTGCATACTGAAAGCAAGCCCCCCCCCCACTTCCCCATTTAATTACATTTAACTAATTTTCCCCATTCAAATGCATTGTGACCTAAATTGACCTTGCTGTAAAATAGGTCAGGGTCATCCCAGGGTTATGATTTACATTAACCTTGTAGAGCTCCTCTTCTTAATGCTTTATGCCATGTTTCAAAATCATAGGCCTTCTGGTTCTGGAAAAAGAAGATTTTTAAAGGTTTTTTTGCTATTTATAGCCATGGCGGCCATCTTGGTCATGTGACCTAGACCATTTATATCTTGTAACCCCTTCACATGAAGTTTGGCTTTAATTGGCCTACCAGATTCAGAGGAGAAGATCTTTGAAATCTTGAACTATGGACGACAGACGGCCGGATGGGTATACTATAAGCTCATTCGTGAGCATTCAGCTCAGGTGACCTAAAATTACAGATGTTTGATAGACACCCGAAGATGCTTATAATTATATAATCTAATCTTGTGTGCCCCAACGGCTAAGGTCAGCTTAACATATTTAAAATAGTGCCTGCTGGTAATGACATCGTTAATTCCAACCAACTGGCCAATTAACTGCTTTACTTTAGTTTAAATCCTTGCCTCTGATAATGTTTTTTGCAGACAATTTTTGTGTGGAGGACAATAAGAAATTTTTTTAAGGTTAGAATCTTGATCATAGTTTGTCTTAAACGAACTGCAAAAGTTCTGAAAGTCTGTCAACAGATACAATTTTAACAGTGAAAATGAATTTTGAATAGGAATTTTGTATTTGCAAGGGAGTAAATCAATGATCATGAAAATAGATACTTTTCGAAAATGTTTACTTCAGCATGAGGATTTCTATATCTCACTTGTGATCTTTTAAAATGATTTTCAGCAATGATAGTAAAATATTAAGAATTTATAATTTTGTGAGAAGATATTTAACTCCTTTCCATGAGATTTTTGTACAGAGAATCCCTATGTACATTTTACTAAAATGTTTTTATTTGTCAACCAATTTTCAAATATTTTACTGCCCATTTTGCAACAAACTAAATACCTAATGGTACATAGAATATATATTATATGTATGGTACATAGAATATATATTATATGTATTTCATCTACATTTAAATAGTTGAAAGTATCTGCAACAAACCATTATCAGACACTAGGAAACACACTTTATTTTATATACTGAACAAAAGTGAAAATGCTACACTTGTGTTCTGACTTGATTTGATTCTGCACCTATATTTGATTCTGTAAATGAAAACAAAGCCGTGCTACATGCATTTTAAAAAGTAAGCGGTCACAAAAATGACCATACAATTTCTATAGATTGTGAAACCCAACTTGACAAATTGAGCATTCAACTTCGGCATTGCATGGGCCCAACCACAGCCTATTTCATGCACTCATTATGATGACTCAAGTTACACGTGATACTTAAATGAAATGGTCTTTTTTCTGACCTCCTACTTCTTAAAATGTGTGTAGTGCGGCTAATTTTGCATCTACAGAAACAAACCAAAGTGCAAGTTGTAGCAAAAGCATGAAATTCTTAGGTGTTATAAATTGATTTGCAATAAAATGAAATAAGAGGATAACATCAATGTGAGAATATCATAAAATAATGTGTAGCATTTTTACTTTTGTTCAGTATATATAATTATCCCACAGTTCAACTTGAATCAACTATTTCCTTTTAATTATATACGCATTGTACCCATTCCGATTACCAAGACTTTCTAGCACTTATTCATTGAAATTCTCCTATTGATGAAGCATTATTTGATTTTCACTGCTGCTGCTCATCAGGATTTTTGAAGTGTTGTTTGAGGATGTGATTTTTCACGCTTTGTTTGGCGGAGAAAGTTTTGCCACAGACATCGCATTCAAAAGGTTTATCCCCAGTGTGGGTCCGGTGGTGCTGCGTCAGAGCTGCGTTAGATGTAAAACCTTTACCACAGTCGCCACAATTGTATCTCTGTATAGTCTGCTTTTGCTGTGGAGATACAGGAGGCAGGTAAGGAATCTGTCCTTGACCTTGAGGAGCTGCAATATGATGTGGGCTGATAGGAGGGGACATAGAACTTGTGTATGAATGAGTGGAATGGTGTTGGTGCATTGGTGAGACCAAAGCGGAATGAGGTTGGGCCACTGGTGATGCCGACTGTGGCTGATGAAATCTTGCTTGTGGGGACATGGGTGGAGATAATGGGTTGATGGCTGACCTAGACTGTCTTGAAACATAGTAATACTGTTCTTGACCACTTAACCCAGACTGAGGAGTAAGAGTGGGCATGCCTCTGTCTGCTGAATGTCTATCTGGTGTTGACAGTCTTCTTGGTGGTGTAGATGATGGTGAGGGCATGGGCACCTGAGAAGAATATTGTAATCCCTTCATTCTAGTAGCATTGGAAGCACTATCCACCTCGTCTATGTCAATGATAAGCTCTGGGGTGCCTTTTGAGCTTGTTCTTGTTGTAGGTCTATGAGGAGTCTGAACAACATTTACTGAACTTTTCTCGGCAGATGGTCTTTGTATTATATTTGCATGAGTCTGAACCTTGACTGGGGTTTTCTGTGGTGGAATAATTGGTTTAGAATTCTTTTCCTTTATATCAATGAGCACAATATCATCTTGTTCAGATTTTATATCAATGACTGTAGGAGGTTTTTGTCTATCAACGATTGATGTATAATCCGTTTTTTCTGGCATCATTAACTTATTTGCAGGTTGTCCAAACACATTATTTCTATTAACTGAAGTACCATTGCTACCTAGATTAACAGGTTTATTATTGTCATTTTCAACTTTAGGTATTTTCCTTGCAAAGTTACCAGTATCCATTGCATCATCTACAATAATAATATCGTCATCTACTTTATCAACCTCCATAGGCTGGGAATCAATCCAGCTCTGTATTGCATCTTTTTCTTGAGCCTTCAACTTTTTCATAGTATTAGGTGATGCGTCTCCACTCTTGGTTGTGACAACAGTTAAAGTGTTTGCTGTTCCTGATGTTGTAGTCACTAACGGTGCTTGGTTTGATGTACTTTGAACTGTCACTACCATCTTGGTGAGGGGCTGTTTGTCCTCTGTCTTTATCTTCACATCTTGATTTCTAGTTTCTGTAAAGATGAGAAAAGAAAAGTTCCTTTACATCCTACAACTATCATGTTGACCATTATACACATACATGTACAGGTAAACTAGTTTTGCATGTTTCAAAATTTAAACAATAACAGTCAGCAATAGCATGCATAAACAAAAGCAAAACAACACCAGGGGCCAGTTGTTCAAAACTTTGTTAGCTTAACGCTGTTGTTAAGGCCTCAATATGTTCACTATGTTTTGACTTCAAAAGCAAATACACTGTTGTTTTTTGTTGAAAAAATGTGAGAATGCAAAGGGTTCTCACATTTTTTTCAACAAAAAAAATAACATAAAATTTGTAATATTGCCGTTTGAAACTTTAACGAATCGTTAACTAACGACATCGTTAATTTTGAACAACTCGGCTCAGGCATCTATTTTTTGTTGAAAAAAAAATGTGAGAATCCTTTGCATGATTCTCACATTTTTTCAACAAAAAATAACAGTGTATTTGTAATATTGCCATTTGAAATTTTAACGTATCGTTAATTAACAACATCATTAATTTTGAACAACTCAGCCCAGGCATCTATCTAGACACTTATAATTCTTTTAAGTAATGTGGAGTTACCACTCCATGGACACTTGTACTATGTCTTTGGAATATTAAGTAAAATTTCAAATAAAAAGTACAATTTTGATGAGTAAAATTTCAAATAAAAAGTACAATTTTGATAGCTAGTCTATCAAGACGAGGCATTTATAAGTCAGTAAGTAACTCAATAAATGTCTGCAATTTATGTAAGTAAGCATGTTAGATTGAAAACAATGTCTTGAGATTATAAAATTTTAATTTCTATTTTGAATGTAAAACTCAAACTCACCTCAGCAAAAGCTGTAACTGCAGGCTTTGTCACCTCAATTTAGCTAGTTTGATACCAAAACTGTACTTTTCATTCACAACACTTCTCGCCGTTAAAACAAAATTTTCTTGTAACTCATGTCTGTTTCAACATCTTGTCTCAAATGAAAAACTGAAGCCGTCATACTCTGAACTTGTTTAGGATGTAGAACAACAACTGGCTGATTACTTGAAGAATTAGGAAGTGTCTAGATACTACGCGAGTCAGAAATGTATCAAAATAAAAACTATGAATCCAATACCTCAGATGCCTGATATAAATTTTAATCCCATCATACATGCATTGCAACAAGTACTTTAAGCCCCAGGCAATGTTTTTGCCACTTTTATTGACTAAGTTATCCAAAATCAACCAACAGAAAATCAATTTTGACCCTGTTATTAAAAGGATAAGTAAGCAATTATCAGGAAATGGCAAAATCAGAACAAAAACTAGAATTTGGTTTCTATACATTAACTGATGTCTCCCCTCCCCTTCTAAGTGCAAACATATTCAATCCAGAGTTATAGTTTTTGTGTTCTGCACATTGCCTAGGGTCAGTTGACAATGCTATAAGTTTCAAAATGAAACTTTGTAGGGTTTTCAAGTAACAGAACAGACACAACTTACAATGCAAAATATTTTCCATTTCTAAGCACCATGCAATCCAGAGTTACAATTCTTGCATTCTGCATAATGTCTGATGTTTATTAATGATTCTGTGAAGTTTCACGAAGCTATCTTGTCAAGTTACAGAGCGGATACAACTTCAATGCAAAATCTGCTATTTTCCATTTGATAGAACCATTACTCAAAAACATGCATTCCAGAGTTATGGTTCCTGCATTCTGCACATTGTCTTGTATCAATTAATAATACATTGAAGTTAAATCAAGATAAATTGCAGGATTTTCATTTTTCAATTTCAAGCTACATCTCACTATGCAAAATCCTTTATCTGCCATTTGTAAGGACCATAACTCCAAAAATATGCAACCCATAGTTATAGAGTTCTCGAGTTCTACACATTGTCTGATTTTGGTTGATATTCCTACAAAGTCATCATGCTATCTGAAGCGATTGTCAATGCTATAGAATGAACATGCCTAGAATGCAAATTCTACATTAGCTCAAAAACATACAAATTGCAATCCAGATTTACAGTTCTTCTATTTTGTATGCTTTCTCTTATTGGTTAATAATTCTATGAAGTTTTATCATGATATCTTAAATGGTTTTCAAGTTACAGAGAGGACACAACTAGACAGAATGTAAAGTCTGCTATTTTCCAATTGAATGTGCCATAACTAAAACCAGAGGACCATTGGTCCTGAGAATGCTCACCTGAAGCCTGATCTTGGAGCATTTAGTCATCATGAAATAAACTTCACCTGGGACAATCTCGTACCTTTACTGACTTCGTCAGTTGTTTGCATCTGCCAAGTTACAGGTCTCAGGCTGCAATAGCTTCTAAAACATTCATTGTTTTCACTTTTTCCCATGTAAAAGCCAGTTTCCAGAATTGTGCCCTTGCCATAAAATAGGTCAAAGTCATCACTGGGTCATCACTTGTACAAACTATGATGGGCTAAGGTCCCTGATGCTACATACAAAGCTTCATGAAAATTCACTGACTATTTCTGGATAAGAAGATTTTGAGCATTTATATGACATAGTAGGGATGTGCCGCCCGAATAGCCCCCTTTTTCAGCCTCACCAGATATATGAATGGGTTACCTTTTTCAAGTCAAAATATATGAATGGCCCCATTTTTCCATATTTAGTCTATGAATGACCAAATTTTTCGGACATCCATGTTTAAGAGCACTTTTTTGCTGACATACACAGCTCAGAAAGTCAAAATAATTGTATATAATTGTGTGTAGGTCAAAATTTTGTACAATCAAATATATGAATGGGTCACTTTTTTCGAAGGCCTGATATATGAATGGGTCCCTTTTTTCTATTACCAGATATATGAATGGGGTATGTTTTAAAGTATCGGGCGGCACGTCCGTACCAAAATTACCTCCGAGTCCCCCCCCCCACACCCCCCCACCTCCTACCCATTAATTTCAGAATGGGTAGGTAGGTAGAGCATTTTGTTTTTTGTTTTTTTATGTAAACCAGGAAACCAGGAAAAGAAGCACTTTTGCTTTATCAGTACATGAAAATGGTTTAAAAAAAAAACCTAACCCCAACATAAACTTTTAACTTTCATAGGCCCAGTGATTTCTGAGAAAACCATTATCTTAATTTTGATATTTAAATGACCTTGGGTCAAGATTAAGAAACGACCTTGACTGTAATAAATTACACATACCATCATTGACTCCGTTAGTTGTCTGCATCTAGCAACTTTCAAGTCTAAGGCTGCGATAGTTCCCAAAATATCCATTGTTTTTGCCTTTTCCCCATACATTGGCCTTATTTCCAAAATTGACCTTGCCATAAAATAGGTCAAGGTCATCCAAGGGTAATCATTTTATCAAACTATGATGGGCTGGAGTCCTCTATGTTACATACCATGTTACGTGGAAATCGACCCACTGGTTCTGGAGATGATTTTGGAGGGTTTTTAACATATATGGGCGTGGTGGCCATCTTTGTCATGTGACCAAAATATTGCATACAAATGCCACTACCCAAGGAGGATCCACATAAAATTTCAACTTGATCAGCCAAGTGGTTTTAGAGAAGAAGATCTTTAAAATTGTGGACCACGGATGCCAATGGATGGACGGACGCCAGATCATGGCCATCCAATAGGCTCACCTTGTGAGCCTTCGGCTCAGGTGAGCTAAAAATCTGCAATCCAGAGTTATGGTTCTTGTATTCTGAACCTCGTCTCATGTTGGTTAATAATCCTATGAAGTTTCATCACAATATCTTGTACCGTTTTCAAGTTACACAGCAGACATGAATACAGGTGCGCTCAGTTATTAATATACCCCTGTAACATTTAGAAATAAATTGACAACTCTTCTTATTTTTGAATAATTGTCAAGGGCAAGAGATGGACTACTGGATTAATTTGTTTATATAATATGTTAGATATGAATATAAATATTTACTCTGTATATATAACTTGCAGATCTTATGATGTTGTATGCCTAAATTGATTACATAACATATGGGGCCAAATTTTTAACAAAAAATTTCGCTGATATTCGAGTTTCAAAGATTCCACAAGGAATCATAATTAATAGTTTGTAATTTTATTTGTAAACTATGAAAGAATAACCATTTTTGAACTACGACTGAAGCCTTTGGTGTCTTTATGAGCATTATTTACAAAGTTACACTCTGATTTTCATTCAATGTACATTTTGGAATTACACCTCAACCTCTTTATAACACTATTGCTAGGGTCCAAGCCAATTTCCGTGTTGGCTATCCAATCCATGTTATAACGAGAGTAAAATGTATAGACATATAGCATAAATAGTCCAATTGGGGTCCAACAGTGATCAGTGTTATATCCAAAACCGTGTTGTAAAGATCTGTGTTATAAAGAGGTCCAGGTGTACATGGTAAAACGGTTTTTACAATATAAAACTAAGCATGTCAGTGTTATTTTACAGAAAACTAATATTCTACCAGGACGGTTTGACAAACAAAGCTTGCTAGTGGGTTCCTTCATGGTTTTCTCATGTGACTCATCCAGTTTACTGGGTATGTGCCTTCACATGAGAAAACCAACAATTTTGGTTTCAGACCAGATTCAACACAAACCGGACTGTACAGTCAAAGAAGTAGGCTAGAAGTTTCAAATTCCAAATTAAAATAGAAGAGAGATTCTACTGTCTGTGTAGCCAAAGACCTGTGCAGTTACTTCACAGCTGATCTGCACCTTTGTTTTCGCCTATGCCTGTTGTTGGTTTTCTTGTGCGGTGGCTCATATGTACTTTTCTGGAACAATATTCTTATGATGCTACAGGAAATCAAAACAAGTAAGACAAAATACCTTGAACAATTTAATTTTCAAATCCACATGTATATTATATACAACAATATTAATTTAGTGTTTTCCAGCGTAAATATTGATAGCCAAAGACCTCTGAACAGCAAAGTAATTTTTTATATGGCAGATTTCATTTGACCATGCCATAAGAAAATTTGTATTACACAAGGAGAACATGTGCTCTGAAGATCTGTGTTTCTTTTCATGTTGTTCCCAAAGATGCCTTGACTGAACAGCATGCTGAAATGAAAGTTTCATCTAACCATGTGGAACTTTTGCCATGCAGATACCAAAGAAAACAGCTCAAATTGAATAAAAGATTTTAAGAACATCAGGCACCTGTAACTTCCAATGTATTTGGCATGATCAAATGAAAATGGCTATGTTTACACACGGACTAGGATAGTCAGACAGTGATGTGTGTATTTTTCTCTATTTTAAAACTACTCCTAAATGCTACTACTAATCATTTGGAAATGCCAATACCTTTGCAAGCATAGGTATCACTTATATAATTTGTGGCCATGGCTATGATAATATATCAGGCCTCTGGATATGTGTATACATGTACATGAACTACCAAATTACATCAGTTGTCTGAATGTATGTTGTTTCTGTCTTGCTATTGTTTGCAGATCTATCGTAAATTTGATTCTTCAGGTCATTTTATGCACTTTCTCATTGTGATAGTGAAAGGGTTATGTTTGTTTGTTGTTGTTTTTGCCTTTGTGTTGAATTGTTTCCAAACCCAAATAACTGCCATTTCTCAGCCACCCATAATAACTTTTCTGGCAAACTATGTACTTTGGAACAATTAATTCACTACTATCAATGTACATCAATTTATTTTGTATCATACACAAATTTTCCTTCAAATTTTATCACATCCATATTATTGCAATTTGTCGGATACCTGTATTTTTTTTTTTTTCTGGCAAATTTGACAAACTCTGTATATGTGTTTATGAAACATTAAATTCCCTATTATCGATATGCATCAGTTTATGTTGTTTCATATATGAACAAGCTGCCACACAAGAAAACTAACAGCATGCAGAGGCAAAAACAATGGCACGGATCAGCTTTGCAGTTACACTGCGCAAAGCTGATCAGCGCCTTTGTTTTCGCTACACGGATAGTACAATTCCTCTACTTTCTAAATCCAAAATTTCCAGCCTCTAGCCATCTTCTGTGTTTGTACACTTTGGTTTGTGTCGGGCCTGTTCAGAACTAAAATTGCTGGTTTTCTCATGCGAAAGGCTCATATTTCTCTTCAATCTCTATCACATTCATATTTCAGCCATTTGTAGATACCTGGACCCAGTTGTTCAAAGCATCGTTAGCTTAACGATATCGTTAAGACATAAATTTGTTAAGCAAATATCAGCAAAAGTAACAAATACACTGTTATTTTTTGTTGAAAAAATGTGAGAATCCTTTGCAGTGCAAAGGATTCTCACATTTTTTCAACAAAAAATAACTGTGTATTTGTAATATTAATGTTTGAAATTTTAACGAAATGTTAACTAACAACGTCGTTAGTTTTGAACAACTGGCTCCTGTTCTTTATTTTTCTGGCATATTTGGCAACTTTGGTACCTGTGGAACATTTAATTCACTACTATCGATATGTGTCAGTTTATGTCGTTTCATATTTCCCTTCGTATTAAAACGCATTCCACAAAAATCACATTCATAAGGCTTCTCCCCAGTATGTGTCCTCATATGCATATCTAACGCGAACTTCGTCTGAAGACGTTTCCCACAGTTCTGACACTCCCATCGATTTTCCACTGGTTTTTCTCTACGTGGTTTCTGAAATGTAGCGGGGCTATAACCAAACATCTCCGGATTTGCTAGGAACAACCTTTCCAAGTCTGTATAGCTACGAGGTATAGGTACGGGTACAGATCCAGGTTTGTTATCGACAAGATCAAACATGTCCGAATCCATGCTTGCTCTTTGATATAAGTTTTCGGGATTTACAGCCTCCGTGGCAGGTTGTGAATCTTCCTTGCATTCTGATGATGTGGCTGCTTTCGACATGTAAAGTGGTATAAGATGGGGTGGTATTGAAGAATTTTCAAACTGTAAAGTTTTCCCTTCTTTCTCTGACTTCAGATTGTCCAAGCCGTCTGTTGAAGAAAATATCTGACTTACACCATGTGGATAGCCAGTTGGAAATACTGTAGAAAGATCCCCTTCAGTTGGTGCGTTTTGTCCAAATAGACTTGTAAGTGAGGCCTGGTTGTATCTCTCTATAAGAAGGCCTGTAAGAAATGAAAAAAAACTTTTACTTCAGTGTCTTCCACTTAAAAGAAATTATTGAAACAGTTTTAAACAAATTCGCAGGAAGTTTAATATATCTGATTGTGAAAGACAAAAATGGCTGGATTTGACTGTGACAGAGCAGTATTGAGCTTCAAGATTATACATCTGAGCCATTTACAGCAAGGAAATGTAGGTACTCTGTATAACAACACGTATGAAGTTTAGAAATGAGCATGTGCCTGAGAAAATCAACAATCTTGGTTTAGGATCATGTCTCACACAAACCAGCACATACTGCCACAGAAGCAGGCTAGAAGCTTGAAATTTAGGGTATAAGTAATATACATGTAGCGAAAACAAAGGCGCTGATTAACTGTGAAGTTACTGCACAGCTGATCTGCTCCTTTGTTTTCGCGTATGCTGATCGTTTGTTTTCCGATGTGGCGGCTCAAATTGTAACAGTTTTGTTAGCAAGTTTCCAATGTTTGTGACTCTAAAGCCAATAGCAATAATGACTGCATATGCTTTGGAAAGGTGTTTCTATATATGATGAAAATTAGAAGAAAATATAAAATATTACATTTTTTTTTTTTGGTAAAACAATTTTCTTTGATAAAAACTATAAGAGCTGCATAATGAGGAAACCTGCCTTTAATTTATTTGAGCCACGTCATGAGAAAACCAACATTTTGCATATGCGAAAACAAAGACGCAGATCTATCAGCTTCAAGGTAACCACGAAGCTGATCACGCCTTCGTATTGGCTCCAGGGATAGTAGAATTCCTCTTCTTCCTAAATCCAAAATTTCAAGCTTCTAGCCATCTTCTATGCTTGTACAGCTCGGTTTTTGTCAGACCTGTTCGAAAACCACATTGTTGGTTTTCTCACGACGCGGCTCATTTTGTTATGCAAACAACAAAAGCACAGGTCAGCCTGCTTATCCACTCTGTGATACATTTGTTGCTTGCCGCCCAAACAGTATATCAAGTAAAACCAACTGACTTCTGTAGCGACATGAGAAAACCGGTCTTCAGGGTTTCCGACCAGGTCTGACACAAACCGGCCTCTGCAGCTACAGAAGATGGCTAGAAGCTTAAAATTTTGGATTTAGGAAGAAGATGAGTTGTACTATCCGAGTAGTGAAAACAAAGGTGCTGATCAGCTGCGAAGCTGATGTGCGCCTTTGTTTTCGCAAAGGCAAAAATCCGGTTTTCTCGTGATACGGCTCAATTAGTCTGTAGGATTGAGTGCATCATCAAAGACAGGTTTTCTCATGATGTGGCAAAAAACTCACCTCTCTGTGATACTGTAGGTGTGTCACTTCATGAAAACGTGATGTAAACTTGCTACCAAAACTGTAACACGGGTCGGCGCATGCGAGGACGGTACAGTCAGGTTCTAAACCCAAATAATTCAAGACAATCTCCCACTATTATTTAATGCACATCAGCTTTGTAGAAATAGTCACTCAATGGCATTTCAGCTACCATCTGCTAGTATAGAGGCCTATAAATGTAGTTTCTTTCCTAAGACTATCAGCGACTGGAAAGACCTCCCTGACTCTCTGTTTTCCACCACTGAAAAGTCAGATGATTGTGTGTCCAATCTCGTGCGTTCTAGGGACTAATTTTCCCCCATCCAAAACCCTTGGTGAAATAATGTCATTTGGTGTGTCACCAGTAGACTATTCAGATTCAGAAGGCATGGAACCTGGGGTCAAAACTCTTAGAAACAAAGCAATCCAAATCGGGTACCTATGATTCAAACATGAATGGTTTCTGACATATACACCACTAGAGAAACTTTAACCATAACTTAGCTTTGACACAAATTGAAAGTGGCTCTAGCCCCTCCTCCAGGCATGGAACCTGGGGTCCAAACTCTTATAAACAAAGCAAACCCAATACGGTACCTAGTATGCATGATCCAAATATGAAAGAATTCTGACAACTGATTCATGAGATATACACCACTAGAAAAACTTATACAAAAACTTCGACACAAACTAGAAATTGGCTGCAAGCAAGGCTTTCAGTATACCCCCCGCAAAATTATCTGAAGCTGGCCAATAACTTCCTAAGTCAAACATGCAAAAAATTTGTCAAAGATATCTTTTCAGCATTATAATCCTTCATGTACATCCCCAGTATGCCAGTCACATCTATAAGATATTAAAAGAATATATTGAAAGCTTGAGGTTGATTTCACTGTATGCACTATGATCATTGTTTATCATGAGAAATGGTAAAAATTGGCTAAGTTAAATAAAAGCTGTAAGTTTGTCAAAAATTAAATTTTCAGCATGAAAATTATTCATGCACATCTCAAATATATCTGGAACAAATCTACAAAGAATCTTAAAGAAACATTGAAAGCCCTAGGAGGAGTTGATTTCACAAAGTATGCATTACCAACCATTATTGTATATAAGCAATGGTCAAGAAATGGCTATGTTGAAAAATGATGTAAATTTGTCAAATATCACTTTTTCAGTATTATAATTATTCATGCACATCTTCAATATGTGTGGAACATGTCTGCAAAGTATTGAAAAGAAATACTGAAAGCCCCAGGAGGAGTTGATTTCACAAACCATCATTGTATAAAAGCAATGGTCAAAAATGGCTATGTTAAAAAATGCTGTAAATTTGTCAAAAATTAATTTTTCAGTATTATAATTCTTCATGCACATCTTCAATATGTGAGGAACATGTCTGAAAAGTATCAAAAAGAAATACTGAAAGCCCTTGGAGGAGTTGATTTCACAAAATGTGCACTACCAACCATTTTTGTATATAAGTAATGGTCAAAAAATGGCTATGTTGAAAAATGCTGTAAATTTGTCAAAAATTATTTTTTCAGCATTATAATTCTTCATTACGTGTGGAACATATCTGCAAAGTATTGAAAAGCAATACTGAAAGCCCTAGGAGGAGTTGATTTCACAAAATATGCACTACCAACCATTATTGTTTAAGCAATGGTCAAAAAATGGCTATGTTAAAAAATGCTGTAAATTTGTCAAAAATTATTTTTTCAGCATTATAATTCTTCATGCACATCTTCAATATGTGTGGAACATGTCTGCAAAGTATTGAAAAGAAATACTGAAAGCCCTAGGAGGAGTTGATTTCACAAACTATGAACTACCAATCATTATTGTATATAAGCAATGGTCAAAAAATGGCTATGTTGAAAAATGCTGTAAATTTGTCAAAAATTATTTTTTCAGCATTATAATTCTTCATGCACATCTTCAATATGTGTGGAACATGTCTGCAAAGTATTGGAAAGAAACACTGAAAGCCCTAGGAGGAGTTGATTTCACAAACTATGCACTACCAACCATTATTGAATATGGCAATTATCGAAAATTGGCTAAGTTCAAAATGCCGTAAATTTGTCAAAATTCATTTTTTCAGCATAATACTTCTTCATGCATATCTTCAATATCTCTGGCACATATCTGCAAAGTATCAAAAGAGAATATTGAAAGCTGTAGGAGGAGTTGATTTCACAAAGTATGCACTATTAGCACTATGGCAAACATTCTATGTATAGGTTTAAAAAGTCCCATAACTCTTGCAAAACTGACCCTTTGGCCCCTAAATTCATATCACACATGTGTTGTCTAATGGTGCAGGTGTGTTGAAAATTTGAAGAACATCGGGCAAAAACTACTTAAGTTATTCAGCAAAGATGTCAAAATGTTGACGGAATGACGGAATCACGGAATGACGGAATCACGGAATGACGGAATCACGGAATTACGGACAGACTGAAAACAGTATACCCCCCTAAAACTTCGTTTTGCGGGGGGTATAAATTAAAAGTGGCCTAGACCCCCATCCCATCCCCACCAGGCATGAAACCTGAGGTACAGATTCTTAGAAACAAAGCAAACCATATATGGTCCAATTATGAAGGGTTTCTGTCAATCAGTACTAGAGAAACTTTGACATAAATTCAACCGAATTAATGAACATACAAACAAAAAGGTGAAATATTTATTGAGTATATATTGAGGGTACATGTATGATCATCTTTCTTCACATTCTTCAAGCTTCTTATAACATAGAAAAATTGATTCTGCCATCAAAGTCCAAGCCAAGTCATGTTAAAACTCACTTGAACACATTTACTTACTATAAAACAGACTAGTCTTAAATAAATATTCCAGTGTTTGTCCAGGTTTGTCAAGACTGTCCAGTTTTAGTTTAAATATACTATTTGAGCCTGTGCTTGAGAAAACCAACAATTTGGGTTCCAATCAGGTCCGACATAAACCAGGCTGCACAGTCACAGAAGACGATTAGAGGCTGGGAATTCTGGATTTAGAAAGTAAAGGAAATGTACTATCCGTGTAGCGAAAACAAAGGCGCTGATACTGTGAAGCTGATTTGCACCTTTGTTTTCGCCTATGCAGATTGCTGGTTTTCCCATGCAGCGGCAAATTTATATATTCTGATATTTCATTCTGTTTTCTTTGTTATGTATTTTTTTTTTTTGTTTGTTTGATTTAATATTTTACATACATGTGAACCGCAATAGCTTAAGTCATATCAAAATGTTTAAATATTCGAGCCACATTGTTCGTTGGCATTAACTGGCAGCTGCTTTTCTTGGTCCAGCAGGAGAGGAATGTCGGTAGATATATTTCATGACCAAATCTTCATTTAAGAAAAGCTATGGCCGTCGAATTGATCTTAAGTACATGTGTGTGTCAATAAAAATCAGATTCAATAACTTGGCAAAATAAAAATCACCTTTGTTATCATGTTTTAGAAACTAGAAAAATATAATAATAAAGGGCATCTATGAATCTACTCATATATCAACATACAAATCAGCCGCTTCATAAAAAAAAAAAGATTTTTGCATATGTCAAAATAAAGACGCAGATCAGCTGTGCAGTAACTGCACAGCTGATCAGCGCCTTTGTTTTCGCTATATAGATAGTACAGTCCCTCTTCTTGTAAATTCCGAAATTTCAAGCATCTAACCCTTTTCTGTGACGGTACAGACTGATTTGTGTCAGACCTGGTCGGAAACCCCGAAGACTGTTTTTCTCGCGTCACGGCTCAAATGTATCTGTAGAGGGTGGAATGACAGGAAACATAACATCAACATGGACACATAACAAACCACAATATGAAAATAAATGAGCCGTCATGAGAAAACCAATGTTTTGCATGAGTGAAAACAAAGGCGCAGATCAGCTTCGTAGTAACCGCGAAGCTGATCTGCGCCTTTGTTTTCGCTACTCGGATTGTAAAATTCTTCTACTTTCTAAATCCCAAATTTCAAGCCTCTAGCCATTTTCAGTGCTTGAACAGCATGGTTTGTGTTGGACCTGTTTGGAAACCACATTGTTGATTCTCTCATGACAAGGCTCAAATATGAATGTAGATTATCTTCACATAGTCTATTCTATAATGTCTGAAGCAATTTTTTACCTATAACTTTAACAAGTAGTTCTTTTTTAATGGAACATATATCAATAAACAGTCCGTTGTTTGAATTTTGAAGTCATGAAAATATATACTGTAACGGCCATTTTGAGTATTGAAAACGGCCTCAACAGTTACGCCCAGTTTATTCATTTACAAACAAGATGACTTCATAGACATGGTCAAGATAACCAGTTTACCACATCATGAGAAAACCAACAATCATAGTATATAAATTGAGCTAGCAGAGCTGCCACATGAAAACAACCAACAACATGCATAGGCAAAACAAAGGCACAGATCAGCTGTGCAGTAACTGTTTTTATTATACAGATAGTACCGTTCCACTTCTTAAATCTGAAATTTAAGCTTCTAGCCTGCTTCTCTAGCTGTACAGGCTGGTTTGTGTCGGACCTGGTCTGAAACCCAAATTGTTTGTTTTTCCCATATAAAGGCTAAAATTGAGTGTTAAAACTACTTACTGTAATCAGGGTTGACTTCATTTCCACTGCCGTCACTCATCTCACCAGCCCCAGAAGTGGAGGGTCCAGGTCCCATCTCCATCATGTTGGTAACACCTGTGGCTCCCCGACCCTGGGCCTCCTGTTCCGGGGTCACAGCACCTGCGATATCTTCTCTCAGTCCTGACTTATTCACAGCTTCAACTTTAACACTAACCGTTGGTTCAATACCAGAATCATCCTCCTGAGTTATCCCTGCTATCAAAGTACTTGCCGTACTTGATGTACTAGCATTGTCCGACTTTTCTTGTTCCATTTTCACACTCTCGTTCTGAGCTTGGATTTCTGTAAGTTTTGAAAGGTCGGAAGCTAAGTTAAGTCCTTCAGGAGGTGCTAAGTCACTTACTTTAACACTGATTGGTGCGTTTGATATTGTTGATTCTGAAGAATTTGAAGCCTCATCCGGAGGAATGGGGGACAAAACTGGCATGTTAACATTCGATGGCACATTTGAAGCAGGTGCACCATGAACAGTTGCCACTGTTGACACTGACAACGTTGGGGCTCCACTTATTGATGGTGGTTCACTGGTCTGGGGAGTCCCTGATACTACAGGAACGGTCTTGGCTACTGATTCACCGGATGTTTCTGAAGCACCCGACACTGATGCTATTTTAATGGCTGTCTCTGTCAAAGTATTTACTGGCTGTTTAGGTACTACAGTCTCTGGGGTTCTCATGACCTCAGGCTGTTTTGCAATAGTATTTGTCTGTGGTTTTGCAACAATATTTGTCTGTGGTTTTGCAACAGTATTTGTCTGCAGTTTCGGTTTCTCTGGTACAATTTCAACATCATCATCGTCGTCTGGAGCTTCTATTTTGATAACTTCATTGGGATCAATGTTCATCCTCTTGGTGTTCTGAGGTTCTGTTGGAAGTCTCATTGAAGTGCCTGGCTGTTTTGGGGGCACAGATGAACTAGAATTTTGGGTATTCCCTTGCTGATTAAAGTTTAAAGCGGGTTTCTTAGGACGCGCTTTAGGGTATGGTTCATGTCTAATATTCCCGAGAGCAACTCTTTGAGCTCCCTGTGGGGATGTTCCTGTTAATGGTTGCATGTGAGGAGATGAGTTTATCCTACCCTGAGTGGGTGGCACGCCACTCTGACGTGGGGAAGTCTGAAATCTTGTTGAGAATTGCTGTTGCCTGGGTGACACCTGTAACCGTGTGGGCGTGAAACGAGGCCGCATCCCAGTTGCGAATCTAGTGGGTGTTGTAGGAACTCTCATGATTCTGTTACTGGCCTCTAGCAGACTTTGTCTCTCCTTCTCTCTCTCCTGTCTTTCCTTCTCTCTCTCCCTTTCTTCTTCTTTCTCCTTCTCAATCTGCTTCTGGCGGTGGTGTCCTAAAAATTAAAATTCACCATAAGGTAGCACGCCTGAAGTGAGCCACTACGCGAGTAAGCCAGTCTTTGTGGGTTTCTGACTAGGTCCGACAATAAGAGCTGTCCCAGGACAGCGTAGCTCGCCTGACTTGTGCTTTGCCACTAAATCTATCAAAATCTATGGCCAATGACCTTTGACCTCAAGGTCACTCAGGTGGGTCGTGATGGTACAGCGTAAAAGTTCAGACAAATATCTACAAACATGCAAAGTATCAACTTGATAAATCTACATGTTCAAGAGATGTAGACTTATAAAAAGTTTAACCAAAACTTTTACACAAAATTTGCAAGTCTGTGACAATGACCTCAAGGTCACCCAGGGTAGGCCATGATGGTACACTCCAACCTCGTTAGTACGCAACGGTCGGGGTCCAAAAAATTGAACCGCGTTATAAGTGAATCGCTTACTAACGACTGATACACCAACAGGTCCTTGCCTGTTTGTGATTTGAAGAACCACCTGTACTTATGGTATCTTCTTATGTATTAAATGGTTTTACTTCAATAGCATATTTGTAGGTAAAAAATGTGTTGTACCTTTGATATTTTATCAGTAAAATTCTTTCAATTTTATAGATTTGCTATTATAAATCATTTTTTTAGTTGAATTGAATTTAATTATGTAAATGGAATTATACATAATTGTCAGTTACGTAAGACTATGCAGATTGTGTTGGATAAATACAGATTTTACCAAAACGTATGTACAACGTTTTTACAAGGGGGAGCAACTGTAGTCAAATTATGCGCTTGAACAACCCAGATCAAGGTCATTGTATTGGCGTTTTTCCACTGAGCTACTACATGACAAAAACTAAAAAAGTGAAAGAGAGACAGTAAAGACTGATATATTCTACCCCTGATCTGTGTTTACTGTGTGCTTTATAGTTTGAGTGTTGTAAGTTGACAATTATCAGAAACCCTTTCATACAGGGTGGTCTGATCATTCCCTGATTATATTGCCCTAATTAATATTTTGTTCGGCACTGGCCCATTCATTGTTTACGACCGGATGTTTGCATAAATTACGTAAGTTGATCCCAATGACACTGCTCAATCATCTGGTGTAGACTAATTGGCGTTTTTATTGATTGGATTTAAAAGTTTGTTTATTCAATTGATTAATGTTTGACACCTTGTATATTCTGACCAGGTATGAGGATTTTTTAAGAATGAATGAGAGATCATTTTGTGGGATTTTCAGATCAATTTTTTTTTTTTTTTTTTTTTTGAGATCGTTTTTTCCCATAATCAGAAATTTTTGGGGTCCAAGCAGGCACCGCGTTATACCGGTAAACGCGTTATACTGATGCGAGTACTAACGAGGTTGGAGTGTATTGCATAAAGCTTCAGACCAATATCTACCAACATGCAAAGTATCAACTTGATCCATCAACATGTTCAAGAGACTTATAAAAAAACTTAAACAAAAAATTTCTAAGTCTGTGACCTTGACCTCAAGGTCATCCAGGGTGGGTCATGATGGTACCGCATAAAACTTCAGACCAATATCTACTAACAAGCAAAGTATGAACTTGATCCATCAACATTTTCAAGAGATATGGACTTACAAAAACTTTAATCAACCAGAGGACCATTGGTCCTGAGAACGCTCACCTGAAGCCTGATCTTGGAGTATTAAGTCATCATGAAATGACCTTGACCTTGAATACTCACACACCTTTATTGACTTCATAAGTTGTCTGCATCTGCAAAGTTTCAGGTCTCAGGCTGCAATAGTTTCCAAACCCAGTGATTTCTGAGAAAACCATAATTTTAATTTTGATATTTAAATGACCTGGGGTCAAGGTCAAGAAATTAATTAATTACTTACCTTCATTGACTCCATTAGTTGTCTGCATCTAGCAACTTTCAGGTCTCAGGCTGCACAAGTTTCCAAAATATCCACTGTTTTCGCCTTTTCCCATGTAAAAGCCTATGTTTCCAAAATTGACATTGCCGTAAAATGGGTCAAGGTCATCATAGGGTCATTATTTCAACAGACTATGATGGGCTGGAGTCCCAAATGCTACATACCAAGTTTCGCGTAAATCGGCCAGCCGGTTCTGGAGAAGAAGATTTTTGAGTGGTTTTTACCATAGTTGGGCATGGCAGCCATCTTGGTCATGTGACCCGAATTTTCGCGATCAAACTTTTGTTCCCCCTATCCATAGACGCTCCACATAAAATTTCACTTTGATTGGCCGAGTAGTTTCAGAGAAGAAGATCTTTAAAAAGTGTGTATGGACAACAGACTGGCCAAGGTCAAGAGATGACCTTGACCTAAATTAATCATATACCTTCATCTACTCCATTAGTTGTTTGCATCTACCACTTTTCAGGTCTCAGGCTGCAACAGTTTTCAAAAAATCCATAGTTTCACTTTTCCAATGTAAAAGCCTATGTTTCCAAAATTGACATTGCCGTAAATAGGTCAAGGTCATCCTATAGTCATCATTTGATCAAACTATGATGGGCTGGAGTCCCAAATGCTACATAACAAGTTTCGTGAAAATCAGCCTGCCGGATCTGGAGAAGAAGATTTTTGAGTGGTTTTTACCATATATGGGCGTGGCGGCCATCTTGGTCATGTGACCTGGATTTAGCAATCAAACTTTCGTCTCCCCTACTCATGGATGCTCCACATAAAATTTCACTTTGATTGGCCAAGCAGTTTCAGAGAAGAAGATCTTTGAAAAGTGTGTATGGACGACAGACTGGCCAAGGTCAAGAGATGACCTTGACCTAAATTAATCATATACCTTCATCTACTCCATTAGTTGTTTGCATCTACCACTTTTCAGGCCTCAGGCTGCAATAGTTTTCAAAACATCCATAGTTTTCACTTTTTCCCATGTAAAAGCATATGTTTCCAAATTTGACCTTGCCGTAAAATAGGTCAAGGTCATCCAAGGGTCATCATTTTATCAAACTATGATGGGCTGAAGTCCCCAATGCTACATACCAAGTTTCGTGGAAATCTGCCCACCGGTTCTGGAGAAGAAGATTTTTGAGTGGTTTTTACCATATATGGGCGTGGCGGCCATCTTGGTCATGTGACCTGGATTTCGCGAGCAAACTTTTGTCTCCCCTATCCATGGATGCTCCACATAAAATTTCACTTTGATTGGCCAAGCAGTTTCAGAGAAGAAGATCTTTGAAAAGTGTGTATGGACGACAGACTGGCCAAGGCCAAGAGATGACCTTGACCTAAATTAATCACATACCTTCATCTACTCCATTAGTTGTTTGCATCTACCACTTTTCAGGTCTCAGGCTGCAATATTTTCAAAAAATCCATAGTTTTCACTTTTTCCCATGTTAAAGCCTATGTTTCCAAAATTGAACTTGCCGTAAAATAGGTCAAGGTCATCCAAGGGTCATCATTTTATCAAATTATGATGGGCTGGAGTCCTTGATGCTACATACCAAGTTTCGTGGAAATCGGCCCAACGGTTCTGGAGAAGAAGATTTTTGAGTGGTTTTTACCATATATGGGCGTGGCGGCCATCTTGGTCATGTGACCTGGATTTCGCGATCAAACTTTCGTCTCCCCTACCCATGGATGCTCCACATAAAATTTCACTTTGATTGGCAAAGCAGTTTCAGAGAAGAAGATCTTTGAAAAGTGTGAATGGACGACAGACTGGCCAAGGTCAAGAGATGACCTTGACCTAAATTAATCACATACCTTCATCTACTCCATTAGTAGTTTGCATCTACCACTTTTCAGGCCTCAGGCTGCAATAGTTTTCAAAAAATCCATAGTTTTCACTTTTTCCCATGTAAAAGCCTATGTTTCCAAATTTGACCTTGCCGTAAAATAGGTCAAGGTCATCCAAGTGTCATCATTTTATCAAACTACGATGGGCTGAAGTCCCCGATGCTACACACCAAGTTTCGTGGAAATCGGCCCACCGGTTCTGGAGTAGAAGATTTTTGAAGGGTTTTTACCATATATGGGCGTGGCGGCCATCTTGGTCATGTGACCTGGATTTCGCGATCAAACTTGAAATGCCACTACCCAAGGAGGCTCCACATAAAATTTCAACTAGATCGGCTATGCGGTTTCAGAGAAGAAGATCTTTGAAATTGTGGACGACGACGGACGGACGGACGACGACGGACGACGGACGGACGCCGGATCATGGCCATCCTATTAGCTCACCTTGTGAGCCTTTGGCTCAGGTGAGCTAAAAACTTAAACACAAAATTTCTAAGTCGGTGACCTTGACCTCAAGGTCACCCAGGGTGGGTCATGATGGTACCGCATAAAATTTCAGACCACTATCTACTCACATGCAAAGTATCAACTTGATCCATCAACATGTTCAAGAGATATAGACTTATAAAAACTTTAACCAAAAACTTTTAACACAAATTTTGCAAGTCCTAACCTTGACCTCAAGGTCACCTAGGGTGGGTCATGATGGTACTGCATAAAACTTCAGACCAATTTCTACCAACATGCAAAGTATCAAATTGATCCATCAACATGTTCAAGAGATGTAGACTTATAAAAACTTTAATCAAAAACTTTAACATTTGAGCAACACGAACGCAAACGCTGACGCCGGGGTGACTGCAATAGCTCTTCCTGTACTTTTGTAAAGGCGAGCTAAAAACTGGTAGCCTCCTGGTACCATATCTCGAACCACTTTTATAACATTGTTACATGCAATAATCTTAGAACATGCAATAAAATTAATTTAATCCTCAGCTTTTGTAGACACAACATTGCCAACGTCAATGACCTATTAAATTATGTGTGACGTCATATGGCGCGTGCACAGCACGGTCTGTTGCATCACCACTAAAAATCATGTTTCCTTCAGTTAATGGAACCAACTCTCGAACAGACTATTTGAGCTCGTTTTCATATATAATAATGCGAGGGAATCAGGGAAAAACAGTGTGTAGTCACCCAGGAGGTATTTAAATGTAAGATTATATGGTAAAATGCAGGCATGTTACCACGTAGGTCATTATGAGTAGGTCCAACCTAAACACTGGTCTCTTACTACACTTTGTTTCCTTGTATTTTTGCCAGCACCAAAACTGAGCAGACTTAGCCAATTTCTGTTTGATTTTTTGGGATTAAACAAGTGATCACACTAGGGAGAGCCACTAGGAATGGGAGGTAGTACCAGTAACAAAAGAAAAACGTTCTTGTTGCTAATGCGATTTTCACGGACACTCTATTTTCACAGGGGTGTAAACAAACGTTTGTAAAGCTAGAAGACGCTAGGTGTGTTTCATTCGTCCAAAATTGATTTGAATACATAGAAGATAGCTTCTGGCATGAGATAGAAAATAAAATGGAATTCAGGAATGTTTTTGAGCAAAAAAAAATTTTTCAGACAATCAGAGTAGATGCATTTTACTTTGATTTTGGGCGGTTTCCATCGTCTGCTAGGGAAATCCAAAACGAGGCTGTCACTTGGCACTGTGCCTGTTTTGTCGTTCATTGACTGATGAAGAAAAACCCGTCCAAATTGTTTTCTTGTGGACCAGAGTTTATGTTTTGTTTAGTGTAAATCAAATTATTGGTCGAGAGTTGGTCCCATTCGAGAAATGGTACCAGGAGGCTATATGCACCCTTGGAGGAAAGATAGAATCTTGAAATTATGGGTGTCAGTTGAGGAGAATTGTACTATCCGTGTGGCGAAAACAAAGGCGCTGATCAGTAACTGCACCGCTGATCTGTGTCTTTGTTTATGCATAAGCAAAAATCTGGTTTTCTCATGCTGCGGCTCAAATATGAACATTCTCTCTTTCTACATTTGGAATTGTTAAAGACAAATCTGAGTGTGTTCATTAACAAAAATAATATTCATGCTTTTTCTGGATTATTAATTTCTCAAATTGCCAAACTGGCATGTGTTGTCTTTAAAATTACAGTAAGTCTTAACTGAGCCGCGGCGTGAGAAAACCGGTCTTTGGGGTTTCCAACCTTGTCTGACACAAATCAGCCTTACAGTCTCTGAAGATGGTTAGAAGCTTGAAATTTCGGATTCAGGAAGAAGAGTAATTGTACTATCCGAGTGGTGAAAACAAAGGCACTGATCAGCTGTGCAGATACTGCACAGCTGATCTGCGCCTCTGTTTTTCTCATGACGCGGCTGAATTAGTGAGAACTTTAAATCTGCTAGGTAAGGAAAATAGAAAAAAAATACCTTCCCATAAATGTTTCCATATTTTTAACTCATTTAAGCCAGGGGTCATTTTTATGGGACATAGGCAAACAGTATAGTCCCAGAATGCAGCGTCCCATCTGGGGCAATACTATTTGCTTAAAGAAATTAAAGCGAAAAATGGAATAATAAACAATTTAGATTACTCCTGATCACTCCTGGTGCTCTTAAAAATGAAAGTGGACTCACCCAAATGATAATCGTGGGCAAGTCCATTTCTCATATATATGTTAATAAGTATTAATTTAAATAGATACATACTATTAAGACAGAAACCCAGAAATTGTGTCTTGATGTCATCATGGGTATCAAGGAAAACTTTCCCCGACTCAGATCCAATATGACTGAGACTGCCATCCGCCACTGAGGCAGTGAGAAGTAGCGAGTCTTCACCTGTATGCTCCGATAGCTGGCCAACCTGTAATGTGAACATAGCCGTGAGGAAAAACACCTGAGAGCATTTGCATGTGAAAACCAACAATCTTGGTTTTCGACCAGGTCCGACACAAACTCGCCTGTACAGTCATAGGAGCAGGCTAGAAGTCTGAAATTTCAAATTTAAGAAGAAGAAGAAGAAGAGGGATTTTACTATATACTGCACAGCTGATCTGCGCCTTTGTTTTCACCTACGCATGTTGTTGGTTTTCTTATGTGACGTCTCCCTTATGAGTTATCAATAGCACTTGTATTTAAGCATTTTATATACAATCATGTAAATGTTTGTATAAGAAAGCTGAATGTGGAAAATAACAAAACAGTAATAAACAGTCTATATGTTTGAACTAATCATATGTATATACAACAATTTTTCAGTCATCTCGGGACACAGTCTGATCTTCTTAGGTAGTTCTGTTGCTAAATTGTACTTACAAGCGTCTTTCATCAGGAAAACATGTCCGTAAAATGTAAACCCCCTTAAACCCCACATTTACATGTATATACATAGTAAAACTGGGGTTTGTCGGGGGTATACCAATTTTTCTTATTTTTGCTCCAAAACATAGATTGTGGGTACGTGTGCCCACAATCTATGTTTTGAGCAAAAATAAGAAAAGCATAGCGGTTCTAACGAGTACCCACAATCTATGTTTTGGAGGAAAAATATCAAAATATTTCCAACAAAATTTCCAATTTCTTCACCACAAAAAAATCTTGGATGGGCAAGTTTTCGTAATGTTCATGGGCACAGTACAGATAGGGTTTGAACAAAGATCTGTGGTTTTGGATACCTTAACTCTATCATCAGAACAGCATGCAGTGGTTTTACCGTTAAAAATGTGTGAGACAACCCTGTATGTCCAGCCATATTCATAACACACATGCACTACTATGTGAGCCGCACCTTGAGACTGATCAGCACCTTTGTTTTCGCTACATGGATAGTACAATTCCTCTTCTACTTATATCCAAGGTTTCAAGCTTTTAGCCCTTTTCTGTGAATGTACAAGCTGATTTGTGTGGGACCTGGTCAGAAACCCCAAAGAAAGAACAGTCTTCTCATGACATGGGTCATTTCTTACCAACTGCTGTATCTGATTTTTGAGCACCGCCTTCAATATGACTTTGTACCCTGGAACCTCCTTAATCACATCCATATCAGCGGACTGCATCGTTGACAAGTCAAAGAGTCTAAATCAACATCAAAATAGTTGTATTATTTCCTCTGCTCTTATCAAGTTTTTCAGCCTGTTTCTTGGTTGACGTAGTTTGTCAGCCAGTTTTTATCTTGACATCTAGCAGTACCTCAACATGCCAGCAGCGCCATGCAGCCAGTCAATCACTGCAACAAGTTCTGAAAGCAAACAGAAGAATGGTGTGGTTACAGTCTAAAACCAGAGGACCAATGGTCTTGTAAACGCTCACCCGAGATCTACTGTATATTTGAATCCATATCCTTGTGCACAGCCCAGAGTCAACCTTGGTCAGAGAACTTACAAATAATCTTCTATTTATTTGCCCATTTTTGTTTCCCCATGAAATGGCATTTTATCACTTTCCTGAGTTCCTCCAAAAAATGCATATAGATGATCCAAGTCGGCTTTGACTTAAAATAGGTGAAGGTCACCCAAGGTCATGATTTATCTAAAGTAAAACTTTGTAGATTCATTGATGCTTCATGCCAAGTTTCAAATTCATAGACCTTCTGGCTTTGGAGAAGATTTTTAAAGTATTTTGGTATGTTTAGCCTTGGCAGCCATCTTGGTCATGTGACCTGGATCATTTTATATACACATTAATTTCCCCTTTGCAAGAAGGCTTCATATGAAAGGTTTTGATTGACCAAGTGGTTTCACAGGAGCATATGTTTAAAGTACAGCTGACCATATACATGGATTTCACCCCTTGAGGCCAAATTTTTACAAACATATAATATATTCTGTCCATTTTCCTATTCACAGCAAATTTTCACACATTTAATGCCATTTTACCAATTCAAATGCATAGGCGCATTCAAGTGGTTTCAGAGGAGAATATGTTTAAAGTACAGATGACCATATATATGGATTTTGCCCCTTGAGGCCAAATTTTTACAAACATATAATATATTGTCCATTTTCCTATTCCAGCAAGTTTTCACACATTTAATGCCATTTTACCAATTCAAATGCATAGGCGCATTCAAGTGGTTTCAGAGGAGAATATGTTTAAATTACAGATGACCATATACATGGATTTTGCCCCTTGAGGCCAAATATTTACAAACATATAATATATTCTGTCCATTTTCCTATTCACAGCAAGTTTTCACACATTTAATGCCATTTTACCAATTCAAATGCATAGGCGCATTCAAGTGGTTTCAGAGGAGAATATGTTTAAAGTACAGATGACCATATACATGGATTTTGCCCCTTGAGGCCAAATTTTTACAAACATATAATATATTCTGTCCATTTTCCTATTCACAGCAAGTTTTCATACATTTAATGCCATTTTACCAATTCAAATGCATAGGCGCCTAAGCTGATTTTACTGCAAAACAGTGTAAAGTAGGTCAAGGACATTCCAGCGTCATGATTTATATAAGTTTTGTAGAGCTTGAGACCCTGATGCTACATGCTAAGTTTCAAGATTATAGGCCTTTTGGTTCAGGAGAAGAATATTTTTAAACATTTTGGATATTCATGTCCCTGGCGGTCATGTGACCTGGACCATTTATATAATCATTCATTCTCCTTCTACAAGAACATTACTTATAAAATTTAATTTTTGAGTGGGGAAGACGTTCAGGGATTTTTTTTGTGTGTCTCAAGTGGCCAAAATAAGGCTCCATTCCCAATGGAAATTAGGTGACTTTTTCCCCAATTTGGAGGAAAAAATTCCCAATCACAGCTGAACATAATTCTCAACAGTATCTAAACATTGTGAAAATCAAACACTGCTGTTTGAAATGATGTTTAACTTTGATTATAAGTTATTAGTTAATGATTTAAAATGATTAACCTTAATTAACTATGTCAAATGGGAAATATCATCAACTTTGCATGCTTTGAAAATTTCCCAAATTCTGGGTGTATGTCGCTAATTTTCCCAATCAGAAAGGCCCTAGGGCCCCTTCCCAAAACTGCAGAAAAAATCCCTGACATTTTTGCTATAGCCTTGGTGGCCATCTTGGTCATCTCGTACGAGTACTATGTTTTGAAGCATAAATAAGAAAATTAGGTATACCCTGATGTTTTAATAGGTGATCGCTGACCAGATAATTAATTTTTCGGATACACAGGAAATAATAAAATAGTGACAGAAAATAAGATAAATATCTAGTGTTTTTTATACATGTGTAACTAAAAGCTTATGTGTCGCGAACTATTCGTCAACCTTTCCCTAAAGAAAGTTTAAGTTTTAAACAGGTTTGAAAATTTTATGTGAATTTATGCAACAAAATATTTGTGGACCCGCAGCAAAGTCATCACAAATCTGACCCGCGAGAGTTGAGAAATGTCACAAATACAGCCCCTTTCACTCGAGTTTGCCATTTGAGCATTTGCATCACACAAGAAGACCATCGGCTCAGCCAAGGTCAGATGCAATTTTTGTACTTGTGTCTTGTTATATGCTTGTAATTTGCACACCAATACACTGACACACTTTGTTTTTTGTTCAGGGAAGAGCTGATGTATTGTCCTAAGTGGCCCCAGAAAGAAAAAAACCTTCTCGGGCTTCATTATATTTGTGGTATTGGTCGAAGTAGTCCAAAAATGGCCAAAAATCAGTGTTATGCTGTTTCATTTAAAAAATGGCTTTTTTGGACATAAATTTTCACATAAATGCATCTTCATGTGCTTGTTCTGTTTTCAATATTTGTATAGCTAATTATGTCTTCTTTCTTTTGCAGGTTGAATTAACAGTCTATGTTAAACGGATCACAAATGGCAACCAAAACAACAAATGTCTTCTTTGTTATATATTTCCCCAAAAATGAAACCTGAGTGTTAGCATGACATCCCAGTCTCAGCTAAAGCAATGTATTCAACACTGCTGAAATGAAATGTGTATTGTTTTACATCAGTTAATGAAATTATATAATGCTGACACCATCAACAGACACACCGGTTCAAAATTTTCTCATTAAGTGTATGCTACAAAATGTCAAAAAAATCTGTCTTGTCCGTAGACACCCTTTCTTTTAAAGAAGGGTTTGAGAGATGTAGGTTATGCTTTTGTATGTGATGTATGTTTTCATAAAGACCAAGTTTATATAGAAAGTTTGTAGATGTCAACTGTTTACAAACACATACATACAAAAATGCTTTGTCCGTAGACATGTCTTGTCCGTAGACGCCCAACATCTATGGATACTAAAGTAAATATACTAGCAAAAACTGACTTTTTATCATCAAATTTGGTTTAGTTTTATTGTCAGGACTCATTTAAACAAATTTGGAAAATATTTGTCGAGTAAGTCTCCATGATTTTTCTTCAACATACGACGAAAAGCCATTTTAGCACAAAAAATATCTTCTGTAAGTGGATATACAAAGAATCATAGGTATATTTTTGTCCTTTTTTATGATTATTGTAAAACTGGTGTTGTCATGCTAAAATACACAAGGCAAGTAGCAATACATACAAAAGCATAACCTACGTCTCTCAAACCCTTCTTTAAAAGAAAGGGTGTCTACGGACAAGACAGATTTTTTTGACATTTTGTAGCATATACTTAATGAGTAAATTTTGAACCGGTGTATCTGTTAATGGTGTCAGCATTATACTAGAAAAAGTGCCTTGAGAGGCAGGTATACCCCCCGCTGGTAGCTCTCCACCCCGACCCCTAAGCCCACCGCCCCCGACCCAGACATATTCACTGACACATTGAATCTCAATTCCCAAATTAAAAAGAGCACCCTCAACAAGTAAATCTTTAGCTGGTAGCTCCCCACCCCGAACCCTAAGCCCACCGCCCCCGACCCAGACATATTCACTGACACATTGAATCTCAATTCCCAAATTAAAAAGAGCACCCTCAACAAGTAAATCTTTAAAATTTGAATTTGCAAAAAGCACTGTCTAAAAGCATTGACAGGTGTGTGTGTGGGTAGGGGTGGGGTGGGGGAGGAGAAGTGTAATAGAATGACAGACTATTATAGAGCAGTATACAGAGCTGACTTGTATACTCAATCTAGGACTTGATTGCGGACATTGAGGGTCAGGTCCTCGGTCCTACATGGAAAATAGAATGTCATTCTTTAATAATATTAATAAAAAATAGATCTTGACCTCTAGCCCCACCCTGGGCATAGAACCTAGAGTGCCATGTCATTAGGAACAAGGCAAACCTATGGTGCAAGTATGAATGTTTTCTAAACATGGTGGTAAAAAAAAGTACAGAAAATACAATTTTTAAATAAGTTCTAGATTTTGACCTCTAGCCCCACCCCCTGCACATGGACCCTAGTCTGAACCTTACAGGGTACCTATGGTCTAAGTATGAATGCTTTCTGACAAGACTTATTTGATGTCAAGAAAATAGACTTACAGAAAATTTATCATGGTCTCTATCATATTATAAATGTGTCCTAGATTTTGACCTTTAGCCCCACCCCTGGGGATGGTACCATTGATTATGAAAGGAAACCCTATAAGGCATCTTTGAACTAAATATGAATACATTCCTATGATTGTTTGTTAAGATATGGACTTAGAGAAGAAACAGTAACATTGTATAAAGCACATTTTAAAGGTGACCTAGATTTTGACCTCCAGCCCCACCCCCCAGGCATGGACCCTGGGGTCCCACCTCATGGAAACAAAGCAAACCCTATAGGGTACCTATGGTCCAAATATGAATAGTTTCTGATCATTGGTTCATGAGATATACACCTCTAGAGAAACTTTAACCAAAACTTTGACATAAATTGTATGAATGTTCCGGAATTACGAACGAAGAAACGAACGAACGAACGGAAAAGCGAACTATATACCCGTCTGCATAAATGCCGGGGGTATAATAATTTCATTAACTGATATATTAACAATACACATTTCATTTCAGCAGTGTTGAATACATTGCTTTAGCTGAGACTGGGATGTCATGCTAACACTCAGGTTTCATTTTTGGGGAAATATATAACTAAGAAGACATTTGTTGTTTTGGTTGCCATTTGTGATCCGTTTAACATAGACTGTTAATTCAACCTGCAAAAGAAAGAAGACATAATTAGCTATACAAATATTGAAAACAGAACAAGCACATGAAGATGCATTTATGTGAAAATTTGTGTCTTTAAATGAAACAGCATAACACTGATTTTTGGCCATTTTTGGACTACTTCGACCAATACCACAAATATAATGAAGCCCGAGAAGGTTTTTTCTTTCTGGGGCCACTTAGAACAATACAGCAGCTCTTCCCTGAACAAAAAACAAAGTGTGTTAGTGTATTGGTGTGCAAATTACAAGCATATAACAAGACACAAGTACAAAAATTGCATCTGACCTTTATCCTATATATGTCTTGTCCGTAGACAACCAGATTGTCCATTTACAAGCAAAACAAGAAGGATTGATCTGCCTTTGCATCATGAGATGGCAGTTGTCATAGACAAACCTACAGAAAATATGTTTTAGCTCTTGGAATCAAATAGCTATCTTTTGTGCATTCTATGTCCTGTTCGTAGACACCTGAGTTAGCGAGAAAAGCCAGCATGATTGAATGATATAGGAAAATTTCTGGTTTATTTTTTTAAAACCAGTTATTGAATCACAAACTTTGTATAATGATTAATGATATGTTTTCTTTTTTTCATACTGTGAGCAGGATAGCCCATAATCATATAATAATAGCCCAATCTATCATTTATACATACATTTTCATGTTGACAAAATTGGACAAAACAGTTACAGGTCAACCTCATTTTAACGCTATCTTTGGGGTCCATAGAAACAGACCGTGTTATAAGTGAACCGTGTTATAATGAGGTTATTTACTATAGACATATAGCAAAATAGTCAACTTGGGAGCCATGACATGGCCGTGTTATATTGAAAACCGCATTATAATGAGGCGCGTTATAATGAGGTTGAAGTGTACCTGTATTTAATGCTTCCTAAATATTTCTTATGATGTTTTAATTAGAAAATATGATTCATAAAATGTTTGTGTGTTTTATTAGGCTTACTACAAAGGAACATACCAATTTGTCTTGTCCGTAGACATTTTAGCTAAATTTTGGGTGTAATTTTGAAATCGTGATTTCTTTGGTATAAGAAGACATAGGATAACAAACAAGGTCTCGTTTTGTTCGGTATGACCTACAGTTTTTTATCAAGTGGGCTATTTATCTTGCTGAAGCCCCAAAAATTATTTATTAAAAAAGATATGAGGTATTTCTTTGTCAATACAAGACTTTTTGTTACTTTCTTTGCCATAAAAAGAACAAAAAGTATGAAAACATAGCATATTTACTACCAAAATCTTTCTCATAATGTACCCATCAACTTATGAAAACATTTGAACCACTGTGAGATATTTGAAATCAATTAAAGTTTATTTAAATTTTATTGCCTTGTTGTTTTATTTTCACTTAAAATTCATTTTCAACCTAAAATCATGAAGTTACAATTTATACTAAACCAAAATACCACTTGGATTCTGGTATTTCAAAGTACATACTAAATGGAAATGCAAACAAAAACTGAAATGTAAGAACTTGATTTTTGACCTCTGGTGAAACAAAAAATTGCATCTAAGCTTGGCTGAGCCGCATGTATTCTGAAGATCTGAGTTTATTTTCATTTTGTCCACAAAGACATCTGGATTGACTGATCTGCTGATTTGAGTGACAGGTGCAAACTAAATGACCTGTAAAACGGCAAACTCAAGTGAAATTGTTATCTTACTATGTGGAATTTTGGCCATGTAGATACTGATAGGTAGCCGCTAAAATTGATAAAATTCTGTTAATATCCATATCCTATTTCAAATGTGTGTTCTCAATATGCATTGTATATGTTGTGCAAAGAAATTTGAAATAAAAATGTGCTTTAATCAAACAATTACAATGTTTTTATCAGAAGAGGTGACATCATTACACCGGTCCCGATAGCGTAATGGTTAGAGCGTTCGCTTTGGAAGCGGGAGGCGCGGGTTCAAATCCGGGCCATGTCATACCAAGGACGTTAAAAATGGTACCAGTGGCTACCTTGCTTGGCGCTCAGCATTAATAAGGCAAGCACTGGCTTCTCTTCTCTCAAAAAAAGATAACTTCAATGATGGGAGCTCCATGTAATACTCTGTTTATGAGGTGTTTGGAGTACTTGGCAGATTCAGATTCAGATTACCTAAAAATAAATGCTGAATAGATTCTAAGAACACCTGGCACCTGGGACACTGTTTCAGTTCTAAAATAGAATAAAAAGTTACCTGATTTACACAAAAACTTGATCAACATAAATGCTGAAAAGGGCAAACTCGAGTGAAAGGGGCTGTATGTCGCAGTGAAATTTTGGTGAATTTACAATGTGACAAATATGCGATACTCTCATGACTATTTAATAACAGTTGCCTGACAGTCTTGAGAAAACATGCAAATAAGTCACTGCTATCTGATGAGAAAATAAAACTAAGCAGCATTATGTCATGAGACACTCTAATGAATGTATCACAACTGTCATTCGAGTGTCTCATGAATATTGTGTGACAGTTGTATATTCATGAGACAGTCGTAAGACATGATCTAAAATAAGGCTGAAATTATGCAATATGCAAAATTGTCACATAATTGTACATGTACATTCAATGAGACTGCAATGTTACAATTGAGACTGCAATGTTAAAATTGTGTTTATATTGCTAATTGATCCAGTGGATAAGCTACTCTTTTGTGAGAGGAAATTGATTATGGTCTGCTGCTTTTCCGCTCACCGAGAACACTGAGTAATGTACCTCCACCGAATGAGCAAAAATGATGTCATCCCTTACATGCCTTATACCTGTAAATTTAAAGACTTATGCAGTATTTTATTAAATTTTGGAAAACCAAGAAAAATCACATTCTATATTTAACGTAACTGATTGTCCTATATGTATGCGATATTCAGTGTATAAATTTCGAGTAAATGTGTGGCCTTAGCCGCCTTATTTACGTGTACTGATATAAAATAAGAACTATGTGTTCCTGGTCGGGTTTTCTCCCTTTGTTGGCGAAGTATGTCACGCGATCAGGTGATTGTATGCGTTATCACTATCAGTTGTTGAGTTATAGTGTATGGGAGAAAACTTTTGTATACCAAAACACATTTATTTATTTCTTTGATTATTCAATGTTAAGTCAACAAACGATGCACATTTTTCTACACTATGCAACTGCTTATCACAATTGTTTATCAGTGTGACTTTTCCGTATTTAAGAACTGTTGCTACTTCTTTGTTTTAGTCTTTAAATCTATAGACTCACAAGTCTTTAAGTTTAAAGACAGTCTAAAATCTAAAGACAGTATGTAAATTTATGTCAGCTCTTGGACCTGATACCAAAGCTTTTATGAAAAATTAAATTTTACTTTCATATTAAATTTTTCTGCTTCGAATTCATAAAGGTCATAGCGACAACAACTGAGTCATTCACCTCATATAAATAACCAATGAATTATGATGTCATTCCAACCAAATTAAACTTTGTGAAAGTGTAGATAACTAATCATAAATTCAACCCAGTTGTCAATAGGGGCTTTAGATCTCCATTTTGGCACGACACAGGAAGCTGATAAACAGACTGGCTTACTGCGTACATTGTGAGGGAAGCTATCTATCTATATATACTGCCATACACCCTCGCGGACATTTTAGGCAGGTGAGGGCTGTCGAGCTTGGTAAGCTGAAAAAGAAATGAATAAAAGCGTGATAGTGAAGGGGATAAAAGATGACAGGTTAAAATAGTGAAGAGGAGATTAAAATCAGGTTAAAAACAACAATGTTTGGGTCTAAGGTTTGGAGTGTTGAAGTTTGCTCACTGCGACCTTGAATGAGTTAAGGTCCTGCAAACTTACAACAGCTTCTGGAAGTGCATTCCACTGTACAATGGCCAGTGGAAAAAAAGGAGTACTTGTAGTAGTTCTGACTTGTTTGAATCTGGCGGAAGGTCATTGAATGGCAGTAACGGGATATGCGATGAGTGCGTTGAACATATTCAGGGAGGGGTACGGCGACAAGTCCATACACTATCTTATAAAAGAGACATAGACGGGCGTCAGACGTCTTTGCTCTAGGGTTCTCCAGCCTAGCTGGTTGAGCATGGCAGTTACACTGGACCTAGTATCATAATTACTGGTGGTCCAACGTGCAGCTCTTCTTTGGATTTTTTCCATTTGGAGTGTCTTTTCTCTTGTGTAAGGGTCCCAAATGGGGGCTGAATACTCCAACTGGGGACAGACAAGAGTGTTGTATGCAGTTTCTCTCACCTTTTGATTTTTTGTTTTAATGTTTTGGCGGATGTAGCCTAATGTGCAAAGCCAACAATGTCAAACGTATCATCAAAGTAGTAAAGAAAGATCAAGATTTTATTAAGGATCGAGACCCCTAACCGAGGTATAGATCCAAGAATAAAGATAAGTTTTGGTCCACACTCAATTAGTGGATTGTCTCCCTTACAACCAATGTTTTGATCCAAATTCCGGGCTGAAATACAAGGCTGTGCAAAATTTGGTGATTTGTTTGGACTGGCAACGTATTATAGCAAACAACTTGTGTGAATGCAATGCTGTGTAGGCTTATTAAAGTGGTTGAAAATGCATATTCTTTACCAATTAGCGACTTTTGTTAACGCCAACCATGTTGTGAAGATTGTCTACGGGGAGTAACTCTTGCAGCAGCAGTAATAAGGATTGGGTCCGTTGAAACACCCAAACTATCCAAAAGTATCGTCGATCCACAGACTCAGGTGTAAGATTTAGTTATTAAGATGGGTATGTCAGATCAATGATTTGTACCGGGTCCAGAAACTGCCTTCGTGAATTTTTCTGTCTGTTTGAAACAGTGACCCAATTCTTTCAGGATGGTACAATGCATCTCGTCAATTATCTGTGAATGTTTGTCAAGTCCAAGTAGAGTGGTCATGTCCAGTGACATAATTCCTAGTTCACTTTGGAGGCCCTACCAGGGGTTTTGGGGATTCAGGGAGAAGGGCTATTTATTTTCAGGGATTTTGGGAGAAGGGTCATTTATTTTCAGGGATTTGGGGAGAAATCGGCATTTTAGGGAGCAGGGAGCATGGGGCTGAGGAAAAACATTTTAGGGAGCTGGGGAGAAAGGTCATTTTTCTTTCAGGGAGCAGGGAGCAAAGACCCCCCTGGGGGCTCACTTTGGTTGTCATATGACTGGCACTGTAATAATGAATTGTTCTGTTGTCTCTGGAACTCCACAGGATAGATGGATTAACAAATTAACCTTTCAAGAAGCAAACATAATTAAGTTGGTCATAAATATCTTTTATTGTCCTAGTCTGAATTGTATGTTATTAAGATCATAGATACCATTCCAGTATTAAGGTCATAAATACCATTCCAGTCATCAATGTGGTCATAGATACCATAAAATGTTGTATTAAGTCAATCATAGATACTTGTAATGCATGTTTAAATCATTTGCTGTTTATATGTTTGTTATGTATGTTTGCGTGTAGTTGGTAACAATCCTGTTTCTGGATTTTAAAACCAATAAAGATATTTGATTTGATTTTAGATGGAAGAGCCTGTTGTGTGTCACTTTGTTCTGGAAATCAATTTGTCTGGTGATGTCTACTTGTGTGACATATTCATGGTACTGTCTTCCTGTCTCGAGGCATTCTACCACCTTGACTGTCATCTTGTGGGCATGCCTTATGACTGACAACCATGTCATCATTAATTTAAAGTGTATGTCATTAACCCTATGGGCGGTTTGCATTTATTACGTCAGGATGAACATTAGTGGTTAGCAGGATCTTTGGATCTGAACTTTGATTATCTTAGTCTGCTCCAGTTTTCAGGTGGTCTTAATGATATGTGGTATGATCTTTGATGTGTTTTTTTGGAGAGGGAGTGTAACTAAAATGTTGTGTGAGCATGTATGGAGATCACGACTAATTTTCAATAGAGCTACCAAAATACGTTTTGAGAAACATGAGGTATACTCGCCATATGCATTCTCTTGCGTTTCGACAACTACACACAGGGCACCCGCCCATTGGGCTGATGAAATTTATCAGATGTATGGGGAGAATTTTAGGACCGCCACACGGCACAACACCACTGAGTTGCAGTAATAACAAATAAAATATAAACTGATCCTTTGAAAGCAGTGAAAATATTCTAAGGGAGAAAGTATGAGCCATATTGCGCTATCGAAAGGTACAAGTAGGCAAAAATCAGGAAAAGGCGCAATCAGAAAAAGATTCCCACTCCAAAAACCAAGGTGGGAAAAACAAACTAACAATCAGATACTTATACCATGAAAATATATCGCAAGCCGAATGAGCAGCTATTTTCCCAATAGGTGGCCACTCAGTTACCTTAACTTAACTAAAAATATGAAAACATACATAAGGCGCCAACCAACACAACAATTTTAAACACCAAGACATAAAACAAAAGGAACCACCACAGAAGTATCGCCTTGGAAATAAAATAAAACTGAGATCCTTTAAGAGCAGTGAGCATATTAATGAGAAAGGGGATGGGCCATACCATGGTTTCGGCTACTTAAGCCTCTTCAGTGACCCTTTAGATTTGGCAACATGAAGCCAAAGAGAATTACTGTCATTTTGTATCTTTCAACAAATTAGTCGATACAAAGACTATTATAATCAAAATGGGGCCAAATATATTAAACGTTGGTTAGAAAATGAGTCTAAACCAATAATAATTTTCTGAACTCTCAGAATACCCTCACTGATCTCAAAGGACCAAAAGGAAAATATAATCTGCACTATGGATGATGTACGGGGAGACTTTTTAGGGCCGCCACACGGCACAATACCAGCTGCAGTAATAGCAAATAAAATAAAACTGAGATCCTTTAAGAGCAGTGAGCATATTAATGAGAAAGGGGATGGGCCATACCATGGTTTCGGCTACTTAAGCCTCTTCAGTGACCCTTTAGATTTGGCAACATGAAGCCAAAGAGAAATACCGTCATTTTGTATCTTTCAACAAATAAGTCGATACAAAGACTATTATAATCAAAATGGGGCCTGGATATCAGCAAAGAAGTCACACGGATAAATCTACCGATGGCTTAAGGATGTTCGCTGCTAACATTTGACATTTCGGAACTTCCGATTTTTCTTTTGTTGAATATCTCGTAAACGGTTGCAAATATTTTCCTAATATTTTACATTTGGATACATATTGATGATATGCATTGAATGAGCATGAAAATTGTCAATCTAAGAAACTTCATTTTTTCACCCCATTTTCTGCAACTTTTCAGAAAATTTTAGTTGTCAGTAAAATTAAGGGGTAGGGTTTATTAAACTTGAATATCACACATCTTCAAATTAATTGCGCTAGTTCGATGTTTAATTTAGCAGCAGTATATGTTTAGATAGTCTTCTAAGTCAGTATTTGTGTCTTTGGTGAGCAGGTTTTAAATTTTTGGGTAGTTTTATGAAATGGGCTTTAAGAAACAAAACAGCAGAAAAACGGCTGAAAATGGCCATTTTCAAGCTGTTGGTTCTCTCTTATATGCACACTACCATATATATTTCTTTCTTTTATTCGAACAATATTACCAAGTTCTATGTTGTGTGAAAATACAAGAAAAAGTTTGAATCAACAACTATGGGTTTGGCACATTTCAAAATAATGTTTTTTTCCGACTTTTCAAGTATGGGGGTAGGGTTGGAAAAGGAATCGTAAAATTTTGTCAACCACTTCAAGATGCAATTTTTTTCTAGGTTTTTGGTCCAAAATATTCTGCGTTACTAGACGTAACTATTATGACTTTTGAAATCATTCTAGGTGTATATTTGTTCAAGACATGTATGTTTCAAAGAATTAAAAATTAAATTGATTTTACTAAATTTAACACATGGTGCTCAGAGGTCTCATTCAGAGGCCTGTAGCTTGAAAAAATGCATACTACCCTATATTTATTTCGTTTTCAAATGTCTTGTGTTGTATTTTGGAATCCAAAAAGAGCGGTTAGAAAAAAGTTTGAATACTTTTTCATTGGCAGCGAGCATCCTTAATTGCTACTGAAAATAAAATAACAAAGCGGAAATATAAATCCACACCAACAGTTGCAAGGGATCGTGCTAGGAGTCGTAGTTTATAGAAGAACTTAAAAAGGAAGAATTCTAGCCAAACAACTTCTCTGAACAATCACCAGCGACAACCTGTAGATACCATTATTGAACAGGAAAACCTCGGTCAAGTAGAATCGAATTCTTATGGTGCCTGAAAACATATTTCCAGTCAGCCGGGTCCAGTTTTTGACATTTCCAACCTGGGTGATTCAAATGAACTGGTTCACTCCCCTGTGGTTCCTTTAGTTTCGAGTCCGGAAAGAGAGTCACCCTCAGGTTGTTTTATGTTTCGAGGTACCATGGATGATTAGAACACTCCCGATCACTGTGGAAAATGTTGACCTTAGGCGCATTAGACATTGTACAGCAGCATGTTTATGAAACACTGCAGCAAAGGCTGTCAGGCTGAACACTGGGGATCTCATAAAGTCCTTTTTAAAGCCATTCAACGACTGTAAAAAATCCCAATAGCTTCGACACGAAAGGGGTCACAGGAAAGTACCTTGGTGAAGGGTTATTAGCGCACCTGAGCCGAAGGCGTCCGGCCTCGTCTTCCGTCGTCGTCCGTCCATCCACAATTTCAAAGAAGGATATCTCTGAAGTCGGTGGACCAATCTTAATCAAATTTTATGTGAACCATCATTGGGTTGGTGGACTGACTGCATTAGGTTTTGGAGCAGATTGTATGAAAAGTGTGGCTTCCATGGCAACAGATACCTCCCATAGACTTACAACGGGGAAAAAAGTAAAAACTTCTTCTCTGAATCCACAAGGCCCAGAGCTTAAATATCTTTTACGTAGCAATTTTTGTAGCCCCCTTCATAAATCCTGCCAACCATACCTCTTGGGTCCAAACTGACCACGCCCCGATGTGTTTATATCGGCCATAGGTTTATAACGGGAAGGAATCTTCTCTAAAACCACAAGAGCTAGGGTTTGTGTATTTCGCATGTAACAGTGATTTATTTTATACTGTTACAAAAGAGATTTCATAAATTCTCAAAACCATGAAAATCAAGCTGATGTTATCGAGGTTTTAATTGCCTCTCCCCCCCCCCCCCCACCCACGCCTTTTCGAACAAAAGCAAAGGGACATAGTTTTCGGCTTTCCTTCCGTATATGCCCGTATGTCTGTGTGTCCGTATGTCAGTCCTTCTTTCCTTCCGCCCCCCTATAAGGGTATGTACCTTGTGGGCGCAACTCCTCCAACAGTTTTATGCCGATTCTTTTGAAACTTTACAGACATCTTGACCATGCTACGAAGATGTATCTGTGGTTTGGATATAATCCTCAGATTAATTTTGAAACTTACCTCGCAATTCAAATAGTCATTTTTCGAGCATTTTGATAATGAAAGTGAATGAACAGTGGGTACCTTGTGTGCGCAACTCCTACTACAGTTTTATTCCGATTCTTTTGAAACTTTACAAATGTCTTAACCACGCTTTGAAGATGTACATGTGATTTGGATATAATCCTCAAATATTTTTTTACACTTCTTTCTCATTTTTCGGACATTTTGATAATGAAAGTTAATGGACAGTGGGTGCCGCGGGTGCGCAACTCATACTACAGCTTTATTTCGAGTCTTTTAAAATTTTACAGATGTCTTGACCGTGCTTTGAAAACGTACAATTTTATTCCGATTCTTTTGAAACTTTACAGATGTGTTAGCCATGCTTTGAAGATGTGCATTTGGTTTGGATATAATCCTCAGATTAATTTTGACACTTTCTTCGCAATTTGAACTTAGTCATTTTTCGAGTATTTTGGCAATGAAAGTGAATGGACAGTGGGTACTTTGTGTGCACAACTCCTCCTACAGTTCTATTCTGATTCTTCAGAAACTTTACAGAATTTTGACACATTTTTCGCAATTTGAACTTAGTCGTTTTTCATGCATTAATGATTTTTACAATGAAAGTGAATGGACCGTGGGTACATTGTGTGCACAACTCCTCCTACAGTTTTATTCCGATTATTTTGAAACTTTACAGATGTCTTGGCCATGCTTTGAAGATGTGCATGTGGTTTGAATATAATCCGCAGATTAATTTTTGACACTTATTTGCAGCTTTCTTTTTCAATGAAAAAATGAAAAGAAAAATCGATATTTAAGGCTTTTGCTCAAAACATTGATTGTGGGTACACACAATCTATGATCATCTATGTTTTGGAGCAATAAGAAAAAGAGGTATACTTCTGTCAGGTGGTTTTTTCCCCGGTTACTCCGGTTTTCGCCCCACCTACCGATTGATTCGTCTCGATATGAGTGAAAAAGCTTGAAAGGGACGTAAAACTGAATCAAAAAAAAAAAAAAAAAAAAAAAAAAAAAAAAAAAAAGAAAAAAAAATATACGGAAATGTGCTCCTGATGCACGCTCATTGGGTCCAAACTGGCCACGCCCTGTGTGCGTCAGTATGTACCATAGGGTTTTTCACAATTTTTGCATTATCTGCTGGTTGCCAGCTTACAAATGATCAATATTAAAAATACAGATAACCAGCCACCCCCCCCCCCCCCAAAAAAAAAAATAAAATAAAAAAAAATAAATAAATAAAAAAAAAAAATCAATAATCCAAGGAGGGTGGGTATGGTTACCTGTCTTTTCCCATAATGATTTCAGAAAGTTGGGAACCAGTAGATAATGCAAAAATGGTGAATAATAGGAAAAACATGAAAAAATCTTCTCTGAAACCACATGACCCAAAGCTTGGGTATTAAGTTTGCATCAATGCTGTGTGGTGCTCTACATAAATCCTGTCGATCATTTCCCTGAGATAAAAAATGGTTCCACCCTGTGGGGTCATTATAGTTCCCGTATACTTACAATGGGAAAACACACAAAAATATACCTCTCAAAAACCAGAGTCCTAACTTTGTGTTAACTTTGTGCCAGTAACTTTGTGTTACTGATCGTTCCAAGTCGATACTTCTGTAGTGGTTCTTTTTGTTTTATGTCTTGGTGTTTAAAATTTTTGTGCTGTTGGCGCCTTATGTATGTTTTCATAGTTTTAGTTAAGTTAAGGTAACTGAGTGGCCACCTCCTGGGAAAATAGCTGCTCATTCGGCTTACGATATGTTTCATGGTATAAAGTACCTGAGTGTTAGTTTGGTTTTTTCCCACCTCGGTTTTTGGAGTGGGAATCTTTTTCCGATTGCTTTGCCTACTTGTACCTTTTCCTAGAGTTTTTATATTATGTGCATAACAATGTTAAGTAAAAAGGTACAAGAAGGCAAATATCAGGAAAAGGCGCAATCAGAAAAAGATTCTGGCGGGCTTAAACCGGTTTTACAGGTACCTAACCTCACCCTCAGCTTCTGCAGTGGTTCATAACATTTAGTTAGTTTGGTCCTTGTGGTGAATCTCTAACTAGTCAATGAATCATCAAGAACAAACAAATAAATCATGATAAACATCCTGATGAATCAAAACCCAGGACTCACAGATTGAGTAAGCTGCCCGACGATGGAGATCCCTGGGCGCCGAATAACCTACTAACTCCGGAGCAAAAGAAAAACACCAGTTGGACCTCGGTGGGCCAAGCAACAGACAAGAAGCTCCGGCCCCAACCAACTAAAATGAATAGCTTTAAGTCGGGGCCATCATAGAGTCTGACGCCCGACCCACCGGCGTGCAATTAAAGAAGGCAGCATAGTTATCAACCATGATTGGGTTAAAAACTAAGCATGCAGACTGTCGCATAACATTCAAGTTATAACCTATACGTCTGTAACGTGTTATGATTAACGTGTTATAACGTGTCTGTAACGTGTTATAACGTGTTATGTTAATCCTCGCGCCCCAGGGGCCTCATTATCTACCATAGGCTTATAATAGGAAACATATGAAAAAAATCTTCTTGTCTGAAATCAAAAGAACCATTTAAGCTTGTATATTTAGTCTGCAGCAATGTTATGGTGTTTTACATAGATCCTGTCGATGATGCTCCTGGAGTTCGAAATCGTCCCACATCAGGGGACATCAGCTCCCATATACATGTACTTACAATGGGAAAACATACAAACATCTTTTTCTCGAAAACCATGAGCCCAAGAGCTTTTATATTTGTGTGTAGCAATGTTATGTTACCCTCTTTATAAATCCTGCCACTCGTGTCCCTGTGGTCCATACAGACCACGCCCCAGGATAGGGGCCATTAGCTACCCTACAAGTACAACAGTCCAGATCAGATGAGTATTTACGGGACCATTGGTCCTCTGGTATGTTATTATTACATTCGCATTTTTGTGCCTGTTTGTTGTGACACTATCTTCTGATACTGAGTCGATCAATTTCTGATCATCACCTCAGGTGTGGGGTGGGTGGCTAAATTTAGAATTTAGTCAAGGGAAAATTAAACATTTGGGGTGGACCATTAAAACTATTTACAAGATATAGATGAGAGGCATACTAAAACGCATGCCTCTGGGCCAATGATTTAAATAGAAGCCTTAAATTCCTCAATGGTCTTAGATAGGACCACTGAAGAAGGGAGACTATTCCAAACCGGAATAGTTCTGGGGAAAAAGGAATTTTTCAGGGCATCACTATAGGCAAATGGTCTTGTGTATTGTGATTCATGTGATGCCCGAGTATGCCTTAGATTGGGTGCCGGGGTCAGGTATTTGTCAAGAGACACTGTACCGGAGTGTATCTTGTAGAAGAAGGTTAAGGAGGACCGCTCCCTGCGAGACTCCAGGGATGGCCACTCAAGTTCGTCTAGCATTTCACCGACGCTACTGGTGTTCCTCCATCTCCTGCAGGTCCACCGGGCAGCAGTCCTCTGCACCTTCTCCACCATCTCAATCTGAGTTTCATGATAGGGATGCCAAATAGGAGCTGCATACTCAAGTTGAGGCCGAACCAATGTTTTGTATGCAACTTCCTTAGTATGCCTAGGTGCCAGTGCCAAATTGCGCCGAAGAAAACCCAAAGTCTTAGTTGCCTTGCATGTAATTTCAGAAATGTGTTGACCCCAATCAAGATCATCTGTGATAGTTAAACCGAGGTATTTAGCGGACTGAACCTGTTCTAATGTTTGCTGATGCAGTGTGTAATTGAAATCTATATGCCTGCTTGGATGTAGCCGCGTCACCCTCATTCAATGACATTTGCTAACATTGAATTTCATTTGCCAATCCATTTCCCATTTGGCCAAGCTATTCAGGTCATCTTGTAAAATTTGACAATCCAATGGTGACTTGACATTTCTGTATAAAACACAATCATCAGCAAATAGCCGAACAGATGACCTGATGTTGTCAGGAAGATCATTAATGAAAATAAGAAATAGGACCGGTCCTAAGACCGATCCTTGTGGGACACCAGAAAGAACCGGGACTGGGTCTGAGGCACGGCCATCTAATACCACTTTTTGAGAGCGCTCAGAGAGCCACGAGTCGATCCACTTAAGTGTAGATCCTCTAATCCCGTAGAAGTCAAGTTTGTATAATAACCTTTTATGTGGGACCTTGTCAAAGGCCTTAGCGAAATCCATGACAATCACATCCGTCTGCCTGTGGCCACGACCCACTGCTCGGTCCAGATTACTAACCAAATCATGATAAAACTGAACTAACTGGGTTTCGCAAGACCTTTGACTTCGGAACCCATGCTGACAGTCAGCAAGAATGTTTTCAAGAGCCAAGTGTTTGTTTATGTTGCTGACTATTATATGCTCTAGAGTTTTGCAACAGATACAAGTAAGCGACACCGGTCGATAATTAGCTGCATCGTATTTCTCACCTTTCTTAAATACCGGGGCTACATTTGCCTGTCGCCAATCGTCTGGTACAGCACCCTGAGCAAGCGACTCATTGAAGATATAGGTCAGTACAGGAGCAATTTCAGAACTACATTCCTTCAACACCCTAGCACTCAGGCCATCTGGCCCAGGCGCCTTATGTATATTCAAGTTATTCAACAGTTTAATGACCCCATTGGGGTCAACTGTAATTTCACCCATAGCGGTGAAAGGACTTGTGCCTTTGTAGGGGATTTCATCATCTGATTCGCGAGTGAAGGCTGACTGAAACTGCCTATTACAAATATTAGCCTTATCCAAAGTGTCAGTCTTCAAGATACCATTTTCTCTAAGAGTATTGATCCCAGACGCGTCTTTCTTTAGGGACTTGACAAATGACCAAAACTTTTTTGCCTTTTCATTTTTTCGGGGACAATCGGGATCAGGGTTATCATTTTCAAAGGAGAAGATATTGGTAATATGCTTCCAATATGCATCTCTAATGCTCTTTTGAACATGTGCTCTGAACCGTTTGTAATGGTTCTTAATGTCAGGGCTGCTTGACTTGCGAGCACGAAAGTAGAGTTTATCACGTTTCCTTATCAAGCGTTTGACCGAGCTATCGATCCATGGTAAGCTATATTTTGTCTTGGTCATTTTTGATGGAATAAACCTTTCAATAGCCGAGAGAACCTCCGACTTAAAACTGACCCACATGTCATTGACTGACACCTGACTATGGTCAGTTGAAAGGAACGAATCCCTATAGCGCGCTAGATGGTCATGGAGACCGTCCATATCCGCTCGTTTATATAGGAAAATCTTATTATACGCACACTATAGTAATGTTATTCTGACTGGTGAAGGAGTTCACACAAAACTGTAAAGTTGCGTTCAAACGTTTACATTCTTGGTGAAAAACATTTTATCTTATACTTTACAGTGAAAACCAATGTATATCAAAACTTGATAAAATTGGTATTTTCATTGATATGAAATTTCACTGATATCAAATCTCACTGACATCAAAAGTCACTAGTGACTGATATCAGCCCTATATCTTCACTGTAGATTTTGGATTACTTCTGACGTTTCCATTTACTTGACGTCATTAAATGTGTCTCACTTCAGAAATTCAAACGCCTATAACTCCGTTATTTATGAACGAAAACATAAAGTGTGGATATTCATTTTCTTAGTTAGAACGTAAGGAACAATGTGGTACCAAAATTATTTGTGTTTTCAAAATTTTTTGTTTTTTGCATTTTCACTAAAAAAGCAAATATCCTCTATATTCTTATTCGCCCAAGCAACTTTTACCTGTTATCCGGGTATGCCGATAAGTCAACGGCGGAGCTCTACGAAACAACAACAACATTGGGGTGTTTTGATGGACCAACATGATTTGCTTTCCGGTATGTCGTAGAACCAGTTTTAGTACTGTATGAAAACTAGACTCGTACACTCAGCTGATGAGTACAATCTCCATGGAGCGAAACGTCTCTTCATTCCGAATGTACTTTCAGCCTCGTGTTTGGGATATGGAACATATGTGTAATATAGCGGAGTGAGATCTCGCAACTATATGAAAACATATTAAAGTGAATGTTCAACTTTGGCCAGCTACAAGCGAGTGTTTATCTACCACAAATAGATTTTGTATTTTTTTTTTTGGTGACGATTTTCTTGTCATAGTTTTCTTTGCAAGTTCATAATTATTTTAAATGTCACATACTTTCGCGACATAACAAGTTAAACTTAAAAAAAAAAAAAAAAAAAAAAAAAAAAAAAAAAATAATAATAATAATAAGAAGAAAATGAAAAAAAAAATCTTTATTTACTCATGCAGCTTTGCAGACATTCTTGACAGTAATCAGAGACTTCTCTGATGTCAAAATAGTCTTCTATTAGTTTCGACTGGCGGCTATTGCAAGCCCCGGAATTGCAGCCAGAGAAGACTCGGGTTATCCCAATACTGAACCACATGGTCATATCGTCATGTACTACACAACAGCTGTTAGATTAAAAAACAAATATTTTGTATGGTCATGAAGTCCATCTTTTTCTCTTACTTTGCATTAATATGTTGCAACATTAACACATCAGGAAAAGTTAACTTCATTTTATGATTTTCTTCAACGTAGGAGCCATTTTAATTATATGCACTTATTTTCCCAGTTTCAGGTCATGTCGACATAATTCTGCTATGGCAAAAATCTGGTTTTCTCATGACACGGCTCATTTAATCATGCTCTTTAAGGGATCATTTTCTTTTCAGAATGCGTGCAATGAACCATTTATAAGGGAGAGCAGAAAAATGAGTGTTTTGAAGACACTGTCAGTGGTTAGTGTGATCTGGATCATTGCGGCTGGTGTGCTGGTAAGATGTAAAAATAAACATTATGAAAACATGCCCATGCAATATACAGAGATTTTTAAAGTTTTTGCTCAAAACATAGATTGTGGGTACACGTTAGAACCGCCTCGGCGAGGCGGTTCTAACGAGTACCCACAATCTATGTTTTGGAGCAAAAATAAGAAAAATAGGTATACCCCTGTAAAACCTCAGTTTTTCTATATAAAAGTAGGGTTCAAGGGGGTAAACATTTCACGGACATATTTTCCTGATGACATTTATGACCAATTGATTTGCCCGTCATTATCGCTTGGGAGATTCCACTTCCACTTTTACTTTTAGGGGAATATTAAATGAGTGATTTTAAAATTTATCTAATTCTTCGATGAAATTTCGCTTAAGCAAACATGTCATCAGGATAACATTTTCGTGTAATATATACCCCCTTATACTCCATTTTTTTTATAGCAAAACTGGGGTATGCAGGGTTATATCTATTTTTCCACAATCAATGTTTTGAGCAAAAATAAGAAAAAAATATCAAACATTTTCTACTGAAAAATTTCAGTTTTTACAACTAGTCTAGGTAAAAAATCTATATATTAAATGGGCATGTTTTTGTAATGTATTATTACAATTTTGGCTTTGGCTATACAAAGTGAAAACAGCTGATAAACCAAAATCAAACAAACAAAAAACAAAATTTCAAAATGGATTGATGCTTATTCTCTCTGCTCAGAGACCAACATATATACTGTCTTAAGAGACCATATGAGCTGTGATGTGAGAAACCTGTCTTGTCTTCGTGGTTTCTGATCAGGCCCAACACAAACAGGTCTGTGCAGCCACAGATGATGGCTTGAAGCTTGAATGTCAGATTAAGGAAGAAGAGGGATTGTACTATCCATGTAGCAAAAACAAAGTGCTTATCAGCTTTGCAGTTGCTGCACAGGTGATCTGCATTTTTGTTTTCGCATAACCAAAAGTCTATTTTTCTCATAACATGGCTCATATTTCACTGCTCATGAGAGGTCTTCTAATTGTGGTAAGCTTTTTTTTTTCAGGTATTTTTCATCCTGTTTTTGTTTGCCAAGCGACAGATTCTGAGATTTACCCAGAAGTCAAGTGGAGGACCATATGTATCTATAGGATCAGATGCCCCTAAGGTAAATACACCTCAACCTCTTTATAACATTGTTTATTACAGCATTGTTTTGGCTGTAACACTGATCATTCACGAACCTCTTTATAACACTGTTCATTACAGCATGGTTGCAGATATATTACTGACCATCCATGGACCCCAAATGGTCATTTTATTTTAGACTTACTCTGCTATATATTTATACATTTTACTCTTTTTATAACACAGACAACTAGCACAGAAATTATCTTGGACCCCAACAGTAGTGTTATAAAATGTGTACCCCCATGCAGATTATTTCAAAGATTCAGAACTAGTTACATTTGTGATGTGGTTTTCAACTTTTCATGTTGTTTTTGTCTGGTTGCAAGTATATGGAGAATTTTAGAAGGAACTAAAATACAATGTAATCTTTGATTGTTCCAAAATATATAAAAGTAGTTGTCTTGTCTAAGTATGTGCATCTCAAGTCTGGTCTCACCAGACAAATAATTAGTTCATGACGATCATATATGGACTTTTACATCAGTTTTAGTACAGATATTTGTGTTAAATTCTGGTCATTACTTTCCTTTTAAAACATGATGTATCACACGTTCTACATCAGGCCAGTTTCTTCGCCTTACATATTCTCACATCTTTATATGTCATGGAGATTGTCTTGTTTTTGATATTGCCTAAACAATGTTAAATGTAAGAACAACATGCCCTTACATGATGATCAACAAGAATATTTATTTTTATACTCAAGATAAGTTCTTAAAACTTTAATACATAGCGGAATGGGGTCCAGGGGTGTTAGTAACGCTGCTGAGAAAATGTGTACACACTTGAATTGTTGGAACGCACTGCCTATACATATTATGTGTACTGTACACATAGTAAAAAATAATTATCTACTTCGCTGTACAGTATTCAAGTTGTAAAAATTGCAGAAAATAAGGTGAAAAAATGAAGTTCCCTAGATCAATAATTTTCATGTCTTGTTAGATGTACACCATCAATATGTATCCAAATATAAAATATTAGGAAAACATCTGCAGGCGTTCAGGAGAAATTCAACAAAATAAAAACTGGGGGTTAAAAAATGAGCTGCTGTATGGGAAAACAACAATCTGCATAGGCTTAAGTAAAGGCGCAGATCAGCTTCGCAGTTAAACAGCAGTCACACATTAGCGTATAACCCAAACGTGTGCACCGGGCGTATGAAAAATCTCAACACGCTGAAGATTTTAGATGTATAAAATTTATTTCTTCCTTTAACTCGCTTTAGCAGTCAAACATTAGGGCGTGACTGAGGCGTGTGCCAGACATATAAAGAATCTAAAAGTTTTGGAGTATGTTTGTGTTACGTCCCAAAAACGCTAAGCACACACTACAGGCGCGCAGCAAACGACCAACGCGCATCTCGCACTTGCTTGGGGCAACCTCCTGAGGCATTATGTCATAAAAATGGAATGGGCTTGTAGCGTACACTAGCTTACCTAAAACACGCGCCAAACGTGTTCAAAACGTATTCAACGCACCCGTAACGCACGTGGAACTTATCCGAAATTTATAAGACACACGCCCGGGACAGGCAGAGCTTCTAGAAAGTTTTAAAGCATGTTTAAAATATTTTTTAGTCCAAACGTGCACGAAACACGCACCGACGATTATGGAAGTAAAGCGACGCGCAACGGACGTACACCAAGCATACCAAAAGCACACATAAAGCGTTTCTTATGTATCTCTGACATGCTCCTGACTTATGTTGAATTTTACATTTTTATCAACACGCCCGGCTCTCATTTGGCTTATTCGCCTATAATGTGTGACTGCTATTTAATTGCGAAGCTGATCAGCACCTTTGTTTTCGCTACACCTCTACTTTCTAAATCCACAATTTCCAGCCTCTAGCCATCTTCTGTGACTGTACAGCCCAGTTTGTGTCGGACCTGATCAGAAACCCAAATTGTTGGTTTTCTCACGCACATGCTGTCAAATGTTAGCACTGAGTGAACATCGTTAATTCTAATTGCCAGGACATGAAGCGTGAGATCAACAGGAGACTAGACAGGGTGCCAGATCTACAGTTTGAGCCAAAATTGTTGAACCCTACCATGGAACAGGTGGCAAAGTCAGGTACACATTACCATTACGAAAACACGCCCATGCAATATACAGAGATTTTTTTGTATTATTATTATTTGTTTATCAAATTTCATTGGAAAATTTTTGATATTTTTAATATTTTTGCTCAAAACATTGATTGTGGGTACAAGTTAGAACTGCCTCATCGAGGCGGGTTCTAACGAGCACTTACATTGTATGTTTTGGATCAAAAATATGAAAAATAGGTATACCCCTGCATACCCCAGTTTTTCTATATAAAAGTGGGGTATCCGGGTGTATACTTTTCATGGACATGTTTTCCTGATGCCAAAACACACCCATGCGATATACATATTTGCCTAAAAGCTGTAAAAATTGAAAGATTTCAGTTAAAAACAATTGAGATTTTTCTTGTTTTTGCTCAAAACAGACTGTGGGTACATGTTAGAATCGCCTCTTGCTGAGGCAGTTCTAATGAATTATGTTTTGATGCAAACATAAGAAAAATGTATATACCCCAGTTTTACTACATAAAAGTGCGGTATAAGGGGGGTAATGAAGGTTTGGCTATGGATCAGTCAGTGTCAGCTGAAAACACCTTTTGCTTGCACAGAATCCTTACAGGTGACCTGCTATATAAGAGCGGCGATGCCAGAAAACTGGTCTTCGGGGTTTCCGACCAGGTCTAACACAAACCGGCCTCTGCAGCTACAGAAGATGATTAGAAGTTTGAAATTTGGGATTTAGGAAGAAGAGGACTTGTACTATTTGTGTAGCGAAAACAAAGGCGCTGATCAGCTTCGTGGTTACCGCAAAGCTGGTCTGCGCCTTTGTTTTTGCCTAGGCAAAAAAAAAACGGTTTTCTCATGACGCGGCTCATATAGTGAACTATACCTTGACTTGCTAAAATAAAAAATGAGCCGCCTCATGGGAAAACCAACAATCTGCATAGGCGAAAACAAAGGCGCAGATCCCGCGAAGCTGATCAGCGCCTTTGTTTTCGCTACTTGGATAGTACAATTCCTCTTTTACTTAAATCCGAAATTTCAAGCTATTAGCTCTTTACTGTGACTGTACAGGTCGGTTTGTGTCAGACCTGGTCGGAAACCACATTGTTGGTTTTCCCGCGAGGCGGCTCAAATGTCAAGGCAGTTGAAGACACTGACCATTTTAATATGTGGTTTACCTTGTTATTCTGATGAAATCAAGAAGTTGGATAATCCTTGAAAGAGAAACAAGAGCATAAATGTTAAAAGGGGAGCGAGGTGGCCTGGTGGTAGAGCATCCGACTCCAAATTGTTGGAGCAAGGACACATTATCTCCATACAGTACTTCTCAATGCCTAGGAAATGATGGCTCCATCCCGACATTTCTGAAAAATTGTTGACTGTGATGTTAAACCTCAATACAAATACATGTAGATGTTTAAAATAATGAATGAATTGAATGTTTCCAAAAGTACAAGTAGACATTTGGATCTTTTCTGTTTTTCAGGTTCAAACCATTACTACTACAGAATGAAAGCCATGGACGCCTTTGCTAAATTTAGTAAGTTTTCATAAGATAGGATAAGCAAAATGTGTTTAGTGATGTAATAGTAATATGTAATGTAATTGTTATAATCATTATTTAACAGCTCTTCAAATTTCACCAATCAACATATACGTTGTAGAGCTTTTATTGTGACTACTTAAGAACATATGTACACTATATACATTGAGCTGTGGAAATGTAACTTGCTAGAGATGATGCTGCAGATGGGGATCAAACCAGGGACAACTTGGCCTAAAGTCTGATGCTCTACCGACTGTGCCAGCCTGCTTTACAGATGAACAAAACTGAGTGGATCGCATATTTTTGCATATATGGTGTACAACTGATTCTGTTGACTACATGTGTAAGACTATTTGTTTAACTTTTGTGTAAATGAGCCGCCCAATGGGAAAACCAACAATCTGTATAGGCGAAAACAAAGATGCAGATCAGCTTCGCGGTAACCGTGAAGCTGATCAGCGCCTTTGTTTTCGCTACTGGGATAGTACAATTCCTCCTCTACTTAACTCCAAAATTTCAAGCTTCTAGCTCTTTTCTGTGCTTGTACAGGCCGGTTTGTGTCGGACCTGTTCAGAAACCACATTGTTGGTTTTCCCACGAGGCGGCTCAAATGTTATTGTTACAATTTCTTTATTGAGGAGAAAAGTTATCACTTTTCCTTGAGCCAGAAAAGTCTATCACTTTTCTTTGTGCCTTTTATGGTTTAAACATTTTCTATGTTTTTGCTATCAGATGATGTTATGCGACAAGAAGTACCGTCAGCGTGTAGACATGCCACTCAGACCATGAGGAACTACCTCGCTACCATATATCCTGTCTACTTGTCAACAGCTCGGCCACACCTGGTTGATCTTTTTGTGGACATGTATGAACATGCCAGACACAGGCCTGAGGTATGTTGTACAGCCAAGATGATCATTTTATGGACGTGTGAACATTCTAGACACAGGCCTGAGGTATGTTGTACAGACAGCCAAGTTGATCATTTTGTGGACATGTATGAACATTCTAGACACAGGCCTGAGGTATGTTGTACAGACAGCCAAGTTGATCATTTTATGGACATGTATGAACATTCTAGACACAGGCCTGAGGTATGTTGTACAGCCAAGTTGATCATTTTGTGGACATGTAGGAACATTCTAGACACAGGCCTGAGGTATGTTGTACAGACAGCCAAGTTGATCATTTTATGGACATGTATGAACATTCTAGACACAGGCCTGAGGTATGTTGTACAGCCAAGTTGATCATTTTATGGACGTGTGAACATTCTAAACACAGGCCTGAGGTATGTTGTACAGCCAAGTTGATCATTTTATATGTGTGAACATTCTAGACACAGGCCTGAGGTATGTTGTACAGCCAAGTTGATCATTTTATAGATGTGTGAACATTCTAGACACAGGCCTGAGGTATGTTGTACAGCCAAGTTGATCATTTTATGAACGTGTGAACATTCTTGACACAGGCCTGAGGTATGTTGTACAGCCAAGTTGATCATTTTATAGATGTGTGAACATTCTTGACACAGGCCTGAGGTATGTTGTACAGCCAAGTTGATCATTTTATAGATGTGTGAACATTCTTGACACAGGCCTGAGGTATGTTGTACAGCCAAGTTGATCATTTTATAGATGTGTGAACATTCTAGACACAGGCCTGAGGTATGTTGTACAGCTAAGTTGATCATTTTATAGATGTGTGAACATTCTAGACACAGGCCTGAGGTATGTTGTACAGCCAAGTTGATCATTTTATGAACGTGTGAACATTCTAGACACAGGCCTGAGGTATATTGTACAGCCAAGTTGATCATTTTATAGATGTGTGAACATTCTAGACACAGGCCTGAGGTATGTTGTACAGCCAAGTTGATCATTTTATAGATGTGTGAACATTCTAGACACAGGCCTGAGGTATGTTGTACAGCCAAGTTGATCATTTTATGAACGTGTGAACATTCTAGACACAGGCCTGAGGTATATTGTACAGCCAAGTTGATCATTTTATAGATGTGTGAACATTCTAGACACAGGCCTGAGGTATGTTGTACAGCCAAGTTGATCATTTTATGGACGTGTGAACATTCTAGACACAGGCCTGAGGTATGTTGTACAGCCAAGTTGATCATTTTATAGATGTGTGAACATTCTAGACACAGGCCTGAGGTATGTTGTACAGCCAAGTTGATCATTTTATGGACGTGTGAACATTCTAGACACAGGCCTGAGGTATGTTGTACAGCCAAGTTGATCATTTTATGGACGTGTGAACATTCTAGACACAGGCCTGAGGTATATTGTACAGCCAAGTTGATCATTTTATAGATGTGTGAACATTCTAGACACAGGCCTGAGGTATGTTGTACAGCTAAGTTGATCATTTTATAGATGTGTGAACATTCTAGACACAGGCCTGAGGTATGTTGTACAGCCAAGTTGATCATTTTATGAACGTGTGAACATTCTAGACACAGGCCTGAGGTATATTGTACAGCCAAGTTGATCATTTTATAGATGTGTGAACATTCTAGACACAGGCCTGAGGTATGTTGTACAGCCAAGTTGATCATTTTATAGATGTGTGAACATTCTAGACACAGGCCTGAGGTATGTTGTACAGCCAAGTTGATCATTTTATGAACGTGTGAACATTCTAGACACAGGCCTGAGGTATATTGTACAGCCAAGTTGATCATTTTATAGATGTGTGAACATTCTAGACACAGGCCTGAGGTATGTTGTACAGCCAAGTTGATCATTTTATGGACGTGTGAACATTCTTGACACAGGCCTGAGGTATGTTGTACAGCCAAGTTGATCATTTTATGGACGTGTGAACATTCTAGACACAGGCCTGAGGTATGTTGTACAGCCAAGTTGATCATTTTGTGGACATGTAGGAACATTCTAGACACAGGCCTGAGGTATGTTGTACAGACAGCCAAGTTGATCATTTTATGGACATGTAGGAACATTCTAGACACAGGCCTGAGGTATGTTGTACAGACAGCCAAGTTGATCATTTTGTGGACATGTAGGAACATTCTAGACACAGGCCTGAGGTATGTTGTACAGCAAAGTTGATCATTTTATGAACGTGTGAATATTCTAGACACAGGCCTGAGGTATGTTGTACAGCCAAGTTGATCATTTTATAGACGTGTGAACATTCTTGACACAGGCCTGAGGTATGTTGTACAGCAAAGTTGATCATTTTATGAACGTGTGAACATTCTAGACACAGGCCTAAGGTATGTTGTACAGCCAAGTTGATCATTTTATAGACGTGTGAACATTCTTGACACAGGCCTGAGGTATGTTGTACAGCAAAGTTGATCATTTTATAGATGTGTGAACATTCTTGACACAGGCCTGAGGTATGTTGTACAGCAAAGTTGATCATTTTATAGATGTGTGAACATTCTTGACACAGGCCTGAGGTATGTTGTACAGCAAAGTTGATCATTTTATAGACGTGTGAACATTCTTGACACAGGCCTGAGGTATGTTGTACAGCAAAGTTGATCATTTTATAGACGTGTGAACATTCTTGACACAGGCCTGAGGTATGTTGTACAGCAAAGTTGATCATTTTATAGACGTGTGAACATTCTTGACACAGGCCTGAGGTATGTTGTACAGCAAAGTTGATCATTTTATAGATGTGTGAACATTCTAGACACAGGCCTGAGGTATGTTGTACAGCCAGATTTAAATGATTTATTAAAAAAAAAAACAAAAAAAAAAGTTTAAACATTATTATTATTGTACGAGACCTGATCCTAAACCCGGATGATTGGGTTGCTCAGGTCGTGGCTGTTTTGTTTCACTTCAGGTGTTTGAGGAGCATCACTACATCAAGTATATGGAGCTACTGGAGGAACTAATCACATGGTAAGAAAGCTGGATATGGTAGCCGCCTTATGAGAAAACCAAGAATGTAGTTTCCGAATAGGTTAGACACAAACCGAGCTGTACAAGCACAGAAGACAGCTAGAGACTGGAAATTTTGGTTTAGAAAGGAGAGGAATTGTACTATCCCTGTAAGGAAACAAAGGCGCTGATCAGCTTCACGGTTACCGCGAAGCTGATCTGCTGACCCCGATGCTCTACGACTACGAACACTATGAACACAAAATACTGATGAACTACCAGTTAGTGGCTGCCCTCAGCACTGCTGATCAAGTTTTTCAGCAGAGAGTACTGAAGACTTTCTGACGCTAAAACTTGTAGCATAACCTAGTAATTGTCTAGAAAATATGAGCCATGACGCGAGAAAACTGGTCTTCGGGATTTCCGAACAGGTCCGACACAAACCGACATGTACAGTTGCAGAAGCAGGCTAGAAGCTTGAAATTTTGGATTTAAGAAGAAGAGAAATTGTACTATCCGTGGAGCAAAAACAAAGGCACCGATCAGCTTCGCAGTAACTGCGAAGCTGATATGCGCCTTTATTTTCGCATAGGCAAAAATCCTGTTTTCTCATGATGCGGCTCATATGATACAATATATTAAGCTGCAAGAAAAGAAAAATTGTTCTATGGATGTCTAACCAGGTCTGACATAAACCAGCCTGTATAGACACAGAAGATGGCTAGAAGCTTGAAATATCCAATTTAAGAAGATGAATTGTCAGTGTAGTGAAAACAAAGGCGCTGACAGCCATGCAGTTCTGCAAAGCTGATCTGCGGCTTAGTTGTTGTGTATGCACAAGCACCGTTTTCTCGTGTCAGTCTCATTTGATCTTAAAAAGGATGTAAAAATGGTCATTCCTATTATTTTCATTTCAGTTTAGAAGATGGTTTAAGAAGACGAAAGCAAGCCAATATTGAGGAAATGAAGAAATTACCTTTATTAGACACTGAAGTAACATTAAAATCTTCTCATAAAGGAAAAACTAAGACGTCCATACCTTACAATGCAATGACGTCAGAGAAATTTTCTGGTAACAGGGGACAGACTCGGTACAGGACGCGGGCTAACAGTAGCGAGCAGGCCGGTCTCCTGGAAAGTGCACAGTCTAGTCAGAGGAGCAGTGTAGAGGTCCTTAGTCCTCATAGTGACAGTACGGAGAAAATACAGCTTGTTGACATGAATACAATGCCTGATATTTGAGCCGCTCATGAGAAAACTGGATTTTTGCATATGCGAAAACAAAGACGCAGATCAGCGCCTTTGTTTTCGGTTCATGGATAGTACAATCCCTCCTCTATTAAAATCCGAAGTTTCAAGCTTCTAGCCTTCTGTGACTGTATAAGTAGGTTTGTGTCAGAGCTGGTTGGAAACCCTGAAGACCAGTTTACTCAAGTAGGGGCTTATTTGTTGATTTAGTGCTTTATGCTGCTGTCAATGTTTGACAGTCTGTTATCCTAGCCGCACTGTTCCATGAGCATGTTACCAGGAGGCACATTACCAGTATTAAGTGCACATTTCTTTCACCCCTAACTGACAAATGCGCTTCTAAAATCAGCAGGAAGAAGAATGGCCATAGAAATATATGATCAAATCTACACGAAAGAAATGTGCTTGATGGGAGGATCCATCATAGGTCTGCTCCGAAACAAATCAAGCACTACTGATCAAGCCTGGTGACATTGAGGTTATTTGAGCTGCCTGGTGTGAAGCAGCTGTAATCAAACCTGGCCCCAAGGTTATAAAACTTTTTCAGGCTCAGCTCAGCTTAGCATGAAATTTCAACTGCTCATAAATGCTGAAATAATCAAAATAAATGGAAAATTCAGGTTCAAACCTCAAAAACTGTTAATTTATCCTGCTCATAAATGTTAAAATGCCAACGATTGTTGGCATTTTAACATTTATGAGCAGGATAAATTTCCAGCTCAGCTGAGTTGAGCTTGAAAAAAAGCTTTATAACCTCGAGGCCTGGTCTTGAGGTTATAACTTTTTTCATGCTCAACTCAGCTGAGACTGAAATTTAAATTGTCCATAAAATTTGAAATAGTCCAAATAAATTTAAATTTTGGGTCTAAATCACCCAAAACTTTATCCTGCTAATAAATGTTAAAATGCCAACTGTTGGCATTTTAACATGTATTAGCAGAATAAATTTCTGCCTCAGCTGAGTTGAGCATGAACAAGTTTTATTATTCGGGGCCAGGTTTCGATTGTGTACTATCTACAAATGTCAAATGGGCTTCAGTCTCAAGATCTTTAGCTGAAAAAAAAAATTGACATCAATAAAGGCCCATAACTCTGTTACAAAAGCCTTGGGGCAAAATTTGTAATAATTTCAAGGTAGATCTTGTTGATGTTGAGGTGCATACAAAATGCTTTGGTCAGTTTTGCTACTGTAAATTTGAAATTTTTGGCATGACTTTTTGGGGGGAGAATTTTCAAATTATCAAGCCGTTATCAACATTTGACATGAGAAACTATGAGGGTGGGGTATGTTAAAAAGACATCCACTGTTTTCTCAATCAAACAAATGTATAATTATTACGAATAGATGTCATGGTTACTAGGAATGACTCTGATATAGTTATGATTTTAAAATGAGCCTTCGCATGAGAAACCAACAATTCGGTTTTCCGACCAGGTCCGATATAAACCAGTCTGTACAGTCACTGGAGCAGGCTAGAAGCTTGAAATTTTGGATACAAGTAGAAGAGGAATTGCACTATCCATATAGCGAAAACAAAAGTGCTGATCAGCTTCGCAGTTACTGTGAAGCTGATGTGCGTCTTTGTTTTTGCATATGCAGATTGTTGGTTTTCCCATGCAGCGGCTCAAATTTAAAATAGAATATTAAAATTTGAAATAGATTAATGTAAAATTGGAAATGTAACCAGTTTTCGTTGCCGCCATTTCCTGGAAAAGAGAATGCATTTCAATAAAAACATTGATCTTGTTTGTTTGTGTTGAGGCTTAACGTCCCAGTCAACAATTTTTATACCCCCCGCAAAACGAAGTTTTAGGGGGGTATACTGTTTTCAGCCTGTCCGTGATTCCGTGATTCCGTCATTCCGTGATTCCGTCATTCCGTCAACATTTGGACATCTTTGCTGAATAACTTGAGTAGCTTTTGCCTGATCTGTTTCAAATTTTCACCACACTTGCACCATCAGACAATACATGTGTGGTATGAATTTAGGGGCCAAAGGGTCAGTATTGCAAGAGTTATGGGACTTTTTAAGTCTTCCTATAACATGTTTGCCATAGTACTGAAAGTACATACTTTGTGAAATCAACTCCTCTTACAGCTTTCAATGTTTCCTTTTAATATTTTGCTGATATGTTTCAGATATATTGCAGATGTGCATGAACAATTGTGATGCTGAAAAAATCATTTTTGACAAATTTACAGCATTTTTAACTTAGCAAATTTTCTATAATTGCTTATATTCAATAATGGTTGGTAGTGCATACTTTGTGAAATCAACTCCTCCTAGGGCTTTCAGTGTTTCTTTTCAGTACTTTGCAGACATGTTACAGACATATTGAAGATGTGCATGAAGAATTATAATGCTGAAAAAATAATTTTTGACAAATTTACAGCATTTTTTAACTTTGCCATTTTTCGACTATTGCTTACATACATACGTTGTGAAATCAACTCCTCCTAGGGCTTTCAGTATTTCTTTTCAGTACTTTGCAGACATGTTATAGACATATTGAAGATGTGCATGAAGAATTATAATGCTGAAAAAATATTTTTTGACAAATTTACAGCATTCTTTAACTTTGGCATTTTTCGACTATTGCTTACATACATACTTTGTGAAATCAACTCCTCCTAGGGCTTTCAGTATTTCTTTTCAGTACTTTGCAGACATGTTACAGACATATTGAAGATGTGCATGAAGAATTATAATGCTGAAAAAATAGTTTTTGACAAATTTACAGCATTTTTAAACTTAGCCATTTTTCGACTATTGCTTACATACAATAATGGATGGAAGTGCATACTTTGTGAAATCAACTCCTCCTAGGGCTTTCATTGTTTCTTTTTAATTCTTTGCAGATTTGTTCCAGATATATTGAAGATGTGCATGAAGAATTTTTATGCTGAAAATTTTAGTTTTGACAAATTTACAGCTTTTTAAACTTAGCCAATTTTGACCATTTCTGCTTATATTCAATTATGGTTGATAGTACATACTTTGTGAAATCCAACTCCTCCTGGGGCTTTCAGTAATTCTTTTCAATACTTTGCAGACATGTTACAGACATGTTGAAGATGTGCATAAAGAATTTTATTGGTGAAAAAATATTTTTTGACAAATTTACAGCATTTTTCAACTTAGACATTTTTCAACCATCGCTAATATACAATACGGCTGGTAGAGCATACATGTACTTTATGAAATCAAGTCCTCCTAGTGCTTTCATTGTTTCATTTGAATTCTTTGCACACTTGTTCCAGATATATTTCAGATGTGCATGAATAATTCTTATGCTGAATAATTTATTTTTGACAAATTTACAGCTTTTTTTTAGCATAGCCAGTTTTTGACCATAATGATCAACAGTGTACAGTGAAATCAACAATAATTTTACTCCCTGAGCTTTCAGTATATTATTTAATACCTTACAGACATGAGTCAGACATACGGAGGATTTTCATGAAGGATTATAATGCTGAAAAGATATTTTTGACAAATGTTTTGCATGTTTGACTTAAAGGAAGTTATTAGCCTTAGATAATTTTGCGGGGGTTATACTGAAAGCCTTGCTTGCAGCCAATTTCTAGTTCAGTCATGTCGGGACGGAGCCAACACTTCTTGGGTTTAACCAGTACTATAGAGAGTTAATGTGTCTTGCTCAAGGATCCTGTTTGGGATCCTCATACTAAATGCCTCCAGCAGGAATTGGAGAAGGTTCAGAATCGTGCCGCTAGATTTGTAACTAGGAATTATACTTTCGAGGAAGGTAGTATGACTGGCATTCTTGAACAACTCAGATGGGAATCTCTCAAGAAAAGGAGGACGGATAATCGACTTATATTACTATACAAAGGTCTGAAGGGTAAAACCAGAATACCTACAGATGACCTTATCCCAAAGACTAGGCGTTGTAGAAATAGCCACTCCAAGGCATTTCAGCTTCCATCTGCTAGTATAGAGGCCTATAAATGTAGTTTCTTTCCCCAGACTATCAGGGACTGGAATGACCTCCCTGACTCTCTGTTTTCTACTGCTGAAATGTCAGATGATTGTATGTCCAAGTTCGCTTCACTCGTGCGTTCAAGGGACTAATTTTCGCCCCCATCCGAACCCCCTGGTGAAATAATGTCATTTGGCGTGTCACCAGTAAACTATTCTGATTCTGATTCTGACAAAACACTGTGACGCTTGTGGGGATCAAACCCAGGACCTCTCGAATCAGAGTCCGACGCTATACCACTATGCCACAGCGCTCCCTTGGTGATCTTGACCATCTTCCAAGACAATTATATGGAAATAAAATAATACAAAAATAGATAGATGTTTGAAATCTATTCAACCCTTCAGTGAAACAAAATTATCAACAATCAGCTGCCCACACACAACACTGCGTCTTTGTTTTCGAGTAGGCAAAACTCTGGTTTTCTCATGCCGCAGCTCCAATGGATCCATCGTAGTGTCAGACTATAGCGGTATCGAGGTCAGACACAAACTGGGTGTGCAACCACAGAATATGGCTAGAGGCTTGAAATTTGGACTAAGAAACTAGAGAGAAAGTTCTATTCATTCAATGTTCCTTTGTTTTTGCGTAGTCATGACATAGCTTTATATTCCTGTTTAGTCAGTACTCTATCCACTAGTCCTTCTCCTATGAGTTTAAAATCCTCCACAACAGCGTCTAAGTTTGGCACCAGCATCACACCTTTCCCGTTAGCATTCTCTGTGAGAGGCTTGCTGTAGTTTATGTTGGAAACCTGTGGATCATTACAAAAACACAGCTGTTTAATACATTTCTGTTTTGAAATACACAAGTTTGTACACTAATGTCATCACAATGTCATAATGAAACACGCTACAAAAGTCTTTTTAGGTACATTGATACTTATTATACATGCTCATAAGCTGTGTCAATGAAAATACCATCAAAATGATCCTTATCAAGAACATGATTTTAAAATTATCACATTTCTTTTGCAAATAAGTATATATACAAATGTATAGATGAAAAATTACATTCCATAGCCTTATGCCACCATGTCATGGTGACCATGATATGAAGCTTGGCCATTGTGGCATAGATGATAGTGATTAAGCCACTCACGAGTTTCATCTTGGGCTTCTACAGTTCTATAGATGAGGTCTCTATTTGTGAATCTTCAGTATTTGTTTCAAAAAACTGCATTTACACTGACAAGTGTGTTCTGAGCCTGTGCTGTCTGGTCCAAAGGTTCTTAAACTTTTTTTGTGCTCAAATAAGTTGCGCACAATATTTAAACTGCTCATGAATACCAAAATAACCAAACTATTAGAAATTACAGGTTTCAATTGCCAAAGCCAATCATTTATTGGCAATTTAACAATTTATAGCAGGATAAATTTCAAACTCAGATGAATTGTGCATGAAAAAGATTTATAACCTTAGGGCTTGGTTTGTGTGCTACCTGATGACTACCTGAAACCTTAATGACTAAATGAGGTAAACAGACCTTGAAATCCTTTGGCACCAATGCGGCAGGCTTCCAGAGCACACCTATCACCCTCCCACCATGTCTGTCGTAGAAAAACAGAGCAAGATGCTCAAATGTTGCCTGTAATTATAAAATGAGCCGCATCGTGAGAAAACCGGATTTTTGCCTAGGCGAAAACAAAGGCGCAGATCAGCTTCGCGGTAACCGCGAAGCTGATCAGCGCCTTTGTTTTCGCTACTCGGATAGTACAATTCCTCTTCTACTTAAATCCGAAATTTCAAGCTTCTAGCTCTTTTCTGAGCTTGTACAGGCCGGTTTGTGTCGGACCTGGTCGGAAACCCCGAAGACCGGTTTTCTCGCGTCGAGGCTCAAATGACATGAAACAGAGTTAATATGATCTCAGCTGTGATGCGAGGAAACGAGCCCTTTGACCAGGCTGTGCAGTCACTCACTGAAGAAGGCTACAAGTTTAAAATTTTGAATTTACTAAATTGTACTATATGTGTAGTGCAAACAAATTCTCTGATCAGCACAGCTGATCTTGTTTTCGCATATGCAGTTTGTTGTTTTTCTGGTGTGCAGCCTCATATGATAAACAGAAATGACCACTGATTCTCTACACAACAGCATAAATACTTTCCATTTCTACCGATGACAGAAACAAAAAATTCTGGTCTATATGAGCATCGATCTGACAAAAGGGGTCTTTGGGCATTCAAGTACATGCTATTAAAATTTAAAAAACGTCTAAATTTGAAATACTTGGCATGCTTTGATATTTGAGCCTGTGCGTGAGAAAACCAACAATTTGCATGGGCGAAAATAAAGACGCAGATCAGCTTCGCGGTAACCGCGAAGCTGATCAGCGTCTTTGTTTTCGCTACACGGATAGTACATTTCCTCCTCTACTTATACCCAAACTTTCAAGAGTCTGGGTTTCTTCTGTGACTGTACAGGCTGGTTAGTGTTGGACCTGGTTGGAAACCCAAATTGTTGGTTTTCTCATGCACAGGCTCAATTTTTATGTCAATCTGCTTTAATATTGTAACACAATACAAAGCACATACATTTTTTTTAAACAAAAATTATTCATATCATGTAAGTTGCCATCTATGTTGCTATAGCAACCACTGATCCACAAGGACTATCCTCATCTTAAACAAGTAGCCCAAGGGCAACGATCGCTCAACTGAGAGTTCAAGAAATACAGTCACTGGACTAAAGAAAAGTAGTTAAAATTTGGCTTTGATTGGCCAAGCGGTTTAAGAGAAGAAGATCTTTGAAAAGTGTGTATGGACGACGGATCGGCCAAGGTCAAGAGATGACCTTGACCTAAATTAATCATTTACCTTCATCTTATCCATTAGTTGTTTTCATCTACCACTTTTCAGGTTTTAGGCTGCAATAGTTTTCAAAAGATCCATAGTTTTCACTTTTTCCCATGTAAAAGCCAATGTTTCCAAACTTGACCTTGCCGTAATATAGGTCATGCCATCGCAGGGCCATGATTTATATATACATTGTAGTACTTGAGTCATAGATGCTTCATGCCAAGTTTCATTGAAATCGATCCACCGGTACCAGAGAAGAAGATTTTTGAAGGGTTTTTTCCATATATGGGCATGCCAGCCATCTTGGTTTTGTATCCTGGATTATTTATATATACATTGGTTCCAACTTCCTACAGATGCTTCATATAAAATTTGGCTTTGATTAGCCAAGCCTTTTCAGAGAAGAAGATCTTTGAAAAGTGTGTATGGACGACAGACAGGCCAAGGTCAAGAGATGACCTTGACCTAAATTAATCATATGCCTTCATCTTATCCATTAGTTGTGTGCATCTACCACTTTTCAGGTCTCAGGCTGCAGCAGTTTTCATAAAATCCATAGTTTTCAATTTTTACCAAGTAAAAGCCAATGTTTCCAAAATTGACCTTGCCGTAAAATAGGTAAAGGTCATTGAAGGGTCATGATTTATATATACATTGTAGTACTTGAGTCAAAGATGCTTCATGCCAAGTTTCGTTGTAATCGGTCCACCGGTTCCAGATAAGAAAATTTTAAAGGGTTTTTACCATATATGGGCATAGCGGCCATCTTGGTCATGTGACCTGGATTATTTATATATACATTGGTTCCCACTTCCTATAGATGCTTCATATAAAATTTGGCTTTGATTGGCCAAGTGGTTTCAGAGAAGAAGATCTTTGAAAATGTGAACGGACGCATGCACGCAAGGACGCCAGCTTGAGTACCATACTATAAGCTCCCCATTAGCCTTCGGCTCAGGTGAACTAAAAGCCAGGTTTGCCTTTTGTTAAGTATTTTTTATCAAACCGTGTGTAAATTTGTGCCTATCGCTTTTTTTCATCACATAAAGATGTTAACGTCAACATCATCAACAATTTTCATGACGTCATATTATGATTGCATCAACCACACACCTTTCAATGATCATATCTTAGCTATTTGTGAAGATAATCTCTTCAAATTTTCAGGAAACACACAGAAAAACTTGCCTTTCATGTTATTGATTTTGATTTATCGGTAATAAGACCCCTTTTGTCAGATCTTGGCCCAATTATATATAAATTTATTTACCCGTAATTCTTTCAAATACATTTGAACTGGGTCAAAATCTGTTACAGGGAACCGATCTTGTTCCACTGTCTTCCCGTAGATCGGCAGGTACGTTGTCTTGGTGATATCAACAGCCTCTGATTGTCGTGGCAACAGTTTGTCAGTTAGAAAGATGAGGATGTCATATACATCTAGAGGTGGTCGGAATATTGGCTGCCGGAAGCAAAGAAATTCGTATCTAGTATATTGGAAATCATACTTACTTTAAGTGACAAGTACATCATCACACAATCATGTCCATATAATTAAAAACCCCTCTTCCCTATTTTATACCGTAAAACTGGGGTGTGAAGGGGTATACAATTTTTTTTATTTTTTTTTATCCAAAACATAGATTGAGGTTACTTGCTAAACCTGCCTTGGTAAGGTGGTTCTGACGAGTACCCACAATCAATGTTATGGGCAAAAACAAGGAAAATATCAAAAAAATTCAACTGAAATTTTTCAATTTGTACAGCTTCAGAAAATTCTTTATATTTCATGGGCATGGCTTTGTAATGTTTAAGAACAATTTATTTTGCCTGACAGGTCTTTAGTAAGTATTTAATACACCTAATGGCAAAAAACCCCAATGCATGCAGATTAAACACATAATTGAAGATCAGTTGATTACAACCTATGGAAACGGTGTATTAGAAAAACGGTGAATCAACGGGGGTGAATCGGAAAAATGTGAAGCATCGGGCGATGTGTCGGTGAGACATCGGGATTTGCACTAGATAAAAGGTATGTTGTTTGTTTACTTCTATTTTGAAGCGAAAGCTAAAAATACTGCAGAAAATAAAAACAAATCGAACACTTGCAGGAGCTGTAAGGGTCTTTGATGCAGCCCCGGAAACCCTAAAATTGTTGAAAATGTATTTTGTTTAATCGCCACAGTGCGCCCCATTTTACTACTCAAACATTTCAGTTGACTTTCGGTTGTATTTTTTGTTTATTTTTTATGCTTACATCGAATTACGAATGTAAACAACCTTAATTCAGATTGGTGAATATAGAAAAGTAAGCTTCTGATTATCAACCTTCAGAAAATTTGTAAAAAAGACTGGGAAAATCGAGTTTCAGCCGGGTGATTGATTATTTGGTGAGTCTCCGGGCAAGTTGTGTGTGTCACCGGGGAGCAACCAAATTTTGATGGAATAAAACTTTATTTTCTTAATTCTAGCCAGTACATGATTGTTGTTTTTTAACTTTTAGTTTGTGTGGGATCATATCTATCCCAATTTCGGATGCTATAAACACACTTTAATCACCGGCAGTGATGAGAACTCGGACGTTCCTCGTCCGCAGCGTCCGTCATATCGCACTGGTTAAATGAAGCTGAAGCAAATGAAAACGTGTAAGAAATAATTGGAAAAGATACTGTCTCCAATTCTTAAATTTCTTCGGTTGCCGATTTGAAGACTGGGAAAATTATAACAGTAAACGCAGGTCCAATCTTTGGAAATAACATGGAACAGTATCTATTGGGGTAGCTTCTTTCCCAAAATTATCAGGGCCTGAAATGCCCCCTCTGATGTCTACCGCTGAGGTGCCAGATGATTGCGTGTCGAAGCTTAACGTTTCTTGTGAGATCTAGGGACAAAGATACCACAGTCACAGCCCCCGCTAGAGCGCGGTAGCTGAAGCAGTAGAGCGTCAGACTGTCACTCTGGAGCGAGAGGTCCTGGGTTCGATCCCCACGAGCGCCGTGTAGGGTTCGAGCCCCGCACGGGTCACATGTGGGACAAGTCAAGTTCTGCTTTCAGGTGTGTCAGGTGCTTTTTTCTGGAGTACTTGTCGGAACTAAAATTGCAATTTGGTGATGACACTATGTAATTGCTCAAAATATTACTGACAAAATTACTACAGTTGGGGTTGAGTTTAAAATGAATATATATACATGTACATACTTTAAACAACAAACGGTAATCCGTTTGGGAACGATTTTCACACAAGTTCTGGCAATGATTCTGGTGAACGCTAGCGTTTCACACTTGTCGGTCTAGCACTTTAATTTCCCAACAAGAAAGGGTCGAAGATGATGCGGAATATGAAATTATCGGGGCGAAGATGACACGGAATATGAAATTACCTTGATCAAAAATAGCTCTAGAGTGTTTATAATCGGAAATTAATGCAATAAGTTTTGATTGCCCAATGACTCACAAAATTCGCCCCGTTGTCTCACACAACTTGCCCGATGCCTCACATTATGTAAATGCACCTAGCATTAAATCCCTTTGCAATGCTTGGCGAGATTTTATTTTTTGTGGGAATTTTCCAGTATACTATTATTCATTTGCAAATACCAACGTGACCTTCTTGGTCCATTTTTTTACTAGAAAATCAAACGAAAATGTGTTTTCGTGGCCTTGAAAGGCATGCCCTCTAAAATGGGGCGCACAATCACGCGTTTCTTGGAATATTTATTTACAAACTGTTTACATAATAAAGAACAATAATGATTTCTACAGCTCCTGCAGCAAACAGAATTTTGACATGCAACGTCACCCAGCCATGTCGGAACAAAACAAAAAGAAGATTAAAACTACGTACCGTGTCGCCATTGTAAATCCCGATGTCTCACCGACACATCGCCCAATGCTTCACATTTTTCCGATTAACCCCCGTTGATTCACCGTTTTTCTAATACACCGTTTCCATAGGTTGTGATTAGTGATATCAGTTTTATAATATAATTTCTTTTCTATCTCAATCCAAAATTTCAGTCATCTAGCCATTTTTGTGGCTTTGAATGTTTGTTTTTGATTTTTTTCCGTCTGGTCAGAAATTTGGAGGACAAAAGTTTTCTTATAATTATATTTCATATGAGTCATGAGCTGTGTCATGAGAAAACTTGCCTATGCAAAAACAAAGACACAGATCAGCTTTGCAGTAACTACACAGCTGATCAGTGTCTGCTTTCACTACACACATAGTAGAACCCCTCTTCTTCCTTTATCCAAAACTTCAAGCTGCCAGCCTTTTTCTAATGCTTTACAGGCCGATTTGTGTAGGACCTGATCGGAAACCCTGAAGACTGGTTTTCTTATACTGCGGCTCATATAATGTGAATTCCAACCTTGAGGTCTGGTTCAGAACTAGTGCTCCCAAAACCCTCCAGGGATTTCTGAGCCAGTAATGCCAGTCTCTGCAGTACTGGGGCAGTGGGGTTCCTCTTTGTCCAGTGGGCGCTATACTTGTCCAGTGGGGTTGATATAAACATTAGTGGAAGAGTTGTCCGCTCCTTGGAGAACTGGTTTGGAATATCCGTCAGATCTTCAGCTAAGTGACGGAAAATATCAAAATATCCATTGACCCTTTTTCAGCAGAGAGGAGAGAAAAAGCATTCTAGGATGCCACAAGAAAACCTGATTTTTGCATTAACATAAAGTCACTGATTCACAGCACAGTAATCAAACAGTTGATGACCTGCACAGGTAAACAATTCCTCCACTTCTTTTAATAATAAAATAAACCATGTCGATGAGAAAACCTGCTTTTTGCCTTTGCAAAAACAAAGATGCAGATCAGATTGCAGTAACTGATCAGCACCTTTGTTTTCGATACACCTATAGTACAATCCTGTTGTTAACTTCAAAATTTCAAGCTTTGACAGGGCAGTTTGTGTCGGACCTAATCAGAAATCCCAAAGACGGGTTTTCTCGTGCCATGGCTTAAATCGAACCCATCAGCTTCAATGGATGTCCAATGGTTTAATGCTCAATCTTGACAATGTCCAACATGGATCATTCATGATCTTTTTTTATTTCACACTAACAACGCCCTAGACATTGTGTATGTGTGCGTGTGTGCATGCCTGCATGTGTGTGTGTGCATGCATGTGTGTGTGTGCGTGAGACAGAGAGACTCACTTGTGAATTCGTTGTTCAGGTTGACCAACAGAGGTGTAGTTTTCCAATCATGGGTGGCAAGCAGACTCAAAAACCTCTGGAATCCCACCAGCCCTGATCTACAATATGAGACTGCGTGAGAAAACCAACAATCGGGTTCCGGGCAGGTCAGTCACAAACCGGCCTATACACCCACAGAAGAAAGCTAGATTCTTGAAACTTAAGGTTTAAGTAGAGGAGAAATATACTTTCAGTGAAGCGAAAACAAAAGGCGCTGATCAGCTTCGCAGTTACAGAAGCTGATCTGTGTCTTTGTTTTCAGATATGGTTTTCTTATGCAGCAGCTCATGCTTTTTTTTTGTTATAAATTCTTGAAAAAATGAAATAGCACCAATAATCTTACAGAGTTTTTAAAAGATGCCGACAGAAAATGTATAGTATGATCTTTATCTGTGCGAGTTTGTTTTCAAGTAGAAGTAATTACTTCTTGAGGCACCAACTTGGATAATTCTTTGTAGTCATAGCATTAAATGAGCAGTGTCATGAGAAAACATGATTATTGCCTATGCGAAAACAAAGGCGCAGATCAGCTGTGCAGTAACTGCACAGCTGATCTGTGTCTTTGTTTTTGTTACACAGATAGTACAATTCCTCTTCTTCTTAAGTGCAAAATTTCAAGCTTTTTCCCAGGGGACGCTGTGGAGGATGTTTAGGATGTAAAACTTAGCAATATTTCTGTTTTTTTTTGTGTGTTTTTTTGTGTGTTTTTTTTTAGTAGGTGGTGAAAAAACGGAAGAACCCGGAGAAAAAACACCTGGCACACCTGCAAGCAGAGCTTGGCTTGCCCCTTGTGAGGCTCAAACCCACTCCAGACATAGCGATGAGATGATCGAATGGTGATTAAATATCAGCGTACTTAATCATCGGCCATGGAGGCCGTCTCTATGCAGTCTGCTATGTTAACACTTCACATAAATTCAGGTTATTTTCCACGCCCTTTGATCTTGGCTTCTAGGCCACGGTTACATGTGTGATGATTACCTTGGAGCAGTATGTGGATAAGGCAACAAGAAAAGTGAAGCCACAATCAACTCCACGGCCACTTCATGTACATAGTCTCCCAACATCTGGGCGGTAATCCACCTCTTGGCTAGCCGTGTTGTCGTACTGAAGGAGTTATACTGCTGTTGAAGACCATGAAGTGTACTCGTGAGACGGGGCAGGGCCACGGTTTCTCTCTCGAGCCGTAGTGATTCCTCCGTGTCCCTCATCTTGATCATACCCTCTGGTGTTCTGATTTTCCTCAGCATGACTATCTCCTTACTGTAGGACAGGATTAGACGGAATACATAGTGATCCTACAAGTACATGAGCCATGGTGTGAGACACTGTAGGACAGTATTAGACGGAATACATAGTGATCCTACAAGTGCATGAGCCATGGTGTGAGACACTGTAGGACAGGGTAAAATACATAGTGATCCTACAAGTACATGAGCCATGGTGTGAGACACTGTAGGACAGGATTAGATGGAATACATATTGATCCTACAAGTACATGAGCCATGGTGTGAGACACTGTAGGACAGGATTAGATGGAATACATAGTGATCCTACAAGTACATGAGCCATGGTGTGAGACACTGTAGGACAGGATTAGATGGAATACATAGTGATCCTACAAGTACATGAGCCATGGTGTGAGACACTGTAGGACAGGATTAGATGGAATACATAGTGATCCTACAAGTACATGAGCCATGGTGTGAGACACTGTAGGACAGGATTAGACGAAACACATAGTGATCCTACAAGTACATGAGGCATGGTGTGAGACACTGTAGGACAGGATTAGACGAAACACATAGTGATCCTACAAGTACATGAGCCATGGTGTGAGACACTGTAGGACAGGATTAGATGGAATACATAGTGATCCTACAAGTACATTAGCCATGGTGTGAGACACTGTAGGACAGGATTAGATGGCATACATAGTGATTCTACAAGTACATGAGCCATGTTGTGAGACATATTAGCCCTGACATGAGAAAACCAGTCTTCAGAATTTCCGGCCATGTCCGACACAAATTGGTCTGTACAATCTTGGAAACAGGCTAGAGGCAGGAAATTCCAGATTCAGAAAGAAGAGGAATTGTACTATCCGTGTAGTGAAAACAAAGGCATTGATCAGCTGTGCAGTTGCTGCACAGCTGATCTGGGCCTTTGTTTTCACCTATGCATGTTGTTGGTTTTCTTATGCAGCATAAGAAAATATCTAAAGAGATGCGTAGTTTAGCTGATCATAGTCTTTATTTTAACCTTAGTATCCCTCTACTTTGTAAGCATGTAGTTTCAGGCCTCTATATTTCCTCTGTCGTGGTATAGCCCTGTTTGTATCAGACCAAACCCCAAACTTGTTTCAAGCTCAACTCAGCAGGGCTAGAGATTTCATATGTAAAAGTGGCTAATGAAAAGTTTGATGAATGAATTATCTTGTCAATCATTTTCTCTGCTAAAAACTGCAGCTGATCAGTGCCTTTGTTTTCGCTGCATAAATAGTACAATCCTTAATTTTCTGAATTTGAAATGTCTACTTTCTTACCACCCACCATGGCTATACAATCTGGTTCCGAGGTTATAAAAAATTTTCATGCTCAGCTGAGACGAAGTGTTGGCATTGTAACATTTATGAGCAGGATAAATTACATGCTTTGATGATCTTATCCTGAAATTTCAATTTATTTGGGTTATTTCAGCATTTATGAGCAGATTAGATTTTATGCTCAGCTGAGTTGAGCATGAAAAAAGTTTTATAACCTCTGGATCTGGTCAGAAAAACCCAAATACCTGGCCCAGAGGTTATACAGCTTTTTTCGTGCTCAATTCAGCTGAGACTAAAATTTTTCTGGCTAATTAATGTTAAAATGCCAACAAATGTTAGCAGGATATAACTTGGCTTTCGTAGTTTAAAAAAATAAAATTCCAATGATTTTGGCTATTTTAAAATTTACAAACTGTTAAAAGTTCAAGCTCAGCTGAGTTGAAAAACGTTTTATAATCTCGGGACCAGGTCCTGAGGTTATAAATAGTAAATAACTATCCCGTGACCAAAAATAAACTGATTTATCACGCGAGGATTAGTAAGCAGATGAAAGGGCGAGCTTTCAGAGAGCCCTTTCATCTGCTTACTAATCCTCGCGTGATAAATCTGTTTATTTTTGGTTAAGGGGTAGTTATTCACTTTATAATGCAACGAAAGTCGACAAATTTTGCGAAAAAAACTCACCCCATATGAGGAGAAATGCTTTCCGCCATTTTGTTTATTCAGTCAATAGCTCAGTAATCACTCCGCAGAACGACTTCTCAAAATTAGCTACCATAGCAATACATTTTGTTGATGATTTATATTTTTCTTGTCCATTGTTTCTTCTACGTAATGTTGCATAACAATGGCAGAGAATGACATCACAAAACGTGACTAAATTTGATGTCACCAGCGCGCTTCTTTTTGGTGCGTTAAACAAAATTGCAACACAGTCTTTATTTAGTCAGTAGAGGTGGCCTTTATTAGGTCATTAGCTAAATAAAGCTTCTATTTATGAACCCCACTTTAGTAGGTCGATATGTAGGGTTGTTGCATTATAAAACTGTTTTCATGCTCAACTCAGCTGATCATGAATTTTCAATAGCTCATAAATACTAAAATAGCCAAAATCAGTTGAAAATTCTGGCATCAATCTCATAGGACAGTAATTTATCCTGCTGATAAGTGTTAAAATGCCAACAATTGTTGGCATTTTAACATTTATCAGTAAGACAAATTTTAGTCTCAGCTGAGCTGAGCATGAAAAATGTTTTATGACCTTGAGCCCAGAATTCTAGTATCCCTGCTCAAGTATTACCTTCAGGATATCCACAAAGGTAGTGCCAATTCTCACAGGTAGGTCGTACTTGGTCTTCATCGCTTCCCCGAGCTGGATATGAAATGCTGCCTTTAGTCGTCTCATCGCCTCGTAATCGTCTGGCCATTTACCACTGCCCTCAAGGCTACAGATTACTGTAAATAAGCCATGTCATGAGAAAACCAACAATATGGTTTCCACATTTGTTTGGGTAATAAAAACAAAGGCGCTAATCAGCTTGGCAGTAACTGCGAAGCTGATCTGCACCTTTGTTTTCGTATATGCAAAATGTTGTCATGACGTGGCTCAAATGTAAATAAATTTTAATACCATATTCGGTTTTAGGTCCCCTTCAAGATTTCCCTCCACTGACACGGTCCAATCAGTAGGTTCCGCGAACACAGTCTCCCAATTAAAGCACTTGGAACAATCACAAGCAGGACTTGTGCCCATGTGGCATACATGATCAGATCTAGGGCTCATCAACATTTTTTAATCAAGTGTATTTCAATTTGTTATATCATATTAAGACACAAGGTCAAATTTTATACCATAATAAGCTTTCATTGTTGGTATTGTGGTTAATCATTTCAGTAATGTCAGGACAAAGTTATCACTTTCTGGGTATTAACCAGTACTATGCAGAGTTAATGTCAGGACAATGCCATAGCTTCCTGGGTATTAACCAGTACTATGCAGATTCAATCAGCCTTGCTAAACACTATATAAGTTTATGCTTTCGAAAAAGCTTGCACTCTCTTAGTGCTATTTTCAGTGTGTGACCATGTGTATTTCCTTTCCAATAATCCAAGGCTGCAAAACGGTCTAGCAACAAAAACCCAGAGATTTTACTTTAGATATGTGTATTATTTGCGATCTCATTTTTAACTTGGATACATTAGCTTAGAACATTTATTATTCCATAAATACCCCTGTCACATGATATTAACAGCCATATATTAATGAAAAGAAAGCCATGTATTAATATAGCAATTCTCATGCGCATATGCTGTTAATGCATGGATTCTTTAGGCTGTATCTTTTTTTAGAGGCGGCTTACATTACCTTTCAAAGATGGCACATATGGAGGGCAAGAACTGTGGTCCATGGGCACAAACATTTTCGTGTCATTCTTTACCACCTGAGGACCTTTATGTGTGAAGGTGGCTGGTAAAGGAGTGAAAACCTACAAGATTAAATGATGCATATTCCAGGGTAGCAAAAGAATAGAAAATATACTGAACAAAAGTGAAAATGCTACACATTATTTTTTTCATTTTATTCTTACAAGAATTTATACCCCAGGTTTCACTTTATTGATTTTATCACACACAAGAATTTCATTTTTAGGCTGTTTCTTTTTTTGAAAAAAAAAATCATGTTTAAAACTCACTTTAGACATGAGCCGTGTCATGAGAAAACCAACATTCTACATATGCGAAAACAAAGTCGCAGATCAGCTTCACAGTTACTCAGCGCCTTTGTTTTCGCTACACAGACAGTACAATTGCTCGTTTTTCTAAATCCATATTTCCAGCCTCTAGCCATCTTCTGTGCTTGTACAGCTCGGTTTGTGTCCGACCTGTTCGGAAACCACATTTTGGTTTTCTCATGACGCGGCTCATAAATTTGGAAGCAACAACATAACTTTTATATGAAAAAAAAGTGAGCCGTATCACAAGAAAAACAGTCTTTGGTGTTTCCGACCAGGTCCTACACAAACTGGCCTGTACAGTCACTGATGATGGCTTGAAGCTTTAAGTTTTGGATATACATGTATGTAGATGATGAATTGTACTATCCGAGTAGCGAAAACAAAGGCGCTGATCAGCTTCGCGGTTACCGCGAAGCTGATCTGCGCCTTTGTTTTTGCCTATGCAAATTGTTGGTTTTCCCATGAGGCGGCTCATATGTTATGTAATTATCAACATGTTATATAACTAGTTTGAAATGTAATTATCAACATAGTTTAACAATGTGCAAAATAAAGTAACTAAAACCACAAACCTCAGCAAATCTGAAGCAGGGTGATGTCCCTTGAATTGACGTAATGGTCAGGGGCAAGTCGTCTAACTTCCGTATCAACTTGCACAAGTCTTCGTATACTTGCATGAGGCTGGCGTTCTGTTCTTCTCCTGTACCATAGGGGAGGGGGCTGTCTGCCTGGGGTTTGAACTTGACGGGTAGGTGCAGAAGAGGGTCAGCCTGTGCAGCGATGTAGTGAACACTGGAGGGAGGTATCCCTGCATGTCTGTTAATTCAAAAATCATGACATAACTATGTCTGGGAAGCAGGTGTAACTCCTCAAGACCATAGTGTTTTGATTAATCATCTTAAGTATGATGTATTCATTAAAGTTTCAAACACTGATTCTTTCATAAATATCTATGCACATAGCTGTTTGGAGACATTTTCAATTATGCCGAAAGCCGTGTTCAAACGGCAAATTTCATGTTCAAATCATGACAGTTACTTTCAATTTGAACATGGCTTTTATCTTAAACATGTCAATGTGATTGGTCATTGCCAGGTGTTGTCAATGTTTTCCATCGAAATAAAATAGCCGAAGCTCCAGAAACTTGTTTTTAAAATATTAATTTAATGCTATTTTCAACAGGATTTTCAATTGTCAGAATAAGTTATGGAAATGCAAAAATAATGATCAGACTTGCTAATTTCAATCCTGGCAGCCTCAGGTTTGAACACCTTCCTCGAGTCTTGGCAAACTTTCATGCATGAAAACGAATGTTTGTTCCCTATATTGAGTACCCGATAAATCTTGCACAACAGCTGATCTTCCTGTATTTCAATTCCGCCATCCAAAAAAGGAATAAAGGCAGTTGAAATTGTGTAAGTCTTTCAGCTTTCCACCATTATAAAGAAGAAATCCTGTCAAGCTTTTGACTGTAATGTGGATATTTGTTTATAACCAAAGCGAGAGAAAACAAACAATTTGGGTTTCCAACCAGGTCCGACACACACCAGCCTGTACAGTCACAAAGTAAAGAGAATTCAGATAAATGATTGTCTCACAATACAGCAGCTACTTAATATGAGCAGCATCGCGAGAAAACTGGATTTTTGCCTATGTGACTACAAAGGCGCAGATCAGCTTCGCAGTAACTGCGAAGCTAATCAGCGCCTTTATTTTCGCTATACGGATAGTACAATTTTTCTTCATCTTAAATCCAAAATTTCAAGCTTCTACCCTGCTTCTGTGACTGTACATGTCGGTTTGTGTCAGACCTGGTCGGAAACCCCGAAGACCATTTTCTCGTGTTGCAGCTCACATGAGTTTATTGGGCCAGTTGTGAAGATCATTATTCAATAGAAACATTCTCTATCATTTTCTACATGAAACTGTTAACGAGGAATCTCTTAGTAAGTACTAACCTCTCCAGTATATATTTGACTATAAGACTACAGACAACCCTCTTCTTATCAATAGTAGCCTTGTCTGCCCACAGTACGGCCTCACATATACTGCCGTCCTGAAACCTTCTCAGCTCGGACCTCTCACCCCAGAACTGACGAAACCCTTCAGCCTGACAAAATAAATAAATTTATCAAATAGCTCCGCTCTTATTTATTGATTAACGTCAAGTAATAAATATTTGTTTGTTTGAGTTGATGCTTTACGTCCCAGTCAACAGCCAAGGTCATGTCGGGACGCTGCCTCCACTTTATGGGACTTTTACCCAAAATGAGGATGTCATGACATCCAACAAGTGCTTGAAATATAACAACCATCCAACCAAGCCATAAAGGCTTATTGGTGCAGATGATTTGACTTGAAACCACTTTTCCTGGGCAAGCTCAGACCTGAGCAGTTAACCAGTAATCAGGTAGTCAGTCAACAGTGAAACAAGCTTTGCCTGGAGGCACAAGCAGCCCATCTATTTCTCCAGGCCCCAATGGGCGGGGGCCCATATTCCCACCCGACCACCCTACAAGTAATAAATATGTTATGACTACACATGTATTAACATTTTTCGCATGAGTTGGTAATGTCATTGTCTACATCTGTAACAACAATGTTAATTGAGCATTCACATGAGAAAATCAGGGTTTCCAACAAGGTCAACACAAAGCGACCTGTACAGTCACAGAAGCAAGCTAGAAGCTTGAAATTTTGGATTGAAGAAGAAGGTTTGTACTATCCATGCAGTGAAAACAAAGGCGCTGATCAGCTGTGCAGTTACTGCACAGTTGATCTGCGCCTCTATTTTCGCCTATGCAGATTGTTGGTTTTCCCATGTGGCGGCTCCATTTTCATTGAAAATATGGCCACTTTGAAGGCAATAAAATCCAATTTTAAGACATATAAATGAAACGAATCTTACAGGAGTGGTCATTCCATATGAAATTTATTTAACTAGCCGAAGACTATAAATTGACCACATACGAGGAGAAAGCAAAAAGTTCGTGGACTTTGTCATTAAAATCAAAAGTACATATGCGATTTCTCTGAAATTACCGTATGTTTGCGATCAGTTTAATACAAACAAGCACAGAAAGTTTCAGACAATTCGCTTGATAAACGCCGTTTCTATGGCACTTTGTTTGATGCGTGTTAGCGCTACCCGGAGCACGCCAAGACGTTAACGTCATTTGCCAACGGGTTTTCTGTATACGCTGGCCGAGTCAAAAGTTCCCATAAAAACATTATTTCTCATTCGACTTCAAGCAAATGTTCATATATTTATTCCCCATCCATGAAGGATTACAGTAGAAAGTTTAAGGCAAATCGCTAGAAAAATTTAGTTTTTATGACAATTTCTGCGACAGACGCTAGGATTATACCGGGCATGCCATGACGTTAAAGTTGTTCGCGTAGATTTTTGTGCTTACTTGTTGTTTTAACAGCTATTTCGTTGTGACTAACACTTTGCACATCATTGAACACTGTTGTATGCTTCAGTTCTGATGTGTCTCCAGCTGTTTGTAACAAATCAGACGTTTCTGTAGGTTTTATTCGGAAGTCTCGCACAAAGTTTATCGATGTGCAAGTTTCCGCCATTTACCAGTAACGTCATTTTTACTAATTTTTTGCTTAGACTTGTCTTTCAAAAAGTGTCGCTGTAGCATTTTCTTTCGAATGCAAGAACTGCAATTTCACATTTCAAGCCGAATTACATCATTATCAATATTTCCATAATTTAAGGAGATTTAGAAATGACATTTTTTAAAATATTTTAATATTTATAAACACGTTAACAGAGATTTTACGGCGTGCTCCGGGGAAGCAAACCCCACGTGTTTGTCAATGTAATTTGACCAATCAAAAATAAGATTCGATAAACAACATTTTACATGAATGTCGACAATAGACCATTATTACACTTGTGAAAATACGAAAACAATCGGACGTCAATTATAAAAGTTATTAAGAAAGTCCACAAACTTTTTGCTTTCCCCTCGTATGTAAGATCCTCTTTGTGTGTTTCAGTTAAGGTTTTAAGTCCCAATGGATAGTGTTTCAGTCATCAGGTCATGATTAAATGAGCTGCATCATGAGAAAACCGGGTTTTTGCCTATGCGAAAACAAAGGTGCAGAACAGCTTCGCAGTAACTGTAAAGCTGATCGGAGCCTTTGTTTTCGCTACTTGGGTAGTAAAATTATTTCTCTACTACCTAAATCCAAAATTTCAAGCTTCTAGCCATCTTCCGTGACTGTACAGGCTGGTTTGTGTTGGACCTGGTCGAAAAGCACATTCTTGGTTTTCTCATGAGACGGCTCATTTAAAGTCCCAAAATATACAGGGGTACACAATTTTTCTTGTTTTTGATGCAAAACATTGATTGTGGGTACTCATTAGTACCCCCTCACTGCGGCACTACTATCGTGTACCCATAATCAATGTTTTGAGCAAAAATGTTTAAAAAATCTTCATTTTTCAAATAAAATATTTACTGCTGAAAAATCTATGTGTATTGCATGGATGAGTCTTGGTTATGTTATGGGTAAACCCACCTCTTGTGAATCAGCTGAGGGACCTCTGTCTAGAACATTACTGGCATATTCCCCATCCAGTAGTAAACCAAATGATAACTTGTCTGGCTTCTCCAAACCCGAGGGAGACTCATGAATAGACCACTGAAATGAAATGCTTGAACAATTTGAGGGCTTCATGGAAGATTAGCTGTAATGCTTAATGTTGCTAAACTGCTGAAATAAAGAGTTTGCTTGCTTGCTTCTTCTTTCTTCTTTATATCTGTATTAATTCCCAGTTGAGGGACACCAAGATGAATCTTGTAGAGTGTAGGATGAGCATCCAAAACAACTTTTTTTCAAAGGGAAAACAGACCATGTTTCCAAACTGAGGCTAATTAGCTCTAATTGTTCAATGCTGCTCTAAGCTTTGTCTAAGAAAGGCTAATTTGACTGGTCCATAACAATCAGTAAAATTTAATTTCAAACCTGATGCCACTTGAAATTAAAGTGGACTCACCCAAATAGAATTGATAGGCGAATCCATTTGTCATAAATGGATTAAATCCCAATTAAATCATGTAAACCTGGCAAACAGTATAGGCCCAGATGTGACGCTGCAAAATGCAGCATCCCATTTGGGGCTATTCTGTTTGCTCAGAGAATTATCATCGAAAAATGGGAAAAAAAAATCAAAATCACTCCTGGTGCCCCTAAAAATGACCGTCAACTAACCCAAATGATAATGATGGGAAAATCCATTCGTCAACAAGAGGACCAATGGTCCTGTAAACGCTCACCTGAGATCTGCTGCATATACCAATAAACATGTTTGAATATTATGGTATTTAACCCCAGTGTAGGGGCAGATGAAGCCCTTGGGCCATTTTCTTCTGTATTTTCAGAATAATCAATATTCTGTCCATTTGCCAATTTCCTGCTGGCTTTTCCCTTCAAATGACATTTTAACAGTTTTCCCCATTTAAATACATGGTCAACCCATGTTGACCTTGCCATAAACTGGGTCAAGGTCATCACAGGGTCATGATTTATATATACATTGTAGTACTATAGCCATGGATGCTTCACGCCAAGTTTCATTGAAGTCAATCTATTGGTTTCAGAGAAGAAGATATCTTAAAAGTTATGCACTGTTTAGTAGCGGTTGCATATTTTTGGGACACCCTGTATACATTGTAGTACTTAAGCCATAGATGCTTCACATCAAGTTTCTTCGAAATCTGTCCACCGGTTCCAGAGAAGAAGATTTTGAAGGGTTTTTACCATATATGGGCATGGTCGTGACCTTGATTATTTATATACACATTGATTCCCCCATTATATAAATGCTTCACATAAAATTTGGCTTTGATTGGCCAAGCGGTTTCACAGAAGAAGATGTTTGAATAGTATGGTAATATACATGTATAATGCCCTGCAGTAGGGGCAAATATGCCCCTGGGGTCCATTTTTTTTCAGAATCATTAATATTCAGCCCTACTGCCCATTTCCTGCAAGACTTTCATTTTAAAAGACATTTTAAAGGTTTTCCCCATTCAAATGCATTGGCGACCTGTGTTGACCTCGCCGTATTATAGGTCAAGGTCATCCAAAGGTCATAATTTATAAACACATTGTAGTACTTCAGCCCCTGATGCTTCATGCCAAGTTTCATTGAAATCGGTCCATTGGTTCAGGAGAAGAAGATTTTTGAAGGGTTTTTACCATATATGGGCATGGCAGCCATCTTGATCATGTGACCTGGATTATTTATAAACACATTGACTCCCCCTTCCCATACATGCTTGCTATAAAATTTGGCTTTGATTGGCCAAGTGGTTTCAGAGAAGAAGATCTTTGAATATTATTGTAATATACAAGTATACTGCCCCGGGGTGGGGGCAGACCAACCCCTGGGGTCCAATTTTTTTCAGAATTACCTACCTTCAGTCCATTTGCCCATTTCCTGCAAGTTTTACCTTTCAAATGACATTTTAACAATTTTCTCCATTCAAATGCATGGGCCACCTATGTTGACCTTGCCGTAAAATAGGTCAAGGTCATCCAAAGGTCATAATTTATAAACACATTGTAGTACTCTAGTCCCAAATGCTTCATGCCAAGTTTCGTTGAAATCGGTCCAGTGGTTCCAGAGAAGAAGAATTTTGAAGGGTTTTTACCATATATGGGCATGGCAGCCATCTTGGTCATGTGACCTGGATTATTTATAAACACATTGGTTCCCCCATCCCATAGATGCTTCATATAAAATTTGGCTTTAATTGGCCATGTGGTTTCAGAGAAGAAGATCTTTGAAAATGGTGGACGACGACGGACGACGCCGGATCATGGCCATCCTATAAGCTCACCTTGTGAGCCTAACAGCTCAGGTGAGCTAAAAATGGGTTTACTCACTACAAGTGCTGGTTCCAGTTTCAACTGCAACAGTTTAATTCTTTTCCCCAGTCCTCTCTGTAGTGTCTCTATGACAGCCGGGACACAACAGTGTGTGTAATGGCCGCCACAGTCTAGCAGACGGGCATGGTTTCCCAACTTCTTCACACTGTGCTTAAGATCTTCTGTGGGAGTTATGCTGTATGGAGTGGAAGACATGTTACTTGCTAGAAATTTTATTTGATTTAATGCTTTTATGCCCACAATCAAAAGCTATGATCATGTGGGAATTGTCAGTTATCCTTGACAGCTGGGTTTGTGCTGGACATCAAAGCATAATAAATCGATATGATGCACAGTGACTCATCCTAATTGAGATTGTTTCACACATGCAAACATACAAATCAGAAAATTGTTTGTAGTGGTTTAACATACTGTCAACAACTTTGCAGTCACATCAGGATGGCGTTTCCGCTTCCTCTGCTTTTACCAGTACTATCAGGAATTAGTGCTTTTGAGATTGTACATGCCGGTTTGTGTTGAACCTGGTCCTCAATTATCATAAAAGACTTTTTTATCTATTTTTTTTCAATAAAGTCATTCATCTATTTTTTTTTATTAAGTTGTGACTTACTGGAAAACATGATCAAATGTTTGAGCAAAAGGTATTTTCTTCATGAACAACAGATCAAAACTGTTGACTGTCTTATCCTCCATCATTCTGATAGCTAGCTCGGCTTCATGTCGTACCTTCAATTGAAAGGAAAACATTCTGGTTATCCAGAGACAAGTGACACGTTTTGCATATGCGAAAACAAAGACGCAGATCAGCTTCGCAATTACCGCGAAGCTGATCAGCGTCTTTGTTTTCGCTACTGGGATAGTACAATTTTTCTACTTTCTAAATCCGAAATTTCCAGCCTCTAGCCTTCTTCTGTGCTTGTACAGCTTGGTTTGTGTCGAACCTGAACCCAAACTACATTGTTGGTTTTCTCATGAGGTGGCTGAAATCAATATGCCACTATATAAATATAACATGGCTGAGAGGGTGATAGTAAGAATTTTCACCCTGAGGAAATGATTATTGACCGAGGTGAATAATCATTTTCGAAGGGTGAAAATTCCGAAATAGATTAAAATTGTAAAAAATGTCATTCGATTTGAATGGAAAATACCAATTTTGGCGTGACGTTGCGTAACGTTATTTCGCATTTACGTTACGTCATCACAACAACTGATCGCCATTCACGCTTTTTAACGTCAATTTAGCTCATTTTCAGTCACCAAAATATTTCTATATGTTTGTTTTACTTAATTTCCTCAAAATATTATTGAAATTATGTGTTTTGAAGGTATCGTTATTGGGATAAAACGTTTTAGTAAAACGAACTGTACGAGCATATTTTATGCGCATGTGATAGTAGAAATTATCACAGGGTGATAGCAAGAATTTTCATCCGCCGGCCTATGGGAGTTTAACATGGGAAATTTATATGAGGTATGATAAAATACATGTAGGTTAAAAACACCTGTCTGGCAATAACTTTCCACAGATCATTCCAATACCGGTAATGTTCCCATATAGGTATTTGAATTTTATAGTCTAATATTGATTTTCTTTCTGTGCTTGTTGTTCCCAATCGTGTTGGTTGGATAAACAGCATGGGAAACAGATGTATTTTTTTTAATAAAAATAATTCATGAAGAATAAGAGCTGTCGCAGGACAGCGTAGCTCGCCTGCCTTGTGCTTTGCCATTAAATCTATTAAATCTATGACCAAAGACATTGACCTCAATGTCACTCAGGTGGGTCGTGATACTTCAGACCAATATTTACAAACATGCTAAGTTCAACTTGATCCATCTACATATTTGATATAGACTTATAACATAAAATCTAAGTCTGTGACCCTGACCACAGGTGAGTCAAGATGCTACAGCATAATAAAAGAATAATATCTAACAGCAAAGTATCAACTAGATCCATCCATCTGTTGCAGCAATATACAGTTCAAAACACTTTAAGCAAAAGCTTTAACATAAAATTTCAAAGTCTGTGACCTTGAACTCAAGGTCACCCAGATGGGTCATGTTGGTATAGCATAAAACTTCAGACCAATATCTACCAACATGTAAGGTATCAACTTGATCCATCTACATATCCAAGAGATATAAACTTATAAAAACTTTAACCAAAAACTCTAACACAAAATTTCTAAGACTGTAACCTTGACCTCAAGGTCACCCAGGTGGGTCATGATGGTACAGCATAAAACTTTAGACCAATATCTACCAAGATGCAAAGTATCAACTTGATCCATCCACAACTTCAAGAGATATAGACTTATAAAAACTTTAACCAAAAAACTTTAACACAAAATTTCTAAGTCCGTGACCTTGACCTCAAGGTCATCCAGGTGGGTCATGATGGTACAGCATAAAACTTCAGACCAATATCTACCAACATACAAAGTATCACTTGATCCATTAACAACTTCAAGAGATATAAACTTATAAAAACTTTAACCAAAAAACTTTAACACAAAATTTCTAAGTCTGAGACCTTGACCTCAAGGTCACCCAGGTGGGTCATGATGGTACAGCATAAAACTTCAGACCAATATCTATCAGCATGCAAAGTATCAACTTGATCCATCCACAACTTCAAGAGATATAGACTCATAAAAACTTTAACCAAAAACTTTAACATTCTGAGCAACGCCGACGCTGGGGTGACTGCAATAGCTCTTCCTGTACTTTCGTACAGGCGAGCTAAAAACATAAAACACTATCCCAGACTAAATGACTGCTCTGGAAAAGTGTCTTATGATGTCTTTGCATTACTTATTCAACAACCCTTGTGCATAATCTGTGTATCATTATCCCACCTACTCAATGGTGTTGGTTTAGACTAGAAGACAATGCAAGAAAACTGGTTTTCTGGGTTTCCGACCAGGTCCAGCACAAACTGACCCGTACAATCACAGAAAATAGCTAGAAGCCTATAATTTCAAATTTATGAAGCAGATGGATTGTTCTATCTGTGAAGCAAAAGCAAAGGCGCTGATCAGCTGTGTATTTACTGCACAGCTGATCTACGACTTTGTTTTTCACATATGCAAATATCTGGTTTTCTCATAACCCGGCTCACAGTGGTTCCACCACTGGGTTTCTTTAGTTTTGGCTTATAGTATTGATGTGTTATGGAAGAAGCATTTTATAGAAAAAAAAATGGTGTGATAATTAAAGAATATAAAAAGATGTGAAAATCTATCATAAAATAAGTTAAGGCACACAGATATGTCAAATCATTTTCTATAACCTGCTTACATAATTTTACAGGCTGGTTTTTGTCTGACAAGACATGATCAGAAAACAAAAGGTGGGTTTTCTTGTCATGCTGCTCACTTATCAAAACCTTTAACAGGCCTACCCTGAAACACCTAACTATTCACTGGCTGAGAAAAAACAAGATAAATAGGCCTCCGCATGGTAAAACCAACAATTTGGTTTTCTGACAAGGCCCGACACATAGAAGCTGGGAAGCGAGGTAGCCGAGTAGTTAGCACACTGGCTTCTTGTGCTAGAGGTCCCGGGTTCGATCCCCGCCGGCGGCGTGGAAAATATGTTGGTCCGAACATGCTTCCCATCGTGTCAATTGCAGGAATGACATGATACAGTGCGCCGTCCTTCGGATCGGGACGTTAACTGGAGGCCCCCTGTGCAGGGACAGTCATCCCCTGTGCAGGTTAAAGATCCCTACACAGGTTCTATCCTCATGCATGTAGGCTCATCTTGCAAACACACCGGAGTGTACAATGTACACCTCCCAAGAATAATCAGAAATTTATTGATGGGAGTCACAAGAAAACAAACAAAACAGAAGCTTGAAATTTTGGATTTAATAAGAAGAGGAATCGTTCTATAAGTGTAGCTAAAACGATGCTGATCAGTGGTCAGCTGATCTGTGCCTTTGTTTTTGCCTGTGTATGTTGTTGGGTTTCTTATGCAGTGGCTCAAATAAATCTTTACCCTGTAAAATGTTGATTCTAACATATGAGAGCATATGTTATGGTATCCCGATGAGTCAACAAACACGACATCATAGCTGCTGTGAAACATTCCCAGGTCAGGCTGGTTAGGGTCACCACTGGTGTTACACAGGCTTATACCTTGTCTGGTCCAATCAGATTCAGCTAAAACAGAAACACTCATATCTAGGATCTTACATGAGTGGTCATTTCATATGAAATATATTAAACAAACCTTTGGCAAATTTAATTTAATATCTTCATTTTGACTAACCATGGGTGTAAGATTTGTTTCATCAAATTACCTTTAAAATAGGATTTTATCGCCATTAAAGTGGGCATATTTTCAATGAAAATTTACATTGTTATTCGTTGTCATTGACTTGGTGAATTGAGGCAGTTTAAGTGCTAAAACATTTGTGGTCATTACATATTTATTACATTATGTTATCCAAAGCCGCCTCATATAATAATATCTATTTATAATGTCTATAACATTATTTAGGAGTAAGCACTTGACATCAAGTCAACCATTTTTCAGTCACGTCAAGACAGCTAATAATTCCGGGCCACATCTATTATATTCTATGACCCATGACCTTGACCTGAAGGTCACTCTGGTGGGTCTTGATGGTACAGCATACAACTTCAGACCAATGTTTATCAACATGCAAAGTATCATTATTTTAGAATGCTACCATAAAATAAAACACAAACTGATAAACTTGATTTGTCTTTATATATGTTATCCATTTGTCTCAACATCAGAAAACATACTTTATGCAATAACGGCTGTTATAGCAATACTGACAAATTAGTGACAATCCTGTCCAATATGCACATACACAAATTATGTTATGCATGAATATACTAATCAAACAAATTCAAATATAACTTTTTGAACTTTTAGAAATGGGTGAATATGGTCACTGGAGCTTGAATATTGGCTGGTTGAACGTCTTAGCAATCATTACATATTATTGTGGCGATTTTGTAAACACCCTAGCTATTCAATGTTTTTGAATTTTGATTTTGAATATTTTTATTTAAACTATCCTGGCTATTTTATACGAATGAAACGACACAACACGACGAAACGATGCAACGGACGGGTACAACGGAACAAAAATTGTGGATGTAACCTCTTCAACTATAACTGGGACAGTATACCACTCTGATTGATACAATGGGGTGAGCAACTGCTATGGTGTCTTCTGCAACTATTAACTGATACAGAATAACGCTTGACATGCAGAAAGTATAACCTAAATTGTAACTAAGCCAGGTTTCATCTGAACGACTCATAACATACGACCCAAAATTTTCAAAAGAAATATACGAGCCAAATAACGACACCAATACAAGAGTAAGCTCTTTAAGTTAAATGCTTATCTCACATATTTGCAACGGGTATCGTAAGACGAAGTGTATTGAAAAAACCAGTGTGTTCATAAAATTAGAGAAGAGAAGTCTACGATTTTGATTTGTGCTCAATGACTGAATGACACAAGGATTACACCTCAAAGCATGCTTTGTGTGTTTCCTCGGCCACCAATCAAATTGCACTAGTCCTAAAATTATCAACCTTATAAAATAGCAGTCAGATTCAATTCAAAAGTAATGATTGCCAAGACGTCCAACCAGATGCCGCTTGAATCCCGCCGTTGTCATTGACTTGGTGAATTGAGGCAGTTTAAGTGCTAAAACATTTGTGGTCATTACATATTTATTACATTATGTTATCCAAAGCCGCCTCATATAATAATATCTATTTATAATGTCTATAACATTATTTAGGAGTAAGCACTTGACATCAAGTCAACCATTTTTCAGTCACGTCAAGACAGCTAATAATTCCGGGCCACATCTATTATATTCTATGACCCATGACCTTGACCTGAAGGTCACTCTGGTGGGTCTTGATGGTACAGCATACAACTTCAGACCAATGTTTATCAACATGCAAAGTATCAACATAATCCATCTACATATTCAGGAGATATGGACTCATAAAAACTTAAACCAAAATCTTTAACATAAATTAAAGTCCATGACCTTGACCTCAAGGTCACCCAGGTGGGTCTTGATGGTACAGCATAAAACTTCAGACCAATATCTACCAACAGGCAAAGAATAAACTTCATCCATCTTCATATTAAAGAGATATAGACTAATAAACACTTTAACCAAAAACTTTAACATAAATCCATCTACATATTCAGGAGATATGGACTCATGAAAACTTAAACCAAAATCTTTAACATAAATTAAAGTCTGTGACCTTGACCTCAAGGTCAACCAGGCGGGTCATGATGGTACAGAATAAAACTTCAGACCAATATCTACCAACATGCAAAATAACAACTTGATCTATGAAGAAGTTTAAGAGATATAGACTTACAAAAACTTTAATGAAAAACTTTAACATTTGAGCAACGCGGACTTGGGACGTGTACGCCGATGCCGACATGACTGCAATAGCTCTTCCTGTACTTTTTAGCTAAAAACCCAAAGACCTGTTTTCATAAGCTGAGAATCATGTTTTCTCAGGCTGATATGAGTTACAACATGAGAAAAACTACAGAAAACAGGCTTTGAATATTATGTTTTATGAAGCAGAGAAATTTGAAATGTCTGTGTAGTGACTGCGCAGTTACGTTGCAGCCGATTTTAGGATTTGCTTTTTTTCATACTTGAGCCACAGCACGAAAAATCTTTTGGGTTTCCGACCAGATCAGACATAAATCAGCCTGTGCAGTCATAGAAGAACACTTGAAGTTTTAAATTTTGGATTTAAGTTCTATGTGTGATTCTACAACCCATGAGGCAAAAACAAAGGTGCTGATCAGCTGTGCAGTTACTGCACAGCTGATCTGCGCCTTTGTTTTTGCATATGCAAAAATCCAATTTCCTAATGACATGGCTCATGCAGTACTTATAGAGCTTTAGAAGTGTATTCTAAATTGAAATTTCAAGTTTTGGAAGAAGAGACATTATACTATCTATGGAGCGAAAAACAAAGGCGAAGATCAGCTGTGCAGTTACTGCACAGCTGATCTGTGCCTTTGTTTTTCACATATGCAAAAATCTGTTCTCCTAACGACGCGGCTCATGCAGTACTAACAGAGCTTAAGAAGTGTATTCTAAATTGAAATTTCAAGTTTTGGAAGAAGAGTCATTATACTATCTATGGAGCGAAAAACAAAGGCGCAGGTCAGCTGTGCAGTTACTGCACAGCTGATCTGTGCCTTTGTTTTTCACATATGCAAAAATCTGTTCTCCTAACGACGCGGCTCATGCAGTACTTACACAGCTTTAGAAGTGTGTTCCTCATCACCTGGTAACTACTCATATGGACGATGAGTTTCCTCTGACCGAGGAGGTACATCACGTACATACTCATGATAAAACCAGAGAAACAACCATAACCCTGAAATTTTTAAGACGTGTAAATTTTAAGCAAAAAATTTATTACACTTTTGTAAATGTAATACATGTACATGAAGTAGATTTCAGTAGGTAATATTATATAAACCAGAGGACCAATGGTCCTGTAAACGCTCACCTGAGATCTGTTGTACGTATATACCAATAAACATGTTTGCATATTATGGAAAAAAGCCCCAGTAAAGGGGCAGATGATTCCCTGGTGTCCATTATTTTTCTTCATAATAATCAATATCCTGTCCATTTGCCAATTTCCTGCAAGTCTTTCCCTTCAACCGACAAATAACAGTTATCCCCATTCAAAGGCATAGGCAACCTATGATGACCTTGTCGTAAAATAGGTCAAGGTCATCACAGGGTCATGATTTATATATACATTGTAGTACTTCAGCCATTGATGTTTCATGCCAAGTTTTGTTGAAATCGGTCCACCGGTTCCAGAGAAGAAGATTTTGGAAGGGTTTTTACCATATATGGGCATGGCGGCCATCTTGGTCATGTGACCTGGATCATTTATATACACATTGGTTCCCTCATTCTATAAATGCTTCACATAAAATTTGGCTTTGATTGGCCAAGTGGTTTCAGAGAAGAAGATGTTTGAATATTTTGGTAATATACATGTATATTGCCCCGGGGTGGGGGCATATGAGCCCCTTGGGTCCATTTTTTTTCAGAATCATTAATATTCAGTCAAACTACCCATTCCTGCAAACTTTTCACCTCAAATTACTTTTTAAAAGTTTTCCCCATTCAAATGCATAGGCGACCTATGTTGACCTTGCCATAAAAAAGGTCAAGGTCATCACAGGGTCATGATTTATATATACATTGTAGTACTTCAGCCATCAATGCTCCATGCCAAGTTTCTTTGAAATCAGTGTACCGGTTCCGGAGAAGAAGATTTTGGAAGGGTTTTTACCATATATGGGCATGGCGGCCATCTTGGTTATGTGACCTTGATTATTTATATACACATTGGTTACCCCTTCCTATTGATGCTTCACATAAAATTTGGCTTTAATTGGCCAAGCGGTTTCAGAGGAGATGATGTTTGAATATTATGATAATATACATGTATATTGCCCCGGGGTGGGGGCATATGAGCCCCTGGGGTGCAAATTTTTTCAGAATCATTAATATTCAGTCCTACTGCCCATTTCCTGCAAGACTTTTACTTAAAATGACATTTTAAAAGTTTTCCCCATTCAAATGCATTGACGACCTATGTTGACCTTGCTGTAAAATAGGTCAAGGTCATCACAGGGCCATGATTTATATACACATTGAAGTGCTTGAGCCATCAATGCTTCATGCCAAGTTTCGTTGAAATCGGTCCACCGGTTCTGGAGAAGAAGATTTTTGAAGGGTTTATACCATATATGGGCATGGCGGCCATCTTGGTCATGTGACCTGGATTTCTTATATACACATTGGTTCCCCCTTCCTATAGATGCTTCATATAAAATTTGGCTTTGATTGGCCAAGTGGTTTCAGAGGAGAAGATCTTTGAAATTGTGGACGGACGACGGACGACGGACGGACGGACGCCGGATCATGGCCATCCTATAAGCTCACCTTGTGAGCCTAACGGCTCAGGTGAGCTAAAAAGGAATATCCCCATGACATAAACTGCAACCTCGTTATAACGTGCCTCATCATAATGCAGTGTTCAATATAAAACAGCCATGTCATGGCTCCCAAATTGATTATTGTACCATATGTCTATAGAAGTAACCTCATTATAGCATGGTTCACCTTTAACACTGTCTGTTACTATGGAACCCAAAGGTAGCATTAAAATGAGGTTGGCCTCTTATTTTTAAAAGCACATAACTTGCAATAATAATATGAGCCTTTGCATGAGAAAACCAGCAATTTGTGTTTCTGACCGTCTGACACAAATTGGCCTGTAGTCACAGAAGCAGGCTAGAAGCTTGCAATTTCGGATTTAAGAAGAAGAGGGATTGTATTAGCGATGTAGCAAAAACAAAGCCGCTGATCAGCTTTGCATTTCCTGCACAGCTGATCTGCCTCTTGGTTTTTGCATATGCAAATTGTTGGTTTTCTGGTGCAGCAGCTTGTATATTAACTAAATCCACAAAAGCAATGCGATTTCTACTGATATTGTGACAATTTTGAAATTAAAATCCTCAAATGGTCTAGTAATAAACAGCAATTTGGCGAAAAATGTACTGAGTACTGTCATAAGCAATCGTTTCTTAAGAAATTTTAATAAACCTGCCAATATTAAGTTTTTGCAGTGGAAATATCTTCCCTAACCTTGGACTCAAGTTTTAACCTATAATTTTATCAAAATCACTTATAACACATTATATGAGCTCCATCAGAGGAAAAACTACATTTGAGCCACATCATGAGAAAACAAACATTTTGCATATGCGAAAACAAAGGCACATATCAACTTTGCAGTTCTGTGAAGCTGATCAGTGCCTTTGTTTTTGCTAGACGGACAGTACAGTTCCTCTAGTTTCCAGCCTTTCCAGCCTCTAGCTGTCTTCTGTAGCTGTACAGCCCGGTTTGTGTCAGACCTGGTTAGAAACCGTTTTCTTGTGTTGCTGCACAATTTTGTTTTTCTCTTAATAGTTCACATAATAGGAGCCGCCTCATGGGAAAACCAACAATCTGCATAGGCGAAAACAAAGACACGGTAACCGCGAAGCTGATCAGCGCCTTTGTTTTCGCTACTCGGATAGTACAATTCCTCTTCTGTGCTTGTACAGGTCAGTTTGTGTCGGACCTGGTCAGAAACCACATTGTTGGTTTTCCCACGAGGCTGCTCATAGATTACCGTATCTAGCTCCCTTTGTCTGAGCCAGACTTTGAGAAGCATAATCCCTTCCTTCAGCCCGGATACGTTGTCATGGAGACGCTGCAAACATTCACTGTTCAGGGTGAAGGTCAAATCCTCCATTATTGTGCTGTTGTATATCGGAGTGGGAGACTGGTCTAGTTTAAACAAAAGCAAATACACTTAACCTCTTCCTTAATAATAAATAACATTTGAGCTGCTTCATGAGAAAACCAACATTTTGCATACGTGAAAACAAAGGCGCAGATCAGCTTCGCAGTCACTGCAAAGCTGATCAGTGCATTTGTTTTGAAATTCGCTACACGGATAGTACAATAACTCTTTCTAAATCCAAACTTATTTGTCTCTAGCCATCTTCTGTGCTTGTACAGCTCCGTTTGTGTCGAAACTGTTCGAAAACCACATTGCTGATTTTCTCATGACGCGGCTCATTTGGGTATAAGACAGACCAGTGCTGGACCTGAAATGCTAATTTTAGACTGATTTTGCTATATACCTATACATCTAACATATATTGTACAACAAAGTGGCTAATTAACACAAACTGGCTTGGACCCAAACACTGTTACTCATATAAGCCTGTCATCCTTTTTTAGGACAAAGACAAACAGTATAGCGGCTGCCCCAGATGTGATGCTGCAGAACACCGCATCCAAACCAGGGTAATTCTTTTGCTTAGAGGAATTTCATCAAAAAAAGAAATAAAAATTCAAAATCACTCCCTGAGCCCCTAAAAATAACATCAGACTCTTCCAAATGATAATGATGGGCAAGTGCATTCATCATAAACGGGTTGAAATAATGAGTCTGTGGTGCAATGGTATTCCCCATCAACATGAACATGGTCTGACGCATATCCACAGTGCCTGAAAACTAAACACACAGAGCTAGGATTTTTGCTAGACAGCTGATCTGATTATAATGAAATGAGCCTGTGTGTGAGAAAACCAACAATTTGGGTTCTGACCAGGTCAGACATAAACCTGGCTGTACAGTCACAGAAGATGGATAGAGGCTGGAAATTTTGTATTTACGTAGAAGAGGGATTGTACTATCCATGCAGCGAAAACAAAGGCGCTGATCAGCTTCGCGGTTACCGCGAAGCTGATCTGCACCTTTGTTTTCGCCCAAGCATTTTGTTGGTTTTCTAATGCAGTGGCTCAAATGCTTTTTTAATATGTCCCCAGCAAGGTTGCCACTGGTATTATTTTTTAAGTCTTTGGTATGACGTGGCCAGGAATCGAAACAACCTCCTGCTCCCCAGTCCCGATGTGGATGCTCTAACCACCGAGTTAATAATTTATTGTTATTATAGAAACAGAAAAATGGTTGCAAATATGGTTTTGAAAAGAAGATACTGTCATTGCAATGACTAATTTTTTCTTCTGTCCAAACTTGTTCACATTTTTAAGATGACCTTGACCTTATCTTGACTACAACATACCTGTCGTCTGCTGGGTTTCGTCTGTTTTTCCCAGGAACCATTGCGAACGGACATTGTTTTTGTTTGGGTTAAATCTGTTCAGCTTAAAATAGCCTTCTTCTGGTGTTACATGTAGACTGATCTTCACACTTTTATGACCTTCAACTAAAACAAATGGAAAAAAAGAGTCTATGAATATTTCTCACTCTTTTTCCTATGGATGCCACTATGCTGAAGAGATCTGAAATTTCCGTCCCTAACAACGAACATCAAACATTTGGAAAAAGAAAGAGAAATGTTCATAGACTTATCATCTATCCCCTTTCGAAATTTTCATTTGAAAAAGTGTTGTGCGATTTGGCTTCCATTGATCAAGGATGTTTCAACATAAGAAGCACCTAATTTGACCTAAAAGGGGCATTGCTTAGTAAAGCAGAAGTCAGACAATATGATTTTACAAAGAACAGACAAGACTTTAATAAGCAAACACCTGTGATCTTGTTGAAACAGTCAGATTTTGCATTCTGGAAAGGTACTTTTCACACACATCTGACATGAACATTTGGTATCATCTAAATGTCATGTAACCCTGCCATGTGAGGACATTCCAGCATATGGTGTGCCAATATCGAGTGAGTGATATTTGCCAACTTTTTAATAGGCTTTCATTACACACTTTTGTTTGATTGTTTGAATAGATGCATAATGTCCCAGTCAACAGCTATGGTCAACCGTCATGTCCGGGCGTTGCCTCCATTTTATGGGACTTTTACCCAAAATTAGGACATCATCCAAAAAGTGCTTCAAATGTAACCATCCAACTAAGCCAATTAGGCTTATTTGTATGGATGGTTTCACTTGAACCCCTTTTGATCACTTTTCCAGGGCATGCTCAGACCTGAGCAGTTCATCAGTAATCACTCAGATGGTCAGTCAGTAGCTTAGAAGCTTTGCCTGGATGCACAAGCAGCTCATCTATTTCCATAGGCCACAATGGGCGGGGGCCCTATTATACACGTTTAATCACACAACATTTCAATATAGCTACATGTACGACAACTGCATATATATAAGATTCTACTAATACTTTGAAACATGTAAATTTAAACCTTTTACAGTTATCACTAATATTGGTTTCATATGGTTTCCATGGTGATATGTAAACTGCAAATCTTCTATTTCTTGAGCCCCCTGTAATTTGGCAGCTATGTAGGTCAGGTACAGGCTGCGCTTTCTCAGGTAACAGTGATTTAGATAGTCTTGATGGTCAAAACATGCCTGAAAGCCAGATGGGGAAAATCTAATAACATCACTAATTAAGAAGCCCTAATCAATGTAAAGCACAGACTACTATAGAGGGAGATGGAAGGACAGACATACGCACGGATGGAAAGCTGAAAACTATGTCCCTCCACTTCTCTTCAAAAAGGCAGGGGACAATTAGACACACAACCATTTTTGTTGGCATAATAGTATTTATTAGCAGGATAATTATCTGACTTTGCTGATGCAAACATAAAATTTCAACTGTCTATTTCAGTAATTACATGTATGAGCAGTTTAAATTTCTGTCTCAGCTGAGTTGAGCATGAAAAAGGTTTTATACATTCAGGGCCAAGGTTTAACTGTACTTACTTTCGGCATTTCCACAACAACATCCACATGTATATCAGGCCTCACACACGTCTCGTGGAGAAAACTTCCCATGACCTTCACCTTGACTGGTGGTACAAACTGAAATGACCCTTTGACCTTCTGCGGGGTCAGTAGAGGAACTTTACACATTGTCTTCTTCAACCATTTCTGCTCATACAGCTAGAACAGAAGATAATAATATTTGAGCCGCCGCATGGGAAAACTAGCAATCTGCATAGGCGAAAACAAAGTCGCAGACCAGCTTCGCAGTATCAGCACCTTTGTTTTCGATACATGGATAGTACAATCCATCTTCTCACTTCATCCGAAATATGAAGCTTCTAGCTATCATCTGTGACAGTACAGGCTGGTTTGTGTCATACCTGGTCGGAAACCCAAATTGTTTCTCACGCACAGGCTCTTTTGTTTAGTTGCTGATAACATCTATGGTAAGCAGCTGAGATCATGTTTAAAACACAGTATCGCCAACATTGTATGACCAACAAAAAAAACTCCATCAAAATAATACAGAAGTCTGTTAATAATCAATGTCTGTATTCCCTGGAGGACCATATGGGAGACTGATATTCATCATAAATACATGTAATGATCTTTCTAAAATATAGATATTATTATCATTATTGAATCAGCAGATGAAGAAGACTCGACCTGTTCGTAAACCACATTGTTTAGTTTTCTCTAGAGCTGCATCGTGAAAAAACGGGATTTTTGCCTATGCGAAAACAAAGGCGCAGATCAGCTTCGCAGTAACTGTGAAGCTGATCAGCGCCTGTGTTTTCGCTACACGGATAGTACAATTTCTCTTCTTCTTAAATCCGAAATTTCAAGCGTCTAGCCTGCTTCTGTGACTGTACAGGTCAGTTTGTGTCAAACCTGGTCGGAAACCCCGAAGACTGGTTTTCTCAAGATGCGGCTCATATAGTATACCTCTTGTTTCTTGCTTTGTGGCAGACATTGCAGTAAAGATGACAATGTATCAACTGCTTTATTCATCTGCTTTCTTCTTCCTTCCTTCAATTTTATTTCATTTAATAGCTCTGTTATCTGAAATATGCATTAATAAAACAGCTCTTGAATAATGCTATAAAGAAAAATCTTATCTTTCCAATAAAAATACATTTTTTCTCCAATTTCTAAGGGAGACAAATGCAGTAATCTTGAATATCAAAATGAAAAAAAGGAGACAAGTGCAGTAAATCTTGTATATCAAAATGAAAAAAAAAAAAAAATAAATAAATAAATAAAAAAAAAATAATAAAATAAAAATGTGTGTGTGCATGTGTGTGCATGAATGTGTGTGCATGTGTCAGAGATAGTTTCAATATGCAGAAAATATAGACTAGTTTTCTATTAACATGAGATGACAAATGTTAAAACAAAACAAATTACCGGTACTGGTATAGGCTAGGCAACCTGAAATGCATAACATTATAATAAAGCCTTACATGATACAAACTAAGCAAAAATATTTTACCTGCATTCTAAATAAAGTGGAGTGAAACAGATTCTCTGTCTCTTTCAGCTGATTCAACTCTTCATTTGTGGGTGGTTTATAAAGTTCTGCCTTGCTGAGTTTCATCTTCTTAGCTGAAGGCTCATCACTAAGTACTGTCACTTGTTCTTTTTCATTTACCAGTGTAACTGATTTCTTAGCCACTCGAGTTGAAGACACATCCCTTTTAGTTTGTGTCCTTTGTCTCTTCAATTGTTTGTCAGTTGTTTTGACTTTTGTGTTACCCACTGTTGTTTCAGCAACTTCAATATCCTCCTCCTCCTCATCCTCATTGTCATCATCATTATCATCATCATCATCATCATCATCATCATCATCATCATCATCATCATCATCATCATCATCATCATCATCATCATCATCTTCCAATTTTCTTCCACCACCATCTTCTTCATCAGGAATCTCTCTTATCTCTTCTTCATCTTCTCCTTCTTTGAGATCTTTTTCTGTTGTTCTTTTCATTTTACTGTTTCTTTTAGATGGTTTCATCTGAAATAAATTAAGACTTCTTCATCAGACTAATTATGTTTAAGTTACATCTGAGTTAGCGAGGATGGAAAGTTATTATAAATACTAAGCTTTGTATCATTTTCATGACCTTCTATATGGGATTAAAAAATTATGTAGTTAAAAAGTTAGGTAGCGAATATGCACAGGTCGCAAAAGTGCTGGCAGCAAACAAACAAGGTTTTGAATCCACCCTCAAAAGTGCTTTAGATCACTTGATTTACTTGCTGCTCCTGTGCAAGAGTACTCTTGAAATTGTTAATTCAAGTACACCTCAGTATATATGATATCAGGGGGCTGGTGGAGTATTACAGGACCAGATCGTGAGGTCCCGAGTTGGATACCTACCTCACCCATGTAGTTTCCTTGAGGCGTAAAAAAAAAATAGCAGTGTTTCCGCTAACATGTCCAAAACAAAAAAATCAGGGATGGTAGGTAGGCAAATCTTTTATATTTTTTCTCTAATTTCTATTTGTTGAAAACCAGTAAAAATTGATAATAAACAACTTAATTCATCGCAAATACTAGAAAATGACAGACATTAAAGTGTAACGGGGATAGCCTCCCTTGGAAATATGCAAATTTCAAACTCACTTACTGTGAATCGAGTAAGTGTTGAGTATATAGCGCAGTAAACCATCCTTGGTGGATGAGCATGCTTTTCCATCGACGGGGTTTGCTGTGGCTTGGCTCGGCTATCGTTACATTTGGTGGCAGCGGTGGGATGATGACAACCGCCAGACCGGGGTTGCCTTACCCATGAAGTCCCCAGGCCAAGACTCGGGGCAAGTCTTCTCGGAGGGGGAAGTAATGTAACGGGGATAGCCTCCCTTGGAAATATGCAAATTTCAAACTCGAGACTTTGTGAATTGAGTAAGTGTTGAGTATATAGCGCAGTAAACCATCCTTGGTGGATGAGCATGCTTTTCCACCGACGGGGTTTGCTGTGACTTGGCTCGGCTGTTCATTACATTTGGTGGCAGCGGTGGGATGATGACAACTGCCAGACCGGGGTTGCCTTACCCATGAAGTCCCAAGGCCAAGACTCGGGGCGAGTCTTCTCGGAGGGGGAAGTAATGTAACGGGGATAGCCTCCCTTGGAAATATGCAAATTTCAAACTCGAGACTTTGTGAATCGAGTAAGTGTTGAGTATATAGCGCAGTAAACCATCCTTGGTGGATGAGCATGCTTTTCCACCGACAGGGTTTGCTGTGGCTTGGCTCGGCTATCGTTACAAAAGTTTAAAACATAAAGAAAGTTAAATAAAGTGATTTTAAATATTATTTTTGCAGTTTTGACTTATTTTGAATCATATGCCCATTTACCTGAAAATTTCAAGGGTGGGTAGGGATGAAAATCTTTTTATTTTCTTTCAAAATGGCGATAAAAAATGCAGGGCCGGAACAAAAAATCAGGGTAGGTCGGGTTAGCGGAACCACAGCTGTTGTTTTTTTTTCGGCCTGAGCAAGACTCTTTAAGCTCCCAATAGTACTGGTGTAACAGATGAGAAAATGCTTATCACCATTTGCACAGGCTGAGGATTTGAGCCAGGATCTCTTGTGTACTAAGCGAAGGATTCGAACCAGGAGTTTTCGTGTACTAAGCCAACACTCTACCACAACCTGCGTCACTAATACTCACTATAAAAGCCAGCTTGTACCGCAAGGCGGTACAAGAATACATTGACATTCCCCATCCATTTTAGATAATTAGCCATTTCACAAATCAATGTATCTCAAAAAGTGTTGGCACTGTACGTAACAGTTACCCAATCGTATATGAGCATACGAGCTAGGCTCATCATATGGAGCATAATTTTGCGGTACATGTACCTAAACCACACAATTTTTGGACTAATCACAGTATGATCATATTCCAGGTCACCAAAAACTAAATAAAAATGTACCCCAGGACACATATAAATGTCCATTGCAGTAGTTCCTTTGGGTAATTACCACAATTACCACATTCTTTTATTATTTTCTCATTTACACATATCCATGGCTGATTTTTACAGGTAAATTCACAGGTAAGCCAATGTCAGCAAATTTCAACCTAAAATGTATCTGAATGTCCTTTGAATATCAATTTCCTTGTTGTGTGGATAACGCCGTTTATCCGCCTCACGACAGTCGTGCTGATGAGCGGCATTTTTGGCACGACAGTCGTGCAGATAGCCAGTGTCTTCATGCTATTTTCAGGCCAGCACTCTTTCTCTCTATACATATATATAGAGATCTATATACAATCTTGCAGAATAGTCCTTTGTTTGTTTGTTTGTATTGCGGTTTAAAATTTTTCAGTCATGTCGGGATGGACCCACACTTCCTGGGTTTTAACCAGTTCTCTAGTTAGTTAATGCGTCTTGCTCAAGGACATAACATGGTGACCCTTGTGGGGATCTGTAGAATAGCTGGTGGGCTCATAAGTAAGGTAACCCTTTTTGAGCCAACTTCTTCTGTTTCTTCCTTTGGTTCTATACTAATGTTTACTCTCGTTATATGATTAAAACTTGTGTGGTGAAAGATCTCCTTTCTTGTTTACAAAGTTCTCATTTCTGAGATACACATCTTAGTAACTGTACATATCTTCATTGCTCCAAAATCTGTCAAGTCTATCTTTAAAACTATTTAGAGTCTGGGCATTAACAACGTCGTAGGGTAACTTGTTCCAGTCTGTTATAAACATGTTGAGAAAAATTTCCGAGCCTACATGTAATGCCCCGCTATAAAAAGCGACTACTAAAATACCAAGAGACTACTACAAGAATGCACCTACACTCCTACAGAGGCTGTCTAGCCTGACTTCGGTGTCGAGGAATCCGGGTCAACTCGGCCTTGGGTCAAGTCGGCCCGGGTCAGCTCGGCCTTATATTTAAGAATATAATAGTTATGGTTAATAAAGCAAGTGGAGCAGGTATGAGGCAATGCTTGTATATAATTATCATTTAAACCAGTTATTTTCGTCCGTCTCTTCCATAATATGCATGAGAATTAAAATATGTTAATCATACCATTGAACATACATGCATTTATGCCTACCGCTGCAATCGGGTGTAACCAAAAAGTAACCATACTTTATTTAATTGCGGTACTGTTTTAGGTGTGAACACTTTACTTTAATACACAGATAAGTCAATGCCTCAAATTAAGACTGATTAACTTGCATGCTCGTCACCCTATAGACAGTTTACACCCTATGGGCCTTTTGCCTGCTCAATAAGGAGATTGTTGATCTGTTTGTAATACTGAAAAATAACGTCATCCTATATTTTCTGTGTACGTATCCGGAATATATAAACCTAAAAATCATTATTCATATCTAAAAGCATCATGCACTTATAAAATACCCCTCCTGTGATAGGGAAAATAAGAGGCCGAGTTGACCCGGCCGAGTGGACCCGAGGCCGAGTTGACTCACGGGCCGAGTTGGTATCAGGCCGAGTTGACCCGCTTCCGGTGTCGAGGATATGTGAGTTATGCGAGTTAAAAACTGGCTTATACCACCTTAAGTGCAAGGCAGTAAAAGTGTGAATTATACCTAGCACTACCTCACTGGCTAATGCAAAGGGTGCAGTGGCTTTGTCCAAACATGACTGAAAATTGTTGACATTACCAAAACAAACTAAATAATCAGATCACGAAAACTAATGACAAATGTAATTTTAGACTTTTTTCATAAACGCTTTAGACTAAAAGTGATCGGTAATCTATGTTTGTATAGTTATCATTACATAATTTTCAACTATCACCCGTTTCTTTCCCATTCTCGTTTCAAAAACTTCTGAATTATCGAACTATCAAAACACGTGTTGCAGTGTTGTTGTTTTGAGCATGAACGGTTGTATGGCTTTTCCAGAAAAAGAATAGAATTCGAAGCGATAATGGAAAACCCGTCGTCAAAGTTAGACTGGGTCTGCAATAATTACTTACAAATTTTGATATCCGTTTTAGAAATTGTGTATCCGACAATACAATGGCTGCCTCTATCAGGAAATGTTTTGAGAGTTCAATAAATTCTATTTCAACAATCACACAGCATCCTGAAGATTTCCTAATGTGCGTAAAATAGTTCTTTTTTATATTTTACTTCAGCAATTAATTTTAGAGCCCATTTGTGAGAGTCATCATGCCCATGTGATGGACCAGTTTACTTACTCCATTTCAGTTGTACAGACCTTGTTTACAGACATTAGGGGGAGCGAAAGTGGACATACAACTGCTGTTGATCGGAAAATGCTGTTGATCGGAAAATCATGTCACGTGATCACGATTTCAGCTATTCTTATTTATTTTACCCTATCATCTGTTTTTATTTTTCACTATCATCTTTCCCATTATTTTCTAAAGTTTGGCGGCCTCTGTGGTGATGCGGTTAAAAGCCCTGATTCTTAATCACTCAATCATTACACTGGTGTGGATTCAAGCCTCCCACTGGCCACATGTGAGACAAGCCAAGTTCTGTTTGCTGATGTGCCAGGTGGTTTTTACTCAGGTGTTCTCCCATTTTGCCCCACCTACCGATTGGCCCATCTCATATGAGCTGAAATAATCTTGAAAGAGACGTAAAGCTGAATTAAAAAAAAAAAAAAAAAATTCTAAAGTTTCACACATTCTTTTACTGTCTGATACTAACAGACTTATGATGCGCATTTCTGCCTTGTCCGTGAGGGCGTATGGCAGTATGTATATAGAGATAGATATATCAAATGAGGTGATGATCAGAAATTGATCGACTCAGTTTCAGAAGATAGATAGATAGATAGATAGATAGATAGATAGATAGATAGATAGATAGATAGATAGATAGATAGATAGATAGATGTACATTGGAGAATCAGTCACTTGCATTATTATTCTAATCATATTTATCAGTTGGGGGAAAGATATTGATTTACAGAGTATCTTATAATATGAAATAAATAGGCTTTACCTATTACCGTGCATCATAAGAACATGTAATAAGTACATATAAGCTTGAAAATTAGTACACTATGGTTATTTAATGCTGCCAACGGCACCAAGGGACAAAGCTTTTAACTCTCACAACCAAGAAAGGGAGATAATTTTAAACGCTTTAATAATTTGATTCAGTTATTATTTTTATAACCTCCAAACATCTGTGAAATAACTGCTGTAATACCCAAATGAACCAGGGGTCATTTGCGAGTTCATTGTCATTTTTGCGAAATAGATGTGACAATTTCCTCCAAAATTGGAGAGACTACAAATAGCAATACAAATGAATAACATGGTAAGCTAACATGATGAAAAGTGACAAAATCAAAATCAAAGGATCATATATTCATATAGGGAATCAGGGAAAACCCTGCCAGTATACAGTGGTTCTAGTTAACTACATGTGAGCTGTGTCATGAGAAAACTGGATATTTGCCTATGCGGACACAAAGACGCAGATCAGTTGTGCAGTAATTGCACAACTCATGCTGAGAACATCCTCTTATAAAATTAAGTTGGGTTACCCGAGAAACTAGGTGCTAACTCGGGTTAGATAAGGAAGTGCGGTTTTGAGGCTTCCTGCTGATAACAGGTGGCTTTGATTCATTCTGTAGTAATTATTGCAATAAAATGTTGGAGTGGTCAGAGTCTGATATCTGCTTGGTCATTAAAAGGTAATCTGATACCACAATCAAAAGAATGGAAAATATATAAATTTTAAGTTTTTAAATTGTACAAAAAATTTAAGGCTATAGCTTTAAAGAGGGGGAAAAGTTAATTGAATTTTGTTTTTCAAACGTTAAATTTGACCAAAAAATAACATTTTTAATACTTTGTTGAGGTAAAAAAATGGACAAAATACAGGTAAATATAGCTGAAGACTCTAGGTGTTAATTAGTTCATTTACATAATAGGTGCATAACTGCAAGATAAGAATTCTTGTTTACAGATATAAGAGATGTTCTCATCATGTGATCAGCACCTTTGTTTTTGCTACACAGATAGTAAAATTAGTCTTCTCATTAAATCTGAAATTGCAAGCTTCTAGTCTTCTTCTGTGACAGTACAGGATAGTTTATGTCAGACCTGGTCGGAAACCCAGAAGACCGGCGGTTTTCTCGCATCGAGGCTCATAAACATTCCAGTTCATTGCAAAAACAGGCCCATGCAATAAACAGATATTTAAAGTTGTAAAAATTGAAAAATTTCAGAGGAAATGTTTTGATATTTTTCTTATTTTTGCTCAAAACATAGACTGTGGGTACACGTTAGAACCGCCTTGGCAAGGCGGTTCTAACAAGTACCCACAATCTATGTTTTGGATCAAAGATAAGATTAATAGGTATACTCCTGCATACCCCAGTTTTTTCTATATAAAAATGGGGTTTAAGGGGGTATTCATCACACAGACATGTTTTCCTGATGTTACCTTGATAACACACATTGAAAAATTTGATACCGTGGTAATATTTTTCATGGTACCCAGCTCTAATAATTTTTATATCATTGCATTGTACAAGTGTAGCAGGACTCATTTTTTCTCTTTATTTGCAGAGCTCAAAAGAATGCAGCAAAGAAATTTACCAGCGCTCTGAAAACTATTTATGATACTTCAAAAAGCTTAGAAAGTGAGGCTTCAAAGCATGTTGATACCGTTCCTGAATTAGTTGTGAAAAACTTTGATGATGAACAGGTTTGGCAACAACTGGAGTTGCAAAACAATGCAGCAATATCTAGTTTGGTCACTGGAGTGGCCAAATTATTGGCAGATAAAAAGAAGATTTCCTTTCATTCTAAACAGAATATAGAGAAAGAGGTAAAAGGCAACCCAGAAAAAGAAACTAAAAAGAAGAGAAGAAAGGCTGTTCAAAATGTGGGACATGCTGAGACAAAGAATCTTGCTGAGCACCGTAAAGTGAAAAGTGAAAGCTTATTACAAAATGATAGTGATGAAGATGGGCTTGATAGTCATGATAGTGATCCAGTTAATTCTGCTTCAGATAGTGAAGACAAATCAGATGATGAATTAAAGAAAATAAAGTCCCGAGTAGAGGATGACCCAGAGGATAAATTCTTTGATTTCACAGGGGATTCTGACGATGATTTGAACTTTGACTTTGGTCCTCTGAGTAAAGGAGGTTTACATGATGATTATGAGAATGACAATGATGATGGTGATGATGATGGTGGTGAAGGTGGTGGGGATGTAAGTAATACTGATGATCATGATATAACACAAAAGTCAAAGAAATCAGTTAGATTTAAAGACTTTGATAATGCGGAGGCAGGCAATAAAAAGAAATATAATTCAGATTTGGACATAAAATATGATGGAAGAAAAGAGAATGTTAAGAAAACTAAGAAAGGAATTGATAAAGATGCAAACAAGAAAGGTAGTATAGTTGATGATGCATTCTTTAAACTGGCTGACATGGAAGCTTTTCTTGAGCAAGAAGATAGGCGGGAGACTAGGAGGCAGAAACGGGAGGACTCCCGACAGAAGCAGGAGAATGACGATGAATCGGGAAGTGAAGATGATTTTGATGAGGACATTGATGTGTTTGCAGACCTGGATTCTGAAGATGAGGTAATTAACCCTTTTTTGACAAATAGACTTTCCCATCATTATCAATTATTGGGTGAGTCAACTTTCATTTTTTGGGGGGGATCAGGAGTGGTGTTAAGATTTAACTGCACAGCTGATCAGCACCTTTGTTTTCGCTCCATAGATAGTATGATTTTTTGTAAGTATGTGATATCAAGCTTCTAGCTTTTTTCTGTGACTGTACAGGCAGCTTTTTGTCGGACCTGGTTGGAAACCCAATTATTGGTTTATAAATTGATGGTTTTCTTATGCGAATGCTTGATTTCTGCTTTGTAGGATCTTCATTATGCTGACTTCTTTGACCCTCCGGATATGAAACTGGTTAAGGGAGTTAAACATACAAAGAAAGAGAGACAATCCACTTCCATTGAAGAAAATGAAGATGATGATGATGATGATGATGATGATGATGATGATGATGATGATGATGATGATGATGATGATGATAAATCACAGTATGTATCACTTGTTTTAATATTTTCAAAAAAAATCTCTATAAAATATACTTTATTGTTGTGAAAGAATTTTTTAAGATAATTATCAGAAGTTTCATTGTATGCATGCTCAACAGATTATAAGAATCCTGCATGATTGTAAAGTATGAATAGGCAAACTAGTCCTGTTGGTCAACATGGCATAAGCAGGTTCTGCCCAGTCTCATGATGTCAGATTGTGTCCCGAGGAACAGATTTGTCCATTTGCACCTGTCACTCATGATATATTGTTTTTCTTGCACTGCACAGCTGATCAGAGCCTTTGTTTCCGCTGCACGGATAGTACCATTTCTTTTAGGTCCAGTGTAAAGAGTAGGAAGAAAGCATTAGATCTGTTGGCAGACAGTGAAAGTGAGGGTGAGGATGTAGCAGATATACTTGGATCACAGAGAAAACAACTACAAAAATCTACATATGAACAGAGACAAGAAAATGTAAGTAAAACAAGAACTCCGCGGAGGTCGATATCGCACCTGCATCGGGCAAAATACCGGTAACTAAACACGTGAAATATAGGTCAAGGGCACCAGGTTCAGGTGTGTTCTGAAAGGGTATGTGAAGGACTTTTACTATGCAAGGTTTCACACTTGCAGCTATCACTGATGCAGAAAAAAAAAACTTTGACGTAAAAATTCACAAAGTCAGTGGACCAAGAAATAAAGGTCAAGGTGAGCGGGTCAAGGTGCGTGTTTGAAGGGTATGTCAAGGACAATTACTATGCAAGGTTTCACACTCACAGCTAACACTGATGCAGAGAAAACCAAACTTCAACATAAAAAATAACAAAGTCAATGGACCGTGAAATATAGGTCAAGGTCAGCGGGTCAAGGTGCATGCTTAAAGGGTATGTCAAGGACAATTACTATGCAAGGTTTCACAATCCTAGCTATCACTGATGCAGAGAAAACGGAACTTCGACGTAAAAATGAACAAAGTCAGTGGACCGTGAAATATAGGTCAAGGGCACCGGGTCAAGGTGCGTGCTTGAAGGGTATGTCAAGGACAATTACTATGCAAGGTTTCACAATCCTAGCTATCACTGATGCAGAGAAAACGGAACTTTGACGTAAAAATTAACAAAGTCAATGGACCGTGAAATATAGGTCAAGGGCACCGGGTCAAGGTGCGTGCTTGAAGGGTATGTCAAGGACAATTACTATGCAAGGTTTCACAATCCTAGCTATCACTGATGCAGAGAAAACCAAACTTCGACGTAAAAATTAACAAAGTCAATGGACCGTGAAATATAGGTCAAGGTCAGCGGGTCAAGGTGCGTGCTTGAAGGGTATGTCAAGGACAATTAATATGTAAGGTTTCACACTCACAGCTATCACTGATGCAGAGAAAACAGAACTTCGACGTAAAAATTAACAAAGTCAATGTACCGTGAAATATAGGTCAAGGTCAGCGGGTCAAGGTGCGTGCTTGAAGGGTATGTCAAGGACAATTACTATGCAAGGTTTCACAATCCTAGCTATCACTTATGTAGAGAAAACCAAACTTCGACGTAAATGTTGACGGACGGACGAACGAACGAACGGATGGACGGACGGACGGAAATTTGGACTCCTATATCGCACTCTGCTATAAGCCATTAGAGGTTGAAGGGAAATATATTTGGCTGGATTATGGTTAACATACCAGTATGACATAACATTCCAGTCAAAAATGTAATAGTAACGTTTAGATGAAGAAAATAGAGAAAGCAGACATTGGGCAAGATGGTTTTTAGTGGCTTGACATTTCAGATTTATGTACTGTATGCGTCGATCAGAAAATGTTTTTTTCTAATATATGAGAATCTGTTTCATCACCAATTTAAAGTTCTTAGCTAATAAACCATTACGTTACCTTTCCCAAAGTTGAAAAAGAAAATTTCTGCGATGGAAGACGATGCAGTGGGGGAGAAACCATGGCAACTGGCAGGGGAGATCACCGCGTCTAACAGACCAGAAAACAGCCTGCTACAGGAGAACGTTGAGTTTGAACACACGACTAGACTGGGTATGTGAATAAATTATTTTTTATTGTTGTTGTCTCCTGCGCTCCTTACCATCTCCATACTTTTTCACACATGAGCTGCCTTGTCTTCGAGGTTTCCGACAAGGTCTGACAAAAATGAGCCCATACAGTCACAGCAGAAGGCTAGAATCATGAAATGTTGGATTTAAGAAGAAGAGGTATTGTACTACCTTTTTAGCAAAAACAAAGGCACTGATCATCTGTGCTGTTACTGCACTGCTGATCTGTGTCTCTGTTTTCTCAAGATGCATCTAATATAATAAGTATATTTCATGTTACAAGAATTATGATAAAACTGATTGCCAGAGGAACTGCTTATGTTAGAACTTTTTCTGACAATTAAGAGATAATTTTGCTCAGTTTTGTTCAAAATGAAAACCTATATTGTTAGTACTCATTAAAATCAACTTCAAAGTAATTTTTAAGAAAACACGGGTTTTCTGACCAGGTCTGACACAAGCCAACATATACAGTCACTGAACAGGGCTAGAAGCTTGAAATTTTGGATTCACAAAGAAGAGGAATTGTACTATCCGAGAGACAAAAACAAAGATGCTGATCAGCTATGTAGTAACTGCACAGCTGATCTGCATCTTTGATTTGGCTCGGGCAAAATTCTGATTTTTCATGATGCAGCTCATAATATTTATGAAGCCAGAGTATGGTGTAGTAGTAAAGCCTTGAACTTTGGGTCAAGAGCCTGAGCCGGGAGGCTATTTGTTGTGACATTGAGCAAGACTCATTTCCACAACTGAGATAATGCTCAGACATTGCTCAACTTTAATGCGGGAAAACCCCAAAAATGTCTATTTTTAGCTCCTGAGATCACTGAAGAGACGACAAAGACGTTGGAGGAACTGATACTACAGAGAATTAAAGACAAGGTCAGTCAGAAATAACTTCTAAAAAAAAACAAAAAAACATATGACGAATGAATTCACCCATCGGTATCATTTGGATAAGTCCACTTTAATTTTTAGGGGCTTTAGGTGTGATTTTAAAATTTGATTCCATTTTTCAATGAAATTCCTATAAGCGAACAGAATAGCCCCAGATGTGACGCCGCGTTCTGCGGCATCACATCTGGGGCTATACTGTTTGCCTATGTCCCATAAAAATGACCCCGCCAGGCTTTTAAGAGTTAAACATATCCCATTCAAGCTTAATGCAATTTGTGTCTCGTATTAAATGAGCCGTGCATGAGAAAACCAACAATGTGGTTTCCGATCAGGTCCAACACAAATTGGGCTATACAAGCACAGAAGACAGCTAGAGGCTGGAAATTTTGGATTTAGAAAGTAGAGGAATTGAACTATCCGTGTAGCAAAAACAAAGGCACTGAACAGCTTCGCAGTTATGTGAAGCTGATCTGTGCCTTTGGTTTCGCATATGCAGATTGTTGGTTTTCTCATAAGGTGGCTCAAATGGTGGATACTCATGACCTACGCTTTTCTTTCATGAAGATTTGGTCATGATCGTTCTTCCTTTTCACAGATTCAGGAAGAACGTTTGTCAGTCCATGGTGAAAGAAATGTGCACAAAGTACTGGTAACCTGCCTCTGAGGCTTCCCCAGGCATTATATGTTTGTATTTTTAGGATAACTGACCATCCCTACATGGCCTTAGGAGGTGACAGTTGATGTAAAGCAATAAAACAAACAAACTTTGTGGAGTTTCAAATGTGCTAGCCTTGCACACTGGAGGGCACTGAGTCAATTTGCTACTCATCAATTCCAATGACTGAAGTTTGAAAATTTACAAATTTGGCATTTTGCAATTTCTGTGTCTATGAAATGGACTAGTTTGGTGGGACAAAGTTTTTTTTTTTGTTGTTGTTGTTGTTGTTTTTTTTTTTCTTTTCTGGTTTTTGCTAAAAAATATACTAAGCCAAACATTTGGGTGGCCACCTAGTTCTTTTTATTCTAACTTAGATGAGGCTCTGAAATGTGTTTCAATTCAAAATGACTGATATACATTACATAGTACATACATATCATGTAGGTAGTAATATGAGTAAAGCATTCGGGTAAAACTTTTAAACCAGGGTCCAGTCACCATACATCCTTAGCTGTTGAGTGGGACATAAAAACAAACACTACCACCAAAACACCAATTAATTTTTTAAAGCTTCAATTTAAAGCCCACTATGTATTAAGAGAATAATGGGGTCTACATGGATATACATTTTTTCCTTAATTTAGATTTTAAACATATAACATAAAAAAAAATACATAATATATCCTCACACAACCTATTTTCGACCACTGCCTATTTTCGACCACCTAAGACTTTGTCTTATAAAAATCTTGATACACTGAATTTTGCAGCTGTTGGGGTATCATTGTTTTCAGCAGGGACAGCCCTATTAGGTAGTGTTTTTCTTTTAGCTGTTTAGTTCAGTGGTAACTATTAAATGACATTATGTTGGAAGACCCTGTTTTTGTGGGCTTTTTCTTATTATCAAAATTTATGCCTGTTTCCATGGCTACGATTTCTAAACTGTTGAGCTAAATTTCATAATTTAAAAATATTTTTTATCCACAGTGATTTCGGTTACTATTGCAACACAATAAAATTTCAAAGCTTCCTAAATGAAATAATTTTAGAGCACATAGTTGATATACCGTCCTTATAACAGTTTTCTTTGTTTCCATCAATTTTTAAATTATCAAAGTTTCAAAAAATGTTTAATAAAGCACCACATAGCCATGTACAACAGTTATCATCTGCATGATAGCGAAGCATAGTTTCTCTTGAGTTGAAATGTACTTTCTTTGTCTCTGATGGAAGTGTAAAACATTTCCTATACTATTATTCCCAACCCTACCCCCAGTGATTCAGCAGCCCATTCAGTGACATGTACCTTGTATGAATTGCCCTTGTGTGTCATACTGCTTACTTATTTTCAAAATCATTTTGCTTGTTTATTGCTTTTGTAAGGTTGTGCCCCAACAGCAGAAATGCATCCAGTTCTTTTTGTATGTGTCATAAACATTTTACCCCTGGCGGTCGAAAATTGGTTAGTAAATTCTGAAATGGCCTACCTCCAGCCACCTCCATATTATCAGGGCATCCCAGACACAAAGGAGGAAATTTGAATATTTATTGTTCTTGGTTTATTACACATGGGCTGATAGATGATATAAAACAAACATATCAGGAATTAGTCATGAGACCAAATAGAGCAGGGCAAAAAACCTCTTAGGCGGTCGAAAACTGGTCGTACCGGGATATGTAATGAGTACCTGCAAACTATGTTTTGAGCAAAAACAGGAAAGTGCCCCTGCCCGCTGGGGTCCTGAGAATAGATGGGCTGCTTGTGCCTTCAGTTAAAGCTTAAGATAGACTGACCGATCACCTGATTACAAGTTAACTGTGTATAAGGTCTGAGCTTGTCCAGGAAAAGTGGTTCAAGTCGAACCATCCAGACATAAAGCACATTTCAAGTGTCATGGCATCCCAAATGTTGGATGGTAGTCTTTCTTTGAAGAGGAGGCATAAATGTGATGAGTTTATTTGAAAGAGGAATCAGGGAGATTTATCTTCCATTTCAGGGAGATTTTTGAAAAATGTATAAAATATATAAGAAAATTCCTTATTCATTTCAGTGAGATTTTAATTTTTATGCCCCCAACTTCGAAGAAGTTGAGGGGGCATATTGGTTTGGGTCTGTCCGTGCAGTCAGTCCGTCTGTCAGTCTGTCAGTCTGTGATGCGTGAGCACTCGGTCAGGAACCGTTAGAGCTAGGATCTTGAAATTTGGTATGTAGTTTGTATATGAAAATTAAGAGGACCAGTATTTTTTCTTTCAGGTAAATTCAAGGGGCTAGGGGCCAATTCTGTGAGAGTTATTTCCCTTTTTAATTCTTGACAAAGTGAATAGATAGTGGATACCTTGTGTGCGCAGTTTTATTCAGATTCTCTTAAAACTTTACAGATGTTGTGACCATGCTTTGAAGATATGCATGTGGTTTGGATATAATCCTCAGATTAATTGTCTCCCGCCTTTTCGAAGAAAAGCGGAGGGACATAGTTTTTGGCTTTCCGTCCTTCCGTCCGTCCGTCCTTCCGTCCCCCTATAGGAGTATGTACCTTGTGTGCGCAACTCCTCCTACAGTTTTTAGCTCACCTGAGCCGAAGGCTCACAGGTGAGCTTATAGTATACCCATGCTCCGGCGTCCGTCTGTCGTCCGTCGTCCGTCGTCCACCATTTTCAAAGATCTTCTCCTCTGAAACCACTTGGCCAATCAAAGCCAAACTTCATATGGAGCATCCTTAGGAAGGGGGAACAAAAGTTCATATAAATGGTCAAGGTCACATGACTAAGATGGCCGCCATGGCTATAAATAGCAAAAACCTTTAAAAATCTTCTTCTCCGGAACCAGTGGGCCGATTTCCACGAAACTTGGTATGTACCATTAGGGATGTGTGCCCATCATAGTTTATATAAATCATGACCCTGTGATGACCTTGACCTATTTTACGGCAAGGTCAACTTAGGTCGCCAATGCATTTGTATTGGGAAAAATGTAAAAATGCTATTAAATGGGTAAAACATACTAGGAATAGGCAAATGGACAGAAAATTACTGTTTATGGAAAAAAGTTTGGCCCCTGGGGGTTGTCTGCCCCTGCCCCGGGGCTATATACATGTATATTTCTATAATATTGAAACATCTTCTTTTCTGAAACCGCTTGGCCAATCAAAGCCAAACTTCATGTGGAACATCCTTAGGAAGGGGGAACAAAAGTTTGTATAAATGGTCCAGGTCACATGACCAAGATGGCCGCCATGGCTATAAATAGCAAAAACCTTTAAAAATCTTTTTCTCCGGAACCAGTGGGCCGATCTTCTTCTCTGAAACCGTTAGGCCAATCAAAGCCAAACTTCATGTGGAGCATCCTTGGGAAGAGGGAATGAAAGTTTATATAAATGGTCAAGGTCACATGACCAAGATGGCCGCCATGGCTATAAATTGCAAAAACATTTAAAAATCTTCTTCTTCAGAACCAGAAGGCCTATGATTTTGAAACTTGGTGTGAAGCATCTGGGAATGGAGCTCTATAAAGTTTATATAAATCATGACCCTGGGATGACCTTGACCTATTTTACGGCAAGGTCAACTTAGGTCTCCCATGCATTGGAATGGGAAAAAATAGGAAAATGTGATTAAATGGCAGTAAACTTGCTAGAAATGAGCAAATGGACAGAAGATTTATGTTTAAGAAAATATTTTGGGCCCAGGGGGTTGTCTGCCCCTGCCCCGGGGCTATATACATGTATATGACTATAATATTGAAACATCTTCTCTGAAACCGCTAGGCCAATCAAAGCCAAACTTTTTGTGGAGCATCCTTAGGAAGAGGGAATGAAATGGTCAAGGTCACATGACCAAGATGGCCGCCATGGCTATAAATTGCAAAAACATTTAAAAATCTTCTTCTTCAGAACCAGAAGGCCTATGATTTTGAAACATAGTATGAAGCATCTGGGAATGGAGCTCTACAAAGTTTATATAAATCATGACCCTAGGATGACTTTGACCTTTTTTACGGCAAGGTCAACTTAGGTCGCCCATGCATTTGAATGGGAAAAAACAGGAAAATGTCATGTAATGGCAGAAAACTTGCTAGGAATGAGCAAATGGACAGAGGATTTATGCTTATGAAAATATTTTAGGCCCAGGGGTTGTCTGCCCCTGCCCCGGAGCTATATACATGTAGATGACCATAATATTCAAACAGCTTTTTCTCAGAAACTGCTCAGCCAATCAAAGCTAAACTTTATGTGGAGCATCCTTAGGAAGAGGAAAGGAAAGTTTATATAAATGGTCAAGGTCACATGACCAAGATGGCTGCCATGGCTATAAATAGCAAAAAATTTTAAAAATCTTCTTCTTCAGAACCAGAAGGCCTATGATTTTGAAACTTGGCATGAAGCATTAAGGAACGGAGGTCTACAAAATTTGTATAAATCATGACACTGGGATGACCTTGACCTATTTCACAGCAAGGTCAACTTAGATCGCCCATGCATTTGAATGGAGAAAATTGTTAAAATGTCATTTGAAGGACAAAACTTGCAGTTAATTGGCAAATGGACTGAATTTTTATGATTTGAAAAAGACATTGACTCCAGGAGTTATTCTGACCCTGCCCTAGGGATATATACATGCACTGTACCATTCTAGTCTAACAAGTTTTTTGGTACATGTTTATATCTCAGGTCTCAGGTGAGCGTTTACAGGACCATTGGTCCTCTGGTATTCCGATTCTTTTGAAACTTTACAGATGTCTTCATCATGCTTTGAAGATGTGTATGTGGTTTGGATATAATCCTCAGATTAATTTTTGACACTTTTTTTGCAATTTGAACTTTAATAGTCATTTTTCGGGCATTTTGATAATGAAAGTGAATAGACAGTGGGTACCTTGTGTGTGCAACTCCTCCTACAGTTTTATTCCAATTCTTTTGAAACTTTACAGATGTCTTCATCATGCTTTGAAGATGTGCATGTGGTTTGGATATAATCCTCAGATTAATTTTTGACACTTTTTTTGCAATTTGAACTTAGTCATTTTTCGGGCATTTTGATAATGAAAGTGAATAGACAAAGGGTACCTTGTGTGCGCAACTTCTCCTACAGTTTTATTTCGATTATTTTGAAACTTTACAGATGTCTTCATCATACTTTGAAGATGTGCATGTGGTTTGGATATAATCCTCAGATTAATTTTTGACACTTTTTTTGCAAATTGAACTTAGTCGTTTTTTGGTATTTTGACAATGAAAGTGAATGGGCAGTGGGTGCCTTGTGTGCGCAACTCCTCCTTCAGTTTTTAATTCAGATTCTTTTGAAACTTTACAGATGTCTTGATGATGCTTTGAAGATATGCATGTGCTTTGGATATAATCCTCAGGTTAAGTTTTGACACTTTTTCGCAATTTGAACTTAGTCGTTTTTCAGGCATTTATACAATGAAAGTGAATGGACATTGTGTACCTTGTGTGCAAACTCCTCCCTCAGTTTTATTCTGATTCTTTTCAAACTGTACAGATGTCCTGACCATGATTTGAAGATTTGCATGTGGTTTGAATATAATCCTCAGATTAATGTTTGACACTGTGACATGAAGTAAATGCATGTGATTTGGATATACATTATTGTCAGATATATTTGTGTAACTAAACAATTAAGGCGGGGGACATAAATTCTCTGAATTTGCTTGTTTTTGTTACTTTTTTTGCAATTTGAACTTAGCCATTTTTCGGGCATTTTGACAATGAAAGTGAATGGGCAGTGGGTACCTTGTGTGCGCAACTCCTCCTACAGTTTCATGCCAATTCATTTAAAACTTTACATGTATTATGGGCATGGTCTGAAGATATGCATGTGGTTTGGATATAATCCTTGGATTATTTTTTGTCATTTTTTTCACAATTTGAACTTGGTCATTTTTTCAGGCATTTTAGTGGATGGATAGAGGGTACCTTGTGTGCGCAACTCCTCCTACAATTTAATACCGATACTTTTGAAACTTTGCAGACATTGTGACCATGCTTTGAAGATATGCATGTGGTTGGGATATACTCCTCAGATTAATTTTTGTCACTTTTTTTACAATTTGAACTTAGTTATTTTTTGGACATTTTTACATCTTGAAAGTGGCTTACCAGTTGGGGGCATAGTGTTTCATAAACACATTTTCTAGTTTGTTAAAAAGTTGTACATTTTACAAGAATTTTTACCAATTTTGTGGCTCATTTCCTGGAGTCTTCCTGATGATGAGGGAGGTATCACATGGAGAGACAACTTCTCAACATCACCTTAGCTGTTGACTGGGAAATAAAGCAAAGCAAACAAACAAACAAACAAAGAAAGACAAATTTTCAGAAAAGAAAATTTTCAGTTTTCACAGCTCTTAAAATAGTAGTTAAAGGAGGGAAAACAGGAACTAACGGCTAACAACGGTGCAAATAACTTTTATTTTATTTTGTCTACGCGTTTCGGTCAACTATGACCTTCTTCAGGACAAAGAAAACATTGAATATATCTACTGAAGTACAAAAAAGTGGTACATTTAACGTCACGTGATTAGTTCTAATAATAGACGTCAAATCGTAACTAAGCAACGTTTGAAAGTGAAAGTAGAAGTCATTACACTGGAAAAATAAAAGTCATGAATTGCTGAGTATCAGAATGGAGAACAGAATGTCTAGATTTAAAGTCTATCTTTGTCTTGTAAGGTAGGTTCAGGTCTCTAACCGGGAGAGTCACTCCGCTCGATCTACAAGACCACGGCTTGGACCAGTACATAAGGTCAACATCGGCGTATCTGACGATCGCTAGGGTTTGATTCCAGTCTACCGGATTGTTGTTGTCTTCAAATATTCCGTTTTTAAACCTTGTATCGATCTTGTGTTTGATAATTGGTGGTGGGTAAGTTTCGGCCCGTATTTGTTTCTTTCTACTGCGGTTACTCGAACCGTCTGACGGTAGTTTCTCGGAGGTTGGTGCTGAATAGAAAGATAACACATCGTAGATCGTCTTTTTGACTTGTTGAATACACATGTTGACTCCACTGCCGGTGTACTTATCAAAAGTAGCGGTATGGCTGTGTAGGAGGATCCCCTAATGGATACTAGACGGAACGACCGAGGCTTTAATGTCCGCCCACACTCCAGTATGGAGCTCTTAAAATAGTCGTATTGGCATGTTTTTGTATTGTTGACAGGCCTTTGATGATGTAGAGAGGAAAGTTAAGCCCAAAGACAACCCATTTGAGTACAAGAAACGACTCACTCTTGATCAGGAAAAGAGCAAGATGAGCCTCGGGGAAATCTATGAGCAGGAGTACCTCAAACAACAGAAGGTGGGTCGTTGTTATTTTGCTCTCTCAATATGAGCCGCCTCGTGGGAAAACCAACAATGTGGTTTCCAAACAGGTCCGACACAAACTGGGCTGTACAAGCACAGAAGCAGGCTAGAAGCTTGAAAGTTCGGATATATGAAGAAGAGGAAGTGTGCTATCCGTGTAGCAAAAACAAAGGCGCTGATCAGTTTCGCGGTTACCGCGAAGCTGATCTGCGCCTTTGTTTTCGCATATGCAAATTGTTGGTTTTCCCATGAGGCGGCTCATATACTGGTCAAAAAATGTTAGGGATCAAACTTTTGAGGTGGCACTTTTATTGTAGCCCTATATGATTATTAATCAGTAATTTATATGGTGGATTAGCATTTTACGACACTTTTTTTTGCCACCGATTTTCAGATGATACATCATCTGACTTTAAGCAATTAGAGCAATTCTATTTTTAGCAAGAGAAAACTTAATGTAAAACTCATTTCTAGCATAAGGAAAACCTTTTGAAGATCAATTCTATTTTTAGCAAGAGGAGGAAGACAAGACAGACCCAGATCATGATGCAATCAAGAAAATGATGCAGTCTTTGTTTATAAGACTGGGCGCACTCTCAAACTTCCATTACACTCCAAAGCAGGTATTTACTGTTTTCTACTAGCATGATTATAGCTCAAGCTATGTGGTGAAATTTTATATGAGCCGTGTGAGAAAACCAACAATTTGGGTTCAGACCAGGTCCGACACAAACCAGCCTGTACAGTCACAGAAGCAAGCAAGAAGCATGAAATTTTGGATAAAAGTAGCAGAGGAATTGTACGCTTTCCCATGTAGCGGCTCATATGAATATCTCATGATTAATGAGCCTCATCATGAGAAAATCAGATGTTTGCCTATGCAAAAATAAAGGCGCAGATCTGCTGTGCAGCGCCTGTGTTTTTGCTACATGGTTAGTACAATTTCTTTTCTTTTTAAATCCAAAATTTCAAGCACCTAGCATTCTCTGTTACTGTACAGGCCGGTTGATGTCATACCTGGTGTCATGGCTCAAATATCTGAGGCACACGTTTCTTTGAATTACATGTAGGCCTCTTTGAAAATCAAAATTGGGAAAAAAAACATGATGAGCGAAATCTCTCCAAAATTATTTTTGCTAGCAGCTTGAAACATGGTTAGCTGATATGGGATCATAAGTTGATGAAATATTTAAAACTTATCATGTTCTTTCAAATTTTCATTAGTAAATTCTTTCAAATTTTCATTATTTGTGCTTATGTTTTAAATCCCATTTTGTTTAAAGCATGGAAGCTAGGTTTTTAAAATTTCATTGATGGATTCCTTTTGATAACTGATCTTTATTTTTACTTGCCTGAGTTATGTCCCATTTTGCTGTTATGCCCCTTTTAAAAATGGAGAAAACATTTTCTCCAGTTATGTCACGTTGCAGATTTAAGCGTGTGTTTGTGGAATTTGTGTTTTACAAACACATATTCTAGTTGCGTAATTGCTTTTGTGCCTTGTGATTATCAAAATAATATAACAGAAAAACACATGAAAAACAACAATATACGAGGGGTGTTCTTTAATTCTTGTCACCGACTCATTTTCTGCTAAACCAGCAGCTGTACCAAAAGATTGATACTTGGTAATTATAAATAGGTTCTTTACGATATTGAAACCACCCAACCATTTTAGGTTGATGCAATTAATCATTGCTATCTGAGTCCCTACAGAGGGACACCCATATGGCACTGCAAATACCTACTTCAACCAGTCACAATAAACAGTATAACGTTTGATCTAAATGGTTAGATGAACGATTATACGCTTGCGGAGTCTTCTCAACCTTGCTAACATAAAGGTATAAAGGTATTTGCATAAAACAGAAATTGTAAGCTTTGCGAGGACTGTCAACATAGCACTACGCCTGTGTTTAATGAATTGATGCATTGAAAGAACGTCGGAATAGAGGTTACAGAGCCTCATAATTTCATGTCCAGTCATAACAAATTGTTAATGTTGTTTTGTATCTGATTTTTAACAATTCCATTTTTAGCAATTTTGGATTCTTCATCCTCTAAAATTTTGATTTATAAGTAGTAACATTTCGAAAGAAAATACAAATTCCTTTAAAGTAGGTGTCTATACCACAATGTAACCTTGTGCTAACACCACTGCAACTTCACTAAATTTATTTTCTGGGTCAGTTTAAGAAGCGTTTTGATAGACGTTTTGACTCATAAATTTTGACTGGGTTTCTATTACAATATAGATGGACAGCTATGTTAGAAACTTTGCGACTGCTTCACCTTAAACTTGACGTAATTGTTTAATTGCCAGTTTATCGATCTACACCGAATATCCATTTAGACGATTGTAGACAAGATTAAGATAACAATAAATGTGAGATATTCACCATATAATCCAACTTGCAAAATAAGAAAATCATGAACGGCGTAAGCTGTGCAGTGATTTAAAATGATGTATATTGAAAATATTATGACGTCATAAAGCAGGGGCAATAATTCTTAAAGTCAAGGTGAAAACATCACACAAAAGTGTTCTCGGATGCCCATGTTAATGACAAGTTTATGTGTAAAATCAAAGTGGGCCTGTATATATTGTTGCGAATTTTACGGCATTTGTAGCTCGCCTGCAGGAAGTGCATAGAGCTATTGTAGTCATCTCGGTCGTCCCCGTTTACATTTACGTGTATGTTTACGTGTACGTCCGCGTCACACTTTCGGTTAAAGTTTTTTATAAGTCTATATCTCTTGACCATGTTGATAGTTCAAGTTGATACTTTGCATGTTGCTAGATATTGGTCTGAAGTCTTACGCAGCACCATCATGACCCACCCTGGGTGACCTTGAGGTCAAGGTCACGGACTTAGAAATTTTGTGTTTAAGTTTTTGGTTAAAGTTTTTGTAAGTCTATATCTCTTGACCATATTGATGGATTGAGTTGATACTTTGCGTGTTGCTAGATATTGGTCTTAAGTTTTATGCAGTACCATCATAACCCACTCTCGGTGACCTTGAGGTCAAGGTCACAGACTTAGAAATTTAAGTTTTTGATTTAAGTTTTTGTAAGTCTATATCTCTTGACCATGTTAATTGATCGAGTTGATACTTTGCATGTTGGTAGATATTGGTCTGAAGTTTTATGCAGTACCATCATGACCTACCCTGGGTGACCTTCAGGTCAAGGTCACAGACTTAGAAATTTTGTGTTAAATTTTTTGGTTAAAAAGGTACAAGTAGGCAAAGATCAGGAAAAGGCGCAATCAGAAAAAGATTCCCACTCCAAAAACCGAGGTGGGAAAAAACCAAACTAACAATCAGGTACTCATACCATGAAACAATCGTAAGCCGAATGGGCAGCTATTTTCCCAATAGGTGGCCACTCAGTTACCTTAACTTAACTAAAAATATGAAAACATACATAAGGCGCCAACAGCACAAAAATTTTTTTAAACACCAAGACATAAAACAAAAAGAACCACCACAGAAGTATCGACTTGGAACGATCAGTAACACAAAGTTACTGGCGGGCTTAAACCGGTTTTACATGGCCATAACCTCACCCTCAGCTTCCGCAGTGGTTCATAACATTTAGTTAGTTATTCGGTCCTCGTGGTGAATCTCTAACTAGTCAATGAATCATCAAGAACAAACAAATAAATCATGATAAACATCCTGATGAATCAAAAACCAGGACTCACAGACTGAGTAAGCTGCCCGACGATGGAGATCCCTGGGCGCCGAATAACCTACTAACTCCGGAGCAAAAGAAAAACACCAGTAGGACCCCGGTGGGCCAAGCAACAGACAAGAAGCTCCGGCCCCAACCAACTAAAATGAATAGCTTTATGTCGGGGCCATCATAGAGTCTGACGCCCGACCCACCGGCGTGCAATTAAAGAAGGCAGCATAGTTATCAACCATGATTGGGTTAAAAACTAAGCATGCAGACTGTCGCATAACATTCAAGTTATAACCTATACGTTTGTAACGTGTTATGATTTTTCTGAACTGAAAAGAAAAATCATTAATTCCTTTAAGTTTCTTAAATTTGTAAACCAAGTCACCATAAAATTCAGGTTCCGAAAGGCCCTCACTTAAAAGCGTCTTTAACCCAACATTATATTTGGAAATCAATTCATAGTGTCTACGATAAAATTTAGAAAATGTTTTTCGAAGTTTATGATACCGATAGCCCTGTTGGAGAAGTTTTGCCGTTAAACATTTATTTCGAGCGTTGAAGTCTGTAACATGATTGCAGACTCTAGCAAACCTAATAAGTTGCGAAATGTATACACCATAAGAAGCACGACGAGGAACGTCACCATCCAAAAAAGGAAAATTTACTATATCAAAATCAAAGTCATCGCGCTTATCATAAATTTTAGAAGAAACAAATCCATTTGCAACAGAAAGATGTAGATCTAAAAAGGGGGCTTCAGTATCTGAAATATTGGCTTTGTTCAACTGAAGTTCAGGTGGATAAATTTGATTGACCATACCTTCAAAATAAGGGTTGTCAATGTTCAATAGGTCATCGAGGTACCTAGATGTGGAATTAAAAGCCTCGATAACATCAGCTTGATTATCATGGTTAAGAGAATCCATGAAATCTCTTTCGTAGCAGTATAAAAATAAATCAGCTACGAGAGGTGCGCAATTTGTACCCATCGGAATTCCAACAATTTGTCTGTATAACTTGGTCCCAAATCTAATATAAATATTATCAAGGAGATAGGATAAGGCGTCGCATACATTCTGACATGACAATCTCTTGAACATGTTGATGGATAAAGTTGATACTTGCATGTTGATAGATATTGGTCTCAGGTTTTATGCTGTACATCACAACTCACCTGATCATGACCTTGAGGTCAGGGTCACGGACTTGGAAGTTTTGTGTTTAAGTTTTGGTTAATGTTTTTATAAGTGTATATCTCTTGAACATGTAGATTGATCAAGTTGATACTTTGCATTGGTCTGAAGTTTTATGTTGTAGGTCAAGGTCATGGGTCATAGATTTTAACAGATGTAGTGGCAAAGCACAAGTCAGGCGAGCTACGCTGTCCTGCGACAGCTCTTATTTAGACAAGTGATCGAAATTAGATATTTTCAAGTTAACTTGAAAACAACACAGTGTTATTACTGTACCCTATTTTAGAATGTGATAACTATATGACCGTGCGTCAGAGTGCAATAATTATGATACCAATCTGACCAGTAAAGATTACGCTTTCACCACATATAAACCACATTTTCATTGATTTTCTACAGGAAAAGTAACCAAGTAAATGACAGGAATTAAAGAACACCCCTCGTAACACTTGCTAAAATAAATTAATTTACATGATTCTGATTTGAGTCAATTACAAATAGTGTTTTTACAGGGTGGCCACGCACTCTGGAAAACAGGGAAAACAGGGAAAATGATAAATAAAAAATCCCTGCAGGGAAAAATCAGGGAATTTGAAAATTTTAAGAAAATCAGGGAAAAATCAGGGAATTTTGAAAATCCTGTGTTGATAAGATGTAACTTGTGAAGTAGTCATATGGTTAGTTGGTTACTGTTGTTTTTTACCTGATGTAACATAGTGAATTTCTCAATTTAACAGTTGTAATTACAAACTTTTATGTCAAACTTTTATGGACATGTTTACAATTCCAGAGGACTGGTTTGTAAAAATCATTATACATGTATATTTTTTTTCTGAGAAATAACTTTATTTCTATTTTTAAAAACACATTACATGTACCATTTGGCAACAAAATACAAAGCAAAAAGCAAAAATAACAAAAAATTCAGTCTGTAAATTCTGCTATTAAAGAGGCATAAATGCAACAAATATCACATAAATATGGTACTTAGCCCAGTTTTCAGGGTGGTTCCAGTTTTTTTTTTGTTTACATGTATTTCATCTGAAACTGTGTTTTCTCAAAAGTTTTCCAGTTTAACAGCGTCTACATGCAAGAAAAATAACAGAGATTTTTTCTATGATGGTTGTTCAATATTTTTCATTGATCTGAATTCGAATATGGGACTTACCCTTTATTTAAAATGGGTAGAGGCCCAGAAAATGCATCCAGTATCACACCTGACAATGCATTATTTTCAAAAGACTTATTACAATTCACAAGGTGTAATGAAATAATGAAACAGTATTACAGGAATTGTTTTAAGCATTGAAATTGTCAGTCATTTTTTTGAATGAGCCACAAATTTAAGTGCCTTGCTTTTAATGATGTCAAAGATCAATATGTCATTCGAAATGGCTTCTATACAAGCAATAAACAGAACTTCCATGATACGGAAAAGCTGGACATAAAATCCCAAAGATTATCATGCATCATTTCATAGATATTTAAGATCTGATCTGTTTCTATCATCCTGGAGTTGCCTATGAATATATATTATTAATACCACGAAAAGTGGACCAACCATCATACCAAGAATGGTCAAAAGTTAAAAGTTAAAAAGCTAAACAGGCTATGCATGCATGCCGTAAAATGGCATAGAAGAGGTAACACCTCCGCCATATAGTAATGTTGCATCTGTTGCCAAAGACACACTTCAGTAATGCTGCAGTACAAATTGCCTTCATAGATTTTACTTATGAATTTTAGACTTGACAATGTTATTTGATGATAAACTCAGTATAATTCTTGGGTCTGGAATATGCTGGGTCTATGGAATACATCTAGAAACAAACTGTAAGATTGTAAATTAAAGATCTTATGCACTAAGCTAACTTGTCTTTCAAAATAAACAAAAACAAAACAACAAACACATCTGTGTATGGACATTTTTCAGTATTCATATGGCAAGTAAGCCCATATTTGTTTGCTTGAAAAGTGTTATTGACAAACAACTGCAAATCAGTCCAAAGTCTAATGGTTTAATATGGCCAAATTTTGGGTGGGTTGTGAAATTATTTAGTTGCATTATCTGGGTTCTGTTAAATCAGCCAAACTGTTTTATAAACAAAAGTGTATATATATATTTTTTCCTATAAATGCTAAATTCAGCCCTAAAGTCATAACTTGAAAATTTTGTCCTCCCAAATCTGTGATTTAGGGTGTTTTTTTTTTTACATCTTATGCATTGAGATCCTTATTAGCACTTGTATGATTTTGATCAGTCTGGACACAATGTTTTTGATCAGTGTATGTAAAAATGCCTTATTAACATAAAAAGGTACAATGTATTATTTAACATAATATGAGATGAAAACACTTTTTGTCAAAATACCCAAGTTTAAAGTAAAACGATTTGTCACAGTATGAGTAAATTTTATCAGGGAAAATTGAGTTCGGATCAGGGAAAATTCAGGGAAAAATCAGGGAATTTGATTTTCAAAATTGTGTGGCCACCCTGTTTTATGCATTAGGAAAACATGTCCGTGCAATGAATACCCCCTTAAACCCCACTTTTATATAGTTAAACTGGGGGTTGCAGGAGTATACCTAATTTTCTTATTTTTGCTCCAAAACATACATTGTGGGTACTCGTTAGAACTGCCTCGGCGAGACAGTTCTAACATGTACCCACAATGTATGTTTTGAGCAAAAATATTAAAAATATCAAATTTTTTTCTGGTGAAATTTTCAATTTTTAAACGTCAAAAAATCTCTGTATATTGTATGGGCAAGTTTCCGTAATGATTTCATGACTCTGTATTTCAGGCTGCGCCAGAAGTGAAGATCATCTCGAACCAGCCATCTATCAACATGGAAGAGGTTGCCCCGGTCAGCGTCAGCGAGAACAAACTGTTGGCACCGGAAGAAGTCAAGGTACACTGATTTATAAGCTGCTTCCGGAGAAAACCAGATTTTGTACAAGTCATGCTATCACACTCATACTGAAACATACACAAGAATACTCCTATGTCCATGATCACTGGGTGCTTCCTTGGTCCCGATATAAAAAGGTTATGTTTGACTTTTTGGTACCGGATTTTTTTCTACTACATTAACACTGCAAATCTCCACAAAAGAGATTTGGAAGTAACAATAATTGCATGATTTATATTACTTCATAACGAATCAAATACAAACTTACTTTAAAATTGCGTTCAAAGCACTATTAGCTCGCCTGCACGAAGTGCACAGAGCTATTGTTGTCACCTCGGTCGTCCGCGTTTACGTTTACGTGTACGTCCGCGTCACACTTTCGGTTAAAGTTTTTAGAAGTCTATATCTCTTGAACATGTAGATGTATCAAGTTGAGACTTTGCATATTGGTAGATATTGGTCTGAAGTTTTATGCAGTACCATCATGACCCATCCTGGGTGACCTTGAGGTCAAGGTCACAGACTTAGAAATTTTATGTTAAAGTTTATCATTAAAGTTTTTAGAAGTCTATATCTCTTGAACATGTTGATGGATCAAGTTGATACCTTGCATGTTTGTAGATATTGGTCTGAAATTTTTTGCTTTTACGACCCACCTGAGCGACCTTGAGGTCAAGGTCATGGGTCATAGATTTTGATAAATTTAGTGCCAAAGCACAAGTCAGGCGAGCTATGCTGTCCTGCAACAGCTCTTATTTTATGACTTGAATTTCTTTCAATGAGAATCAAATCAAATCATTGACCAAATTCTGGGAATTAGTGTAGAAAAAAATCTGATACCAGAATCAAACAAAACCAAATCCTATCGGGACTTACAGTAAAAGTCAAACAAAACCTTTTAATATCGGGACGAAGGAAGCACCCAGTGATGGTATTTAGTTTGAAAATTTGGTCATGAAAATATTTTTTAGCAATTCTTCATCTTCTGTTGATTATGAAAATCATTATCAGTTGATTATGAAAGCAGTTCTTGTACTTGGCCTCCAACATGCCCATGTAATATACAGAGATTTTTTTTTCAGCTGTAAAAAATGAAAATTTTCAGAAGAAAATTTTTGATATTTTTCTTATTTTTGTTCAAAACATAGATTGTGGGTACGGCGGTTCTAATGAGTACCCGCAATCTATGTTTTAGAGTAAAAATATGAAAAATAGGTTTTATTATACAATGAGATAGTTTTATTATACAATGTACAAAGGTGGGCTTTAAGGGGGTAAATATTACAGGGACTTGTTTTTCTGATGTGAGGCTTGTTTGGGAACAGCACAGATAGGAAATATCTGACTGTCGTGACATTAGCTTATCTGTTAACTATGGATGCTAAGTTTTTAAAACAGAAGCAACATTACCTGCCCCTTGAAATGTGAAGACATGTCCTGAGCCACATCATGAGAAAATCGGATTTTGAAAATGCGTAAACAAAGGCGCAGATCAGCTGTGCAGTAACTGCACAGCTGATCAGCACCTTTGTTTTCGTTACATGGATAGTACAATCCCTCTTCTTCTTAAATCGGAAAATTTAAGCTTCTAGCCTTTTTTGGAGACTGTACAGGTCGGTTTGTGTCAGACCTGGTCGGAAATCACGAAGACCAGTTTTCTTGCGTTGCAGCTCTCCTCATCCTGATTTCCTTTTTAGGAGAAGCAGAAAGGAGAGCTAAAGGGAGCTAATGAGAAAACAAAATCAGACAAATTGAGGGAGAGAAAGAAAAAGAAAGCTGACAAGAGAGAGAGACAAAAGGAGAAAGAAAAACGACAGAAGTTGGTTGAGAAACTGAATCCAGGGCTCGGCAATAAGTACAGCAAAGAGAGAGCTATGAGGCAGCTTGAGAAAGAGAGCAAAACAGGGAAGGGAGTTACTGTTCTGAAGGTATCGTAGTTTTATACAGAGAAACCTTGGTAGCATTACAAAAACTTGGCCATGTAATGTACAGAAATTTTTGCAGCAGTAAAAATTGAAAAAAAACTTTGGTATTTTCAATATTTTTGCTCAAAATATTTATTGTGGGTACACGTTAGAACCACCTTGGAACCATTAATGATAACACACTATACATTATATTTCAAATTATTCTTTATGAAGAATCTGAAATGTGTGGCACACCTCGCCTCTCCAGATGCAAGAAAATTACACACAAAATACATGTACACAAACATCAGGGTTTGGTCACCCTAGTACCTATAATTAGTTTCAGATTAAATTTTTGAGCTTTTTTGGGTGGGGCTAAATTAATTTGACATATTTATGCATCACAATTACCTATGAATGTGTTAGAAATAGGTATTTAAGGATGGTTATGGACAAATCTTGATATATAATTTTATTTGAGTTTGCATGATAGGGACAGTTACGGATATATACGGATAAGTTACAGAAGTTGCCGATCACTTGCGTATACAGACATTCGTTTTGGTCAAGGTACAGTCACACTAGCACATACTGATGCTTACGTATCGGCCTTTCATATCTATCCGTCATAATTATCCGTTACGAATTGTATCTTATTAGCCATCGTCCGTATCTTTGTGTATTGTGCCCGAAGGGCCTTCAACATGCAACATGTTGTTACGTATCTGTTTGGATTTTTCATCTGTGCCTGAATTTTGGCTTTTTTTTTCTTCAAAATTTTGGTGCATATCGGACCCTGCAGATATGATACGCACATTTACGGATTCCAAGGGTCTAGCCATCTCCTATATCCTGTGGCTGCATTGCCCAGTTTGTCTTGGGCTTGGTCAGAAACCCATCAAACAAGTTTTCCCATGACATTTAGCTTATTTGTTTTATAATTTCAGGATGATAGGAAACACAAGACTGGGTTGACGTCATCCAAGTCATTTTTTACACAGCTACAAGATGAAGTCTCGGCACACATCTCGAACAAGAAAGCTGAGAAGAGGAAAAAAGATTCAAACATGCAAACATCATCCAAAAAATTCAAATTGTAGCTGTTGATTGTTTTTGGAATTATCATGAATAAAATGGTCTCGTTATAGAAAAAAATGTGTCAATTTCATGAAATGAGTGGCGTCATGAGAAAAACGGATTTTTGCCTATGCGAAAACAAAGACGCAGATCAGCTGTGCAGTAGCTGCACAGCTGATCAGCGTCTTTGTTTTCACATCTCGGATAGTGCAATCCCCCTTCTTCTTAAATCCGGTATTTCAATGTTTTAGTCTACTCCTGTGAGTGTACAGGCCGGTTTGTGTCAGGTCTGGCCGGAAACCCTGAAGACTGGTTTTCTCATGTTGCAGCTCAAATATTGTAGTCTTTAATACCAATGAGTTGATGTAGTCCAATCCTCACGCCTGGCCTGGAGGTTATAAAACTTTTTTACATGCTCAGCTTAGCTGAGACTAAAATTTATCCTGCTCATAAATGTTAAAACGCTGACAATTGTTGGCATTTTAACATTTATAAGCTGGATAAACAGGCTTTAGTGATATAAACCTGAAATTTCAATTCGTTTGGGCTATTTCAGCATTTATGAGCAGTTTGATTTCAGCTGAGTTGAGCATCAAAAAAGTTTTATAACCTAGGGACCTGGTGCATTAATTTTCTTTCATGAAAATTTGACCATGAATTATTAACTCACCTGAGCCGAAGACTCACAAGGTGAGCTTAAAGGATGGCCATGCTCTGGCATCCGTCCGTTGTCATCCGTCCACATTTTCAAAGATCTACTCCTCTGAAACTGCTTGGCCAATCAAAGCCAAACTTCATGTGGAGCATCCTTAGGAAGGGGGAACAAAAGTTTATATAAATGGTCCAGGTCACATGACCAAGATGGCCGCCATGGCTATAAATAGCAAAAACCTTTAAAAATCTTCTTCTCCAGAACCAGAAGGCCTATGATTTTGAAACTTGGCATGAAGCGTCAGGGAGTGGAGCTCCACAAAGTTTATATAAATCATGACCCTGGGATGACCTTGGCCTATGTTATGGCAAGGTCAACATAGGTCGCCCATGCATCTGAATGGGGAAAATTGTCAAAATGTCATTTGAAGGGAAAATCTGAAAGGAAATGGGCGTATGGACTGAAGATTTATGGTTCTGAAAAAATTTGGACCCTATGGGCTGGTCTGCCACCACCCCGGGGCAATATACATGTATATTACCATAATATTCAAAGATCTTCTCTGAAACCGATTGGCCAATAAAAGCCAAACTTTATGTGGAGCATCCTTAGGAAAGGGGAATGAAAGTTGATATAAATGGTCCAGGTCACATGACCAAGATGGTTGCTATGTATTGTATTGTATTGTATAGATTCTGCCATCATTGGCACACCTCCTTTAACACAGGAGTATGGGTAACCCTTCACCTAACCATCACCACTCCACAGTGACAGGATTAATGCCCACCACCAGGCCAATGATAACCCTAACACATATTAGAATCCTGCCAATGCCGATTTCCCTCCCTTGTGCCTTAACCTTAACAACGTCACTGTCGTACCATACTACCCAAAGCCCCTTTTCCTCAGATGCAACAGTGACGCGGGCTGCCTGAGGTGGAGGAAAGCCAGGACATGGCTATAAATAGAAAAAAAAACTTTATAAATCTTCTCCAGAACCAGAAGGCCTATGATCTTGAAACTTGGCATGAAGCATCAGGGAGAGGAGCTCTACAAATTTTATATAAATTATGACCCTTGGATGACCTTGACCTATTTTACGGCAAGGTCAACATAGGTGGCCCATGCATTTGAATGGGGAAAATTGTCAAAATGTCATCTGAACAGAAAAACTTGAAGGAAATGGGCAAATGGACTGAAGATTTATGATTCTGAAAAAAAATTGGACCCCAGGGGCTGGTCTTCCCCTACCCCAGGGCTGTATACATGTACATCACCATATTATTCAAATATCTTCTGCTCTGAAACCACTTGGCGAATCAAAGCTAAAGGACTAGGGCATTTAACGCCTGATTTTGGCCTCAGATTTTGCTAAAAAATAAATTTTGGAATTTAGGTGAGAAAACTATCCCTTACAACAGTCATATGTCTCCTCTATAAAAAACAAGAACGAGTACTTCATTTATCCTACAATCGTTGCCATGGCAACGCCCAGAAGAGCCATAGATAGAGCACATTTTGCACTTTTTGGTCTATTTTTGACCATTTCTGAACACATTTTTTAATTTTTAAGTGCCAGCCCACATGACGAACAAAATGATACTTAGCATACAATATCTCAGGATGATACTTCATAATTATTTCATAATAAGAAATTGTTTGTCGCGTGTGCCGGTAGTTGAAAAGGATGTTGAATGGTGAAAAATAGACCCAAAATTGCAAAAAGTGGTATTTCTATGCTTTTTGGAAGGTTGCCATGGCAACATGAGTAATTTGAATGTGATAGTTGTGCTAGAATTTATAAGCGGGGACCTATACCTGCTATTTGCAATACTTCTCTCCTCAAAATTCTAAAATTCAATTTTTTACCAACACATGAGGCCGAAATCTGGCCTCAAATTCCCTAGGCCTTTGATATTAAACATCTATAGGAAGGGGGGACTAATGTGTACATTAATAATCCAGGTCACATGACCAAGATGGCGGCCATGTCCATATACGGTAAAAATCCATCAAAAATCTTCTTTTCCGGAACTGGTGGACCAATTTCAACAACACTTGGCATATAGCATTGTGGACTAGAGTAATGCAATGCATACATAAATTATGACCCTGTGATGACTTTGACCTATTTTACAGCCAGGTCAATATAGGTCACCCATGACAATAATAGTCAAACAAGTTTATTGGTATATATCCCAGATTTCAGGTGAGCGTTTACAGGACCATTGGTCCTCTAGTTTCTATGTCTGCTCTTTCTCTTCTGCTGATTAACGAAGAGCATTTGTCAGTTAGTGGTTGGATAACTTGCACTGAGTACTTGTAACCTTTTGTATTTAGAAAGTAGACAAATTGTACTATTGGTGTAGCGAAAACAAAGGCGCTGATCAGCTGTGCAGTTACTGCACAGCTGATCTGCGCCTTTGTTTTAACATAGGCAAAAATCCGGTTTTCTCATGACGTGGCTCAAATCATTTTGGGAGCCATGATATGGCCATGTTATATTGAAAACCACACTATAGTGAGGTGCATTATAGTGCGGTTGAACTGTATCTGTAATTATTCATTACTGTCTGGCCTATTAACAGTGTGTGTATCTACTTCTGGGTTGATACTATCTATGGACCAATCAGATTACTAATGCTTACAGGTTCCTGATAATCAGTTGTCACATTGAATCTGATTAAGGCCTAAATGAAATATATGTGTGGTTCCTGTTTCATGCCCCAAAAATTAGGGTAGGTAGGTAGGGAGTATTATTTAATTTAACTAGAAAATGTGTTTATGAAACACTATGCCCCCAACTGGTAAGCCACTTTCAAGATGTAAAAATGTCCAAAAAATGACTAAGTTCAAATTGTAAAAAAAGTGACAAAAATTAATCTGAGGAGTATATCCCAACCACATGCATATCTTCAAAGTATGGTCACAATGTCTGCAAAGTTTCAAAAGTATTGGTAATAAATTGTAGGAGGAATTTCGCACACAAGTTACCCTCTATCCATTCACTAAAATGCCCGAAAAAATGACTAAGTTCAAATTGTGAAAAAATGACAAAAAATAATCCAAGGATTATATCCAAACCACATGCATATCTTCAGACCATGCCCATAATACATGTAAAGTTTTAAATGAATTGGAATGAAACTGTAGGAGGAGTTGCGCACACAAGGTACCCACTGCCCATTCACTTTCATTGTCAAAATGCCTGAAAAATGGCTAAGTTCAAATTGCGAAAAAAGTGACAAAAATTAATCTGAGGATTATATCCAAACCACATATCTTCATAGCATGGTCACAACATCTGTAAAGTTTCAAGAGAATCGGAAAAAAACTGTAGGAGGAGTTACGCACACAAGGTATCCACTATCTATTCACTTTATCAATAATTAAAAAGGGAAATATCTCTCACAGAATTGCCCCCTAGCCCCTTGAATTTACCTGAAAGAAAAAATATGGGTCCTCTTAATTTTCATATACAAGCTACATACCAAATTTCAAGATCCTAGCTCTAACGGTTCCTGACCGAGTGCTCACGCATCAGTATGATCACAGACTGACTGACTGCACGCACGCACGCACGCACTCAATCACTCACTGCACGGACAGACCCAAACCAATATGCCCCCTCAACTTCTTTGAAGTTGGGGGCATAATCAAAACATTTCAAACAGCCTCAAAATCAGAAAATGTGGCATTTTTTAGTTGTTTTTCTCTCCAAAGACCATTTTAATGTTTAAGGTAGGGTGAAAAAATAAGGGTAGGTAGGGAAACAGGAACCACACATATTAATCATATAGGTCTAATGAACATGTCTGTTATTACATGTATTCATATGGAGTTCCAGGAGAAAATTATTATTGAAACATAATCTATGCAACCAACTTTAAATATATTTGGCACCATTTGGATTATACTAGTCTACCCTGTTGAAAGTTCCAGAATTACTGTTTCTGTCTTTGGCTCCATGTTTCCAAATCTAAAGGGTCACTGACAAGGCTTAAGTAGCCGAAACCGCTGTATGGCCCATCAATTTTCTCATTAATATGTTCACTACTCTTAAAGGACCTCAGTTTTAATTTCCATTCATTATTTTAAGAATAATGAAAAAAACAAACTTATTTTTTGCTAATTAACATGTTTAATGCCTGTAAGGTGATAATGTAGGGGCCAGAGAAAAAAAAATGTCAAATTCAGGAACATTGGATCTTTATTTTCTGACAATATGACATTCATCTCCAAACCTTTTTTCTTTGTTATAGTGACCAAAAAATTTATTCATGCATAAATTTGGTATTCCATTTCTAGCAGACCCTTCAAATTCGGCCATATATCTTATGATGTCACCTCAGCATCACCACAATGTTTGATTTTTTTATTGTAATTTTTATATGAAATTCCTTATCTGAAGGTCGCCACTTGTCTTTATTTAAAAAGAAAATAAAAAAAATATGCATTAAGTGCAGGCAAATTGCTTAATGCATATGTACAATTGATCTGGTCAGCATGACGTCATTGATCATTCGTATGAGTTGAATTACTGTGTTAATCGCTCTGTGTATCTCTTCAGATCTTTATTATTTGTTCGACACATTGAATAAATTCTGTAATATTTCTGGCAAATTATGATTTTTTAAGCATCTGAAAATGATTAAACGAACGGTTTTGACCGAGCTATACCCTCGAATGAATGAGCAAAAAGATGGGAAAGGTGCATTTCTGTTGAACAATAATGACTTCTACTCTCATTATCAATAAGCCAGAATGTTGTAGGCTTCTTGCTCCATCTTAGAAAAGAAAAAAAAAAAGAAGCTGGACCCAGACTTGAGCAGTCCTACTGAAAAACTATATACATGTTTATACCCCCGGCATTTATGCCGACGGGTATATAGTTTTCGCTTTTCCGTTTGTCCGTTCGTATGTTCGTTTGTTCGTTAGTTCGTTAGTTCAGTAGAATTTGCGTCAAAGTTTTGGTTAAAGTTTCTCTAGTGGTGTATATCTCATGCAGTTATAGTCAGAAACCATTCATATTTGGACCATAGGTACCCTATAGGGTTTGCCTTGTTTCCATGAGTTCGGACCCCAGGGTCCATGCCCAGGGGTGGGGCTAGAGACCAAAATGTAGGTCACCTTTAATTTGCGTCAAAGTTTTGGTTAAAGTTTCTCTAGTGGTGTATATCTCAAGAACCATTTATCAGAAATCATTCATATTTGGACTTTAGGTACCCTATAGGGTTAGCTTTGATTCCAAGAGTTCAGACCCCAGGGTCCATGCCTGGGGGTGGGGCTAGAGTTCAAAATCTAGGTCACCTTTACTTTGCGTCAAAGTTTTGGTTAAAGTTTCTCTAATGGTGTATATCTCATCAGCCAATTTTCAGAAATCATTCATATTTGGACTTTAAGTACCCTATAAGGTTTGCTTTGTTTCCGTGAGTTCAGACCTGAGGGTCCATGCTCGGGGAGGTAGGGCTAGAGTTCAAAATCTAGGTCACCCTGAAAATGTGCTATTTACATAGTGTTTTTTTCTTCTCTAACTTCATATATTAACAAAGACTTATGGAATGTATTCCTATTTGGATCATAGATACCCTTTAGGGTTGAATTAAATTCCATGGCACCAAAATCTAGGGGTGGGGCTGGAGGTCAAAATCTAGGACGCATTTATAAAATACAATAATTACCAAGATTAATATTCTGTAGGTCTATTTCTTGACAACTATTTGTCAGAAAGCATTCATGCTTACAACATAGGTACCACATAAGGGTTAGACCCAAGGGTCCATGCATGGGGGTTGGGGTGGGATGGACCCAAGGGTCCATGCATAGGGTGGGGGTGGGACTTGAGGTTAAGGTCTGGGGCATTTTTTTTTTTTTTTTTTTTTTTTTTTTTTTTAAGAATGACACTCTATTTTCATTCCAATCTAGGACTGAGGACCTGACCCACAATGTCCGTGGATTATGTCCTAGATTGAGTATACACGTCAGCTCTGTATACTGCTCTAAAATAGATCTGTCATTCTAAAACACCACTCCCCCATGTTTGTATGCAATGTGCTTCACAGTGCTTATATCTAAAGTGTACTTGATAAGGGTACTGTCTTTCATTGGGGATTTGAGGTTCAATGTCAGGGGTGAGCATGTGCAGGGTTATATAGGTAGGGGGTAGGGAGGGGGCTTTGTGGCTACCAGCCGGGGGTATACGTGCCTTTCAAGGCACTTTTTCTAGTTTCTTTGTATTGAGGTTTAACATCCCAGTCAACAATTTTTAAGTCATGTTGAGACGAAGCCATGTCTTCCTGGATTTTGACCAGTACTCTGGGAAGTTACTATGTCTTGCCCAAGGACACAACATGGTGTCGCCAGTGGGGATCAGGACCTCTTGATTCTGAGTCTGATGCTCTACCACTACGCTACCATACTCCCCCTATGTACACATTTGAAGGAAGGCTCTTTGTGCAGATAAAATACAGTATAAAACATCTCTCTTGGGCTTAAGTAGATGACTGGTCCAGCGTGGATGCAGCTATTGAAGTCATCAAGCGTTGGTGTTGTTACTGCAGGGAGTTCCAGAGAGGGAATGCGGAGGGTAAGAGTTCTTGTAAATGGGTCGAGTTGACCCTTTAAACGGTTGGGCCGAGTTGACCCTGAACCAAAAACACGATGATTAAGCAGATAGCTGGTGGAAAATGGCTGCGCCCATGTCAGGTGAAAATGTCGACGTCTTGGAGGGGTAATATTCGGCTTGTTTTGATTAATATATGTGTTAGATCTTTAAATTTTTACTTATTATTAGTTAAGTTGCGTTTAATACCTGCAGAATTACATACAGTACAAAATGGTTTCCTGGTCTTTTAGAATGTCACCAGTTTTCGCGACCTGGAATTTGTGGAAAAATCGTAATTTATTTTTGTTATGTTGCATGTAAGTTACAGATTGGTGGTAAAACCGTGGTCATTATGGTCCAAATGGTTTCCTGGTCTTTTAGAACCCCGGGGGGGGGGGGGTACTCTCATTTTTTGTGGATACATAGGCGAGGCCCCAGCTTCTACCCCCAAACCCAAAAAATTACTGAGATTTACTGACCACCCCTAAAAAATACCAGTCCTATCAGGTATACCCAAAACAATACTTGAACTTTTAGCTTACCCCAAAAAATTATTCATCTTTTTTATGCCTATTGATGAAATTTTATCGCATCCATATGATCTAAGCTGTTGGTGGGACGTTAAATCCCAAATCAACCAACCAACAGAACACGTCACAATAGCCTGGAATGCTGCTAATGCTGCTGTCTCACTAAACTATGATTGGTAAAATTTTATTCTCACAATACTATTGCTTCACTCTAAAATTTCCCAAGAAATGTGCAAAACCCAAAAAATTACTTAAGAGTTATAGATGACCCCCAAAAAAATAATTCAGAAAAGGCATGGCCCCCAAAAAATATCCATAAAAAGCTCACTACCCTAAAAAATAACTACTTTTTCTGAAAACCCCCAAAAATATGGAAATTCAAAATTTTGACCCCAGAAAAGTCAGCCTCGCCTATGTATACAGAAAATTTCAGAGTACCCCCCCTGGGTTTAGAACGTCACCAGTTTTCAGGTCAGAGAAACTCATGAAACCACAGAATTATGTTGAAGGACAGAAGTTCTGTCATTTGACAGATCTGACTATCTGCTGATCGACAGATACATGCTGTGACAAAAGTTGTTTTCATGAGAAAAACATTCAAATCAATAAAACCGCATTGAGATACATGTTGAAATCATTAATTTTCAATGGAACCTACCATTTAGTGAAGATCAGAAGTGCCTAGATTAGTGCATTTTCTGCGGAAGTCCAGCAGTCATGTTTTGCTGTTACTTTGGATATGCTGTATGCAATCACCTTCTTCATGTGGAAATTGTGATAAAGTATCCAGGTATCTGTCGTTTCATAGATAGGTATATTCTGTCGAACGACAGAATATCTGTCCTTTGACATAATTATGTTGTTTTATGAGTTTCTTAGACCTGGTTTTTGCGACCTTGAATTTATTGAAAATCATGATTTATTTTTGTCATGTTGCATGTAAGTTACAGATTGGTGGTAAAACCATGGACAATATCCTGTTTTACTCCCCACGCTATTTCCACCACCTCCCACCATACGGTAACTGACCCACCCTCCAGATTTCTCAGACTTATAGTTATGAAATATTAAACACAGAATAAACCTAATTTGCATATTATTTGCTCATTAGATTGTAAAGGGGAACAACTTTAGATGCAGTTTATTCCGTAGCGGGGAGTAAAACATGATATTGCCAAACCATGTTTAAAAATTCAGGAGATCTTTTAGTAGTTTAATAACAGTGACTATATTTTTGTAATAAGAACAGATCAACAAAGAGCACTACTTTCAACCTCATAGACAAAGGCAGTATGGAATAGTCTCCATTCCTCGGTCACACAGTGGTTTCATCCAAGACCATTGAGGAATTTAAGGCATTCAGTTAGATTATACGCCCAGAGGCATGCGTTTTAGTATGTAAATAGTTTTAATGTCCTGCTCCAAATGTTTTTCTCCCTCGACTAAATTCTAAATTTAGCCACCCACCCCAAACCTGAGATGAGATGATGATCAGAAATTGATCATCTCAGTATCAGAACTTTTAAAGACATAATTTGATTTCGTACTTTGGTCGGTCTAAATTAAGATAGTGCCAGATTTTGGAAATGCAACAACCCTAGTTGAACAATATCACTTGAAGCTAAACATAGTTGCACAGAAAATATCTGGCAAGCCAAGGAAATCATGGGATGAAGTATTGTTGGACGACAAAAAGATGCTTGAAATGGATACTGCTGATCCGCAGAATCGCTCAGAGTAGAGAGGTCGTCTAAGAAGGACACTTGTCAAACAAATGCAACCCTCAGATGAGGACAAAGGACTATAAAACGGCTAAGAGGAATAACAATGAGTGTCGATTCAACAACCTGAGACAGAGGATATACTACTTGATTTAGAACGATTTTGATCTGATCAAACTGGAAGCATGGGAGAAGGAGTGGCTCATGGAATCTAATCCAGACAAATGAGCCACTGCATTAGAAAACCAACAATCTGCATATGCAAAAACAAAGCCGCAGATCAGCCTTGCAGTAACTGCATGGCTGATCAGCGCCTTTGTTTTTGCTCCATAGATAATGCAATTAGTATACCTCTTCTTCTTAAATTGGAAATTTCAAGGTTCTAGCCTGCTCACGAGATTTACAGGCAGGTTTGTGACGGACCGGGTCGAAAACCCAAATTGTTGGTTTTCTCACGCACAGGCTCAAATGTGAGGTGATCCAAATTACAAAAGGTGATCTGTCAATACCATAAAGCTGTAAAAAAATGAAAAAAAAATCAGTGAAAAGGTTTAATATTTTTCTTATTTTTGCTCAAACATAGATTGTGGGCAAACGCTAGTAGTGCCTCGGTGAGGCGGTTCTGAGTACCCACAATCTTTGTTTTGGATTAAAAAGAAAAAAAAGAAAAGAAAAAAGTTTATCTGGTCCATTTTCACTGCATAAAAGTGGGATATGATGGCATATTCATTGCATGGACATGTTTGTGTATGGGCTGTTTTGTTCAATTTCAGGATAAAAGAAATCGAGGCCAAGGAAGGGAGACTATACAACTGGAAAGATGTCACAGAGGAGTTTATTGAAGCATCTAATGACCTTGAACTGGGAGATCTCTTGCATGACTCCTCGTAAGCACACTTTTTATGCCCCAGCCATCTTCTTAGAAGAATTTCAGAAGAATTTCAAGCAATATAAGATGTACATTTTTACTGATTAAAAACAAAAGTTTGATGACAGGAGCCAGTCTATATCTCTCTTAGAGCAGTCAAATTGGGGTGTATTCTGTTTGATGAGATTTAAACATTCAGAATGAATTGTCTTCACACTCAGGACCAAGGTCAGGCCTGGAGGTTATAAAACTTTTTTCATGCTCAGCTCGGTTGAGACTAAAATTTATCCTGCTCATAAATATTAAAATGCCAACAATTGTTGGCACTTTAACATTTATTAGCAGGATAAATTACATGTAGAGGCTTTGATGGTATAAACTGAAAAATAAAATCAATTAATTTTGGCTATTTCAGTATTTATGAGGAATTGAAGTTTCATGCTCAGCAGAGTTTAGCATGAAAAAAGATTTATAACCTCGGGGCCAGGTTCGAATTCCACTGGTGCTGAGTTTTGTCTTTGAAGACACAACAATTGAAGTACCCCAGGAAAGCAGTGTCTCCATCCTGATATGTCTGAAAAATTGTTAACTGTGCTGTTAAACCGTAAAACAAAACAAAATTAATACTTTACGATAAATTTTAGATTTGGCCTGTTTGAGGCAATGTCTGCGATCGAGATGATGGATCCCAAGATGGACGCGGGGATGATGTGCAATCAAATCAAGAGAAAAGTTCTCAACTTTGAACAGGCTGTCGAGGTATATTGTTCATTGGTATAAGAACCTTTTTTTTCCACAACTTGGTCTTGTAAGATTTGTCAGAAGAATTATCTTTTGTATTACCATGGCAAACTATAAAAAACAGCTGTCTGAACAAAGATAGAGCTCTGGCTTTTAAAATAGGTAAACTCATTATATTATGTGAGTCGCGACACAAGAAAACCGGTCTTTGGGATTTCCGACCAGTTCCAACATAAACCTGTCTGTGCAGTCACAGAAGAAGGTTAGAAGCTTGAAATTTTGGATATAAGTAGAGGAGGAATGGTACTATCCTGTAGCGATAACAAAGGCGCTGATCTGCGCCTTTGTTTTTGCATATGCAAAAATCCGGTTTTCTCTTGATGTGGCTCAATATTCATTTATTGATAGTTTCAATATTACATGTATATGAGCCCGTTATGGTGAAAATCTGTTTTCATGGTTTGACGTTTCTGAGCAGGTCAGCCAGCTGGTGTTGCTACAGTAGCTTATCTGTACTTAGGCATAGCTTAAGGGCGAGCTTGCCAATAGTATGAGTCGCCTTGTGGGAAAACCAACAATGTTGTTTCTGAACAGGTCAGACACGAACCGGGAAGTACAAGCATAGAAGATTGCTAGAGACTGGAAATTATAGATTTAGATACTATCCCTGTAGCGAAAACAAAGGCGCAGATCAGCTTCGCAGTAACTGCACCTTTGTTTTTGCATATGCAGATTGTTGGTTTTCTCATGCGGCGGCTCAATCTATCTTCAGTTACTTACCGGTAGTCGATCATTTTCTGATCATCACCTCAGGTAAAGTCATAATTTATTTAAATTTTAATTTTTTCCATTAACACCAATAAATAACAGTCAGAGTAGAAAAAAATTGATTTTCACTGCCTACACATGAGATGAGCCAAAAAAGTCGAAGGTGAAACGCTAATAGAAGTCGCGATTAGAAATGTGACATCATTAATGATTATGTAGAAATTAATAAAAACAGAAACAGATACATGGAAAAGAAAAAAATAATTGAAAAAAAAAAAAGCACAAAAAATTGTTTCACATTGAGGACAAGTGGTTGGCATCGTTCAATGTTGTTGCTGTGCTGTGGCACAGCATTGGCACAGCATTATTTAGCATCAGCATACACATATTTTAGGTAGATTCCATTGTCAGTTTTATATTTTATTGGGTTACTTTGAGAGCTTTATTTTACCAATAGCTCTGTTTCTGTACGTTGAGAGACTTCGCTCACTCTTGAACATTTGTTTCTGGTGACTGTCAGCACCACCAAATCTTATCAAAAAAAAAAAAAAAAATAATGTTGTTTGCGTTTCCTGACAACAACAAAGGCACATGTGCATAAAGTGGTGGATATGGATTGGCGTGACCAATGTTGTACTTTTTGTTCTAAACAGTAGCAATTTCATCTGCTTTCTACCACAGAGCTTGCTCATGATAGCGGCTTTGAATCCAAGTAGAAAAGCTGCATTGAGCAAGCTCGCTATTATGTCGTTAGCCATCTTTTGTGTGCATACAGCCCAGTTTATGTGTTAGCTAGAACCAACAAAGATCACACAGCTCATAATCAATAGGGCTAATCAGTGTGCTTACTAGCGTAACTGTTTTCAACTTGCAGAAAGGAGGAATCGTTATGAAAACATGCCGGAGAGGCAGTTCTGACCAGTACTCGCAATCTATATTTTTGGAGAAAAAATGAATACCCCTGTTCACCTCTGTTTCACCATATAAAAGTGGGTTTTAAGGGAGTATACATTACATAAACATGTTTGCGTTATTTCTCATGATATGAGCCTCTTCATGAGAAAACCAACAATCTGCATGTGCGAAAACAAAGACGCAGATCAGCTTCGCGGTAACCGCGAAGCTGATCAGCGCCTTTGTTTTCGCTACACTTTCTCTTCTTTTTAAATACGAAATTTCAAACTTCTAGCCTACTTCGATGACTGTACAGCTTGATTTGTGTCGGACCTATTTAGAAACCACTTTTTTGGTTTTCTCACGAGACGGCTCATATGGGTCTACTTTGTTTGTTTTCAGGTCGGGTCCCTGAAGTTGAACATTTTATCATATCCCGAGATTATTGGTATTATTGATGCTTCTTTGGCATGTATGGTAAGTCAACCATGACATAAGAAATATGAGCCTCGTCATGAGAAAACCAGATATTTGTATATGCGAAAACAAAGATGCTGATCAGCTGTGCAGTCACTGGACAGCTGATCAGCACCTTTGTTTTCTCTTTACGAATAGTACATGTCCTCTTCCTCTTAAATCTGAAATTTCAAGTTCTAGCTTTCTTCTGTGACTATACAGGCCATCTTGTGCCAGTCCTGGTCGGAAACCCAGACGACCATTTTTCTCACGTCCCGACTCATTTATTAACACCAAGTACGGTGTGTGTTCGGGGTTCATCCAAGGATAATTTGCAAATCTACTAATGGTAACATTTGTACCATGTTCACCAATAGCTTGAACCTTTTTCGGCAGTCAGTAGCCCCATTGGTGCTAGATCCGGTATTAGAAATGACATTCTGATCAATACACCTTTCATGAGCTGCAAAGCAAAAAAACCGATCTTCAGGGTTTCCGACTTGGTCTGACACAAACCGGCCTGTGCAGCTACAGAAAATAGCTAGAAGCTTGAAATTTTGGTGATAAATCGAGGAGGAATTGTACTATCCATGTAACGAAAACAAAATCTCAGTAACTGCAAAGCTGATCTGCGCCTTTGTTTTCACATAGGTAATAATCCCGTTTTCTCATAACGTGGGTCTCATACACCTTACTCATTTTGGTCATTCTTATTTTCAACGTGTATATTGTAATTTTTAAAATTTACACTTGAGCTGCTGCACCAGAAAGCAATCTGCATAGGCAAAAACAAAAGCGTAGATCAGCTGTGCAGTGCACAGCTGATTAGCGCCATTGTTTTTGCCACACATTTAGTACAATCCTTCTTCTTCTTAAATCCTAAATTTCAAGCTTCTAGACATCTTTTGTGACTGTACAGGCCGATTTGTGTCGGACCAAGTCGGAAGTCCCAAAGACCTGTTTTCTGACGTCAGGGCTCATTTTCAACATGTATATGTTAATGTTTTAGAACTTACATTTAAGCTGCCGCAGGGGAAAACCAACAATCTACATAGGCGAAAACAAAGGCACAGGTCAGATTCGCAGTAACTGCAAGCTGATCAGCGCCTTTGTTTTCGCTACATGGATAGTAAATTCCTCTACTTTCTAAATCCAAAATTTCAAGCTTCTAGCCATCAGTGACTGTACAGGCCAATTTGTGTCAACCGGGTTGGAAGTCCCGAAGACCTGTTTTCTCACGTCGGTGCTCATTTTTAACATATATATTGTAATGTTTTAAAAACTTACATTTGAGCCGCCGCATGGGAAAACCAACAATCTGCATAGGCGAAAACAAAGGCCCATATCAGCGAAGCTGATCAGCACCTTTGTTGTCACTACACGGATAGTACAATTCCTCTACTTTCTAAATCCAAAATTTCCAGCCTCTAACCATCTTCTGTGACTGTACAGCCCAGTTTGTGTCGGACCTGGTTGAAAGCCAAATTGTTGGTTTCCCATGCACAGGCTCATTTGCAAATGCATTAGGTACTGGTAATCTGCCTCTTAAAGCTTTGCAAAGGAATTACTGTCTTGGATATATGACAGTCCTGCCATGACTATAACTTTTGACTTGGGACGTAAAGGAATAAAACCAACATCATTTGAGCTGCCACATGACAAAACGAACAACCTGGGGTTACAGCCAGGTTCGACACAAACTGGCCTCTAAAGTCACAGAAGCAATCTAGGAGCTTGAAATTTCAGATTTAGGAAGAAGAGGCATTATACTATCTATGGATCGAAAACAAAGGCGCTGATCAGCTGTGCAGTTACTGCACAGCTGATCTGCGCCTTTGGTTTTGCCTATGCATGTTGTTGGGTTTTTCTTATGCAGAGGCTCATTTCTGTGTTTAGGTGACATGGTTGGAGGGTCATTCTCTAGCCCAGACAGTGTTCACTAATCTCTACCTACACAATCCACATCAGATCGAGAATCGGACCCTCAAGGCGTTCAGTATATGCATGTTGAAGATCGTTGACGTAATCAGAGACAGAATAAACAGAGCTGGGGTCTTTGAGGAGGTATGGAATCATATAATGCACTAGTCATTTGTAACCCTCCACCCCCTCCCCCGGTGAGGTTGGGGGATAGCTGTGGAAATAAGCAGGGCTTTGGTCAAAGGTTTGCCTTGGCAGTGTGGGGGGAAATACGTGGGGTTTGCTTTATATAGGCAAAAAGGGCCATGAAATGAAAAGATAGCATTGCGGGGGTTTACAGCAGTGGTTTTACCAACAAGCAGTCCCCGCAGGGTGGTACTTTTAGGAGGGATTTGCTGGACCAAAAGTCAAAGTCCGCGCTAGTCCCCAGGGATGGGGTGGGGGCAGTGGTTACAAATGACTAATTCGTAAGCAGCATAGTGAGAAAACAACACTGTGTTGTACAATACAGTGTTTGTGTTAGCTATCCAATCTATATTATAATGTGAGTAAGTATATAGATAATATATACCAAATTATAGTAAAATGACCAATTAGGGTCTAGCGATGATACATGAAAACCATTTCAACCTCATTATAACCTACCTTACTTTAGTGCGGTTTTCAGTATAATGCAGCATAGTCATGGCTTCCAAATTGATTATTTTGCAATATGCCTATTATGTCTATTAACCTCATTATACCCCCGGCATTTATGCCGACGGGTATATAGTTTTCGCTTTTCCGTTCGTATGTTCGTTGGTTCGTTCGTTCGTTCGTTAGCTCGTTCGTTATTCCGGAACGTTCGTGGAATTTATGTCAAAGTTATTGTTAAAGTTTCTCTGGTGGTGTATATCTCATGAACTAATGATCAGAAACCATTCATATTTTAACCATAGGTACCCTATAGGGTTTGCTTTGTTTCTGTGAGTTTGGACCCTGGGTCCATGCCCGGGGGTGGGGCTAGAGGTCAAAATGTAGGTCACCTTTACTTTGGGTCAAAGTTTTGGTTTAAGTTTCACTGGTGGTGTATATCTCATGAACCAATGATCAGAAACCATTCATATTTTAACCATAGGTACCCTATAGGGTTTGCCTTGTTTCTGTCAGTTCGGACCTTGGGTCCATGCCCGGGGGTGGGGCTAGAGGTCAAAATCTAGGTCACCTTGAAAATGTGCTATTTACATAGTGTTTTTTCATCTCTAAGTTCATATCTTAACAAATACTTATAGGAATGTATTCCTGTTTGGATCATAGATACCCTTTAGGGTTGAATTAAATTCCATGGCACCAAACTCTAGGGGTGGGGCTCGAGGTCAAAATCTAGGACACATAAAATACAGTAGTTACCAAGATTAATATTCTGTGTGTCTTTATCTTGACAACCATGTATTAGAAAGCGTTCATGCTTACAACACAACATAGGTACCACATAAGGGCTAGGCCCACTGGTCCATGCATGGGGTGGGGGTGGGACCTGAGGTCAAGATCTAGGACTTTTTTTTTTTTTTTTTAAGAATGACATTCTACTTTCATTTCAATCTAGGACTGAGGACCTGACCCAAAATGTCCGCGCTTATGTCCTAGATTGGGTATACACGTCAGCTCTGTATACCACTCTAAAATAGATATGTCATTCTAAAACTACACTTCCCCATGTTTGTATGTAAACTACTTTACACTGCTTATTTCTAAAATTTACTTGATAAGGGTACCGTCTTTCATTGGTGATGTGAGGTTCAATGTCAGGGTTGAGCATGTGCCGGGTTGATTAGGTAGGAGGTGGGGAAGGGGGCTTGGTGGTTTCTAAAATGTACTTGATAAGGGTACTGTTTTTCATTGGTGATGTGATGTTCAATGTCAGGGGTGAGCTTGTGCCGGGTTGTTTAGGTAGGGGGTAGGGAAGGGGGCTTGGTGGCTACCAGCCGGGGGTATACGTGCCTCTCAAGGCACTTTTTCTAGTTATAACACAGCTTCTGTTTCTATGACCCCAAAGAGAGTGTTATAATGAGGTTGACCTGTATCCAAAACCATGCTGTAATATTTTGGTCCAGACTATGAGACAATAACTGGGACCTCAATACAAACAAACATTGAACCATTTGTAAAGAGGATGGAAATATATATATATACTGAACAAAAAAAGAAACGCAACAATTATATTTCACTAAATTTTGAGCAACCTATGATACAATCAGAAATCATTGCATTTTCTACTTCTGCATTAGATATCAGGCTTCCGAATGCAAGAAGCCGATTTTCATTTTGATGCGTATTTACGGAGTTATTCGATGCCGACCATGGGCATGCTGAAAGTGGAAAACCACACAGTGCGCATGCGCAAACATTAAAATAATGGTAGGATTTAAATCCGCTCTAAGCCCGCATTCAAAATCACAATGTACCACTCAGCAGATAACTCACACGTTAAAGAAATAAAATGAATAAAATGGAAATTATCCCCCTTTCATTTAAACATATAGGGATTTTGATGGTTTTAATTACGAGCTTGTGTGTCCTTGAACTTTATTTCTTTTTCTTGAATTTTAATTAGGGAGCAGCTGACATTGTTTCTTGGTGATTTGGAGTTTCAAAAGTGTGCGCATGCGCAGAGCAGATCTGTCACAATTTGCATTATTTAATACGACACAAATTTCTCATTCAATTTTTATCGAAATGAAAATCAGTTTTTTGCATGATATACCCTAATATCCCATGAATGGGAATCAAAGAGCAACAGACCTGAAATTATCAACGCTTTACCCTTAAACTCAAAAATCCTCGGTGGCCTATTGTTGCGTTTCTTTTTTTGTTCAGTATATATATATATATATGGTAAAAACTTCAAGTTATTGCTACATACGATTTCCAGGAGGATTTTCAGCCAATGACCTATGGTTTCAAGATGGCAGGGGACATAACTGATGCTAGGTCTGCCGGCATGATGAAGGAAGTTGAAGATGAACTCAACAGAAATATCAGGGTATGTTCTTTGTTACGAAAACATGCTCATGCAATATGTCGAATTTTCTAAAGCTGTAAAAATTGAAGGAAAAAAAAAAGTTAAAAATTGTTGATATTTTTCTTGGTTTTGGTAAAAACATTGATTGTGGGTGCCCACAATCTATATTTTGCATCAAAAATAAGAAAATTATAAGTATACCCCTGTAAACCCCATTTTAGCTGTATAAAAGTGGGATACAATGCAGTTTTCTTTTCATGGGAATGTTATGGTGATGTTTAATTCAGAAGTCTAGATAAAAGGAGTATTTGAACCGTGTCATGAGAAAACCAACACTTTGCATATGTGACAACAAAGTCATCGTCTTTGTTGATCATCGCCTTTGTTTTCACAACACGGAGAGTACAATCCCTCTTCATATTGAATACGAAATTTCAAGCTTCTAGCTATCTTCAGAGCTTGTACAGCTCGGTTTGTGTCGGACCTATTGGGAAACCACATTGTTGGTTTTCTCATGATGTGGCTTATGTATCTATGGCAGGCGATGAAGAACAAACTACAAGGAGATGACAAAACAGCTGATTTGGAAACAGAACATGACTGTTGCGTTGCTGTCTGTACGAGAATCAAGTTCTATAAGAGATTCCTGGCATTGCTTCTACTGTTTGGTAAAGAAAAGGTATGGAGCTTAACCCATTTGAGCTGTGTCTCGAGGTAAACGGTCTTCGGGCTTTCCGACCATGTCTGACAAACCGGCCTATACAGTCACAAACGAAGGCTAGTGATTTAAGAAGAAAAAGGATTATACTGTCGGTGTAGCGAAAACAAAGGCACTGATTAGCTGTGTATGTATTTACTGTGATCTACTTTTGCATCTCAATTATTTGGTTATCATTTATTTGTTTTGTTTGAGCTTATTGGTCATTTCAGAATGAGGGTGTGTCTGAAACTCAGAAACTGATTGAACAGTTGTTACAGTTAATTCCACCAATGAGAGCCACAGTTAACCTGTAACATAGGATTTGATTGGTCATTTCAGAATGAGGACGTGTCTGAAGCTCAGAAACTGATTGAACAGTTGTTACAGTTAAACTGTGACATTTGACTTGATTGGTCATTTCAGAATGAGGGTGTGTCTGAAGCTCAGAAACTGATTGAACAGTTGTTACAGTTAATTCCACCAATGAGAGCCACAGTTAAACTGTAACATTTGATTTGATTGGTCGTTTCAGAATGAGGGTGTGTCTGAAGCTCAGAAACTGATTGAACAGTTGTTACAGTTAATACCGCCAATGAGAGCCACAGTTAACTTAGGAATACAACCAGAGGCAAAGGACTGTACTAAAAATGGTATTTTCATGCTTGGATAATTTTTATTGCACCTGCCTAAAACAGGTTGCGATATAGAAGTTCAAATTTTGTCTGTATGTTCCTTTGTCTGTCAACAATTCGTCGATATATGTATTTCTTATTAGCAGTGATAGCTGCAAGCATGAAACTCTGCATAGTTCAACTATCAGTTGTTGTGCTTGATATACTCTTTAACCTTACAATTAAGCTGCCTGCCCTGTTGCCCTTGACCTATATTATTTGGTTGAATGACTTTGTGAAATTCAAAGTGGAATTGTTACTTCATCATGCAATATACAAAGAATTTTTTCAGCAGTAAAAATTGAAAAATTTGTTGGAAAAATTTAAATATTTTACTTATTTTTACTCAAAACATTGATGGTGGGTACTTATTAGAATGTCCTGGCTGAGGCGGTTCTAACGAGTACCCACTTTCAATGTTTCGGACCACAAATAAGAAAAATAGTATACCCCTGCATACCCCAGTTTTACAATATAAAAGTGGGGTTAAGGGGGTATTCATTTCATGGACATGTTTTCCTGATGTCAAGCTGCATAGAGGGTACAATTAAAGTGTATTTCTCTGTAGCCTTTGTTTTTGCTTCTCGGATAGTACAATTCCTCTACTTCTTAAATCTGAAATTTCAAGCTTCTAGCCTTATTCTATGGCCGTACAGCCTGGTTTGTGTAGGACCTGGTCAGAACACCAAATTGTTGTTTTTCTCATGCGAAGGCTCTTATGTCATTGACATACCCTTGATGCAAGTACCTTGACCTTGTGCCCTTGTCCTTCTTCTGACTACAGTTATTTTGTACAATGCAGATGCGATGTTGACCTCTTCAGCATTCTTGTTTTGCTAGGAAGTTTAATAGGGATGAAACCTCAGCCCTCCCCATTGCTGATCTGGGCTTTGAGCATTTGATTGGTAGACGCCTAGCTGCAAAATTGTGCGTAACTGTTGGTTAGAAGTTGTAAAAATGAGATGTCTGTCATAACATTTAAATAACTTGGTTTGAATGGTTATCAAGTTTAATTTGCTAGATATTTTCATGCTGGCAGCATTAAAATGAGCCACTGCATAAGGAAACCAAAAATTTGCACATGCGAAAACAAAGATGCAGATTAGCTGTGCAGTGACTGCACATCTGATCAGCATCTTTGTTTTTGCTACATAGATAGTACAAGTCCTCTTCTTTTTAAATCCGGAATTTCAAGCTTCTAACCTGTTTCTGTGACTACAGGCTGGTTTGTGTATGAATCCCAAATTGTTTGTTTTCTCATGCAAAGGCTCAAATGTTGATGATTAATGAGCAGGATAAATTTCTTCCTCAGTGTGAACATGAGAAAGAAAAATGTTACTACATATGCTCTGGGAAAGGAAAGACGAGCTACATCACCAAAAACCTGTCTTTCTAATTTTGACTGTATTTGACATAAAATGGCTTCAGCCCTGCTTAGATTTATATTTGGGAAACTTTGGAAACAAGAATATCTTTCTTTTTTTTTTAATTTTTTTATTTTATTTTTTTGCAAATGCTGAAATTAATTTGTATCATGTGTCATTTCAGAACTTTTTCTCTGGAACAGAGCTTTGATTGATGGGACCTGAATTTTCAGATGCAACATATAAAATAAGCTGAAAATTCAGCACTAACAAATATTTTTCAGATTACCCAACTATCGCAGGATTTGAGCCATTGATCAACCAACGATTACTGCCGCCGACATTTCCCCGCTATACAGTAATCCACAGTAGAGATGATGCTGTTGAGTATCTGGAGACATTGTTAAACAGGCTGAAAGTCACTTCAACTATACTGAAAGCCACTACTGTACAGGAGGTCTTGGTGTGTAGTAGTATTAGTATGACAGAGTCTTTGGATGAGAAAACCAACAATTTGGGTTTCCGGCCAGGTCCGACACAAACGGACCTGTACAGTCACAGCAGCAGGCTAGAAACTTAAACTTTCGGATTTAAGAAGAAGAGAGAATAAAAGAATCTATGATGGGGTTGAGGCTGAGACAAGGAAATCTCTAGCAAGTTTTCAGATTATTCGAGTCTGCCTCGGACAAGACTCGAATAATCTGAAAACGAGCCTGAGATTTCCTTGCTGAGGCCTCAATACCATCATTGATTATTTTTCTCACCCGTAACTTAAACCATTTTGACTCTGAAAGGCTTCAAGTGGTGTTCAGGCAGCCATTTTGTTTTTAGCTCGCCTGTACGAAAGTACAGGAAGAGCTATTGCAGTCACCCCGGCATCGGCGTTAGCGTTAGCGTCGGCGTCGGCGTTGCTCAAAATGTTAAAGTTTTTGGTTAAAGTTTTTATGAGTCTATATCTCTTGAAGTTGTTGATGGATCAAGTTGATACTTTGCATGTTGGTAGATATTGGTCTGAAGTTTTATGCTGTACCATCATGACCCACCTGGGTGACCTTGAGGTCAAGGTCACGGACTTAGAAATTTTTTGTTAAAGTTTTTGGTTAAAGTTTTTATAAGTCTATATCTCTTGAAGTTGTTGATGGATCAGGTTGATACTTTGCATGTTGGTACATATTGGTCTGACGTTTTATTCTGTACCATCATGATCCACCTGGGTGACCTTGAGGTCAAGGTTACGGACTTAGAAATTTTGTGTTAGAGTTTTTGGTTAAAGTTTTTATAAGTCTATATCTCTTGAATATGTTGAGGGATCAAGTTGATACTTTGCATGTTGGTAGATATTGGTCTGAAGTTTTATGCTGTACCATCATGACCCACCTGGGTGACCTTGAGGTCAAGGTTACGGACTTAGAAATTTTGTGTTAGAGTTTTTGGTTAAAGTTTTTATAAGTCTATATCTTTTGAATATGTAGAGGGATCAAGTTGATACTTTGCATGTTGGTAGATATTGGTCTGAAGTTTTATGCTGTACCATCATGACCCACCTGGGTGACCTTGAGTTCAAGGTCACAGACTTTGAAATTTTATGTTAAAGCTTTTGCTTAAAGTGTTTTGAACTGTATATTGCTGGAACAAATGGATGGATCTAGTTGATACTTTGCTGTTAGATATTATATTCTTTTATTATGCTGTAGCATCTCGACTCACCTGTGGTCAAGGTCACAGACTTAGATTTTAGGTTATAAGTCTATATCAAATATGTAGATGGATCAAGTTGAACTTAGCATGTTGGTAGATATTGGTCTGAAGTTTTATGCTGTACCATCACAACCCACCTGAGTGACAATGAGGTCAATGTCTTTGGTCGTAGATTTAATAGATTTAGTGACAAAGCACAAGTCAGGCGAGCTACGCTGTCCTGCGACAGCTCTTATTACATGAAACAATATGCAAATTAACACCTAAAAGTTATTTTTGTCACTGACAGTTGACACCCAGCTTATCACTTCCTTATATGGTAGTATAATACTAGTTGGGAGGAAATATAAGAAAAATTGAGCATTTGCATGAGAAAAATAACAATTTTGGGTTTCCGACCAGGTGTGACACAAACCAGCCTGTACAGTCACAGAAGATGGCTAGAGGCTGTAAGTTTTAGATTTAGAAAGTAGGGGTGATTGTACTATCCATATGGCGAAAACAAAAGCGCTGATCAGCTGTGCAGTTACCGACAGAGGAATGATTATCCCATACAGAGACTTCTATATTGCAGGAAATTTTCTTGGAGTACAGCAGTCATTCACCATGTGTTCTTTCAAGATCAATTTTACAGGTATTTTAATAGCTAATCAATTTTATTCTGATTGAAAACAAAAACACACACCTGTATGTATGTGTATATGCATTATGCAATATTTTACATACCTGTAATGCATGATACATGCAATAAAAAAGGTTTTTAAGAAAACATAGATTGCAAGACAAGACAAGACAAAGCACTTTATTCTCTCAATCCACAAATATGGCAACATGTGTATATAAGATCCATCTCCGTGGTAACAATCAATGCATAAGAGCACAAATTAGTCTGTGCGTGAGAAAACCAACAACTTGGGCTCCGACCAGGTCCTACACAAACTGGGCTGTACAGTCACAGAAGATGGTTAGAGGCTGGAAATTTTGGATTTAGAAAGTAGAGGAATTGTACTATCCATGAAGCGAAAACAAAGGCAGTTACTGCGAAGCTGATCTATGTCTTTGTTTTCGCATATGCTGATTGTTGGCTTTCTCATGATGTGGCTCACTTACAGCTGTGAAACATGATAACAAAGAAAGTAATTTTGTGTGTACAACCATTTCATTGTGTTATGGCTTGATTGAATTGAGGTTTAATGCCCCAGTCAACAATTTTTCGATCATGTTGGGACAGCCACCCCTTCCTGGGCACTAAGCACTACTCTGGGAAGTTTATATGTCTTGCTCAAGGACAGAGCATGGTGCCCTGTTTCGGGATGGAACATAGGACCTCTGGATTTAGAGTCCTATTCACCACCACCAGGCCACCACGCTCCTACAATGTATTATGAGATGGTTCATTAGTTCATATTGTTTCAGTTGACGTTTTTGCCTCCTAACCGGAAGATATTTGGTACACATATTATGACAGATTTTATCAAAGATTCTGTTCGAACCTTTGCCATGCCTCCAGCACTCTCCACAAAGTAAGCTATACTACTCAAACTTTGATAAGCATCAAAACTTTATTTTAGATTAGAGGACATATTGGTAATCTAACACCCAAAATTTAGCTATCCATATATAGCAGCACTATCACAATGCAAACATCCCATCTTTTTTTTGTGTTGCCTGCGATCCCGACTTGCAGAAACGATGGAAACCCCCTGAAATTGAAGTTGTCACTATTGCCTACCCTATCCAATTCTGTCATTCGTCCCCTCTTACTGGTTTATTCAACTGCAAAACTGTTTTGATAATCGAAATGTCGATACTTTTGTGTTTAAAATGCACGTTTGGAAAATTTCAGAAATCTGTGATTTTTGGTTAAGAAAACGATTTTTTACATAAAATTGAAAAAAAAAAAAAAAAAAAAAAAAAAATCGCTTGAAATGTTGTCCTTTGCATGCTGAGCATGAAACTGAAAATCATTTTTGAATACGCACTCTGGTTAGCTCAAACCAGCATTTTTAAAATGTGTTGTCAGATGGTTTAAATCGCATAATGCAAATTTCCATTAAGAAAGTGTTCAGTCCAATGACAAATGTTTTTTAAATGCTGTAAAATCTAAACCAGTGCCCGTAGCTCAAATCGGTTTTCTGTTCCAAACTTGCAGCCTACTTTCTAAATCCAAAATTTCAAGCTTCTTGCCATCTTCTTTACTTGTACAGCTCGGTTTGTGTCAGACCTGTTCGAAAACCACATTGTTGGTTTTCTCATGACGTAGCTCGTCTTTGTTTTGGTAATTCTCTAATCTACCACAGGTCTCCCATTTATAACAATGCGGATGTGAAACAGTATGTGGATGCCTTGATAACCCGGTCTGTGCGGCCTATCTGTAACTTGCTGCAGATCTGTGGACACAACAGGGCTAGACAGAGAGATAAGTGGGCCCATATACTGGACGATCTCGTCAACTTACAGGATGAGGTGACTTTAACAGGCCCCGTGGTTATAAAACTTTTTTCATGCTCAACTCAGCTGAGCATGAAATTTAAACTGCTCGTAAATACAGAAATAGCCTTGATACATTGAAATGTTAGATTTAAATCCACAAAGCCTGTAATTTATCCTGCCAATAAATGTTAAAATGCCAACAATTAAAATGCCAACAATTGTTGGCATTTTAACATTTATGAGTAGGATAAATTTTAGTCTCAGCTGTGCATGAAAATTTTTTTTATAACCTTGGGGCCAGTTGTACAATTTGAGACGCGAGCGAGAAACAGGTCTTCGCGATTTCAGTTCCTTCTTAAAGTGGCCTGTAGTATCTCAAAAAATTCTAGAAGCTTAAAATTTCAGATTTAAGAAGAAGAAGGATTGTATTATCTTTCTAGTGAAATTACCGCACAGCTGATTTGCACCTTTGTTTTTGCAGTGGCAAAAATCCTGTTTTCTCATGACACGGCTTATTTAACATTAGAACAGACTATTACAGCACTTTGCAATTACAGGGGAGCATGGTGGCCTATTGGTAGAGCTTCAGAGTCCTGGTCCCGAGGTTATAAAACTTTTTTCATGCTCAGCTCATCTGAGACTAAAATTTATCCTGCTCATCAATGTTAAAATGCCAACAATTGTTGGCATTTTAACAATAATCAGCAGGATAAATTACAGGGTTTGGTGATTTAGACCTAAATTTTCAATTTAGTTTAGCTATTTCAATATTTATGGACATTTTAAATTTCAGTCTCAGCTGAGTTGCGCATGAAAAAAGTTTTATAACCTTGAGGCCTGGGCTCAGATTCAAAGAAAATGTGTGTGGATTGGATATACGCTATTCTCAGATTATATTTGTGTAACTAAACAATCAAGGTGGGGGACATAAATTCTCTGAATGTGCTTGTTTTCTATGTTAGTTAATAGTTTTATCACCTATATTCCTAGGCAGATAAAGTTGATGGCTACTTGCATCAACTGCAGTCCAAGACCGACCCCAGCAAGTCATACGGAGCCAGTTTTGGCACCTGGGTGCTATACTACACGCTACAAGTCATGATCAACTACATATTGGCAGGGTTTGAGTTAGAGCTGTATGCCCCGTATGAGTACCATTATATATATTGGTAAGTTGATGAAATGAGACTCGATGCGAGAAAATTGGACTTCGGGGTTTTTGACCAGGTCTGACAAAAAACGGCCTGTACAGTCACAGAAAATAGCTAGAAGCTTGAAAGTGTGGATTTAAAAAGAAGATGGATTGTACTAGCCGTTTAGTGAAAACGAAGGCATTGATCAGCTGTGCAGGCTGTAGTGCGCCTTTGTTTTTGCATAGGCCAATATCAGGTTTTTGTGATGCAGGTCAAATTATGTTTTCAATATTTATTACCTTTATAATTGATTGTCTTAAGCTAATATCTCACTGGCATGCGAATTTCTAACGACTATTTTGCAAATTTAATTGCAAACCTTGTGCACGACGTTCTTGGGAGTGTCATGAGAATTTTCATGTGTCACAAACTGGTCGCAAAGTATTTAAACTTGGTTAAAAATTTGATGCAATTTTTTTTCACCAAAATATGTCGCAAGACTGTCACGCGACAGTTGTATGACGTTCATGTGTGTGTTGTGAACCTGTCGCCGTGAAATTTCGGTGAATTTACAATGAGAAAATTTCGCGACACACGTACAATTGTCGTACAAATGTCATACGGCAGTCGCGGGACAGTCTTCAGAAAAGTTGCCAACACCTTGCGACTATCTGGTGAGAAAATAAAACGAAGCGACATTCATGGCTTTAGCATGGCATTTTTCCATTTTTTTTTCTTCCACACGTGCAAAGTATGACATTTCCTTTTTAAATATTTGGAATTTTTTACCAATTTATAATTTATATGTGCTATTTATCTGTGTTTTCCTTTTTTGAACTCATTGCTGACCCATCAGTTTGCCTTTGCTAAAATTCAAAACATAAATGAGCCATCGCATGGGAAAACCAACAGTCTGCATAGGCAAAAACAAAGGCGCAGATCAGCTTCGCAGTTTCTGTGAACCTGTCAAGTGCCTTTGTTTTCACTACACAGATAGTACAATTCCTCTACTTTCTAAATCCAAAACTTCCAGCCTGTAACCATCTTCTGTGACTGTACAGCCCGGTTTTGTGTCGCACCTGGTCGGAAACCAAAATTGTTTGTATTCTCATGCACAGGCTCAAATTTTATGTATTTTGAAATAATTTGAAACATAAAATATCATAATTATGTTTATACATTATATTTAATCCCTGTAAACAGAAGGAAAAAATATTGAAATCGACCATGCTAAATGAGTGTCAGTGGAGCACAGTGGTGTAGTGGTAGAGCATCAGTCTCCGAATCGAGAGGTCCTGGGTTCGATCCCCACTGGCATCACCATGTTGTGTCCTTGAACAAGGAACATTAACACACCAGTGTATTGGTGAATACCAAGGAAGCGATAGCTCTGTTCTGATATGACTGAAAAATTGTTGACTGGGACGTTAAAACCTCAAAATAAACAAACAAATTTATGTTTTTAATGAGCCCCATTGTGAGAAAACCGGTCTTTGAGGTTTCCTAGCAGGTCTGACACAAACCGGCCTATACAGTCACAGAAGCAGGCTAGGTGCATGAATTTTCGGATTTATGAAGAAGTGGGATTGTACTGTCTGTGTAGGGAGAACAAAGGTGCTGATCAGCTGTGCAGAATAAGAGGGATTGCACATCTATGCTGCTGATTAGCTGCGTAGTAACTGCATAGCAAGTCTGCATGTTAGAAGCTGGTTTTCTCATGGTACAGCTCTGATATGGGCCACATTGTGAGAACTTTTTTTTGCATATGCAAAAACAAAGGCGCAGATCAGCTGCAGTACTGCACAGCAGATCAGCACCTTTCTTTTTGCTTCATGGATTGCATAATTCCTCTGCTTCTTGAATCCGAAATTACAGTCTGGTTTTTGTAGGACCTGGTCTGAACCGCAGAAGCCTGGTTTTCTTGTGATGTGTCTAATATATTTCAGGTATTTGTTTGAACTGCTGTATTCATGGCTATATTCCACAGTTCAGAGGGCTGAGTCTTTCATATTTGAACATGAAGCATATATAGGTAAGAGACAGTTATTGTACTTCTTGATTGTACTAATTGAGCCGCGATTCGAGAAAACCAACAATTTGGGTTCCGACCAGGTCCAACACAAACGAGGCTGTACAGTCACAGAGGATGGTTAGAGGCTGGAAATTTTGGATTTAGAAAGTAGAGGAATTGTACTATCTGTGTAGCGAAAGCAAAGGCGCTGATCAGCTGTGCAGTTACTGCACAGCTGATCTGCATCTTTGTTTTCGCATGTGCAAATTGTTTGTTTTCTCATGCAGCGGCTCAGTTGATAGTATACTTGTTAACTAAAGTTAGGGATGAGAAGCATTTACCTTGCAATATCTAGAAAAAAATCGAACTGCTGGTAAAATAAAACATTGCTATCATCAAGGTCATTCATTTTGTAAGCTTTGAATGCTTGAAGATCGAAACTCTAGTAGAGTCTTTGCTTTCAACAAGACAATGCTTGTAAGTCAGACTACCCATTAAAATGAAAGTGTGTCTTCATCATGAATTTGAAATTTCAAGCTTCACACCTACTTCTGTGACTGTACAGGCCAGTATGTCCCAGACCTGTTTGGAAACCATATTGTTGGTTTTCTCATGACATGGCTCAAATGAATCTTTTCAGAGCACATGACATCTGGAAGAGGAAGTAAGAAAAACAAAAAGAGAAAAAGATCCAAAACAACTCAGAGAGAACTCAATCTTATACAGGCTCAACAGAATATGTTTGGGGGGTACTATAAGGTATAGTTATGAGGGAGAACTCAATCTTATACAGGCTCAACAGAAAATGTTTGGGGGGTACTATAAGGTATAGTTATGAGGGAGAACTCAGTCTTATACAGGCTCAACAGAAAATGTTTGGGGGGTACTATAAGGTATAGTTATGAGGGAGAACTCAGTCTTATACAGGCTCAACAGAATATGTTGGGGGGTTACTATAAGGTATAGTTATGAGGGAGAACTCAATCTTATACAGGCTCAACAGAAAATGTTTGGGGGGGTACTATAAGGTATAGTTATGAGGGAGAACTCAATCTTATACAGGCTCAACAGAAAATGTTTGGGGGGTACTATAAGGTATAGTTATGAGGGAGAACTCAGTCTTATACAGGCTCAACAGAAAATGTTTGGGGGGTACTATAAGGTATAGTTATGAGGGAGAACTCAGTCTTATACAGGCTCAACAGAATATGTTTGGGGGGGTACTATAAGGTATAGTTATGAGGGAGAACTCAATCTTATACAGGCTCAACAGAATATGTTTGGGGGGGGTACTATAAGGTATAGTTATGAGGGAGAACTCAATCTTATACAGGCTCAACAGAAAATGTTTGGGGGGTACTATAAGGTATAGTTATGAGGGAGAACTCAGTCTTATACAGGCTCAACAGAAAATGTTTGGGGGGTACTATAAGGTATAGTTATGAGGGAGAACTCAATCTTATACAGGCTCAACAGAAAATGTTTGGGGGGTACTATAAGGTATAGTTATGAGGGAGAACTCAGTCTTATACAGGCTCAACAGAAAATGTTTGGGGGGTACTATAAGGTATAGTTATGAGGGAGAACTCAATCTTATACAGGCTCAACAGAAAATGTTTGGGGGGTACTATAAGGTATAGTTATGAGGGAGAACTCAATCTTATACAGGCTCAACAGAAAATGTTTGGGGGGTACTATAAGGTATAGTTATGAGGGAGAACTCAATCTTATACAGGCTCAACAGAAAATGTTTGGGGGGTACTATAAGGTATAGTTATGAGGGAGAACTCAGTCTTATACAGGCTCAACAGAAAATGTTTGGGGGGTACTATAAGGTATAGTTATGAGGGAGAACTCAATCTTATACAGGCTCAACAGAAAATGTTTGGGGGGTACTATAAGGTATAGTTATGAGGGAGAACTCAGTCTTATACAGGCTCAACAGAATATGTTTGGGGGGTACTATAAGGTATAGATATGAGGGAGAACTCAATCTTATACAGGCTCAACAGAATATGTTGGGGGGTTACTATAAGGTACAGTTATGAGAGAGAACTCAATCTTATACAGGCTCAACAGAATATGTTTGTGGGGTACTATAAGGTATAGATATGAGGGAGAACTCAATCTTAAACAGGCTCAACAGAATATGTTGGGGGGTTACTATAAGGTACAGTTATGAGAGAGAACTCAATCTTATACAGGCTCAGCAGAATATGTTTGTGGGGTACTATAAGGTATAGATATGAGGGAGAACTCAATCTTAAACAGGCTCAACAGAATATGTTTGTGGGGTACTATAAGGTATAGATATGAGGGAGAACTCAATCTTATACAGGCTCAACAGAATATGTTTGGGGGGTACTATAAGGTATAGATATGAGGGAGAACTCAATCTTATACAGGCTCAACAGAATATGTTTGTGGGGTACTATAAGGTACAGTTATGAGAGAGAGCTCAATCTTATACAGGCTCAACAGAATATGTTTGTGGGGTACTATAAGGTACAGTTATGAGAGAGAACTCAATCTTATACAGGCTCAACAGACTATGTTTGTGGGGTACTATAAGGTATAGATATGAGGGAGAACTCAATCTTATACAGGCTCAACAGACTATGGTTGTGGGGTACTATAAGGTACAGTTATGAGAGAGAACTCAATCTTATACAGGCTCAACAGAATATGTTTGTGGGGTACTATAAGGTTTAGATATGAGAGAGAACTCAATCTTATACAGGCTCAACAGAATATGTTTGTGGGGTACTATAAGGTATAGATATGAGGGAGAACTCAGTCTTATACAGGCTCAACAGAATATGTTTGGGGGTTACTATAAGGTATAGATATGAGAGAGAACTCAATCTTAAACAGGCTCAGCAGAATATGTTTGTGGGGTACTATAAGGTATAGATATGAGGGAGAACTCAGTCTTATACATGCTCAACAGAATATGTTGGGGGGTTACTATAAGGTATAGATATGAGGGAGAACTCAATCTTATACAGGCTCAGCAGAATATGTTTGTGGGGTACTATAAGGTATAGATATGAGAGAGAACTCAATCTTATACAGGCTCAACAGAATATGTTGGGGGGTTACTATAAGGTATAGATATGAGAGAGAACTCAATCTTATACAGGCTCAGCAGAATATGTTTGTGGGGTACTATAAGGTATAGATATGAGGGAGAACTCAGTCTTATACATGCTCAACAGAATATGTTGGGGGGTTACTATAAGGTATAGATATGAGGGAGAACTCAATCTTATACAGGCTCAGCAGACTATGTTTGTGGGGTACTATAAGGTATAGATATGAGGGAGAACTCAATCTTATACAGGCTCAGCAGAATATGTTTGTGGGGTACTATAAGGTATAGATATGAGAGAGAACTCAATCTTATACAGGCTCAACAGAATATGTTGGGGGGTTACTATAAGGTATAGATATGAGAGAGAACTCAATCTTATACAGGCTCAACAGAATATGTTGGGGGGTTACTATAAGGTATATATATGAGAGAGAACTCAATCTTATACAGGCTCAGCAGAATATGTTTGTGGGGTACTATAAGGTATAGATATGAGAGAGAACTCAATCTTATACAGGCTCAACAGAATATGTTGGGGGGTTACTATAAGGTATAGATATGAGGGAGAACTCAATCTTAAACAGGCTCAACAGACTATGTTTGTGGGGTACTATAAGGTACAGTTATGAGAGAGAGCTCAATCTTATACAGGCTCAACAGAATATGTTTGTGGGGTACTATAAGGTACAGTTATGAGAGAGAACTCAATCTTAAACAGGCTCAACAGAATATGTTGGGGGGTTACTATAAGGTACAGTTATGAGAGAGAACTCAATCTTATACAGGCTCAACAGAATATGTTTGTGGGGTACTATAAGGTATAGATATGAGGGAGAACTCAATCTTATACAAGCTCAACAGGATATGTTTGGGGGGGAACTATAAAGTATAGTCATGTGGGGGAGATGTATGTAGCACAGGAAATCATGCCTATGTGGCTTTCAACGTCATACATAAACCTATAAATAGCAAAAATGTTAAAAAAATCTTCTCCAGAATCAGAGGACTGATTTCAACAAACTTCAGCCCTTCATAATTTGTAGAAATCATGACCTTGGGTTGACCTTGACCTTTTTTACGGCAAGGTCAAATGATCACATAGGCTTTTCAATGAAAAAGATGAAAACATTGGATTTTTTTTCAGGAAGTTTTGTAGTCTGTGACCTGAAAGAAGGCAGATACGTACAACTTATTGACTTAATGAAGTTATTTTTATTTATTTTTTTAATTCAGTTTAACGTCCCTTTCAAGATTATTTCAACTCATACGAGATGAGCCAATTAGTAGGTAGGACGAAAAAAAACGGGAGAATCCTGAGAAAAACAACCTGGCACACCCGCAAGCAGAACTTGGCTTGTCTCATATGTGCCCCGTGTGGGGCTTGAACCCACATAAGACACAGGGGTGAGATGATCAAATGGTTAAGAGCGGTAATGAAATATCAGCACTCTTAACCACTGGGCCAAGGGTGCCGCCTAATGAAGTTATGTGAGTATTCAAGGTCAATGTCATTTTGGTCAAAGGTCATTTTTCAAAGAACAAATCTCAGATGAGCCTTCTCAGGACCAATTGGTTTGCATATTCTGTTGATTTGGAAATATTCATGTAAACTTTACTTGTGCAAATTTGATGTCTCCCGAATACAAAGTTCTCGCTAATAAAAACAAATGCTTTGAAAAAATGTATATGGGTTTGTACCCTTTGACAAATTCAAGAACTTGCTTATAACTCAAAAAAATAGAAAATTTGCTTAACAACAGTTAGGTGAAAATTTCTGAATTCACATGGAAAGCATTTTTTTTTACTTTTTACCTAGCATAATTCATTATTTCTTGTTACTATTCAGGCAATGGTGGGGTTAAAATTAGCCAACAAATTGAAGCAGCCAAACTTTGAGTATGACAGTGAAGAAGTCCGTTACTCACACAGGTTCTCTCCTTTTGCTGGTATAGCGACGCCCCCTGTTGTACCTTACTCACAGTACAAGGTACATGTAGTTCACTTTGTGTATAACAATATTGAAGAAGTAACTGACTCTCACAGGATCTCTATATACAGTCTAAACTGCCGATCCGGTCACCTCTATTCAGCGTGACCCTGCAGTCAGCGGTCAGTTCCGGGTCCCCCCGAACGATTTCTAACGCAAATGCACCTTTATTCAGCACGCACCTCTCAAACGCGGTCAACGGTCAGCAAAAATTGTCCCAAATCGCTAAATTTTCACTTTAAGCGGCCATGTTTTTTTTTGTTGCGGTCAATTTTGTTTGTTTCTGAAAGTGTAAGCCGTTTACGCTGTGCGGCGACCAAAATAATGATTTCGGGTAAAACGATCACCCGAAATTGGAGGAAATTTTTGATTTTTTACCTAGTCGATGAATGGAGCACGGCGTGCGGTTACCGGTTTCATTCAAAAAAAATTGTTGTAAAAGCGGTAACCAGCAAAGGCCTATGACTGTATCCCGGCGTAAAACGCTGATTGCCTTTGAAATTAGAGGATAAAGAGAACCATACCAGCTGGGATTTTTTCGGCGACATAAAAAGAAGTTTTGGATCGTTTGAAGCATTATTGCTCTTCACTGACCGCATAATTAGCCAGGTGAGGTTAATTGCCAATCAGCACATGTTTGTTTTACTATCGTTAAAGGTGCGAAAATTCGATAGTGTCATCGTAAAGGTGAGAAAAGTCGATTGAATAAGGTGACAATGATCAAAGCATTGTCAACAAATTGGCCATGCTTACCGATAATCCTGATAATTGTGTCTCGTTAATTGCTGTGCGCGTGTGTGTTTGTGTGTGTGATTAACCAAGTTGTCCAATGAGGCTCTGATCTGGTAGTTTATTGAAATGTGTTTGGGAAAAAGGTGTGGCTTCCTTTGTTTTCATTCAAATTGCTTTAATGACAGCCCCCCTTTAAAAAAACAGGGGCATGAATGGCACAATTTATGTAGAGGATCATTAGTACCCTTGGCCGGGACGAAACAGAATCTTGAAAACTTTGACTAAAATCGACCCTCTATTCAGCAAGCACCTGTCTTAAGCAAGCGATTTTGCAATTTCCCTTGGCCGCTTGCTTAAGACAGGTTAGACTGTACAATAAAAACATGAAAATATCTCAAGTTTGTGTGTATACAACGAGCAATAAATATCAACAGTATAGCCCCAGATATGATGCTGCAGTATGTGGGGTCCCATCTGGGGCTATTCTGTTTGCATAGAGGAAATTCATCAGAAAAATGAATGAAATTTGAAATTCACTCCTGATTCACCTAAAAATGAAAGTGGACTCATCCAAGTGATGACAATGGAAAAGTCCATTTGTCAGTAATGGGTTAAGAGAAAGGAAAAAGACAGTTTTTTTTATCTCAACCTTATTTTTCATCTCTGATCAGCACCTTTAATTTCCGTGTTTTCAGGATATGACCAGTTTTAGCCGCTATGAGCCAACACCAACACCACTTGATCTCTTCACAACGTCGTGTAAATTCTTCCATCAGGCTAAAACTATTTATGAAGCCATACTTAACCCTACTGATGAGGTATTTGGTTCTTATTTGAGCCTGTGCAGGAGAAAATCAACAATTTGGGTTTCGACCAGGTATGACACAAACCGGCCTGTACAGTCACAGAAACAAGCTAGAAACTTGAAATTGTGGATTTAGAAAGAGGAGGAATTGTACTATCTGTGTAGCGAAAACAAGTTACTGCACAGCTGATCTGCGCTTTTGTTTTCGTCTATGCATATTGTTGGTTTTCTTATGTGACGGCTCGTTTTGTGATTATGTCAATGTTTTTACATGCTTTGTGGGCTAGCATATTGTATCTTGATTATGAGACATTTGGATGAACTAGTATTCGAACTCTGTGTATGGCTGGCACAGGAAAACTACATCAGGAAAACATGTCCGTGTAATGTACGTATACCCCCTTTTACCCCTTTTATGTAACAAAACTGGGGTACGCAGGGGTATACATATTTTTGCTCTAAAACATAGATGAGGCGGTTCTAACATGTACCCTCAATTTATGTTTTGAGCAAAAATAAGAAAAATATAAAAAAAAAATTTCTAGTGAAAATTTTCAAACCTTACAACTTGGGGAAAATACAGTATATTACACGTGCATGTTTTCGTATTGCTTATTTCTGGCCAGGTCAGACACACAAACCAGGTGAGCATGGTGGCCTTCTCTTCTTACACCATTCATCAGAAGCTGCATTTTTCAAAACACTTTTTTCTGAAACACCTCTGACTGGAAAAATCTTATCATGTCATCTTTTTGAATTCCAAAAGTCCTAAATAAGTGTCGCAAAAATAAGAAATTCTGTCTACTATTATCCTTGGGCCAGTTCTTCAAAACTTTGTTAGCTTAACGCCATCATTAAGACCTCAACTCGTTAAGTAAATGCCGACTACACAAGCAAATACTGTTGTTTTTTTTTTTGTTTTGTTTGTTTGTTGTTATGGGGTTTTTTTTGTTGATAAAATGTAAGAATCCTTTGCATTGCAGAATTAGAGAATCTTATTAAATCACTGACCAAATTCTAGGAATTATTGTAGAAAAAATATGATACCAGAATAAAACAAAATTAAATCCTATCAGTACCTATCCTAAAAATCAAGCAAAACCAGTGAGAAAACCAACAATTTGCATATGAGAAAACAAAGGCGCAGATCAGCTTCGCGGTAAGTGCGAAGCTGATCAGCGCCTTTGTTTTCGCTACATGGATAGTACAATTCTTCCTCTACTTATACCCAAAATTTCAAGCTTCTAGTCTTCTCCTGTGACTGCACAGGCCAGTTTGTGTCAGACCTGGTCGAAAACCCAAATTGTTGATTTTCTCATGCACATGCTCATTTTATATCGGGACCAAGTAAGCACCCAGTGTAGATTGTTGTTTTGATTTTCAGATACAGAAAATGATAAAGATAGCCAAAACCAACTTTGTTATGATGAAGTTACTGAGTGGCGGACATAAGAAAGACTCGCAAGTTCCTGCAGAGTTTGATTTCAGTCAGCATAAACTTTACCCCATCATCAAATTATGAGCCGCGACGCGAGAAAACCGGTCTTTGGGGTTTCCGACTAGATCTGAAATAAACCGAGCTGTACAAGCACAGAAGATGGCTAGAAGCTTGAAATTTCGGATTTAGGAAGAAGAGAAATTGTACTATCTGAGTAGCAAAAACAAAGGCGCTGCACCCTTTGTTTTCGCATATGCAAAAATCCGGTTTTCTCATGGCACGGCTCTTATGATAGTGTACAGTGCAGCAGATGGGGAATTGGGTGGTGCTAACAAAGCCCTGAGGTTACAAAACAAAGCCCTGAGGTTACAAAATGTTTTTCATGCTCATCTGAGTTAAGCATGAAATTTCAAATACTCATAAGTATTTAAAAAGCCAGGATAGCCAGGATTAATTATAAATTTTGGGTTTTGATAACCATTAATCATGATCATGAATGTGTTAGCATTTTAATTCCATGAGCAGGATAAATTTCATGCTCAACTTAGTTAAGAACTAAATACGCTTTATAAACTTAGCGCCTGGAGTGGAGCAATCAATCTGTATAGTGTAGGAAGTGTCTTGTGTTCTGGAGTTGACAGGACAATTTTCCCTTGACTTGATTTATTGATCATCACGATAAGTTGTCCATGTAATGCATACCCCACTTTTATGTTATAAAACTGGAGTGTACAGAGGTATACCTATTTTTAGCTCACCTGAGCCGAAGGCTCACAGGTGAGCTTATAGGATAGGCAGGCATCCGTCGTCCGTCCGTCCACAATTTCAAATAAGAATATTTCTGAAGCTAGTAGGCCGTTCTTGATCAAATTTAATGTGAACCATAATTGGGTTGGGGGATTGATGGCATTAGGTTTTGGAGCAGATTGTATCAAAATTGTGGTTTCCATGTCAACAGATAGGTCCCATAGACTTACAATGTGAAAAACTAAAAAAATCTTCTTCTCTGAAACCACTAGGCCCACAGCTTTGATATTTGGTATGTAGCAATGGCGAATGGTCCTCTACATAAATTGTGCCATTCATGCCCCTGGGGTCAAATTTGGCCACGCCCCGGGGGGGTCGATAGTCTCCATAGACTTACTATGGGAAAAAAATTAAAAAATCTTCTTCTCTGAAACCACAGGGCCCACAGCTTTGATATTTGGTATGTGGCAATGGCTAATGGTCCTCTACATAAATTGTGCCAGCCGTGCCCCTGGGGTCAAATTTGGCCACGCCCTGGGGGTCGATAGTCTCCATAGACTTACAATTGGAAAAACTAAAAAAATCTTCTTCTCTGAAACCACTAGGCCCACAGCTTTGATATTTGGTATGTAGCAATGGCTATTGATATTTGGTATGTAGCAATGGCTAATGGTCCTCTACATAAATTGTGCCATTCATGCCCCTGGGGTCAAATTTGGCCACGCCCCGGGGGTTGATATTCTCCATAGACTTACTATGGGAAAAAAAATAAAAAATCTTCTTCTCTGAAACCACTAGGCCCACAGCTTTGATATTTTGTAGGTGGCAATGGCTAATGGTCCTCTACATAAATTGTGCCAATCATGCCCCTGGGGTCAAATTTGGCCACGCCCCGGGGGTCGATAGTCTCCATAGACCTACAATAGGAAAAAAACTAAAAAAAAAATCTTCTTCTCTGAAACCACTAGGCCAACAACCCTGATATTTGGTATGTAGCAATGGCTAATGGTCCTCTACATAAATTGTGCCATTCATGCCCCTGGGGTCAAATTTGGCCACGCCCCGGGGGTTGATAGTCTCCATAGACTTACTATGGGAAAAAAATAAAAAATCTTCTTCTCTGAAACCACAGGGCTCACAGCTTTGATATTTTGTATGTGGCAATGGCTAATGGTCCTCTAAATAAATTGTGCCAATCATGTCCCCGGGGTCAAATTTGGCCACGCCCCGGGGGTCGATAGACTCCATAGACCTACAATAGGAAAAAAACTAAGAAAATCTTCTTCTCTGAAACCACTAGGCCCACAGCTTTGATATTTGGTATGTAGCAATGGCTAATGGTCTTCTACATAAAATGTGCCATTCATGCCCCTGGGGTCAAATTTGGCCACGCCCCGGGGGTTGAAAGTCTCCATAGACTTACTATGGGAAAAAAATTAAAAAATCTTCTCTGAAACCACTAGGCCCACAGCTTTGATATTTGGTATGTAGCAATGGCTAATGGTCTTCTACATAAATTGTGCCATTCATGCCCCTGGGGTCAAATTTGGCCACGCCCTGGGGGTTGAAAGTCTCCATAGACTTACTATGGGAAAAAAATTAAAAAATCTTCTTCTCTGAAACCACTAGGCCCACAGCTTTGATATTTGGTATGTAGCAATGGCTAATGGTCCTCTACATAAATTGTGCCATTCATGCCCCTGGGGTCAAATTTGGCCAGGCCCCGGAGGTTGATAGTCTCAATAGACTTGCAATGGGAAAAAAAATCAAAAATCTTCTTCTCTGAAACCACAGGGCACACAGCTTTGATATTTTGTATATGGTAATGGCTAATGGTCCTCTACATAAATTGTGCCAGCCATGCCCCTGGGGTCAAATTTGGCCACGCCCCGGGGGGTAGATAGTCTCTATAGACTTACAATGGGAAAACTAACAAAAATCTTCTTCTCTGAAACCAAAAGGCCCAGAGCTTCTATATTTTGTATGTAGCAATGTTTGGTAGTCCCCATTATAAATTGTGCCAGTCATGCCCCTGGGTCAAATTTGGCCATGCCCCGGGGGTCAATAGTGTCCATGCATAGACTTTCATTGGTGGATTCTCAATTAATTTAAATCTCATGAGCTTACAATGTGATAATCTCTCAGGTGAGCTACAGGACCAATGGTCCTCTAGTTCTCATTTTTGCTCCAAAACAGATTTTGGGTACTTGTCAGAACAACCTCAGCAAGGCAGTTCTAACTTGTATCCACAATCTTTGTTTTGAGCAACAGTAAGAAAAAAAAACATTAAAAAAAATATTTTTCAAAGAAAAATCAGTAATTTACATATTGTGTTTTGGTAATGTCAACACAACTGTTTGACATTGCATCTGTTTACAATGGGAACAAGAAAATTATATCATGTTATTTGTAACATGCTATAAGGGGCGGTTCATAGAAGTTTGAGGGCTCAAATAAGAAAATGCTAACATTGTGATTGAATCATCTTTTCATTTCAGTTCATGAACACATGTGGAAAGATAATCCAATATCCAAACTAAAACATTATTGGCTGGTCGGTACATGTGTATGCACGTCGTGACTTAACAAAGGCAGAAAAAATACACCCTGTATGACATGATCGGGACGCAACCAACTTTCTTACTTTCTTATCTAAGACCTCATCTAATCTTGCTAAAATTCATATTTGAATTACTCGAATATCTGTTCTTTACACATAACATAAAGTCATCTTTCAACCAACGAACATGTTTTGAAGTGATCATTCAAAGGTACCATAAATCCAAGATTCGAATACATGTACGTGTTTGAAAGGCCCAGGGCGTTTAAGTACTTTTTTGCCTAATATTTTGCTAAAAATAATTTTTGGAATTCGAGAAAACTATTCCTTTAACAGCCATATGTTTCGTCTTTTAAAAACCAGAACAAGTACTTCATTTATCCTACAAGAACCATTAATAGAGCACATTTTGCACTTTTTGGCATTTTTTGGCCATTACTGAACACATTTTTAATTTTATGTGCCGGCCCACATGACCAACAAAATGATATTTTGCACACAATATATCTGGATGGTACATCCTAATTATTTCATTATAAGAAATTGTTCGTCGCGTGAGCCGATAGTAGAAAATGATGTAAAATGAAGAAAAATAGACCCAAAATTGCAAAAGTTGTATTTCTATGCTTTTCGGAGCGTTGCCATGGCAACATGTGTAATTTGCATGTGATAGTTATGCCATGAGGCCGAAATCAGGCATTAAATCTCCTAGGCCGTTAAGCTGGGATTACAATATTCTTTGCATTATTTAAGAAGCTTATGAAGTTGAAACGATGCTGTTCGTCTTTAGAATCTCAAATTTGATCGGTCATGACCGTTATAGTAATTAAAATTATGCTTAAAATGTTTTACGGTTTACAGGGATTATTCGCTGTATACAATCGATTTTTAAACAGGTGTCAAAGGGTAAAGCGCCTGTTCGAATAAAATGCAGATACAATATGGTAGTAATAAGTGTCTGAGTACATACAAGGGTTTTCAAAAGGGTTCAAACACAAGCATTAATCATTGTATTGAGAATTAAAACTGTACATTTTATGCCACTTTTACATTTGAATCCCACTCGGTCGGTCGCAATGAGTATCAACACCAGAATTTAAAAGATATGCAAGGTTTCACTGAAGAACATGTCTTTAAGACGATGTAAATGCAATCGTGTAATTGCATCCGACAAAATAAGAAACGAAAGGGTACCGTGTATCATTTTTTTTTTTCATAAAAATCAAAAGTAATGATATAATTTTAAAGACATATGAGCCTCGACGTGAGAAAACCGGTCTTCTGGGTTTCCGACCGGGTGCGACGACAAAAGCAAGCTAGATGCTTGAAATTTTGGCTACAATTAATAGAGGAATTGTACTAACCAAGTAGCGAAAACAAAGGCGCTGATCAGTTGTGCAGTTACTGCACAGCTGATCTGCGCCTTTGTTTTCGCATATGCAAAAATCCGTGTTTTTCATTATGCGGCTCATATTATTAAGGTACGTATCGCATACTGTAGATCCGGAAATATTCATGAGAACTTAATTTTCGCTAATATTCGCGAATTGGTTGCCTCGCGAATTCAAAGTTCACGCTAATAAAGAGTCACTATAAACTTGAAAGAATACATGGACACTCACCCGCGAATTCAAGAACTCGCTAATAATTCGGAAATAGAAAATTCGCGAAACAAAAGTCACGCGAAAATTTCCGGATTTACAGTATCTTAAAAAACTCTGCTATAAACTGTTTAAAGTCGCATTAAAATTTTATCATTTTACCCTCTCCTTACAATTATTGCTGTAGGTGTATGGAATGTTTTGAGTACAGTCCGGAAGGTACTCAGACACATTATTCTCTCCCTCTTTTATCTTTATGTTGTTCAAAGACGGGTTCTAAAGGCGTGGGCACCTCATGTCATTTGACATCCTTTTCAAGAAAGGTACAATTAGACAATCATTGGATCAGGAAAAAAACCGCAATCAGTAAGAAACACCTACTCCAAAAACCGTGGTGGGAAAAACTAAACCGACAATTAGGTACTTAGACAACATATCGAAAGCCGACTGAGTGAGCAGTTATTTCCCAAAAGGCGGTTACTCAGTTACCTAACTTAAATAAAAATACGGAAACATGCATAAGGTTCAAACAGTACAAAAATCGACTCCAAAACAGAACAAATGGAATCACAACAGAACTATCGCCTTGGAACGATCAGTAATATAAAATTACTGGGAGGCTTAAACCGGTATTACAGGCGCCTAACCTCACCCTGATGTTCGGCAGTGGTTCACAACATTTAGTTAGTCGTTCGGTCCTCGTGGTGAATCTCTTCCTAGTCAATGAATCATCAAGGACAAACAAATAAATCATGATAACCACCCTGATGAAGCAAATAAGAGGACTCAACAGATTCAGTAAGCTGTCCGACGATGGAGCACCCTGGGTGCCGATTAACTTACTGAAACCCGGAGCAAAAGTTAAACAATTCCATACCGGAGATAAACCTTATTCACGCGAAACGTTCAATCATAATTTTAATGATCTAATACGATCATGCATGGCTGATCAGATTGGAGTGTTTAAAGACAAACAACGTAACGATGGTTCAACTTCACAAGCTTCGAAAGACTGCAAGAGTTTGTTTAGTACAGCCTAAAAATTGAAAAACTACCCGAAACTTGAATTGGTGGTACCGTTAATCACATTCAAAGCATGATTACCGGCTGCGTTAATGTCCTTTCTCAATAAAATTTTAAAGAAAATTAATTCCAGTACTCTGTACGTGAATTTTATCAAGATAAAATTATAAATAAAAAAAATCAACATGTTGAATTTGAGCAATTAATGAAGACTTAATGGAGAAATCTCATCATTGCGTTTATTTTGTCGGGTATATTACTTAAACATGTTGAAAATAAAACTGTTTGTTTTTTACTTCATTTAATTTTTCAAACTAGGCCTACTGCCAAACCATATTCGCGTACGATCTTCCTGTGTTACATGCAACCAAAAAGCGTATATTGATCCAACATGACACGACTCGTTGAAAAAAGGGACTGTACTGATTGGAGGTCAGATCGACTGGACAACAATGTATACAGTGAGGCATTATCGAATCGTCAACCGTGACTCTGAAACAAAAGAGTTCGTTGCCTCGATGTACATGCATGTTGTTACCAAATCGAGTTTGCTTCCAAACAACTTAATCAAGTTTATATCTACATTTCGTCAAGTGTCTTGTGATGTTGTATCAGTCTGCGCTGTAATATATTTAACATAACGGGTATTTAGGGTGAAAACTTTTTTTTTTCAAATTACAGCCAAACAAAATTTGGGAACGTTTTGCCTGCGTTCTAAGTAAACATGATGATATTAGAGAACGCCACACGTTAGCGTATAAACCAAATGTGCATGAGCCTCCGTACACAATATTTATTTTCTTTATTTTCAAAACTCTATCGGTAATGCTTGTAGACTATTCAAAACAAAATGCAAGCTTCATTGTTTACAATGCTAGGAAAAGATACGCTTTTATTCTGATCATGTCGTTGATTGCATGTTTTTGTATTGTTTCTGTACAAAATTTAGAATGAAATATGTTAAAACCGAAACAAATGCGCGCAATTCGTATGAAAAATCACAACACGCTAAAGAGTTTAAAGAAAATTTTAAGCACGCTTGGACAAAAGTATTCAAGATGATTTCTTGACGATTTAGCAAACGTCCATATATTAAAATCAGATATTTGCTGTCTCAGACACCACTAGCATACAACTTTAATCGTTAATATGTGATCATATAATGCTAAACGAGCCGCTTCTAGCTTTTTTAAAAGTCATCCTTGTATTCTATAGAACCACGCTATTTTTAGCATGCATCGGGTTTTCAAGCTAAAAATATCGATACACAAAGAACTGGTTACCGCTTTACCAGACAAATTATGATACGTCTTATCAAGTTATCGGAAACCAGTATAAAATGAGGCACTTTAAGGGGGTTACAGCTTAACATTCTTTGGTGTCTGGTCAAATATAATATAAAACACCTGTTGAAGACCCCTACAGCTTTTAGGTTAGTACTTAAACCGTGTCGCTTAACCTCTGACATAGATATTCATGTTGATCAGACTGCTTAAATAAACGTGTTCTCAATAATGCGACTCTATGACGGTAAACAATATGACCGACGAACTCTCACATGGCACTAGAAAATATGTAAACTGACAAATAGGTGCCTCTTTAAAGCGTGTTTACAAATCTATATCACGTGAGTTCAAGCGGCACGGTCAATTTATTTTACCTATCCATATTGAAACGAAAACAATAACAAACACATAATAAGTAGGTCAACGTACTATTTGAGCCATTTTAGCAAAAAATAAGCAATATACCTCGCATCGAAAACGCATATTCCCTACATAGAAGAAAATGTTGCTAACTAAAGCCTCCCCCTATTCCAAAAACAGGTATATATAACACTAAGCAAACACAAATTAATGTTTCAATCGACGCATGAAAAAAAATGGCTGCTTCTATTCACTAGGGCACAATTTACAATGGACACGCCCACTCATTAACATTTTAACAATTAAATCGCAAAACGATAAAAAAAACTGAGAATAAAGAAAAAATAAACATATACAGTGAAGTTGGCATCACTTTTGAATTATATCACTGGAAAATTATCATTTCCCAATAAACTATCATCTATAAAAAAGTGTTGAACCTTACCGTTCTGAATGACGTCACGAAATGATTGACAGAATACTGAAAACATATAGGGCTTTGTAGTGTTACTAAACAGTTCATAACATATACATTTAACGTAACATACTTTTCAAATACCTGAATTTCACACAGTTAAATACTTTCGCCCCAGAAAAAACACCAACAACAAATCCGACGAAAGCTTTTGTCATTTTTAATGTACCTCTATTTATGCTGGTTTGTGTGGCACAGTACACAATGTGAAGGCTATACTTATAATACTGGCTCCTTTGTTTCCAACAGGTCTCTAACAAACATATAGACCTATTCAACAAAGGAAATTTTGGCGGGAGGTCTGATTGTATCCCACTGTTTATTAGAGACTGGTCTATAATTAGCTTGCCTGCACGAAGTGCACAGAGCTATTGTTGTCTCCTCGGTCGTCCGTGTCACACTTTTGGTTAAAGTTTTTAGAAGTCTATATCTCTTGAACATGTAGATGTATCAAGTTGATACTTTGCATATTGGTAGATATTGGTCTGAAGTTTTATGCAGTACCATCATGACCCATCCTGGGTGACCTTGAGGTCAAGGTCATAGACTTAGAAATTTTATGTTAAAGTTTTTCATGAAAGTTTTTAGAAGTCTATATCTCTTGAACATGTAGATGGATCAAGTTGATACTTTGCATGTTGGTAGATATTGGTCTGAAGTTTTATGCAGTACCATCGTGGTCCACCCTGGGTGACCTTGAGGTCAAGGTCACGGACTTAGAAATTTTATGTTAAAGTTTTTAGCTCGCCTGCACGAAATGCATAGAGCTATTGTAGTCACCTCGGTCGTCCCCGTTTACGTTTACGTGTACGTTTACGTGTACGTCCGCGTCACACTTTCGGTTAAAGTTTTTTATAAGTCTATATCTCTTGACCATGTTGATGGATCTAGTTGATACTTTGCATGTTGCTAGATATTGGTCTGAAGTTTTACGCAGTACCATCATGACCCACCCTGGGTGACCTTGAGGTCAAGGTCACGGACTTAGAAATTTTGTGTTTAAATTTTTGGTTAAAGTTTTTGTTAAGTCTATATCTCTTGACCATATAGATGGATTGAGTTGATACTTTGCATGTGGCTAGATATTGGTCTGAAGTTTTATGCAGAACCATCATGACCCACCCTGGATGACCTTGAGGTCAAGGTCACGGACTTAGAAATTTTGTGTTTAAGTTTTTGGTTAAAGTTTTTGTAAGTCTATATCTCTTAACCATATTGATGGATTGAGTTGATACTTTGCATGTTGCTAGATATTGGTCTGAAGTTTTATGCAGTACCATCATGACCCACTCTCTGTGACCTTGAGGTCAAGGTCACAGACTTTGAAATTCTGTGTTAAATTTTTTGGTTAAAGTCTAAATCTCTTGAACATGTTGATGGATAAAGTTGATACTTGCATGTTGATAGATATTGATCTCAGGTTTTATGCTGTACATCACAGCTTACCTGGATGACCTTGAGGTCAGGGTCACGGACTTGGAAGTTTTGTGTTTAAGTTTTGGTTAATCTTTTTATAAGTCTATATCTCTTGAACATGTAGATTGATCAAGTTGACTGAAGTTTTATGTTGTACCATCATGACCTACCTGAGTGACCTTGAGGTCAAGGTCATGGGTCATAGATTTTAACAGATGTAGTGGCAAAGCACAAGTCAGGCGAGCTATGCTGTCCTGCGACAGCTCTTATTCATTAAAGATTTAAGAAGTCTATATCTCTTGAACATGTTGATGGATCAAGTTGATACTTTGCATGTTTGAAGATATTGGTCTGAAGTTTTATGGAGTACCATCATGACCCACCCTGGGTGACCGTGAGGTCAAGGTCACAGATTTAGAAATTTTTTGTTGAAGTTTTTCGTTAAAGTTGTTAGAAGTCTATATCTCTTGAACATGTTGATAGATCAAGTTGATACTTTGCATGTTTGTAGATCACTGTGTATAACCGTACAGTGAGCCAAAACGGAAGTGACACCAACTGTACGCAAATATATCACTAGTTCCTAGCGATAAACAAAGCCGCTCAAGTTTTTCCTATCGAGATAAGTTCACTTTCACACGACACTTTTAATCGCGGTTTCCGGTTTTGAATAACGAACTAAGCATAATTTTCATTCATGATTTTCAAAACACCTGAACACGATGCATATGTCTGCAAATCAGCATTTAATACACGAAATCTCTAAGATTTATTATTTTTCACCCGTAAGTACGACAGATTTTCCTCTAGAAAGGTATGTTCTGATACACAATGTGGAAAGTTTTGCTGCTCGAACAGACATATTATCTATTCTCACAAAAACCCTTTACTCGATTTGGGCACAGAAACTCTAACATGTAAATAATTGTCTTTTGAAAACAGCTACCCTGTTTTCCACAACTGTACGGCTAGTTACCTAGACACATTTCATGTCTGTACGAATAGTTCTAAAAAGATATACATGTTAAACCATCTCCTATACTGATTCTAAGGAATGATAGTGGTTTGTGGACTACCTGCCCTTATATAATTACTGCTATATCGTTTTCAGATTTTGTAATTTTTTCACCCTACTCAAATTGGATCATAATTGATAGATATTTCAATCAGAGGACCAATGGTCCTATAAACGCTCACCAGAGATCTGGGATATGTGACCGAAGCTGACCTTGCAATAAAATAGGTCAAGGTCATCCCGGGGTCATGATTTATATAAACTTTGTAGAAGCTCCATTCACTGATGCTTCAGGCAAAGTTTCAAAATCACAGGTCCGCCGGTTCTGAAGAATAAAATTTATAAAGGTTTTTGCTATTTATAGCCATGGCGGCCATCTTGGTCAGCATAGACAAGTCCTGGAGGTTTTCACCAGTGCTAGGTACTTGGGGGTGGACATCTCCAGTGTCTTGTCCTGGAATTCTCACATAGACAGGATCACTGGAAACGAATTATAACAAAAAATGACGGAAAAAAACAGTAAAACTTGTATGTAAGAAATTCAATTTGGTGACCTAAAATGCATATAAAATAATAATTTACCAGAACAACTGTTAATGCAACTTGGTATCTTCAATGTTATGTTACATATACATACATGTATAGTCCAACCGTTCGTTTTGCATTCTAGCAAGCATCGGTTAAATGTGGCTGGTCAGTACAAAGACTGAGGACCTAGGGCGCTACCTGATGGTGAGAAACTTTGTTTGTTTGAATTGATGGCTTGCGTCCCAGTGCTATGGCCATGTCGGGACGTTGCCTATGCATTTTCTACACAGTCGAACTTCTTAATTGGGTTACCATGACGTCATAATGTTGTGAAGATTGTGGATAAAAACTTGCTCCAATGTTAAGCGTCTAACGACAGTCTCTCTCTCTCTCTCTCTCTCTCTCTCTCTCTCTCTCTCTCTCTCTCTCTCTCTCTCTCTCTATCTCTCTCTCTCTCTCTCTCTCTCTCTCTCTCTCTCTCTCTCTCTCTCAATGATAATACCTTGCCATTGCTATCGATTAAGTGGGAATTAAGCGATGGTTTTGGATAAACACAAGCATAAAATAGTCAACTATTTCATTACTGAGAATCATGTGGTATTGTCTACAACCATTGCAATTTAGGCCGAAGTTGAGTTTAGATTTTCGAGTCACTATAGCGTTTACTCTATTGACTGATAGATAGGCGAGCATTTACTCTATTGACTGATAGATAGGCGCAGGCAATGCAGAGATTGAACATTTAAACTGCCACACTGTGACGTTTTGTATGTGGCTATATACGATCCATTTAGGCTCAAAAAGTATATCTATGCAATCTGCACATGAGATAACGGAATATTCAAACCATATTGTATATAAATACGCACAAAAATGGACGAAATCCGCTAAAAATAAAATTCAGTGATGACACTACTCGTACAGTTTTTTCTTGATACTTTTTAACTAGTGATACTGTACGCTTGTCACTAGTCATACAGGCGATCGGAAGGGAGGCGTGCAATTCCTCGGTGAATACCTGGGTAAGTTTAATGACTTTGGGAATACCATGGTGCAGGGCTTCAACACAAATGATTTTCTTATCTTTCATCACTGGTTTGATCAAAATATGTGAACCCAGTTACCCATAATGGACTTCGAAACACAGATTTGACGGGTCATAAAAATGAAAAGTCAGTGATTTGCCACTTAATTTGCAGGATACACCGGAAAGTATAAACAAAATCACAGTAAGCAACATATACGCTTATTAAGTTTTAAATTCTCTTTCCAACACCGAAAACCGCGTTAAGATCTGTTTCCTGAATTTTATTTTACATCGATATAAATCATTGCTTACCTTACGAAATCCTATGGGCACTAGTGATGTATTTGCGTACAGTATGTGTCACTTCCGTTTTGGCTCACTGTACGGTTATACACAGTGAGATATTGGTCTGAAATTTTATGCTTTTACGACCCACCTGAGCGACCTTGAGGTCAAGGTGATGGGTCATAGATTTTGATAAATTTAGTGGCAAAGCACAAGTCAGGCGAGCTACGCTGTCCTGCGACAGCTCTTATAAACCATGGGAAACTTATCAGAACTTTTGTCCAAAGTGCTGTAGTTGATCAGTCCACATTTCTCCTCGCGCTTCCATAAGATATATGAACCACATCATGAGAAAACCAACAATGTGATTTCTGAACAGGTCCGACACAAACCAAGCTGTACAAGCACAGAAGATGGCTAGAGGCTGGAAAGTTTGGATTTAGAAAGTAGAGGAAATGTACTATCCGGATAGCGAAAACAAAGGCGCTGATCAGCTTCACAGTTATTGCAAAATGTAAATGTTGGTTTTCTGATGTGGCGGTTCATATATATTCTCAATATCTGTGACATTAACATGAGACCATGAGTCCTTTCGTTTTATTGGCATTTGGTATAGCCGAAACAGATCCATTTTACAGTTTCAAATCAGTTTGCGGACAATATGTAGATCTGCAAAATCATACTTCAATGGTGTGGAATTATTTGCGTAAATCGTAAGCAATACGTCTTTGTAATGTTTTAAAGGGAAGATACTGTTAAAATTATATCTGTACATCAGTGCATGAAGAAATGTAAATATGGTTCACCTAGTTTCCACATTTTGTCCATGGGATGGTTTGGTCAAAGGCCATGTCACAAGAAAATACGCTTAAACAGAACATAACTGGTCTTAGTATAATGCACAAGTTATGGTCCCAAATGCTGCCTTTGGCTGTGTAGTCAAGAGCACTGATTTAATAAGTGTATTTAATTATTTGATCATTTCAATAAAGGATTGAAATTCAGATTTTAGCTTTCACTGGATGATGAAAAACATTAGGCTATTTTAATGTCTGCGAAGCCCTTCGGGCTTCTCGGAGACATTAAAACAGCTAATGTTTTTCATCATTGAGTGAAAGCTAAAATTTCAGATATTTCAAGTATCAGATTTTTAATTGCACATATCATCGCTCATTTTCATGTTATTTGACATTAAATCTGACTTGACATAATTTTGGAACAGCCAAAACGCCAAATTTTCGTGCTTAATGTCATGACGATATGCGACCGATGTCACGCCAACAAGAGTAAACAAACAACATCACTGGCTGGTCTTTACATTGCGACTTGACATAATTTTGGAACAGCCAAAACATCAAATTTTCGTGCTTAATGTCATGACGATATGCGACCGATGTCACGCCAACAAGAGTAAACAAACAACATCACTGGCTGGTCTTTACATTGCCCCGCCTATGATTGGGAAATAGAGAACATCAAGAAAGATACTCTCATCTAGGATGATTGCAATAAAAATGTAAATACATGTATCATGGTTTGAGCCCCACTCTAATCACATGTTGGAAAAGTCGGGCTCTGCATGCTTGTGTGTTAGACGTTTTTTCCTGGTGTACTGTCATTCTCTCTCAACATACAGATTGCTGTATCTTGATATGAGTGGAATAATTTTAAAAGGGACATAAAACTGAATAAATGAAAAAAGTGATACAGTTTTTTCAGAACTTTTCCTTTATCAAATGGTGCTGCTGCATAAGAAAACCAACAATCTGCATATGTGATAGTACAATCCCTATCAAAATTTTCAAGCTTCTAGTCCTTTTCTGTGCTTGCACAGCTTGGTTTGTGTCGCACCTGGGCGGAACCCACAGAGGCTCAAATAAGATTTCACTTATGTTTCCAGTCATGTCAGACACAAGTCTGCCTATACAGCCACAGAAGATAATAGCCTAGAGGTTTGAAAATTGGGATTAAGGAAGGGGAGTATTATTATATCTCTGCGGCTAAAACTAAGCCACTTTAATATCACCTTTGCAGTTACAACACAGTACATCTGCTCCTACATATTCAAAAAAACCTGCAAGAATGAAGAAGATCCCATTATAAATGAAGGTGCTAGAGTAACCACAACACAAAATACATGTAGCTATTTTTCAGGCACTCAAGAGCAGATTACTCCACAGTTATTAATGGGATATGGCCTAGTTTCTGACTCATCTGAGCTGTTATGGTTGGTCATGTTGCCTGCAAGAATAAAGAAAATCCACTGAAAACTATGATATACCTTTGTTAATGTTAAGAATAAAGAGAATTGATAAAAGAAATAGAGCTGCTAGAGTTTGCCATGACATATTTAGCTCTGCAGCACAAAGTGCAAATAACTGTTGTAGTCACTGGTGTCGTCCACATTCCTGTACGCATTTCCATGTGGGTGCTAGTTCATATCTTGACAACCACTCACCTGAAAGCATTCATACTTGGACCATAGATATTGATTAGGTTTGGCATTCATTCCATGGTATCAGACGCCTGGATCCATGCCAGTGGGCAAGGCTAGAGGTTAAAATCTAGAACACCTTTAAAAATGGCTTTTCTGTGGTATAGTTTTCTAGAAGTCTATATCTTAACAAGAGATTACCGATTATCAGAGCCCTGCAGGGTTGGATTTCATTTCATCGCATCAGTTTCCTGGGCCTTGGTTTGGGAATCGAGGTTAAAATATATGGAACACATAAAAATGACGGACAGCAGTATAGTTCTGAAGAAGTCTACATCTTCTCAACAACTGATCATAAAGAATGCATACTTGGATCATAGGTACTCAATAGGTTGCATGGCATCTTACTTTAGGTTTGAGCTGGAGGTGTTGGGGGGGGGGGGGGGAGAGATTAAAATCTAGAACACTAAAATAAATTTGAAAATTCTTCTAAACAGAAACAACTTTGTGACATTGAATTGTGTGTCATGAAGGTAAGGTTGGGTTGACCTAATTGCCATGGTTCAATGATTTTGCCATGTATCTTGACACTTATCTAGTATATTTACTTACTTCCAAATGTCCATCCAAAAGTAGTTATAGGTCACTGTGACCTAATTTTATTGTTCAGTGATTTGGCCTTGCATATTCTCTTTTCATTATAGAGAGCTGGGGTAATTTAGTAACTCAAAGCCATCTTAAGCTTAAGATCATCTTACGACCAACTTAAGTATCTCTTAGGGATTATGGTGAATAACTGAAAAGAACCTTAAGTCACGATGATAACAGCATCGTAACTTTACGGTCAACTCAAGCCATCTTAGCATCGTATTATCTTTCGCAGTGGCACCTTTCATTTAAAAAAAGTTATGATAGTTTAGAGTAGCTGTAATAGCAAGGGCTTAAATTCTTAGGTGGTCATCTTAAGATCATCGTAAGTATGTCTTAAGAAGGGGAACTTACGATACCTTTGAGTTACTAACCCCTGCTCCTTTGTTGATGAGTCAGCGCCACTTTAATTGATCCTTTGCAGCCTGTGCCCAAGACTTGGTATGTAAAAGACCTTCAGTGAGGCTTCAAAGGTGTCCCTGTAGCATGTCTATTGGCTACCTTGAGAGCACTTTCCCTCCTGTAATTTTCCATAGAAAACGCTCATTAGACATTCTTATAACATGGCCGGTTCATCTTAGCCGGCCTTTACTAGCTTTAAGACTGCAATTTTCAATATTCAAGCAATTTAACAGGATTATGTTTAAACAACAACAACAACAACAATAAAAAAAAAACAAAAAAAAAACAAAAAAAAAACATAAAAACTTTCTAATCAATGTAATTTCAATGTCATGTTAAGTTATTCTGAATGTCATCTTTGATCAAGAATACAAAATTCAAGTAAATTATGTAATTAAAAAATCAGGGTCAGGAGCTGCATTAATTAGCTTGCCTGAAGCAAGTGAGAATTCAACCTTTGTGATGTTCTTTTTCCTTTTATAATTCCATTTGAAGTTACACATTAAATATGAGCCGTGTCATGAGAAAACCAGATTTTTGCCTATGCTGAAACAAAGCTGCAGATCAGCTGTGCAGTGACTTCACTATTTCTCTTCTTCTTAAATTCAAAATTTCAAGCTTCTGGCTATTTTCTTTGCTTGCACAGGCTGGTTTGTGTTTGACCTGGTCGGAAACCCGGAAGACCGTTTTGTTTGCATCATGACTCATGATATGTGACTTACCCTCAAATGTGAAAAGAAAGTATATGACATAAAACATGTTTAAAATGTCCAGAAATATATATATTTAATCATACTAAAACAACAAAAAACAAAAAAAAAACAAAAAAAACAAAAAAAAAAAACAAAAAAAAAAACACATGAAATGATTTGACATGTGGTGGGTAGACAATGGTATTGATATAATCCTTGCACTGTTGATTGTCACCTCCCCTTGACCAACTTTGTCCAGTTTACCTGTTAAGTTAACGGAACGCGGAACCAAAGTGACCTTTGCCACGACATGTTTACATAATGGGATTATACCAGTGTCATCCCATTACACATACACACCCATGCAATATACAGAGATTTTTCTTAGGCGGTTCTAATGAGTACCCACAATCTATGTTTTGAATCAAAAATAAGAAAAATAGGTATACCCCTGTATTCCCCACTTTTACTATATAAAAGTGGGATTTAACAGCTGTAAGGGGGTATATATTACATGGACATGCAAGGGTCTTGATTGTATAAACTTTGTAGTGTTTGGAACACTTATCATGTGACAGGCCAAGTTTCAAGAACATATGTTGCTCATCATGAGAAAACCAGATTTTTTCCTATGTGAAAACAAAGGTGCAGATCAGCTGTGCATTAACTGCGATCAGCGCCTTTGTTTTCTCATACGGATAGTACAATTTCTGTCCTTCCTACATCTGAAATTTCAAGTTTTTGGTCTTTTTCTGCGATTGTACAGGCCGGTTAACGTCGGACCTGGTCAGAAACCCCGAAGACCGTTTTTTTCACGTCGCGGCTCATATGAGAAGATGATTTTAAAGGGTTTTTAAGGCTCACCTGGCCACAAATAAGGATAAATGACCCTCCCTACATGACCTAAGCTCTTGACTTTGGACATAACACTTCATTTGGGTGGACGTGAGCTGTATCCTCAGTCGTTAGCGAGATATTGATTTTGGTAATGTTGGCCAAAATTTAATATCGATTTTTGGTAAAATTATAAATAGCCCCACGTTTTATTTCTATAAATAGCAACAGGAAAAACTGAAAATCAATGAGTTAAGATTTTCGTATAGATAAATAAAGTAAATATTTTTCGATAATAAATAAAATTACTTTGGAAAATTTGATGTGATTTATTTAAAGCTTTCATTTCCTGAAATGTAGGAGTCTTTCAAGATAAAAATGAGGCTGATATAAAAAAAAATTCATTCGTAACTGCGGCTTCGTATAAAATCAAGGGCACTGATGTAACATGTGAGGATGTGAAGCGTTTTGTCATTTCTAATTTTGCTTGAGGACAGAAACGAGTGCTGGAATGAGAAAAGGTAAGGGGATGTTTAAAAAAAGTTTTGGTACCACAACCGTTTTATAAATTCGCTCGGATTCCAAGGGATTCGGAATAAGGTCTTTGTCCTGGCCTGGGTCTTAAAAATGTGAAGAAGGATTTAGAGTTGAAAGGCGGAAAAATAAAAGAACACAGTCAGCGGCGGGTAGTTCTACAGGGAATGAACCTGCAGAGAGTAGGATTACCAGTTCAAAAGCTGTTGGTGCCACAGACACTGGCAGCGGTTCCTTTCAAAAGTAATGACAATATAAACTCAACTGTAAATATGTTGGATGTTCAAGTTAACGTTTCTGTTGATAGTGTTAATTCTGGTTATAGTTCAAGTTCTGAACTTTTATTTAGTGTTAACAATATTACAAACTCTAGTCCAGTCATGAATGCAAATTTTGACAAATCTCGTTCAAGTTCTGAACTTTCATTCAACATTGACAATTATACAAATTCTAGTCCTTTAAACAATGGCTTGCAAATTAATCAAGATTTTGATGCTTCATCATCGGTCAGTATTTCAAGTTGGAGCTCAACTGACAGTGACAGTACATCTGAAAGTGGGAGTGATGCAGATAGTAGTTCTGCATATTATGAGAACACTACAGGTGACAGTTCAAGCAGTGATTTATTTGAACAAGTGAACAATAATGGTCTGAACATTTATTATGCCAATGTGGACAGTGTAATGAATAAAAGAGATGAACTACAAGTTATTGTAGACACAAAAAATCCTGATTTGATTGTATTGACTGAAGTTTACCCTAAGAATATTAACCCAAATGATATTTCTCAAGTTGAACTAGAGATACATGGTTATGATAGGATCCATGGAGAAATTACTGGGGGTTGTAGAGGGGTTTGTATTTACTACAAATCTGAATTGACTGTGTTTGAGTGTAAAGACTTTACTAACCTAAGATTCCAAGAATCGTGTTGGTGCACTGTTACACTAGAGTCTAAAGAAAAACTGTTATTAGGTGTGATATACCATAGTCCAAACAGTACAGCTACTAATACGAACAAACTATTATCACTTATTCGGGAAGCAGTTAGTCTTAAATGTGAACATACATTGATACTAGGGGATTTTAACTTTCCCTCAATTAGTTGGGAGAATTGGTCTACCCCTCATAGTGTTAATCATCCAGACTTTAAGTTTATCGAGTGTTTAAGAGATAATTTCCTGTCTCAATTAGTAGAACGCCCCACAAGATATAGAGAAGGGCAGGTTTCCAATATTCTAGATCTGATTATAATTGACAATCCTGAATTAGTAAAAGACATTTATTATGGTAGTAATCTTGGAGCCAGTGATCATGTGTCAATATTGATAACCTTATCTTGTTCACCGGAGAGTAACTTTTTTGAATTGGCAAAAAGGAACTATCATAAAGGAAACTATGATATGATTCGCGCAGATCTAAGTTCTATAGACTGGAAGCAGTTGGAATCACTTTCTGTAAATGATGGGTACAATTTTATTGTTTCCGAAATTAACAGTGTTGTTGAGAGGCATATTCCCCTTAAAAATAACCATAGAACTGTAAGAAAGAAACAATGGGTTAATAGAGAGTGCATCAAAACGGTCAAGAATAAATACAAGGCTTGGAAATCCTATATTCATGCAAAGACTGCTGAGAATTATAGAAAGTATCGTGCGGCAAGAAATCGCTGCTCAAATGTAACAAGAAATGCAAAAAGAAACTTTGAAAAACACATTGTGAATGATATCAAAACAAATACAAAGGGATTCTGGTCATATGTTCGGGAGCAGACTAAATCTAGGACTAAGATGGCTGATTTAAAAGACAGACATGGAAATTTGATTACTGATAACAAACAGAAAGCTAACCTACTGAATGACTTCTTCGCATCTGTATTTGTGAATGAACCACCAGGACCTTTACCTATTTTTGACATTCGATACAATGGGACACCAGTTTCTAAGTTAACTGTTGATAAAAGTACTGTTTTGAAACAATTGAAGGGATTGAATGTATTTAAATCTATGGGGCCCGATGGGTGCCACCCTCGTATTTTGAAGGAAGCAGCCGAAGAACTTTGTGAACCTCTTTGTATACTTATGAATAAGACTTTTGAAGAGCAATGTATTCCTGCTTTGTGGAAACAAGCTAATGTGTCAGCATTGTTCAAGAACAAAGGTGAACGGACAGATCCCTCAAACTATCGACCAGTGTCATTAACATGTATCCCATGCAAACTCTGTGAAAAAACTGTCAGGGCAGTTCTTATGAAGCACATGAATGATAATAATTTGTTCTCAGACTGCCAGTACGGTTTTAGAGAAAAGCGTAGTTGCATTTTGCAACTTTTAGATGTCCTAGATGATTTAACCAGTGCATATGATGAGAGTAAACAAACTGACGTTATTTATATTGACATCAAGAAGGCCTTCGATTCTATTCCGCATAGGCGGCTTCTCTTAAAATTACAGGCCTACGGTTTTGGTGACGAGATATTGTGTTGGATAGAAGACTTCTTGAAAGGCAGAAAACAGAAGGTGAATGTTAATGGCGAGTTTTCAGAATGGCAGCCTATAACTTCTGGAATTCCACAGGGATCAGTACTCGGCCCCGTATTATTTATCATTTATATTAATGATTTACCGGATAAACTGAAATCTATGTGCAAGATATTCGCGGACGATAGTAAAATATACAGAAGTATTCAAGACGAAGTTGATCAAGACATCATACAAGAAGATTTGTTCGAGATATGTGACTGGACTGACATATGGCTGCTCAGAATATCCATTCCAAAATGTAAAGCTATACAGTATGGATACATTAGATATGAAAATGTGTACCAATTGAGAGATCAGGACAATATTGTTTTAGATATTCCTGCAGCTGAAGAGGAGAAGGACCTAGGAATCACATTTGAGAAATCGTTAAAGTTCGACAAGCATGTGCTAAATGTAGTGAATAGGTGTAAAAAACTAACTGGGCTCATCAAACGAACATTCAGATATATGGATAAGAAACTGTTTCTTCAGTTATATAAGACACTTATTCGTTCAATTGTGGATTATGGCATAGTGGTTTGGTATCCCTCCACCAGAAAAAACATTCAACTTATTGAAAATATACAAAAAAGAGCTACAAAGATTGTTCCAGAATTAAAAGACTTGCCATATGAACAAAGGCTTAGAATGCTTAATCTACCTACATTGTTGTATAGGAGGCAACGATTTGATCTAATTCAAATATTCAAGATAATCAACGGTTTTGATAACATTGATACTGATAAGTTCTTCACTTTCAACGACAATAATACACGTGGACATTTATTCCGATTGGAAAAACATCATGTGAGAAAGTCATTGAGGCTAAACTCCTTCCCAACGAGATGCATAAATGAATGGAACAATTTACCAGAAGAAATTGTGTGTAAAACAAGTATTGATGGCTTTAAAATTGCCTTGGATAAGCTTTGGCATCATAAGAGATTCGATACTTCAACAATCTACTGAGACTTATATACCCGGAACCGGATAATGTGAATGTACAAAGAAGATGATCGGTGGAGCAGAACAAGTCAGTAATGACTTACAGTGCTCCGAAGACACAGTAAACAGTAAACAGTAAACAGTAAACAGATTTCAAAAAGCCATTCAATCAATCCATGCTTCTGCATTAAACTCAGCTGAGTTTTACAATCTCCATGGGCCGAAATGACTTGTCATCCATTCTGATTGTATCTCCGCTTCCAATCGATCAGTTGGCATTGGAATGGCTAAGTCAATCTTCGTGAAATCTTTTTTTCAGCTCTAGGACAATACCCAATTTTTATGACAATTTTATATGTTATCATTGTAATTTTGGTAATTTACTCTGGACAGTTGTCTGACAGAATAAAATAATTTGTCATTCAGAATGACATTGCTGGTTTTGACTTACAGACCGGCACTTTTCATGAAGACTGCTAAGTGGTTTCGTTCAGGAATTTCTGAGCTACATACCTATTCTGTCGGTCGTGGGTTTACTCCAGGTACGGATGAAATTTATCTGTTGAAATATATGAAGAACTCGACGGAATGTTTGTGGTCTGGCCATCGCCTTCTCACAAACATTCTGGGATGCTGAGATGTGTCCTGGCTTTCCTCCACCTCAGGCAGTCCGTGTCACTGTTGCATCTGGAGAAAAGGGGTTTTGGGTAGTATGGTACAACAGTGACATGGTAAAGTTAAGGACGGCCTTTTTAGCTCAGCCGAAGGCTCAAAAGGTGAGCTTAAAGGATGGCCATGCTCCGCCGTCAGTCCGTCCTTCGTCCGTCCGTCGTCTGTCCACAATTTCAAAGATCTTCTCCTCTGACACCGCTTGGTCAATCAAAGCCAAACTTCATGTTGAGCATTTTTAGGAAGGGGGAACGAAAGGTTATGTAAATGGTCCAGGTCACATGACCAAGATGGCCACCATATGCCCATATATGGTAAAAACCATAAAAAAATCTTTTCTCTGGAACCTGTAGACCGATTTCAACGAAACTTTATGTGTAGCATCGGGGGCTCTGGCCCATCATAGTTAGTATAAATGATGCCCTTGGGTTGACCTTGACCTATTTTACGGCAAGGTCAATTTTGGTTACATAGGCTTTTCAGTAAAAACATTGAATTTTCAGGAAGTTTTGTAGCCTGTGACCTGAAAGTTAGTAGATACAGACAACATGTTGAGCTAATGAAGTGTTGTGAGTATCAAAGGTCAAGGTCATTTACAAATTAAATGTAAAACTTAATTTTCTCAGTAACCGCTCGCCCAATCAAAGCCAAATTTTATATGTAACTTATCCTTGGGATGGGGGAATGAAACTATATAAATGGTCAAGGTCACATGACCAAGATGGCCTCCATGGCTATAAATAGCAAAAACCTTTAAAAATCTTCTTCTCCAGAACCAGAAGGCCTACGATTTTGAAACCTGGCATGAAGCATCAGGGGGAGGAGCTCTACAAAGTTTACATAAATCATGGCCCTGGGATGACCTTGACCTGTCTTATGGCAAGGTCAACATAGGGCACCTATGCATTTGAATGGGGTAAATTGTCAAAATGTCATTTGAAGGGAAAAACTTTGGAAATGGGCAAATGGACTGAATATTTATGATTCTGAAAAAAGAAGTACCCCAGGGGCAGGTCTGCCCCCACTCTGGGGCAATTTACATGTTTGTTATATGACTGAAGAAATTCCAGTCTCCTGATTGGCTCATTCAGTATTAATAAATCATATATTTCCGAAACTTGACCCAGATCAAACCAGTTCCTGGAGGTTTATTATTTTGACAGATTTTCAATATTAACTTCCAAAATCTATAGTCACCTCCTGAGTACCCAAAAATAGTGTCAGCATGAAATTAAAATGGGCTATTCGAAATTGACATGATTTGATGTATCAACATTCAACAGGTAAACTAAGGACTTTTCATGAGTTTTAACAACAATTTTGTTTTATTTGTGTTCATTTCTCTTTTGGCTGAATGAGTGCACCTAAAGAGAGAGCATGTTTTACTTTTTCTGTGACATGTCTTTTAAACACAAAATAAAAGGCACTTATTGCCAGTTATTGGGAAACCGCCTTTTAAAATGTTATCATTGTAAAATATTAAAATATTTCAAAAATGAAAGTAGAAATTATTTTGCATTAATAGTCAAAAAGTCATATGACAAAACATTTATTGACTTCAATTTTGGTAGACATAAGGATTTATCTACCCTCAAAAATTATATTCACCTCGGCCTTGCGGCCTCGGTGAATATAATTTTTGTCGGGTAGATAAGTCCTTATACTGTCTACCTTATTGAAGTCAATAATTGTATAATACATGTATTACCAAAATTTTCAAAGATTTTCTTCTCTGATACGGCTTGGCCAATCAAAGCCAAACTTTGTGCGGAGCATTCTTAGGAAGGGAGAATGAAAGTTTATATGAATGGTCAAGGTCACATGACCAAGATGGCCGCCATGGCTATAAATAGCAAAAATCTTCTTCTCCAGAACCAGAAGGCCTATGATTTTGAAACTTGGCATGAAGGGAGAGGAGCCCTACAAAGTGTATGTAAATCATGGCATTAAGATGACCTTGACTTATTTTATGGCAAGGCCAACATAGGTTACCCATGCATTTGAATGGGGGAAATAAGTAAAATGTAATTAAATGGGGGGAAACTTGCTGGGAGTATGCAAATGGACAGAAGATTTATGTTTATGAAAAAATAATGTCCTCAGGGGGTTGTCTGCTGCTGCCCCGGGGCTATATACATGTATATGACCATAATATTCAAACATCTTCTTCTCTAAAACTGCTTGGCCAGTCAAATCCAAACTTTATGTGGAGCACCGTTAGGAAAGGGGAATGAAAGTTAATATAAATGGTTCAGGTCACATGACCAAGATGGCCGCCATGGCTATAAATAGCAAAAACCTTTCTAAATCTTCTTCTCCAGAACCATAAGGCCTATGACTTTGAAATTTTGCTTGAAACATCAGTGAATGGAGCTCTACAAAGTTTATATAAATCATGACCCTGGGATGACCTTGACCTATTTTATGGCAAGGTCATTTAGGTCGCATATCCCAGTCTGGTGAGCGTTTATAGGACCATTGGTCCTCTGCTTATTTTTTTTTTGCAGGCGTCATATTTTTGCAGACATTAGAAAAACCTCAGTACATGTAATTGTGGTAAAGGAATTCTTAGATTATTATCCAACTTTAAGACAAATAAAGCTGCCAGCCCGGAGAACATAAGCGAATACCAATGGGCCACCAGCTGATCCCATGACATTGACTTGCTCTACTTGCAACCGACAGTTTAGAGCTAGAATTGGCCTAGTCAGCCATCAAAGAACTCACCAACACACACAAACCTGTTCAAGAAACAGTGATGGTCTTTCTCATTAATGAGAGATCAACAAGCATAGATAGTCAAAACTATTCAGTTTCAATGGTTATAGGGGGTTTGGTAATAATTCTAGATAATAATATTTCATATTTTTTCAGTATATTGGTGTCAACTAGTTTCAAGAATGCCAAGTGTGACCAACCTTTTTCATGCCCATGGGATGTTTTGTGCTTCCCATCCCCTGGAAGTACTGGTAACCACGGTGACAGTCATAATGAGCCTAATGTCCATAGCCACATCTACTGAGTACACAGGGTATGGCTGTAGCTGGAATTTCTTGTGTGCAAAGAAAGAGGTAGGTGGGACTGTAGGACTATCTCTCGATATGAGAAACGCGACACGTGAAAACTGGGTCCGACAACGTCTGGCATAAACTGGCCTATACATCCACAGAAAAAAGCTAGAATCTTGAAATTTTAGATATAAGTAGAGGAGGAATTGTACTATCCGTGTAGTGAAAAGGAAGGTGCAGGTCAACTGTGAAGTTACTGCACTGCTAATCTGCAACTTTGTTTTTGTATAGGCAAAATTCTGGTTTTCTCATGATGCGGCTCATATTTCTTTTAGAATGTGTCATGAAACATTCTTTTTAGTGCACAGTAAATGCCTTTGTTTTGCTGGATGTCAGTTTGCTTATAAATGCAAAAAGCAGACTTTTTCATGTCTTGGTTCATGGCTTATATGAAGATGTAAATGAGGCGATTTAGAGGCTGGTTTCTGAAGATTTACAAAATTTTAGAACATTCTTTGTGTGTACTCAAGCATGCTTTATATTGAAAGGTAATTTATCCATAGGCAAACATCTTAGGCAAATTAAACAAAAAAAACACAAGCAAATTCAAATATGATATGAGCCTGTGCGTGAGAAAACCAACAATTTGGGTTCCGACCAGGTCTGGCACAAACCGGCCTGTACAGTCATACAAGCAGGCTGGAAGCTTGAAATTTCATATTTCAGAAGAAGGGGGATTGTACTATCTGTGTAGCGAAAACAAAGGCGCTGATCAGCTGTGCAGTTACTGCACAGCTGTTCTGTGGCTTTGTTTTCGCCTATGCAAACTGTCAGCTACTGACCAGTGAAAGAAATGAGTCGCCTCATGAGAAAACCAGCCATCTGCACATGCGAAAACAAAGACGCAGATCAGCTTCGCGGTTTCCGCAAAGCTGATCAGCGCCTTTGTTTTCACTACACAGATAGTACACATCCTCTTCTTAAATCCGAAATTTCAAGCTTCTAGCCTGCTTCTGTGACTGTACAGCCCGGTTTGTGTCGGACCTGTTTGGAAACCACATTGTTGGTTTTCCCATGAGGCGGCTCAAATGTGCATAAGGTACTGGTAACCTACCGTGGTGGGGAGGCTTATCCATGATCATTGTGGCTATGAAAATTAATTGACCCATGACCTCAGCTGTTGACTAGATGAGCCGCATCATGAAAAAAATTGGAATTTTGCATATGCGAAAACAAAGGTGCAGATCAGCTGTCCAGTAACTGCGAAGCTGATCAGCGCCTTCGTTTTCGCTACACAAATTTTGGAGTTTTAGAAAGTAGAGGAATTGTACTATCCGAGTAGCGTAAACAAAGGCACTGAATTCAGCTTCGCAGTTAGTGTGAAGCTTATCTCCGCCTTTGTTTTCACATATGCAAAATGTTGGTTTTCTCATGATGTGGCTCATATCAAATATTATATTGTTATTTGAAACCCAAAATTTTCCCAAGCGTAACTATTTGTAAGGTGCAAAGTTTCAGTAATTTTTGTTCAGTGGTGTACACGACTCGAATGATAATGTGTATTCAGAAATTGATAAAAAGAAATAAAAGTCCAAAAAAATGAGTCCTATAATAAATAATCAATATCTGTATTCACTGGGGGACCATATGTAAGACTTGCATTCCTGCTAAATTTGAGCAGCTGCTCAAGTAAACCGGTCTTCGGGGGTTTCCGACCAGGTACGACACAAACCGGCCTGTACAGTCACAGAAGATAGCTAGAATCTTAAAATTTTGGATATAAGTAGAGGAACAATTGTACTACCCGTGTAGCAAAAACAAAGGTGCTGATCAGCTGTGCAGTTACTGCACAGCTGATCTGCACCTTTGTTTTTGCATAGGCAAAATCCGGTTTTACTCATGACGTGGCTCATGATTTATGTTACAGAAACTGAAAGAAACCCAGGTTATCATCCTGTCCGTCGCCAAATGTATTGCTCTTGTATACACGTATCTACAGTTCCGCAGTCTCAGAAGACTAGGCTCAAAACATCTCCTGGGTAAGTGTTTTTTTTGTTTTTTTTTTGCATAATGCTTGGTTTGTTAGCTCACCTGAGCCGTTAGGCTCACAAGGTGAGCTTATAGGATGGCCATGATCCGGCGTCCGTCCGTCGTCCGTCCGTCGTCCACCATTTTCAAAGATCTTCTTCTCTGAAACCGCTTGGCCAATCAAAGCCAAATTTTATATGAAGCATCTATAGGAAGGGGGAACCAATGTGTTTATAAATAATTCAGGTCACATGACCAAGATGGCCGCCATGCCCATATATGGTAAAACCCCTTCAAAATTCTTCTTCTCCGGAACCACTGGACCGATTTCAACGAAACTTGGCATGAATCATCTGGGACTAGAGTACTACAATGTGTTTATAAATTATGACCTTTGGATGACCTTGACCTATTTTACGGCAAGGTCAACATAGGTCGCCCATGCATTTGAATGGGGAAAATTGTTAAAATGTCATTTGAAAGGCAAATCTTGCTGGAAATGGGCAAATGGACTGAAGGTAGGTAATTCTGAAAAAAAATTGGACCCCAGGGGTTGGTCTGCCCCCACCCCGGGGCAATATACATGTATATTACAAAAATATTCAAAGATCTTCTTCTCTGAAACCACTTGGCCAATCAAAGCCAAATTTTATAGGAAGCATTAATGGGAAGGGGGAATCAATGTGTTTATAAACAATCCAGGTCACATGACCAAGATGGCCGCCATGCCCATATATGGTAAAAACCGTTCAAAATTCATCTTCTCCTGAACCAATGGACCAATTTCAACAAAACTTGACATGAACCATCGGGGACTGAAGTACTACAATGTGTTTATAAATTATGACCTTTGGATGACCTTGACCTATTTTACAGCAAGGTCAACATAGGTCGACAATGCACTTGAATGGGGAAAACTTTTAAAATGTCATTTAAAAGTCTTGCAGGAAATGGGCAGTAGGACTGAATATTAATGATTCTGAAAAAACTGGACCCCAGGGGCTCATTTGCCCAGCCCCGGTGCATTCATGTATATTACCATAATATTCAAACATCTTCTCTTCTGAAACCGCTTGGCCAATCAAAGCCAAATTTCATGTGAAGCATCTATAGAATAAGGGAATCAATGTATATATAAATAATCAAGGTCACATGACCAAGATGGCCGCCATGCCCATATATGGTATAAACCCTTCAAAAATCTTCTCTGGAACCGGTGGACCGATTTCGAAGAAACTTGGCATGAAGCATCGATGACTCAAGTACTACAATGTATGTATAAATCATGACCCTGTGTTGACCTTGACCTATTTTAAGGCAAGGTCAACATGGGTTGCCTATGTATTGTAATGGGTAAACTGTTAAAATGTCATTTGAAGGGAAAAAACTTGTATGGACAGTATATTGATTATTCTGAAAAAATAATGGCCCAAGGGCTTCACCTGCCCCTATACTGGGACTATTTTCTATAACATTCGTATATACAGCAGATCTCAGGTGAGCGTTTACAGGACCATTGGTCCTCTGGTTTGTTTGTGTATTTAAGAAATAATTTCACTTTACGGTGAATTATGGTGATTAATGCGGGATGTTGGAGGGCAGACTGCGATGTATTAATTCACGATGGCGCAGCCAGAGTGCATTAAATATCGCATCTGCCCGACAACATCACGCGTTAATCAAAGATAATTTACTGTAAAGTAAAATTATTTCGATTCGAACATGACTAATAAATAAATGCTTACATTACAAAATGTTTTCCACTGGACTCATTCTCGGCGGACATGAATGTTTATGTGCAAAATCACAAAAAGGCCACCTTGTGCACGTAATTTTGTTTACAGTGAGTTATTGTTTATTTGCAAATGGTGACGTTTCCATTAGGTTCAATGGGAAAGACTGTAATGTCGTGTTAGAATTGTTGTTTAAGGACGCATCAACCCTGCTGGGTCATTAGTGTCTAACAAGGTAGAATGTTAAAAATATATTGAAATCATATTAAAATGTAACACTAAGTAAGAAATAAATGTTGTAAAGAAACGCTATATGAAATACGAGATAAGATTGGTGATTAAAAGTTTATATTTTATTAAAAAGATTTACTTGTCTTACAAATGATAAATTTTTTCCGACGGATATATCTTTGAACAAATCTTTCAAATTATTAGCTTGAAAACAGGAAAGTCGCTTTTCTGAAAATTCTGCATAGTGCAAAAACAAAAGTCCATTAAAACAGTAATAAGCCGTCTTTAGAAGTAAAACCCATGATCAGCTTCTTTGTTTTCGCTTCAAGAATAGTACATTTCTTCTTATAAATCCAAAATTTCAAGCTTTAAGACTTTCTGTTGTGATTTTATAAGCCTATTTGTGTCAGACCTGGTCAGAAACACCAAAGACTTTTTTCTGGCATCGCGGCTCAAATCTAGAAAGATGGGTAAGATTGAAATGTCTTAACACTTCTTTTTTAATTTGATGAGGAATGAACACATTTTAGCCACCACATAAGAAAACCAACATTTTGCATATGCGAAAACAAAGCGCAGATCAGCTGTACAGAAATTGCAAAGCTGAGCAGCACCTTTGTTTTCGCTACTAGGATAGAACAATTCCTCTACTTTCTAAATCCAAAATTTTCAGCCTCTAGCCATATCTATGCTTGTACAGCTCAGTTTGTGTTGGACCTGTTTAAAAACCACTTGGGGTGGCCCCCGTGGCCGAGTGGTTAAGAGCGCTGTTTCTTAATCACTCTATCATCTCACCGCTGTGTCTGGTGTGGGTTCGAGCCCCGCTCTGGCCACATGTGTGACAAGCCAAGTTCTGCTTGCGGGTGTGCCAGGTGGTTTTTCTCGGGGTTCTCCTGTTTTCTGATTGGCCCGTCTCATATGAGCTGAAATAATCTTGAAAGGGACGTACAATTGAATAAAAAAACACTTGGTTTTCTCATGACGTGGCTCATTTATAGTTGTATCACTCTATAATTCCAGGTATATCAGGAGTGTTCACCATACTATCCAGTGTCATCTTCTGTATAGCGTTTGCCATGATGTTCGGCAACACCTTGACCGGACTGCAGTAAGTTTTTGTTATCACTGGAAACCAGAGTAAGAGCCTGTGTGTGAGAAAACCAACAATTTGGTTTCCGACCATGTCCGACTCAAACCGGCCTGTGCCGTCACAGAAACAAGCTAGAATTTCATAAAATAAGAAACTTGAAATTTCAGGTTTAGTAAGAAGAGGAATTGCACTGTCCACATAGCGAAAACAAAGGGGCTGATCAGCTTCACAGTATAATACTGCGAAGCTGATCTGCGCCTTTGTTTTCGCCTATGCAGATTTTTTTTTTTTTTTTTATGCGGTGGCTCATATATTTGTAAGCAAGGCTGTTTGAAGCCATTTTCAATTAAGCCAGAAGCTGTCTTATGGTAAAAAATTTGAACATGGGTTTTGGCTAAAATCCATCAACTGTTTGTGTTATTTTGAATGAGATTTCCAATTAAATACTTGTGAAAATTTTGGAATATTGCTTATTTCATGCTTATTTGATGCGTATTTCAATGCATTAATGTATGCTGAGTCCCTCGGAAGAACTTTGAACGCAAGACCACCAAGCCGCAGGTTCAGATATTTTCCTCGAGCCTTATGCAGTAACTGCACAGCTGGTCAGCACTGGTTTTCACTTAACAGAAAGTACAATGTTTCAACTTCAAAATTTCAACATTCTAGCCTGGCAGGAAACTCTGAGAAACTCTTTTTCTTGTGTCACAGCTCATTAGTTGTTTTCTTCTGACATTTGAGCCTTCGCATGAGAAAACAACAATTTGGGTTTCCCACCAGGTCCGACACAAACCAGCCTGTACAGTCACAGAAGCAGGCTAGGACCTTGAAATTTTGTATTTAAGAAGAAGAGGTATTGTACTATTCCTGCAGTTATAACAAAGGCGCTGATCAGCTGTGCAGTTACTGCACAGCTGATCTGCGTCTTTGTTTTCGCATATGCAGCTTTTTTTTCTTCCGATATTTCAGTGAGGCTCTGCCATTCTTCTTCTTTCTGATTGATCTCTCAAAAGCAAGTGCTCTGGCCGTCTTTGCCCTCAATTCCACCACAAGGGATGAAATTACACGGAACATCGCCAAAGGCCTGGCCATGCTGGGTCCGGCTATTACCCTAGATGCTACGACAGAAGCTCTTGTCATTGGTGTCGGGACTTTATCAGGTAACAAATATTCATTATGTAAACATACCCATGCAATATTGCAATATGTAGAATTTTATGAAGATGTAAAAGTGGAAAAACTGAAGTTGAAAAAATTTGGATATTTTTCTTATACAGTCTAAACTGCCGATCCGGTCACCTCTATTCAGCGTGACCCTGCAGTCAGCGGTCAGTTCCGGGTCCCCCCGAACGATTTCTAACGCAAATGCACCTTTATTCAGCACGCACCTCTCAAACGCGGTCAACGGTCAGCAAAAATTGTCCCAAATCGCTAAATTTTCACTTTAAGCGGCCATGTTTTTTTTTGTTGCGGTCAATTTTGTTTGTTTCTGAAAGTGTAAGCCGTTTACGCTGTGCGGCGACCAAAATAATGGTTTCGGGTAAAACGATCACCCGAAATTGGAGGAAATTTTTGATTTTTTACCTAGTCGATGAATGGAGCACGGCGTGCGGTTACCGGTTTCATTCAAAAAAAATTGTTGTAAAAGCGGTAACCAGCAAAGGCCTATGACTGTATCCCGGCATTAAACGCTGATTGCCTTTGAAATTAGAGGATAAAGAGAACCATACCAGCTGGGATTTTTTCGGCGACATAAAAAGAAGTTTTGGATCGTTTGAAGCATTATTGCTCTTCACTGACCGCATAATTAGCCAGGTGAGGTTAATTGCCAATCAGCACATGTTTGTTTTACTATCGTTAAAGGTGCAAAAATTCGATAGTGTCATCGTAAAGGTGAGAAAAGTCGATTGAATAAGGTGACAATGGTCAAAGCATTGTCAACAAATTGGCCATGCTTACCGATAATCCTGATAATTGTGTCTCGTTAATTGCTGTCACGTGTTTCAGCATGTGTGCGCATGTGTGTTTGTGTGTGTGATTAACCAAGTTGTCCAATGAGGCTCTGATCTGGTAGTTTATTGAAATGTGTTTGGGAAAAAGGTGTGGCTTCCTTTGTTTTCATTCAAATTGCTTAAAAAAATAAAACAAGAAAATAAAAAAAAAAAAAAAAAAAAAAGAAAAAAAAAAAGAAAAAGAAAAAATAAAATCTGTCATGGTAGCCATATAAGCCATCTGATGAGTACCCTTGGCCGGGACGAAACAGAATCTTGAAAACTTTGACTAAATCGACCCTCTATTCAGCAAGCACCTGTCTTAAGCAAGCGATTTTGCAATTTCCCTTGGCCGCTTGCTTAAGACAGGTTAGACTGTATTGTGTTTGTTCAAAACATTGATTGTGAGTACATGTTTGAACCACACTCTATTAAATGTTTTCAATCAAAAAATCAGAAAAATGGTACATGTACATGCAATATTTTACAGGTATATCCCTGTAAAACCCAGCATGTGTTCACCAGTTGAGCACAATGTTCATTTTTATTTAAATCCCTTTCTAGAATATCGCTATTTGCCATTTTGCTGTCCCAGTTATAATGGTGCCACCGCATCTGGTGTCTTTGGTCGGGATTTTAACTTAATTGCATCAAAATTTTTGTACCCACTGTACACCCCAGTTTTACTATCTAAAGGTGGGGTTTGTTTGTTTGTATTGAAGCTTAACGTCCCAGTCAACAATTTTTCAGTCATGTCGAGACGAAGCCAGCGCTTGCTGGGTTTAACCAGTACTGTAAGGAGTTAGTGTGTCTAGCTCAACAACACAACACGATGCCGCTTGTGGGGATCAAACCCAGGACCTCTCGATTCCGAGTCCGACGCTCTACCACTACGGGCTCCCTAAAGGTGGGGTTTAAGGGGGTTTCTATTTCATGGACATGTTATCATGATGTATAATAAATGTATAAATATTTCAGGGGTGCAGCAGGTGGAGACAATGTGTTATTTTGGCTGTTTGTCTGTGGTGGCCAATTATTTTGCCTTCATGACGTTCTATCCTGCTTGCCTAGCGCTTGTCCTGGAGGTAAACTTTGATAATTCATTAGTTTTTATCGCACCTGCTTATAGCAGGGTGCGATATAGGAGTTCAAATTTCCGTTCGTTCGTCCGTCAACATTTACGTTGAAGTTTAGTTTTCTCGACATCAGAGATAGCTGCGAGTCTGAAACCTTGCATAGTAACTGTCCCTGACATACCCTTCAAGCACGCACCTTAACCCGGTGCCCTTGACCTATATTTCACGGTCCACTGACTTTGAAAATTTTTACGTCGAAGTTTTGTCAACATTTACGTCGAAGTTTGGTTTTCTCGACATCAGAGATAGCTACGAGTCTGAAACCTTGCATAGTAATTGTCCTTGACATACCCTTCAAGCACGCACCTTAACCCAGTGCCCTTGACCTATATTTCACGGTCCACTGACTTTGAAAATTTTTACGTCGAAGTTTGGTTTTCTCGACATCAGAGATAGCTGCCAGTCTGAAACCTTGCATAGTAATTGTCCTTGACATACCCTTCAAGCACGCACCTTAACCCGGTGCCCTTGACCTATATTTCATGGTCCACTGACTTTGATAATTTTTACGTCAAAGTTTGGTTTTCTCGACATCAGAGATAGGTGCAAGTCTGAAACCTTGCATAGTAATTGTCCTTGACATACCATTCAAGCACGCTCCTTAACCCGGTGCCTTTGACCTATATTTCACGGTCCACTGACTTTGAAAATTTTTACTTCGAAGTTTGGTTTTCTCGACATCAGAGATAGCTGCGAGTCTGAAACCTTGCATAGTAATTGTCATTGACATGCCCTTCAAGCACGCACCTTGACCCGGTGCCCTTGAACTATATTTCACGGTCTATTGACTTTGCCCGATGCAGGTGCGATATCGACCTCCGCGGAGTTCTTGTAGTATTTTACAAGTCTGACAGAAGTCATTGGCTCAATAGATAGGCTGCTTGTGCCTCACAGAAAATCTTATGATCCACTGACTGACCATTTGATAACCGTTAAACCACTTGGAAGATCTGAGCCTACCCTGGAGAAGTGGTTTGCTCAAGCCATCTATATATGAGCCATCTCGTTAGAAAACCAACAATGTGGTTTCCGTTCAGGTCCGACACAAACCGGCCTGTACAGTCACAGAACCAAGCTTTAAATTTTGGATTTATAAAGTAGAGGAATTGTACTATCTGTGTAGCGAAAACAAAGGCGCTGATCAGCTTTGCAGTTACTGCAAAGCTGATCTGCGCCTTTGTTTTCGCCAAGGCAGATAGTTGTTTCTCCCACGTGGCAGCTCATATGTAAAGTTGTTGACTTGGATGGTCATATTTTGAAGTACACTTCGGTTGTCATGACATCCTAATGATGAGTAGAAGTCCTATGAAATGAAAGCGATGTCCTGACATGACCATAGCTGTTGTCTGGGACCTTAAGCAACAAATCTCATCATCTCGCCTGAAAACAAGTGATAAAGGTCTTTTGTACAGAGATGAAGTATATGTTCTCAAGGTATTTTCTTGTAAAAGGTTTGTTCACTAATATGAACAATTTTGTGATAACTAAAAACAGACCTGACTGAACGCTTGTTGGAGCATGTATGCATATTAGAATGAATACGGTACTTGTGATTTTATTTCCGTAGTTATCTCGAGACATAAGCGAGAGTCAATCAAGTCGGAAGTACCAGCAGTTGGCGGCCAAACTCTGGGAGGAACATGAGATTAAGAAACCCAATCCTGTCATACAGAGGGTGAAAATCATTATGGTAGGTTAATATGTTGCCACATTAGGCCATTCCAATGTTTAGCATCTGAGGACGGGAAGGTTTTGGGCTCAGAGTTTGAAAAAAAAAAAACACAAATAAATATGCTTCCTGATTGGAAAAATTGTTTTGTACTTCCTGATTTTCGAAGTTTTCAAGTTCTGGACAAGTCTGATTTAATTTTGTCTAGTCTGAGGCCATTATAATCCATAGTTTGTTGTTACCCAGTTATTTGTGTTTATTTGTAAATTTTTTGTGCTTAGTAAACTAGGAAACTCTATGTTTTTTTTTTTTTCTAGCTTTTTGTTTTTTCTGGATAGTTAGGTAGGTTTTGCTGACTGTGGTGGACACTAAACATATAAAAAATTGTAATGACCTTATGGCAAATCAGTAATGCCTGCTTATGAGACTGTACAGGCTGGTTATTGTCCCCCGCCTTTTCGAAGAAAAGCGGAGGGACATAGTTTTTGGCTTTCCGTCCTTCCGTCCGTCCTTCCGTCCTTCCGTCCGTCCGTCCGTCCTTCCGTCCGTCCGTCCGTCCTTCCGTCCGTACTTCCGTCCTTCCGTCCCCCTATAGGAGTATGTACCTTGTGTGCGCAACTCCTCCTACAGTTTTATTCCGATTATTTTGAAACTTTACAGATGTCTTCATCATGCTTTGAAGATGTGCATGTGGTTTGGATATAATCCTCAGATTAATTTTTGACACTTTTTTCGCAATTTGAACTTAGTCATTTTTCGGGCATTTTGATAATTAAAGTGAATAGACAGTGGGTACCTTGTGTGCGCAACTCCTCCTACAGTTTTATTCCAATTCTTTTGAAACTTTACAGATGTCTTCATCATGCTTTGAAGGTGTGCATGTGGTTTGGATATAATCCTCAGATTAATTTTTGACACTTTTTTTGCAATTTGAACTTAGTCATTTTTCGGGCATTTTGATAATGAAAGTGAATAGACAAAGGGTACCTTGTGTGCGCAACTCCTCCTACAGTTTTATTCCGATTATTTTGAAACTTTACAGATGTCTTCATCATACTTTGAAGATGTGCATGTGGTTTGGATATAATCCTCAGATTAATTTTTGACACTTTTTTTGCAAATTGAACTTAGTCGTTTTTCGGTATTTTGACAATGAAAGTGAATGGACAGTGGGTGCCTTGTGTGCGCAACTCCTCCTTCAGTTTTTAATTCAGATTCTTTTGAAACTTTACAGATGTCTTGATGATGCTTTGAAGATATGCATGTGCTTTGGATATAATCCTCAGGTTAATTTTTGACACTTTTCGCAATTTGAACTTAGTCTTTTTTCAGGCATTTATACAATGAAAGTGAATGGACATTGTGTACCTTGTGTGCAAACTCCTCCCTCAGTTTTATTCTGATTCTTTTCAAACTGTACAGATGTCCTGACCATGATTTGAAGATTTGCATGTGGTTTGAATATAATCCTCAGTTTAATGTTTGACACTGTGACATGAAGTAAATGCATGTGATTTGGATATACATTATTGTCAGATATATTTGTGTAACTAAACAATTTAAGGCGGGGGACATAAATTCTCTGAATTTGCTTGTTGTTTATAATGTCATCTCTGTTTTCAGTCAGCTGGTCTGGCATTTGTTCACATCTATAGCCGACTCCTACCGAAGTCAGAGACGTCTCTGGAAACTCTGTCGGACGGGATCCAGGTCGATACACCAGAGTCTGAGATGTCATTGATGCACTACTATCTTTACAAGTAAGATAATACAATAATATTCTCGGTCTTCGCAGGAGAAAACTAACAATTTGGGTTTCAGACCAGGTCGGACACAAACCAGCCTGTACAGTCACAGTAGCTGGCTAAAAAGCTTGGAATTTTGGATTTAAGAAGAAGAGGAATTGTACTATCTGTGTAGCAAAAATGAAGGCGCTGATCAGCTTCGCGGTTACTGCGAAGCTGGTCTGCACCTTTGTTTTCGCATATGCAAATGATTGGTTTTCTGATGTGATGGCTTAAGTCACATTGGCATACAAGCCTTGAGAGAATTGGACTTTTTTACACATCAAGGCATTGTTCCATCTTAATTTGCTAAATCTTAAATTCGGGATAATAACACTCAGTAAACCTCAATCTTGAAACTGCAGGACGAATCTGAAATTGGCGTCCTTTTTTGTGACATAGGCAAACAAAATGCAGTGTCCCTTCTGGGGCTATTCTGTGTGCTAAGAGGATTTTCGTAAAAAATTCATTAGAAAATTTAAAATCACACCCCCAAATGATAATTATGCATTTTGGAAATGCAAAATGCTAAGATGTACTTGTTGAGGGTGCTCTTTTATTGATTCGGGAATTGATGTTCAATGTATGAGAGTAGAACATGTCCGGGCCATGGGCTAAGGGTGAGGGGTTTACCAGCTGGGGGTATGCTTGCCTCAAGGCATACCAGACCTGGTCTGAAATCCTGGAGACAGGTTTAGGGAGAATTTCCTAGTAAATCCAGGGAAATGCCAGTAATTCCCAGAGATTGCATGGGCAAGTTTTTGTAATATTATGAATATCTTTGAAGATATTCATAATATTACGAAAACTTGCCCATGCAATATATTGAGATTTTTTCACTTGTAAAAAATGAAAAAATGAATTTGAAAATTTTGGTACGGTATTTTTAGCTCTCACCTGAGCCGTTAGGCTCACAAGGTGAGCTTATAGGATGGCCATGATCCGGCATCCGTCCGTCCGTCCGTCGTCCTTTCACAATTTCAAAGATCTTCTCCTCTGAAACCGCTTGACCAATCAAAGCCAAATTTTATATGAAGCATCTATAGGAAGGGGGAACCAATGTGTATATAAGAAATCTAGGTCACATGACCAAGATGGCCGCCATGCCCATATATGGTAAAAACCCTTCAAAAATCTTCTTCTCCCAAACCAGTGGACTGATTTCAACGAAACTTGGCATGAAGCATCAATGGCTCAAGCACTACAATGTGTATTTAAATTATGACCCTGTGATGACCTTGACCTATTTTACAGCAAGGTCAACATAGGTCGCCAATGCATTTGAATGGGGAAAACTTTTAAAATGTCATTTAAAGTGAAAGTCTTGCAGAAAATGGGCAGTAGGACTGAATATTAATGATTCTGAAAAAAATTGGACCCGAGGGGTTCATGTGCCCCCACCCCGGGGCAATATACATGTATATCTTCATAATATTCAAACGTCTTCTCTGAAACCGCTTGACCAATCAAAGCCAAATTTTATGTAAAGCATCAATAGGAAGGGGTAACCAATGTGTATATAAATAATCCAGGTCACATGACCAAGATGGCCGCCATGCCCATATATGGTAAAAACACTTCAAAAATCTTCTCCGGAACCGGTGGACCAATTTCAATGAAACTTGGCATGAAGCATCAATGGCTAAAGCGCTACAATGTATATATAAATCATGACCCTGTGATGACCTTGACCTATTTTACGGCAAGGTCAACATGGTCGCCAATGCATTTGAATGGGGAAAACTTTTAAAATGTCATTTAAAGTGAAAGTCTTGCAGGAAATGGGCAATAGGACTGACTATTAATGATTCTGGCAAAAAATGGACCACAGGGGCTCATTTGCCCCCACCCTGGGGCAATATACATGTATATCTCCATAATATTCAAACATCTTCTCCTCTGAAACCACTTGGCGAATCAAAGCCAAATTTTATGTGAAGCATCTATAGGATGGGGTAATCAATATGTATATAAATAATCCAGGTCACATGACCAGGATGGCCGCCAGGCCCATATATGGTAAAAAAATTTCAAAAATCTTCTCTGGAACCAGTGGACCGATTTCTACGAAACTTGGCTTGAAGCATCGATGGCTCAAGTACTACAATGTATATATAAATCATGACCCTGTGATGACCTTGACCCAGTTTATGGCAAGGTCAACATGGGTTGCCAATGCATTGGAATGGGAATAACTGTTAAAATGTCATTTGAAGGAAAAAGCCAGCAGGAAATTGGCAAATGGACAAATATTGATTATTCTGAAAAAGAAAATGGCCCAAGGGCTTCATCTGCCCCTGCACTGGGATTAAATACCATAATATTCAAACATGTTTATTGGTATATGCAGCAGATCTCAGGTGAGCGTTCACAGGACCATTGGTCCTCTGGTTAATGTTTTTGCTCAAAACATTGATTGTAGGTTCACATTAGAACCGAGGCGGTTCCAATGAGTACCCACAATCTATGTTTTGGATCAAAAATAAGAAAAATAGGCATACCCATGTAAACCCCAGTTTTGCTCCATAAAAGTGGGATATGAGGGGTATACTTGTGTCCCCCCCTCCGAAGGGGTGGGGGACATATTGTTTTTGGTGTGGATCCCGTCGGCGTCAGCGTCGGCGTAGCTTTTTGTCTGCACAATATCTCCTGTACACTGGATGGATTTAGACCAAACTGGCACAGAAACTTGGTTGGGACAGCCGAATGGAGTGATTAGGTTTTGGTGACCTTGACCTAATTTTCAAGGTCACAAAGGTCAATTAACTGTTTGAAAATTCAGGTGTCTCCATTCGTTTCCGCTCTCTAACTTGAGTAGTTTTTGACCAATTTTCTTCAAACTTTGCATATTAGTTGATACCGGCAAGGAGTGGTTTGGGATTGTAGATGAGTAAATTTCGTCAAACGACCTTAGAGTTATGGCCCTTGATTGAGGTTTAAAAATGCATTTTGTTCGTTTCTGCTCTCTAACTTGAGTAGTTTTTGACCGATTTTCTTCAAACTTTGCATATGAGTTGATACCGGCAAGGAGTGGTTTGCGATTGTAGATGGGTAAATTTCGTCAAATGACCTTAGAGTTATGGCCCTTGATTGAGGTTAAAAATTGCATTTTGTTCGTTTCCGCTCTCTAACTTGAGTAGTTTTTGACCGATTTTCTTCAAACTTTGCATATGAGTTGATACCGACAAGGAGTGGTTTGGGATTGTGGATGGGTAAATTTCGTCAAACGACCTCAGAGTTATGGCCCTTGATTGATGTTAAAAATTGCATTTTGTTCATTTCCGCTCTCTAACTTGAGTAGTTTTTGACCAATTTTCTTCAAACTTTGCATATTAGTTGATACCGGCAAGGAGTGGTTTGGGATTATAGATGGGTAAATTTCGTCAAACGACCTTAGAGTTATGGCCCTTGATTGAGGTTAAAAAATGCATTTTGTTCGTTTCCGCTCTCTAACTTGAGTAGTTTTTGACCGATTTTCTTCAAACTTTGCATATGAGTTGATACCGGCAAGGAGTGGTTTGGGATTGTAGATGGGTAAATTTCGTCAAATGACCTTAGAGTTATGGCTCTTGATTGAGGTTAAAAATTGCATTTTTTTTACGTTTCCGCTCTCTAACTTGAGTAGTTTTTTACCGATTTTCTTCAAACTTTGCATATTAGTTGATACCGGCAAGGATTCGTTTGGGATTGTAGATGGGTAAATTTCGTGAAACTTCAAACTTTATAAATATGGTCAGCTGAAACATTGATATTTTAAAATGTCTGTTGGTATATATTGATTTTAATTTAAAATATCTGTTGGTATATATTTTTCAGGGTTATATGTAAAAATATACAAAATTAAAAGTGGGTTGGGGCAGAGAGGGGGGACATATGTTTTCCTCTGAAAACTCTTTCTAGTTTTCATGGGTATGTTTTCCTGATAAATCCCAAGATTGACCAGCTTTGTGACCCACTCTCCACGGTTCTTTTTTATTACCATAGAGGCTTATGCCAAGAGTTTGCAAAAGTGGACTGAGTTTTCCCTAAACTTCATGTTGTGATTTTACTAGATTCTAGTAAATAAGCAGGAAGTCCTATAGGTAATATGGCGTCAAATGAGCTGTGTCACGGGGCAACCTGTCCTATTCTCTGGATTTCGGATTAAAGAAACAAAGGAACAGCAATGTCCATGTAGCAAAAACAAAATCACTGATCAGCAGTGCACAAAAACAAAGATGCATATCAGCTGTGAAGTGAATGCACAGCTGATCCGCATCTTTGTATTTGAATATGTAAAAACTGGTTTACTCATAAAGTGGCATAAAATGCATATTTTGTATCTGTATTTAATCAGGATATTTGCTGTACATGTGGACTATGGTTTGACGTTAACTCTGGGTCTAGCACTGCTGTTGAAGTATGTGTTTGTCGATCGCCACCATGATATGTTGGAGGTAAAACATGCTATAGATCTTCAGAGAGCCATGTCTGCCGTTGATGTTGTCACACAGACAGATGCATTTGAAGAAAAAGGTACTATGATACAAACAAATACAAATACAAATAATTTTATTCAGCATTAAGCATACACATGCCTGTAGCCTACAATAACATATATACAAACAGATACTTTGGAATCACACTATGAGAAAACCAACAATGTGGTTTCCAAACAGGTCCGACTCTAACCTAGCTGTACAAGCACAGAAGATGGATAGAGGCTGGAAATTTTGGATTTAGAAAGTTGAGTAATTGTACTATCCATGTAGCGAAAACAAAGGCGCTGATCAGCATCCCAGTTACTGCGAAGCTGATCTTTGCCTTTGTTTTCGCATATGCAGATTGTTGTTTTCTCATGGTGTGGCTCATATATTGCATTAAGTTCTTAGTCAACCACATTGGTTAAGTCAGAATGGTCAGTAATCCTAACGGCATTGTTTCTGCCTTAGCCTTTTTGTTGCAGTTTACCGATACTCAGTGCATTTTTCTTTCACAACGGACAAAAGCTCCTTTTGAAAGAGGAAGAAATATTTAGAAACAAGTTTCATGAAATGTGCTGGACATAAGGATCTGACATCGGCTTGTTTCAATATGAATCAGGGCCCAAGTTTATAAAACTTTTTTTCATGCTCATCTCAGCTGAGACTAAAATTTATCCTGCTCATAAATGTTAAAAGTGTTGGCATTTTAACATTTATTAGCACTAAGCAGGATACATTTCTGGCTTTGTTGATCTCAACCTGAATTTTCTACTGCTTTGAGCTAATTCAGTATTTATGAGCAGTTTAAATTCAAGCTGAGCTGAGTTGAGCATGAAAAAAGTTTTATAACCTCAGGCCCAGGCCCCTAATATATGGATCAAGATATTGGGCCTGGTCAAAGAATGAAAAAAAAAAATAATAATAATAAGTTCACCTACGTGTATCTCAATGAAACACTATGCTGTACCTGGCAATACAAGGTTTTGCTAAACATAAGCATCTAATATTTTAGGACTCGGAGGCTGTGCATCATGAAGACATGTTCATGAAATATGTGTATACAATTTTATACAGTAAAACTGGGGTATACAGAGATATATAATTTTTTCTTGGTTTTGATCCAAAACAGATTGTGGGTACTTGACGAGGGAGTTCTAACGAAATATAATTTTTTCTTGTTTTTGATCCAAAACTAAGATTGTGGGTACTTTACGAGGGAGTTCTAACGTAACCCACAATCAATGTTTTGAGCCAAAATACAAAAAAAAATTCTAATGATTTTTTTTTCCGCTAAAATCTCTGTATATAGCATGGACAAGGAATGCAGACCCAGATTATTCTCCCAGTTTGGGAATTTTTTTAGTAAGTCTTGATGACCTACACATGGTTTTTGGCTTCAAATTTTAAATGTTATGAAAATCTGTTCAGTGTCATTGACTTGTACAATCCATTGATTTTTTTCCACATTTTGAGTTGAGGGTTTTGTGACGTAGTGGTACATTGTTAGACTGGGAATTAAGCAGTTCTATTTAAGAAACCCCATAGTACTAGTTAATACCCAGGAAGGGGAGACTCTGTCTTAACATGGCTAAAAGATTGCTGAGTTTGACATTAAATTTGAATTCAAATATAAATAAGTAAGTAAAAGAAGGCTTATCAAATTTTTCCTGCTTTTTTTAGTGGAATCCGACATGCACACTTCATTTTCTATCGGTGAAAGTGATGAGGAGGAGGCATATGGCACTGCAGAAAGTAAGACAACTCAGACTGACCTGCTACTCAAGGAGTTACATCCCCTGAAGAGACTTCCGAGTCAGCAGAGCCCTAGGCCACTAGAGGAATGTGTTAGGATACTCAGATCAGATGTAGGTTTGCCTTAAACTTATTTCAGACTATGTTAGGCTGCTGATACCATCGCAAACACATCACACTTGACAAATTATTAGGCAGAAAAATATTTCACAAAATTGAACCAACAATCTGCATATGCGAAAACAAAGATGCAGATCAGCTTCGCGGTAACACCGCGAAGCTGATCAGTGCCTTTGTTTTCGCTTCATGGATAGTACACTTCCTCCTCTTCTTAAATCAGAAATTTCAAGCTTCTAGCCTGCTTCTGTGACTGTACAGCTTGATTATACCCCCCGCAAAACGAAGTTTTAGGGGGGGTATACTGTTTTCAGCCTGTCCGTCATTCCGTCACTCCGTCATTCCGTGATTCCGTCATTCCGTCAACATTTTAACATCTTTGCTGAATAACTTGAATAGCTTTTGCCTGATTCATTTCAAATTTTCAACACACTTGCACCATCAGACAATACATATGTGGTATGAATTTAGGGGCCAAAGGGTCAGTTTTGCAAGAGTTATGGGACTTTTTAAGTCTTCATATAACATGTTTGCAAGTACTGAAACTACATACTTTGTGAAATCAACTCCTATTACAGCTTTCAATATTTCTTTTTATACCCCCCGCAAAACGAAGTTTTAGGGGGGTATACTGTTTTCAGTCTGTCCGTAATTCCGTGATTCCGTCATTCCGTCAACATTTTGACACCTTTGCTGAATAACTTAAGTAGTTTTTGCCCGATGTTCTTTAAATTTTCAACACACCTGCACCATAAGACAACACATGTGTGGTATGAATTTAGGGGCCAAAGGGTCAGTTTTGCAAGAGTTATGGGACTTTTTAAACCTGTACATAGAATGTTTGCCATAGTGCTAATAGTGCATACTTTGTGAAATCAACTCCTCCTACAGCTTTCAATATTCTCTTTTGATACTTTGCAGATATGTGCCAGAGATATTGAAGATATGCATGAAGAAGTATTATGCTGAAAAAATGAATTTTGACAAATTTACAGCATTTTGAACTTAGCCAATTTTCGATAATTGCCATATTCAATAATGGTTGGTAGTGCATAGTTTGTGAAATCAACTCCTCCTAGGGCTTTCAGTATTTCTTTTCAATACTTTGCAGACATGTTCCACACATATTGAAGATGTGCATGAAGAATTATAATGCTGAAAAAATAATTTTTGACAAATTTACAGCATTTTTCAACATAGCCATTTTTTGACCATTGCTTATATACAATAATGATTGGTAGTTCATAGTTTGTGAAATCAACTTCTCCTAGGGCTTTCAGTATTTCTTTTCAATACTTTGCAGACATGTTCCACACATATTGAAGATGTGCATGAAGAATTATAATGCTGAAAAAATAATTTTTGACAAATTTACAACATTTTTTAACATAGCCATTTTTTGACCATTGCTTAAACAATAATGGTTGGTAGTGCATATTTATACCCCCCGCAAAACGAAGTTTTAGGGGGGTATACTGTTTTCTGCCTGTCCGTGATTCCGTCATTCCGTCATTCTGTCATTCCGTGATTCCGTCATTCCGTCAACATTTTGACATCTTTGCTGAATAACTTAAGTAGTTTTTGCTGGATGTTCTTCAAATTTTCAACACACCTGCACCATTAGACAACACATGTGTGATATGAATTTTGGGGCCAAAGGGTCAGTTTTGCAAGAGTTATGGGACTTTTTAAACCTATACATAGAATGTTTGCCATAGTGCTAATAGTGCATACTTTGTGAAATCAACTCCTCCTACAGCTTTCAATATTCTCTTTTGATACTTTGCAGACATGTTCCACACATATTGAAGATGTGCATGAAGAAGTATTGTGCTGAAAAAATGAATTTGGACAAATTTACAGCATTTTGAACTTAGCCAATTTTCGATAATTGCCATATTCAAAAATGGTTGGTAGTGCATAGTTTGTGAAATCAACTCCTCCTAGGGCTTTCAATATTTCTTTTCAGTACTTTGCAGACATGTTCCACACATATTAAAGATGTGCATGAAGAATTATAATGCTGAAAAAATAATTTTTGACAAATTTACAGCATTTTTCAACATAGCCATTTTTTGACCATTGCTTATATACATAGAATGTTTTCTATAGTGCTAATAGTGCATACTTTGTGAAATCAAATCCTCCTACAGCTTTCAGTATTCTCTTTTGATACTTTGCAGACATGTTCCACACATATTGAAGATGTGTATGAAGAAGTATTGTGCTGAAAAAATGAATTTTGACAAATTTACAGCATTTTGAACTTAGCCAATTTTCGATAATTGCCGTATTCAAAAATGGTTGGTAGTGCATAGTTTGTGAAATCAACTCCTCCTAGGGCTTTCAATATTTCTTTTTAATAATTTGCAGACATGTTCCACACATATTGAAGACATGCATGAAGAATTATAATGCCGAAAAAATAATTTTTGACAAATTTACGGTATTTTTCAACATAGCCATTTTTTGACCATTGCTTATATACAATAATGGTTGGTAGTTCATAGTTTGTGAAATCAACTTCTCCTAGGGCTTTCAGTATTTCTTTTCAATACTTTGCAGACATGTTCCACACATATTGAAGATGTGCATGAAGAATTATGATGCTGAAAATATTATTTTTGTCAAATTTACAGCAATTTTTAACATAGCCATTTTTTGTCCATTGCTTATACAATAATGGTTGGTAGTGCATATTTTGTGAAATCAACTCCTCCTAGGGCCTTCAGTATTTCTTTTCAATACTTTGCAGACATGTTCCACACATATTGATGATGTGCATGAAGAATTATAATGCTGAAAAAATGATTTTTGACAAATTTACAGCATTTTTCAACATAGTCATTTTTGACCATTACTTATGGTTGGTAGTGCATCAGCTTCAGATAATTTTGCGGGGGGTATACTGAAAGCCTTGCTTGCAGCCAATTTCTAGTTGGTTTTTGCCCGATGTTCTTTAAATTTTCAACACACCTGCACCATAAGACAACACATGTGTGGTATGAATTTAGGGGCCAAAGGGTCAGTTTTGCAAGAGTTATGGGACTTTTTAAACCTGTACATAGAATGTTTGCCATAGTGCTAATAGTGCATACTTTGTGAAATCAACTCCTCCTACAGCTTTCAATATTCTCTTTTGATACTTTGCAGATATGTGCCAGAGATATTGAAGATATGCATGAAGAAGTATTATGCTGAAAAAATGAATTTTGACAAATTTACAGCATTTTGAACTTAGCCAATTTTCGATAATTGCCATATTCAATAATGGTTGGTAGTGCATAGTTTGTGAAATCAACTCCTCCTAGGGCTTTCAGTATTTCTTTTCAATACTTTGCAGACATGTTCCACACATATTGAAGATGTGCATGAAGAATTATAATGCTGAAAAAATAATTTTTGACAAATTTACAGCATTTTTCAACATAGCCATTTTTTGACCATTGCTTATATACAATAATGATTGGTAGTTCATAGTTTGTGAAATCAACTTCTCCTAGGGCTTTCAGTATTTCTTTTCAATACTTTGCAGACATGTTCCATACATATTGAAGATGTGCATGAAGAATTATAATGCTGAAAAAATAATTTTTGACAAATTTACAACATTTTTTAACATAGCCATTTTTTGACCATTGCTTAAACAATAATGGTTGGTAGTGCATATTTTGTGAAATCAACTCCTCCTAGGGCTTTCAGTATTTCTTTTCAATACTTTGCAGACATGTTCCACACATATTGAAGATGTGCATGAAGAATTATAATGCTGAAAAAATAATTTTTGACAAATTTACAGCATTTTTCAACATAGCCATTTTTTGACCATTGCTTATATACAAAAATGGTTGGTAGTGCACATTTTGTGAAATCAACTCCTCCAAGGGCTTTCAGTATTTCTTTTTGATACTTTGCAGACATCTTCCTCACATATTGAAGATGTGCATGAAGAATTATAATACTGAAAAATTAATTTTTGACAAATTTACAGCATTTTTTTAACATAGCCATTTTTTGACCATTGCTTATATACAATGATGGTTTGTGAAATCAACTCCTCCTAGGGCTTTCAGTATTTCTTTTCAATTCTTTGCAGACATGTTCCACACATATTGAAGATGTGCATGAATAATTATAATACTGAAAAAAGTGATATTTGACAAATTTACATCATTTTTCAACATAGCCATTTCTTGACCATTGCTTATATACAATAATGGTTGGTAGTGCATACTTTGTGAAATCAACTCCTCCTAGGGCTTTCAATGTTTCTTTTAGATTCTTTGTAGATTTGTTCCAGATATATTTTAGATGTGCATGAATAATCTTCATGCTGAAAATTTAATTTTTGACAAACTTACAGCTTTTATTTAGCTTAGCCAATTTTTACCATTTCTCATGATAAACAATGATCATAGTGCATACAGTGAAATCAACCTCAAGCTTTCAATATATTCTTTTAATATCTTATAGATGTGACTGGCATACTGGGGATGTACATGAAGGATTATAATTCTGAAAAGATATCTTTGACAAATTTTCTGCATGTTATTGGCCAGCTTCAGATAATTTTGCGGGGGGTATACTGAAAGCCTTGCTTGCAGCCAATTTCTAGTTAATATTTTGCTGATATGTTTCAGATATATTGCAGATGTGCATGAAGAATTATCATGCTGAAAAAATCATTTTTGACAAATTTACAGCATTTTCAACTTAGCAAATTTTCGATAATTCTTTATATTCAAAAATGGTTGGTAGTGCATACTTTGTGAAATCAACTCCTCCTAGGGCTTTCAGAATTTCTTTTCATTACTTGGCAAACATGGTACAGACGTATTGAAGATGTGCATGAAAAATTATAATGCTGAAAAAATCATTTTTGACAAAGTTACAGCATTTTTTAACTTTGCCATTTTCTTTACTATTGCACATATACAACAATGCTTGGTAGTGCATACTTTGTGAAATCAACTCCTCCTAGGGCTTTCAGTATTTCTTTTCATTTTTGACAAATTTACAGTATTTTTTAACTTTGCCATTTTTCGACTATTGCTTACATACCTACTTTGTGAAATCAACTCCTCCTAGGGCTTTCAGTATTTCTTTTCAGTACTTTGCAGACATGTTACAGACATATTGAAGATGTGCATGAAGAATTATAATGCTGAAAAAATAATTTGTGACAAATTTACTGCATTTTTTAACTTTGCCATTTTTGGACTATTGCTTACGTACAATAATGGTTGGTAGTGCATACTTTGTGAAATCAACTCCTCCTAGGGCTTTCATTGTTTCTTTTTAATTCTTTGCAGCTTTGTTCCAGATATATTGAAGATGTGCATGAAGAATTGTAATGCTGAAAAAATAATTTTTGACAAATATACAGCATTATTTAACACAGCCATTTTTTGACCATTGCTTATATACATAGAATGTTTGCCATAGTGCTAATTGCCATAGGGCTAAGGATTATAATGCTGAAAAGATATTTTTGACAAATTTTCTGCATGTTTGACTTAAAGGAAGGAAGTTATTGGCCTTAGATAATTTTGCGGGGGGTATACTGAAAGCCTTGCTTGCATTGGACCTGTTTGGAAACCACATTGTCGGTTTTCTCACGAGACAGCTCAATTATCCAGTAGGTCAAGATTCTAAACCAGACAATGCAGAACACAAAACCTCTGCAAACATTGAAAAACTTGTAATACCTTGAAAATTCAAACAGCAGAAAGCATGTAGATCCACATGGGATTCGTTTAAGTTGATGCTTTTACATCTGCAGTCAATAACAGCGGTCATATCAGAACAGTCAGTTACCCTAGCCACACCACTTTACGACAAGCATCCTGGTGGCAGACTAACAAATTTTTATACGCCGCATCATGACAAAAACTAATTTTTGCATATGCAAAATCAAAGGCGCCACAGAAAGTACATTCTAGTTTTCTCCTGTGTCAGTACTGACCAATTTGTGTTAGACCTGGTCGGAAACTCTGAAGACCTTTTGCCTATTTGTTTTGGGGATCTTTTTAGGTCAGTCTGTCCATGAAATATACCCCCTTGCATATTTATACCCCCCGCAAAACGAAGTTTTAGGGGGGTATACTGTTTTCAGCCTGTCCGTCATTCCGTCATTCCGTCAACATTTGGACATCTTTGCTGAATAACTTGAGTAGCTTTTGCCTGATTTGTTTCAAATTTTCACCACACTTGCACCATCAGACAATACATGTGTGGTATGAATTTAGGGGCCAAAGGGTCAGTATTGCAAGAGTTATGGGACTTTTTAAGTCTTCCTATAACATGTTTGCCATAGTACTGAAAGTACATACTTTGTGAAATCAACTCCTCTTACAGCTTTCAATGTTTCCTTTTAATATTTTGCTGAAATGTTTCAGATATATTGCAGATGTGCATGAACAATTGTCATGCTGAAAAAAATCATTTTTGACAAATTTAAAGCATTTTTAACTTAGCAAATTTTCTATAATTGCTTATATTCAATAATGGTTGGTAGTGCATACTTTGTGAAATCAACTCCTCCTAGGGCTTTCAGTGTTTCTTTTCAGTACTTTGCAGACATGTTACAGACATATTGAAGATGTGCATGAAGAATTATAATGCTGAAAAAATAATTTTTGACAAATTTAAAGCATTTTTTAACTTTGCCATTTTTCGACTATTGCTTACATACATACTTTGTGAAATCAACTCCTCCTAGGGCTTTCAGTATTTCTTTTCGGTACTTTGCAGACATGTTACAAACATATTGAAGATGTGCATGAAGAATTATAATGCTGAAAAAATAATTTTTGACAAATTTACAGCATTTTTTAACTTTGCCATTTTTCGACTATTGCTTACATACATACTTTGTGAAATCAACTCCTCCTAGGGCTTTCAGTATTTCTTTTCAGTACTTTGCAGACATGTTACAGACATATTGAAGATGTGCATGAAGAATGATAATGCTGAAAAAATATTTTTTGACAAATTTACAGCATTTTTTAACTTAGCCATTTTTTGACTATTGCTTACATACAATAATGGTTGGTAGTGCATACTTTGTGAAATCAACTCCTCCTAGGGCTTTCATTGTTTCTTTTTAATTCTTTGCAAATTTATTCCAGATATATTGAAGATGTGCATGAAGAATTTTTATGCTGAAAATTTTAGTTTTGACAAATTTACAGCTTTTTAAACTTAGCCAATTTTGACCATTTCTGCTTATATTCAATTATGGTTGATAGTACATACTTTGTGAAATCCAACTCCTCCTGGGGCTTTCAGTAATTCTTTTCAATACTTTGCAGACATGTTACAGACATATTGAAGATGTGCATAAAGAATTTTATTGGTGAAAAAATAATTTTTGACAAATTTACAGCATTTTTCAACTTAGACATTTTTCAACCATCGCTAATATACAATACGGCTGGTAGTGCATACTTTATGAAATCAAGTCCTCCTAGTGCTTTCATTGTTTTATTTGAATTCTTTGCACACTTGTTCCAGATATATTTCAGATGTGCATGAAGAATTCTTATGCTGAATAATTTATTTTTGACAAATTTACAGCTTTTTTTTTAGCATAGCCAATTTTTGACCATTTCTCATGATAAATAATGATCAACAGTGTACAGTGAAATCAACAATAATTTTACTCCCTGGGCTTTCAGTATATTATTAATTACCTTACAGACATGAGTCAGACATGTACGGAGGATTTTCATGAAGGTTTATAATGCTGAAAAGATATTTTTGACAAATTTTCTGCATGTTTCACTTAAAGGCCTTTAAGTGATTGGCCTTAGATAATTTTGCGGGGGGTATACTGAAAGCCTTGCTTGCAGCCAATTTCTAGTTTTTACAGCTACAAAATCTCTGTATATTGCATGGGTAAGCTTTCGTAATGAATCAGGCTTTCTTCACCTGTGTTTTGTTTCAGACTGGTGCTAGTGAATTAACAGATGAAGAGATCATGCAGTTAGTTGAAAGCAAACATATACCATTCTACAAGTTGGAGGGCATGCTGGGAGATTACGAGAGAGGTGTTGCTGTGCGCAGGATGATTGTCGATCAAAATCTCAGGGAATCTGGGTCAATGGAAAACTTACCATATTCAAATTATGACTATTCTTATGTTGACGGTGCTTGTTGTGAAAATGTAGTAGGATTGGTCCCACTTCCTGTTGGAGTTGCGGGTCCACTGTTGTTAGACGGGAAGTCATACACGGTTCCCATGGCAACCACAGAAGGCTGTCTGGTTGCCAGCACAAACAGGGGCTGTAGGGCCCTGAGTATGTGTGAAGGTGTTCGCAGTAGTCTTGTAGGGGATGGCATGGCACGGGGACCAGTGGTCAGGTTGCCGTCTGCAGTTCAGGCCAGTGAGGTTAAATGGTGGTTAGAAGACAGAGATAATTATGACAAAATAAAGGATAGCTTTGACATGACAAGCAGGTTTGCGAGACTCCAGAGGATACATACCGCTCAGGCTGGGAGATTGTTATACATTAGATTTATTGCCAAGACTGGTGATGCAATGGGAATGAATATGTTGTCAAAAGGCACAGAAAAAGCGTTGCATACGCTGCAGGAAAGTTTTCCGGATTTGGAAATTCTTAGTTTAAGTGGCAACTTTTGTACTGATAAAAAGCCGTCTGCAGTGAACTGGATAGAAGGTAGGGGGAAATCTGTTGTATGTGAAGCTGTTGTGAAAGCAGACGTTATTAAGAATGTACTCAAAACTTCAGCTCAAGCTTTAGTGGAACTTAATATAAGTAAGAATTTGGTTGGTTCAGCCATGGCAGGGAGCATAGGAGGACAAAATGCCCATGCTGCTAATATTGTTGCGGCCATATTTATAGCAACAGGGCAGGATCCTGCTCAGACCGTGACCAGTGCTTATTGTATAACAATGATGGAGCCCACTGGACCAAACCTAGAAGATCTCTACATCAGCTGTACAATGCCCTCCATAGAAGTCGGTACGGTCGGTGGGGGAACCGTCCTCCCTCCCCAAGCCTCCTGTCTACAGATGCTGGGTGTCAGAGGTTCGGCGGAAACCCCGGGGGAGAATGCCGGCCAGCTGGCCAGGATTGTATGTGCCACGGTCCTAGCTGGCGAACTCTCACTGATGTCCGCTTTGTCGGCGGGGCATCTTGTTAAGAGTCATTTACGACATAACAGGTCAAGCATTTTCATTGGTGCTTCTTCACCGATAGGTCAGACCAATGTCTCATCCTGCTCATCATCATTATATACTGCAGTAGATAGACAAAATGTAATGAAGTCAGAAAAACATGACACAAAATCAGAAATTACAGGTCGAGGTCACAAACAAACTGAGGACAGCCCAGGTGAAGGCCATGAAAAGAATGGTCACAGCTCAGTCCATATACCACAAATAACTAGCATAGACACTGCCAAAGAAAACTTGAAATCCAAAGAGAAAAATAATAGTGCTCAAGGGACCGAACAGTCACCTGTCAGAAAAAGAAAGGGTACCAGTCCAAGGTTATCTACCAATCAGGGTAATAATCCAAAAATAGCAACCAGTCATAGGGTAGGATCTGGTCATGTGACAAAAGATGGAGGTGCTATGGGAACTTGCATTAAACATGTATCATGATAGTGGTGTGTCTAGGATCTTCAAATTGCTTTACTGATTTCATGAGTGTTGTTGTATAGGTTAAAGAATTTTATAATAATGGTCTTAAATGTGCTTTATTTTTCTTTATAGCTAAACTGCTTTTAAGTACATGTATATGAATGCAGAATGATTCCAATAACTTTAATTCTTTATATAGATTGTTGCATATGCCAAAACCGGAACTTTAGTGTCACAATACCTCTGGATTATCGATGGTCTGATCTGAAACCCAGAAAAGAAATTTGAGCCACCGCATGAGAAAACCAACAATTTGCATAGGCGAAAACAAAGCCACAGATCAGCTTTGCGGTAACTGTGAAGCTGATCAGCGCCTTGTTTTTGCTACACAGATAGTACAATCCTTGTTCTTAAATCCGAAATTTCAAGCTTCTAGGCATCTTCTGTGACTGTACAGGTCAGTTTATGTCAGACCTGGTCAGAACCCAAATTGTTGACAGTTTGTTGGTGATTTAAGAGGAACCTGATGCAAGTACTGTACATGAAAGCAGCACCTAAGAGTAGTGGAGTTTTATGGAGAAAATATGGCCTATGATGCAAGAAAACAAGTCGTCGGGGGATTTCCGACCAGGTCTGACACAAACCAGCCTTTGCAGCTAATGAAGAGGGCTAGGAGCTTGAAATTTCAGATTTAGAAATAAGAGGAATTGTACTATCAGAGTAGCAAAAACAAAGGCACTGATCAGCTGTGCAGTTACTGCACAGCTGATCTGTGCCTTTGTTTTTGCATAGGCAAAATCTGGTTTTCTTGCGTCGTAGCTGATATTGTTCTTTTTGCATTCCATGAGTTCAGCATTTGATTCCTGTATGAACCTTCTTAACCTCATCACAAGGAAACTTTTGACATGGTATTTAAATTGATAGTCTTTAATCCTAAAAGATCTTGCGAAATCCTAAAAGATCTTGCGAAGTGCACCCCCCCCCACACACACAGACACACACAAACACTTATCTACAAGCAGTCACACTCTTCATTGGCGAGTGGGTTGGCATAGTGGTAGAGCATCAGACTCCAAGAGGTCCTGGGTTCTACAAGTGGCACGGTGTTGTGTCCTTGAGTAAGACACATTAACTCCTCAGGGTACTTATTAAACCCAGAGAGCAGTGGCTTTGTTCCAACATGCCTGAAAAATTGACTTAGATGTTAAACCTCAATACGAACAAACAAAAACACACTTTCTGCATAGAGTAGTTCAGTTGATTTAGAAGAGTGTGCATAATACACTACTTGATAACACATCTGATGAACTCGATAAGAAGCAAGAATAGGACAGTGATATATGAACTGGAATATGAGCCTCCAACAATCTTGAGTTTCTGACCAGGTCCTACACAAACCAGGCTGTACAGTCACAGATGATGGCTAGAGGCTGGAGATTTTGTATTTAGAAAGTAGAGGAATTGAACTATCCATGTGACAAAAAAAAGGCACTGATCAGCTTTGTAGTAACCTGGTTGGCGTCAGACCTCTACTACATGTTACGTCACAATGTAAAGGGTGGACAAAAATGCAGTTTTTTTGGTGTTTTATGTAAGTTTATTTCTAATATCCGTATTCGTTCTAATTAGCGCACATGCTCCAATAAGCGCACAGCTCCGGTTGTTTCCGAAAAACGCGTGCATAAGTGCACACTGCTCGAATAGTATATTGCTATTTTACACCAATTCTACACACTAATACCGCATTAGACGCATGGAAACTCAACCGTTAATGATCAAAAACTACTTTGCAACAATTTGAACACATAAATGACATCACCATTGATAGAATTGACATGGTTATTTCAGCAATTTGGTATGTTGTTTTCATTCGTAGTGTGCGCTAATTAGAACGATATTTTGTTACCTTAACTTTTAGTTATTTTGAAAAGTTAAGCGCACTGTGAGCTAATTAGAACGAATATGGTACATGTACAAGTAATCTTGTGATGAGGCTTATAGAACAGTCATTAAAAGAATTTATCACGTTAATTTATTCAAATATTTAGTTCCCCATCAAATGGGCTTTTAATATGGATAATTTGACAGATACAATAAAGAAATAATCAACATAATCACGTTAGTTTTATCTGACTTTCCCAATGGTAACATTCTACTTTGAAAATGCTTTGGATGTTTTGAAACCAACTATTTATGATCAGAGCTTACCGAGTAGGACGGAGAATCCATCTGTGCCAAGTTGGAAGAAAAAACGACAATTTGCATATGTGAAAACAAAGGCGCAGATCAGCTTCACAAAACTGCGAAGCTGATCAGCTCCTTTGTTTTTATACCCCCCGCAAAACGAAGTTTTAGGGGGGTATACTGTTTTCAGCCTGTCCGTGATTCCGTGATTCCGTCATTCCGTGATTCCGTCATTCCGTCATTCCGTCATTCCGTCAACATTTGGACATCTTTGCTGAATAACTTGAGTAGCTTTTGCCTGATCTGTTTCAAATTTTCACCACACTTGCACCATCAGACAATACATGTGTGGTATGAATTTAGGGGCCAAAGGGTCAGTATTGCAAGAGTTATGGGACTTTTTAAGTCTTCCTATAACATGTTTGCCATAGTACTGAAAGTACATACTTTGTGAAATCAACTCCTCTTACAGCTTTCAATGTTTCCTTTTAATATTTTGCTGATATGTTTCAGATATATTGCAGATGTGCATGAACAATTGTGATGCTGAAAAAATCATTTTTGACAAATTTACAGCATTTTTAACTTAGCAAATTTTCTATAATTGCTTATATTCAATAATGGTTGGTAGTGCATACTTTGTGAAATCAACTCCTCCTAGGGCTTTCAGTGTTTCTTTTCAGTACTTTGCAGACATGTTACAGACATATTGAAGATGTGCATGAAGAATTATAATGCTGAAAAAATAATTTTTGACAAATTTACAGCATTTTTTAACTTTGCCATTTTTCGACTATTGCTTACATACATACGTTGTGAAATCAACTCCTCCTAGGGCTTTCAGTATTTCTTTTCAGTACTTTGCAGACATGTTATAGACATATTGAAGATGTGCATGAAGAATTATAATGCTGAAAAAATATTTTTTGACAAATTTACAGCATTTTTTAACTTTGGCATTTTTCGACTATTGCTTACATACATACTTTGTGAAATCAACTCCTCCTAGGGCTTTCAGTATTTCTTTTCAGTACTTTGCAGACATGTTACAGACATATTGAAGATGTGCATGAAGAATTATAATGCTGAAAAAATAGTTTTTGACAAATTTACAGCATTTTTAAACTTAGCCATTTTTCGACTATTGCTTACATACAATAATGGATGGAAGTGCATACTTTGTGAAATCAACTCCTCCTAGGGCTTTCATTGTTTCTTTTTAATTCTTTGCAGATTTGTTCCAGATATATTGAAGATGTGCATGAAGAATTTTTATGCTGAAAATTTTAGTTTTGACAAATTTACAGCTTTTTAAACTTAGCCAATTTTGACCATTTCTGCTTATATTCAATTATGGTTGATAGTACATACTTTGTGAAATCCAACTCCTCCTGGGGCTTTCAGTAATTCTTTTCAATACTTTGCAGACATGTTACAGACATGTTGAAGATGTGCATAAAGAATTTTATTGGTGAAAAAATATTTTTTGACAAATTTACAGCATTTTTCAACTTAGACATTTTTCAACCATCGCTAATATACAATACGGCTGGTAGAGCATACTTTATGAAATCAAGTCCTCCTAGTGCTTTCATTGTTTCATTTGAATTCTTTGCACACTTGTTCCAGATATATTTCAGATGTGCATGAATAATTCTTATGCTGAATAATTTATTTTTGACAAATTTACAGCTTTTTTTTAGCATAGCCAGTTTTTGACCATTTCTCATGATAAATAATGATCAACAGTGTACAGTGAAATCAACAATAATTTTACTCCCTGAGCTTTCAGTATATTATTTAATACCTTACAGACATGAGTCAGACATACGGAGGATTTTCATGAAGGATTATAATGCTGAAAAGATATTTTTGACAAATGTTTTGCATGTTTGACTTAAAGGAAGTTATTAGCCTTAGATAATTTTGCGGGGGGTATACTGAAAGCCTTGCTTGCAGCCAATTTCTAGTTCCTACAGGGATAGTATAGTTCCTCTACTTTCTAAATCTAAAGTTTCCAGCATCTAGCCAACTTCTGTGATTGTGCAGTTCGGTTCATGTCAGACCTGTTCAAAAACACATTGTTGGTTTTCTCATGATGCAGCTCATCTGTGAGTTACAAACTGGAGATACCTTCCTTACTGACCAGCTACACCAATGTACATGTACAAGACATCAATGTGACAATAGGGAGTAAATACCTGTTTAGGAACAACTTGCTTGTGGACTGGTTTTTGCATCCCTGTCTCTTACATTGGTTTCTTTGTTTTTGCATCTGTCTCCCTTACATTGGTTTCATTGTTTTTGCAATCTTCTCCCTTACATTGGTTTCATTGTTTTTGCATCCGTCTCCCTTACATTGGTTTCATTGTTTTTGCATCCTTCTCCCTTACATAGGTTTCATTGTTTTTGCATCTGTCTCCCTTACATTGATTTCTTTGTTTTTGCATCCTACTCCCTTACATTGGTTTCATCGTTTTTGCATCCTACTCCCTTACATTGGTTTGTTTTTGCATCCTACTCCCTTACATTGGTTTCATTGTTTTTGCATCCTACTCCCTTACATTGGTTTAATTGTTTTTGCATCCTTCTCCCTAACATTGGTTTAATTGTTTTTGCATCCTTCTCCCTTACATTGGTTTAATTGTTTTTGCATCCTACTCCCTTACATTGGTTTCATTGTTTTTGCATCCTACTCCCTTACATTGGTTTGTTAGCTCACCTGAGCCCACTGGTCACATGACCAAGATGGCCGCCATGCCCATATATGGTAAAAACCCTTCAAAAATCTTCTTCTCCGGAACCACTGGACCGATTTCAACCAAACTTGGCATGAAGCATCGATGACTCAAGTACTACAATGTATATATAAATCATGACCCTGCGGTGACCTTGACCTATTTTACGGCAAGGTCAACATAGGTCGCCTTTGCATTTGAATGGGAAAAATTGTTAAATTGTCATTTAAAGGAAATATCTTGCAGAAAATGAGCAGTAGGACTGAATATTAATGATTCTGAAAAAAATTGGGCACCAGGGGCTCATCCGCCCCCACCCCGGGGCAATATACATGTATATTATCATAATATTCAAACATCTTCTCTGAAACCGCTCGGCCAATCAAAGCCAAATTTTACATGAAGCATCTATGGGAAGGGGGAACCAATGTGTATATAAATAATCCAGGTCACATGACCAAGATGGCCGCCATGCCCATATATGTGTAAAGATTTGGGTTCTTGAAAACAGTAACTTTTATAGCAAATGCAAGTGAAAGGCAAGATTTTATTGTTTTAACTGTATATTTGTACAATGGAGGATAGACAGGAAAGTGAAAGTGTGAAGATAGATGAAGATATTTACAAATTATGGAAAAGTATCAGAAAACTATCATGCACATCTCAAGAAATAATATCAAACTCTAATTTTATGAAAGTTTTCTTCAACTTCACTTGATTTTGAGACACCTTGCACTAAATGTCTATACACTGATGATTATATTCGTATAATATAATCTGTCTTCAACACTGTCTATTCTATTGTACACCATTCATAATAATGCACCAGCCTCTCTATTGACCAATTTGTATAAATATTGTTATCAATAAGTCTGTTTATAACAAGCAACTAAAATGCTCCATAGATTGTCTGGATATCTCAAACATTCAATGTTGGTTGATATGCATCATTATTCACAGGACCCCAGAGTGGCTTCCATAACTATGGTACTCATCAGTACAATGGCAGAGATAAAGCATCAAAGGCGAAGATGCTGGAATTAAATAAGTTACGCATACTGAGGACCTGTTCCAAAAATAATAAACTGGAATTCTCAAAGCGCAAAGAAGCTAATTCACAAAATTCAACATTTCAAAATTGCAAAGTATTCTATGTACAATGAAACATAAGACTCACCAAAGTCTTCAAAATTATTCCCATCACTATATTACTTCAAACACTGAAGCTTCTCCAATAAATCAGTATGAATTTGTTATTTTCTTCATAACAAATATCTGCATTTCAAAGTTCATTTCTTCAACATATTTTCACAACTTCATTCTACAAAATCATCTCAGTAACTGAACTAGCTGAATTCAAAGCTAATATTTTCACACACTGCTGATTTTAGTGAGTTACTTGTGATTTAACTTTGTACAAAGGGATTAACAGTTAACAATTCAAAAAATCTATACAGGTAAACTATACTGTTCAACATGAAAAACTCACATCTCAGATATTGACAAAAAATGACCATCAATTTGCTACATATGTCCCCCTTTTCAAAGATAAAATTACCAATTTTATCTAAAACCCTAGCAAATTTAGATGTCTGTATTTCTTGACAACATATCGGCAATGACATTGTGCTTTCCAGATATATGTCGTATGACAAATCGATATTCTTGAAGCATTAAGCTCCATCTTAAGAGTCTCATGTTGTTATCTTTCATTTTGTTCAGCCATTGCAGAGGATAATGATCTGTTTCAATAGCAAACTCCTTACCAATGAGATATTCTTTCAAGCTGTAACAAGCCTTTACAATTGCTAAGCATTCTTTTTCAACAATGCTATATCTTTGTTCTCTGGGAAGTAGTTTGCTGCTTATGAACACAATTGGGTGTAGATCACCACCATCTGATTGCAAAAGTACTGCCCCTGTGCCTCGATCACAGGCATCAGTCTGCAAAACAAACTCTTTGGTGAAATCTGGATTTTGTAGTACTGGGTAGGATACTAAAGCATGTTTGAGTTTGTCAAATGCAATCTGATGCTGTGGTAACCATCTTACCTTGTTTGGGTTGCTCTTCTTTGTTAGGTCTGTAAGGCATGCTGAAATCTCAGCAAAGTGGGGAATAAACCTTCTGTAAAACCCAATCATACCTATGAATGAGCGAACTTGCTTTTTGGTTGTAGGTGAAGGAATAGAGTTTATGGCGTCAATTTTCCTTTGCAGAGGGTGTACTTCTCCCCTACCAACCTTATGAGCTAAAAACTCAATTTCTTCAAATCCAAACTCACATTTGCTTGGTTTTGCTGTAAGAGATGCTTCTCTCAATGCCTTAAGTACACTTCTGATGTGACACAAATGTTCTGGCCATGACTCACTAAAAATGATAATGTCATCTATGAAAGAATCAGAGAATTCATCAAAATTTGCTAAAATCATTTTCATGAGGCGAACGAAAGTCGCACTCGAGTTTATCATTCCAAAAGGCATCACCTTAAATTGAAATTGACCGAAAGGGGTCACAAAAGAACTTTTGATTTGCGCACTGTGTGACAATGGTATTTGCCAAAATCCTTTCGTCAAGTCAATTTTACTGAGATATTTGGCCTTGCCTAACTTATTGATTATGTCTTCAAGTTTTGGCATAGGTTGTGGATCAAAAATTGTGATCTCATTCAATTGCCTATAATCTACACATAGGCGTATTGTTCCATCTTTTTTGGGTACAATAACTATTGGACTGGCATATGGACTACTGGATTTTTCGGCTATTCCAGCTTCAACCATATTATCTATTTCCTGTTTTACCTTTTCACGTAGACTATATGGGAGCATGTATGCCTTCTTTGCTACTGGTATTTCTGATTTTAGAACAACATCATGATCTATAAGATTTGTTTTCCCCGGAACATCTGTGAGAACATCAGAGAATGATTGAAATATTGTTTGTAATTCATTTATTTGATTCTTGTCTAGTTGATCATTGATCTTGATATCTGAGATAGACTCAGTAGGTGTCAATAGAGGATTTTCTATACTTACTACATTGTTTATGTCATCATCACAACCAAGAACTATATTGGATACAGCATCTTTTCCAGTGTTCTCATAATATGCTATCATATTACTTGGTGTTTCAGCTGCATCTGCCTGGAAACTATCCTCATTTCTATCAATCCATTCTTTCAGCATATTTATGTGGAAAGTCTTCTTTACCTTCCTGTTCAGTTGTATTTCATAGTCCACTGGTGACACTTGTTTCAGGACCTCATATGGCCCTTTCCAGTCTGCAAGTAACTTGCTTGTACTAGTAGGTAAAAGTACACATACCTTTTGCCCAGGACTAAGCTTTCTTGTAAATTTCTTTCTGTCATAATAAAGCTTTTGTTTCCTTTTGCTGTTGTCTTCATTACTGTGAGCTATGTCACTCATTTTTGCAAGCATTTCTCTGGTCTTCAGAAGGTAACTTACTACTGACTCTTTAACTTTATTCTCTTGAGGCTCTTCCCATTCTTCCTTTAGAATACTTAAAGGACCTCTTACATACCTCCCATAAAGCAGCTCAAAGGGGGAAAATCCTGTTGATTCTTGTGGAACCTCACGATATGAGAACAACAAATAGGGAAGATACTTGTCCCAATCATCTTTTTCATTCTCTACAAAACAGGTTAGCATTCTTTTCAACGTTCCATTGAACCTCTCTACCAACCCGTTTGCTTCAGGATGGTAGGGGGTGCTTGTTATTTTCTTTATATGTAACAATTTACAGAGCTCTTTCATTAGGGAGGATGTCAAGTTACTACCCTGGTCAGATAAAATCTCTTTTGGGATACCTGTCCTAGAAAATATTTCTATAAGCGCATTGGCTATGGTTTCAGTATCTGTCACTTTCAATGGGACAGCCTCTGGGTACTTCGTGCTGTAATCACACAAAGTAAGAATATATCTGTATCCTTTCTTTGTTCTAATCAATGGCCCTATAATGTCAATGGCCACCCTTGTAAAAGGTTCTGCCATAGGGGGAATGGGGCACAACTTAGCTTTAGAAGCCCTACCCTTGCTTACACTTTTCTGACACTTGGGACATGATCTACAGAACTTTGCAACATCTATAAATATTCCAGGCCAAAAGAAGTTTTGCATTATTCTATTTCTGGTTTTTCTACAACCCATATGCCCACCACAAGGTGTATCATGTGCTATTTCCAAAATTTTCAACCTGAAAGCTTTTGGGACAACTATTTGGTTTACAACTTCACCTGTTGCTGAATGAAAAGCTCTGTATAGTATTTTGTTTCTGAAAAAGAAACATGCATTTCTGCTCTTTACACTATCCTGACAAGCAAATTTTCTGACATTGTCCAGGGTTGTGTCTGATTCTTGATATGTGATAAGGTCTTCACATGATGTTATTTCTGAAAGAATATTTGATTGTAATGAATTACCTTCTTTCTCTGGTAGAACTTCATAGTCATCAGACTTCCATTTTGAATCAAGCTTTATCTGCTCTTGTTCAACAGACTCTTCATTTTTTGCCATGCTCCTTGTAATAATTTGTGCTGATTCAGCTGTTTTACTGGGGTATACATTACCTATATTGCCTATGACAACATCAGCAAATGGATTGTTGAGAACCAAAGCATCAACAGTGGCTGAAATGTAGGGACTCTGTATGTTAACTACTACCTCAGGGCATAATTGCGTTTCTCCATTTGCCAATGTTACTTCCCTTTTATGTAAACCAATTTGCTCTTTAGGTATAATCTTATCAGACACAAATATGGTTGTTGCTCCAGTGTCTCTAAGCATTGAAGCTTCTTTCCCGTTTATACACCCTTTCACAATTTGTAATCCATTATCAAGGTTTATCTCACTAACATCAATTTCTGCCACTACAGGTATCTGATACTGTTTCTTACCTTTACTGTCTTTCGTGGGTGAGTACATAAGACTACTGGCTTGACCTGAACCTTGTTTGTTACTTACCTCTTTCTGTGTTTCTTTGACTTTGAATGGGCATTTTGCAATCAAATGCTCAGTGCTATCACAAATGAAGCATTTTCTTTTTTCATAACTCTGATAAGTTTTAGGGAAAATACTTGCATCTGATTTTGAACTTTCATTGTTGGGCTGATCATTCATGTTTTTGTTCAAGTTAGGGTTATTTCTATTCTGATATCTAAATTGGCTTCTTTTTGATTCTGCTTCTTTATGAGCTAACTGGTATGCCTCTGATAAGGTTACAAGATTTTCAACTGAGTTTGGTTGATGCTCTCTAATCCAAGTTTGTAAGTTTGGAGATGCAGAGAAAGTTAATTGTTCCCTTAACATCAAGTCAACTAAAGCATCATAATTTCTATGAATAGCCTCAGTATCTTGCCAATGCTCAAAATAATTTCTAATTCTGACAGCATATTCTTTAAATGTTTCTCCACTCAATTGTTTACTTTGCCTGAACTTATCCCTGTATTCCCAAGAATTCAAACCATACCTGTCTAGAATTGCTCTTTTGATTTTATCATAGTCTTTACTTTCTGTGATAGACATGCGTGAATAGGCTTCAAGAGCCTTTCCACTCAACTGCGGAACTAATCTGACAGGCCATTGAGGTTTTGGCCATCTGTGAAGTGTTGCTAAGCGCTCAAAAGATGTCAAAAAGACCTCAATGTCTTCCCCTTCATGAAATTTTGGGAGTTTTACTTTAGTTTTGATTTCATCTTTTGACTCAGCCTCTTTCAATGCTATTTCTTTTTCTCTTAATTGTATTTTCTTGTACTCTAATTCCCTATCTTTTTCTCTACTTTCTAATTCTCTCTGAGCTCTGCGATCATCTCTTTCAGCATTCAATTGTTCTTTAACTGAAATTTCCTTTAAGAAATTCATCACTGCATTTACATCTTCGCCCCTTTCTATTAATTTGCTCATCCACTCTGAGGTTTTATCACTTGCCATGCTTTAAAGTAACTGTTATCTTTGTATTTCAATGAAATATGTGTAAACCGCTGCCACCACTGTAAAGATTTGGGTTCTTGAAAACAGTAACTTTTATAGCAAATGCAAGTGAAAGGCAAGATTTTATTGTTTTAACTGTATATTTGTACAATGGAGGATAGACAGGAAAGTGAAAGTGTGAAGATAGATGAAGATATTTACAAATTATGGAAAAGTATCAGAAAACTATCATGCACATCTCAAGAAATAATATCAAACTCTAATTTTATGAAAGTTTTCTTCAACTTCACTTGATTTTGAGACACCTTGCACTAAATGTCTATACACTGATGATTATATTCGTATAATATAATCTGTCTTCAACACTGTCTATTCTATTGTACACCATTCATAATAATGCACCAGCCTCTCTATTGACCAATTTGTATAAATATTGTTATCAATAAGTCTGTTTATAACAAGCAACTAAAATGCTCCATAGATTGTCTGGATATCTCAAACATTCAATGTTGGTTGATATGCATCATTATTCACAGGACCCCAGAGTGGCTTCCATAACTATGGTACTCATCAGTACAATGGCAGAGATAAAGCATCAAAGGCGAAGATGCTGGAATTAAATAAGTTACGCATACTGAGGACCTGTTCCAAAAATAATAAACTGGAATTCTCAAAGCGCAAAGAAGCTAATTCACAAAATTCAACATTTCAAAATTGCAAAGTATTCTATGTACAATGAAACATAAGACTCACCAAAGTCTTCAAAATTATTCCCATCACTATATTACTTCAAACACTGAAGCTTCTCCAATAAATCAGTATGAATTTGTTATTTTCTTCATAACAAATATCTGCATTTCAAAGTTCATTTCTTCAACATATTTTCACAACTTCATTCTACAAAATCATCTCAGTAACTGAACTAGCTGAATTCAAAGCTAATATTTTCACACACTGCTGATTTTAGTGAGTTACTTGTGATTTAACTTTGTACAAAGGGATTAACAGTTAACAATTCAAAAAATCTATACAGGTAAACTATACTGTTCAACATGAAAAACTCACATCTCAGATATTGACAAAAAATGACCATCAATTTGCTACAATATGGTAAAAACCCTTCAAAAACTCTCTTCTCCGGAACCACTGGACCGATTTCAAGGAAACTTGGCATGAAGCATTGATGGCTCAAGCACTACAATGTATATATAAATCATGACCCTGTGATGACCTTGACCTATTTTACGGCAAGATCAACATAGGGCGCCAATGCATTTGAATGGGGAAAACTTTTAAAATGTAATTTAAAGTGAAAGTCTTGCAGGAAATGGTAAGTAGGACTGAATATTAATGATTCTGAAAAAAATTGGACCCCAGGGGCTCTTGTGCATGTATACATGTATATTTCCATAATATTCAAACGTCATCTCCTCTGAAACCGCTTGGCCAATCAAAGCCAAATTTTATGTGAAGCATCTATAGAATGGGGGAATCAATGTGTATATAAATAATCTAGGTCACATGACAAAGATGGCCGCCATGCCTATATATGGTAAAAACCCATCAAAAATCTTCTTCTCTGAAACCAATAGACTGATTTCAAGGAAACTTGCTATGAAGCATTGATGGCTAAAGTACTCCAATGTATATATAAATCATGACCCTGTGATGACCTTGACCAAGTTTATGGCAAGGTCAACATGGGTTGCCTATGCATCTGAATTTGGAAAACTGTTACAATGTCATTTGAAGGGAAAAGCCAGCAGGAAATTGGCAAATGGACAGAATATTGAAGATTCTGAAAAAAGAAAATGGCCCAAGGGCTTCATCTGCCCCTGCACTGGAGTTAAATACCATAATATTCAAACATGTTTATTGGTATATGCAGCAGATCTCAGGTGAGCGTTTACAGGACCATTGGTCCTCTGGTTTTTGCATCCTACTCCCTTACATTGGTTTCATTGTTTTTGCATCCTACTCCCTTACATTGGTTTAATTGTTTTTGCATCCTTCTCCCTTACATTGGTTTAATTGTTTTTGCATCCTTCTCCCTTACATTGGTTTAATTGTTTTTGCATCCTACTCCCTTACATTGGTTTCATTGTTTTTGCATCCTACTCCCTTACATTGGTTTCATTGTTTTTGCATCCTACTCCCTTACATTGGTTTAATTGTTTTTGCATCTTACTCCCTTACATTGGTTTCATTGTTTTTGCCCGCACTGGCCACATGTGAGACAAGCAAAGTTCTGCTTGCGGGTGTGCCAGGTGGTTTTTCTCGGGGTACTCCCGTTTTCGCCCACCTACTGATTGGCCCGTCTCATATGAGCTGAATTAATCTTGAAAGGGACGTAAAACTCAATTAAAAAAAAATAAAAAAAAAATTGTTTTTGCATCCTTCTCCCTTACATTTTTTATATTGTTTTTGCATCCTACTCCATTACATTGGTTTTATTAGCTCATTACATTGGTTTTATTAGCTCACCTGAGCCGAAGGCTCACAAGGTGAGCTTATAGTATAGTAGTCGAGCCAGCGTCCCTTCGTGCATCCGTGCGTGCGTCCACATTTTCAAATTTGAATATCTCTAAGACAACAAGGCCAATCGTGACCAAATTTTATCTAAAGCATCATTGAGGAGGGGAAAGGTTGCATTAGGTTTTGGGCCAGGTCGGATCAGAACTCTGGTTTCCATGGCAACAGATAGCTCCCATAGACTTACAATGGGAAAAACATATAAAAATCTTCTTCTCTGAAACCACAAGGCCAAGAGCTTTCATATTTTGTGTGTAGCAATGTCTAGTGGTCCACTTCATAAATCCTGCCATATATGCCCCTGGGGTCCATACGGGCACGCCCCGGGGGCGTCATAGGGAAAATATAAAACAAGAGGACCAATGGTCCTGTAAACGCTCACCTGAGATCTGCTGCATATACCAATAAACATGTTTGAATATTATGGTATTTAACCCCAGTGTAGGGGCAGATGAAGCCCTTGGGCCATTTTCTTCTTTATTTTCAGAATAATCAATATTCTGTCCATTTGCCATTTCCTGCTGGATTTTCCCTTCAAATGACATTTTAACAGTTTTCCCCATTTAAATACATGGTCAACCCATGTTGACCTTGCCATAAACTGGGTCAAGGTCATCACAGGGTCATGATTTATATATACATTGTATTACTTAAGCCATAGATGCTTCACATCAAGTTTCTTCGAAATCCGTCTACCGGTTCCAGAGAAGAAGATTTTGAAGGGTTTTTACCATATATGGGCATGGTGGCCATCTTGGTCATGTGACCTTGATTATTTATTTACACATTGATTCCCCCATTATATAAATGCTTCACATAAAATTTGGCTTTGATTGGCCAAGCGGTTTCACAGAAGAAGATGTTTGAATAGTATGGTAATATACATGTATAATGCCCTGCAGTAGGGGCATATGCTGGGGTCCAGTTTTTTTCAGAATCATTAATATTTAGCCCTACTGCCCATTTCCTGCAAGAATTTCATTTTAAAAGACATTTTAAAGGTTTTCCCCCATTCAAATGCATTGGCGACCTATGTTGACCTCGCCGTAATATAGGTCAAGGTCATCCAAAGGTCATAATTTATAAACACATTGTAGTACTTCAGTCCCTGATGCTTCATGCTAAGTTTCATTGAAATCGGTCCATTGGTTCAGGAGAAGAAGATTTTTGAAGGGTTTTTACCATATATGGGCATGGCAGCCATCTTGAATATTATTGTAATATACAAGTATATTGCCCCGGGGTGGGGGCAGAACAACCCCTGGGGTCCAATTTTTTTCAGAATTACCTACCTTCAGTCCATTTGCCCATTTCCTGCAAGTTTTACCTTTCAAATGACATTTTAACAATTTTCCCCATTCAAATGCATGGGCCACCTATGTTGACCTTGCCGTAAAATAGGTCAAGGTCATCCAAAGGTCATAATTTATAAACACATTGTAGTACTCTAGTCCCAAATGCTTCATGCCAAGTTTCGTTGAAATCGGTCCAGTGGTTCCAGAGAAGATGAATTTTGAAGGGTTTTTACCATATATGGGCATGGCAGCCATCATGGTCATGTGACCTGGATTATTTATAAACACATTGGTTCCCCCTTCCCATAGATGCTTCATATAAAATTTGGCTTTAATTGGCCAAGTGGTTTCAGAGAAGAAGATCTTTGAAAATGGTGGACGACGACGCCGGACGCCGGATCATGGCCATCCTATAAGCTCACCTTGTGAGCCTAACAGCTCAGGTGAGCTAAAATCTTAAGTTACCAAAAAGGTTGGATAGGTTGCCTGGACAGAACATTAAAACTCTGTAAATTGGTCAGGGATAAATTAATCGGTCAGTTAAAAGTCCGGGAATTTCATTTCAGTCTAGAGTCGCATCACGAAAACATGTCCGTGTGATGTATACCCCCTTGAACCCCACTTTTATATAAACTAGAAAATGTGTTTATAAAACACTATGCCCCCAACTGGTAAGTCACTTTCAAGATGTAAAAATGTCCAAAATATGACTAAGTTCAAATTGTAAAAAAAAGTGACACAAATTAATCTGAGGAGTATATGCCAACCACATGCATATCTTCAAAGCATGGTCACAATGTCTGCAAAGTTTCAAAAGTATCGGTATTAAATTGTAGGAGGAGTTGCGCACACAAGGTACCCTCTATCCATTCACTAAAATGCCCCCCAAAAAATGACTAAGTTCAAATTGTGAAAAAAATGACAAAAAATAATCCAAGGATTATATCCAAACCACATGCATATCTTCAGACCATGCCCATAACACGTGTAAAGTTTTAAATGAATTGGCATGAAACTGTAGGAGGAGTTGCGCACACAAGGTACCCTCTGCCCATTCACTTTCATTGTGAAAATGCCCGAAAAATGGCTAAGTTCAAATTGCGAAAAAAGTGACAAAATTAATCTGAGGATTATATCCAAACCACATGCATATCTTCAAAGCATGGTCACAACATCTGTAAAGTTTCAAGAGAATCGGAATAAAACTGTAGGAGGAGTTGCGCACACAAGGTACCCACTATCTATTCACTTTATCAAGAATTAAAAAGGGAAATAACTCTCTCAGAATGGGCCCCTAGCCCCTTGAATTTACATGAACGAAAAAATACAGGTCCTCTTAATTTTCATATACAAACTACATACCAAATTTCAAGATTCTAGATATAACGGTTCCTGACCGAGTGCTCACGCATCACAGACAGACAGACTGACTGACTGACTGACTGACTGACTGCACGGACAGACCCAAACCAATATGCCCCCTCAACGTCTTCGAAGATGGGGGCATAAAAACTGGGGTTTGAGGGGGTATACCTATTTTTCTTATTTTTGATCCAAAACATACATTGTGGGTACTCGTTAGAACCCACAATGTATGTTTTGAGCTAAAATATTAAAAATATCCAAATTTTTCCAACGAAATTTTCAATTTTTACAGCTGAAAAAATTCTCTGTATATTGCATGGGCAAGTTTTCATAATGTCACCCTGGTTGATGTGCTTTGCAGGAAAAAAACAAAATCCAAAACAGCTGTTTTGTTTTTTTTTATATATTTTATTGTAACAATCATGTCATTCATTTGGCATAAAATCAAAAACATTGCTTTGAACAGTAAAAATGAAATGTTCATTAACAATAATATGATAATGTACATGTACTATGTACAAAACAGAACAGGAACCAATAAATTTGCAGACCAACATTATTGTGTAAAGCCAGGTCAAAATGCTTTTAAGGTACACTTTTTGAGCCGCATTACAAGAAAACAAACAATCTGCATATGCGAAAACAAAGACGCAGATCAGCTTCGCGGTAACCGCGAAGCTGATCAGCGCCTTTGTTTTCGCTACATGGATTGTAATATTCCTCTACTTTCTAAATCCAAAATTTCAAGCCACTAGCCATCTTCTGTGATGGTACTGACCAGATTGTGTCGGACCCGTTTGAAAACCACATTGTTGGTTTTCTCAAGACGCTGCTCATTTGAGCTGTACACGTAATGAGAAATCCTGCTTTTCTTCTTAATATACTGTACTACATAAATAATGTACCACTTAAATACAATGCTTGTATAGTGCAAATACTTTGACCGTGCTGCTTGACCTCATGTGAAACAGTTTTATTAACACTAGAAAAAGGGGCACCTATTTGTTCTACATGTTTTCCCAGTGCCATCATGTGAAGCATGCAGTCATACATTGATTACTATCATAGTTGCATGATTAAAAACATACTTTTTAAGCAGTCTGATCAACAAATGCATATCTATGTCAGAGGTCAAGAGGCACGGTCAAAGTATTTGCACTATAATGTTGTTGTCAACTTCTGTGGTGATGATAATATTGGCGATGTTACATCTTTACTTCTTAATGTAATTCATCCTTCATTTCAAAATAATGTCACAAATCCCAAATATTTAATGCTAGAAGTGTCTGGACGTGACCAAGCTCCACATACATGCCATGATTTAAGTAAGCATGAAAATCTGACACTGACTGCTGCATCTCTGAGTGCAATTTGAGCCACGTCATGAGAAAAACAACATTTTGCATAAGCGAAAACAAAGACGCAGATCAGCTTTGCAGTAACTGCACTGATAGTATGATTCCTCTGCTTTCTAAATCCCAAATTTCTAGCATCTAGCCATCTTCTATGCTTGTACAGCTTGGTTTGTGTCGGACCTGTTCTAACACCACATTGTTGGTTTTCTCATGACGCGGCTTAAATACTCCCTTTCTCTTGTCTTCCAACTCAAAAGCACAATGACTCAAAGATATCTACAAAATATACTTAATGTAAGTACAGTGTTAACAAGCACATTGTTTTAATATTTTATTTTATCATAAATAATGTTAAACTACACAAAACCATGCTGTGAAAACTGGGACGCAGCTCATACATTTTAACTCATTTATCCCTAGCAGTCTATTTATGGGACATGGACAAACTTTATAGCCCTAGATGTGATGCCACATCATATAGCAAAGTGGTTATGCATCTCCCCTCCTAGGCATCAAGCCCAGGCTTCTCATCTATTGGATGGGAATTTAAACCCGTCCTATTTCCATTTGTCCCTATCTGTGTAGTGGGATGTAAGACAGAAGTGCCATCTGACTCAGCTTAGTCCTTATGTAACATGTTGAGTTATTGCACATAAAGCTAAGGTTATATGGTCATAAGCAGGCAAAAATTACATGAATAGGCAATAATATTAAACTTGAAATTTGATCTAGTTTTAAGAGTTTGAACATATTACATGCACTTAGCTATTCTCATTGGTTTTACATAGCTTCCCATTTTATCTGTGTAATTTGAGCCTTCGCATGAGAAAACCAACAATCTAGGGTTCCGACCAGGTCCGACACAAACCGGCTTGTACAGCTGCAGCATGGGAAAACCAACAATCTGCACAGGCGAAAACAAAGGCGCAGATCAGCTTCGCAGTTACTGCTAAGCTGATCATCGCCTCTGTTTTCACTAAATGGATAGTACATTTCCTCTACTTTCTAAATACAGGCCAACCTCATTATAACGCTATCTTTGGGGTCCATGGAAACAGACCGTGTTATAAGTGAACCGTGTTATAATGAGGTTACTTTCTATAGACATATAGTAAAATAATAAATTTGGGAGCCATGTTATATTGAAAACCGCATTATAATGAGGCGCATTATAATGAGGTTGAAGTGTACAAAATTTCCAGCCTCTAGCCATCTTCTGTGCTAGTACAGCTCTATTTGTCAGACCTGTTCTAAAACCACATTATGGGTTTTCTCATGACGCAGCTCAAATGTTCTTGATTCAGCAGAAGCGAAAAAATGGCCATGGATATATTTTCATAAAATGTGCCGGACGTGAAGATTGATCACAGGTCTGCCTTGTTAGAAAATGGAAGCTGAGCTGCGACGCGAGAAAACCGGTCTTCGGGGTTTCTGACCAGGCCCGACACAACTATAGAACTAGTTGTAATTGTCATCCTCCAAACATTTGAGCCGCCTCGTGGGAAAACCAACAATGTGGTTTCCGAACAGGTCTGACACAAACCGGTCTGTACAAGCACAGAAAAGAGCTAGAAGCTTGAAATTTCGGATTTAGGTAGAAGAGGAATTGTACTATCCGAGTAGCGAAAACAAAGGCGCTGATCACCGCGAAGCTGATCTGCGTCTTTGTTTTCGCCTATGCAGATTGTTGGTTTTCCCATGAGGCGGCTCATTTGTGTCAAAATACATGTTATTTGGTTTATGAGGATACTTGAACAAAGTTCTACTCCACCGTATACAAGTAAATGTACAACAAATACACTGTTGATTTTTTTAAAATTGATGAAAACAAGTTTTAAATATGGCCACAATAGTACCTGTGCTGACAGATTGCATCAGTAATTCGAGAATAAGTTTAAAACCAAAAACATGAGAAAACTTTTTGTATATGAGCCATGTTATGAAAAAACAGGATCTTTGCCTATGCGAAAACAAAGGGGCTGATCAGCTGTGCAGTAACTGTGCAGCTGGGGTTAGTAACTCGAAGGCACCGTAAGTTCCCCTTCTTACGACATACTTACGATGATCTTAAGATGAACGCCTTAGAATTTATGCCCTTGCTACTCCAGCTACTCTAAAATACCGTAACTTTTTTAAATGAAACGTGCCACTTCAAAGGATAATACGATGCTAAGGTGGCTTGAGTTTACCATAAAGTTACGATGCTGGTCAGTGTTCACCGTAACTTAAGATCCTTTTCAGTTATTCACCATAATCCCTAAGAGATACTTAAGTTGATCGTAAGATGATCTTAAGCTTAAGATAGCTCTGAGTTACTAACCCCTGATTTGCACCTTTGTTTTCACTAAAGCGCAATTCCTTTTCTTCCTAAATTTGAAACTTCAAGCTTCTAGCCATCTTCCGTAGGTGCACTGGCAACTTTGTGTCACACTTGGTCGAAAAACCCCAAAGACCTTTTTTCATATCACGGCTCATATGTGAAAACAAAGAAGCAGGCTAGTTGTGCATACTAACTGTACAGTGGCCAACTGATCCATCAGGAAAACATGTCCGTGTGATGAATACACCCTTATACCCTTGCATCATACAGTAAAACTGGGGTATGCAGGGGTATACCTATTTTTCTTATTTTTGCTCCAAAACATAGATTGTGGGTACTCATTAGAACCGCCTTGTCAAGGCGGTTCTAATGAATCTATGTTTGGCACAAAAATAAGAAAAATATAAAAATTAATATCATGAAAATTGAAAATTTTCAATGGTGAAAAAAAAAATCTCTGTATATTGCATGGGCATGTTTTCGTAATGCAGTAACTTTGTTTTCAGTACATGGGTAGAGCAATCCCTCTTTTTTACAACATCCAAATTTCAAGCCCCTGACTTCTGTGGGTGTACAACCTGGTTTGCGTGAAACCGGGTCAGTAACCCCAAACACTGTTTAAGCCACATCAAGAGAAAACCAGTTTATTGCCTCAGCAAAATCTAAGATGCAGATCAGCTGCGCAGTACATGTATTTGCAACATAGATAGTACAATCCCTCTTCTTTTTAAAAACTAGATTTCAAGCTTCTAGCCTTTTTCTGAGACTGTACAGGCTGGTATGTGTTGGGCCTGTCAGAAACCCTGAAGACAGTTCATCTAGCAAGTGTCAAGTTTCATATTGTCATGTGATATTCTGATAATAACTTGTTTATCAGATAATAATCTTACATTTGAAGCGTAATATTAAAATCACAGCAAAGAAACGGCAATTTAAGCATCCATACAAACTGACTGAAAATTGTATATTCAGTTCTATCATCAGTGTACAAAAAGTTTGTGGAAAACCAACATTTTGCCTACGCGAAAACAAAGGCGAAGATCAGCTTCGCAGTAACTGCGAAGCTGATCAGCGCCTTTGTTTTCGCTTCACGGATAGTTCAATTCCTCTACTTTCTAAATCCGAAATTTCCAGCCTCTAGCCATCTTCTGTGCTTGTACAGCAAGGTTTGTGTCGGACCTGTTAAGAAACCACATTGTTGGTTTCCTCATGACGTGGCTCATTTGTTTGCTTGTTGAGTTAGTGCCTAATATCCATAATCAACTAAGTCTATGGCTGTACTTCTAGACTTTGATGCCATTACATTATGAAACCAAGCCCATAATAGGTATGTGTACATATTGTTTTTAAATTGTAACAAGAAAATTTTCATTTGAAAAAATATACTTTTTTATTATTCTAGCTCAAAACATAGATTGTGAGTGCATGTTACAACCACCTTGACTAGGCAGTTCTAACAAGTACCCACAATCTATGTTTTGGATCAAAAATAAGTAAAATGTTTAACCCTGTATACCCCAGCTTGAATGTGGGGTGTAAGGGGTATTTATTTCTTGGGCATGTTATCCTAATGTACTTAGGTTGTAAAAAAATATACAATAGGAAGCTGTGGCTTTGTCTTACAAAAAGACTAATCATTTAGTGCTTTAAATCCATGGTCAACAGCTTTGTCGGTCAGTTATCAGTGCTAAGTGGTAGTTTACCAGTGGTTAGTGTATATTTCTTTCATCACAGATAAAATTGGAAGAGGAAGAATGGCTGTAGAAACATGAGCCGCATCATGAGAAAACCAGACTATTGCCTTTGCGAAAACATAGGGCGCAGATCAGCTGTGTAGTAACTCTACAGCTGATCAGCGCCTTTGTTTTCGCTACACAGATAGTGCAATGCCTGTTCTTACTAAATCCGAAATTTCAAGCTTCTAGCCATCTTCTGTAGGTGCACAGGCCAATTTGTGTGGGACCTGGTCGGAAGCCCTGAAGAACGTTTTTCTCATGCCCTGGCTCATATGAGCCGCGACGCGAGAAAACCGGTCTTCGGGGTTTCCGACCAGGTCTGACATAAATCGGCCTGTACACTTCCAGAAGCAGGCTAGAAGCTTGAAATTTCGGATTTAAGAAGAAGAGAAATTGTACTATCCGTGTAGCGAAAACAAAGGCGCTGATCAGCTTCGCGGTTACCGCGAAGCTGATCTGCGCCTTTGTTTTCGCCTAGACAAAAATCCCGTTTTCTCACGATGCGGCTCATATATTCATGACCAAGACTTTAAGATCTTTCACGACCCTGCTTCCTTACAAATCCAACCCACTACCAATCAAGCTATAGCACACAACTGCAAAGCTTGATTTACTGTGGCCTTAACCTTAGTGGCCTTGACCTACTTTAATCACACCATTATCTCATCTTCATCTGAATTTTCAGTCGAAGGCACCTTAAACTTTGTACTGTCATATGAAGAAAATCTTTTGGCACTAGGGTGTTCAAGTGAGCTGGGAGTAAATTTCAAAGGCTGAGTCAACTTTGGTGAAGAATTAGGTGTAACATCCCTTGATCTTGGCTGTGGTATATCCAGCCCCGAGGCACTGGAGTTTTGTTTCTTTGAATTAAAACTTGAACGTAAAGATAATTCGCCTCTTGAAGGATAATCAGTTCTGGCCAAGCTGGATTTAGATTTGAACGATATTCCGTGTAAAGGTCCTTTTGATTCTTTTGTTTCTGTTCGCTGTTTTTGTTCAGGTGTATTTTTGATCTCTGACCCTTGTGACCTTGAATCAGGCATCTCAAGGTCATGGTTATCTTGAAACGTTTGTTCATTGGTTACTATGGTAACTGCACTACTATTTTTATCACAGACAGTTCTCTGATCACAAGATACGGCATCATTTCTATTATGTTCCATAATGTCCATCGTAGCTTTGTCCAAACTTTTTTGTTTCACAGGTTTAGATGTTCGCTTGTGGGGTGTGCTAGACCGTCTTTTTGGAACAGGTTGCAACTCATATGGTGCTTTTGCTGCAAAAAGATAAGAACATAATTATCATTTTAATATAAATATTCATGTGTAACGTACATCCCCTGACACACTACTTGTATATAACAGATCTGGGGTGTATAGGGGTATACCTATTTTTCTAAATTATGATCCAAAACATATTGTGGGTACTCGTTAGAACCAACCCGCCTAGGTCATTCTAAAATCTACCCACAATCAATGCTTTGAGCAAAAATATTGAAAATATCATATATATATATATATATATATATATATATATATATATATATATATATATATATATATATATATATATATATATATATATATATATATATATTTTTTTTTTTTTTTTATGAAATTTTCAATTTTTACAACACTAAAACTCTGTTTATTGCACCGGTGTGTTTTTAAAATGAATCAAAACATAACCACAGAATCATCCAGTAATGTTAGTACAAGTTTTCAAATTTGCACAGTAACTTCATACTTGTATTTTGTTAAATTAACATCCCAGGATTATCATAAATTCCTGAACTGCTTGAATCTTCGTTCTTATGCTAGGAGCAACAGGCACTGTCACATGGTACATGCAATCTAATTCATTTATTTCAGACCAGACTGATATGAGCCGCATCACGAGAAAACAGGATTTTGCCTATGCGAAAACAAAGGGGCAAATCAGCTTCGCAGTAACTGCAAAGCTGATCAGCGCCTTTGTTTTCGCTACTCAGATAGTACAATTCCTCCTCTACTTATAACCAAAATTTCATGATTCTAGCTTTCTTCTGTGGGTGTATAGGCCGGTTTGTGTCAGACCTGGTTGGAAACCCCAAGACCAGTTTTCTGGTGACACGGCTCATATGATCTTTTGTTTTGCCATATGATATGACAGCAAATCACATAGTTTCTTATGGTGCAGTACTTCTACATGAAATTGGACTACATCAATTATAAGTTTGTTTTCAAATGATTGCAGAATTTTTAGATCAAATCTGTTTTGCATCAAAGAATTATCCGTTACATATGGTAGTTTTCAGGCATCGAGCTAGCTCTGACAAGCTAGAAATCTACTTTCTATGTTACAACAAGCCACAAACAGTAGGCAAAGGATTCAGTTGGCAATGAGAGGGTCACTCAATGACATGATTACTGAATGATAGGATCACTCAATGACAGTATCACTAAATGACAGAATCACTGAATTACAGGGTAACATAATGACATGATCACTCAATGAGAGGGTTACTCAATGTCATGATCACTCAATGACAGGATAACTGAATGACAGGATCACTCAATGACAGGATCACTCAATGACAGGATTTCTCAATGCCATGATCACTCAATGATAGGATCACTCAATGACAGTATCACTAAATGACAGAATCACTGAATTACAGGATAACATAATGACTGGTTCACACAACCATAGGATCACACAATGACATGACCACTCAATGGCATGATTACTGAATGACATGATCACTCTGTGACAGGATCACTCAATGACAGGAACACTGAAAAATATGATCACCCCATGACCTGATCACTCAATGACAGCACCACTCAATGGCAGGATTACTCAGACATGATCACTGAATGACATGATCACTGAATGACATGATCACTGAAGGACATGATCACTCAATGACAGGATTACTCAATAACATGATCACTGACTGACATGATCACTCAATGACAGGATTTCTCAATGATAGGCCCACTAAATGACAGGATCACTGAATGACAGGATTACTCAATGACATGATCAGTCACTGACAGGACCACTCAATGACAGGATCACTCAATAACATGATCAATGACTGACATGATCACTCAATGACAGGATCACTGGATGACAGGATCACTCAATGACATGATCACTCACTGACAGGACTACTCAATGACAGGATCACTGAAAAATAGGATAACTCAATGACATGATCACTTGATGATAGAACTACTCAATGACATGATCTCTTAATGATAGGATCACACAATGGCATGATCACTCAATGACAGGATCCCTCTGTGACATGATCACTCAAATGACAAGTTCACTGAAAGATAGGATCATTCAGAGAGGTCATGAACTAAAGCCGCCAAATGTATCCTTTGCCCAAATGTACTACATTACAAAATCACACAATATTGTGTTAGTTCTTCTACAACTAGATATATTAGAGTATGTACAAAATATCCTGCACCATATTGTCACAAAATCAGAATTAATGTTACCATTCAGTTATACCCAATTTTTGTATACCCAAAGTTTGGTAATGAATTGAAATGCACATATTGAAACTGTGAAAAAAGACTTTGTGTTGATACAGAGAAAGAAACATTCTACCATGGTCCCAGAAGGCATATATGCGACATCATGAGAATAACTACTTTTAACATATATGAAAACAAAGACACAGTTCAGCTGCGCAGTAAGTCCACTACTGATCAGCGACTTTGTTTTCCATATACAGATAGTACACTTCCTCTTTGACTTTAATCCAAAATTTCAAGCTTCTAGCCTTCTATTGTGACTGCAAGCCCACTTTTATATAGTAAAACTGCAAGCCAACTTTTATATAGTAAAACTGGGGAATACAGGGATATACCTAATTTTCTTTTTTTTTGATCCAAAACATAGGTTGTGGGTACTCGTTAGAACCGCCTCGCTGAGGCGTTTCTAACGTGTCCCCACAATCAATGTTTTGAGCTAAAATATTAAAAATATCAATTTTTTCCAATGAAATTTTCAATTTTTACTGCTGAAAAAAAATCTGTGTATATTGCATGGGCGTGTTTTCTTAACTGTACAGTTTGGCTTATGCTGGACCTTGTCTGAATCCCCAAAGACAGGTTTTCTATTGATGCCGCTCATATGAGCCGCGACGCGAGAAAACCGGAGCATCCGACAAAGTCTGACACAAACCGGTCTGTACAGTCACAGAAGCAGTCTAGAATCTTGAAATTTTGGATTTATGAAGAAGAGGAATTGTACTAACAGTGTAGCGAAAACAAAGGCCCTGATCAGCTGTGCAGTCTGCACCTCTGTTTCGCATAGGCAGGAATCCGGTTTACTCACGATGCCGCTCATATGACGTTGGAATGTCATGAAATCAGAACGTAACATCAACATAGTTGTAACGTCACTGACGTCATGTACTAGTTGTAACGTCACTGACGTCATGTACCAACTGAGCTACATACTACAACAAAACCTCACCAGTCCTTATCTACTCCAAGAGCCGCCCTCTACAAGGAAGAAAACAGAAAACATGCAACAGATCATCTAACAACCATTTAGCACATCTGGTTAGTGTCTACACTGTAAGGCATTCCAACGCTGCATCTTTTTTGGATATAATGTCCCTATGGTAACTCCAAAATTCAACTTGATAACATGCCATCAAACTCACTAGCTCAGGCCCCAAAGTTATAAAATATTTTTCATGCTCAGCTCAGCCGAGCATGAAATTTAAACTGAAATTACCAAAATTTGATGAAATTTCAGGTTAAGATTGCCAAAGCCTGTAATTTATCCTGTTCATAAATGTTAAAATGCCAACAATTGTTGGCATTTTAACATTTATGAGCAGGACAAATTTTAGTCTCAGGTGAGCTGAGCATGAAAATTTTTTTTATAACCTCGGGACCTGGAGTCAAACATTGTCTTTGTCAGTGGCCTACTGTGCTACATCTTAGTTGAACTGTACAAGCATGGCATAATGAAACCATCAGAAAACTACTATATAAAGCAGCAGAAAAAGCTCTTCGATATTTGATGCAAATAAAGACTAGAGACTACTGATAAAGCCTTATTTATACTTGATCATGCTCATATGATATAGAATACATTTTCAACAACAAGAAATGAGCTACATCATGAAAAAGCCTGCTTTTTTGAATATGGAAAAAAAGCTGCACAGGACTTAAGCAGCTTATTTGTTTTTGCTACTTAAGTACCAGAAATCCAATCTTCTTTCTTCTTAAAGAACTTACTACTTTACCAGCCTGTCGACTCACAGAACACTAGAGGCTGGATTTAAGAAAAAAACAGATTGTACTATCCGTGTAACAAAAACAAAGGCGCTGATCAGCTGTGCAACTACCTGTACAGCTGATCTGCGCCAATGTTTTCGCATATGCAGATTGTTGGTTTTCTGGTGCTGCGGCTCAAATTAAAATACAAAAGTTTACAATTTCTTGGCACAACAGTAACTATGAATTTAGATAAAAGATAAACTATACCAAAAAAGATTAAACAGACTTAATTCAGAAAGGGATGCAACATTGAATGGTATAAACTGTGGTCAACTTTTTTAGTCTTCAAGTCAACAGAATTTTAGGAAATGGCAATAAACAAAAAAATGTTGCACCCCCTTTTGAGCAGAATCATGAGAAAACCTGGTATCAGGGTGTGTTTGATCAGGTCGGACACAAAACAAGAGTGTATTGCCACTGATAATAGCTACTAAAGATTTTTAAAAGATGAGAGATTGTACTATCTTGGTGGCAAAAACAAAGGCAATATCATCCGTGCAGTTAGTGTTTTTTGTATCTGAAATAAAGAAAGTTTTCTCATGATGCAGCTCACATAAAATCTCCCTAACACAAGGTGAAACTAAGAATTTCTAATCAAGTCCCAGCTAAAAGGTGCATCTGGTGTTAAACATAGGAATCAAACATGATTTTCCATTTATTAACATTCGCTAGGTTCCGAGGGGTGTTAAAACCGAGGGCTTACGCTATCTGTGTAGCGAAAACAAAGGCCCTGATCAGCTTCGCGGTTACCGCAAAGCTGATCTGTATCTTTGTTTTGGCATAGGCAAAAATCCTGTTTTCTCATGACACGGCTCGAATTATCTTCAATTATCCTCGGTTATCATCAGATGCATCCTTTATTTGGTCTTCTGAATCCAACATGCATATACATCAGGAAAACGTGCCTGCATATACCCCTATTATACCCCATTTTTATATAGTAAAACTGGGGAATACAGGGGTATACCTATTTTTCTTATTTTTGCTCCAAAACATAGATTGTGGGTACTCGTTAGAACCGCCTCGCAGAGGCGGTTCTAACAAGTACCCACAATCAATGTTTATAGCAAAAATTTAAAAAATATTATTTTTTTTTCCATATGATATTTTCAATTTTTACAGCTGAAAAAAATCTCTATATATAAGCAGCCTCGTGGGAAAACCAACAATTTGAATAGGCGAAAACAAAGGAGCAGATCAGCTTCGCGGTAACCGCGAAGCTGATCAGCGCCTTTGTTTTCGCTTCACGGATAGTACACTTCCTCTGCTTCTCACATCCTAAATTTCAAGCTTCTAGCCTGCTTCTATGCTTGTACAGCTTGGTTTGTGTCGAACCTGTTCGGAAACCACATTGTTGGTCTTCCCACAAGGTGGCTCATATTTCATGGGCAAGTTTTCGCAATGTAGCAGATAAAGTAACAGAATCTCAGGTTCTATTTTTCTATAAACAAAACTGAAAAAAAGAAGGAAACTGAAAATTACTATGGGATAAGAACTAATAGAACAGCTATAATAGCAGAGCTTGGCTGTTTTTTGCAGGATGATTATTCTGACAAGGTGTGTTATAGACAGATTCCGAGCCACTGGCTCAACACTTGAACCTTTAAATCTTACATTGACATTCTGGGTCACGTGCAGCTAAGCTGTTCAAGTAAAATATAAGATTAGTGCAAACAATGGAGGTAGATGCTAGTAGGTATTTTCAATTCTTTTATCTCCTTTATATGGCTTGATCAAGAAAAACTCAGTGAATGCTATTCTACTTCTACGATATTTTCCTCTTGAAACACATAAAACATTTGAGCAAAACCCTTGAAAGTGTCTTTGAAATGTTGATTTTTTTTCCAAGACTAACACTGTGGAAAACGAAAATAAGATTTAAAGTGTTGAGCCATAAGGTGGCTCCGAACATGTCTATTACCCACCATGATTGTTCGGAAGCAATAAAATGAGGTACTCAAATTATTGAATGAAATGAACAGCATCTTGAGAAAACCGGAATTTTGCATATGTGAAAACAAAGGTGCAGATCAGCTGTGCAGTAACAGCACAGCTGATCAGCACCTTTGTTTTCGCTACTCGGATAGTACAATTCCTCCTCTACTTATATCTAGAATATCAAGCATCTAGCATTCTTCTGTGACTGTACAGGCCGGTCTGTGTTGGACCTGGTCGGAACTTCCGAAGACCGGTTTTCTCGCGTTGCGGCTCAAATGCTTACAAAATGGAAAACATTGTCACATCTCTGAGCTTTAACTTATTTTTTACAGTGTAAAGACAGTATGACAGCCAAGCTCTGCACCAAGCAATAGATATTTTCCTCCGACTCACTTTGAAAGCCTAGCACTCAAGGCATTAAACCTGGCTGCAATATAAAATACCACTAAAGTGTCAGTTAGTCGTCACTAAAATCTCATGGTACTGTTAGTTGTGGCTCCGACAAAATCTTGCTGTATATTAAGTTGTGATATGCAAGCAAAGTTTGAGTGTACTGTTAGAAACAATATGAGCTGCATCACGAAAATACCTACATTTTACATATGCAAAAATAAAGGCACATATCATACTACAAAACTGATCAGCACCTTTGTTTTGCAACGCGGATAGTACAATTCCTCTTCTTTTTAAATAAAAAATATCCAGCCTCTAGCTATCTTCTATGCTTGTACAGCTCAGTTTGAGTCGGACCTGTTTGGAAGCCACATTGTTGGTTTTCTCATGTCGCAGCTCATTTGCCTCATAAGCAAAGCCTCATGAATAAAATTAAAAACCACCATAATGAATTGAAATTTTATCAACTAAGAAAACTAAAACTTACTTTCTAGTATGAATTGATTAAAATCAAATACTCCCTCTATCTAGGTTTCTGTCGTAACATGTCACATTCTCTAATGAGCCAGGTCATGAGAAAACCAGAAAGTCTAGCAATAACTTTGTTTTTGCTACACAAATATGATGTCCGCTCTTCAACTTAAATCGAAAATATCAAACTTCTAGCCTTCTTCTGTGACAATACACGCCCAATTTGTGTTGGCCCTGGTCGGAAATCCCCTAGACTCTTTTTTTCCTCGTGACGTGGCTCATTACAAAGTGGCTATTTATTTTTAAGGGTGTGAGACAGAAGACACTACAAAGTAAGCATATAAAATGAGCCGCCTCGTGGGAAAACCAACAATGTGGTTTTTGAACAGGTCCGACACAAACCGGTCTGTACAAGCACAGAAAAGAGCTAGAAGCTTGAAATTTTGGAGTGAAGTAGAGGAGGAATTGTACTATCCTAGTAGCGAAAACAAAGGTGCTGATCAGCTTCGCGGTTACCGCGAAGCTGATCTGTGTCTTTGTTTTCGCATATGCAGATTGTTGGTTTTCCCATGAGGCCGCTCAAATAAAAGAAAACAATAAGTTTGTGATCTGGGTACAGAATGAAAAGCTAAAACCACCCCACAGCGTCTTACCATGAAAAGGACCCTACAGAATAAATGGAAAATTGTTTCAATTCTCATATCCATTTGTGAGGAATGGGATTATTCTATATGAGCCGCCTCGTGGGAAAACCAACAATGTGGTTTCCGAACAAGTCCGACACAAACCGGCCTGTACAAGCACAGGAAAGTGCTAGAAGCTTGAAATTTTGTGTTTAAGAAGAAGAAGTGTGCTATCCGTGTAGCGAAAACAAAGGAGCTGATCAGCTTCGCGGTTACTGCAAAGCTGATCTGCGTCTTTGTTTTCGCATATGCAGATTGTTGGTTTTCCCATGGGGTGGCTCATATATCTAAGACATCTCCGTGGCGCAGTGGATATGTCACTCGCTTTGTAAACCAGGGGTCGCAGGTTCGACCCCGAGCTTCTCCAGTCTGTCGGACGAGACTATAAATCGAGGTCCCTTCTCCATATGACCTTAGCTGTTGGTGGGACATTAAACCCCAATCAATTATCTATATAGCTCCAAGCATCAGGAGAATAATTTTAGATGGTTCGTTGATTTGTGGTTAAACGTGTATTATCTACCTCATTAATATTTGATGGAAATATTAACTGCCTCGTGGTGAACAAATCATCATGTCACCCTCACTCAAAGGTAACAATATACAATTGTTGCCGATAAGTGCACAGATACTTGGGGTTACTGTCTAGATTTTGCAAAAAGCTAATACTTGTACTTTTTTTTAAAAAAACTTATGCTTGTATTTTTTCTTCTTCATTTAGCTTTTCTGCATTAGTCCTGACCTTATACAATTAGAAAAATATGTCTAGAATACATAAAAAGCATTAGAAATACTGATAAGCAATCACTAATGTAAAGAAAAAACACAAGATAAACAACTTCGCTTTTCTAAATTCTCGACCGTCACTTTGGAAAGACAAACTGATTCACTAATCTGTAACTTACAAGAATCTTATATATCAGCATGTCCGGGAATCATTACGCTTCAAGCGGATACAAAAAGCATTAAAATATTCCGTTGCATACCCACAAAATCGGCTGTTAAACAACGATTCTCATCGCTACTGCACTGAGGTGGCCGGAAGTAAATAATGGATGTGACTGGATTCCGGAAGTACGTTTTAAAACGGCGAAAACGGGTAACCAGCGATCAAACCAAAAGTAAACTCTTATTGCGTCAGACTTGATTGACCAATGAAAACAAGCGGTCCAGTCACATGGCAATTTGGATTTGGTTGCATCATACCTGACTGACCAATGAAAACAAGCGGGCCAGTCACATGGCAAACAGGATTTCCTTTACTGTAAACAACTGTGGCCACCTCAGTGCGGTAGCGATGAGAACTGCTGTTTAACAGACGATTTTGTGGGTATGCAAGGGAATAATTAAATACTTTCTGTGTCCGTTTGAAGCGTAATGATTCCCGGACATGCTGGTATATATAAGATTCTTGTAAGTTACGGATTAGTGAATCAGTTTGTCTTTTCAAAGTGAGTGTCGAGAATTGTAAAAGCGAAGTTGTTTATCTTGTGTTTTTTCTCTACATTCAGGATGGCATATCAGTATTTCGATTGCTTTCTACAGATTCTAGACATTTTTTCTAATTTTGCAAGGTCACGACTATTGCAGAAAAGCTCAAAAAAGATAACAAAAAATATAAATGTAAGTTTTGAAAAACAAAAGTACAAGTATGAGCTTTTGAAAAAAGTCTAAACAGTAACCCCAAGTATCTGTGGTTAAGTGAGGGTGACATGACAATTTGTTCATTTGAGGCAGGCAATATTGCCCGAAGGTAATATAACCTGTTGAGGGTGAACAAATCGTCATATCACCCTCACTCAAGGGCAACAATCTCAAATGTATAATGTCATGGAGACGGGGCCTCGGTTTACAGTCTCACCCGACAGACTGGAGAATCAAACATGCCATCCCTGGTTTACAAGGTGACTGACTTAACCACTGCACCACTGAGGCCTTTATTATATTTAATAAATTAATTAAAAGCAAACAGTGTAGCCCCAGTTGAGTATGTACCAGAGAATGGGTGTACTATTAGCTCACCTTGTGAGCCAGCCTGGCCCCGAAGTTATAAAACTTTTTTCATGCTCAACTCAGCTGATAGGAATAGTTCACAAATACCATATTAGCCAAAATCAGTTGAAAATTCTGACATGAATCCCATAAGACAGTAATTTATCCTGCTTATAAATGTTAAAATGCCAACTGAGTTGAGCATGAAAAATGTTTATAACCTCCGGTCCTGATAACTCAGGTGAGCTAACAGATCATCATGTGTGCATCTTAAGCTAACCCTAACCCATATGTGACAAATGGTCTAGCCCATCATTAACATTTGGGTAAATCCACTTTGCTTTTTAGGGGCATCAGGTGATTTTGAAATCTTATTTCATTATGAAATTCCTTTAAGCAAACAGAACAGCCCCAGATGAGACGCCGCAAATTTATTTTGTGGCGTCACATCTGGGGCTCTATTGTTTGCATATGTCCTGTAAAAAGGATACAAGGTTTATAATTCCTTGAGAGGGTATTGAGCATACACTGCTTTTGCAAAATGCATAACATTGCAGTTTCTGTGTGAAAATTACAATATTTCACAAGGTGTTAATGTGCCTATGAGTGGAGTACCAAGTACCAGACACACACTTAATACTGAAATATCCCTAATTAAAAATAAAAACTTATATATCAAATATGAAATCCATCTACATGTATATCAATTAGATTGTCACACCAAGACTATTATCTACCCATTTCCCATGCAAACTTTGTACCTAGGGCACCTAAAAGCATTGCTAAACCCAATGGATCCACATGTTTGGGTTGTTTTTGTTTTTTTTTAATCTCAGATCCCATTTTAAAATTCAAGCACATAACCAGTATATACATTTGCACATCTATGAGCCAATCACACACATTATGATAAAAACATGAGTTATGATTCTCTGATTAATGATTGAAGTACACATGATCCGATCCAGCCAGACTGAACAGAGCAAATGAACTATATTTGTTTATTTGTTTGATTTGTAGCTTTGTGTCACAATGAACTATAAAAATCCTGATTTACTTTTTGACTGTAAAAAGTCCTTGTTATCTAGTATCTGAAAGTCATGCGCCAAGGATATGCAAATGAGAACACAATCACAAACATCTGATTGGCTGAAACAAAAGGTCACCAGCCACTCAAACTTTTAAATGAATCCATTAGATCAAAATTAAGTACAGATAAGTCCATTTGCTCTGTGTCAACTGAACTGATTGGCTGTCAGTATAGCAGTGGGAGTAGTCAAATAATATCTGGCCAATCAGCTGCCGGTATTCAATAAATCTGGCCAATGAGCTGGCAGTACCAACCTGTTGAGTCCATCAATTCCTCCTGTCCATCTTCCATGTCATCTGTTCCTGTACTGTCCATGTCATCAATAGATAACATCTCATCATCGGAGCTACAGTGACGGTACTCCAACACGGGTAAGTTTGACGTCAAATCATCTCTACAATTACACAACCAAAAGTAATGCCTAGGTTACATTTACCCCGATCATCATATGGTTTTTCGGTCTGCGATTTTCCCTATGATTTTTTAGACATCATAGGTGATCATGGTCTATGACGCATGTGCGATTTCTTGCTCTGGCTTTCGTCCATGTTCTAAGTCAGAACCGTACAGAGGTCGTAGGGAAATTGTAAGGAAATTGTATGGTATCTGCACACTTTTAAGTGGAAATGGTATGGAAACTGCGATGTCCGCGGAGTATCTACCATTTCTGAATGAGCCCTTGCAGTCTCCCTACGATCACCATACGAGTTTTACCTCACAAATTATAATAAAAATCATGCAGTGACTGCACGATCATTGCAGGGTCTCCGTATAATGCAAAACTTGGTATCATATGATCATCGCAAACTAATCGTAGGCCAAAGTAACTTAGGCATAAGCAATGACCAGACAAGTCCCACCCAAAAAACCCAGATGGGAAAAAATTGAAAATTGGGTACTGATACAAAGAGAAAATATTAAAAGCTGAGTGAGCAGATATTTCCCTTTCATGCTTGATCTTTGAAAATTATTTTCCCTTCACGGACTTCAATCTAATAATATGAGCCATGTCATGAGAAAACCAACATTTTGCAACTGTGAAAACAAAGGCGCAGATCAGCTTTGCAGTAACTGCGAAGCTGATCAGTGCCTTTGTTTTCACTACACGGATAGCATAATTCCACTACTTTCTAAATCCAAAATTTCCAGCCTCTAGCCATCTTCTGTGCTTGTAAAGCTCGGTTTGTATCGGACCTATTCGAGGACCATTGTTGGTTTTCTCATGACGCGGCACATATGTCTTGTCAGTTGTTACTTTTAAACAAGTTCATTACACATCAAAGTGGACTGAAAGTATGAAAACGATAGCCTTATTTAATGGTCTATCACCAAAATCTTTAAATTTATCACATAAAACACATATGTATACATTGTGTATTTTTTTTTTAAAACAAAATGGGAAAAGAGGATTTCTACCTGGATTTGCAAAAACAAAGGTAAAGATCAGCTAAACAGTAACATCTGGTCAGCCAGCGCCATTGTTTTGGCTACACAGATAGAACAAATCAGTACAATTCCTCTCTTTCAAAAATTGTCTCGTCTTCTTCTGTGACAGTACAGACCGGTTTGTGTCAAAACTGGTCGGAAACCCTGAAGACCAGTTTTCTCTTGAGGCTTAAATTTAATGAGAAGGCCCAAGCTGAATAAGAGCTGTCGCAGGACAGCGTGCTCGACTGCTTCTGACCTTTGTCAAGCATAAGGCCAAACCCGACCAGTAACCCAAAGCATTATGCTCACATCTTTTTGCCTTGATGCAATAAGGCAAAATCACTGAACCATGAAAGTTAATTATAACTACCTAAGATTTAAAGGTCTCACTCATATTGTGAAAGAAGTGTGTTCATATACCAACTGAGTGCCAAGACACAAGGCAAAATCACTGAACCGTGAAAAAAGGTCACAGTGACCTATAAGTATTGCAGGGTCAAAGGTCTAGTGATACTTACTCATAATGTGAAAGAAAAATGATCATATACCCATTCAGTGTTGAGATATAAAGCAAAATCACTGAACCATGAAATTAGGTCATATTGACCTATAAGTATGTTTGGGTTAAAGGTGTGGTCATACTCATTCATAATCAGAAAGAAGTATGAAAAAATACCAACTGAGTGTTGAGATATAAGGCAAAATCACTGAACCATGAAATTAGGTCACAGTGACCCAGGACTACTTTATGGTCAAAGGTCTTGTCATACTCATACATATCGTGAAAGAAGTATGTTCATATACCAATTGAGTGCCGAGATATAAAGGAAAATCACTGAACCGTGAAATTAGGTCATATTGACCTAGGACTACTTTAGGGTCAAAGGTCTTGTCATACGCAAACATAGTGTGAAAGAAGTTTGTTCATAAACCACTTGAGTGCAGAGATATAAGGCAAAGTCACTGAACCGTGAAATTAGGTCACAGTGACCTGTAAGTATATTGGGGTCAAAGGTCTGGTCATACTCACTCATAATCTGAAAAAAGTATGAAAATATACTAATTGAGAGTCAAGATATAAGGCAAAATCACTGAACCGTGAAATTAGGTCACAGTGACCTATAAGTATATTGGGGTCAAAGGCCTGGTCGTACTAACTCATAATCTGAAAGAAGTAAGAAAATATACTAATTGAGTGTCAAGATATAAGGCAAAATCACTGAACCATGGAAAGTAGGTCAACCAACCCTTACCATCATGACACACAAGTCAGTGTCACAAAGTCAAAAGATAAATCACCAACCATCCTCCTAAGTTGTTTCTATTAAGAAATAAAAAGAAAAAAAAAAATCGAGGAGTTCTAGATTTTGACCTCTAGCCCCGCCCCCTGACTCCGACCCAGAGGTCCGATGTCATGGAACCTAAAGTGTATGAAGTATGAATGCTTTATGATAAGTTGTTGTCAAGATATGCCTCCTTGTAAAAGTTACACAGCAGTACATCTATTTTTTATTGTTCTAGTTTTTAACCTCCAGCCCCACCCCACAGGCATGGACCCAGGGGCCCGATGCCATGGAATGAAACTCAACCCTACAGGGTACCTATGGTCCGAGTATGAAAGCCCTCTGATAAAAAGTTTTCAAGATATAGACTTCTAGAATACTATATCACAGAAAAGCCATTATTATTAATGGTGTTCTAGATTTTAACCTCTAGCCCCACCCCCTGGCATGGACCCATGGATCTGATGCCATGGAATGAAAGCCGACTCTACAGGGTGTCAATGGCCCAAGTATCAATGCTTTCTGATGAGTGGTTGTCAAGATTTGGACTTCTAGAAAACTTTAACATAAGAATTGCCATTTTTGAAGGTGTTCTAGATTTTAACCTCCAGCCCCACCCCCTGGCCTGGACCCAGGGGCCCGATGCCATGGAATGAAAGCTAACCCTACAGGGTATCTATGGTCCAAGTATGAATGCTTTCTGATGAGTGGTTGTCAAGATATGGACTTCTAGAAAACTTTAACGCAAGTGTGACGCGCACGCGCACGGGAACGCGCACGGGAACGCGAACGGGAACGGGAACGTGGACGACCGGGGTGACTGCAATAGCTCTATGCACTTCGTGCAGTCGAGCTAATAAAAATGTCTGGACCCAGTTGTTCAAAGCATCGTTAGCTTAACAATATTGTTAAGATATAAATTTGTTAAGCAAATATCAGTAAAAGTAACAAATACACTGTTATTTTTTGTTGAAAAAATGTGAGAATCCTTTGCAGTGCAAAGGATTCTCACATTTTTTCAACAAAAAATAACAGTGTATTTGTAATATTCATGTTTGAAATTTTAACGAAACGTTAACTAACGACGTCGTTAGTTTTGAACAACTGGCCCTGAACGACCAGTTTTCACTTGATGAGACTAATTTAACGACAGAGAAGGCCAAAGCTGAAAAATGTCTGGCTTACTTTTCTTTCCTAAGTGACTGTATGTGGGAGTCCAGAACCCGTTCTTGTTCTCCTAAATCGTCCTCCTCCGCTAACGGAGCAGTGAGAGTCGTCTTCTTCGGCGTCACACCCTAAAATAAACAAAATACATGATGCAATTACAGTGGTCACAAATGAGCCGCAACATGAGAAAACCGGTTTTCGGGGTTTCCAACCAGGTCCGACATAAACCGAGCTGTACACGCAAAGAAGATGGCTAGAGGCTGGAAGTTTTAGATTTAGAAAGTAGAGGAACTGCACTATCTGTATAGCGAAAACAAAGGCGCTGATCAGCTGTGTAGTTACTGCACAGCTGATCTTCGTCTTTGTTTTCTCATAGGCAAAAATCTGCCTTTCTCATGACGTGGCTCGAAATCAATAACACAACAGATAAATCTGATAAAACTGTAGTTGTATGTCCTCTGGGCATTTAACTCACGTTGGCCGAAGGCTCACAAGAAGTACTTACATACAAGAAACATGGAGCAAAAACAGAGGCGCTGATCAGCACTGACAGTGAAGTACGGTAGAATTTGTGAACGAAAAGTAAATTCAGAGATCATTCAAACTTTTCATCAGTGGTATGTGAGCAATATCACACACTTGTAAAGTTAAAAGGGGGTAATAGTCATGGTATGCATACCTACACAAGGGACAGTGATTTGTTTTCGGCTGTAAAAATTTGTCAGTTTAACAAATTTAATATTTTTTCTTCTATTTGCTCATAACATTATCGGGGTACACGTTAGAATGGCCTCAGCTAGGAAGCTCTAATGAGTACCCACAATCTTTTGAATCTAAAATACGAAAAAAAAAAGTACTCCCGTCGATAACCCAGTTTTGGTGTATAAAAGTTGTGTTTAAGAGTGTATTCATTACATGAGGGTCTGGATGGGGGGTCCTGGTATTCACTAATCATTAAAAATTTAGCCATTTATTCACTGTCATTAAAAATTTGGCTTATTCATTAAAATTGGCTCGATTATTCATTAAAATATGATGATTACTAGTCACGGAATCTTCACCCAACTTATATCCATAAGCATAAAGGTGTTCCCCACCTAAGTGTTCCCATATTTCAAGCCACAAGGGCTAGTTCCATGATATCAAACTACAGACTGCTGAGAGCAACCTTGATTTTTACATCTTGAGAGAAGCGTATATACTCTGCTAGACCAAAAAGTTTCATAGAGACTTTCGGAAATACTGATTTTTTTAGCAAATCCCCTTTTAAATCGGTTGGGCGTATAATCCCCTCCATCTTAAAAACTGAATACGCTCTAAGTTATGAATATCAAAGCTACTTTAAGATAAAATTGTTACTTCAGGGGTAAATCTTGAGCTCCATCGTCGGGAGACTAAAAAATGCACCAATCAAAGACGAGGACTCAAAAGATTTAGTGAGCTACCCGACGATGGAGATCATTTGGTTGTTTATATTTAGTGAAGTAGTTAGTATTGGAGTAAGTATGTGATGTATGGATTTGTGATGTACAGATTTGTGCTCATGCTTTATTGTACAACACCTTTTTGATGTCTTAAATACCGAGCGAGCGAAGCGAGCGAGGAAAAAAATATGTAGAGCCATATAAATTGCCAGATAGCTTTGCATTAACGTTTGTATCTGATTTCAAAATACACTTTAATTATGTTCTGTCATATTAAAAGCAAGATGATGCCCATCCAAAGAAAAGATTATCATTATAGAAACTTACATGATGTCCTTGGATCTAATTGTATGCCTGATTGAACAGTAACTTTTCGAATTGTTTTCTGCAGTAGCCAGCCAACAAAGCAAGCGATGAAAACTATAATTGTGACACACAGAAAATGTAAGGAAAACATTCTCAACACCCTTAGTACAGATTGCGCTGTACATTTAATATCGTAAAGTACTAAGTGACTGAGCAAGGACAAAAATGAAAATTTCCATAAGAAAATGTCAGAAAACATTACCTATACCTTATGTTCAAAGGACAATGTGGGGTAATAGAATAAAAGAAAATACATTTACATAAGCAAACAAAACAGTGATTTAATATCGTAAAGTACTAAGTGACTGAGCAAGGACAAAAATGAAAATTTCCATACGAAAATGTCAGAAAACATTACCTATACCTTATGTTCAAATGACAATGTGGGGTAATAGAATAAAAAGAAAATACATATACATAAGCAAACAAAACAGTGAAATACTATCTGGCTCAGCATGCTCAGTAAACATCCAGAATTTTTTCATTATTTTTCTCTGCCTGCAAATGGCACATTTATTTTGCGATTGGTCCATGAGGTGAGCCCCAACAGGCTTGGCTACAAGACATATGTCTTTCCAAATATTCAAGGATTTCTGAAATATGAACACAACATAAGAACTAAATCGGGTCTGGGGGGCTCCCCAGAAAAAATGAAATTCTGGAATGTCAAGGAGGCCATCTACGAAAAAAATTCCATAGCCAAATTTTAGCATATTCATTATTCTTTAAAATGTTATTATTCACTATTCATTAAATTACTCTGCTATTCATTAAAAATTTACATTTATTCATTATTCTTTAGGACCTCATTATTCACTAATCATTATTTCTTTTGCTCATTATTCACTCTCATTAAAAATTTTAGGCCATTATTCACTAATCATTATACCCCATCCAGACCCTCTTACATGGACATGCTTGCGTGATGTTATTTAACCAAACAACAGTTGGATAAGAGCCGCTGCACCAGAAAACCAACAATCTGCTAATGTGAAAACAAAGATGCACATCAGCTGTGTCCAGTAACTGCACAGCTGATCAACATCTTTGTTTTCACTACAAGGATAGGACAATCTCTCTTCTTCTTAAATCCAAAATTTGAAGCTTCAAGCCTGCTTTTGCGACTTTTCCGGCCGATTTGTGTCAGACCAGGTGGGAAACCACATTGTTGGTTTTCTGATGTGAAGAAGAAACATATGAACCGTGACACCAGAAAACTGGTCTTCGGGGGTTTCCGACAAAGTCCCACATAAACCGGCCAGTGCAATCACAGAAAAAAGCTAGAATCTTGAAATTTTAAGAATATGTAGAGGAGGAATTGTACTATCCCTGTAGCAAAAACAAAGGCACTGATCAGCTGTGCAGTTACTGCACAGCTGATCTGCGCCTTTGTTTTCGCATAGGAAAATATCCAGTTTTCTTATGCGAGCGCTCAGATATGTTACTACCTTGTTAAGCCTCATGCTGGCTCTGACTTCAGACAGTCTGTCGTTGGCAGTGATCTCCGCTGATTCCAGTGTGCTGATATCTTGCAGCGTTGTCTGGATCTTCTTTAACTGCTCGTCCAAAATCTTGTCAATGCAACTACAACAACAAATGAAGCTTGGAAGTATATACATGTACATGTACATATGAGCCGCGATGCGTAAAAAACGGTCTTTGGGGTTTCCGACCAGGTCCGGCACAAACTGGTCTGTTGTACACTGCAAATTTCGGATTTTAGAAGAAGAGGAATTGTCCTATCCATGTAGCTAAAACAAAGGCGCTGATCAGCTTTGCAGTTACTGCAAAGCTGATCTGCGCCTTTGACTTTGCAAAGGCAAAAAATTGGCTTTTCTCATAATGCGGCTCATATATGGTCAATATACAATACAAGAACTACCAACAATCCCTCGACTGAGAAGCCACTGTCCATGTCAAAGCTACATATGAATGACAAACATTCTTAACACCAGGCACGGAGTTCTTTGCGGCTCAGTAGAAGAGCTGGACTCAGGGTTTGACAATGTTAAGTTCTATATAAAAATAAAACATCCGACACAGCCACAAGCAGAACTCTTGGCTTCTCCCACATGTGCCCTGTGTGGGGCTAAAAACCACATTGAAATGATTAAATGATAAAGAATGGTAATGAAATTACTGTTCTTAACATTATGACCACAGAGGGCGCCTCTAATAAAGGATTGGCCAATAATATCGAGTTTTAATAAAGACACTACTGAGCTTCTGATACTTACATGGTTTGTTTGGAGACCTGTGTTAGCATCTCTTGAGCCTGGATATTTTTATTGGTCCTCAAGAGACAGGGAGCAAATATGATGGCAAGGCCATTCACGCTCATTTTGTTGCTACACTCATGGAGAGCAACCCTGGAACAACAAAAAAAGGGGGAATGGTTTATTTCAATACGAAAATTTGCCCATGCAATATAAAGAGATTCTTTTCAGGTGCAAAAATTGAAAATTTCATTGGATAAATTTTAACATTTTTAATATTGGTTGTGGGTACACAGTTGAGCCGCCCAAAATCTATGTTTTGGAGCAAAAATAAGAAAAATAGGTATACCTCTGTATACCCCAGTTTTCTATATAAAAGTGGGGTATAAGGGGGTGTACATTTCACAATTTCACATGTTTTCCTGATGAAACAATGAATGACTGCAAAAGTTTTATCTATGTATCCAAAAGTGCCAAAATGATATCCACATTTTTCTTTCCTTTCATTTTTTTTTTTTCCAAGATTTGGTCAGTAGTTATTTATACATTTTTACTGGAAATTTCACCGGTTTCATTAATGCACAGCTGGTCATTATTGCACAGCTGATCGGCTTCTTTGTTTTTGCATATGCAAAATCTGGTTTTCACGTGGAGCAGGTAAAAAAAAACATGTGGCTACCTTGCAAGATGGAAGATTAATCTCTCAAACACGTCATGGTTAACCTTTGGCAGTCGCTCTAGAATTGAATACAGGACCTGTATAGTCTCCTTCTCATCCTTGATTTCTACAAAACAAGGGGTTATTTTCATTTTATCAAATTAATTCATAAATGAGCCGCCACGTGGGAAAACCAACAATCTGCATAGGCGAAAACAAAGACGCAGATCAGCTTCGCGGTTACCGCGAAGCTGATCAGCGCCTTTGTTTTCGCTACTCGGATAGTACAATTCCTCTTCTACTTAAATCCAAAATTTCAAGCTTCTAGCTCTTTTCTGTGCTTGTACAGGCCGGTTTGTGTCGGACCTGTTCGAAAACCACATTGTTGGTTTTCCCACGAGGCGGCTCAAATGATAAAGGGATTCGCCCATCATTATCATTTGAGTCTTTCCACTTTCAGTTTTAGGGGTGTTAGGAGTGATTTTTTATTTTAATCTCATTTTTTTTTTTTCATGAAATTTCTCTATGCAAACAGAATAGCCCCAGATGGGATGCCGCATTTTGCGGCGTCCCAATCTGAGGCTATACTGTTTGCATATGTCCAATAAAAAGGATACCAGGCTTAAATGAGTAAATAAGAATAATAGTCTCTATATTTTAGGAGGATTACATATTTAGCACAATTGCCAATCTCCCATACAGTCCTCCAGTGAATACAGACATTGAATTTTATCAAACCATTTTGCCATTATTCAGACTTTTTCATATCTTTTCATAAAGACATGCAATGTAAGTGATGCTGTATTTTTGGGAGAAAAATTTTACATCTCAATCAGCAGCTAAAGTCAATTAGAATCAAGACCTCGGTTTAGGGTCTAATGCGAAAGAGAAGGCCGGACTGCGACTCACAGCTCCAGGTGTACACTGCAAGTGGCCAAAGAATTATACAAGGCAGATTTTAAGTTGAAAAAATGAGCCGCCCAATGAGAAAACAAACAACTTGAATAGGCAAAAACAAAGACACAGATCAGCTGTGCAGTAACTGCGCAGCTAACCAGTGCCATTGTTTTCACTACACAGAATAAAAAATTTCAAGCTTTTTACTACACTTCAGACCCGTTAGAACGCGCTGGTCGGGGTCCACAAGTCGCATGCGCGTTATAGGTGAGGCGCGTAATGCAAATCTACTGAGTCAGAACAGGCTGATCGCAGTTTCTGTAGTGTATTGGTGGGTGGGGAACCTATACGACGTGTGTATTGGCTTAACCGAGCTTGGTGGTTTATCGCAGAGTCCTTGTAAAATGGAATAAACAAAAGTGAAGTATTGCGTGTTCCACAGTTTTATCAGTTAAAAACGATCTACAATGATAAAATTTGTTTATTTACAACGTACGATTTTATGTGAAAAGAGCGTCCATGACACCGGGCTTATGTTGCTGTTGTATTGTAGAGTTCTGCCTTTGACTTATTGGCGCACCCGGATATATTTAACGCGGACAAGAGTCTTTTTGCCGATACCGTATTTACAGTTATTTTAATTCGCCTTTCTTAATTGAATTTTCTGATCGGATAGAATTATACAAGATATAGGTGTCCCAATGCTTAGACAATCTTTGGTTTGTGTCGCTGTCGAAAATGAGCAACGTTGCGTAACAGGTGTCATCAATAGCCTACAGCAACCTGTGTTTACGGTCTCGTTACGGTCTATCGATAATCTCCTAGCTCATTGGGCTTATTTTCACAACTTTTATGGCTTATCTTAAGAAAACAATGTGTCATCCACGCTTCGCGAACGGTGGATTGTGTAAGTCTAAAAATTACTGACATGGCAATTATCACTCTTGAATATACACGCAGCCGACACGGTTCGTAAACACATTATGCTTTCTATAAGAAAACCTGTTTTTTTTTTCAGTTTTAAATATGCAAAAGATAATTAACATTAATTGTTCTCAATGTATAATATAGAGAAACTGTTAGAAAATAGCACCTTGGCAAACGCCTGACAACTGCTTTTAATTTTTTTCTCTCGAGTACCATATTAAAAGAGAAACTGTAAGAAAACTGAACCTTGTTGAATTCCCTGCAAACGATCTTTTTAACAGTGAATTCATCCGCACATAAACGCCTTAAACTGTAATACAATAAAGGAATATATATAAGGGTAAAACGGCGCCTTCGCGTCGCCACAATTTTTTTTTTTTTTTTTTTTTTACAAAAGTGGGTGGGCGAAATTTTGGGATCCAAGGTGCCCTCGCGTTATATCCAACACCGCGTTAATTCAGGGCGCGGTATAGCGGGTCTGTCCTGTATTTTCTGTGAGAGTACAGCCCTGTTTGTGTCAGACCTGGTTGGAAACCACATTGTTGATTTTCTTATGGTGTGGCTAAAATTTGTTTACAATGCATTGTTTGATTATTTTTTTTAATTTCTACTTCATTTTATCCATGTGTGTTTTGTTTTCCTTTTAAGTATGATATGCTGTTTTCTATTGACTAAACACAGAGCCTCATCATGACAAAACCATCAATATGGTTTACGACCCGGTCTGACACTAACCCGACTGTACAGACACATAAAGTGGCAAAAGGTGGGAAATTTTGGATTTAGAAAGTAGTGGAATTGTACTATCCATGTAGCGAAAACAAAGGCCCACACCATCTTCACGGTTACCGCAAAGCTGATCTGCTTCTTTGTTATCGCATATGCATAATGTTGGTTTTCTCATGATGCGGCTCACACACATACAATTGGAAACCACAGAAATTAAATCATAACTATCGACTTCACATTTAACCTTACCTGATGCCTGTATTCCCATTTAATCCTACCTGAAGCCTGTATTCCCATTTAACCCTGCCTGATGCCTGTATTCCCATTTAACCCTGCCTGATGCCTGTATTCCCATTTAACTCTGCCTGATGCCTGTATTCCCATTTAACCCTACCGGAAGCCTGTATTCACAGTTAACCCTACCGGATGCCTGTATTCACATTTAATCCTACCTGAAGCCTGTATTCCCATTTAACCCTGCCTGATGCCTGTATTCACATTTAGCCCTGTCTGAAGCCTGTATTCCCATTTAACCCTGCCTGATGCCTGTATTCACAGTTAACCCTACCTGATGCCTGTATTCACATTTAATCCTACCTGAAGCCTGCATTCCCATTTAGCCCTGCCTGATGCCTGTATTAACATTTAGCCCTGCCTGATGCCTGTATTCCCATTTAACCCTACCTGATGCCTGTATTCACATTTAATCCTACTTGAAGCCTGTATTCCCATTTCACCCTGCCTGATGCCTGTATTCACATTTAGCCCTGCCTGATGCCTGTATTCACATTTAATCCTACCTAATGCCTGTATTCACATTTAATCCTACCTGAAGCCTGTATTCCCATTTCACCCTGTCTGATGCCTGTATTCACATTTAGCCCTGCCTGATGCCTGTATTCACATTTAATCCTACCTAATGCCTGTATTCACATTTAACCCTGCCTGATGCCTGTATTCCCATTTAATCCTACCTGAAGCCTGTATTCACATTTAGCCCTGCCTGATGCCTGTATTCACATTTAATCCTACCTGAAGCCTGTATTCACAGATAACCCTTCCTGATGCCTGTATTCACATTAAGCCCTGACTGATGCCTGTATTCACATTTAATCCTACCTGAAGCCTGTATTCACATTTAGCCCTGCCTGATGCCTGTATACACAGTTAACCATACCTGATGCCTGTATTCACATTTAATCCTACCTGATGCGTGTATTCCCATTTAACCCTGCCTGATGCCTGTATTCACATTTAGCCCTGCCTGATGCCTGTATTCACATTTAATCCTACCTGAAGCTTGTATTCACATTTAGCCCTGCCTGATGCCTGTATTCCCATTTAATCCTACCTGAAGCCTGTATTCCCATTTAACACTGCCTGATGCCTGTATTCACATTTAATCCTACCTGAGGCCTGTATTCCCATTTAACCCTGCCTGATGCCCGTATTCACATTTAGCCCTACCTGAAGCCTGTATTCACAGTTAACCCTGCTTGATGCCTGTATTCACATTTAATCCTACCTGAAGCCTGTATTCCCATTTAACCCTGCCTGATGCCTGTATTCCCATTTAACCCTGCCTGATGCCTGCATTCACATTTAGCCCTACCTGAAGCCTGTATTCACAGTTAACCCTGCTTGATGCCTGTATTCACATTTAATCCTACCTGAAGCCTGTATTCCCATTTAACCCTGCCTGATGCCTGTATGCACAGTTAATCCTACCTGAGGCCTGTATTCCCATTTAACCCTGCCTGATGCCTGTTTTCACATTTAGCCCTGCCTAATGCCTGTTTTCCCATTTAACCCTGCCTGATGCCTGCATTCCCATTTAACCCTGCCTGATGCCTGTATTCACATTTAGCCCTATCTGAAGCCTGTATTGACAGTTAACCCTACCTGAAGCCTGTATTCACATTTAATCCTACCTGAAGCCTGTATTCCCATTTAACCCTGCCTGATGCCTGCATTCCCATTTAACCCTGCCTGATGCCTGTATTCCCATTCAGCCCTACCTGAAGCCTGTATTGACAGTTAACCCTACCTGAAGCCTGTATTCACATTTAATCCTACCTGAAGCCTGTATTCCCATTTAACCCTGCCTGATGCCTGTATTCATATTTAATCCTACCTGAGGCCTGCATTCCCATATAACCCTGGCTGTTGCCTGTGTTCACATTTAATCCTACCTGAGGCCTGCATTCCCATTTAACCCTGCCTGATGCCTGTATTCATGTTTAATCCTACCTGAGGCCTGTATTCCCATTTAACCCTGCCTGATGCCTGTATTCATGTTTAATCCTACCTGAAGCCTGTATTCACATTTAACCCTACCTGATGCCTGTATTCACATTTAATCCCACCTGATGCCTGTATTCATATTTAATCCTACCTGATGCCTGTATTAACATTTAAACGTACCTGAAGCCTGTATTCACATTTAACCGTACCTGAAGCCTGTATTCACATTTAACCGTACCTGAAGCCTGTATTCACATTTAACCCTACCTGGAGCCTGTATTCATAATTATCCTTACCTGAAGCCTGCAGAAATTCATCATATAATTCAAAGGTGAGCAGGGGTTCTGGCAACTCTCGGAAAAAGCACTTCAGTACTGTCGTCAACACATGGACAGGGTGATCCTCTATGTTAAGGTCTGGAAAAGAAAGAGGATATGAGCCACAACACAAGAAAACCAGGATTTCTGAACATGTCCAACACATGCGCGGATCCAGAAATTTTCATGAGAGGGGGTCCAACGAAAATGGTAATTTTTGGACACAGGCGAGGGGGGGGGGGGTCCAACCCACTAAAAATCCCGAAATTACCTTTTTTTAGGTAAAATTTTCAAATTCCAAGGGGGGTCCGGATCCCCGGTCCCCCCCTCTGGATCCGCGCATGCAACACAAACCAGCCTGAACAGTCGCAGAGGAAAGCTAGAAGCTTGAAGCTTTGTACCTAAGAAGAAAAAAGATTTTACCATCCAATGTAGCCAAACCAGAAGGTGCTAATCAACTGTGCAGTTACTGCACAAATAATCTGCGCCTTTGTTTTTGCATAGGCAAAAGTCTGGTATTCTCATGACATGGCTCATATGAGCCCCAATGTTAGAAAGCCAGGGCCCCATTGCATTACTCTGTTAACTCTTAATAGCAGGTTAAAGTCACAGTTAACCTAATGATAACTTTATCCGTTGCATCATAAAGGTCTATGTAAATGGACATAAGCATCTATTTCAAGCTGCCATTAGCTTCTATAGCTTTGGTAATACTTTAAAATTATTTTATTTTGCAGCAGAAAATTAATGTCATCTTAACTGCTAGAGTTCTTGAATTTAATGGCAGCTTAAGTGGCCCCTGCTTTTTACATATGCAAAGATGCAGGTACCGATGCAGCCGATGTATGTGAAATGTGTAGCCCTTAACACGTCACTTTTTTTAAGAAAAACTTTGGTGAAAAGGACTATTTTTTTCTTCTTTTCATTGCTCCATGACATAGATTGCTGGAACTCATTTTGAGCAAAGACAAAATTTAATTTAAAAAACTTTCAAAAGAAAATTTTGAATGAGCCACCACATGAGAAAACTAACAATTTGCATAGGTGAAAAAAAAAGCAGCAGATCAGCGCCTTTGTTTTCGGTACACGAACAGAACAATCCCTCTTCTTCTTAAATCTGAAATTTCAAGCTTCTAGCCTCCTTCTGTGACTGCACAGGCCGGTTTGTGTCCGATCTGGTCGGACCCCCGAATTGTTGGTTTTCTCAAACAGTGCAATGCAAAGGATTCTCACATTTTATCAACCAAAAATAACAGTGTATTTGTAATATTTATGTTTGAAATTTTAACGAATCGTTAACTAACGATGTCGTTAATTTTGAACAACTGAGCCCTTGGTTGTTACCTGTGTGTCCCTGATCAAGATTATCTTTGAGCTTCTTGATTTTATTGGCTGCGCCCGACTTCCTGTAAATGCCTTCCGTGAAGAGACCGTGAAGTTCTATAGACATGATAAGGTTCTCGAGGAACCCTGGAACTTTGTCGCGCTCCGAGACTAAACTAGCGAGGGGAACACCAAACACCTTCGTACCAGCGATTTTCTGGAAAATAAACAGTTAAAATGACAATTTCTGTTTGCATTATTTTTGTTTGCATGTAAATGTTGTCAAAAATCTTCAGTTTCCCCTCATGAATTATACCCCCCCCCCCCCCCCCCCCCCATTTACAAAATATACCATCTGACCTACTTTCCTGCCAATATTACCTAATAAATCTGAGCACCTGACATTTGGACCCTAGGTCACATGATTTTTTTTTTGCCCAGAAGCCTCAACAGAACTGTAGGGGGTGATGTCCCTCAAGGTAAAGTTCAAACAGGATAACATGTCCATGTAATGCATACCCCCTTAAACCCCACTTTTGTAGAGTAAAATTGGGGTATGCAGTGATATACCTTTTATTTTATTTTTGCACCAAAACATAGATTGTGAGTACTTGTTAGAACTGGGGTGGGGGGGGGGTTCTAATGTGTACCCACAATCTATGTTTTGAGCAAAAATAAGAAAAATATCAAAAGTTTTCTAATGATTTTTTTCACTTTTGCAGCTAAAAAAAAAACTCTGTTTATTGCATGGGCAAGTGTTTGTAATAGAGCCTTGTTGTGGTCAATACTGTTATTGCAGTTCCATCAGGAAAACATGTCCGTGTAATGAATACCCCTTAATCCCCACTTGTATATAGTAAAACTGGGGTACCCAGGGGTATACCTATTTTTCTTATTTTTGCTCGAAAACATAGATTGTGGGTACTCGTTGGAACCGCCTCGCCGAGGCGGTTCTAACGTGTACCCACAATCTATGTTTTGAGCAAAAATAAAAAAAATATCAAAATTTTTCTACTGAAAATTTTCATTTTTTACAACTTTGAATATCTCTGTATATTGCATGGGCAAGTTTTCGTAATGATTGACTCACACTGTATTAGCGGCAATGTGGAACATGTGATTTTATACAAAACTGCATTCCCAACTGCACAAAAAGGCATTTTAGATTGCCGAAAAGCATGTGTTGGCAAGCGAGAATGTTCAATTTAAGTTCTACATAGTCATTTTGGCAATCTGAAATGCCTTTTGTGGCAATCCAGAACTCTTTTTGTTTATCAAACTGGCTGTTTGCGATTGCCACTAATACAGTGTGTGACTAATACATACTAAAAATGTTATTTCATTTTCAAAATTGTGATATAAGTTACAGCATTCATCAGGAAAACATGTCCGTGCAATATATACCCCCTTAAACCCCACTTTTATATAGTAAAACTGGGGTTTGCAGGGGTATACCTATTTTTCTTATTTTTGCTCCAAAACATAGATTATAGGTACTCGTTAGAACCGCCTCGGCGAGGCGGTTCTAACGTGTACCCACAATCTACGTTTTGAGCAAAAATAAGAAAAATATCAAATTTTTTCCAATAAAATTTTCATTTTTTTATGCTGAAAAAAATCTTTGTATATTGCATGGACAAGTTTTCGTAATGACAGTAATGATTCAATACAAGCCTCGTCCTGGTATAAAACTTCCATACAAGTACAGGTATTTGTGACAAAATGGTCACATTTTGAAATGTTTAGCTCAAGAATACTGTAAAAAAAAAATAATTGAACAATTTCTAAATATGAGCCGCCTTATGAGAAAACCAACAATCTGCCTATGCAAAAACAAAGACACAGATCAGCTTCATGGTAACCGCAAAGCTGCTCAGCCCCTTTGTTTTTGCTACATGGATAGTACACTTCCTCTTCTTCTTAAATCCGAAATTTCAAGCTTCTAGCCTGCTTCTGTGATTGTACAGCCTGATTTATGTCAGACCTGTTCAAAAACCACATTGTTGGTTTTCTCATGATGCGACTCAAATAAAATTCCAAACTGAACTAAAACTATACACAACAAACAGTCAAACTTTATAACAATAAAACATCACATAAGACATAATGCAGCACAACTCACTTTTACTTTTCTAAAACGCTTCTGTAAACAATTACAATAACTATAAAACTGCAGTGGCGGGTTTAGCCGGTGTTTGGGGGTTCACTTGAACCCCCCTCTGCGACCAATTTAATTCATTTTTATGGGAAAATTTGAGAAAATATTGATCAGTGCCTCTGCTACAAGCCTCTAGCCTTCTTCTGTCACTGTACAGACAGGTTTTCTGAAGGACCTATCAGAAACCTCGAAGACTGGTTTTCTTGTGTTGCGGCTCAAATGAGCCCAATCAATACTGCTCTCTCTCAACGCCCCCCCCACCCCCCCCCCTTAAACAGCTATGCACATAGATATATAAGCCACGCCATTAGAAAACCAACCATTCGCATATGCGAAAACAAAGGCACAGATCAGCTTCGAAATTTATTTTCGATACTCAGTACAATTCCTCTACTTTCTAAATCCAAAATTTCCAGCCTCTAGCCATTTTCTGTGACTGTACAGGCTGGTTTGTGTCAGACCTGTTCAAAAAGCACAGTGTTGGTTTTCTCATGACGTGGCTTATTTATGCAAGAATAACAAACAGACTCACATGCTGTTATAACCTATCTAAGGGAGCGCCTTTTTAATTTTGTGCAGTCCCTGTCACAACCAAAAATGGACCCCGACAAGCGAAAACTGATCTTCGGGGTTTCCAACCAGGTCCCACACAAACCGGCCTGTGCAGCTACAAAAGCTGGCTAGAAGCTTGAAATTTCAGATTTAAGACAAAGAGGGATTGTACTATCCGTTTAGCGAAAACAAAGGCGCTGATTAGCTGTGCAGTTACTGCGAAGCTGATCTGCGCCTTTGTTTTCGCATAGGCGAAAATCTCATTTTCTCAAATTGCAATTCAAATTGTAAAACTGAAATGGGACTTATCTTAAACTGCCTGACGCACCAGTCATTTGTGAGCATGAAACCCTGAACCCCGGGTAATAGCTGGGACTTATTTGTCAATCTTATTCCCCCAAAAACCCACATACAGGTACAGTTGGCTGATCAGCTGTGCAGTTACTGCAAAGCTGATCTGCGCCTTTGTTTTCGCATAGGCGAAAATCCCATTTTCTCGAATTGCAACTCAATTGTAAAACTGTAATGGGACTTATCTTAAACTGCCTGACGCACCAGTCATTTGTGAGCATGAAAACCTGAACCCCGGGTAATAGCTGGGACTTATTTGTCAATCTTATTCCCCCTAAAACCCCCATACAGGTACAGTTGGCTGACAAAACACAGCCATTTTCTCCCATAGCCTGCTGACGTGTTTGTATAACAGTGTATAACAGTGTCGATTATTACTTATGAAATGAAATGTCTCGTGAGAAAACCAACAATGTGGTTTCCAAAAACAGGTTCGAAACAAACCAAGCTGTACAAGCACAGAAGATGGCTAGAGGATGAAAATTTTGGATTTAGAAATTAGAGGAATTGTACTATATCCGTGTAGCGAAAACAAAGGCGCTGATCAGCTTCGCGGTTACCGCGAAGCTGATCTGCGTCTTGGTTTTCGCATATGCTGATTGTTGGTTTTCTCAAATGCTCAAATGTTACCACGACTACAACCTACATACTGCTTACATAGTACTACCATGACTTGTATCAAGAAACAACACAACCAAGAGAGACTAGTAAGATATGAGCCGCCTCGTGGGAAAACCAACAATCTGCATAGGCGAAAACAAAGACGCAGATCAGCTTCGCGGTAACCGCGAAGCTGATCAGCGCCTTTGTTTTCGCTACTCGGATAGTACAATTCCTCCTCTACTTAACTCCAAAATTTCAAGCTTCTAGCTCTTTTCTGTGCTTGTACAGGCCAGTTTGTGTCGGACCTGTTCGGAAACCACATTGTTGGTTTTCCCACGAGGCGGCTCATATAGCTACATATTACACAATGTCATACTATACTAAAATCTAGTGAAAAAGTGACAAACATAAAAATAAAACCTGTGTTATCAGTGTGAAGCTCAGAGTTAGATTCTGGACTGACGGTCCTATCATATTACATGTGCTGAGATGTTTATTGTATACTGGTACAACTAGCTGTAAATACGAATAGCACAAGTTCAGTTTTTCATAGAATCATACGAATTGAGGCTTTTCTAATGAGCACCCACAACATACATTTCTATGAAAAAATGAACAAAATTATCCAATAATTATCATTGAATACTCCAGCTTTATCTAATCTTCTCAGGTCAGTTTTAGATAAACTATTACATGTAGGCTTCAATGGCAACCATTTTGAAAATGGTGGACATGTTGTCCACCATTTTGAATTTTCGCGTGGCCAACAATATTTTCCCAAACAGCTGGCCATTCTGAACCTCGCCGAGGTGTATCTAACATGTATCCACAATCTATGTTTTGCGCAAAAATAAGAAAAATATGGAAAAAATTCTACTGAAAATTTTCAATTTATACAGCTGAAAAAAGTAGATGATTACCTGTTGTGTTTGTTGAGCTCCTCTGCACGGATTTATTGACTTGTTGATGCAGCGTTTGTGACAGGTGTATCTACATACTGAAACAAAAATGAGACTTCTCATGAGAAAACTATTATGACTGCGCAAATACCAGCTTAGCAATTCACAAGTTTCAGACATCTCAAAGTCAGTTGTCAGAGACAAGAAATTGACAGTCCACAACAGTCGTCCAGGTGCAATTTAAATATAGAAAAAGTTATTCATTTCATTAAGATAGCTATAAGCTGTCAACAATCAACTTGATCTGTTTCATTATTTTTTAACTACCAATGAAATCTGGGTTTCCAACCAGTTCTGACACAGATCTGTGCAGCCACAATCAAATTTCATACTTATAACGAAGAGCCATCATACTTTCGATGGAGTGAAAACAAAGGCACCGATCAGCAGATACTGCACAGCTGATCTGCGTCTTCTCCTTACCCCCCTCCCCCCACCCCCACCCTGCTCCAGTGGACATCAGGTTATCAAGGAAACACAGATTGTTTATCCTGCAATCCCCTCCCCGACTCTCATCAGCATAACATGCATCAGGAAAACATGTCCGTGTAATGTATACCCCTTTGAACCCCATTTTTATTTAGAAAAACTGGGGTATGCTGGGGTATACCTATTTTTCTTATTTTTGTTCCAAAACATAGATTGTGGGGCAGTTCTAACGTGTACCCACAATCTATGTTTTGAGCAAATATACGAAAAATTATATTTTTTTTTCTACTGAAAATTATCAATGTTTACAACTTGGGACAAATCTGTATATAACATGGGCACGTTTTCGTAATGTCCATGAAATGTATACCCCTTACACCAAACTTTTGTATATTACAGCTGGGGTATTCGGGAGTATACTTTTTTTCTCCAAAACATAGACTGTATATACATGGTAGAACCGCACTGCCTTACAGAGGTGGTTCTAATGTGTACCAACAATCCATGTTTTGAGCAAAATTAAGAAAACTATTAAAATTTTTCTACTGAAATTTTTCATGTTTCACAGCTTTGAAAATCCCTGTATACACACATGTGATGACTTTGAAAGGATAATCAGGGAGATTTGTCCTTCATTTCAGGGAGGTGTTCAGAAAATGTATAGAATATACAGAGAAATTCATGGTTCATTTCAGGGAGATTTCGATTTTTCTTTAAAAAATGGTACATCTCTAAAGACTTTTATGGCTCATTTCCTGGAGTCTCCCTAATGATCAGGGAGGTATAACATGTATGTGTATATTGTATGGACTTTTTTTCGTAATATGTTTCTACATACTTTGACAGACATGTCCTTTCTCCATCATCCAGATGATATTTGAACACAGCTCACAGAAAGTGGGAATTCCAAACTGTTCTTGAACAAACTTATGGCCTTGATGCTCCTGCAATTTCAAAATTTAATGTTTATTAAGTCAGCTCAGGTTCTACAATGCAAAGCAACAGGAGAAAAGAATTTCACACCTTTATGGGTTTGATTTTCATGTATGTTGCTATAATAATAATAATAATAATAATACACCTCAACCTCTTTATAAAACTATTGTTATGGTCCAATACAATTTCCGTTTTAGCTATCCAATCCATCTTATAACAAGAGTAACATATATATAGATATATAGCAAAAATAGACCATTTGGGGTCCATGAATGGCCCGTGTTATATCCAAAACCGTGCTGTAATGAACCGTGGTATAAAGAGGTCCGGGTGTAATAATAATAATAATAATAATAATAATAACAAAATTTTTTGTTTAAATAGGAACCAGAGGACCATTGGTCCTGAGAACGCTCACCTGAATCCTGATCTTGGAGTATTAAGTCATCATGAAATGACCTTGACCTTGAATACTCACACACCTTTATTGACTTCATAAGTTGTCTGCATCTGCAAAGTTTCAGGTCTCAGGCTGCAATAGTTTCCAAACCCAGTGATTTCTGAGAAAACCATAATTTTAATTTTGGTATTTAAATGACCTTGGGTCAAGGTCAAGAAATGACCTTGGCCTTCATTAATTACTCACCTTCATTGACTCCATTAGTTGTCTGCATCTAGCAACTTTCAGGTCTCAGGCTGCAACAGTTTCCAAAATATCCATTGTTTTAGCCTTTTCCCATGTAAAAGCCTATGTTTCCAAAATTGACCTTGCCGTAAAATAGGTCAAGGTCATCCTAGGGTCATCATTTCAACAAACTATGATGGACTGGAGTCCCAAATGCTACATACCAAGTTTCACGTAAATCGGCCAGCCGGTTCTGGAGAAGAAGATTTTTGAGTGGTTTTTACCATAGTAGGGCATGGCGGCCATCTTGGTCATGTGACACAAATTTCTCGATCAAACTTTCGTTCCCCCTATCCATGAACATTCCACATAAAATTTCAATTTGATTGGCTAAGCAGTTTCAGAGAAGAAGATTTTTGAAAAGTGTGTATGGACGACAGACTGGCCAAGGTCAAGAGATGACCTTGACCTAAATTAATCACATACCTTCATCTACTCCATTAGTTGTTTGAATCTACCACTTTTCAGGTCTCAGGCTGCAACAGTTTTCAAAAAATCCATAGTTTTCACTTTTTCCATGTAAAAGCCTATGTTTCCAAAATTGAAATTGCCGTAAAATAGGTCAAGGTCATCCCAGGGTCATCATTTGATCAAACTATGATGGGCTGGAGTCCCAAATGCTACATACCAAGTTTCATGAAAATCGGCCTGCCGGTTCTGGAGAAGAAGATTTTTGAGTGGTTTTTACCATACATGGGCGTGGCGGCCATCTTGGTCATGTGACCTGGATTTCGCGATCAAACTTTCGTCTCCCCTACCCATGGATGCTCCACATAAAATTTCACTTTGATTGGCCAAGCAGTTTCAGAGTAAAATATCTTTGAAAAGTGTGTATGGACGACAGACAGGCCAAGGTCAAGAGATGACCTTGACCTAAATTAATCACATACCTTCATCTACTCCATTAGTTGTTTGCATCTACCACTTTTCAGGTCTCAGGCTGCAATTGTTTTCAAAAAATCCATTATTTTCACTTTTTCCCATGTAAAAGCCTATGTTTCCAAAATTGAAATTGCCGTAAAATAGGTCAAGGTCATCCTAGGGTCATCATTTGATCAAACTATGATGGGCTGAAGTCCCAAATGCTACATACCAAGTTTCATGAAAATCGTCCTGCCGGTTCTGGAGAAGAAGATTTTTGAGTGGTTTTTACCATATATGGGCGTGGCGGCCATCTTGGTCATGTGACCTGAATTTAGCAATCAAACTTTCGTCTCCCCTACCCATGGATGCTCCACATAAAATTTCACTTTGATTGGCCCAGCAGTTTCAGAGTAAAATATCTTTGAAAAGTGTGTATGGACGACAGACTGGCCAAGGTCAAGAGATGACCTTGACCTATATTAATCACATACCTTCATCTACTCCATTAGTTGTTTGCATCTACCACTTTTCAGGCCTCAGGCTGCAATAGTTTTCAAAAAATCCATAGTTTTCACTTTTTCCCATGTAAAAGCCTATGTTTCCAAATTTGACCTTGCCGTAAAATAGGTCAAGGTCATCCAAGGGTCATCATTTTATCAAACTACGATGGGCTGAAGTCCCTGATGCTACATACCAAGTTTCGTGAAAATCGGCCCACCGGTTCTGGAGAAGAAGATTTTTGAAGGGTTTTTACCATACATGGGCGTGGCGGCCATCTTGGTCATGTGACCTGGATTTCGCGATCAAACTTGAAATGCCACTACCCAAGGAGGCTCCACATAAAATTTCAACTAGATCGGCCAAGCGGTTTCAGAGAAGAAGATCTTTGAAATTGTGGACGACGACGGACGACGGACGGACGGACGACGGATCATGGCTATCCTATTAGCTCACCTTGTGAGCCTTCGGCTCAGGTGAGCTAAAAACCAAAGTATTTGAGCCGCCACATGGGAAAACCAACAATCTGCATATGCGAAAACAAAGCCGCAGATCAGCTTCGCGAGCGCCTTTGTTTTCGCTAATTGGATAGTACAATTCCTCTTCTACTTAAATCCGAAATTTCAAGCTTCTAGCTCTTTTCTGTGCTTGTAAAAGTCGGTTTGTGTCGGACCTGTTCGAAAAGCCACATTGTTGGTTTTCCCACAAGGTGGCTCATTAGACAGTAGGGCACAACCGTTAAATCTATATATTATATCTAGAAGGAGATATGCCTAATTACCATATATTTCGAACGAAATATACCCTATTATAATATATCTAAATTGACATATAATATGTCAATCTAAATATCATTATATATTTAGATCGAGATATATTATTTCCTTCATCTGAACACGTGATCATTTTGCGTCATGCGCAGTCTCTCATCGAGTTTCGCATAGCGGGAAGTTTTGAATTTTGTGCAGAAACAAATTTCCAACAAAAAATCCAGCGTCATCGAAAAGTTCACCAGGGAAGTTATGTACAGTTTGGATTTGAATATGCTCGTCGTCCGATTTACATGAGTAAACACTATTTTACTTGCTGAACATAACGACATAAAGCGCTAGGGAAATTCCAAGAAGTGTTAATTATATCTAAAATGTTTGGACTGGTTAGATTATATGACTTCACGTCCATATCAGCAATTGTTCAGTCATATTGGGAAGGAGCCAACGCTTTCTGTATGTAAACCAGAAATCAAGGAAGCTTAAAATTTTGCTCAATGGCTCTTCACGACAAGATAACGTACGATCTCGCCGGGGACCTCTCTGCACATAAATAAATCATTCTTCTTCTTCTTCTTCTTCTTCTTCTTCTTCTTCTTCTTCTTCTTTCAAAAAATGACTCTATCACAATGCCAGGCAACAAGAATTTACCTCGAGGAACAGGCTTTTTAATGTGAGCGTGACTGCAAATGAAACCAGCGATCTCTCAAAGTTAACTAAACTGATAAGGACGGCAAACCGATGCGACTTTGCCCATCCCCGCCCATTCAGCATTGGGGCCGTGAGAAATAGATGGGCTGCCAGACAGAGCTTATAACTGAGTGATCGACTACACGATAACTGGTTAACCACTTAGGTCTGAAACTGCCTAGGAAAAGTTATAAGCTTTAGTTATTGTGTGGTTATATGTCTTCAGCACGTATTTTTAAGCAAGGCAACATCTAAATATGACCATAGATGTAGCAACACATTCGAACAATAGACCTATATGATCGAATCCCGGGATCGAACAACATATTCACTGCTCGGCGCGGGGCTCGAATCAACACTGGCCAGAGCGGTACCAAGATGCAACTCGGCAAGGGACCGTCAAACTCGGTTGCAATTACGCTACATGGCGATGGGTACATTATTTGCATGGCTCCTCGTCCTCCGGGGAGTTAATATGCCTTGCTCAATGGCAACACGGTGCTGCCAGTGCCACGGTGATCGATCCCATGACCTCTCGATTCGGATTCCCATGCTTTACCACTACGTCACCACGCTACCTATTTATTTTATGTTGGTTGGTTTGTTTGAATTAATGGTCATGTCGGGGCGCTGCCTCGATTTTATGGGACTTTTACCAAAAGTTAGGACGTCATGACATCCAATAAGCGCTTCGAATATGACCACCAAACTATACCATCAAGGCTTGTATGTGTGGATAGACTGACATGAACCACTTTTCCTGGGCAGGCTCAGACCTGAGCGGTTAACCAGTAATCAGATGGTCAGTCAGTAGCGAAGAAGCTTTGCTTGGAGGCACAAGCAGCCCATCTATTTCTTTTAGGTCCCAATGGAAGGACAGTAAACGAGGTCTCAACACACAGGAAACGAGGAAAATAGCTGATACACATTAGCATAATATAAGCCAAACGCGCGCCTGGTGTGTTGACAATAATGTAAAATTCAACATACGTCAGGAGCACATCGGAGACACGTTAGAAACGCGTTACATGCACGCTGGCACGTTAGAAACGCGTTACATGCGCGGTTTGTACGCTTAGTGTACGCCTCGGTGTACGTTGATATACGTCGCTGTTGGTCGGTGCGCACTCCACGCGCGTATGGGCTCAAAACACTTTTTAAGCATGCTTAAAATCTTTTCTCGAATCTCGGCGTGAATCGGTCGTGTGTCCAAGCTGGAAACGACCCTCACTCGGTTAGTACCTTCTACAACTACGTTTCGAATAAGTTCCACGCGCGATACAGGCGCGTTGAATACGCTTTGAATGCGTTTGGCGCATATTTTAGATACGCCAGTGTACGTATCATGCGCGTTCCGATTTAAAATTTACGAACTATTTTTTTTTTTTTTTTTTTTTTTTTTTTTTCAGTAACGTGCCCCAAGCGTGTATGAGACGCGCATTTAACGTTTGCTGCGCGCCTATAGCGCTTGCTTAGTGTTTGTTTGTTTATTTGAATTGATGCTTTACGTCCCAGTCAACAGCTAAGGTCATGTCGGGACGTTGCATCCACTTTATGGGACATTTAACCAAAGTAAGGATGTCATGACATTCAACAAGTGCTTAAAATATAACCATCCAACAAAGCCACTCATGCTTATATGCGTAGACGGTTTGACTTGAAACCACTTTTCCTGGGCAAGCTTAGACCTGAGCGGTTAACCAGTAATCAGATGGTCAGTCAGCAGCGAACAAGCTTTGCCTGGAGGCACAAGCTACCAATCTATTTCTTTAGGCCCCAATGAGCGATGTCTTCCTCCTTAGTGTGTCTGGGACGTACCACAAAACGTATTTTATTTTTTTCAGCGTTTTGATATTTTTTTTTCATACGTCTGGCAAACGCTTCAGCCACGCGCTAATGTGTGACTGCCAAAACGAGTTTAAGAAACAAATTATTTTTATACGTCCAAAATCTTCATCGTGTTGAGATTTTTCATACGCCCGAGGCGTGTTTGGGTAATACGCTAATGTTCTATCTGCAGGAAACCACGGATTTATAAATTATAACGTTGATCGAATCGCCCGGTGCTTGCAAAATCATGCATTTTGTATCAGACCGAGAAGAAAGGCTTAACTTGTGGCTCTAGTTCAACAAAGATAATGGAAAATATATAAACTGTTTATACCACCCAGTAAATTTATATTACTGACCGCTCCGATTCGGTACATCTGTTGTAGTCCTACTTGTTTTATGTTTTGCTCCTTTTATGTACGTTTTCAAAGCGTTGTTGAATCGCAGATTTCACACCTGTGAAATCGGCGGCACTTAATAATAAAATCTGTGAATATCTGGTAGTATTTTCATATGTGAAAAATTTGTACCAAATTTTCACATGCGGGACGAGTCAGTGTTTTGACGTGTGAAGAATTGGTTTAGATTCATCACATATTTGAAGAACTGGTTATCAATTTTACTCAGATGTGAAAGCTTGGTACAAAATGTTTACATATATTGCTATATATTGAAGAATTGGAATCAAAGGCAAAACCACTTCAGATGGGTGGTTTCCGTGAGTGTGAAGAATACGTAGAAATAGACCATGAAATTTGATTATATGCGCCTATCTCACATGCGTGTGAAATGGAATGAAATCCGTTACATACAAATTCGTTACCAATTCTTCGCCGGCTGGGAGGATTTGGTACCAATAATTCACATAAGAACTTTGCGAAATGTGAAAATTATGGTTCAAGAACGTGTTTTCGTGTGTTAGAAGATTTAGTACCGATTTGTGTCAATTCTACACATCTGAAAAAAAAAAATCATACCAGTTCTTCACAGACGTTATATAAATTCGTACCGTCAGAAACAGAAAAAAGTACAAATAGGCAATGATCAGGAAATGGCGCAATCAGAAAGAAATTCCCACTCCATAAAACGAGGGGTCGGAAAAACTAAAATGACACTTAGGCACTTATACCATGAAAACATGTCGTAAGCCAAGTGAGCAGCTATTCCCGAATGGGCGGCCACTCAGTTACCCGAACTGAACTAAAAATATGAAAACGTACATAAGGCTCAAACAGCACAAAAATTCGACTCCAAAACACAAAACAGTTAGAACCACAACATAAGTATCGCCTTGGAACGATCTTGAAGACATTTGAAATTTTAGTATGAATTTCACCGCCCCCCACCCCGCCATCGAAATTTAACGTACACAAATGTCACACTTCCAAAATGTGCCTTGTTGGTACCTATTTTTACACAAATGTGAAATTAAAAAATGCGGTTCAGCAAGGCTATCATCCATGTCGAGAGCATCAACACGTTATTGGAATGGTGCTGGTACCGGTGAACCAATTTAAATTTATGCCTCCTGCGTCTGGATGCCTCAACTTTTTGATATCCCGGAACATCTCTGACATATTGAAATGAGAGAAGGAACTATATAAGAATGATTGCTGGAAAACAAGTAGGTAATGAACCAGCATTTTTAACGGAGTGGGGACTTGTTTACCGATGGCAAAGCTTCATACGATGAGATGGTTCATGTATCTTGGCGAGTTCTAGCACACTGGAGTTTTCAAAAATAAGCAACTCGATGATCGTGTTCGCATGGCGGGGTAACACAGTCCTCTATGGCACAGCGGATAAGCTAAATGCGCTGTAAAAAAGGAGTCATGAGTTCGATCCCATGCTTCTCCACTCGTCCGGGTGAGACTTAAAGCCGAGGTCCCACGACGATCTCCCATGACAAACTGATGACAAGGACGTATTGTGACGAGGCTACAGACTTTGTGACCTTTTTTTAAGTCCAAGGGACCTAGTCTTCAGACCTGACTGTCAGATAAAACCTGAACACACGGAATCGTTTAAACACCACCAAGATGATATTTAAGTTGTTTGTCCGTCGCCAGGTTGAACTAGGCCATGTTAGTTGCAGACTAAGTTGCGGGCATGTTCCAATGGATATGATATCTAGATCAACAAATTACATAGATCAGCTAGATAAGCCACAATCCGTTTCACTTCATCACCTAGCTCTACTTCCGCGTGGTGTGGAGAGTTATCAAGGAACACCGACGGAAACATGTTGCTAAGGGGCGAAAAAATGTGAAAATATACGTCAATTGAGACATAATATGTCAAACGAAATATATATTTTAACCGGATGTAGAGCTGTATATCTCGAAGTAGATATTATATTTAAATTCAAATATTTTGTGTTTATATCTAGATTTAGATACGGTATCTAGTTTTAGATACTATATTAAAAAGGAGATATTTTGACAGTATATATCAATTTAGATATAATATGTAAAACGAAATATAGATAAGCCGGATGTAGAGTTATATATCTAGGAGATACTATATGTAAATTCAAATATTTTGTGTTTATATCTAGATTTAGATATGATATCTAGTTTTAGATACTATATGAAAAAGGAAATATTATATATCGATTTAACGGTTGTGCCCTACTGTTAGAAGAAATACTTACTATCACATCTTTATCTCGTTTTAATTTTTTATTTGGTTTCTTTCTCCGTTTTTTCTCTTTTTCCTTCTCCTTCTTTTTAGCACTAACACTGTTCCTAAATTCATCCAAATATGCACGGAATGAATTAGTCACCATGGTTACCGGGAATGATTCAGCGACATTTTCCTCGACACATATAGCGTTCATTAAAGTTTCAAAGTTTCGGAACAAGTCCCGGTATTTAATATTGCACGTCCCGTCCTTCTGAGCCTGCAAAGAAGAGAAAACTAATTACAATAAGAGCTGTCGCAGGACAGCGTAGCTCGCCTGACTTATGCTTTGCCACTAAATCTATTAAAATCTATGACCCATGGCCTTGACCTCAAGGTCTCTAAGGTTCGCCATGATGGTACAGCTTAAAACCAGTACATGCATATACCAACATGATCCATCAACATATTCAAAAGATATAGACTTTAAAAACTTTAACCCAAAATATTTTTAACATAAAATTGGTATGGTACAGCATAAAACTTCAGACCAATATCTATCAATATGCAAAGTATCAGCTTAATCCATCTATATATTCAAGAGATACAAACTTACAAAAACTTTAACACAAAATTTCTAAGTCTGTGACCTTGACCTCATGGTCACTCAGGTGGGTCATGATGGTACAGCATAAAACTTCAGACCAATATCTATCAATATGCAAAGTATCAACTTGATCCATCTATATACTCAAGAGATATAGACTTACAAAAACTTTAACCAAAAACTTTAACATAAAATTTCTAAGTCCGTGACCTTGACCTCAAAGTCACTCAGGTGGTCCATGATGGTACTGCATAAAACTTCAGACCAATATCTACAAATATGCAAAGTATCAACTCGATCCATCAACATATTCAAGAGATATAGACTTAAAAAAACTTTAACCAAAAACTTTAACACAAAATTTCTAAGTCCGTGACCTTGACCTCAAGGTCACCCAGGTGGGTCATGATGGTACAGAATAAAACTTCAGACCAATATCTACCAACATGCAAAGTATCAACTTAATCCATCAACATGTTCAAGAGATATAGCCTTATAAAAACTTTAACCAAAAACTTTAACATTTTGAGCAACGCCGACGCTAACGCTAACGCCGACGCCGACGCCGGGGTGATTGCAATAGCTCTTCCTGTACTTTCGTACAGGCGAGCTAAAAACACACCATTACGAAAACACGCCCATGTTAAATATAGATTTTTCTTAAATTGTCAAAATGGAAAATTTTCAGCAGAATTTTTTTTACATTTTTCTTATTTTTGCTCACAACATAGATTGTGGGTACACGTTAGAACCGCCTCGCCGAGGCAGTTCTAACGAGAACCCACAATCTATGTTTTTGAGCAAAAATAAGAAAAATAGGTATACCCCTGCATACCCCAGTTTTTCTATATAAAAGTGGGGTATAAGGGGGTATACATTTCACGGATATGTTTTCCTGATGCATATGCAATATAAAGCAACTTTTTTATAGCTGTAAAAAGTTTAACTAATTTCAGTTGGAAAAAAAAAAAATATTTTTCTTATTCTTCTTGCTCAAAATATAGATTGTGGGTTAATGTCAGAGCCGCCTCAGTGAGTACGCACAATCTATGTTTCGGAACCAAAAAAAGAAAACTATTGTATACTTCAGATTTACTATAAAAAAATTAGGGTTGCAAGGAGGCATTTATTTCATGGACATGTTAGCATGTTGAGTGAAAATCAATTGGTTTTAGCAAATGCAATGCTGTTGACTTTAGGGTAAAAACCTGCTTTCAACTGAACATATCAACAGTATAGTCTTGGTCTACAGCCCTAACACTAGCATCATTTGAGCTGCGATGCGAGAAACCCGCTGCACTGACTGCTTTGTGTCAGACCAGGTCTACAGGGTTTCTGACCAGGTCTGACACAAACCAGTCAGTGCAGCTTCACAATATGGACAGAAGCTTGAAATTTCAGATTTAAGAAGGAATCGTACATGTACTATCCATGTAGCGAAAACAAAGGCGCTGATCAGTTTCGCAGTTACTGCGAAGCTGATCTGCGCCTTTGTTTACGCATAGGCAAAATCCAGTTTTCTCATGATGCAGCTCATTTTTACTATATCCCTGTCAAAATAATCAGCTGACAGCATTTAAAAAACATGTCCATGCAATATACATAGAATTTCAGAGATGTAAAAATTCAAATTTTCAGTTCATTTTTTTTTTTATTTTTGCTAAAAACATAGATTGTGGGTACACCTAACGCATACCCATAGTCTATGTTTTAGAGCCGAAATAAGAAAATATGTAAGCCTCCCGTAAAACATTAAAGTGGGATATAAGGGGATACTCATTACACGGACACGTTTTCTTGATGTGGTTGATGCTCAGCTATACTTAGCTCTAAACTGAGGGACTCTAAGTTTTTTCCTAGATTGTAACATCACAATTTCCTTTTTAGGCATCCTGGGACTGAACCATAGCTTCCTGTTTCCTTCAATGCGAATTGGGTACATTTCCAATTGAGCCACCATCAAATGATCCGCCGTATGAGAAAACATATATATGTGCTGTATGAGAAAACATATATATGTGAAAACAAAGACGCACAGTATTTGCTCAGCTGACCAACGTCTTTGTTTTCGCTACACAGATAGTACAATCCCTTCCCTACATTCCCTTCTTGTTTCCGCTAGCCCACTTCTGTGAAAGCCTGGTTAGTGTCAGACCTGGTCAGAAACCAAGACTTTATGTTTTCATATGCAAAGCCCAAATTACCTGTAAGTGAACTGAGAGTGTTGACTTGAGTTCTGTTTGGAATGACCGCAGACACTTGTGGAATACTTTGTCAAATAATGACTCTTTCTTCATATCTCGTTTCAAATTATTTATCTGAAACATAATTAAATGATACAGTTCAACATCATTTTAATGTGCCTCACTATAACAGTAAAATAGATAATGGTGCGTACTGCGAATGTACAAACCATTTTTCACTCTATACGGCGCATAAAAGATTCAGAGCTGTGCGTAACATGTACGCAGTAAAAATCAGCGGTACGCAAACAGTTTTCAGTTTTATGCATACTCTGATAAAATACCTTTATAATTGTCATATAACAAAAACTTGTCAGCTAGTTTTGTCTGGCTGCTCTGTCAACAATCGAAAAACAGTTACAATAGTAATGTAGCTTTTGATCGTTCCATATTACATATCATGCAATATCGTACGTATTTTCAGTAGTTATATGATGATATACAGTCAATAGATATAATTGTTCGTCACTTTCGGAAAATTCCATAGACTTAAATGTATTTTCATGTTCACAAGACAAATTACCCTGTTTCTCCTGGTCAACATATTTTAATGTTTTTGATCTCATTTGAAAGGTAGATGAATAAAGCAATAAACAAAGGTGTTTTTATTCAATTCCATGCATGCGTTTTCAAGCTGCAAATTTTTAAAAAGTTGTGAAAAAAAACTTTGACCATTTTTGGCCAACGTCACCATTGACGTCAATGAAAAAAAGACTTTTCAAAATTTCATTAAACTTTAAAATCTTGTAATTCAAATACGCATTGTCGAAATTTCATCAAATGTCCTTTGTATATTGCTTTATTCATTTAACTTTCAAATGACACCAAAATCATAAAAAAACGACGACCAGAAGAGGCAGAATAATTTTTCTTGAAAACATGAAAATACATTAAAGTCTATGGAGTTTTCGAAAGTGACGAACAATTATGTCTATTGACTGTACAGTGTCTCGGCCAGAGACATTGTTTACTAAAGGTTCATTCATAAGTCGTATGGTAGTGTGTCACTTTGGTTTATAGAATAGGCATTTTGCATTGCTTTCTGGTCATTGTATTCAATTTAAAACATGATGTATTCCATGTTCTACAGCCATCCCAGTTTATAATTGTTTCCTCATTTTTTTTCTCTCTTATTGTTTATATGCAAGGGACACAAATATGGTTTAACATGCCTAAATGATAGAATAACATGTAATTACAGAATTATCAAAACCGGTTTACTTGAATTTTCATACTTGTGGTGTTCTTGCTTTCTATCCCACGCAACAACTAATGTCATATGGTGACAGGACTTTGGTTTAACTATTATATACCATATTCGTTTTAATTAGGGCACATGCTGGTCATCTCAGAAAAACCTATGCATAAGCGCACACTGCTAGCCACCTAAATGGTCTCCCAATTAATCTCCCAGTAATATGATAAGCAGAGGGTCAAAGGACCATCCCTCTATATTTCTTAAAATTCATGCATCATATTTTATTAAGAAAGTATACCATTCTTTCTCAACTTTCTCTCTCTTGTTATATATAGTCAATTCTGTCTTCTGATGGACCAAAAGTAACATAAGTACCTTTAAATTGATGAAGTCATCTAACAACTGCAGTTCAACGACGTCGGTAATTCTCCATTCGTCTGGGTACTGCCACTGTGTTGTCTCCTTGACCTTCCACCCCACCTGGGGGTCCAGGGGTCGATTCTCCTTGTCCTTGTCGTGGTGTTTCTTTGAATGTTGCCGTTTCTTGTCTTTCAGTTTTCTGTGTCTTTCGTCTTCGTCGGAGAGAACACCGCCGTCGGGAGATCGGGGTGATAGAGGTTCGCCTACCAAAGACGGCAGTACTTGGACTCCCACTGAAATATGAGCCTGTGCGTGAGAAAACCAAAAATTTGGGTTCCGACCTGGTCTGACATAAACCAGGCTGTACAGTCTCAGAAGATGGTTAGAGGCTGGAAATTTTAGATTTAGAAAGTACAGAAATTGTACTATCCATGTAGCAAAAACAAAGGTGGTGATCAGCTTCGCAGTTACTGGAGTCCTGGGTTCGAGTCCTTTTTCAGAAAAAAAAAATGTATTTTTATTTCATAACAATATTACATATATTTTATATTGTTATTTTATAGGTAAGGAATTTGCTCCTAGATGTTAAAGTTCTAAGTGCATCAATGTATGAGCCGCGACGCCAGAAAACTGGGTTTCCGACCATGTCAGACACAAACCGAGCTGTACATGCACAGAAGATGGCTAGAAGTTTGAAATCTTGGATTTTGGAGGAAAAGAAATCAAACTATCCGAGTAGTGAAAACAAAGGCGCTGATCTGCACCTTTGTTTTCGCAAAAGCAAAAATCTGTTTTTCTTATGACGCGGCTTGTATTACTACAGACAGTTCAACTTTTAAAGGACAAATGGATGACTATTTCATCTGGTGTCCAAAGGTGACAAAAACTGGCTGGTTTAGTCCTTAAGAATATTGAGTAGCAATTAATGTAATCCAATGATCATAACCAATACTAAGTACAGTTCATATAATGTATTTGAGCCGCTAAAAGGTTGGGAATTTTTTATTTTGTGATATCATGAGAATATTCTAACAACGAATTATGCACCAGTCTTTGTAACCATGGCCCCCAACCACAGGCAAGGGTGGCGGATAGCCAGGTTAAATTGCCAGGAAATGGCTTTTTGATTGTCCCCGCAATGTAGGGGAAATGACAGGGTTTTGACATTAGGATCCTTACCCAAGGGAGATTTCTATTCCGAGGCACAAGGCAAAGGGAAAAGTTTTGACCTCCAGTTTGTCACCTGGGGGTGGGGCTTATAGCAGGGCACTGAAAGCTGAAAAGCCATTATTCCCACCCTTCCCTGTAGGTGTGTGTGTGTGTGGGTGGGTGGGTAGGGGGGGGTCAGTGGTTACAAATGACTGGTGCATTAGATGCACACTGGTGCATTAGATGCACTGATAATAGCCTTTGCTTGCACTCCATCCCTAAATCTACTTCACAAGTCATCTAGCTGTCTTCAATGACTGCACAGCCTGGTGTGTGTCAGACCTGGTCGGAAACCCCAAATATGGGTTTTCTAATGTCAAGACTCAATAAGTGTGCCATCATAAATAGGAAGTATGGCAGAAAGCAAAGAAATGTTATTAATTATAACCTGACTATTATTATGGTGATGTCTAGTGATGATATAAGGTATGCTTTTATGTGAGAAAAATAGGATAATGGTACAGGTTGAAAACCGACCACTTAGAAACTGACATTGGCAGATGCTTGCAAAACGTCTCAATAAATTTTGCACACCTTCAAAATCTTAATCAACTTCCCAGTCAACAGAATTGGCCATGTCAGGATGCTGCCTTGAGGATATGGTATTTAGCACAAATGCCAGTCTTCCATATGGTCCTCCAGTGAATTATTTTTTTTATTTATTTATTTATTATTTTTTTTTTTGTTGTTGTTTTTTGTTTTTTGATATGGCATACTTTTTTTTGCCAGACATGCAATGTAAGTGACGCTATATTTTTGGGAGAAGAGAAGCCAATGCTTGCCTTATAATGCTGAGCACCAAGCAAGGTAACCATTTTCAATGTCTTTGGTATGACAAGGCATGGGATTGAACCCATGACCTCCCACTCCTGAAGCAAACACTTTAACCATTTGTGTATTATGACACTAAGGGAAGCATAGCTGCATAGCAGTAGCGTATAGGACACCTGATTGAGAGGTTCTAGATTCAATACCTCCCTCCCTACATGGTATTGTGTCCTTGAGAAAAACACTTTAAGCTGCTCAAAGAACTGGTTTATACTCAGGAAGCGGCAGCTTCCTCCCGACATGACGGGAAAATTGTTGACAGGAATGTTAAGCAATATAAAAGCAAACCAAATCATTATGACACTCTTTTCTTTGGGCATTAGCTGGGCCCCCAATCGGAATTTCATATTGATATTTTTCCATAAATTAACACACATAATATTTCCAATAGTTCAAAACAAAATTGGTATGGATCAATCCCAACAATAGCATATCTAAAGAGACGATAGACGAAATTTTGAAAAGATGATAAGAAATACATGTATATAAACTAATGATCTGGCATGATAAATAAGCTTTATGAAACCTCTGAAAGGCCCAGGCCAGCAGAAAATTATGCAAGAGGAAACTGCTATAAGCTAAAATCAAAAGAACAGTTAAAGGTAAACATTTCATGATTAGAAAAATTTGGCATTCACCACAAATGAGCCGCGATGCGAGAAAACGGGTCTTCGGGGTTTACGACCAGGTCTGACACAAACAGACCTGTACAGTCACATAAGCAGGCAAGAAGCTTGCAATTTCGGATTTAACAAGAAGAGAGATTGTACTATCCGTGTAGTGAAAATAAAGGCGCTGATCAGCTTCGCAGTTACTGCGAAGCGGATCTGCGCCTTTGTTTTCGCATAGGCAAGAAATCCGGTTTTCTCACAATGCAGCTCAAATGTCACATGTGGATGCTAAGCCATTCTAATAATACAATGTACCACTTTCAAAGAGAATTAGAATAAAACGTTCCCATTGGGTGCATCATGAGAAAAGAACTTTTAAGCACAAGCCAGCACAAGGCAACTTTGTTTTCATTGTATGAGCTAAGTCATGAGAAAAACGGATTTTCGCCTATGCAAAAACAAAGCCACAGATAAGCTGTGCAGTACTGAACATCTTATCAGTGCCTTTGCTTTTGCTACACACATAGTACAATCTCTCCACTTCTTAAAACCCAATTTTCAAGCTTCTAGCCTTCTTCTGTGACAGTGCAGGCCGGTTTGTGTCGGACCTGGTCAGTAACCCCAAAAACCTGGTTTTCTCCCGTTGCAGCCCCTATCTCTCTATTTCATCAATCCAAGATTTCTGTGGTCATTTTCTGTGGAACTATAGCCTGTTTTATCAAAAATCCTGGAAAAAGGTTTTCTCATGACACACCTTTTGTGTACCTTAACTGTTCTTCTGCATAAAGCTGGTATACTACAATTCTACTGCAAATGTGTTCAAAGCTGATATAAAAATTTATCTACAAAAGTGTTTCGCCACTTACGCTCCCATGGCCGCTTTGGTTTTTGGGGAATTTGGGGACGATTAGCTGTGCTTGAATGGGAGTCATCTAGAATAACATAAAAATTCAAATATATATCTGGGTTCATTTTACTTTTTTTTCATCGCAAATTTTCTCGCTTTTGGAAGCCAGGACATAAATATCAAGAATGATTTCAGTCCAATAAGGCAATACAGTTCAAGCTGATTTACTGCTAAATTTTGTACCTTTACTTCTTTCAATGCCAATGCCAGAACGTGACATTGAGCTTTTTTTTCTTTTTTTGTTTTTTGTTATTTTTGGTCCCAAACCTTTAGCAAGTGCCACACATTGCTTTGTGTCCTAGCTTCCAAAAGGGAGACAATCCAAGGCTTTCCTTGTCCATTCCTAACACTTCCAGAAGGGAGACAAATCGAGGATTCATCTCTAAGATACCACCAATGACTTACAGTGTGGTGGTCTCTTGGCCCCCGGGGCGTGGTGCCCCGCCCCCTCCTCCTCATCGCTCTCCTCAGCAGTGGAATCCTTCTTCTTCCTACTTCCAGCACCTACAATGTCAGCAACTATGTTTTAAACAATGATTTATTTTACCTAATTAAGCAAGTTATTAACAAGTATTAAACAAGTTGCGGCATGAGAAAACAGGGTCTGACATAAACCGGCCTGTGCAGCCACAGAAAAAGGTTAGAAGTTTTAAACTTCATATTAAGGAAGAAGGGGGATTGTACTATCCATGCAGCAAAAACAAAGGCACTGATCAGCTGTGCAGTTACTGCACAGCTGATCTGCCCCTTCGTTTTTGCCTAGGCAAAAAGCCAGTTTTCACATTATATTGACTCATACTTAATGAATATGGAATGCACGACAATGTTAACAAGCCGCAACAGCTTATATTTGAGCCGCCTCATGGGAAAACCAACAATCTGCATAGGCAAAAACAAAGACGCAGATCAGCTTCGCGGTAACCGCGAAGCTGATCAGTGCCTTTGTTTTCGCTACACGGATAGTACAATCCCCCTACTTCCTAAATACGAAATTTCATGCTTCTAGCTGTCTTCTGTTACTCTGCAGTCCGGTTTGTGTCGGACCTGGTCGGACACCACATTGTTGGTTTTCCCACGAGGCGGCTCATTTGTATCCCCACTCATGGATTAATGATGAGTTGTTGACCAAAATGTGGTATGTTCCTGTTTCTGAGAGATCACTGCAATTTTGAGGCAATCTCCCAACTTGGAATTTCAGATTTTCCTTATTTTATATGTCTCCTTATTTGGAATTAAGTATCTCCCTGCCGAACATCAAGAATTTTCTTCTTTGATTAGACACTGTCCCTATTTGGTAAGGAAAAGCTCCATATTTGGCTTCTCAGATGTATCCTGAATGATGAGTTCACTTTACCAGAGTATTTTCAAATTAATATCTCACTTTTCACTGACACTTCTATAAGCAAATAAAATAATCACAGATGAGACGCTGCATTACACAGCCTCTCATCAGGGGCTTAGTCGGTTAAAAAGCTCATCAGAGCTTATGTTGTACTGTTGTGATACTTGCCGACTCAAAATAAATCTTATCTTATCTTATCTTTATATATTATTTTTTGCCATCTGCATCAGGTAACCATTAACTTTTGTAAACATCCTTTGAAAAGTTTTAAGTTAAATTTGGTAAAGACAAAATCAAAGTTAAATTGCGAGAAATCATTCACTGTCGAATGTTAACAATCTAATATTAAAAAGCAGGATACAGTTCATGCTTAGAACAGAAAAGTTACTCATTTAAGCCTGGCATCCTTTTTATGGTGCATAGGCAAACAGTATAGCCCTAGATGTGATGCCGCAGAACACGGCATCCCATCTGGGGCTATTCTGTTCGCTTAACGAAAATTCATCAAAAAATGGGATCAAAATTAAAAATCACTCCTAACACCCCTAAAAATGAAAGTGGACTCATCCAATTGTAAATGATGGGAGAATCCTTTCATCAAATATGGGTTAACCAGCCAGGTATTAGGCCCATATTTCTGCTGCAAGATTCAAATGTCTATCCTGACCAACATAAGTCCTTAACAAGTATAAAGAAACTCCACAGGCCTGAATCCTACAACTACTACATTTATATTTATTTAGCATATAAAGAGCAGAAAAGAGGAACAACTAAGCTATTTTCAACTTTCATGCAATAACAATATAATTTCAATACAGCTGTGAAATAAGCTCTACAGAAGTATCAAAACAACTTCATAAAGAAATATCTTTCCAATCTCTTCTCTTCTTAAGAAAATCAACTGCATGACCTTGGTTTCTCTCTCTCTCTCTCTCTCTCTCTCTCTCTCTCTCTCTCTCTCTCTCTCTCTCTCTCTCTCTCTCTCTCTCACACACACACACACAACTTAACGATCTGCTTTAGACTTCATCAGCCTAACTTTTAAATAAAAAATTTCAACAAAATTGACACAATAGAAAAGCGCTATAAGCATAAAACACATGCTAAACTTATATTCAGCGAGTGCCTATAGCTACGCTCATTACAAACCATAAAGCATAAATGCAAGAAGGAAAGTATTTTCATAAAGTAATTGGATGTAAACGTGTCTTGCTCTTATAACCAGACAATGTTCATGAGGCTCAGGCTTTAGAACAGTGCATCTTGATTTGATTAGTTCAGTTTTAATAATTGTTCTTCCATAAAATTCTTAACCTTGTAAAAATTGAACATTAAAAGAATAAAAGCTCAAGTCTGAACTCAGTTAAATTTGACAAACAAAAAAAAGGTGATTTGCTAGAATTCTATTCATCAGGATAACATGTCCATGTAATGCATACCCCCTTAAACCCCACTTTTTATACCAAAGCTGGGGCATACAGGGGTATACCTATTTTCCTTATTTTAGCTCCATAACATAGATAGTGGGTACTTATTAGAAATGCCCACAATCAATGTTTTGAACAAAAATACTGAAAACAGCAAAATTTTTGGAATGAAATTTTCATTTTTTTTTTTCAGCTGAAAAAAAATCTCTGTATATTGCATGGGCAAGTTTTCCTAATAAATTTGTTCACAATTATCTAAGTTTGTAAAGTCTTTTCAATGGGAGATCAGTGACAAAACAAGAAAGTGTGATTAATATTTATTTTATTAGAGTGATTTCAAAATTCTGTGAAAAGGACTAAAGGAAATCTTGAAGGTTTACAGATAGCAAATTTTAAGTTCCTTAATTGTTCTACCTTTTGAAACCGAAATTTTGTTCAAGTATTCATATCTTAAAACAATGGAAGAGGTCTTTTTCCCTTTATAGGAGACAATCTAAAATATCTATTTGGGACTGCATCAACAGAGGATGTAAGGTTTTTGACTTTCACTGACATTTAATTAAAAAGAAGCCATCAAGTCAAATTCTTAAGAAAAATAAGACTGGTTCGACAACCCTTAATGAAGGAAAGTGACAATTTACTCCAGACTTAGCATGATCCAGATTTGAATAGTGTTGAAGTGATAATAAGGGATAATGTCATTCAAACTGTTATCATTCCTGAGAAGATGAAGTCAGAAAAGCCATTAATTCATTAATAATGCTGAACAAGAATCAAACAGGAAAGGATACAAAATAGTCATTCTTGTGGTCAGTTTTCTTTTTGTTTTTCATATTATTTTCTATGTCATAAATAGCAATAACCGAACAAATTTTGAGCTTGAAAAGTCTAGAAGAAAAAGTACCACAAAGAATGCCTATGTTGTATGCATTGGAAAGGGTGCATTACAAAGAACTGTCAATAGATCATTCCTCATACCAGCAGCCATTAGAGGCTACACACTATATATCCTGAGACAACCACTGCAGCTGAAAACAACCAACAAGATGAAATCAAAATGCAGCAATAAATAATGAAGACCTGTCTGAAAACAACTTTCCCAGTCACGAGTTTACACACTACAGTTTTGTATTGATATCATCTGTGTTGGTTGTTCGTTGTCATGTTGGATGTCTCTGGATAGCCAGTGTGAGCTAGCTGCCACTCACTTCTATCCCTGAGTATTTTTATGGAAGATTTTGTCCGTCGAAGGAGGTTCAGAGTGGGAGATGAAAATTTTCTCCTTAATGAACCGTAGTAATCAGTTGATGGGTAGCTTTTTGTTTCCCGCAATGTCTCTTGGACAACTGTGGACAAAGTCAGCATCACATGAGCCGCCTCGTGGGAAAACCAACAATGTGGTTTTCGAACAGGTCTGACACAAACCGAGCTGTACAAGCACAGAAGATGGTTAGAGGCTTGAAAATTTGGATTTAGGAAGTAGAGGAATTTTACTATCCATGTAGTGAAAACAAAGGCACTGATCAGCTTCGCAGTTACTGCGAAGCTGATCTGCGCCTTTGTTTTCTCCCAGGCAAATATCCCGTTTTCTCACGACGAGGCTCACATAATGAATTTCGCCCAAACATATCATAATTACTGTAATTACAAGTCATATTTTGCATTTAAATTATATGACTGAGTCAATCTTCAGTTTACAAAGAAAAATAGGGGTCCAGTTTCATGGTGATTAGGCAAAAAACTTCCATTTGGTAATCTTCAAGTCACCATTAGGGAAGTTAAGATTTTAGGGCATTGTTCAAAGATGTCCTAAAAATCTAAGTTTCACCATTTAAGGCACACATCTATCAGATATTACGTACATTGCCATTGAAATAAAAAAAAATATTTAAACATAAATTGTATCAGGAAGTGTCTAACTAGTATTTTTGGCAAAAAATGCACAATGTATAAGGTTAACACAACATGTATTACAAGAAAGCTGGGGCTAGTAACTTGAAGGCATCTTAAGGTCCCCTACTTACGACATGTTTACAGTGGACTTACGATGACCACCTTAAAATGTACGCCCTTGCTACCACAGTTACTCTAAGCTATCGTGACTTTTTGAAATGAAAGGTGTCACTTCTGAATCTTCATAAGATAAGACAACGTTTAGGTGGGCTTGATTGACCGTAAAGTTACGATGGTGTTAAGCTGTCACTGTAACTTAAGGTCCTTTTCAGTTATTCACTATAACCCCTAAAAGATACTTAAGTTGGTCGAAAGTTGATCTTAAGCTAACGATGGCTTTGAGTTACAAACGCCTATTCTACGACTTTGAATATGCTCAAAAGAAAAAGGTTTAAACTAGTCTCTTTGGGGCTATTTAAACCAAAAAAGCATCAAAACTTGACATCATGGAAATAAATTATCAGTGAGAAAATTGTAAACATTTCTATAGAGAACAATGAACATATTGCTTATTGATTTTTCAGAATTTGTTAGTTGTTTTTTTTATCGTGGTCCAACATCACGGGCAACAAGTTGTCAGTCATTTTTAGAAGGAGCTTCAATGGTATTAACCAGTACTATGGTGAGTTAATGTGACTTGCTCAAAAACACAAGCAAGAGCCATTTTGTTTCAAACCTTATTTCTCGACCCAGAGTCTGATGCATAATTAACCATTTTATTACACACCTATTTTCATTTTTATTTTAAATCATGGTATGACTTGAATGTACATAACAATTTCTCACCGTAGAGAAAGCAAATGATATAAAACCTTTTTGTTTTCCCTTAAGTCAGCGAAACAATACAACAAGTATGTGTACATTCATTTCTTATCGTCCAGTGATCTTTTGTAGTATAACTAATAGGCTAAGGGATAAGCTATTTTGGAATCATTGTCAATCCAATTGATAGAAAAAAAAAACTGATAGTATAGTGACTTAAAATATCCTAAAAAGCATAGACCTTAAAAGCATTGACCATTTTCGCATTATCAGCTAGTTTCCAGCTTTGAAATAATAAACTAGAAAAAGTGCCTTGAGAGGCACGTATACCCCCGGCTGGTAGCTCCCCTACACCCCTAGGCCCACCGCCCCCAACCCATATATGCTCACTGACGTTAATACAATGAACATGCATTCCCGAATAAAAGAGAGCAACCTCAACAAGTACTACTTATAAATTTGTATTTGCAAAAGCACTGTCTAAAACCATGGGGAGGAAGAGTGTAGTAGAATGACAGATCTATTTCATAACAGTATACAGAGCTGACTTGTATACTCAATCTAGGACTTGATCGCGGACATTGAGGGTCAGGTCCTCAGTCCTAGATGGAAAATAGAATGTCATTCTTCAATAATATTAATTTATTAAAAAAGAAAAAAAAAAAAAAAAAAAGAGAGATGTCCTAGAGTTTGACCTCTAGCCCCACCCTGCTGGCATGGACCCTAAAGTCTAATGTCATTAGGCACAAGGCAAACCTTATAGAGTACCTATGGTGCAAGTATGAATGATTTCTAAACATGGTGGTGAAGAAAAGTACAGAAAATAAAATATTTAAAGAAGTTCTAGATTTTGACCTCTAGCCCCACCCCCACACATGGACCCTAGAGTCTGAACCTTACATGGTACCTATGTTCTAAGTACGAATGCTTTCTGACAAGACTTTGTGATCCTAGATGTCAAGAAAATAGACTTACAGAAAATTTATCGTGGTATCTATCATATCATAAATGTGTCCTAGATTTTGACCTCTAGCCCCACCCCTGGGGATGGTGACATGGAATATGAAAGCAAACCCTATCAGGTATCTATGAACTAAATAAGAGCACATCCCTATGATTGTGTGTTAAGATATGGACTAAAAGAAGAAACATTAACATTGTAAACAGCACATTTTAAAGGTGACCTAGATTTTGACCTCCAGCCCCACCCCTGGGCATAGACCCTGGGGTGCATAGACCCTGGGGTCCGAACTCATGGAAACAAAGCAAACCCTATAGGGTACCTATGGTCCAAATATGAATGGTTTCTGACCAGTGGTTCATGAGATATACACCACTAGAGAAACTTTAACCAAAACTTTGACGTAAATTCTACGAACGTTCTGGAATTACGAACGAACTAACTAACTAACGAACGAACGGAAAAGCAAAAGCTATATACCCGTCGGCATAAATGCCGGGGGTATAATAATCTATATTGGCAATACAAGTAACCAAAACCACCCTGACCTTATAGGTCAGGGTGGTTTTCACCCTGACCTTATAGGTCAGGGTGGTTTTGGTTACCTGCATTTCCAACATTGAATTTTGCTATGCTGGAAATCATTTGATAATGCATAAAAAAATGGTGAATAGATGCCAGACCTGAAAGTGGTGCAGATCTTTTTGTTATGCAAATAAGGCCTCATTTCCATGGACAATTTCTCTTTGACAAAGTAGGTTTGTCGCAGAAAAATATGCTAGTGTAAATTCAATTCTGTGGTGAAGTTTTATTGTCAAATATCTGTGACAAAGGTGAGCGAGCTAAATAATCTTTCGAAAGAGAAACGAGGCCTAGACACGCCTGCACCAAATTTGATAATGTTACTATATTTTTGTAGATACTTACTGAGAATGTTCTGGCCCTTCTTGAGCGCCTTCTTCAATGGACTAGCTTTTGATTGGTCAGCATCACCTTGTCGCTGGTTATGTGGTTTCAGGGTACTCTCTATCTTTCTAAGTTGATCAGCTGACCAGGGAGAAGTTCTTTCAGCCCCAGGGGGCGAGTCCTGGAAAAATTGGAGCCACGTAATAAGAAAACCTGGGTGAGGGGTTTTCGACCAGGTCTGACACAAACCGGTCTCCACAGCCACAGAAGATGGCTTGAAACTTTAAATATAAGTAGAAGAAGAATTGTATTATCTGTGTAGCGAAAACAAAGGTGCTGATCAGCTGTGCAGTTACTGCACAGGTAACTGCACAGCTGATCTGCGCCTTTGTTTTCGCATTTGTATGATGATGGTTTTTTTTACGTGGTGGCTCATTTATTATGATGTCAGAAAGGTGAAGGCTCAGGCTCAATATTACAGTCCATTATATAGACTACTGTATATGGAAAAAAGAAAATTAAAAAGGAGAAAGAAAATAAATAGAAGATTAAATTCTCTTGAAGATATTGTAATTATAAAGAATTTTAATATTTATAGGTCCTAAATTATTGGCTTCTAGCAGTTTCAAACTCAGTGGCAAAAATTTGCAAATACCAGTTTCAATGTTAGACAACTAACTGATCAGAATTATACCTTCACAGGTACATGACTGTCATTGAATACATTGTCAGGAACTACGTAGAAAGTATGGGGTGGGATGATGGGATGGGGGTGGGGCTGAGGTGGGTGAGGTGGGGTGGGAAATGTGCAGAATATTTAAAATTGGTGGGATGATCAGGGAAGGCTTTGTAGGTGAAGCTACAGATACACAGACCAGCTAGAATTTTATAAACTATAATAGTTGTTATTTATTTAGACAATGAAAAATAAAACAAATTTGCTTAAAAAATTGTACAGATGAACAGAATTTTTATGTTTCTGATTTTTGGGATAAACCATACACATTTTCTGTTGCAGTGAAGTTGGGAATGTGTATGGGGATTCTACAAAGCTAAAATTTCTAGTAACTTTTGAAAGAGACTGGTTGCTGTATAAAAACTTAACACCTTGTTCTATGAGAAAATGGTTACCATATTTTGACATGGTATGGTGATCAATATTAAATGAGCCGCTTCGTGGGAAAACCAACAATGTGGTTTCCGAACAGGTCCGACACAAACCGGCCTGTACAAGCACTGAAAAGAGCTAGAAGCTTGAAATTTCGGATTTAGGTAGAAGAGGAATTGTACTATCCGAGTAGAGAAAACAAAGGCGCTGATCAGCTTCGCTGTTACCGCGAAGCTGATCTGCGTCTTTGTTTTCGCCTATGCAGATTGTTGGTTTTCCCATGAGGCGGCTCAAATGTATAAAACTTCTCTTGCATATGTAACAGTGGACAGTGTGCAAAGAAACTGGCCAAAATACTCACAAAATCAAAAACAGCATCAACCTATTTCATTCAAGGAATACTGACACTTAATACTCAAACCTACCCCCTTAGTCAGATACCCATAGAATAACCTTAATCAGATACCCATAAAATAACCTAGGATTTGAATGAATTTAAAATATTAAACCAAATATAACAATGTTTTTCAATCTAGCAGAAGACTTGCCATGCAATAGGCTAGACTGAAATGGTAGAATCTGGCCCCATTATGAAAACTTGCCCATGCAATATATAGAGATTTTTTTTTCAGTCGTAAAAATTGGAAATTTCATTGGGAAAAATTTAGCATTTTTCTTATTATTGTAGAAAACATTGATTGTGGGTACACGCTAGAATTGTCTCGCCGTGGCAGTTCTTACCAGTACCCCCAATCTATGTTTCGGAGAAAATAAGAAACATAGATAAACCCTTGTAAACCCCAATTTTACTATAGAAAAGTGGGATTGAAGGGGGTAAACATTATCATGCGGACATGTTATTCTGATGCATATGGAAAACATGTCCATGAAATAAATGCCCCCTTACATACCCCACTTTTATGTAGTGAAACTGGGGTATACAGCTGTAAACAATTTTTCTTATATCTAGCCCAAAACATAGATTGTGGGTACTCATTTGAACTGGGGTCTAATGTGTACCCACAATCAATGTTTTGAACATAAACTGAGAAAACTATCCTTTTATTTTTTAATCCAAAGTCATCTTTTTTGGCAAATGAAAACAATACTATGTATTGTATGGGAGAGTTTTCGTAATGCATGCAATGCTATCATGCGTACCCTTGATCCCCAACATGCAAGTGCACTGTGTGAATACAGATTATGTTTCATATAACTTGATATACATCCATTAATGATGAATGGATACATCCATTATCATTATTATTTGGGTGAGTCTGCTTTAGTTTTTAGGGGTTTCAGGTGTGATTTAAAACTTTTATTCCATTTTTCAATGAAATTCCTCTGAGCAAACATGCGGAGTCACATCTGTGGCTAAACTGTTTGCCTATGTCCCATAAAAGGGATGCCAGGCTTAAAAGAGTTCACCCCTTTTTTAGCACAGCATTCATTTCTATATTCAAGTCCCCTCAATTATTGTGTTGCAACACACCATTTTTTTTGTTTGTTTGTTTTTGTTTTACAATACGAAATAGCATAAAATTATTTGAATTCTCTGCAAAATTAAAACACACTGACAACATCAAATCCTCAAACTACAACCAAAATAAAACAACCTTCTGATGAGCATGTTCAGTATCTTTCCTGCATAAAACAAGAAGCCTAAGGTTTCTGATATTGTAATATACATGTATTTATTTCAAAACAGGTATAAACTAATTGTGAAACAGATATGCATTAAAGTAGGACACAAATTTTTGTTTGTTTCTTAAAAGCTAAGGTCATCTGATGACAGCTGCGTCTTATTTGAGCCGAGTCAAGAGTTAACCCGTGCAAAAACCAGAGGACCATTGGTCCTGAAATCGCTCACCTGAGATTCGGTCTTGCATGACCTTTAGCTAAGGTCATGTTGGTCAATGTAAAAAGTAAACTTGACCTCTAATTCTCATATAATTAATGAAAATTTACCTTTTTTGGGGCCCCAGCAACCAATCAAAATAAGGTATTAGGGCAAAAGTAACATAAAACATAGAGGACTACTAAATAAACATTTCTGCAAAATCTCCAAGGAGACTGCAGAAATAACAAATTTTCACTTTTCCCCATAATAAGTCTATGGAAACTGAAAGTAGCCATAGCAACTAGAGTTCTTATCTGACTGGAACATAAAAACATTTTTTTTTTTTGTAGAGGCTAATGCCAGGAACATGTATGCAAAATATCAGCTTCATAAAGCAAACAGTTTCTGAGAAGAAGATTTTTAAAGATTTTTTTCGAAAATTTGCCCTTTTTGGGGCCCCAGCAACCAATCAAAATAAGCGATCAGGATGAAGGTCATCTGATACGTAGTGCATTACTCAATAAACATTTCTCTAAAAATAAAAATGAGACTGCAGAAATAACAAATTTTCACTTTTCCCCATTATAAGTCTATGGAAACTGAAAGTTGCCATAGCAACCAGAGTTCTTATCTGACTGGAACAAAAAAAAACAATTTTTTTTGTAGAGGCTAATGCCAGGAACATGTATGCAAAGTATCAGCTTCATAAAGCAAACAGTTTCTGAGGAGTAGATTTTTAAAGATTATTTCGAAAATTTGCCCTTTTTGGGGCCCCAGCAACCAATCAAAATAAGCGATCAGGATAAAAGTCATCTGAAACGTAGTGCATTACTCAATTAACGTTTCTCTAAAAATAAAATTCGAATATCTCCAATGAGACTGCAGAAATCGCAAATTTTCACTTTTCCCATTATAAGTCTATGGAAACTGAAAGTTGCCATAGCAACCAGAGTTCTTATCTGACTGGAACAAAAAAAAAACAAAAACTTTTTTTGTAGAGGCTAATGCCAGGAACATGTATGCAAAGTATCAACTTCATAAAGCAAACAGTTTCTGAGAAGAAGATTTTTAAAGATTTTTTTTTTTCGAAAACTTGCCCTTTTTGGGGCCCCAGCAACCAATCAAAATAAGCGATCAGGATGAATGTCATCTGAAACATAGTGCATTACTCAATAAATATTTCTCTAAAAATAAAATTCAAATATCTCCAAAGAGACTGCAGAAATAGCAAATTTTCACTCTTCCCATTATAAGTCTATGGAAACTGAAAGTTGCCAAAGCAACCAGAGTTCTTATCTGACTGGAACAAAAAACAAGTTTTTTGTAGAGGCTAATGCCAGGAACATGTATGCAAAGTATCAGCTTCATAAAGCAAACAGTTTCTGAGGAGAAGATTTTTAAAGATTATTTCGAAAATTTGTCCTTTTTGGGGCCCCAGCAACCAATCAAAATAAGCGATCAGGATGAAGGTCATCTGAAACGTAGAGCACTACTCAATAAACATTTCTCTAAAAGTAAAACTCAAATATCTTCAATGAGAAAGCAAAAATTTGCAATTTCCACTTTTTTCCATTATAAGTCTATGGGACGTATAAGTTGTCATGGCAACCAGAGTTCTTATCCGATCTGAACAAAAAACAACATTTTTGGTTCCCCCCTCCTGTGGATGCTTTATGCCAAATATCAAATGTTTTGGCCACACAGCTTCAGAGGAGATGTCATTTGAAATTGCGGACGGACGGACGACGGACGGACGCCGGATCATGGCCATCCTATAAGCTCACCTTTGAGCCTTCAGCTCAGGTGAGCTAACAAAGGTGGAGATCAGCTGTGCAGTGATCAATGCCTTCGTTTTTGCCACATGGATTTGACAAGTCCTCCTCTACTTACATCCAAACTTTCAAGCTTCTAGCCTACTTTTGTGACTTTACAGGCCAGTTTGTGTCGGATGTGGTTGGAAACCCTGAAGCCCGGTTTTCTCGCGATGCAGCTCATTTAATGGATTTTGCATACTAGGTATGGGACAGACTTGGTCAATGCAACAGATGAATCCAGATGATCTGTGTTCTTACTGCAAAATGTCTCAGACATATACTAGAACAAAGACATCGCATATCTGTTACTTGTTGTTAGTATTTGAGCAGTTAGTAAATGAAGTTATTAGAACTCATTCTGAACAAGCAGTATTAGCAGCAACAAAAATGTCATGGCCATTTCCATATTAAATGAAACAAAAATAAAAAAAAAAATCATCAGCCAATTTATAAATAAAAAGTAAAATGATTAAAAAAGTCTGACAGAAATCAAATTCAATTTTTCAGTCAAGATCTGTCTATAAGCAGTCAAAAATTCTCGAATGTCAAAAAGGCGTACAGTATACATTGCATATAGTAAAAAAGAATAAATAAAATAAATGTGATCGGCAGTTTTTGATTACAATTTTTTTTTACTTTTGATGGCTAAGTTTCAAGAAAATCCATTATTTGTTAGCATAAATTCATTTTTTATTATCATTATTATTCTTTTTTTTTCTTCTTCTTCTTTCTTTTTTTTTACAAATTTCCATTTGACAGAAATTTTTACAGATGATTCTGATTACTTTTACGATTACAGAATTTTTTTATCTTAGACTGCAAAATTTTTATCTCTGATAACACAAATTTTTGATTGCAGAATTTTCATGTCTGCAGAAAATGCAAATTTTAGACTGCAGAATTTTCATGTCTGAAAACAGAAATTTTAGACTGCAGATTTTTTATGTCTGAAAACAGAAATTTTAGACTGCAGAATTTTCATGTCTGAAAACAGAAAGTTTAGATTGCAGAATTTTCATGTCTGAAAACAGAAATTTTAGACTGCAGAATTTTCATGTCTGAAAACAGAAATTTTAGACTGCAGAATTTTCATGTCTGAAAACAGAAATTTTAGACTGCAGAATTTTCATGTCTGAAAACAGAAATTTTAGACTGCAGAATTTTCATGTCTGAAAACAGAAATTTTAGCTTGCAGAATTTTCATGCCTGAAAACAGAAATTTTAGACTGCAGAATTTTTATGTCTGAAAACAGAAATTTTAGATTGCTGAATTTTCATGTCTGAAAACAGATATTTTAGACTGCAGAATTTTCATGTATGAAAACAGAAAAATCAGACTGCAGAATTTTCATGCCTGAAAATAGAAATTTTAGACTGCAGAATCATGCCTGAAAACAGAAAGTTACAGAAAGTTCAAAGTATTTGAAATCTGATCTTTCCTTTTCTCTTTATCTAAGATTGCAGAATTTTCATCTTTGATCATAAGTTGCAGAAATTTCATATTTGAAATCTGAGCTTTCCTTTTCTCTTTATCTTACATTGTAGAATTTTCATCTTTGATCGTAAGTTACAGAAATTTCATATTTGATTACAGAAATTTCACATCTAATTGATAGAATTTTTTTTCTCTAATTTATTCCAGAAATTTCTTCTCTGATTACAGAATTTTTGCCTTTTATTTCTTTAATTACAGAATTTTCATCTCCAATTACGAGAAAGCCAAAATTTAAATTGAGAATTTTTTGACTTGTTACAGAATTTATTTCTTTGATTACAGAAATAAATCCATCTTTGATAACATATAACAGAAATCATCATTTTCTTTATAGCAATACCATGTTTTGCTAGAAGAAACTATTGTATATTTCATTGTTTTTTCTTTTCTGTTTTTTTCTTTTTTTTTCCTTTCTCTTTTTTTTTTAATTGAAGAATTCATTTTTGAAATTTTACATAACTTTCATCTTTTTATTACAGAAATGGCATTATTAAAGTTAGGAGAAAAATTAAATGAGCAGAAACTATCAGTGAGTTGTTTTATTTGGCTGCAGTTTAGGGGATATGACCTGCATCATGAGAAAACCAACATTTTGCATATGTGAAAACAAAGAGGCAGATCAGCTTCGCGGTAACCGCGAAGCTGATCAGGCACCTTTGCTTTCACTACAGGGATAGAACAATCCCTCTTCTTACTAAATCCAAAATTTCCAGCTTCTAGCCATCTTCTGTGCCTACACAGCTCGGTTTGTGTCGGACCTGGTTGGAAACGCAAATTGTTGGTATTCTCATGTGAAGGCTCATATTATTTTCAACGTGTCACACACCATATCAGAGAAAGACTCTTGCTTTGCGAGGGGTGCGGTTGAAATTTTCGGGGGCCTTCTCCTGCCCGAACCTCGCCGGATAAAAATGTGTCCGTCGGGCGATCTGCCGTCAGCTGCCTGAAGAAAAGAGTTCCGTTGCAGGTGAGTGAAAGAGACAAACAAAAATCAGAGAGCCGGTTACCAAGTGGTGCTCAGTAAATCACTTGTTACTCATCTGGTCATGAGAAATTGATTCAAGAAGACAAGTTATTATATATATGAGCCGCGCTGTGAGAAAACCGGTCTTCAGGAGTTCCGACCAGCTCCGACATAAACCGGCGGTCCAGTCACAGAAGCAGGCTAGAAGATTGAAATTTCGGATTTAAGATAAAGAGAAATTGTTCTGTGTAGCGCATACAAAGGCGCTGATCAGATGTGCAGTTACTGCGAAGCTGATCTGCGCCTTTGTTTTTGCAAAGGCAAATATACAGTTTCCTCACGATGCGGCTCATACTATCTCTGGAGTGAAAATAAAGGTGCTGATCAGCTGTGCAGTGACTATACGTACAGCACAGCTGAGCTGCGGCTTTGTTTTTCGCATATGCAGGTTCTTGGTTTTCTGATGCAGCGGCTCAAATAGATTAGGACAGAAATACAATGGAGCTGAACAGCTATGGTGCAGATGATCTGAATCGTGTTTTTGCATCAGTTAAAAGCACATTTTCTCATGATATGGCTCATATGAGCCGCGACGCGAGAAAACCTGTCTTTAGTGTTTCCGACCAGTTCTGACACTATCCGAGTAGCGAAAACAAAGCCGCTGATCAGCTGTGCAGTAACTGCACAGCTGATCTGCACCTTTGTTTTCGCATAAGCAAAAGTCCGGTTTTCTCATGACGTGGCTCATATAAAACTTAGTTTTTTTTTCTTCTGCAGCACTATTATAGAAAGATAGAGATTTAAAAGTTTAATTAAAGCTTAAAGATTTGCACAAGGCTTGCACAAAATAAGCCCATTTTGAAGTATATCTCAATATGAAGATTTGGTCAAGTTGCTGAAATCTAGAAAGGTAAAGAAAACAAAACTTAAACCAACTGACACGTCACTTTGAGTCTATGTACTTAATAAACAGATTTGTGAAGGAAAACAAAAGGGATTGTTATTTCTCAAAGTGTTTCATGCATTTAGAGGTCATGCAAGTTTGAAGAAAAATTTACATGCAAATAAAATATCATGGAAACATGCACTGAAGAACTACTGATACTTCTTGGGCTACCAAACTATGGCTCAGTTAATCATTTTCAAAAAAACTACACAAATGTGGAAAGTACTGTTTACACAAAATCAGTCTAAACAGGTTTGGTTTTATAGCTGCAAATTAGGAATGGTTCTCAAAATGGGCATATATTGTAGCTTTTCAACATATACAATTTTCAATCACAACACAATTCTAAACCACAGGACCAATGGGCTAGTAAACGCTCACCTGAGAATCTGAGATCTACCATATACTTCCATCCCCATGTCCTTGTGCATAACCCTGAGTCAACCTTGGGCAGAGAACATACACATAATCTATTTTTCCCCTTTCTACAATGTTTCCCCCATGAAATGGCATTTTATCACTTTTCCCCATTGTATAAGTGCATAAGTGACCTAAGTTGACCTTGCAATAAAATAGGTCAAGGTCGTCATAAGGTCATGATGCACAGGGTTTTCCCTCGGAGTTTTAAATTAGGGGACCAGTGTCCCGCTACTAGCAGCTTCTGAGGGACATTTTGAAAACATTATTGAGAAATTAGGGGACATTTACTTCAGCAAACAGAAATATTTGAGAACTTTGGTGGACAGTTTTAGGGGTCACTGGAGGCAAAAAGGGGTCAAAATGCACATTTTTGTGCGAGAGGGAAAGCCCTGACGATGTATATAAACTTTGTAGAGTTTCATGCCAAGTTTCAAATTCATAGGTCTTGTGGCTTTGGAAAAGAAGATTTTTAAAGTAAACCTCAACCTCTTTATAACACTACTGTTTGGGTCCAAGCCAATTTCCTTGTACGCTTTCCAATCCATGTTATAACAAGAGTAAAATGTAGTGTAGATTTATAACTAAAGTAAATAAGTTTAAAGTGACCATTTGGGGTCCAGCAGTGGTCCGTGTTATATCCAAAACCAAGCTGTAACAAACCGTGTTATAAAGAGGTACAGGTGTAATTTGCTATTTATAGCCCTGGCAGCCATCTTGATCATGTGAATGGGATCATTTATGTATAAAAATTCATTCTCCCTTTGCAAGAAGGCTATATATGAAAATTGGTTTTGACTGGCCAAGTGTTTTCAGAGGAGAAGATGTTCAAAGTACAGATGGCCATATAGATGGACTTTGCCCTGGGGCATGAGCAGACAACCCCTTGGGGACAAATCACTTTCACAAACATAAATATTCTGTCCATTTTCCAATTCCCAGCAAGTAATTACCCCATTTAAGATTTAAGTTTCAAGATCCTTCGCCTTCGGTTCTGGAGAAGAAGATTTTAAAGGTTTTTGCTATTTATAGCCTTGGCAGCCATCTTGGTCATGTGACCTGGACCATTTATATAAACTTTTGCTCTCCCTTCTAATTAAGTTCGGGTTTCATTGGCCAAGGAGTTTTAGAGGAGATGTTTGAACAGTATGAAAGACCACAACGCCAGAGCACGGCAATCCTATAAGCATACATGTGAGCCTTTGGCTCAGGTGAGCTAAAATACTTTGGAAACATGTTATAATTCTCCATTACATGAGAAAATAAGTACACACTTGGTTATGAACATTCAGTCTCAATCAAAGCAACATTTCAGCATAAAATGCAAGGCCAGATTAGTCTGCTGATCACAAAGCACACAATTTTGATGACCTCTATACAAGCAACGTGTCTACACATATATTGTGCTATAGCATTTTATATGTACATGTACTGTCGCAAGCATTCTGATTTTCAAGTTATATGACATGAATCATAATTGAGAAAATCAACAATTTGGGGTTCCGACCAGGTCTGACACAAACCAGGCTGTACAGTCACAGAAGATGGTTAGAGGCTGGAAATTTTGGATTTAGAAAGTAGAGGAATTGTACTATCCGTGTCGCAAAAAACAAAGGCGCTGATCAGCTTCGCAGTTACTGCGAAGCTGATCTGCGTCTTTGTTTTCGCATATGCAGATTGTTGTTTTTCTGGTGCAGTGGCTCAATTTTAAACATGCACAGTTATAGCACAAACACACTGATAGCTTGAGAATTGTCAGTATCATTAATGGCGTTCAGAAATCATTTAAGACACACAGGAAACATCAGTGCAGATACACTGCACAGTCTGATCAGCATCAGTTTGTTCTAGACATGGCCTCTGAGGTTATAAAACTTTTCTCATGCTCAAACAATCCTGTTAGCATAATGGTTAAGAGCGTTTGCTTCAGGAGCGGGAGGTCGTGGGTTCGAGAAAAAAAGGTTTTATAACCCAGGGACCAGCTGATCTATATCTACGTTTTTTGCACATGCAAAATGAGGCTCATTTGAGCCAGATCATCAGGGTTATGAATGTGCACAATTGCTTGCTCTTCATGCCCATGCAGTGTAACACTCATGCTTCCATAACATAGAAACATGCGCCTTCGCATGAGAAAACCAGCAATTTTGGTTTCCGACCAGGTCTGACACAAACCAGTTTGTACAGTCACAGAATCAGGTTACCGTTAGAAGCTTGAAATTTTGGATTTCAGAAGTAGAAAGATTGTACTATCCCAGTAGCGAAAACAAAGGCGCTGATCAGCTGTGCAGTTACTGCACAGCTGATCTGCACTTTTGGTTTTGCATTTGCAGATTGTTGATTTTTCTGATGCATTGGCTCACAATGACACCAAAACATTGCCAAAAGGCATTTGATTAATCTAAGGACGACTTTCAATAAATCTTCAATGAAGCATATTAATATTCTTTATGCTGTGAAAGTGGGCTCACCCAACTAATAAGGATAGAAACATGGCTTAATAGATGATGAAATATTGAAAATCCTCCTTAGCTAACCTTCCAATGTGATTTAAATAGTGATGAAAACGGTGTTTTGCCTATGCAAAAACAAAGATGCAGATCAGTTGTGCAGTTACTGTACAGCTGATCAGCACCTTTGGTGGCTTTGCTTCATGGACAGTACAATTCTACAATCCCTCTTCTTCTTAATTCCAAAAATTTAAATTTCTAGCCTTCTTCTGAGACTATACAGGCCGGTTTGTGTCAGACCTGGTCAGAAACCCCGAAGACCAGTTTTTTGATGTCACAGCTAAAATGATCTAAAATGGAAACAGCAAACATTACTTTTATAAAAGTGTAACTTACATCAGGCTGTGTTCCATGTTGAAAGCTTTGAATGATGTCATCAACTCTGAAAATAAAACAGGGAGTTCATTAACAAAAACATGCCCATGCAATATACGGTGATTTTTAAAGCTCTAAAAATAAAAAAAATTCAGTTGAAAAGATTAATTATTTTTCTTATTTTTCCTTAAAACCTAAACTGTGGGTACAAATCAGAACCGGCTCCATGTTTTGGATAAAAAATAAGACACAGTTTTACTATATATAGCAATGCACAGAAATGTTTTTCTGATGTCATTAACAGTTCAGCCCAATACAGGGTATTAAACCACAGCCAAGGAAGATTTCAAACTAAGGACAATATCCCACATTACGAAAACTTGCCCATGCAATATACAGAGATTTCTTAAGTTGTAAAAATTGAAATTTTTGATATTTTTCTTATTTTTGCTCAAAACATAGATTGTGGCTACACGTTAGAACCGCCTCGCCGAGGCGGTTCTAACGAGTACCCACAATCTATTTTTTGGAGCAAAAATAAGAAAAATAGGTATATCCCTGCATACCCCAGTTTTGCTATATAAAAGTGGGGTTTAAGGGGGTATACATTACACGGACATGTTTTCGTGATGATGACTGACCCACCCCACTTCTCTGATTTGGACAAGGCCTGTGGTCAGAAATCTAAAGGCATGTTGGCACAATAGAATGTGCTTCAAGTATGGTAGTAAATATTGTTTTGTGGATCAATGTCTTGGTCAGCAATCTTTCAGACATGCCACCTCTTCCTGGGTATTAACCAGTCAGGGTGTCCACAATATGAGCAAAACAAAATCCCCTGACAATTCCCTGACTCGAGTCAAATTGACTCTTGTTTGTGTATTTTCTAAGTAATTTTCTAGCGTATGGGAAGGCAAAAGACGTCACTCTCTTGGGTTTCTTCACAAAGAATAACTTGAAGTATGTATAAAGAATAATGCTTAATTTTTAATATAAACATAATATGAGCCACCTCATGAGAAAACCAACAATATGCATAGGCGAAAACAAAGACGCAGATCAGCTTCGCGGTAACCGCGAAGCTGATCAGCGCCTTTGTTTTCGCTACTCGGATAGTACAATTCCTCCTCTACTTAACTCCAAAATTTCAAGCTTCTAGCCTGCTTCTGTAGCTGTACAGCCCGGTTTGTGTCAGACCTGTTCGGAAACCACATTGTTGGTTTTCCCACGAGGCGACTCATATATTTATTACTAATATTCAATTTTAACTAGAGGACCATTGGTCCTGTAGCTCACCTGAGAGATTATCACATTGTAAGCTCATGAGATTTAAATTAATTGAGAATCGACCAATGAAAGTCTATGCATGGACACTATTGACCCCCGGGGCATGGCCAAATTTGACCCAGGGGCATGACTGGCACAATTTATAATGGGGACTACCAAACATTGCTACATACAAAATATAGAAGCTCTGGGCCTTTTGGTTTCAGAGAAGAAGTTTTTTTTAGTTTTTCCCATTGTAAGTCTATGGAGACTATCTACCCCCGGGGCGTGGCCAAATTTGACCCCAGGGGCATGGCTGGCACAATTTATGTAGAGGACCATTAGCCATTGCCACATACAAAATATCAAAGCTGTGTGCCCTGTGGTTTCAGAGAAGAAGATTTTTGAATTTTTTTCCCATAGCAAGTCTATGGAGACTATCAACCTCCAGGGCCTGGCCAAATTTGACCCCAGGGGCATGAATGGCACAATTTATGTAGAGGACCATTAGCCATTGCTACATACCACATAACAAAGCTGTGGGCCTAGTGGTTTCAGAGAAGATTTGTTTAGTTTTTCCTATTGTAGGTCTATGGAGACTATCGACCCCCGGGGCATGGCCAAATTTGACCCCGGGGACATGATTGGCACAATTTATGTAGAGGACCATTAGCCATTGCCACATACCAAATATCAAAGCTGTGGGCCCTGTGGTTTCAGAGAAGAAGATTTTTGAATTTTTTTCCCATAGTAAGTCTATGGAGACTATCAACCCCCAGGGCATGGCCAAATTTGACCCCAGGGGCATGAATGGCACAATTTATGTAGAGGACCATTAGCCATTGCTACATACCAAATATCAAAGCTGTTGGCCTAGTGGTTTCAGAGAAGAAGATTTTTTTAGTTTTTTCCTATTGTAGGTCTATGGAGACTATCGATCCCCGGGGCATGGCCAAATTTGACCCCAGGGGCATGATTGGCACAATTTATGTAGAGGACCATTAGCCATTGCCACATACAAAATATCAAAGCTGTGGGCCCTGTGGTTTCAGAGAAGATTTTTTAATTTTTTTCCCATAGTAAGTCTATGGAGACTATCAACCCCTGGGGCGTGGCCAAATTTGACCCCAGGGGCATGAATGGCACAATTTATGTAGAGGACCATTAGCCATTGCTACATACCAAATATCAAAGCTGTGGGCCTAGTGGTTTCAGAGAAGAAGATTTTTTTAGTTTTTCCAATTGTAAGTCTATGGAAACTATCCACCCCCGGGGCGTGGCCAAATTTGACCCCAGGGGCATGGCTGGCACAATTTATGTAGAGGACCATTAGCCATTGCCACATACCAAATATCAAAGCTGTGGGCCCTGTGGTTTCAGAGAAGAAGATTTTTTAATTTTTTTCCCATAGTAAGTCTATGGAGACTATCGACCCCCGGGGCGTGGCCAAATTTGACCCCAGGGGCATGAATGGCACAATTTATGTAGAGGACCATTAGCCATTGCTACATACCAAATATCAAAGCTGTGGGCCTAGTGGTTTCAGAGAAGAAGATTTTTTTAGTTTTTCCCATTGTAAGTCTATGGGACCTATCTGTTGCCATGGAAACCACAATTTTGATACAATCTGCTCCAAAATCTAATGCCATCAATCCCCCAACCCAATAATGGTTCACATTAAATTTGATCAAGATCGGTCTACTAGCTTCAGAAATATTCTTCTTTGAAATAGTGGACGGACGACGGACGACAGACGACGGACGACGACGGACGACGGATGTCTGCCTATCCTATAAGCTCACCTGTGAGCCTTCGGCTCAGGTGAGCTAATAAAATCCAAACATGAAGGAAAGGCCTTAGCCATTATTTCTGATTATTTTTGCAATTCATAAACCTACCATTTCATAATTGAATTCCCTGATATTTCTCTGACTTTCGGTCAAAATGCAAATTTCCCGGACTGATGTCCAAATTCCCCGACAATTCCCTGACCTTGAAGAAATGTCTTTTTTTTTTTTCCCTGACTTTTTCCCTGACCTTGGACACCCTGCAAGTACTATGGCGAGTAAATGTGCCTTGTGCCAGTGGATTTCATCAGGATAACATGTCCGTGAAAAGTATACCCCCCTCATACCCACTTTTATATAGAAAAACTGGGGTTTACAGGGGTATACCTATTTTTCTTATTTTTGCTTCAAAACATAGATAGTGGGTACTCGTTAGAACCGCCTCGGCAAGGGGGTACTAACATGTATAATGTTTTGAGCAAACATATTAAAATTATCAAAATTTTTCCAATGAAATTTTCAATTTTTAATGGTGAAAAAAAAAAATCTCTGTATATTGCATGGGTGTGTTTTCGTAATGATGTGAGTGGGTTTTGAATCAACAACCTCTCAGTTCAGTGTCTGAAAATATGAGCCGCCTCGTGGGAAAACCAACAATGTGGTTTCCAACCAGGTCCGACACAAACCGGGCTGTACAAGCACAGAAGATGGCTAGAGACTGGAAATATTGGATTTAGAAAGTAGAGGAATTGTACTATCCGTGTAGCGAAAACAAAGGCGCTGATCAGCTTCGCGGTTACCCCGAAGCTGATCTGCGCCTTTGTTTTCACATATGCAGATTGTTGGTTTTCCCATGAGGCAGCTCATATTATTACTAAGCAACTAAAGCAACTGCACTCCCCCTGGCAGTCAATACGAAAACATGCCCATGCAATATAGAGGTTTTTCTTATGCTATAAAAAATAGTAGTACAGTTTGATATTTTTCTTATTAAGTACCCACAATCTCTGTTTTCGAGCAAACATGAGAAAAACAGGTAAACCCTTGAACACTCAATTTACTAAACAAAAGTGGGGTCTACGGGAATATATACTTCATGGACATGTTTTCCTGATAAATTCTGGCAGATTTCTATAAAGAGCCTCCCTACCTTGACCTTCGCCTCAGTTTACACAAGTCCTCCTCCTCCTTGTGGTGTAAGCCCTGTATGACAATGTCTGGACCACTGGTGGGGGTGGGTGGGGGTGTGCTGATAGACTCGCCCCGACTCTTGTTGTCAGACAGCGTGTCGGACCCGGAATCATCCAGTATTCCACTACTTCTGCAATGTTAATGGAGCCACATTATGAGATAATCAGGTTTTTCCTATGCGAAAACAAAGTGGCAGATCAGCTGTGCAGTAACTGTGTTTTAATGATGTGATATGGTATTACATGTATAATTAATTGGTCAGCTTCTACATCTGCACTGATCAATAAGACTTTAAAACTGCATTTCAAGAATTCAAAATGCATTTTTATGAGTTACATGCCCCACAAATTTGACAAAAACCAAGAGGCATAGTCAGAATGTTTCATCTAAAAATTAATGATTCCCTGGATAATTTCTAGGATCAAACTCAAAACCCCTGGGCCCAGTTGTTCAAACTTCGTTAGCTTTACCGTTAAGCCATAAATTTGTTACCTATATATCGACTTCATAAGCAAATACACTGTTATTTTTTGTTGAAAAAATGTGAGAATCCTTTGCATTGCAAAATATTCTCTCATTTTATCAACAAAAAATAACAGTGTATTTGTAATATTCCTGTTTGAAATTTTAATGAATCATTAACTAACGATATCGTTAATTTTGAGCATCTGGCCCAAGATTTACAAGGCCAGCCGCTTAACCACTGTACCAAAGAGCAATTTAAAGCATTTTTGAAGAATGAGCTTATTTGAGAAAACTTAAGGCAAAACCTACTCCTCAGAGTCCCTTCTCTCCTTGGCATACCCATAAATCTCGAGTTCATCCCCACTGTTTCCCTTGACTAGGACCCCCTCGTCACTCGCAGACGACTGGATGTCCTCAGACTTGATACGGGATCTCTCCAGCTCCTCTTGTCGTAGGCGCGCCTCTTCTTCTTCCTCTCTCCGCTGCTGCTCCAGCTCTGCACGCTGCACCAAGAACCTGATAAATTGAGTTCCATCATTAACCCATATTTGACGAATGGACTTTCCCATCATTATCATTTGGGTGAGTCCACTTTGATTTTTAGGGGCATCGGGAGTGATTTTGAATTTCTATCCCATTTTTCGATGAAATTTCTCTAAGCTAACAGAATAGCCCCAGATGGGACGCCGCGTTCTGCGGCGTCACATCTGGGGCTATTCTGTTTGCTTATGTCCCATAAAAGGGACGCCAGGCTTAAATGAGTTAAAGGAGTTGTCACACCTAAGCAAAAATCGCTTGACGAAGACTTGTGTTTAATTGCAAAAAATAGTTTTTGTTTGATTTATTTATTGCTTTACGCCCCAGTCAACAGCTATGGTCATGTCAGAACATTACATGTATTTATTGCTTTACGCCCCAGTCAACAGCAATAATCATGTTGGAACATTAGATGTTGAAAGGGACGTAAAGCAATGTATCAAACAAACAAGAATCCCTTGTTGGAATAAAACGCAAGTCTACGTTGAGGGATTTTCGCTTATGTGTGACGTGAAGTTACCGCGTTATGGTTACCGCGAAGCTGATCAGCATCTTTGTTTTCGATACTCGGAAAGTACAATACCCAGCTTATCACATCCTTATATGGTAGCACATTTCTATTGGCCAAATACAGAAATGATTGGCATTTTGAGACAGCTAAAATCTACTAGTAATGAAGAAGAAAAATCAAAGACTGGCACACAATGGGATATGCTTGTCTGATGGGTGAGAATTTTATGTAAGTGATGCTTGTGTTTGTGGAAAATACTGCATTTTTGATGATTAAAAGCACATTAGAATGTGAATGACAATATTCAATTTCCATTTTGGAGATACATATTATCATATATATGTTCTTAAATCACCTTAAATCACGTTTTACTGCTCTGCTACTGTACATAGACTTACAATGGGGAAAAACATAAAAAAAATTGTTGTATATCAGAAAATATGTCTAAAAAGAAAAGCTTCCAGGGGTTAAGAATTTTCTTCATATCTACAACAAAGTCATGATGTACCACTGTACCAATATAAGCCACTGCATCAGAAAACCAACAATTTGGGTTCATGACCAGGTACGACACAAACCGGCCTGTAACAGTCATAGGAGCAGGCTAGAAGCTTGAAATTTTAGATTTAAGAAGAGGCTGAATTGTACTATCTGTATAGCGAAAACAAAGGCGCTGATCAGATGTGCAATTACTACACAGCTGATCTGCGTCTTTGTTTTCGTCTGGTGTGGCGGCTCATATAGGCCAAATCATGAGAAACCCTGTGTTTTACATCTGCAAAAACAAAGACACAGATCACTGTGCAGTAAGTGTCCTGACCCGTGCCTTTGTTTTTGCATCATGGATAGAACAATGACTCTTCTGAAATCCAACTTTCAAGCTTCTTCTGTGACTGTACAGCCTGGTTTCAGAAACTTCTGACACTTTGTCAGGCAGCAGTCAAATAAAATCACCCAAAAGACTTCCTATACAGTAATAGTATGCACTAGTCATTTGTAACTATGGCCCCCAGCCCCATGGGAGGACAGGGTATCTAGCCGGGGTTTGAACTTTTCAGTCTCAGCAGTGCAAGGAGTATGTCAAGGACAATAACTATGCAAGGTTTCACACTCACAACTATCACAGGTGCAGAGAAAACTGATTGATTCTTTCATTTCCTCCAATTTTAGGAGATCATATAAGCATCAACACGCAGTGTAATGTACACATTAAACGTGGCAGACAAATGGCAGTGTTTTTACCAACTAACTGTCTGTCCCCACAGTGCTGGGGTTAATGAGGGGTTTGTAGGACAAAAGTCCAAAGTCCCCGCTATTCCCTGAGGCTGGGGGGACATTGGTTACAAATGACTAGTACATTATTATACAGCATGCAAAATCAGGATTACACATGATTCTCTGTGAAAATACCATGAAACCATAAGAGCCATGTCATGAGAAAAATGGATTTTTGCCTATGCGAAAACAAAGGTGCAGATCAGCCCTTTTGTTTTCACTGAACAGATAGTACAATTCCTCTTCTTCTTGATCCAAAATTTCAGGCTTCTAACCTTCTTCTGTGACTGTGCAGTCTGGTTTGTGTCAGATCTTGTCAAAGTCAAAAACACTGAAGAACAGTTTTCTCGTGACACAGCTCATAAAGACGTGACACCTGAAACTTTGCTGTATAGTCACCATTATTTCTTACAATGAATGGACAAACCATCGAGAAAAAAACAAGGGGAAAAGAACTAAGGTCGATAAGATAAATATATGGCCTAAAATTTTATGGAAAATAAAGTCACAACTGCTTTAATGTTTTTGACAGTATAATGCATTATATAGTAGTATGAAAGAAAACATGAATAAATTTTCACATTTGAGCAACGTCATGAGAAAATCGGATAGTTGCCTATGTGAAAACAAAGGCACAGATCAGCTGAGCAGTAACTGCACAGCTGATCAGCACCTTTGTTTTCGCTACTCGGATAGTACAATCCCCCCTCCCCCCCTACCTCTTTCCCCCAATTAACCACCTGGTGGTGGCATGGTAACAGTACTAAATGAGCCGCCTCATGGGAAAACCAACAATCTGCATATGCGAAAACAAAGGCGCAGATCAGCTTCGCAGTAACTGCGAAGCTGATCAGCGCCTTTGTTTTCGCTACACGGATAGTACACTCCCTCTTCTTCTTTAACCCCAAATTTCAAGCTTCTAGCTCTTTTCTGTGCTTGTACAGGCCGGTTTGTGTCGGACCTGTTCGGAAACCACATTGTTGGTTTTCCCACGAGGCGGCTCAAATCTGACAATCTTCCTTAACTGCAACACCTACGGCATTTCTTTGCCTTAACCTACATGTAGAATTTTAACCAAGGTTTTAAATGAGCCGCCTCGTGGGAAAACAAACAATGTGGTTTCCGAACGGGTCTGACACAAATCAGGCTGTACAATCACAGAAGCTGGCTAGAAGCTTGAAATTTCGGATTAAGGAAGAAGAGGAAGTGTACTATCTGTGTAGCGAAAACGAAGGCGATGATCAGCTTCGCGGTTACCGGGAAGCTGATCTGCGTCTTTGTTTTCGCATATGCAGATTGTTGGTTTTCTCATGTGGAGGCTCAAATAGATGAATATTATGAAAACTTGCCCATGCAATATACAGAGAATTTTTACCAAAAGAAATTGAAAATTTTATTGGAAAAAAAAATCACGATTTTAAAGTTTTTGCTCAAAACATTGATTGGGCGTACACGCTGGAACCACCTCGGCGAGGTGATGAGGCGGTTCTAACGTGTGCCCACAATCTATGTTTTGGATCAAAACTAAAAATTGTCAACCCCTGTATATCACAGCTTTACTATATAAAATGGGATGTAAGGGGTTATTTCATAAGCAAGTTTTCCTGATGAAAATTCTGTGCAACTAGCTCTCTCATGATGTGACTCAAGGGAAAACCTGTCTATGTCTAAACACTTGTGATAATTTGGGCATAGTGACCCCATGGGTGAAAGTTTTCAGTATTAATACTGAATTCAGTATTTCCAAGATTTTTCCCCAATGTACTGGCATAGGAAAACCCTAGTTTTCAGTACTGGAAAAATGGCTTTTCAGTATTGAGATTTTTTGGAACTTTCACCCATGTGGCCCAGAAGTCAAAGCATGACAAAAGAGCTGTGAAACAAAACACCACGAAATGAGCCTTCATTTGAGAAAACCAACAATCTAGATTTCTGACCAGGTCTGACACAGCCACAGAAAATAGCTAGAAGCTTGAAAGTTCAGATTTAGAAAGAAGAGGCATTGTACGATCTATGGCGTGAAAACAAAGGCACCGGCCTGCAGCTTTGTTTTCGCATATGCAAATTGTTGGTTTTCTGATGCAGCGGCTCAGATCTTATCCTCTCCCATTAGTATATGTTACATACCGTTTATAATAGCGCCTTGTATTTGTGAGGAAAGTTATATGTCAGTACATGATAAATTAAAATTATTCCAGCTTATTTAAATATAAAAAAAAATGAAAGCCAAATTCGAGCACTAAAGTATTAGGGACAAAAAAATCAGATTTAAGATATTCATAGAAAATCTTTCACTGCATAAATTACTCCATTGTATCAGGCATTTGTATCCACTGCCCCCACCTAAGGGGAAGGGCAGGGATTATGACTTCAGCTTTCAGTGCCCTGCTATAAGTGCCTTTGTTTTCACTACATGGATAGTACAATTCCTCTACTTTCTAAATCGAAAATTTCCAGCTTCTAGCCATCTACTGTGCTTCTACAGCTTGGTTTGTGTCGGACCTGTTCAAAAACCACATTGTTGATTTTTCATGATGCAGCTGAAATCCACACCAGTTAGGCAGGGAGTTAAGATGTCTTAATTAGCTAAATCACACTGGTCAGCCAAAGACAACCAACACAACTGAGCACAACCAAAGCAGATGAAATCAATGAAAGGCATTTAAGAATGCAAATACCTGTGGGAACAACTTACCTTGGATCAGAATTTTTACCTAACATTAGGGTGTCATGAAACTCAAAATGTGCTTCATAAATATAACCATCCAACTAAGCCAATAAGGTTTATATGTATGGGTGGTTTGACTAAACCACCTTTCCTGGGCAGGCTCAGATTTGAGCGGTTAACCAGTAATCAGATGGATGGTCAGTAGATAAGAAACTTTGCCTGGATGCACAAGCAGCCCATCTATTTCTCGAGTGGGGGTCCATGAATCAGAATTAGTTGTTCCCAGACCTTAACCCTCTTTATAACACTTTTGTTGGCGTCCATAATAATTTCCACGTAAACTATTCCATCTGTGTTTAAATATCAGTCAAATGTAAAGATACATAGCTAAATGAGCCTGTGCTTGAGAAAACCAACAATTTGGGTTCCCACCAGGTCCGACACAAACCAGGCTGTACAGTCACAGAAGATGGATAGAGGCTGGGAATTTTGGATTTAGAAAGAAGATGAATTGTACTATCCGTGTAGCAAAAACAAAGGCGCTGATCAGCTTCGCAGTTACTGGGAAGCTGATCTGCGTCTTTGTTTTCGCCTATGCAGATTGTTGGTTTTCCCATGCAGCGGCTCAAATTAGTTTAAACGGCCATATGGGCCTAGAAATGTTCCTTGTTGTATCCCAAACCATGCTGTAATGAACCACATATGAGCCGCCTCATGGGAAAACCAGCAATCTGCATATGCGAAAACAAAGACGCAGATCAGCTTCGCGGTAACCGCGAAGCTGATCAGCGCCTTTGTTTTCGCTACACGGATAGTACAATCCCTCCTCTACTTAGCTACAAAATTTCAAGCTTCTAGCCTGCTTCGGTGACTGTGCTGCCTGGTTTGTGTCGGACCTGGTCGGAAACCACATTGTTGGTTTTCCCACGAGGTGGCTCATATACAGAGGTTGGGATGTATCCCTAATGTTGCTTATTGATTTCATCTGTTATGGTTGTTCTCAGTCGCATCGGTTGTCTCTGGATAAGCCGGGTGTAAATACCAACCTCTTTCTCTGCATATGACCTTTGATATGTGATTGAATTCTGATGGCGCTCTTTCTCACCAGCCGGTACTTCCTATTCTCCCTCGCCCCACGATACCAGCGCTGGATCAACAGGACTGAACCGATGAATCGCTTCAACCGTCGTCTTGCTATGTAGCCACGAACATATCTCTACAATAGGGTATAGCACAAATCTGTCTCCCAGGCCCCGAGGTTATAAAACTTTTTTCATGCTCAGCTCAGCTGACACTAAAATTTATCCTGCTCATAATTGCTAAAATGCCAACAGTTGTTGGCATTTTAGGCATTTTAACATTTATTAGCGGGATAAATTACAGCCTTTGGAGATATAAATTTTGTTTGCGGTATGTCTTCAATTATGGGCAGTTTAAATTTTATGCTCAGCTGGGTTGAGCATGAAAAAAGTTTTATAACCTCAAAACCAGGTTTCCTACCCCCTCCGACACAAAGTGTCACAGAGGATTGCTCGAGGCTTCAAACTTTGGTTTTGTTTTAGATGAAACAGTGTACTACATATACAGCAAAAACAAAGGTGCTGATCAGCTGCAGTTTCATGCTGTAGCACCAAAATAACTCATAATTATAATGATAAAACTGGAAACAACATTTAATAAAGGCATAACATAAATATCTGTTCCATGGCATGTAAACACAAGAAAACATAATTTCATATCCATTGTAGATAAAATAAAATATCTCCTTACACCCAACTTTATATAACTCAGGAGTACATGGGTAAATATTAATTTTGTTTTATTTTATCCTTAAAACATAGACTGTGGGTACACATACACGTAAGGCGGTTCTAACATCTACCCACAATCAATGTTTTAACAAAAATTAAAAGAAAATATAAACATTTTTTTCAAATGGAAATTATTTTTATAGCTGTGTAGCAATGATAACTGTCCATCAACGACATCTGTTCACCATGGACAATTGTCGTAGCAACCTAAAAGACTTCTGTCCACTAGACAGTAATCATTGATTTTTCAACCGCTTCTGTTCATCGTGGACATTTATTGTTGCTGTGGTTGATATTGCATGGAGTGTCAATGATAACTGCCCATTTCCAAAAAACCCTCAAACTAAAAAATTATCTAGGTGTTTATATCTTCAGAACCGCTTACCGAGCAGCATTGATAGCCTATACCGATGTCATGGAACCTAAAGTGTGAGAAGTATGAATGCTTTATGATAAGTTGTTAAGATATCGACTCTTTGTAAAAGCATCTTTCCGGGAATTTCACGTGTTGCGAAAGCAGTAAATCCATTTTACAGTGTTCTGTATATTAACCTCTAGCCCCACCCACTAGTCATGGACCCAGGGATGCCTACCATGGACTGAAAGTGACCAATACAGGGAGTTCATGGTCCAAGTGTGAATGTTGTCTTAAATGCTTAATGGTTGACAATGTATGTACTTAAGAAAAGTTAATTTTTATAAGCCTTTTTCGCAGTGCTCTAAGAAAATGAACAGTTGTCATTGAGTGTAAATTTTATATATACATGCTCAACGACTATTGTCCCTTTAGCTTGTGAACAGAAGTCGTTGTGGCCGCAACGACAATTGTCCATGGTGAACAGAAGTCGTTGATGAACAGTTATCGTTGCTACATAGCTGAAAGAATTACTGTGTATTGCATAGGCATGTTTTCGTGTCTCACCTGTAGTATCCGTGTGTTCTCTCTCAGAGCCACAAACTTTGCTCTCTCAACTTTCGTTTTAACATATCTCTGTATACATATCACTCTCTTCATTATGGCACAGTGTAACGCCTCGTCTAACAACAATTTCTCATTCTCTCGCAGGAATACCTGCAATTGTGATAAAAATGTTAGCTAAAAGAAGTTTTTAAAATAGTTTGTGTTTTTGTTGAGAATCTGAGCTAATGAATGTGAAAATTTGCAATGAGTAGTAACTGGCAAATTCATATACATATACCGGTACATATACTTACATATGAGCCGTCTTGTGGGAAAACCAACAAAATGGTTTCCGAACAGGTCCAACACAAACCGGCCTGTACAAGCACAGAAAAAAAGAGCTAGAAGCTCGAAATTTCGGACTTAAGTAGAAGAGGAATTGTACTATCCGAGTAGCGAAAACAAAGGCGCTGATCAGCTTCGCGGTTACCGCGAAGCTGATCTGCGTCTTTGTTTTCGCATATGCAGATTGTTGGTTTTCCCATGAGGCGGCTCATATATATATACACATACATTTCTTTTCATATATTTATATTGAATTATTCTAGAGTGTTTAGAAAAAAATATTAATGAAAAATATATTTTTGTAAAGAGGCTGAAGTAAGACAGCATTACAACTTATATACTACTGGTTAATAGAAAATGCATTATTTACTTCAAAACTGTTTTACAATGCTTTCAAATTCTTTGGTTAACAACGGAACAAACTTTTTAACACAAGTTACATGACGGTTCTTACTTCAAATTGACAAATTTGGTTTGTAGCGTAACCACATATTTTAGTGAGACCAGTCTGACTGGTTTACAAACTGGCTACTTTCTTCAGTAAAACCAATCTGGCTACTTGCTTTGGCATCTGGCTACTACATCAATAATACCACTCTCGGTAATTCCTTAGGGAAACCAGTCTAACCTCTCACATTAGTGAGACCAATCAGGTTACTTACTTTAGTGAGACCAATCTGAAAGTTCTCTTGGTTGAGGCGAGCACTCTGAAGGAATGTCTGTATGTCTTCTTTACTACTCGACAGCCCATTAGGCAACAGAATCTTGTAGACTTGACAAAACTCCTAAAATGAATATTAACCTATTAATGATGAATGGATTCGCCTATCACTATCATTTGGGTGAGTCCACTTCCATTTTCAGGGGTGTTAGAAGTGATATTTAATTTTTATCCCATTTTTAGATGAAATTCCTCTATGCAAACAGTATATACCCAGATGGGACACCACATTTTGCTATACTGTTTGCCTATGTCCCATAAAAAGGACATCCGGCTAATATGAGTTAAGTGAAATATTTTTTAGTTAAGAGTTGGTTCTATAAGTCCAAAGCCAACAGCTAAGGTCATGATAAGACTGCCGCTTGAGCCATGATGCGACAAAACGGTCTTCGGGGTTTCCAACCAGGTCAAACACAAACCGACCCGTGCAGCCAAAGAAGATAGCTAGAAGCTTGAAATTTCAGATTTTAGAAGAACAGGGATTGAACTATCCGTGTAGCGAAAACAAAGGCGTTGATCAGCTTCGCGGTTACCGCGAAGCTGATCTGCGCCTTTGTTTTCGCCTATGCAGATTGTTGGTTTTCCCATGGGGCGGCTCAAATACTCTACTTGAAACAGCAGTAAAGGAATGGCTGCAGAAATATACTTATGACCAAATCTTCATGAAAGACTTTAGATTTAAAGAAATTTGGTGCCGCAATCTCATATGAGCCTGTGCGTGAGAAAACCAACAGTTCCCCTACTTTCTAAATCCAAAAACCAACAATTTGCGTTTCCGACCAGGTCAGACACAAATTGGCCTGTACAAGCACAGAAAATGGCTAGAGGCTGGAAATTTTGGATTTAGAAAGAAGTAAACAAGCAATATGCATAGGCGAAAACTAAGGTGCAGTAACTACACAGCTGATCAGTGCATTTGTTTTCGGTACACAGGTAGAAATATTCCTCTTCTACTTCTATACAAAATTTCAAGTTTCTATCCTGCTTCTGTGACTGTACAGGAGGTTTGTGCCGGACCTAATTGCTAACCAAAAGTTTTTATTTTCTGATGCAAAGGCTAAACTTTTCCCACCTCAAATGTCAGTCTGTAGTTGTATCCTGACTGCCGTATTCTCACGGTCGCCAACATCCCTGTGTAGCGGAGCTGTCGTAACACCAGCAGGTCATCAAACTTGCAGGGAGCTTTCTCAGCATTGGACTTGATGCAACGTATGAAGAAGGGATTGGCTTTGTTCAGCGTCTCCATCAGTCGGGATAACGACCACTGCAAATACACATTACGAAAAGTTGCCCATGCAATATACAGAGATTTTGAAGCTGTAAAAATCGAAAATTTCATTTGAAAATATTTCAATATTTTTTTTATATTTTTGGTAAAAACAAAGATTGCGGGTACATGTTAGAACCGCCTCACAGAGGCCAACAATGTAACAAGTACCCACAATCTATGTATTTGTCATCATATGACAGGCATGTACCAGCTGGATATCAAACCCGCAACTTCCAGATTGCAAAGCAAATACAGGGTTCATACAGAAATAGAAAAGCAAAATTCCAGGACTTTTCCAGGATATTTTTACATTGTTCAAGGCTAAAATTTTATCGATGAAACCACTCACGTAACATATTTCTTTTAGGGTTTCACTTTCAGTTTCAGTTCTTGATTCAGATTTCAACTTTGGAGAACCAAAGAATGAAGTAATTTTACTGGAGGGGTCTTTGTGAACAGCGCTTTCGATGTGTTTATTACCCTTCGCATGGGATTTAAGAGTCACTTCTCCAACATGGGACGTCAATAATTCGATCACAGACCGCACACAATGCTTTTAATTTATCGGACGTTAAAGGGACAGATCAACATGGCGTATGCGGTGTTCCTTCCCCACTCATCCCTGTAGACAATTCGCTAAAATTTCAAACATGAATATTACAAATGCAACAGTGTATTTGCTTTTGAAATTGATATATAATTAACTAATTGAGGGCTTAACGACAGCGTTAAGCTAACAAAGTTTTGAACAACTGGGCCCTGGTGCCAGTGGGGATCGAATCCCCAGGACATCTAGCTTTGGAGTCCGACACACTACTTCTACGATACTGCACTCTTACTCTCATATCATGAAGCCTACTGACCTGAAACTGGGCACCAACACTGGGGGCCTGCATCTTGGACCCACTCTTGGCCCCACCAAACATCGTACGATTGGCTATCGCCTTCAGGGTCTTTATATCCGAGAACATCTGGAGAAAATACTGATCCATTACCAAAACAAACCCATGCGATATACAGAGATTTTTTTCATTTGTAAAAATTGAAAATTTTCAGTAGAAAAAAAAACAAAACGATACAAGGGTATGTAATTTTTCTCATTCTTGTTCAAAACATAGATTGTGGGTACACGTTAGAACTGCCTCGCCGAGGCAGTTCTAACGAGTACCTACAATCTATGTTTTGGAACAAAAAATTGTGTACCTCTGTTTTACTATATAAAAGTGGGATATAAGGGGGTATACTTTACACAGACATGATTTCCTGATGCTATAAGCATTTTGTTCTACAGCAGAAACCAGAAAAAGGTGTGCCTAAAACAAATGAGCCGCACATGAGAAAACCAACAATGTGGTTATCGAAAAAGTTCAACACTAACCAAGCTGTACAAGCAAAGAAGATGGCTAGAAGCTGGAAATTTTGATTTTAGAAAGTAGACGAATTGTACTATCCATGTTACTGTGAAGCTGATCTTGGTTTTCCCATGTGGCGGCTCATTTTTTTTCGAGCGCTTGATGTAACATTATGCTTAGATCAGCAGGCTAACCTACATTTCAGCAGGGAAATACACAACAACCCTGGCCAGCCTGCATTAGAGTGACAGGGCTGAAGCCAAAATGCTGCTGATAATCTGTTATCATAGGAGCCGCATAATGAGAAAACCAACATTCTGCATTCAGTTTTGTTGATATTATTGCACACCTGATCTGCATCTTTGTTTTCGGCTATGCATGCTGTTGGTTTTCTTATGCAGTGGCTAGCATGTTTTTGTGTTTTTTTTTAATATGCACAGCTGATCAGCACCTTTGTTTTTGCTACATGGATAGTAAATTTCCTCCTCTACTTATATAAAAAATTTCAAGCATCTAACCTTCTGAGACTGTACAGGCCAGTTTGTGTCGGACCTGGTCAGAAACCTCGAAGACCGCTTTTCTCGTGATGCGGATCAAAATGGAGTGCAATTATTGGGCCTGTACTGATTTGGCTGCAACCTACTGCAAGACAATGAACCGTTCACTGTAGGTTCTGCCCAGGCTTTGAGATTATGAAACGGTTTTCATGCTCAACTCAGATGAGACTAAAATTCATCTTACTCATAAATGTTAACATGTTGGCATATTAACATTTGTAAGCAGGATAAATTATATGCTTTGGTGATCTAAGCCTAAAATTTCACTTAATTTGGCCTATTACAATCTCTATGAGCAGTTTAAATTACATGCTCAGCTGAGTTGAGCATGAAACCCCTTAATAACCTCTGGGCCTGGTTGGAAACCATACAAATCGGTTTTCTCATGATTGAGCTCCAATACAACTTACAGTTTGTGGCCTTGACTTTGGTTTGAAGGACTTGTTTTTCCTGAAACAAATGGACAATCTTAGCAAATCATCGCAACCATAGGTCCTTGTACAGGTGAACCTCATTATAATGAGGGTCCACAGAAACAGACCCTGTTATGAGTGAAACCCTGTCATAATAAGGTTATTTACTTAAGACATTTAGGAAAATAATCCATTTTGGGAGCCATGACATGACCGTGAGGACCAATGGTCCTGTAAACACTCACCTGAGATCTGAGATATGTTTGACTATAACGGTCATATTCTATCCATTTGCCCATTTCCTGAAGTTGTTCCCTTTAATGACATTTTAACAGTTTTCTGTATTATGTAACCTATGTTGACCTTGCCATAAATCTATCAAGGTCATCACAAGGTCATGATTTATAAATACATTGTAGCGCTCTAGTCTTAATATCGACATGTCAAGTTTCTTTGCAATAGGTTCAGCAGTTCCTGAGAAGATTTTAGAAGGGTTTTTACTATATATGGGCATTGCATCTCTTCACCATGTGACCTGGTTTTTAATAAAATTTGACTTTGATTGGCCAAGCAGTTTTAGAGAAGAAGATCTTTAAATAGTATGGTTATATACATGTATACTTGCCTCGGGTGGGGGCACATCCACCCCTGGGGTCCAAATTCTTTTTGGAATCTTTCATTTCCTGTTCATTTGCCCATTTCCTGCAAGTTTTGTTCTTCAAAATTTAATGACATTTTAACAGTTTTCACCATTCAAATGCATGGGCAACCTCTGTTGACCTTATAGGTCAAGGTCATCACAGGGTCAAAATTTATGTACACATTGTAGAACTCTAGGTCCCCAATTATACATGTCAAGTTTTGTTGATATCTGCCCATCGGTTCCAGAGAAAAAGACTTTTGAAGGGTTTTACCACATTTAGGCATAGCTGCCATCTTGGTCATGTGACCTAGATTATTTATGTGCACATCGGTTCCCCTTTCTATAAATGCTTAATATAACATTTGGCTTTGAATGGCCCAGCAGTTTTAGACAAAAATATCTTTGAACATTATGGCTATATACATGTATATTGCCCCAGGGTGGGGGCAGACCCACCTTGGAGTCCAAAGTTTTTTCAGAAACTTTAATCTCCAGTTCATTTGCCCAATTCCTGCATATTTTGCCCTCCACATCTTAACAATTTTCCCCCATTCAAAATGCATGGGCAACCTATGTTGACCTTGCCGTAAAATAGGTCAAGGTCAACCTAGGGTCATGATTTATGTATACATTGTAGTACTCTAGTCCCCAATTATACAAGTCAAGTTTTGCTGAAATCTGTCAACCGGTTCCGTAGAAAAAGACTTTTGAATTACCACATATGGGCATGTCAGCCAGCTTGGTCATGTGACCTAGATTATTTATGTACACATTGGTTCCCCTTTCTATAAATGCTTTATATAATATTTGGTTTTGATTGGCTCAGCAGTTTCAGAGAAAAAGATCTTTGAATATTATGGTTATATTATACAATTATTGACTTCAATGAGGTAGACATAAGGATTTATCTACCCGACAAAAATTATATTCACCGAGGCCGTTAGGCCGAGGTGAATATAATTTTTGAGGGTAGATAAATCCTTATGTCTACCGAAATTGAAGTCAATAAATGTTTTGTTATATGACTTTTTGACTATTAATGCAAAATTCTACTTTCATTTTTGAAGCTAAAATCTTATTGCAGAATTAATGTCTAACTAAAGGTGTTTTCACAAGTTTTAGCAACCGTTTATAAACTCTTTTAAAAGACAGTTTCCAAATAAAATGCCTTTTATTGTGTGTTTAAAAGATGTACAACAGAAAAAGTAAAACATGCTACTCTTTTTTAAATATGCCCATTAAGCCAAAGAGAAATGAACACAAATATAACAAAATTGTTGTTAAAACTTTAGAAAAGTCCTTAGTTTACCTGTTGAATGTTGATACATCAAATCATGTCAATTTCACCCAACCCATGTTAATTTCATGCTGATGCTATTTTTGGGTACCCAGGAGGGTACTATAGATTTTGGAAGTTAATATAGAAAACCTGTCAAAATAATTAACCTCCAGGAACTGGTTTGATCTGGTTTTCATCAGTCTGGTCTAGTTTCAGAGAAATATAAGGATTTATTAATACTGAATGAGCCAATCAGGAGACAGAATTTTCTTTAGTCATATAACAAACATGTATATTGCCCCAGGGTGGGAGCAGACCCACCAAGGGGTCCAAAATTTATTCAGAAACTTTAATCTCCAAATCACTTGCCCATTTCCAGCATGTTTTGCCCTTCAAATCACATTTTAACACTTTTCCCATTCAAATGCATGGGGGACCTATGTTGACCTTGCAGTAAAATCGATCAAGGTCATCCCAGGGTCATGATTTATACAAACTTTGTAGAGCTCCTCACACTGATGCTTCATGCCAAGTTTCAAAATCATAGGCCTTCCTGTTATGGAGAAGATTTTTAAAGGTTTTTGCTATTTATAGCCATGACTGCCATCTTGGTCATGTGACCTGGACCATTTTATACAAACTTTCATTCTACATTCCTAAGGATGTTCCACATGAAGTTTGGCTTCGATTGCCCAGCGGTTTCAGAGGAGATTTTTGTGAACGACGGACCGACGACAGATGCTGCCGGACCATGGGTATACTATAAGCTCACCTGTGAGCCTACGGCTCAGGTGAGCTAAAAATGTGCTACAGTGAGGCATGTAGTAAGAGGTTGAACTGTACATCAAAAGACTAGATTAAGAAAGTGAATGATATTTTTGTAAGTAGTTCTTCATAAAACCTATGTTGCAAGTGCTCATTAGAATTGCCTCAGCTTGACGCTCGTATGTTGTGGACGCAATCTTCCAATGAGCAACCACTAAATAGGATTTCATTACGAGATTATCCCTTGATTATCATTGAATGATCTTTATCAAACACATTTACAATATCTGAAAAGCGTGTAGCATTGTGTCACAACATAGCACAATGTAGTTATGTTTTGAAGCACATAATAACCAATATTTTTGTATTAAATTGTCTACAACACTTAGAGACTCTCTCAAAACATAGCCAACCCATAGATTTACCTGTAATGCCTGGTCATTTGAGCCACCTCGAGGGAAAACCAACAATGTGGTTTCCGAACAGGTCTGACACAAATCGACGTGTACAAGCACAGAAAACAGCTAGAAGCTTGAAGTTTCGGATTTAAGAAGAAGAGGAAGCGTACTATCTGTGTGGCGAAAACAAAGGCGCTGATCAGCTTTGCGGTTACCGCGAAGCTGATCTGCGCCTTTGTTTTCGCCTATGCAGATTGTTGGTTTTCCCATGAGGCGGCTCATTTATCACTTTTCAATGGATTATGCAATCCGCTCTTTTCACTACACAGCCTCAGCAAAAATGAAACCATATCATGGTTTCCACGCTTTTGTAGTATGACCGTAGCAAGTTATCCTTATCCAAAATAAATTAATTCAGTGTATTTTAAGTTAATTCTGTCGTCATGTAAGGCATACATGTTATAAAGATTTTTCTTAAATTTTAAAAACTGAAAATTTTCATCAGAATTTTTTTTTTATATTCTTTCTTATTTTTGCACAAAACATAGATTGTGGGTACAAGTTAGAACCGCCTCACCAAGGGCGATTCTAATGTGTACCCACAATCTATGTTTTGAGCAAAAATATGAAAAGTAGATATACCCCTGCATACCCCAGTTTTGCTATATAAAAGTGGGGTATAAGGGGGTATGTATCGTATTAAAATGTTACCATGATGCAAAGTATGTATTTAAAAATTATCATCAGACACTTACTTTATCAGGTCTTCTGCAGAGGGAAAGGAATTCTTATGAGGATAGGTCAGGGGGAGTGAGTGTGAAATATGGGACATATAACAAAACGTATATCAAAAAGTGTAAACACAAAATCAGTGTAAAACCAAAACCCAAGACAGAGAAAAATGAGCATACCATTAAAACCATGCAACTTCATGTTAAAAAGCTTGCATATGCTTATAAAAATAGATTTTAATTTTTGTAAAACTTAAATGTTTAAGTTAAAGTCTACTTTAGTATTACTAGAGTAAAATTTATCTGTGACTTTTGTGTGGTGATAAGTATGGCTGTGTGGACTCCCTTTTGACATTTTGGGGGAGAAACATTTCCAGAAAATTGCCAAACTGAAAATTGTCACGTTTAGTATGTTGGACTACTAAACGCATTGATAAAGCCACGATTCCAGCCTGAAACTTCTAGATGTCTTTTTTTTCTTTCTTTCCATTTTGTTTTTTCATTGGTTTGTTTTATTTAGTCTTTGAAAGAAATGGAAAAATTGTTGTTGTTTTTACTTTATCTTTGACATTTGATAACATAATAAACACATACTATAAATTAGCTATGTCTTAACCCAACAGGCACATGACATCAGAATGATGTCAGATCAACGTCAATGACGTCGCATCGACGTTGACATGACGTCCTTTTCAGGTCATGTACCCGCCGGGAAATGCCTTGTATGGCTACTGCTATACAAGAAGTTAATATCAAACCATGCAAATGGATTCAAAGGTTACAGTTAAGACAAGCACAAGTAAAACCACAACATACATCAACACAATGGTAGCACGTCTCATGACTTTCTGCTCATCCTCGGACAAATAAGAGTCAACGGGGCTCTTAATCTGCCCCGAATGTCGCCGTAAGAACACCTCGTCCTCGTCATCTGGTGCGCCATCCTTTGACGGTATCTCCGTAAGGTCGTATACGTAATGCCTGCTGTAACGGTTTTCATGCATAGGGGAACGTGGGGAACGTCGTGAGGCGGGTGAGGGAGTTCTTGGGCTATACACAGAGAAATAAGAGGAAAATGTCATGCTAGCATGCACCAAATGAGCTGCGTTGCGAGAAAACTGGTCTTCGGGGTTTCCGACCAGGTCTGAACAAACCGGCCTGTGCAGTCACAGAAGCAGGCATGAGACTTGAAATTTCAAATTTAAGAAGAAGAAAAATTGTACTATCCGTGCAGCGAAAACAAAGGCGCTGATCAGCTTCGCGGTTACCGCGAAGCTGATCTGCGCCTTTGTTTTCGCATAGGCAAAAATCCGGTTTTCTCACGCTGCGGCTCAAATCATTTTTACCCCATAAACATTAAACCTGCTTTATAGGAGCTGCATTATGTGCAAAAAAATTTTTTTTTTTTTTTTTTGGCATATGTGTAAACAAAGACACAGATCAGCTGTGCAGTAACTGCACAGTTGATCTGTGCCTTTGTTTTCGCTACAGAAAAAGTACAATCCTCTTTTTAGTTTCAAAACCTACAAAAGACAAAGATCAGCTATGCAGTAACTGCACAGTAAAGCTAGTATCTCACTGGCATGCGAATTCCTCGCGACTGTTACGCGAATTTAGTCGCGGCACTTTCGCACAACATTCGTGCGAGTGTCGTGAGAATTTTCACGTGTCGCGAACTAGTCGCCAACTGGTCGCGAAGGTTTTAAACATGTTTAAAAATTGGATGCGAATTTTTTTCCCAAAATATTTCGCAAGACTGTCGCGCGACTGTCGTGCGACGTTCGTGCGAATGTCGCGAACCTGTCGCCGCGAAATTTTGGCGAATTTACAATGCGAAATTTTCGCGACACTAGTACGAATGTCGTGCGAGTGTCGCACGACAGTCGCGCGACAGTCTTGAGACAACATGCGAAAAACTCGCGACTATCGGGCGAGAAAATAAAACTTAGCGACATTCGTACGAATGTCGTGCGACACTCGCATGAATGTCGCGCAACTGTCGTACGAATTAAAATGAAAATAAGATACATTCGCGGGAAAGTCGTGAGACACTCTCACGAATGTCGCACGACTGTCGTGTGACAGTCGCGCGACTATCGCGCGACAGTCGTGAGATATATTTTCAAAATTAGACCGAAATTCGCGAATTTGTCGCATAAATGTCTATTCAATGAGACTGCAACATGAAAGTTTTGTTTATATCGTTAATCTTTGTCGCGTAATAGTCGTGAACTATTCGCGAACTAGTCTCCGGTTGTCGCATCCCAGTGAGATAGGGACTTAAGTACAATCCCTCTTCATAATTCCAAAATTTCAGATTTCTTTCCTTTTTCTGTGACTGTATAGGCCATGCAATGAGAAAACCTGTCGGAGATCAAGATTTCTTATCTATCAAGTCAATAGAAAATGGCTAGATGCTGCATATGTTGAAATTAGAAAGTAGAGGGGCTGTAGGTCTTACATGAGCTGCGTTATGAGAAAAACGGGACTTTTGCCTATGCAAAAAAGGTGCAGATCAGCTGTGCAGTGACTGCACAGCTGATCAGGGCCTTCATTTTCGCTACACATATAGTACAATTCCTTCTCTACTTAATACCAAAGATTTCAAGATTCTAGCTTGTGGGGGTATAAGCTGGTTAGTGTCAGACATGGTAGGAAATCTCGAAGACTGGTTTTCTTGCGACGTGGCTCACATAGGAAAAACAAAGGTGCTAATTAGCAGGTAGTAACTTTGTTTTCACATGTACAAAATCAAGTTTTTTTCATGATGCCACTCATAAAGAAAAACAGGTTAATAATATGGGGTTTTCCATTTTTGATTTGAATATAGATAAAGGGTACCCTATAGGATTACCTACATTCAAAACAAAAATGAAAATAAAAATACTTCATCTGAAAATTGCCATCTTTTGCAGCCATAAAAAACACTCAGAATTCCACTGGTATGTCACATAGAGATGTTAAAAAAAGGAAAATGACTATAGAAACGCGGTTGAATCACGTGGTCTTACCAGTGTGGTTAACTTAGTCAGTCCACATTATGAAAACAGGCGCTGATCAGTTGTGCAGTTACTGCACAGCTGATTTGCGGCTTTGTTTTCGCATGGGCAAATATTTGTTTTTCTAATGATGTGGCTTGTATGGTATACGAATGACTTGGTCCACAGAAATTAAATAAGACCAGGCCTCGAGGTTATAAAACTTTTTCAAACTCAGCTCAGCTGAGACTGAAATTTATCCTGCTCATAAATGTTAAAATGCCAACAATTGTTGGCATTTTAACATTTATGAGCAGGATAAATTACAGGCTTTGGTGGCAATCTGAACCTGAAATTTTAACCAATTTTGGTTATTTCAGAAATTATGAGCAGTTTAAATTTAATGCTCAGCTGAGTTGAGCATGAAAAGTTTTATAACCTCTGGACCAGATGATATACCGCTTATTACAATGTTTATACATGTATGCTAGCACATTAAGTATGATGCATGAAGGAGGGACTGACAACACTTGCTGCTATTAATACATAATGGGTTATCAAAGACGTTTTCAAACTTTTTAAGCAATCAATTCAAACACATTCTTTTCCAAGCAATAGCGTTACTCCTTCATACAACAAAACATGCAACAGAATTATAAAGTACAGACACTTAACTGTATTTGCATTCACATTAAAAATGACTTGATAACCAAAGAAATTCAGTAATTTTTTATAAGAATAGAGTACATGAACATTGATACAGGAGTGTTGAAAAGTACTAAAAGCCTCAATAGTAAAGAAACAGAAACATCTGAAAACTTCAAATTGTTTAAATATAAAAGCTTGAAACTTTAAATCGTTATTGATAGGACAATCTGTAGTTTACTAACTTTAAACTGTTACTCATTTTTGCAAAACTGAACTAGTGTATAGCAGCAAACAAGTCGTTAAACTGAGGCATTTGTGCCGATAAATCATTCAAGTTTCACCATCTCGTGTTAAGTTATCTCAAGGTCAGTGAAAACACCATGCATTTCAAAACAACACAATTTCTTACAGTATGCAAAAACCCTGTGGTTGCAACAACGCTGGACTTTGATGACCTTGAAACACCATGCTTTGAAACAACAAACTTGATGCTGTTTCCATGGAAACCACTGGTTGGTTACCATGGAAATGAACTTACTGAATCTTCTTAAGAAGCTTGATAGTTTGAGCACATGTGTAGAATCTGCCTCAAGAAAGTTAAACATTTTACCCACATGTCGAATGGACTTCACTTATGTTCTCATTTGTACAAGTTTACTTTCATTTAATGGGGCACTAAGAGTATTTTTTTTTTCTTTCTTTTATGAAAATGCCATATGCAAAAAGAATAGCTATGATGAGGTGTTTCTTCTTCGCTTTCTCCATTAAGTGCTATACTGTCGGACTAAGTCCCATAATAAGCAGTCGGGCGGGTGTATCAAGTACATTTGATAATGAATAAAGGATATACTATTTAGCATTCTACAAATATAAAAGAATGGAAGACAAAGAAGATTTTTAAGAGGAAAGAGCAGGACACCATAAAACTCTGTAACGTTGGCACACCGTAATATTTGCAATTTGATACATATTCTTTTCAACTGGTAAATATTCACTATTCATTACGAAAACACGCCCATGTAATATACATGTATAGATTTTTCTTAGGTTGTAAAAATTGAAAATTATCAATAGAATTTTTTTTTTAATATGTTTCTTATTTTTGCTCAAAACACAGATTGTGGGTACACGTTAGAACTGCCTCGGCCGAGGCGGTTCTTACGAGTTCCCACAATCTATATTTTGGATCAAAAATAAGAAAAATAGGTATACCCCTGTATAGCCCAATTTTGCTATATAAATGTGGGGTATAAGGGGGTATATATTACAAGGAAATGTTATCCTGATGTTATTTAAAGACTACATTTTGATGGAGTGTAAAATGCATTCACTTTTACATTTATCCTTTGAAGATGTCCAACTTTCCAGAAATTTTACAGTTTAATATACTTACATAATTCGCCTTTGCAAGATTTCAAACTTTTGACAAGATTAAGTTCTCAAGACAATAAAACATTTTGGTTTAAACTGCCCATAAATACTAAAACAGCCCAAATTAATTGAAATTTTAGGTAACGATCACAAAAGCAAGTATGTTTGTAATTTTTGGCATTGTAACATTTATGAGCAGGATAAATTTTAGTTGCAGATAGGTAAGGTATGAAAATAATTTATAACCATGGGGCCAGGAAATATGAGCCGCGACATGAGTATACCGGTCTTAGGGGTTTCCGACCAGGACCGACATAAACCGAACTGTACAGTCACAGAAGCAGGCTAGAAGCTTGAAATTTTGAATTTAGGAAGAAGAGAAATTGTACTATGCGTGTAGCGAAAACAAAGGGCTGATCAGCTTTGCAGTTACTGCGAAGCTGATCTGCGCCTTTGTTTATGCATAGGCAAAAATCTGGTTTTCTCATGACGCAGCTCATGTGACAAGAATAAAAGAGAACACATATAGAGAATCTTAAACATGAATGAAGGATAAAAACTAAACACATAAAAAAAGAACTCACTTGAGGAAACTGTCCCGTCCGAGTACATCTGGTATACCAAGATGATCCTGGTGAGACTGTTTACGTTTGGCTACAACAGCTTGATCAGGACCTGCAAGAAAGAATAGATGACATGTAGACTGAAAATGAGCCGCATTATGCGAGGTTTCCGAACAGGAGGCAGTTCTAATGTGTGTCCACAATGTATGTTTTGTGCGAAAATATTCAATTTTTTTTTCCAATGAAATTTTCAATTTTTTCTTCTGAAAATAATCTCTGTATATTGCATGGGCGAGGTTTCGTAATGAATTAGAACCAGAACAGAAGTAATTGTACGACCTTGAAGGTGTCAGTAAATCCAAACATTGCATACCTCCTCTTTTCCTGTATACATGCCCAGCTTTGATGAAGGCAAACATGCTCTTGATGAGAGTTTTGATGATGGTCCATCGTAACACAGCTACTGGGTCCACTCCTAGGGAATGACAAAAACATTCCATCAATAATATGTAGCACGACCCTAGAAATCCAGACTTCTGGGTTTCAGACTAAATCGGTCACAAACCTGCATGTACAGTCATAGAAGAAGGCTAGAAGTTCGAAAGTCTGGATTCAAGAAGTAGAAATATTTTACTATCTGTGAAAGTTTGGATTTAAGAAGTAGAAATATTTTACTATCTGTGTAGCAAAAACACTGCAACTGCACAGCTGATCTGTGTCTTTGTTTTGGCACTGGCTCATATGGTTTGGTTACCGTTACCATATGACTGACTGTCAACAGTCTGTGAGCCTCCACTTGGGTATTTACCGGTACATGCAGCTTAGAGAGCTTTAAATGTCTTCTTCAAGCACACTACACAAAGGGTATGTATAGAGCCCAGGAGCCCTGTGTCTGGGGTCCTGCACTCTACCACTAGGCCACTGTGCTCTCCACCGGGAAAACGTGTCCATGAAAAGTATACAACCTCAAACCCCAATTTTATATAGTAAAACTGGGGTTTACAGGGTTATATCTATTTTTTTTTTTTTTTTTCGTAATGCATGAATGATTTACGTTTTGTTTTTCTCTGTTTTCAGTGCGTCTCATTTGAGCCTGTGAGTGAGAAAACCAACAATTTGGGTTCCCACCAGGTCTGACACAAACCGGACTGTACAGTCACAGAAGATGGTCAGAGGCTGGAAATTTTGGATTTAGAAAGTAGAGGAATTGTACTATCCGTGTCGCGAAAACAAAGGCGCTGATCAGCTTCGCAGTTACTGCCTTTGTTTTTGCCTATGCAAATTGTTGGTTTTCCCATGCGGCAGCTCATTTAACATTATTTTTCTCATATGATTGGGCGAAGACAGTACCCAGAGAAAAACATCTGACACTCCTGCAAGCAGAATTTAGCTCACATGTGTCCTGTGCAAGGCTCGAACCCAAAGTGCATGCTGCAGAAAAGGGAATTAACGATCAATGAGTGGTGATAAAATCATCGATATTAACCAATCAATGAGCTGTCTCATGAGAAAACTAATTGTTGGTTTTCTCATGGGGCAGCTCCAATGTGTACCTACTAGTCATCATAAATAGAGTCACATCACGAGAAAAACAGATTTTCGCATATGTGAAAACAAAGGTTTCTGTGCAGTAACTGCGAAGCTGATCACGACTTTGTTTTCGCTACAAGGACAGTACAATCCCTCTTCTTTTTCAATCCAAAATTTCAAGCTTCTGGCTCTCTTCTGTGGCTGTACAGGTCAGTTTGTGTTAAAACCTGATCAGAAACCCTGAAGACCGGTTTTCTCCCGTGGCAGCTAAATACGTACCCATCAACTCCCTGACAAAAGACAGACTGCTACTCTTCAGGTTTCCTACGATGTCAGTTCGAATCTGATCACTGTTCTTTTCTCTAAAATCCTGCAAATACAATTGAGCCTCGTCATAAAAGAAACCCACTTTTGTTTAAAAAGTAAGCCGCTTCATGAGAAAACCAACAATGTGGTTTTAAAACAAGTCCGACACGAACCAAGCTGTATGGCTAGAAGCTGGAAACTTTGGATTTAGAATGTAAAGGAATTGTACTATCCATGTAGCAAAAACAAAGATGCTGATCAGCTTCACAGTAACTGAGAAGCTAATCTGCGCCTTTGTTTTCGCATATGCAGATTGTTGGTTTTTCTCACGGAAAAGCTCAATTGTTTTATTTGTTGCCAAACATCCCAGTCAAACAGCTATGGTATGTTGGGACATTGCCTCAATTTTAGGGGACTTCTACCCAATATTGGGGACATCATCTCATTCGAAATATGCTACATGTGTGACGGGTAAACACCCAAGTGAATAACTGAGGTTTATATGTAAGGATGGTTGACTAAACCACTTTTTCTGGGCAGGTTCAGACCTTCTAAGCTGTTAACCAGTAATCAGATGGTCAGTTAGTCAATAATGAGCTTTGCAGACCATCTATTTCTCACAGCCCTAATGGGCATTGGCCCCATTGGTAGATTTATTTATTAAAAGTCTGTTTGCTTTTATGCTTTACGTACATCATCACTAGCTGAATAATGTTTCAAGACAGTCAGTTATCCTTGCCTGACTGTTCCTAAGAAAGCCTTGCAAAGACAGATCATCAGTTAATAGTGCACATTTCTTACACCACCAACTGACAACCTCTTTTCTTGAATCTGAGCAAATTGAAAACTGGCTGTGGAAATATTTTCATGACCAAATCTTTGTGAAAGAAACTCCCAGGGCATATGGTCACCAGGGGCCAGTTGTTCAAAGTTAACAATGTTGTTAGTTAACGATTTGTTAAAAATTCTAATGACAATTTAACAAAAACACTGTTTTTTTTTTGTTGTTGTTGTTGAAAAATGTGAGAAGAGAATCATTTGCATTGCAAAGGATTCTCACATTTTTTCAACAAAAAATAACAGTGTCTTTGCCTATGCAGTCTGCATATATTTAACAAGTTGAGGTCTTAACGATGACGTTAAGCTAAGGAAGTTTTGAGCATCTGGCTCCAGTATGCATCTATACAAGTCTAGCAACCTACTGACCAAGCTACAGCACACTGTCAGCCCTGTCATGAGGGAAATTGCTTTTATCCTTTTGCAAAATCAAAGCTGCCTATCAGCTGCACAGTAACTGGACAGCTGATGTGCACCTATGTTTACTCTAAAATGATATCAATTATTTGTTCTCAACTTCCTAAATGTGTCCTGGGCTTCTCCAGTCTTTCAAATGAGTTCAAACAAAGGTCCTGTCTCCGTATCAAACATGATTTTCCATTCATTAACATTCGCTAGGTCCCGAGGGGAGTGTTGAAACCGAGGGCATGTTTTTAACACTCTCCCAGGGAACTAGCAAATGTTAATGAATGACAAAATCATTTTTGATCGCTATTATTGCATAAATTCTGCACAAACAAAAAAATGATTGTTCACTATATTTTACAGCCTCATCACATTTTCATACGCATAAAAGCATTAATTCACATGCTCGTTCCGGGTGGAGTTCAGTTACTCAATATTATACGGCATTCACACTATGTTCCTGGCGGCCCCGGCAGCCCCGTTTGCTCGAAACGTAGTGTGCTATGGAATTTTGGCCATATATTTCTCTGTTTTCAAGATCTATTTAGTCTTGTTAAGTTTTCTTAAGTGTATTTCGATATCCGTAACAAGCCGGGATGTTCCCATTTCGCCTACTCCCATTTCGCCTACTCCCGTTTCGCCTATGATTTGTCCCGTTTCGCCTACTCCCGTTTCGCCTTCTCCCATTTCGCCTACACCAGAAATGTTCACTATTCCCGTTTCGCCTACTCATTCAATATAGATGAATAACAAGAATGTTGTTAGCTCGCCTGCACGAAGTGCACAGAGCTATTGTTGTCACCTCAGTCGTCCGCGTTTACGTGTACGTCCGCGTCACACTTTCTAAAATTGTTATATCTTGATAGTCACTGGCCAGAAATCATTCATATTTGGAACATTGCTGCATATGAGGGTCCTCTGTGATTTAGTGTGAAGGGACCCATGGGGTCGTGCCTGGGGGCAGGGCTAGAGGTCAATTTCTAGAACACCTTTTACAATGCTCAGATGCTGTGTTAGTTTCTCATCAACTGTAAAGCCTAGAACTGTCAAACCTTACATAAGGCTTCTCCTCGATGTCCCGACTCGGCACCCACATTGACCTACTGACCTTGACCTATGTTTCATGCTCCAGTGACTTTGTCATTTTTTAAGCCAACCCTTAATATCTCATCAACTATAAAGCCTACAACCATCAAACCTTGCATATGGCTTCTCCCCGATGTCCCAACACGGCACCCACATTGACCTACTGACCTTGACTTATATTTCATGCTCCAGTGACTTTGTCATTTTTTAAGCCAACCCTTAATATCTCATCAACTATAAAATCTACAACCATCAAACCTTGCATATGGCTTCTCCTGGATGTCCCGACTTTGCACTTACATTGATCTCATGACCTTGACCTATATTTCGTGCTCTAGTGACTTTGTCATTTTTGAAGCCAACTCTTAATATCTCATCAACTAGAAAGCCTACAACCATCAAACCTTGCATATGGCTTCTCCTCGATGTCCCGACTCAGCACCCACATTCACCTAGTGACCTTGACCTATATTTCGTGCTCTAGTGACTTTGTCATTTTTGAAGCCAACCCTTAATATCTCATCAACTATAAAGCCTACAACCATCAAACCTTGCATATGGTTTCTCCTCGATGTCCCGACTCGGCACCCACATTGACCTACTGACCTTGACCTATATTTCGTGCTCCAGTGACTTTGTCATTTTTGAAGCCAACCCTTAATATCTCATCAACTATAAAGCCTACAACCATCAAACTTTGCATATGGCTTCTCCTGGATGTCTCGACTTTGCACCCACATTGATCTAGTGACCTTGACCTATATTTCGTGCTCTAGTGACTTTTTCATTAAAGTTTTTAGAAGTCTATATCACTTGAACATGTTGATGGATCAAGTTGATACTTTGCATGTTGATAGATATTGGTCTGAAGTTTTATGCAGTACCATCATGACCCACCCTGTGTGACCTTTAGGTCAAGGTCACAGACTTAGAATTGTTTTGTTAAAGTTTTGGGTTAAAGTTTTAGAAGTCACTTGAACATGTTGATGGATCAAGTTGATACTTTGCATGTTGGTAGATATTGGTCTGAAGTTTTATGCTGAACCATTATGACCCACCCTGGGTGAACTTGAGGTCAAGGTCATGGCCTTGGAAATTTTTGGTTAAAGTTTTGGGTTAAAGATTTTTGAAGTCTATATACATGTATCTCTATGTTGATGGATCAAGTTGAAACTTTGCATGTTTGTGGATATTGGTCTGAAATTTTATGCTGTACCATCACAACCCACCTGAGCGACCTTGAGGTCAAGGTCATGGGTCATAGATTTTGATAAGTTTAGTGGCAAAGCACAAGTCAGGCGAGCTATGCTGTCCTGCGACAGCTCTTATTTTAAATCATGATATGCATTTAACATGTTTAAATATATATGCTAATACATTGTAAAATTTAAGATTTTCATATTTTTTATTCTATTTACTTATTTTGTTTGTGAAGAAAATGACACTTTAATGGGCTTGTGCAAACATATAAACATTGCAAACTTATATTAACTAGAATTGTCAGAGAATCTGACTATAGCCCCGCTTCTCAGCTTTTTTGCAGGGTGAAAAAAAACAATGACAGGTAACTATCACAAGCTAGATGTCATCAATATTGATGCGCATACAAAATTTGGTCTGAATATGTCAATTCGTTCTCAAGATATTGAGTGGAAACAAAATTCTGACCTCAATAAAGGGCCATAACTCCGTCAAAATTTTGCGAAAAATGACAGGTAAAAATCCCAAGCTAGATCTTGTCAATGATGATGTGCATACAAAATTTGGACGGATTCTGTCATTTCGTTCTCAAGATATTGAGCGGAAACGAAATTCTGAAGTCAATCAAGGGCCGTAACTCCGTCAAAAATTTGCGAAAAACAACGGGTAACGATCCCAAGCTAGATCCTGTCAATGTTGATGTGCATACAAAATTTGGTTGGATTCTGTCAATTTGTTCTCAAGATATTGAGCGGAAATGAAATTCTGATGTCAATCAAGGGCAGTAACTCCGTCAAAATTTTGCGAAAAAAGACGGGTAACAATCCCAAGCTAGATCTTGTCAATGTTGATGTGCATACAAAATTTGGTCGGATTTTGTCGATTCGTTCTCAAGATATGGAGCGGAAACGAAATTCTGACGTCAATCAAGGGCCGTAACTCCCTCAAAATTTTGCAAAAAATGACGGGTAACAATCCCATGCTAGATCTTGTCAATGTTGATGTGCATACAAAATTTGGTCGGATTCTGTCAATTCGTTCTCAAGATATTGAGCGGAAACGAAATTCTGACCTTAATCAGGGGCCGTAACTCCGTCAGAATTTTGCGAAAAATGACGGGTAACGATCCCAAGTTAGATCTTGTCAATGTTGATGTGCATACAAAATTTGGTCGGATTCTGTGAATGCGTTCTCAAGATATTGAGCGGAAACGAAATTCTGACGTCAATCAAGGGCCGTAACTCCGTCAAAATTTTGCGAAAAATGACAGGTAACAATCCCAAGCTAGATCTTGTCAATGTTGATGCGCATACAAAATTTGGTCTGAATATGTCAATTCGTTCTCAAGATATTGAGCGGAAACGAAATTCTGACGTTAATCAAGGGCCGTAACTCCGTCAAAATTTTGTGAAAAATGACGGGTAACAATCCCAAGCTAGATCTTGTCAATGATGATGTGCATACAAAATTTGGTCAGATTCTGTCAATTCGTTCTCAAGATATTGAGCGGAAACGAAATTCTGACAACAATCAAGGGCCATAACTCCGTCAAAATTTTGCAAAAGATGAAGGGTAACAATCCCAAGCTAGATCTTGTCAATGTTGATGTGCATACAAAATTTGGTCAGATTCTGTCAAGCCATTCTCAAGATATTGAACGGAAACGAATTGTTCACGGAAAGACAGAATGACGGAAAGACGGAATTACGGAATCACGGAAGGACAGGGTGAATCCAGTATAGCCCCACTTTTCCAAAGCGGGGCTATAATTAGTGATCTAAATTACATTTGTTTATTGTATAACATTTAATAGTTTTATTTTATTTACTTATCTTTTTTGTATGTAAAGAAAATGATTATTTAATGGGCTTGTGCAAACATAAACATTGCATTAATAAGTGATCTAAATTAAATTTGTTTATTTCAACAATTAAAACAAATGTACATTACTCACATCTTTACATGTATATTCACTACAAAACATGTAGAATACAAATAAATGATAATAAATTAAAAACAATAAATAAATAAGTTATAAAAAATAATAAGTTTAAAAAAGTGTTTGTTGACAAAAAGTGCAGAGTAGGCGAAACAGGAATTGATTGAATGTCCAGAGTAGGCGAAACGGGAGTAGGCGAAATGGGAATAGGCGAAACGGGAGTAGGCGAAACGGGACCAAATCAACAAGCCATGGTAGTGATAAGCCATGTACATGTATAAACAGCATGTGCGCATGAGAATTGCTTTACCGATACATGGCTTTCTTTTTATTAATAAATGGCTGTGACACAGGTATTTATGCAATAATACAGTATTAAACCCCAAGTAAAAGGACCAAGGAAAAGTCATGGAAAGGTCCTTACCTTGACCTGATATTTGACTTTGCCAGCATAATGTAAGACGGCAAAAGCTAGTTCTTTCCTCTGTGGTGCCTCATAGTAGACATTGCCCTTGGAATGGTGATGGTGGAACTTTGACAGGAGAGTGTCATTCGTGGCAGCAGGAAAACTAAAAAGAGACAAAATTGAAATGAATCATCAATCTTACGAGCCGTGACGGGAGAAAACCGGTCTTCAGGATTTCCGACCAGGTCCGACACATTCCCGGCCTGTACAGTCACACAAGAAAGCTAGAATCTTGAAATTTTGGGTATAAGTAGAGGAATTCGAATTTTATATTAGCATCTATCAGGTCTAGATCATGTCAGAAAATCGTGATTGAAATTATCACGCAGATGCGTGACAACTCCATGTAATGACCTGCAGTACAGGTGGTTTCATATCTAAATAGAAATTCAGCAATTACATCATGGTTCGGCATGATAAAAAGCTAATACTATTCCTATCACATAGCCTCGTTTTGACGATTCGGTATGGATGTTTTTTCGGATGTGATCGGACATCCTGGAGGGAAACTACAGAGGAAAGCAGACAAAAATTTTGCAAAACAAACTAGACTTTCAACCACCTACCGACAGAATCACACATATTTTTACTTAAATTTTTATATCATTTTGATCTCTGATGTTTGAAAGAGTTGCAGATAGTAAAATATTTGTTTGTAATCTTTTATTTCCGGGTTGTAATTTTTTTTAAGAGGGGGACCTAGCTGGTGGAGCCCACACTGCAAGTATCGGAGATCATCAACCATTTCCGATTAGTTTCATTTTTTAATCCAAATTCATTTCATCCTTTAGTTGGAAATAGTCTTTTGGAGTGATTCCCCTTGTTAAGGGAATATGAGGGACGTCATAAGAAGACCAGTTTCAGGGTTTCTGACCAGGTCTGAGACAAACCAACCTGTGCAGTCACAGAAGATGGATAGACGTTTGAAATTTTGTATTTATGAAAAGGAGGGATTGTGCTTTCTGTGTAGCAAAAAAAAAACAAAGACGCATAAATTTGTTTTCCCATGAATTCCAGTTTTCTTGTGATTCTGCTTCATAAGAGCGTAGTCTTACTTGCACTCCTCGTCTAGCAGAGCAAAGAGTCCAGTTCCCCTTTTGGAGAAGAGCTCTAGGCAACCAGTGTTGTCAATGAACTCGATATTCTTCCACTGAATACCTTCCTTCTTGTACTCTTCCTAAAGATTATAAAAAAACAACATGCCTATGTTATATGGGCCACAGGACATTGACGTTTAATGTCTACGTTTAATGTCAGCGATACAGTAATGGGGCTTCTAGGGCACTTTGGGCCTTTTATTTTGATTGTAGACATTAAACGTCAATGTCCTGTGTATGGGCCACGTACAATAATACATGTTTTGAACAAAATATTAAACATATCAAAATTTTTCAAAATTAAATTTTCAATTTTTACAGCTGAAAACAGTTTCTGTATATTGCAAGGGCAAGTTTTTATAATACTGTAAGTTCGGAAATTTTCGTGTGACTTTTATTTTGCGAATTTTCTATTTCCCAATTATTAGCGAGACTTTGAATTCGCGATCGAGTACTCGTGCAGTCTATAAAGCTTACAGTAATTCTTTATATGCGAGAACTTTATTTTCGCGAGGCAACGAATTCGCGAATATTAGCGAAAATTAAGTTCTCGCGAACATTACCGGATTTACAGTAGTCGGTATAATGACTAGCATAATCTAACGTGTGGCCCCATGTGAGACATAGGTTTGCATGAAGTACATGTGCAACCAGTCCAACAACTTCTATGCATGTGGTACACTCAATGGTTAATGGGGTAAGCTTTTTTATTTTTGCTCCAATACATAAATTGTGGGTACTTATTAGAACCACAAAAAAAAAAAAAAAAAAAAAAAAAAAAAAAAAAAAAAAAAAAAAAAAAACAATTAAAACTAAATTTTCAACTTTTACTACTGAAAAAAATCGCTTTTTCATTTTTTATTTAATATGGGAGAAAATCTGTGTCATCAGGAAAACATGTCCGTGCAATGGATACCCCCTTAAACCACACTTTTGTATAGTAAGACTGGGGGTATGCTGGGGTATACCTATTTTTCTTATTTTTGGTCCAAAACATAGATTGTGGGTACTCGTTAGAACCGCCTCGTGAGGTGGTTCTAACATGTACCCACAATCAATGTTTTGAGCGAACATATTAAAAATATCAAAAAATTTTCCACTGACATTTTCACGTTTTTCAGCTGAAAAAATGTCTTTATATTGCATGCGCGAGTTTTCGTAACGGTACCTGTTCAAACTTGAATATATGCTGGTTGAAATAATACTGGAGATGTTCGTTGGCATAGTTGATACAGAATTGCTCAAAACTGTTCCGATTGAAATCCTCAAACCCAAATATGTCCAGAACACCGATAGAGTTACCCTGCAACAAATAGAACATTGTACAATAATGTTTGATAAAACGAACGGAACACCGAGGATAACAATTTTGTCCAGAAATTGCAACACGTGACAAATTAACATTATGCAAGTCTGCGTCGAGAGACTTTCACTAATATGACTGTGACAAGGCCTTAAGGATGTTCGCTGCCAATGAAAAAGTATTCAAACTTTTTTTCTAACCACTCTTTTTTGATTCCAAATTACAACACAAGACATTTGAAAACAAAATAAGTATAGGGTAGTGTGCATTTTTTCGAGCTACAGGCCTGTGAATGAGTCCTCTGAACACTTTGTTTTAAATTTAGAAAAATTAATTTAATTTTCAATTCTTTGAAACATACCTGTCTTGAACAAAAACACACCTAGAGTGCTTTCAAAATTCATAATATTTACGTAATGCAAACTATTTTGGACCAAAAGCAATGAAAAATTTGCAACTTGAAGCGGATGACAAAATTTTACGAGTCGTTTTCCAACCCTACCCCCATACTTTAAAAGTCGGAAAAAATCAATATTTTGAAATGTGCCAAACCCATATTTGTTGATTCAAACTTTTTCTTGTATTTTCACACAAGATAGAACTTTTTTGTATTGTTCGAATAAAAGAAAGAAAGATATAGGGTAGTGTGCATATAAGAGAGCACCAACAACTTGAAAATCGCCATTTTAAGCCTTTTTTCGTCTGTTTTGTTTCTTAAAGCCCATTTCATAAAACCACCCAAAATTTTAAAACTAGCACACCAAAGACAGAAAGACCGACTTAGAAGACCATATACACATATACTGCTGCTAAAACAAACATCGAACTCGTGCAATTAATTTGAAGAATGTGTAATATTCAAGTTTAATCTACCCTACCCCCTAAATTTTACTGACAACTAAAATTTTCTGAAAAGTTGCAGAAAATGGGGTGAAAAAATGAAGTTCCTTAGATTGACAATTTTCATGGCTCATTCAATGCATATCATCAATATGTATCCAAATATAAAATATTAGAAAAATATCTGCAACCGTTTTTGAGATATTCAACAAAAGAAAAACCGGAAGTTCCGAAATGTCAAATGTTAGCAGCGAACATCCTTAAATAACGAAACTAATACTCATTAGAAACTAACTACCTGAACTAAAGAGAAATTCATTAGAAAACACGAGCTGCAACATGAGAAAACCAATCTTCAGGATTTCCAACTAGGTACCGCATAAACCGAACTTTACAGCCTCAGAAAAGGGCTAGAAGCTTAAAATTTTGATTTGAGCCACCGCATGAGAAAACCAACAATTTGGGATTCAGACCAGTGCCAGAAGATGGTAAGAAGCTTGAAATTTTGGATTTAAGAAGAAGAAAGATTATACTATCTGTGCAGCAAAAACAAAGGCGCTGTTCAGCTGAATAGTTACTGAGCAGCTGATCTGCGCCTTTGTTTTCGCCTATGCATGTTGTTGGTTTTCTCATACGGAGACTCAATTAAAAAGAAAACAGATTGAACAACATGTATTGGTGAAACTCCTCTACTTTCTTAATCTAAAATTTCCAGCTTCTAGCCATCTAGTGACTGTACAGGCCCGTTTGTGCCAGACCTGTTCAAAAACCATATACCATATTTCATTCTAATTAGCACACATGCTCCAATAAGCACACATCCCAATCGTTTCCATAAAACATGTGCATAAGCGCACACTGCTCTAATAGTTTATTGGTATTTTACATCTATTCTACACATAAATACCGCATTAGACACATTAAAATGTAACCATAACTTGCAACAATTTGAGCACTTAAATGACATCACCAATTGATACATTTGACATGGTTATTTCAGGCATTTAGTTGTGTTGTTTTCGTGTGTAATGTGCACTAATTAGAAGAATATTTTGTTACCGTAACATTTAGTTATTTTGAAAAGTTAAGCCCACTGTGCGCTAATTAGAACGAATACGGTATGTTAGTTATCTCACGTCGCGACTCACTTTCACGTCGCAACTCAATTTGACGTCGCGACTCAATTACTCTAGAAATTCTGAATAAGGCACCAGCATGCCTTTCACTTAATTGCATAATTAGGGCAAAGAAGATCTTCTAGATTCCTTTACCTGTCTTTATATGAGCCTGTGGGTGAGAAAACCAACCATTTGGGCTTCGACCAGGTCGGACACAAACCGGGCTGTACAGTCACAGAAGATGGATAGAGGCTGGAAATTTTGGATTCAGAAAGTAGAGGAATTGTACTATCCACGTAGCGAAAGCAAAGGCGCTGATCAGCTTCGCACACTGCGAAGCTGATCTGCGCCTTTGTTTTCGCCTATGCAGATTGTTGGTTTTCCCATGCGGCGGCTTATATGACAAACATTTCCAGCATTAAAATTGTTGGCATTTTAACATTTATGAGCAGGATAAATTTTAGCCTCAGCAGAGTTGAGCATGAAAAAAGTTTTATAACCTTCGGGCATGGTGTCCCACAATGAGGCTCTGGCTTGTCCAATCTCATTCTCAGTTTAGGTACAGAAAGGTTACACAACAATGCGAGAAAACCGTCTTCAGGATTTCCGACCATGTCCGGCACAAATCGAGATGTACAGTAAAGAATAAGAGGTTTTGTACTAGCTGTGTAGCCAAAAAAAATGGCACTGGTCAAGGGTGCTGTTACTGCACAGCTGATCTGTGCCTTTGTTTTGGCATTGGCAAAAATCCAGTTTTCTCATGACACGGCTCAAATAATGCACAGAAATCAATGGGGATTATAAACTTCAGCAGTGCCAGGCAAAGAACCAGAATTGTAAACATGTCAAGCTTTAAATTGTAATGACTTAGATCTGTTTTATCTAAATACAAGATTTACAGAAGCTTCTATTCTGGTATACCTGTACATAAAATAAATATACAAGAAAACTGGAACAACAAATACCAAAACATAGATACCGGTAGTTATTGTACAGAAGAAGAATGTCTGGGGCTGGAGATTATAAAACATTTCTCATGCTCAACTCATTTGAGCATAGAGCTTTAACTCCTCATTTAAACTGAAATAGCCCAAATTAAATGAATTTTTTGGTTTAGACCATCAAAGCCAGTAATTTATCCTACTAATAAATGTTAAAATGCCAACAACTGTTGAGCAACTTATGAGCAGGATAAATTTTAGTCTCAGCTGAGCTGAGCATGAGAAATGTTTTTTAACTCTGGGCCCAGGAGGCTAAGGTGGGTGGCTATCTTAATAATCACTCACAAACATCGTATGAGCCGTGCCATGAGAAAACCGGTCTTCGGGGTTTCCGACAAGGTCCGACACAAAACGGCCTGTACAGTCTCAGAAAAAGGCTAGAAACTAGAAGTTTCGGATTTAGAATGTAGACCGTGCAGCGAAAACAAAGGCGCTGATCGGCTTCTCAGTTACAGCAAAGCTGATCTGCGCCTTTGTTTTCGCATAGGCAATAATCCGGTTTTCTCACGATGTGGCTCTTATAATCTACTCGAATAGTATAGACTTACATAATTGGCTATGTGTTGTTATACACCAGTCATATGCATCCACGGCCTTATTGGAGCTGGGGAATAGCAGGGCCTTTAACTTTTAAATTTTTAAAGCCCTGTTAAATTCCCCGCACTGTGGGTGCATTACTTTGTTCACTTCATTGAACAAATGAACAAAACTAGCTATTTTATTCATGCTTACATCAGTAAATCAGTCTATACTAATAACAGTCAAATTTAGCCCTTGATGACTGAAACTCACACAAAACAAAACTGCATTATCACGACATGCTTTGACACACCAAAACAACATCATCTTGACGGAGCACAAAAAATTATGTATCGCAAACTATATGAGCCGCCACATGGGAAAACCAACAAAACAAAGGCGCAGATCAGCTTTGCAGTAACTGCGAAGCTGATCAGCGCCTTTATTTTCGCTACACGGGTAGTACAATGCCTCGTCTACATAAATCCGAAATTTCAAGCTTCTAGCCATTTGGCTGCACAGGCCGGTTTGTGTCAGACCTGGTCGAAAAACCAAATTGTTTGTTTTCTCACGCACAGGCTCATATAGGAAATAATTTTTCTTTACATGAATCGTTGACACTAAAGCGGAATATGGGAGGGCATACCGTGGTGTATTTTACACTGAGACAGGGCATACTGTGGTATATTTTACACCAAGACAGCTGGCATGACATGATCTGACATTATCACACCTGCCAAACAACATCACAATCATGCTAAACAAAGATGATTCATACAGTATAGAAACATTATTTTGATTCCAACATGTTCAATTAAGAAGTATTACATTTTGAAACGTTTCTAATGGACTCTTCTCAGCAGATATAAATAATTGAGCCACAAAGAAAGAAAACTGGACTTCGGGGTTCTCCACCAGCTCTGATACAAACCGGCCTGTACAGTCACAGAAGCTGGAATCTTGAAATTCCAGATTTAGGAAGAAGAGGGATTGTTCAATCTGTGTAGTGAAAACAAAGGCGCTGATCAGCTGTGCAGTTCTGTTCTTTGTTTTCGCCTTAGCCAAAAACCGGTTATCTCATGACGCAGCTCAGTAAGGCAAAAATCTGTTTTTCTTATGATTGGGCTCAAATTCTAAAGTACACTGCACATATTACATGTCTCATTAGCAGGACTCCATTTTTTCATGTGTGACATTTAAGAAAGCTGGAGAAATCACCATAAAGAAATGAGCCGCGACGCGAGAAAACCAGTCTTAGGGATTTCTGACCAGGCTACAGGCTTGAAATTTCGGATTTAAGAAGAAACGGGATTGTACAATTCATGTAAAATTTTCCATACGAGAAAAAAAGACACTGATCAGCTTCGCATGTTAATGCAAAGCCTGATCTGCGCCTTTGTTTTCGCCTATGCAAAATGTACAGCAAGAAGAATTTACTACTTCACAGCGATAAAACTTACTGTGCAGCAGACCTTTTCTTTTCACCAAAGAAGAAAGTAAGTTTTCAAATCATAAGAAAAATGGATTTCTGCATATGCGAAAACAAAGACGCAGATCAGCTGTGCAGTTACTGCACAGCTGATCAGCACCTTTGTTTTCTCTAATCACGCTTCTTGTTATATCCCAAATTTCAAGCTTCTAGCTTTCTTCTGTGACTGAATAGGTTGTTTTTTGCCAGACCTGGTCGGAAACCCTGAAGACTTGTTTTCTCTGTTTTAGCTCAAATGAAGTAAAAGAGAGCTATCATTTATACCTAGAAAATGTCTTTCAAAAAGAATACAAAATTTCTGAAGACAAAAAAATTGGCCACATCATGAGAAAACCAACAAAGTGGTTTCCAAACAGGTTCAACACAAACTGAGCTGTACAAGCACAGACGGTGGCTAGAAGCTTGGATTTAGAAACTAGAGGAATAGATCTATTACTATCGGACTGAGTATCCGCGTAGCGAAAACAAAGCCGCTGATCAGCTTCGCGGTTACAGCAAAGCTGATATGCGTCTTTGTTTTCGCATGTGCAGATTGTTGGTTTTCTCTTGATGTGGCTCAAGTTTTCTCTAGATCACGAGTTATTCTAAATGAGCCGCCGCAGGGGAAAACCAACAATCTGCATATGCGAAAACAAAGACGCAGATCAGCTTCGCGGTAACCGCGAAGCTGATCAGCGCCTTTGTTTTCGCAACTATGATAGTACAATTCATCTACTTTCTAAATCCAAAATTTCCAGTCTCTAGCCATCTTCTGTTATTGTTCAGCCCGGTTTGTGTCGGACCTGGTCGGAACCCAAATTGTTGGTTTTCTCATGCACAGGCACAAATATGATGAAAAAAAATAAATCAAAAGTAAAGTTGGGTAAGAAAAAAAGCTTAAGAGTAGGTTTCAAGAAGCTTGCTTGCACACATTATACATGTATATACCATATTAGTTCTAATTAGCGCACATGCTACAATAAGCAATCAATCTGATCGTTTCCGAAAAACATGAGCATAAGTGCACACTGTTCGACTGGCCTATTGGTATTTTTTACCAATTTTACACATTAATGCCACATTAACCTCATTTAAACATATCCTTAAATGATGGAACACATTTTTGCGACGATTGTAACATGTAAATGACATCATCATTTACATTTTTGACATGCTTGTTTCGAAAGTTTGTGTGTTGTTTACGTTAGTAGTGTGCGCTAATTAGAACGGTATTTTGTTACCTTAAGTGATTTTGAAAAGTTAAGTGCACTGTGTGCTAATTAGAACAAATACGGTAGTTTTGAAAAAGTATCAGTATGCAGAGCCTGCCCCCAAAGCAATCAAAAAGGTAATCATAAAGAATTGACATTGGTCAAGGATAATTCAAGCATCAGATAGATCATTTCAGGAGATCAGATAAAAAGTAGTAGTTGATGATAAATGAGCCACAATGTGAGAAAACTGGGCTTCGTGATTTCCGACCAGGTCTGACACAAACCAACCTGTAGTCTCAGAAATAGGCTAGAAGCTTGAAAGCTTGATTTAAATAGAAGAAGGATTATACTATCGGTATAGCGAAAATACAGGCGCAGATCAGCTGTGCAGTTACTGCACAGCTGATCTGCGCCTTTGTTTTCACATAGGCAATAATCCAGTTTTCTCGTGACGTGGCTCAAATGAAAGATAATGTTTGCTAGTTCTTCGAGTTCTTCATAAAAACCTATTTATCATTTCTATGGGTACCGATTAGATTTAAGAATAACCTTGAATAACCTTGGTTTAGGCTTTTTTTATGAAGAGATGAGCAAAATTATCCTTTAAATATCATCGATGATCATCGGTAACTCCCTTTATCTGATAATCTTGCTGTAAAAAAGGTACAAGTAGGCAATGATCAGGAAAAGGCGCAATCAGAGAGAAATTCCCACTCCAAAAACCAAAGTGGGGAAAAACTAAATTGACAATTCGATACTTGTACTAAGAAAACATATTGTAAGCCGAGTGAGCAGCTATTTCCCAATAGGCAGCCACTCAGTTACCTAAACCTAACTAAAAATATGAAAACGCACATAAGGTGCAAACAGCACAAGTTCAACACCATGACATAAAACAATTAAAACCACAACATTTTCTAGTTTTGGCTTTTGATTCCATGAGAGATGATATAAGCCGCCGCATAAGAAAACCAACAACATGCATAGGTGAAAACAAACACAGATCAGCCTGTTTGTGTCTGATCTGGTCAGAATCCCAGATTGTTGGTTTTCTCATGCAAAGGCTCATAGAATATAGCAAGTGGCAAATGTTAGATCAGCTCCCTTTTACTTTATGGAATCATAAGAATAGATAAGATGCCTTTTTAACATTAGTAAATTCTGCACAATTTTTCACCACTTTTAGACAAACGCTCTTCTATTATCAGCTGAAGAGGAAGAAAGGCTGTAGAAATTTTCTAGAGACCAAATCTTCAAGAAAAGAAATGTGCTTGACGGGCTGATCAATCCAGCGTCCGCTATTCAGACATGCTGCCGATCAAGCCTAGCTACTAACACTTTAAGAATCACTGTTATGATGCTATTCTAATGTACACCCACAAGATGTGCATCTATTAAGAACTTAATATAACAAAATTTTAATTATCAATAGTATTGATAATGCATCTTATCCATTCTGCTATAGGTTTAATATACATTCAGCATGACACAAGCGACAGTCAACACAGTACATGGGGGTCCAGTTGTTCAAAATTAACAACTTCGTCAGTTAACAATTTGTCAAAATTTCAAACATTAATATTACAAATACACTTTATTTTTTGTTGGTAAAATGTGAGAATCCTTTGCAATGCAAAGGATTCTCACATTTAATCAACAAAAAATAACAGTGTATTTGCTTAAGTAGTCGGCATTTATTTAACAAATTGAGGTCTTCACGATGATGTTAAGCTTGCAAAGTTTTGAACAACTGGCCCCAGAAGATTAGATACAGGGAGTGTTTGATGACAGCCATCCCATAAGAAAACCAACAATCTGGGTTTCCAACCAAGTCAGACACAAACCAGACTGTACAGTCACAGAAGCAGGCTACAAGCTTGAAATTTTGGGTTAAAGAAGAAAAGGGATTGTACTATATGTGTAGCAAAAACAAAGGTGCTGATCAGCTGTGCTATTACTGCACAGCTGATCTGCACCTTTGTTTTTCCTAAACATGATGTTGGTTTTCTTATGCAGGGGCTCAAATTGATAATAACTGAAAGATGTATTTTGTTAGTTCTTCACCAAAACCTTTGTTGGAGTTGGTCGTTAGAATCGCCTAGGTTTCACCTCAACAATTCTAATAAGCACCCCCAACATGGGTTCTTATGAACAAAATGAGCCGCATCTTGAAAAGCGGGATTATTGCCTATGCGAAAACAAAGGCGCAGATTAGATCCGCAATAACTGCGAAGCTGATCAGCGCCTTTGTTTTCGCTACCAGGATAGTGCAGTCCTTCTTCTATGTAAATCCAAAATTTCAAGCTTCCAGCCGTCTTCTTTGGCTGCACAGGCCAGTTTCTGTTTGACCTGGTCGGAAGTCCCAGTGCCCATTTTTCTCGCCTCGCGGCTTAAAATTATAGCATTACTATCATCAAACACACTCTTTATCTGGACCAGTTGTTCAAAATTAACGACATCGTTAGTTAACAATTCGTCAAAATTTCAAATATGAATATAACAAATACAATGTTACACTGTATTTTTTGTTGATAAAATGTGAGAATCCTTTGATTCTCAAAGCAAAGGATTCTAACATTTTATCAACAATAAAATAACAGTGTATTTGCTTATGTAGTCGGCATTTACTAAACGAGTTGTCTTAACAATGACGTTACGCTAATAAAGTTTTGAACAACTGGCCCCTGGACTACAGGCCAAACAATGTTCAATACCGTATGTCGATTATACAGCTGACTTTCTTTCAAGCCTGCTTTGTCCTCCTGCTGTCGAGATAAGCAATTGCAAAAAAATATCATGATAAGGACTGTGACTTTGGTAAGCAAACAAAGCAATTCTACAAACATCTCGAACAAAAAATGAGCCGTCCCGTGAGAAAACCAACAATCTGCATAGGCGAAAACAAAGACGCAGATCAGCTTCGCGGTAACCGCAAAGCTGATCAGGGCCTTTGTTTTCGCTACTCGGATAGTACAATTCCTCTTCTACTTAAATCCAAAATTTCAAGCTTCTAGCTCTTTTCTGTGCTTGTTCAGGTCGGTTTGTGTCGGACCTGTTCGGAAACCAAATTGTTGGTTTTCCCATGAGGCGGCTCAAATAATGTTGGGCAGGGCATAAAAATCACAAGAAATAATCAGAATCAGCCAGAATAAACGAAACTAAAATATCAAGCTAAAATATCTCAAAAACATTGTCTTTATGTTAGCCATTTTTAAAATAAAAGCATCATTTGAGCCGAGACGTGAGAACACCGGTCTTCGGGATTTCCGACCAGGTCCAACACAAACGGGCCTAAACATCCACAGAAGAAAGCTAGAATCTTCAAATGCTTGTGGCTTTGTTTTTGCATAAGCAAAATTCCGGTTTGCTCATGACGCGGCTCAGATAGCATTGATACTAACAGCCATTTAAGGACAAATAATAAGGCCTAAAGAAGAAATAGCTTTTTCTGGTTACACACACAGAAATCTTTGGGTTGGTATTTTCTTCTTTTTTTTTTCTTTTTTTTTGTTTTTTTTTTTGTTTTTTTTTTTGTTTTTTTTTTTGTTTTTTTTTGTTTTGCTGTCTCTTCAAATCACCACCAATCTCAAAAACATGAGCCATTGCATGAGAAAAACAACAATTTGGGTTTCAGACCAGGTCTGACACAAACCAGCCTGTACAGTCATGGAAGCAGGCTAGACGCTTGAAATTCGGTTACCGCAAAGCTGGTCTGCGCTTTGTTATCGCATATGCAAACTGTTGGTTTTCTGGTGCAGCGGCTCACATGAAAGTGGCTACATTGAATATGAGGAAGTCAATTCTTAACTTTATCTGGCCCAAGAATTTCAATGCTTCCTAAAAGTTAAGGCCCACCTTAGTAGACAAATTTTGACAGATATTTTACAATTAAAATCAATGACTGCTCTATGAAAATACACAGATGTGCAAAAAAATGTCATTTACATAATAAATCCAAGTTTGATTTCAGTTTGTTTTAGATGCATCTTTTGTGATGCTGTTCAAATTTGTAACCTTAAGGTGGGCCTTAACTTTAAGGCAGTATTGTAATTCTGGGCCTTGGTCTACTTCCCATACCAAAAAAAACAGTATTCTGTTGAGATACTGGAAAATTCTGCTTACATGAAGTCTTATACAAACGTTGAAATTTTACTGACGACAAAATAGGTAAAAAATTTCACTTAGGGGCATTTTGGACACACAGGCAGGTAACCAGAAACAAGACACATTTTTTCTTTGGCCTACTAATGCAATTGACAGAATGTTTAAAAGTAAACACTCATGGGGGAGGGGACACAGGGTACACACTCCCTTACAGCTTACTGGGAATAGCTGAAGAGGTGAAACATTAGATGTTTTACATTTGAGCCACGTTATGAGACAATCAATAATATTATTTCAGAACAGGTCTGACACAAACCGAGCTGTACAAGCACAGAAGATGGCTAGAGGCTGGAAATTTCAGATTTAGAAAGTAGAGGAACTATACTTAGTATACTATCCATGTAGCGAAAACAAAGGTGCTTATCAGCTTCGCAGTAACTGTGAAGCTGATCTGCCCGTTTGTTTTCGCATATGCGAATTGTTGGTTCTCTCATGACATGGCTCGCTTATTTATTTGACAGTAAAGGCTACTTAAAAGCCTTATATTTCATTTGATTCTATGTACATGTATTTTACTTTTATTCTTCACAATCACCAATTTAGGTTTACTTCTTTCTTTTTTTTAAGTACATGTATGCTTTTAAACAAAGTAAGGATCCTGCAACTCTCTTTTTTTTTTCCTACATATAATCATATTTTCTATAATTTCATATTCATATTTAGTTTTTATAAGATACCAAACCAATATTGATTTAACTTCCAATCTTAGATATAGAAATATAAGCTTACACTTCAACAATATGTACCAAGGACCAAAAGCAGAGAAAAAAATAAAGTCTTGTATAAAATTTCAAATTTTACTTATACATTTTGGACCTGTTCGCTCACCTGGTGTTCACTGTTGTGTCTCTTTGCCAGTAGAGCTTGATTCACCTTCAGAACAATCCAGTCAAACAGTGCACCATACAGGCACTTGGCCATGGCATCTCTCGTAGCTACAGCCTTAAATACAAGACAAACAAGGAGCTCAAAGGGTAATGATTGCTCACCTGAGGAGCAAAAGGGTAAAGTCAATTTTGAAAGTATTCAAATTTGAACTATTCATTTAAGGGCCAGCCATTCCGAACCGAGTAAACTGATTCATCCAACTTTTTTCTATGTTGAGCAACTTTGATGATGATGATGATGATGATGATGATGATGATGATGATGATGATGATGATGATGATGATGATGATGATGATGATGATGATGACGACGATGATGACGATGATGATGGTGGTGGTGGTGGTGATGACAATGATGATGATGATGATGATGATGATGATGATAATGATGATGATGATGATGATGATGATGATGGTGGTGTGGTGGTGGTGATGATGATGATGATGATGATGAAGATGATGATGATGATGGTGGTGATGGTGGTATTGATGATGATGATGATGATGATGATGATTTTGCATTTCTTACATCTTCCATTTTGTAATTCATGACGACAGTTTCTCCTCCTGCAGTAGCCTTCTTGATCGTAAGAGCGTCGATGAGGATTTTCTCTTTCACCTGTAGCAACTTGGAGATCTTCTGTATTGTGTCACGATTAAGCACCGTCACAGACTCGTCATGATACTGGTCAGCTTTCTGTAAGGAGAGGATTTGTTCTTTTTACAGAAAGGATTTGTTCAACAAATTAGTTATCCAGGGACAAACAACATAACTGAAGACAACCAGCACAGATGAAATCAATATGAGACAGTAGGTAAGAAAAATTAAATGGGGAACAACATCCCACAGATCTGTGAGTTGTTCGTGGAAGTTGTTCCTCGATAGGTATTTGCATACTACATATTAATATCAATATCTAATATTAAGTCAATAGAGTATGTAATATAGGTCAAGGACACAGAGTCAAGGTTTGTGCTTGAAGAGTGTGTCAAAGACAAAAGTATGCAAGGTTTTATTTCTAGTTAAATACATCGATACTAGATAGACACATTAATGCAAGACTACATCTAACACAACAGAAACTGTTCAGTGTTGACAGCCAAACAAATGAAATTTTGAATGAACAGACAGACAAACTCCAGACCAACAATGTGGTTTTCGACCACGTCAGACACTAACTGGGCTGTAAAGATAGAAGCCGGAAATTTCGGATTTAGAAAGTAGAAGCATTGTACTATCCATGTAGCGAAAACAAAGGCATTGATTAGCTTCGCAATTACTGCGAAGCTGATTTGCGCCTTTGTTTTCTAATATGCAAAATGTGAGGTTTCTAATGATGTAGAAAGCATGCAACTGAATTGATATTGATATGAAATTATCCACTTAATGTTTTTCTTTCTTATACAAGCCTAACTCTGAATAGTTTATTGTCATCAGTAGACTCCAATACTCTACCTTTTTGAAAGTGATATTGCCGAGATGTAATACTGCCGAGAGGACACCCACAATCCTGGAATGAGACATAGTCGTAATCATTAATGAGCCTGTGCATGAGAAAACCAACAATTTGGGTTCCGACCAGGTCTGACACAAACCGGTCTGTACAGTCACAGAAGCAGGCTAGAAGCTTGAAATTTTGGATTTAAGAAGAATAGGAATTGTACTATCTGTGCAGTGAAAACAAAGGCGATGATCAGCTTCGCGGTTACCGCGAAGCTGGTCTGCGCCTTTGTTTTCGCATATGCAAATTGTTGGTTTTCTCATGCACAGGCTCAAATGCAAACAAGTCCATGCAATGAATACCCCCTTATACCCCATTTTTATGTAGTAAAAATGGGGTTTTCAGGGCTATACATTTTTCCTTTTTTTGCATCAAAACAAAGATTGTGGGGACTCGTTAGAACGGCCGTGGCGAGGCGGTTCTAACGTGTATCCACAAACTACGTTTCGAGAAAAAAAAAAAAAATCAACAGAAAGGTATCAAGTTTTTACAGCTATAGAAAAATGTGTATAATGTGTGGGTGTGTCATATGGCTTATAAACATCTAGTAGGGTTCGAACCCATGACCTCCATTCGGAGACCTACACTATACAGTTAGGCCGCTTGAAGATATAGAATGAAATTTCCCCTGATATCTGTTTTTACTATCACTAAAAGCCGATATAAAGACAAAAGCATGAAATACTGCCATAAATGGAACAAATTCTGATGGCATGAGAGTAAAAGTAATCAAGCTTTATGAAATGAGCTGTGTCATGAGAAAACCAACATTTTGCATAAGCGAAAACAAAGGCGCAGATCAGTTTCGTGGTAACCGCGAAGCTGATCACAGCCTTTATTTCTTTACACGAATAGTACAATACCTCTTCAATTTAAATCACAAATTTCAAGCTACTAGCCTGCTTCTCTGACTGTACAGCTCTGTTTGAGTCTGACCTGTTCAGAAACCACATGGTTGGTTTTCTCATGACGGGGCACAAATCTAAAATCAATTTGCTGATGTCTGTAAACTTTCACGAATTCACGCTTTTATGGTCTGCATCAATACAGAAATAACACTAGCCAGTAAATACTGACAGTGTCTGGAGGGATTATAAAGTTATTGCCCGCCTGGGCAGTCTGATCAGTGTGCTTGCTTAGATAAGGTTTCAGACCCTTGATTTTAGGAAGGTACAGTTTAAACTTTTATTAGTGAAATAGGTTTTTAGTCTTAACTGGCTATCAGTTTTGCTGGCTTTGCTATGCTACTGATTCATATATAGCTTTGTCTGTATTTACTTGAAATAGCACAGGATCATGTCGGCCATACCATGACAGCATGACAACATAGATCAGCCACGTCATGAGAAAACAAACATTTTGCATATGCGAAAACATGGGCACAGATCAGCTATGCAGTACATGGATAGTACAATTCCTCTACTTCCTAAATCTAAAATTTCCAGCCTATAGCCAACTTCTGTGCTTGTGCAGCTCAGCTTGTGTCAGACCTGTTCAAAATCCACAGTATTGGTTTTCTCATGACTTGGCTCAGATCACTATTATTTCTGGAAAAAGCAGACTTGTATATATAGAAGCCACCATCATCTGTGGCTGCACAGGCTGGTTTATATCAGAACTGGTTGTTAACCTTCTCGCATAATGACACAAATGGTATGTACACTCACCTTGCCTGAGTGACGGCCGAGAACCCGACCATCTCCATGGACTGTTTGAGACGCCGGTATTCCTCACCCTCATCAATGTCTTCAAGGTGGTAGCAGTCACTCTGTACAAACAAACATGGCAGAAACACACAGGTTATCCAGAGACAACCAACATGGCTAGGGACAACCAACATGGCTAGGAACAACTAACAGGACTAGGAACAACTAACATGACTGGCAACTATCAACATGACTGGGAACAACTAACATGACTGGCAACTACCAACATGACTGGCAACAACCAACATGACTGGGAACAACCAACATGACTGGGAACAACCAACATGACTGGGAACAACCAACATGACTGGGAACAACATATACAGATGAAATCAATATTTAAAGCAACAACAGTTGGGAAATACCTATTTGAAAACAACTTGCCATCCATGACAAGTGATCCATGTCAAGTTGTTCCAAGACAGGTATTTTATAGTGATTTCATCTGTGTTAGTTGTTCCAAGTTGAATAACCAACATGACTGGGAACAACAATCACAGATGAAATCGATATTTAAAGCAACAATAGTGAGGAAATATCAGTTTATCTGTGACAAGTGACCCATGTCTACTTGTTCCCAGACAGGTATTTTATATCAATTTCATCTGTATTAGATCAGTGTTTGTTGTTCCCAGTTGTGTTGTTTGTCTTTGTCGTTGTTATGTTGAAGAATTGATGTGAGAAACCTGCCTTTGTAAGCCGGCGCATGAAAAAAACAACAATCTGCATATGCTAAAACAAAGGTGCAGATCAGCTTCACAGTAACTGCGAAGCTGATCAGCGCCTTTGTTTTCGCTACACGAATAGTACAATTCCTGTACTTTCTAAATCCAAAATTTCCAGTCTCTAGTCATCTTCTTTTCTTGTACAGTTAAGTTTGTGTCAGAGCTGTTGAGAAACCACATTGTCGGTTTTCTCATGACGTGGCTCTTGTATTCAGGTGTTCTGATCCAATACTGTAAGTTCGGAAATTTTCGCGTGACTTTTATTTCACGAATTTTCTATTTCCCAATTATTAGCGAGACTTTGAATTCGCGATCGAGTACTCTTGCAGTCTATAAAGCTTACAGTAATTCTTTATTAGCGAGAACTTTATTTTCGCGAGGCAACGAATTCGCGAATATTAGCGAAAATTAAGTTCTCGCGAACATTACCGGATTTACAGTAATATACAAACTTTGAATGTACAGCCAAAGGTTCAGTCATTGCTTTACATCTACGTCAACAATCTTTCTTTTTTTTTTTTTTTTTTTATTCAGTTTAACGTCCCTTTCAAGATTATTTCAGCTCATATGAGACGGGCCATTCAGAAGGTCTGGCGAAAACGGGAAAACCCCGAGAAAAACCGCCTAGCACACCCGCAAGCAGAACTTGGCTTGTCTCACATGTAGCCAGAGCGGGCCTCGAACCCACACCGGACACAGCGGTGAGATGATCGAATGGTTAAGTGCGATAATGAAATATCAGCGCTCTTAACCACTCGGCCATGGGGGCCGCCCCAACAATCTTTCAGTAATACTGAAACCAACTCAATACTTTCTAGGTAGCACCAGCATTATGACAGCTGTGACGCTAGAAAACCAGTCTTCAGGGTTTCCTACCAGGTCTGACACAAACCGGCCTGTGCAGCTACAGAAAATGGCCAGAAGCTTGAAATTTTGGATTTAGGAAGAAGATGAATTATTCTGTCCGTGTAGTGAAAATAAAGGTGCTGATCAGCTGTGCAGTTACTGCACAGCTGATCTGCGCCTTAGTTTTCACATAGGCAAAATTCGGTTTCTCATGACACGGCTTATGAGGAATATTTAAAAGAACACAACCCGACAGAGGTAGGAATTTAGAACCTAGGGCCTCTACATTCTAACACTCTACCACTAGGCCACTGAGCTTTCAAGGTATTTCTAAATATGCCAATAAAAATTATAAGCACAGGTCAGCTGTGCAGCAACTAGACTGCTCAGTCCATTTCAATTTCCGACCTACTTGGTTGAGATAGAAATATTCCTCAGCTTTGCCGAGAAACAGTTTCTGTCTTTCCACGTCCGTGGCTCCTTGCAGCAGGTAGTAGAACACATGGTAGTTCCTAAAACAAAACGAATAATACTAGGGTAAGACAATTTATTACTGAATAAAAGTACAAATGTACAGTAACACAATTTTTGCTGAATAAAACTACATGAACATGCTGAATAAACCTACAGCTCAACAATACTGTAAGCTCAGAAATTTTCGTGTAACTTTTATTCTGCGATTTTTCTCTTTCCGAATTATAAGTGATTTCTTGAATTCAAGAATGAATACTCTTGCAGTCCATAAAGCTTATAGTAGCTTGTTGTTAGCGAGAACCTTGCATTCACGAGACAATGAATGAATATTAGCAAAAATGAAGTTCTTGCAAACATTTCCCAATCTACAGTATTTCACTGAATAAACCTACAGTAAGACAATTTTGGGCTGAATTAAAATATTAGCCTTCATATATATAAGAAAACCAAAAACTTAGGTTTCAGACCTGGACAAACACAAACAGGCCTGTGCAGCAACACAAGATGGTTACTAACCATTGGTTAGCATCTTGAAATTTTGGATTTAACAAGAAGAGTTACTGTCCTATCTTTGTACTGCACAGCTGATCTGCACCTTTGTTTTCGCCTATGCATATTGATGATTTTCTTATGCGGTGGCTCATATGGTAAGACAATTTTTTTTAAAAATAAAACTAAGAATTTCTCCAATGTAGACTTTGTCATTTGTCCTTTAATTTGTCATTCTGGATGATTTCCACCCAGGTTTTTAGCATCAGGAAAACATGCCCGTGAAATGTATACCCCCTCATACCCCACTTTTATATAGTAAAACTGGGGTTTAAATGTGTATACCTATTTTTCTTATTTTTGCTCCAAAACATACATTGTGGGTAACCGTTAGAACCATCTCTGCGAGGCGGTTCTAACGTGTACCCTAAATCTATTTTTTGAGCAAAAATAAGAAAAATATAAAAAAAATTCTACTGAAAATTTTCACTTTTTACAACTTAAGAAAAATCTGTATATGGCATGGGCGTGTTTTCTTAATGAGGGTGGGATATCATAAGATTCTGATTGCGCCAGTTCCTGATCAGCGTTTTCTTTTAATTTGAGCCATCTTGTGAGAAAACCAACAATGCGGTTTCCAAACAGGTCCGACACTAATCAGGCCGTATAGTCACAGAAGCAGGCTAATAGCTTGAAATTTCAAATTTAAGAAGAAGAGGAAGTGTACTAACCGTGTAGCGAAAACAAAGGCGCTGATCATGATCAGCTTTGCAGTTACTGCTAAGCTGATCTGCGTCTTTGTTTTCGCATATGCAGATTGTTGTTTTTCTCATGAGGCGGCTCATTCATCCTATGCTGTTTATTTATTTATTTATTTGTTTGTTTTGCCTTACATCCACACTCAATAGCTAAGGTCATGTGTCAAGACAGTCAGTTATCCTAATCAAACTGTTCATGGGCAGAGACAGTTTACCCATACTCAGTGCACATTTCTTTCACCACTACTGTCACCGAGTGACAAACACTCTTTGTGAATCAGAAGAGGGAATGTTTTATGAACAAATCTTAGGGAAAATTTGCCATTTTCTAAAATAACATCCATTTCTCATGTAATTATACAGGACTTTTTAATATTAAGAGTTGCTATAAATTCAATTTAGGGTATTTTGTATCTTTCAGTATGCAGCTTATTTGCTTTTACTTTATGATAACTAGGGGCACCCTGTGTAGATATTTATTATATGAGCTGCATCATGAGAAAACTGGATTTTTGCCTAGGTGAAAAATAGGCGCAGATCAGCTGTGCAGTGATCAGCACCTTTGTTTTCGCTACAGAGACACTGCAATTCCTCTCCTTCCTAAATTTCAAGCTTCCTTCTTCTGTGACTGTACAGGCCGGTTTGTGTCAGAACTGGTTGAAAATCCCGAAGACCAGTTTTCTAACGTCGCGGCACATAATATTATATAATAAACCCTCTCCTAGGGTGCATGACATTTAAAACCTATCTTCCTTATCTGACCTGTGACGCGAGAAAACAGGTCTTCGGGAGTTCCAACCTGGCCCGACTCGAACCGGCCTGTGCAGTCACAGAAGCAGGCTAGAAGCTTGAAATTTTGGATTTAAGTAGATGAGGAATTGTACTATCCTAGTAGCGAAAACAAAGCCGCTAATCAGCTGTGCAGTTACTGCACAGCTGATCTGCGCCTTTGTTTTCGCACAGGCAAAAATCCGGTTTTCTCACGACGTGGCTCATCTAATAGTGTCTAGCCAAACTTAACTCTTTGCATGCCGTTTTTTTGTTTGACTCAGTGCTTTACGTCCACAATCACCAGCTGAAGTCATGTTGGGACAGCGAGTTATCCTAGCCATACTGGTCCTGGACAAGCTTCCTTGGGGCAGATTACCAGTACTTAGTGCACTTTCTTTCAATGCTCTTCTTATATCAGGGGAAGAGGAAGAAGGATTTGAGCCACATCATGGGAAAAACCAACATTTTGCATAAGCAAAAACAAAGACACAGATCAGGTTTGCAGTGACTGCGAACCTGATCAGCGCCTTTGTATTCGCTACACAGATAGTACAATTCCCTCTACTTTCTAAATCCAAAATTTCCAATCCTTAGCCACCTTCTGTACAGCTTGGTTTGTGTCAAATCTGTTTGGAAACCACATTGTTTTGTTTTGTTTTTTTCAAGAGGTGATTCATTTGGTTGTCCTGATTTTTCAATCTGCATTACCTTTCATTCTTGGCTTGTGAGACAATTCTTGACTTTTCTAGAAGGTATTTCTCGACAATAGCACTGAAACATACAGAAAACACCATTAGCAATCAAGTCTTCAATATCATAATATGGTGATGTCAATCAAGCTAGACTGTCAGAGAAAAAAATACCAATTCCTTGGCCAGTTTAGTGTGACAATTTTGCAATCGATGACCATCAAAACTAAAGAGGTACTGACCAAGCAACTGACTGATAGATATGCATATATGAGCCGTGTCATGAGAAAACCGGATTTTTGCCTAGGCGAAAACAAAGGCGCAGATCAGCTTCGCAGTAACTGCGAAGCTGATCAGCGCCTTTGTTTTCGCTACTCGGATAGTACAATTCCTCTTCTACTTAAATCCGAAATTTCAAGCTTCTAGCTCTTTTCTGAGCTTGTACAGGCCGGTTTGTGTCGGACCTGGTCGGAAACCCCGAAAGACCGGTTTTCTCGCGTCGCGGCTCATATAGTATTGGTGTGTACATTATGAAACCAATGACACTTTATTAATATATAAATACAGCAAATTGGCCAACTAACGAGAAAACCAACAATTTGCATATGCAAAACCAAAGGCGCAGATCAGCTTCGCAGTAACTGCGGAGCTGATCAGCACCCTTGTTTTCGCTACACAGTTAGTAAAATACTTCCTCTACTTTCTAAATCCAAAATTACCAGCCTCTAACCATCTTCTGTGCTTGTACAGCTCGGTTTGTGCCAGACGGTGAGACCTGTTCAGAAACCACATTTTTGGTTTTCTCACGAGGCAGCTCAAATATAAATCAAAAAGATCAAAATGCCCAAAAGCCATCTAACAGTTATCTGGCAGTGACCTTGAAAACAATGTAAAGGTCATCAGTATCTGCACGGCAGTGTTCGCCAAATCTTGTCGGACCCCCGGACATGACCGATAAAAAACGCCCTGGGCCGACGAATAATTTCTGAACGCAGGACACTGTGACCGACACCAATTTTTGGTCGAAATGGCCCAGAATTTATTTGGAGCGTAACGTCCCGAAACTGACCGTTTCGGTTCATTTTTTTCGATTCGGTTTTTTTTTGACTGGTCTTCAATGTCGCAAAATATATTCGATCTATCGAAGTAAAATATTGTGAACCAGACCGAATATATTTAGACAGCCAATCAAAAGCGAGCGGGTGGAGCGACCATCTGCGCGGGCATTATCAATGAGTTTGACAGCTCATAGCTTTGCCGATATTGGCAGAGATTTTCGATGTTTTCTATAAATCATGGAAAGGTTTTCAGCAAGAGCGCATGAGCTACTTGCTTTCAGACAATGATTGATATTCATGCGAACAAACATCGATATCGGGGATGACAACCACTAGTCTTTCTTGATTTTAAGCTTAAAATCTTACGATTTGCACGGTGATCTGACAAGTTTAAGCTTTTGACAAAATACAATAAAAACGGCGACCGAAAGACCTCCTTACGAGAGATCCTTGGTCAGGGCAATGCCAAACAAACAGTGTCTTAGGACTCAGCCAGCGTTGCCTTCCAGATGAACCAGAGACATAATATACAGATACACTTAATGACTCGGAATAGGAGAAATGCGAGACCAAATGAGAGAAATGAAATATAAAAAAGACCACAGTTTTATCCCATTCAACATGTACCTATGCCATGCACCTTTTTTATCAATAGTATATTGCTGAAAGGGGCTTACTGTAAATTTGATAATATTTTCAATGCCTTTCAGATCTCGACCCACCTCGAGGGTTGAGAACGTGAATTAGGAAAATCGCCTATTTTTCCGGTCAGACAGAAACTGGCTCGGTCAGACAGAAAATCCGACTCTGTCTGACCGAGTGTCCTGCAAGGTCTCACAAACTTAGGCGAACACTGTGCACGGGCTTCTCCAGTCCATCGGATGGGACTATAAACCGAGGTCCCGTCTCCATATGACCTTAGCTGTTGGTGGGACGTTAAACCCTAATCAACCAACCATCATCAGTATCCAAAATGTTCTTAGTCCGGTTAACTTCCTTGCATATTCAAGTTATTTTATGCTTGTTGTGTACATGTGAAAAAAGGTTCTAAATCAACTGCATGTTTACTGTGGTGTCCAGCTGACAAACATCGATTTGCCTTCACCACATTTTAGCTACCTACAGTTGGTTTACTGAGCCCTGTTTGTGTTGAATCTGATGAAATAGTAAAATCCCAGTGAAAATAGTGAAATCCCAGATAAAAGTGTGAAATCTCAGTGAAAAAGTGTAAGATCCCAGTGATAAGTGTTAAATCTAAATCTCAGTCAAATTGTTAATTCCCAGTGCAAAGTGTGTGAAATCCCAGTGCAAAGTGTGTAAAATACAAGTGAAGTGTGTGAAATCCCAGTGAAAAGTGTGAAATACAAGTGAAAAGTGTGTGAAATCTCAGTGAAAAGTGTGTGAAATCCCAGTGAAGAGTGTGAAATACAAGTGAAAAGTGTGTGAAATCCCAGTGAAAAGTGTGTGAAATCCCCCTGTAAAGTGTGTGACATCCTAGTGAACAGTGTGTGAAACTCAGTGAAAAGAATGTTCCAGTGAAAAGTGTGTAAAATACAAGTGAAGTGTGAAATACCAGTGACAAGTGTAAATTCCCAGTAAAAGTGTGTCAAACCATAGTACAAAATGTGTGAAATCCAAGTGAAAAGCGTGTGAAATCCCAGTGAAAAGTGTGTGAAATCCCCCTGTAAAGTGTGTGAAACCCAGTGAAAAGTATGTAAATATTCCAGTGAAAGTGTGTAAAATACAAGTGAAGTGTGAAATACTAGTGACAAGTGTAAATTCCCAGTAAAAGTGTGTCAAACCTTAGTACAACATGTGTAAAATCCAAGTGAAAAGTTTTCCATTGATGTTGCTTATTTTTTTATTTTAAGCACAGAAATAACTCAGAATTGAGCCTGTGTGTGAGAAAACCAACAATTTGCATGGGCGAAAACAAAGACGCAGATCAGCTTCGCGGTAACCGCGAAGCTGATCAGCGTCTTTGTTTTCGCTACACGGATAGTACATTTCCTCCTCTACTTATTCCCAAATTTTCAAGATTCTGGGTTTCTTCTGTGACTGTACAGGCTGGTTTGTGTTGGACCTGGTCGGAAACCCAAATTGTTGGTTTTGTCATGCACAGGCTCAATTATCTTATTATTTTCAATGAAGTGAAATATTTCTATTGAAGCATGGTTCATTGTTCCTGTAGGAATTCTGGAGTCTGTTTTGTTTATGTTTTCAAGAGAGAAAGCACATCAAAGTATACCATTAAATGAGTCGCATCGTGAGAAAAGCGGATTTTTGCCTATGCGAAAATAAAGGCACAGATCAGCTTCGCAGTAACTGCGAAGCTGATCAGCGCCTTTGTTTTTGCTACACGGATAGTACAATTATTTCTCTTCTCTGATTCTGGTTTTCTGATGCGGCAGTAAAATGAAAATCATTTTCTTTCTTCAAACCTGAAATTTTTTAAGTGTGTAGCCATCCTCTTTATTTGAGCCGTCTCGTGGGAAAACCAACAATGTGGTTTCCGAACAGGTCCGACACAAACCTGTCTGTACAGTCACAGAAAAGAGCTAGAAGCTTGAAATTTCGGATTTAAGTAGAAGAGGAATTGTACTATCCGAGTAGCGAAAACAAAGGCGCTGATCAAGTTCGCGGTTACCGCGAAGCTGATCTGCGCCTTTGTTTTCGCATATGCAGATTGTTGGTTTTCCCATGTGGTGGCTCATTTGTTTGTTTGTTTGTTTGTTTGAATTGAGGCTTTACATCCCAGTCAACAGCTAAGGTCATGTCGGGACATTGCCTCCACTTTATGGGACTTTTACCCAAAATGAGGGTGTCATGACATCGAACAAGTGCTTGAAATATAACCATCCAACTAAGCCACAAAAGGCTTAGGTTTGACTTGAACCACTTTTCCGGGACAGGCTCAGACCTGAGCAGTTAATCAGTAATCAGATGGTCAGTCAGTAGTGTATAAGCTTTGCCTGGAGGCACAAGCAGCCCATCTATTTCTTTAGGCCCCAATGGGCGGAGGGCTCTCTCTCTCTTTGTGGAAAGTCTGAAGACAGGTCATTTTATGATGAAGCTCAAATTATAGGTACTTGACTCAAGAGGAGGGCGGGGCTAGTATTACAATTGGATAGCATTATAGAAAACATGCCTTTGGGAAATACAAATAAGAAGGCTCCAATCAGCACCAAAAATTGAGCCAGATCATGAGAAAACCAACCATGAGGTTACCACGAAGCTGATCTGTGTCTTTGTTTTCGCCTATGCAAATTGTTGGTTTCCTCATGACGTGGCTCAATCAAGATGGGGAATACATTATTGGAACTAATTATTATTTGTTTCATGTTCTAGAAATCAAAAAGGATTTCAAACAAGTAACTAGCTACTGACTTATTCCAAGCTGGCAATTTGTTGTTATTCTAAACCTCCCCCTCCCCTACTCGGAAGGCACGGGTATCTACAGGTATCGACTTTGCCTGAATAGTCTCTAACAGACTTTTTCTGTTTTAAATACATCTCTTCAATGGCATTAAAAGAATTCTGAAGAGAATTCATGATTACCTGTTGGGGAGATTTTTTAAACGGTAATGATTCTTCTTTCCTTTTCTAAGCATCCTTAAAATTTGTCCTAACCATTTGATCAAGTTCTTTAAGGTCTTATCCAGTTTTACCACAGACAGACACAATTTGAAACTGTCGTCAAATTTTTAAAACAATAAAAATCTTGACCCGACTGCTCCTCCAGGACTGCTTCTTCAGGAGCAGGCTGATCTAGTTTTGCACTATTTATCTAGACCATTATGTCCAAAAACTTAGGAAAAGTTCCATGAAGCATTGGCAGAAAATCAGTGGAATCTTATAACATCAAACACAGACACATGCTGCTAGAGGATTAAAGAAACAATGCTCATTAAAACAGCTACTGTAGACCATGGGAAAAATCAAATAAGCCGCAATACCAGAAAACCAACAAAGTGGTTTCCGACCAGGTCTGACACAAACCATATGAAACCAGTAAGAAACCAATATAAATACATGTACACCTGGACCTCTTTATAACATGCTTCATTATTTAAGCATTTTTTGGATATAACATTGATCATTGTTGGACTCTTAATGGTCATTTTAGACTATCTAAATGAAGTCAATGTGTCTTGCTCAATGTGTCTTGCTCAAGGACACAAATTGGGGTGGTAAGCTTTGAACCCAAGACTTCTTAATTCAGAGTTCAATACTCTACCACTAGGCTGAATCAATCACCATTACGAAAACACACCATGCAATATACAGAGATTTTTTTCAAAAGCAATTGAAAATTTATTTGGAAAAAATTTGATTTTTTAAATATTTCCACTCAAAACATACATTGTGGGTACATGTTAGAGGCGGTTCTAACGAGTAAACACAATGTATTCTTTTTGGATCAAAAATAAGAAAATTAGGCATATACCCCTGCAAGCCCCAGTTTTTCTACATAAAAGTGGGGTATAAGGGGGTATACATAACATGGACATGTTTTCCTGATCACAGTGCCCAGAACTGACTGAGGTCGTCCCTCCAGCCAAGGTGGTCTTCTTAAACCTACCCATGGACCATTCCATTTTCCTTGTAGTTGACTTGTATAAACTTTCCAAACCGACTGGAATTATTGTTGTGGACTGTCTTGGCATTACCAAAGGCCTGAAAACACAAAGAAAAAAACATGTGAGCAGCGTCATAAGCAATTTTGTTTTCACATATTCAAATATCCGGTTTTCTTAATAAGAAACCGGATTTTTGAATATGCGCAAACAAAGGCACAGATCAGCAGCTGCTGTTTTCACCACACAGACAGGACAACACTCTTCTTTTTAAATACAAAATTTCAAGTCGCTAGCCTTCCCTTGTGTCTTTACAGGCCGGTTTGAGGCAGAACTGGTTGGAAACCTGAATAAGAGCAGTCGCAGGACAGCGTAGCTCGCCTGACTTGTGCTATGCCACTACATCTGTTAAAATCTATGACCCATGACCTTGACCTCAAGGTCACTCAGGTGGGTCATGATGGTACAACATAAAACTTCAGACCAATGCAAAGTATCAACTTGATCAATTTACATGTTCAAGAGATATAGACTTATAAAAACATTAACCAAAACTTAAACACAAAACTTCCAAGTCCGACCTCAAGGTCATCCAGGTGAGTTGTGATGTACAGCATAAAACCTGAGACCAATATCTATCAACCTGCAAGTATCAACTTTATCCATCAACATGTTCAAGAGATTTAGACTTTAACCAAAACATTTAACAGAAAATTTCTAAGTCTGTGACCTTGACCTCAAGGTCACCCAGAGTAGGTCATGATGGTACTGCATAAAACTTCAGACCAATATCTACCAACATGCAAAGTATCAACTCGATCAATCAACATGGTCAAGAGATATAGACTTACAAAAACTTAAATCAAAAACTTAAACACAAAATTTCTAAGTCTGTGACCTTGACCTCAAGGTCACCGAGAGTGGGTCATGATGGTACTGCATAAAACTTCAGACCAATATCTAGCAACATACAAAGTATCAACTCAATCCATCAATATGGTCAAGAGATATACTAGACTTACAAAAACTTTAACCAAAAACTTAAACACAAAATTTCTAAGTCCGTGACCTTGACCTCAAGGTCACCCAGGGTGGGTCATGATGGTACTGCGTAAAACTTCAGACCAATATCTAGCAACATGCAAAGTATCAAAACAGTCCATCAATATGGTCAAGAGATATTGACTTACAAAAACTTTAACCAAAAACTTAAACACAAAATTTCTAAGTCCGTGACCTTGACCTCAAGGTCACCCAGGGTGGGTCATGATGGTACTGCATAAAACTTCAGACCAATATCTAGCAACATGCAAAGTATCAAAACAATCCATCAATATGGTCAAGAGATATTGACTTACAAAAACTTTAACCAAAAACTTAAACACAAAATTTCTAAGTCCATGACCTTGACCTCAAGGTCACCCAGGGTGGGTCATGATGGTACTGCGTAAAACTTCAGACCAATATCTAGCAACATGCAAAGTATCAAAACAATCCATCAATATGGTCAAGAGATATTGACTTACAAAAACTTTAACCAAAACAAAAACTTAAACACAAAATTTCTAAGTCCGTGACCTTGACCTCAAGGTCACCCAGGGTGGGTCATGATGGTACTGCGTAAAACTTCAGACCAATATCTATCAACATGCAAAGTATCAACTTGATCCATCAACATGGTCAAGAGATATAGACTTCTAAAAAACTTTAACCGAAAGTGTGACGCGGACGTAAACGTAAACGTAAACGTAAACGCGGACGACCGAGGTGACTACAATAGCTCTATGCACTTCGTGCAGGCGAGCTAAAGACAAGTTTTCATGTGTCACGGCTCGTATGAAAGGTTACCTGTGCTAAGTGCACATTTCTTTCACCAAAAACTTACAAATACTCTTCTCAAATTAGCCGAAGAGGAAGGTATATTTTCAAGACCAAAACTTAAAAAGGAATGTATCAGACATGAGTATTGCTTAAAGGGAGGACAAAGGGGGAGGGGGAACATAGGAATGGGGGTAGGGGTGACAAGGGGCAGTCTCCACCCAATGACAAGGCATTGTGTGAGAAAATACAGCAGAAGAAGCTCACCGCTATGCAATACACTGTATATTTGGTTCATATGGGACAAAAACTCTTTAACATGGGTTGGAACGTAATTTGTCTATATGGTTAATTTCTTGTTAGCAGAAAATCATGTAATATAGTATGTGAAAACTGTATTTCCATAATACGTTTATTGGTATATACAGCGGATCTAAGGAGGGCGTTTACAGGACCATTGGTCCTCTGGTTTTTACCTGTGACATTATTGCCTACATTCACACTTATTTGAGGAAAGTGAAATATTTGAAAATTTTGGGGGACACCACTGTCCCTTCTCTGAGGACAGTTTTGGGGGTCATTGGAGGCCAGAAGGGGTCAAAATGCACATTTTATGTGCCAGGGAAGACCCTGACAGAAGATGGCTAGAGGCTGGAAATTTTGGATTTAGACAGTAAAGGAATTGTACTATCCGTGTAGTGAAAACAAAGGCACTGATCAGCTGTGCATTTATTTACTGCACAGCTGATCTGCGCCTTTGTTTTCGCATATGCAAAATTGTTGGTTTTCTTATGAGGCAGCTCACATTTTCTCCTGTCTAAGCTCATTGTTAGAGCACTGAATGGGTAAATTATATCATGGAAACCAAATCTGACAAATCTGGAAACAACCGAGTGCAAAAGCACATGATGTTGCACCCCCTGATTTAAATATAAATGACAGCGGATATTCCCACTGACTTTGCTCATTAATTTACATAACTGGAACACATTTTGAAGGTTCATTTGTATAACTATACACATGACATATATTTGACTACATCAGTACACAAATATCACCATCTTTAATTGAATCAAATGATGTCCAAATGCCCCACCCAAATAAGTTGTGGCCATTTATGTAGTTTGCTGTAAAATACCCAATGTTTCCTGTTAAAAAGTTGACGAAAATTGACTGCACCAGGGTCAATGAGACATCTGAACAAAATTTATAGTTTGTTGGTATTGAGGCTTAACCTCCCAGTCAATAATTTTTCAGTCATGTCGGGACGAAGCCAACATTTCCTGAGTTCAACCAGTACTGTAGGGAGTTAATGTGATAAGAGCTGTGGCAGGACAGCGTAGCTCGCCTGACTTGTGCTTTGCCACTAAATTTATCAAAATCTATGACCCATGACCTTGACCTCAAGGTCGCTCAGGTCGCTAGGACCTAAAAGCATAAAATTTCATACCAATATCTACAAACATGCAAAGTATCAACTTGATCCATCAACATGTTCAAGAGATATAGACTTCTAACAACTTAAACGAAAAACTTCAACAAAAAATTTCTAAATCTGTGACCTTGACCTCACGGTCACCAAGGGTGGGTCATGATGGTACTCCATAAAACTTCAGACCAATATCTTCAAACATGCAAAGTATCAACTTGATCCATCAACATGTTCAAGAGATTTAGACTTCTTAAATCTTTAATGAAAAACTTTAACATAAAATTTCTAAGTCCGTGATCTTGACCTCAAGGTCACCCAGGGTGGACCACGATGGTACTGCATAAAACTTCAGACCAATATCTACCAACATGCCAAGTATCAACTTGATCCATTAACATGTTCAAGAGATATAAGCTTCTAAAAACTTTAATGAAAAACTTTAACATAAAATTTCTAAGTCTGTGACCTTGACCTCAAGGTCACCCAGGATGGGTCATGATGGTACTGCATAAAACTTCAAACCAATATCTACCAATATGCAAAGTATCAACTTGATACATCTACATGTTCAAGAGATATAGACTTCTAAAAACTTTAACCGAAAGTGTGACGCGGACGTACACGTAAACGTAAACGGGGACGACGGAGGTGACAACAATAGCTCTGTGCACTTCGTGCAGATGAGCTAAAAATGAATAGTGGTGAGACTGATCAGTGTAGGCACTGTTTGGAGCCAGTCACTTTACAATAGATAGGGCCTGGTAGCTCAGTCACAAGCAAGTATGATTCTCAGCTGAACATACATGTACCTTAAAACCACACCAGATTCAGATTATTCTTGATCCAAGAACTGAGCGGCATCATGAGAAAACAAACATCTTGCATATGTGAAAACAAAGACGCAGATCAGCTGTGTAGTAACTGCACTGCTGATCAGCACCACTACACGGATAGTACAATTCCTCTTCTACTAGTCTAAAATTTCAAGCCTCTAGCCATCTTCTGTGGTTTAACAGCTGCAGCTCGGTTTGTGTTGGGCCTGTTCGGAAACCACATTGTTGGTTTCCTCATGACACGGCTCAACCATCGGGTAGTGACATCGACCTTGGAGCAAAACATCACTTTTCCAACTCATTCTTGGGCTTAGCCTAATCTCAGACCGCAATAATTTGTAAACATAAATTTCACAATTTCTCTGATCAACCATCTTACATTATATGAGCCCAGACACAAGAAAACCAGGCTTCACCTCTTTGGGAGTTCCGACACAAACCTGCTTGTACAGTTACAATAAAGGGCTAGAAGCTTAAAATTTCGGATTAATTTTAAGAAGATTTTTTTTTAATTCAGTTTTACGTCCCTTTCAAGATTATTTCAGCTCATATGAGACAGGACAATCAGTAGGTGGGACGAAAACAGGAGAACCCCCGAGAAAAAACACCTGACACACCGGCAAGCAAACTTGGCTTGTCTCACATGTGGTCAGAGCGGGGCTCTAACCCACACCAGACTCAGCGGTGAGATGATCAAGTGATTAAATAACAGCGCTCTTAACGGGGCTGCCCTGGACTTAAGAAGAAGAGGAATTATACTATCCCTGTAGCGAGAACAAAAGCACTGTGCAGTTACTGCATTTTTGTTTTTGCATGTGCTTAAATCCAGTTTTCTCATGGCGCGGCTCAAAATTTTGTTATACTTTGGTTGTCTTTTTACCTTACTGATCCTTATAATTTTGTAAATAAATAACTCCGAGACAGAGATGTAGCCCAAGGGGATAAATTAATCACATGTTCATTACATCATAACAAAACATTTGTGAGAATATTATGCTTGTGTTATTGAATTATCGTGTTTTATTGTGACTGTTTTAGTGTAGGTAACTGTGTCATTAAACACAAAACTACACTGAAAAAAAGTTATAAGAGGCCTCCTCATATTTTTTCTTCTAGTTCAGAAAGTAAAATACGATCAATTAAAATTCATGATCATATGAATAAACCAATGTCTAACAGTGGCTCTGTGAGTTTCTGCATTCCAAAATGCGTGATACTTCTCGCACAGACGAAGCATGTGTAAAGGTACCCTATTTCAAAAAGTCACACTTTATTAACATCAAATTAAATGCCATATTATGACGTTGTGTTTTTACATTTTAATTTCTTTGAAAGTGCTATTGACTGCCATGATACAAGATAAAATTAAGTCAAAAGTGTTGCTGCAATAAGAATCTTCGTTTCTGTTTTGTACATGCAAGAAGACAACAACCTGAATAACAGGAATTCAGCTTTTGTATGCAATTTGCATACCAACTTTGTTCTTCTCCAGTTGCGTTATTATCAGCAGCACGGCATTGAAATTTTCAGCGCTTATTTAGGTCAAATACTAGAGAATGATTAACTTTGAAAATTAAAAAAATCGTCCACAAATTCTGTTATTTTGATCGTTAAAAATTGGCATTGAAACCGGAAGTGTACGGCAGCCTTGACCTGTTGGTCCTCGAAAATGGTCTAAAACAGTTCAGTCGAGTTACATCTCTCATTTCCAGGCCTCATCAAGTGAATTTAACAGGGGTCAACATGTTTAAAGGGCACATTTATAAATTTTCCAAAAAATCTCAAAATTGGCGATTTTTAAAAATGCATAAAAATCGTACCAGTAGAGAAAATTCGAATGTTTGATGTTTTTCCGAGCCGTAACGACCCCTTTGATGACACCCGTTCCTTATTTCAATAAATGGTGCGCTGTATCCAATTTTTTATTTAAAAACATTGATTTTTGCATTTTTACTCCAAAAACGCCTTTAGTAAAAGAAAATTATTTTTTAACACTTTGGAACTTTACTTACTTGAAAGACACGTCTTTTGGCAAAATATCGTGCAATTTTGAACATGGCTTAGAAACAAAAATTGAGTTTGAAAAGTGGCCGCTTATAACTTTTTTTCAGTGTAGTAAAAAAGTGAATCAAACGGTTGGGTGGTTCATCTCATGTCCAACATCCAAATCTAAAGCTTAAATGTCATAATTGTGTGTTTCAGTCATTTGCAACCACAGCCCCCTCAACCCCCCGACCCAACCCCCACACACATATGCATACAGGGAAGGGCAGATATTATGACTTTTCAGTGACAGTGCAGTGCTATAAGCCCATCCCTCAGGAAACAAACTGGAGGTCAAAACTTTGCTCTTTGCCCTGCCCTTCGCAATAGAAATTCTCCCTGGGGTAAGGATCCTAACCCTGTCATTTCCCCTGCACTGTGGGGACGGAACCTCGGTTTTAAGTCTCATTGTGAAGACTGAATGCGAATGGTTCTGCATTAATGACATTTTGTCGGTACAGTCACCTTCAGGACACAGGCAGCAAAACTTTCTGACAAATTAATGAGCTGCGACGTGAGAAAACCAGTCCTCGAGGAATCTGACCAGGTCTGACACAAACCGTTCTGTGCAGCTACAGAAAATGGAACAAAGCTTGAAATTTCAGATTTACGAAGAAGGGGAATTGTACTGCCCTTGTAGCGAAAACAAAAAACAGTTACTGCACAGCTGATCTGCGCTTCGGTTTTGGCATAGGCATTAATCCGGATTTTTCATGACGATTCTCAAATCCATTACCTTCTGCACTGAAAAGCCTGATATACAAAGTTTTACCTTGCTGTAAAGTAGGTTAAGGTCAACCCACACCCTCAGTCAAAATTAATTTTGTATACAAATAAGGTCTCAAGTCCTAAACAGCTACAGATGAGCCGCCTCGTGAGAAAACCAACAATCTGCATATGCGAAAACAAAGGCGCAGATCAGCTTCGCGGTAACCGCGAAGCTGATCAGCGTCTTTGTTTTCACCACGCGGATAGTACAATTCCTCTACTTTCTAAATCCCAAATTTCCAGTCTCTAGCCATCTTCTGTGCGTGCACAGACCGGTTTGTGTCGGACCTGTTCCTAAACCACATTGTTGGTTTTCCCACGAGGCGGCTCAGATGTTTTGTGGCAATGGGTCTACAATGTCCGACAGGAAATACTGGAATGGATGGACCCACAGTGAGCATTACGAAAACATGCCCATGCAATCAAAATAGATTTTTTTAGCTTTAAAAATTGAAAATTTTGTTGGTAAATTTTTGATATTTTTCTTATTTTTGCTAAAAACTAGGGATGTCAACGAATATTCGAATGTTCGAATATTCGCATTTCATACGAATATTCGAATGCGATTTCTGGATTCGAATATTCGCATAATTTTCTAACCTGCAATATTGTCATGTATTAGTTTAAAGGAGGACTCAAATTTAAGGCCAAAGGTCGCAAAATAATATGACCAGTAATCCTGCTTGTCTGTTGAGTAATTCAAGATGGTCAACATTTTGACACACTTGCAAATTGAGATTGCTCAATTAACAGTTTGACACTTGGTTGATTCAAGTGACACTTTGTTGATTCAAGTGACACTTTGTTGATTCAAGTTGAGAAGAAAGCATTGATTGCTTTCAATAGCTGTTTTTAAGGTGTGAAAGTCCCTATAATTTGAGCTGTGTCATGTGAAAACTTAAGATGGCTGGATAGATTGACAACTCAGTCCTTTTAGGAACAACACAGTCACAACAGACCTTTCGCAAAGTACATGTAGGCTACACGATTACAATAGACCCTAAGCATTCTTGGTGGCAGATATCAACGACATGCATGCAGAACTTAATCTTGGCTTGACAATAATGGTGTGTCGTTGCTTTCTCAGACAGAACCCCAGAGATTTGTCATTATTGAACACCTCCAGATCGTCTAGTTTTCTGTGCAAAATTTGTTGATTTTCTTACATGGCGCCATTGGTATAGCCCAGTTACGATACCATGCTCATATTTTCAATACATGTACCACCAAGTAAGTCATCGTAATGGGTCTATTGGGCATAGATGTGTATATCATTCGAATATTCGAATATATTCGAATATCCTATGCGAATATTCGAATACCAATTTTGGCATTCGTTGACATCCCTACTAAAAACATAGACTGTGGGTACACGTTAGAGCCGCCTCGGCGAGGCAGTTCTAACGAGTACCCACAATCTATGTTTTGGAGCAAAAATAAGAAAAATAGGTATACCCCTGCATACCACAGCTTTACTATATAAAAGTGGGGTATAAGGGGTATACATGTCACGGACATGCTTTCCTGATGGAGTGGGAAAGACAGAGAGCCATGTTTGCTCTAAAACAAACAGCCTACACGTTTCTACGCATTTAGTAATCCATTGCCGTTGCCTATAAATTACCATTATATAGACACAATGTAATTCAAGTGGGTGTTACAGGGATTTTTCAAATACACTAATTGTCCTATATTTCTTAACTTTCGTCAGGAAATTAAGTCTCAAAGCCTGTTTACAAACACGTCTTCTGTTTTCTTATTAAGATTAAAGAGACATTTGAGCCGCCTCGTGAGAAAACCAACAATCTGAATATGCGAAAACAATACCGCAGATCAGCTTCGCAGTAATTGCGAAGCTGATCAGCGCCTTTGTTTTCACCAGCTTACTCTGATAGTGCAATGGCTCTTCTACTTAAATCCAAAATTTCAAGACTCTGGCCATCTTCTGTCACTGCACAGGCCGTTTTGTGTCTGACCTGGTCGGTAAAACCACATTGTTGTTTTTCTCATGCATTTGTGTCACCTCATTAGAAAACATAGCTTCTGACCAAGTAAATACACAAAACCAGAGGACCAATGGTCCTGTTAATGCTCACCTGAGATCTGCTGTATATACAAATAAACATGTTTGAATATTATGGTATTTAACCTCAGTGCAGGGGCAGATAAAGTCCTTAGACCATTTTCTTTTTTCAGAATAATCATTTTTCTGTCCATTTGCCAATTTCCTGCTGGCTTTTCCCTTCAAATGACATTTTAACAGTTTTTCCCATTCAAATGCATGTGCAACCTATGTTGACCTTGCCATAAACTGGGTCAAAGTCATCACAGGGTCGTGATTTATATATACATTGTAGTACTTTAGCCATCGATGCTTCACGCCAAGTTTCATGGAAATCTGTCGATTGGTTTCAGAGAAGAAGATTTTTGAAGGGTTTTTACCATATATGGGCATGGCGGCCATCTTGGTCATGTGACCTAGATTATTTATACACACATTGGTTAGCCCTTCCTATTGATGCTTCACATAAAATTTGGCTTTGATTGGCCAAGTGGTTTCAGAAGAGATAATATTTGAATATTATGGTTATGTAAATGTATATTGCCCCAGGGTGGGGGCACATGAGCCCCTGGGGTCCAATTTTTTCAGAATCATTAATATTCAGTCCTGCTGCCCATTTCCTTCAAGACTTTCACTTAAAATGACATTTTAAAAGTTTTCCCCATTCAAATGCATTGGCGACCTATATTGACCGTGCCGTAAAATAGGTCAAGGTCATCACAGGGTCATGATTTATATATACATTGTAGTGCTTGAGCCATCAATGCGTCATGCCAAGTTTCGTTGAAATCGGTCCACAGGTTCTGGAGAAGATTTTTGAAGGGTTCTTACCATATATGGGCATGGCGGCCATCCTGGTCATGTGACCTTGATTTCTTAAATACACATTGGTTCCCCCTTCCTATAGATGATTCATATAAAATTTGGCTTTGGTTGGCCAAGTGGTTTCAGAGAAAAAGATCTTTGAAAATGGTGGACGACGGACAGAGGACGACGGATGGACGCCGGGTGCCTGCCTATCCTATAAGCTCACCTGTGAGCCTTTGGCTCAGGTGAGCTAAAAATAGGAAAAGCTCTGGAAGGAAGACCTAAATGAGCTGCATCATGAGAACACCAGCAATGTGGTTTCCGAACAGGTGGAACACAAACCGAGCTGTACAAGCACAGAAGATGGCTTGTGGACAGAAATTTGGGATTCAGAAAGTAGAAGAATTTTACTATCAATGTTCACAGTTACTGCAAGACCGATCTGCCCCTTTGGTTCTGCATATTCAAAATGTTGGTTTTCTCATGACACGACTCAAATTGCTTTTCAGATGCATGGTAACCGTGGCCCTTCGTTTTTTGCAGATGCATAGCTTTCTAATTGAATTGCTTCATGAGAAAACTGGATTTTTAGCATATGCGAAAACAAAGGCTGAGCAATAACTGGATAGTTTTCAAGCTTCTAGCTTTCTTCTGTGGCTGTACTGTCCAGATTGTGTCGGACCTGGTTGGAACTCTCAAAGACCGGTTTTCTCCAGTAGTAGCTCATTTGAGCCGCGACGCGAGAAAACCGGTCTTCGGGATTTCCGACCTGGTCCGACACAAACCAACCTGTACAGTCACAGAAGCAGGCTAGAAGCTTGAAATTTCGGATTTAAGAAGAAGAGAAATTGTACTATCTGTGTAGCGAAAACAAAGGCGCTGATCAGCTTCGCGGTTACCGCGAAGCTGATCTGCGCCTTTGTTTTCGCCTAGGCAAAAATCCGGTTTTCTCACGATGCGGCTCATTTAGTGTTTGTGTTTTAAGGATTGTTTCAACTCTTACTCATGTGATAAAATGGTTGACACCTTTAGCAACAGAAAAAGCCAGTTTCATCAGGAAAACATATCCGTGTAGTATATACCCCCTTAAACCCCACTTTTATGAAGTGAAACTGGGGTTGACAGGGGTATGCAATGTTTCTTATTTCTAATCCAAAACACTGATTGTGGGTACACGGTACCTACAATCATGATGCACAGGCAAATTATGAGTCGGCGGCCCCCGTGGCCGAGTGGTTAAGGTCGCTGACTTCAGTGCTCTTGATCATTCGATCATCTCACCGATGTGGGTTCGCGCCTCGCACGGGGCACGAATTCATATGTGAGACAAGCCATGTTCTGCTTGCGGGTGTGTCAGGTGGTTTTTCCCCGGGTACTCCGGTTTTCGCCCCACCTACCGATTGATTTGTCTCGATATGAGTGAAAAAGCTTGAAAGGGACGTAAAACTGAATCAAAAAAAAATATGAGTCATGTCCCGTGAAAACTTAATTGATGCACAGGTAATGCACTAGTCATTTGTAACCACAGCCCCCCACCCACACACCCCACCCCCGGGGGAGGGCAGGGGATAGTCATGGAAATGAGCAGGGTTTTGACCAAAATTTTGCCACGGCAGTGCGGGGGAAATACCCGGGGTTTGCTTTATATATACAAACAGGGCTGTGAAATGAAAAGACAGCAGGCTGCAGAGGATAACTGCAGTGGTTTTACCAACCAGTAGCCCCCGCAGGGTGGGGCTTTTAGCAGGGACTTGCTGGACCAAAAGTCAAAGTCCCTGCTATTCCCCAGGGCTGGTGGGGCCGTGGTTACAAATGACTAGTGCATAAACTATGAGCCATGTCCCGTGAAAACTTACATTCAGGATTTCAGACCATTTTCCCTAGTAATTTTATATGAAGATCTATCTTGGAAGAGAGCAGAAAAGATTAGTGAAAGAGATCGATACACAGACAACCTGGACAAAAACAAAATGTCTTTCAACTCTTAATGGATTAGGGGAATATGTATTAAGTAAACAAAAGTTATAAAGAAACACATCGAAATAAAAATGCAATTTGCAAGTTTTCTCATGCAGCTGATCATTTAGCATTGTTGAGGTTATTAGTATTGACAGTTCATTGTTTTTATGGCTAACCATATCAATATTGGGCAGTTAAGCCTAAATGTAATCACAACTATCAATCTGCATAGCACTTAAGTGATTTCCTTTTATTGCTCATTCATACCAGAGGACCAATGGTCCTATAAACGCTCACCTGATCTGGATAGCTTTTCTTGTAGGGGAGCTAAGGCCTAAATAAAAGTTTTTTTTTTTTTTTTTTTTTTTTTTTTTTTTTCCAAGTAACCTGACCCTTGCTTATTTCTCAGTGTGATCCTGTTTTTGATGTGTTTTTATTATTATTACTATTTATTTATTTTTATTTTCATTTTTTTTTTATCTCCAAAAAATCACCCAGAAAGTTTATCTTAGACGAACAGCACGAATTGGGAAAGCGGCTCGTCAAGAAGCTGTTCCATTTTTATGTGCAAAATACATTATAACCATCTATTAACCACCTTAATAGTATTCAATAGGCTTGTAATTGTGTTTCCTTGCAAAATCCTGATTCAAATGCATTTCCAGTTAGAAATAGCCATATAAATTCTGTATTTTTACGTTGATAAATGATTACTTTGCTTCCATCTTGTTTTATTGTATTGTATGAATATTCTGCTAATAGCGACGCCCCAGGACGATGGATGTCTGCCTATCCTATAAGCTCACCTGTGAGCCTTCGGCTCAGGTGAGCTAAAAATGGGGCTACCTAGGAGAAAATAGCAGACATAAATCAGTGTGTGCATCTGACCAGAGATGCAAATCATTGTGGTGGGCAATTATGCCTTTATAGTTTAACAAGGATAAACATTAGTCACCAACATCACAGGCATGCACTGGTTGGGGGTGGGGGTGGGGGGGGGGGGGGGGGTGTAGAGATCATAACCTCTGGTTTCAAGGTGAAAGATTCAATCCGAACTACCACTGCCGATGCAGAAGAGTGTTCATATTTTTTATCCCAAACAACATCTTAAGTCATTATCATATGAGCCACAACGCGAGAAAACCAGTCTTCGGGGTTTCCACAAACCAACCTGTGCAGGTTTAGAAGATGGTTAGAAGCTTGAAATTTTGGATTTATAAAGTAGAGGAATTGTACAATGCGGAATTGTACAATGCGTGTAACGAAAAAAAGGTGCTGATCAGCTTCGCAGTTACTGCGAAGCTGATCTGCACCTTTGTTTTCGCATAGGCAAAACTCCGTTTTTTTTCGCATAGGCAAAACTCCGGTTTTCTCACGATGCGGCTCATATTGAAACAGGACTGCACAGCTGATCAGCACCCTTGTTTTCGATGCACTGATAGTACAATTCCTCTTCTTCTTAAATCCAAAATTTCAAGACTATAGCCTGCGTCTGTGATTGTACAGGCCGGATTGTGTTGGACCTGGTTGGAAACAAAAATTGTTGATTTTCTCATGCAAATTAGGCTTATTTATGAATATCTACAAATTTACCACAATAGTCTGAAGTTTTCTGACAGACAGGTCTAAGAAAACAGTGAAAACCCAGACTGGACAGCTTAACTGTTTGCTAAATATTACAACAATATGAGCCAAGTCTTGAGAAAACCAACTACATGGTTTCCAAACAGGTCCGACAAAAACTGAGCTGTACAAGCACAGATGGCTAGAAGCTCGAAATTTTGGATTTAAGAAGAATAGGAATTGCACTATCTGTGTAGTGAAAACAAAGGCGCTGATCAGCTTCGCAGTTACTGCGAAGCTGATCTGTGTCTTTGTTTTTGCATATTCATATGCAGATTGTTGGTTTTCAGATGATGCGGCTCATATCTTTTTGGAACCTAATTCTCAAGTTTGTTTTTCCATCTTTCGAATCTGTTACAGCAATTATATGGGAATGGCTGTCCAAATATTCAGGAATTTTACAATATTCAGGAATTATATGATTTCTTTGGTCAGAACCATCAGATAGTATAAGCCACCCCATGAGAACGCCAGTCATCTGTGTTTCCCATCATGTTCTACTCAATCCTGTCTGCAGAATGCTTAAACTTTAAATTTCAGAATTTAACAAGAGGACTGTATTCCCTACAAAGTGAAAACAAAAGCACTGCATCTTAGTTTTCACATTAACCAAAACTGAAGGCAGGTTTTGTTAATACAAGACTTGTATGATTTTGGCAAAGAGACATGAGTTGCATGAGAATATACCAGAATATATGAATTATGATTTGAGCCCTGACATGAGAAAACCTGTCTTTGGGGTTTCCGACCAGGTCTGACACGAACCGGCCTGTGAACCTACACAGGATGGCTTAGATATAGAAGCTTGGAATTTCGGAATGAGGAAGAAAAGGAATTGTACTATCTGTGTTGCGAAACAAAAGATGCTGATCTGTGTCTTTGTTGTTGGTTTTCTTATGCGGCAGCTCCTCTCATATTCCTGACAGTTTGTTGATAAGTAATAGGAAGCAATTTGTAGATACAACATTACAATGCTAAGATGTCCTTGATATGCAGTTGCTCTGCCTACTGCCCAATATGAGCCGCGTCGCGAGAAAACCGGTCTTCGGGATTTCCGACCACGTCCAAAACAAACCGGCCTGTACAGTCACAGAAGAGAGCTAGAATCTTGAAATATTGGGTATAGGTAGAGGAGGAATTGTACTATCTGAGCAGCGAAAACAAAGGAGCTGATCAGCTTCGCAGTTACTGCGAAGCTAATCTGCGCCTTTGTTTTCGCATAGGCAAAAATCCGATTTTCTCATGATGAGGCTCATATTATCCTGGCATACACTACAGTCATGCAGATTCCTTATTGTGCACATGTAGCTTTATACACTATTCACCCATGATAAAGCACTGATATCTTATGCACCAGTCATTTGAGCCGCGGTCTTTAGGGTTTCCGACCAGGTCCGACACAAACCGGCCCAGGGATAATTTTGGAAGGGGCCATGGGCAAAATTGCCCTTAAATTTTCAAAATGGCCCCTTCATTTTGAAATAATGGGCCGGTTTTATAATGTAAGGAGATAGGCGATAATGGTTCAAGCTGAGCCTTTTCCACAAAATGGCCCCTTACATTTTCAAGCCAACAATATCCCTGCGGCCTGTATAGTCACAGATGAAAGCCAGAAGCTTGAAATTTTGGATGTAAGTTCAAGAGGAATTGTACTATCCATGTAGCGAAAACAATGGTTTTCTCATGACACAGCTCATTTGTAACCACTGTTCCCTCAGGGGACAGTCATTCTGGGAAGGGTGAAAGATCGCCTTGGAAACATAAAATGGAAACAACATCCTGACATGACCATAGCTGTTGACTGGGACATTAAGCAGCAGATCAAACAAACAAAACAATTTTCAATGCACAATGTCTAGTCAAAAGCCATTTTTGACATTGATGAAAATTTTAATGTAGGTCATCAGATATAAATATGATATGAAATGAGCTGCGTCATGAGAAAACCAACAATTTGGGTTTCCCACAAGGCCCGACACAAACCGGGCTGTACAGTCACAGATTCTGAAGTAGGCTAGAAGCTTGAAATTACGGATATAAGAAGAAGAGGGATTGTACTATCTGTGTAGCGAAAACAACGGCGGTGATAAGCTTCGCGGTAACTGCGAAGCTGATATGCCTCTTTGTTTTCACCCAAGCATTTTGTTGGTTTTCTTATGCAGTGGCTCAAATGATAATACCATATTTGACTTCATAATTTATAATAATGACAGTGCTACAAATTGAACCTTCATTTTTAACTGAATAAGCTGTACTATTTGAGCCGCGACGCGAAAAAACCAGTCTTCGGGGTTTCCAACCAGGCGCGACACAAATCGGTCTGTAGTCACTGAAGCAGGCTAGAAGCTTGAAGTTTTGCTAGAAGTAGAAGAGGATTTGTACTTAGTTACTGCACAACTGATCTGCGCCTTTGTTTTCGCATAGACAAAAATCTTGTTTTCTCGTGACGTGGCTCATTTGGATTTTGTGATTTAAAAAAAAAAAAAAAAATGATTTCTGTAAGATGTACCATAGATTACAACAGATTACCTTACTGTGTTTCTCATACAGCCGCGGTGGTGTAATGGATAGCGTATTCGCTTAGCAATCTAGAGGTTGCGGGTTCGAAACCCGGCTGGTACATATGCCTGTCATGTTGGTGACAAATGTTCACCCTGACGTAATAAAGGCAAACCGCCCATGGGGGTGTAACATCATTTCTGCCATGATTGCCATGGCAAATCTTTAAACTGTCAAAAAATTTGCCATGTGTCCATGGTTATCAAGGCATGACATGTTTGCAGTTGTCTCATGGTATATGCCATTTTGATCAGGGTAGTCTAAAACGTGACTGTGCTTTCGGGGAGGGAACAGTGTAAACGCTACATTAGTCAGAATTTTCTTTATGGAGGGCTTAGGCAATCCTTAAATGATTCTTTGTTTGCTGTGCTCCTACACAGGTAGGTAGGCAGAGCATTTTTTCCTTCTTTTTTGTAAACCAGAAAAAAGCACTTTTGCCCTATCAATACACGAATAGGGTTTAAATAAAACTACATGAATATTTTAAAGAGAATACATTGTTGAAATATTGTTTGAAACTAAATTAGAAAGCTTTAATTAGAACACTAATCTGAAACTTGTTTTTAGGGTTTTTAACAAAAAAAAATTCATTTCCCTAGAGTGGCCATAAAATTTTTTGGGTAGGGCCGATTTTGATGAGTAGGTAGGAGCACAGCAAACCAACAATCTTTTATGGTCGGCCTTATATTATGATGGCAAGCAAGTTTTAATCCATCAACTTCTTTGAGGCAAGAGGTAAATGAACTGTCCAAGTCACAATAGACATATATAAATGCAGACTGTGTGGGCTTTGTAAGATGTCCTGCCAAAATGCAGAAATATTGGCTAATAATCGGCCAGACTAATAGATAGAACAACTAACGGAATGGACTTCTGCCAAAGACCGTAAAGAATTTTCTTAAAATAATTATGCCAAACAAATATTGCTCTCTGTTTCTGTGATCTGCTGACCTGAATGTAACAGAAATATTTAGTTTTCTTTGATTTTGTGAAAACATCTGTTCATTGTATCAGTTTGTATTCTTAGAATATCAGCCTTCACACCCAATGAATAATCCGGGCTTCCGACCAGGTCAGACACAAACCAGCCACAGAAGCATGCAAGAAGCTTGAAATTTCAGATTTAGAAAGAAGAGACATTTTACTAGATCTATGGAGCAAAAATAAAGTCTCTGTTCAGCTGTGGAGTAACTACTGCACAGCTGATCTGAGGCTTTTTTTTCCAGCATAACGCAGGTTGTTGGTTTTCTGATGCGGCCGTTCATACAACAAAATCATCTAGGGTGGTTATTTTAGTCTTCAGAGACACATGTCAGACCATAAAATTGTATAATTTGTTAACATTGGAGCCAGCTAAAGCTAATTCCTCAATTTTGAAGTGAAACTTTTGTGAGAATTTTCATGTATCGCGAAGGTTTTTAACATGTACAAAAATTCTATGCAATTTTTTTTTCCCAAAATATTTGCGAACCCGTTGCAAGACTGTCGCGCACTGTTGTACGACAGTCGTGCGACGTTGTGTGAGTGTTGTGCTAGCTGTTGCCGCGAAATTTTGGCGAATTTACACTGCAAAAATTTTCGACACTCGTATAAATGTCGTATGACAGTCGTGCAAAGTTGATAAAACATGCGAACAACTCGCAACTATCTGGAGAGAAAATAAATCTAAGCGACATTCACACAAATGAAGACTGTCTCGCGACTTGTACGGGTGAAACTGAAACTGAATTACATTCACAAGAATGTCGTGAGACACTCTCATGAATGTATCGCGACTGTCGTACGAATGTCTCGCGACAGTCATGAGATATATTTACATTCACAAGAATGTCGTGAGACACTCTCATGAATGTATCGCGACTGTCGTACGAAAGTCTCGCGACAGTCGTGAGATATATGTGCAAAATTAGGCCGAAATTCACGCAATTGTCACATAAATGTCCATTCAATTAGAATTCAATGTGAAAGTTGTGTTTATATCGTTTATAGTCGCGAACTAGTCTTCAGTAGTCACATTCCAGTGAGATATGGGCTTAAGAGAGGAAAACATTTCCAATATTTTTACAATAAAAACGGAAGGTTCAGAAATTGATAAAATGAATTTAAAATCCCAACCCAGTCACCAGGCGGAAAAGAACAGACAATACAAGAACACACCACACAAAAATTTTATATACAGCACATGAGCCGCCACATTGGAAAACCAACAATCTGCATAGGCAAAAACAAAGGCGCCTGCGAACCTGATCAGGGCCTTTGTTTTTGCTTCATGGGTAGTACAATTCCCCTTCTTTCTAAATCCAAAATTTCCGGTTTGTGTTGGACCTGGCCAGAACCCAAATTGTTGGTTTCCTCATGCACAGGCTCACATATGAAACATACAGCTAACAAAATTACAGACCCCCCCCCCCACCCGGACAGGAGGCATGGTTACAAATAACTGGTGAATAACCCTTACAATCTGTCATAAATGAGCCACTGTCTTCGGTATTTCCGACCAGGTCCGACACAAACCGGTCTGTGCAGTCACAGAAGAAAATAAGATGCTTGAAATTTTGCCTTTAGAAAGTAGAGGGATTGAACTATCCACGTAGCGAAAGCAAAGGTAAAATACGGTTTTCTCACGATGCGGCTAAAAAATGATGATGGGCAAAATGTTTACAATATCCAGACTAATAATTTTCCATCAGTACATGTGAGCCGCGTCCCGCGTCATGAGAAAACCAACCATGTGGTTTCCGAACAGGTCAGACACAAACCAGTATGTGTAGTCATAGAAGATGGCTTACTGCGAAGCTGATCTGCATCTTTGTTTTTCGCTATGCAGATTTTGGTTTTCTCATGACACGGCTCATGTGGTTCTGTTGCACTTTCATCAAACAGAATATTGCAATTCCATACAAATTTCTCTACACCATACAAATGTGCGTAATTTTGACTGGGCTAAGGTAGATATGATAGCTAGCAGCATATCATGTGCATCATACATATTTTGTCACACAGTGGCCAATTTAAATACAGGAAGTACTAAGACGGTAGTTAGTAGCAAAGTATCAACAATTTATACACCATCTCAAAATTCACCTTGTCCTGAATATTTGTTAAAAATTGCAAATAAGGAAGAATTAATTTGATATTCACATGAATAATAAATGTTTTTTGCTTCCATGTCAAAACGACATGATGGTGATTTTAAATAGCATACTTTTTACATTAAAGGCATCTGTCACAATCATTTGAGGCATGTTACGAGAAAGCCAAATATGTTCACATTTAATGTCAATGTTTTATTCATTTAAGCCGGGCGTCCCTTTTATGGGACATAGACATAGGCAAACAGAATAGCCCCAGATGTGACGCCGCAGAACGCGGCGTCCCATCTGGGACTATTCTGTTTGTTAAGAGGATTTTCAAACAAAATTTATATGGAAATTTAAAATCACTCTTGATGCCCCTAAAACTGAAAGTGGACTCACTCAAATGATAACAATGGGTGAATTAAATTGTCATTAATGGGTTTACATCAAATCCCCTGATTTCAAGTGGCCCTCTACCCTGTGCCACATTGTACGAGGCTTTCATAGCTTATTACTGTAACATACTGGTTGTGCCATATCACTTCATTCACTTGAGTTGAAAATGGCACTTTTTCTAACAGATCTGCAATCTTCTTCCTCGCTACAAAGTCAGAAATAGAACAATCCTTCCTCTTCCTGAATCATAAGTTTTCCAGCTTGATTTTATGGCTGTACAGCCCCATTTATGCAAGATAGACATTGTTGGAAACCCTCTGGGACAAGTGCATTTCCCCGCCACGTAGCGTGTTTGGGATCTTAACATATAGGCCTAGCGTCCTATTTGTGGGACATCTATAAGCAAACAGAATTACCCCAGATGTAACGCTGCACCTGGGGCTGTTTTGTGTGCTTTAAGAGAGAAAATTCATTGAGAAATGAGATAAGTATTCAAAATCCCTCCTGCTTCACCTGAAAATGAAAGTTGACTCGTCCAAATGATAACGATTGGAGAGTCCATTCATCACAAAAGGGTTAAGCTTACCTCTAGAACCGGTCCCGCCCCCAGTATCGTCTGCTCTACCCCAGATCCGTGAAGTCCTTTGTGACTGAGTGCCGTCAGGTGGTGCAGCAGGAGGTTCGTACTCTCCGTTTTTCCGCTGCCAGATTCCCCTGATATCACAATACACTGGTTCTTTTTAGTCCGTAGCATCGTGTGGAATGCTGCGTCTGCTATTGCAAAAATATGTGGCGGCAAATCGCCGAGGCGTTTATTAAGGTACATGTTGACATACTTTGGGTTGTAAATTGGGAAAAATTTAAAGGGGTTCACAGCTATAAGAATAGATCCTACATATGTGTAGATATTGGAATTAAGATATCTAGATTTGATGTTTTCTAACAAGGTTCTTTCGTTTAAATCGGGCAAATTACATAAATCTGAATAATCTTTGTTACTAGTCGGCTGATTTATGAATTTTGTTAGAAAGTTATCAACCGGGTTTGGATCTGAATATTCTATCCAAGACGATGTCCGGTACACATTTTCCAGATCCTTCTTACGAATATAAAATCTATTTTCACTTATTAATCCAATACCACTTTCGTAATTTGTGAGCGTATTATTCTTTGGCCATATCAATTGAATTCGTACAGGGTTCTCCGACCCATCTAACCTCCTTTCCTTACAGACCTGCCCCGCCGAACAGAATACTTCTGCCAATTCGTAACTATCCGTATCACCGGGCAATTTCAATTTTTTCACCGCCACTTTCAAAACTTCCTCGGCGGTGGTTAGTTTCTCTGCTTCGACAGAGGTGAAATCCACGTCGGGGCTCAACGGCCCCGTGTAGATACGCACCATATACGTCTCCATGCTCATTCTACGAATTATTGACACACTCCCTGTTCCCGCCTTTTTCAAGGGATCCATCCATGTGCAATCTGAATTCATTTTGGATGATCATCAAAACTTATCCAGAGAGAATTAATCCATTTCACAGCCATGCTTGTTTTGCATTCCACTTGAGCCCAATGTTGGCTAATCCAAATGAATTCTGCCAATTTTGTTATTATTCCATATGATTTATCCAGCCAGTATCCGATGGTTTACAACAAACTGAAAGTAGAAAGGAACAAGCACTTATCATATGAGCCAGGTCATGAGAAAAACAGTCTTCGGGGTTTCCGACCAGGTCTGACACAAACGGACCTGTACAGTCACAGAAGCAGACTAGAAGCTTGAAATTTCAGATTTAAGAAGAAGAGAAAGTGTACTATCTGTGTAGCGAAAACAAAGGCGCTGATCAGCTTCGCAGTTACTGCGAAGCTGATCTGCGCCTTTGTTTTCGCATAGGCAAAAATCCGGTTTTCTCACGATGCGGCTCATACGAGCCAGGTTAATAGAAAACTGGAAATTGTCCAGGGGAATATAAAGATGCAGATCAGCTGTGCAGGTGGGCAGTAACTGCTCTGATCTGAACTGCCTTTGTTTTTTGCTATACAAATAGTACAACCTGTTCTTTTTAAATCCAAAATTCCAAGTCTAGAAATCTACTGGTACAGGCTGGTTTGTATCTGAACTGAAAGTTATTTTTCTATCCAGATGTAAGAGTACAGTCATCAGAAACATATGAGCCGCGTCATGAGAAAACCAGATTTTTGCCTATGCAAAAACAAAGGCGCAGATCAGCTTCGCAGTAACTGCGAAGCTGATCAGCGCATTTGTTTTCGCTACACGGATAGTGCAATTCCTCTTCTCCCTAAATCCAAAATTTCAAGCTTCTAGCCATCTTCTGTGCTTCCACAGCTCGGTTTGTGTCAGACCTGGTCGGAAACCCCGAGGACCGGTTTTCTCGCGTCGCGGCTCATATAGCTGCCGCATAAGAAAACCAAATATATGCATACCGTAGGTGAAAAAGAAGATGCAGATCAGCTGTGCAGTAACTGGATAGTACAATTGCTCTAAATCTTAAATCCGAACTTTCAAGCTTCTAGCCTTTTTCTGTGACTGTACAGACTGGTTTGTGTCGGACTAGGCTGAAAAACCCAAATTGTTGGGTTTCTCGTGAGAAGGCTCATATTTGTTTGTTCTTTTTATTTCTTTTTGTATTTTGTGTTTTTGGATTCCTTGGTATGAGAAGTTGGAAGCTAATGTGCCATGCTGTAGGGACATTAGCCAGTTTCTGTGCATGGGAGTTTGAACCCCAAATCTCTCAATGCCAATTCAGACCCACACAAAACCTGTAAATATGGACGTCTAAACAGTATCAGTCGTCTCAACAGTATCAGTCGTCGGCTAAATCACTTGTAATCAGGTTTTAGCATGTAGGAAGGTATTTAACTCATTTAAGCCTGGCATCCCTTTTATGGGACATAGGCAAACAGAATAGCCCCAGATGTGACGCCGCAGAACGCGGCGTCCCATCTGGGGCTATTCTGTTTGCTTAGAAAACTTTCATCGAAAAATTGAATAAAATTTAAAAATCACCCCTGACGCCCCTAAAAATGAAAGCCGACTCAACCAATTGATAATGATGGGAAAATCCATTCGTCAAATATGGGTTAATGGACTTGGTGGATGGCACAGAAACAACACATCAAACCACACCCATGATTTGGGGATCAAAACAAGGAAGTGAGGTGGCCTAATTGGTAGTGCATCAAACTCAGGATGGAGAGTTCGGGGAGAGTGGAGGTCATTGTAAGACTGTCCCCTGTTGAAAGATCAATATGGTCTTGTATCAATTAAAGTCCTTCGATTTAAAGAAATGTTTCAGGTATAGGTACATTGTTCAACCATTATATCCCACTGTCCAAAGCAGTATGGTCATTTAGGTAGATATACCCTGACAGGTCATAATTTTAGGTCGGTGATAATTGAGTCGCCTCATGGGAAAACTCTACCTGTACAAAAACAAAGATGGCTAATGCAGATCCGCTATGCAGTATGTGCACAGCTGATCAGCGCCTGTCTACGCTTCACGGATAGTACAATTCCTCTGCTTTAATGAAATTTCAAGCTCCTAGCCTTCTCCTGAGGTTGTACAGGCCAGTTTGTATCTGACCTAGTTGGAAACCCTGTAGACTAGTTTATGCACCAGTCATTTGTAACCACTGCTTCCCCACCAACGGGGAAGGGCGGGAATTATGACTTTCAGCTTTCAGTGCCCTGCTATAAGCCCCAACCCCAGGGGGCAAACTGGAGGTCAAAACTTTGCTCTTTGCCCCGACCTTAGCAATAGAAAATCTCCCTGTGGTAAGGATCCTAATGTCAAAACCCCGTCATTTCCCCTGCACTGTGGGGACACTCGAAAAGTAATTGCACCGCACTTTAGCCCGGCTATCCCCCACCCTTCCCCGAAGGTGGGGGGCAGTGGTTACAAATGATGGTGCATTACTGGTCTTGAACCTCAATTACCTTATAACCGGACACAGAGACAATGGTCAAAACACTTGACATATTCAACAAATTTCAGTGTGAATTTCTTTTACATGGTGTTGAGCTTTTGACATGATTTTGATTCCAGAAAAACAGAACCTGCTTCAATTTTTCAACATTCTAAAGATTTATGTGAATGACTCCACCCATAAATTACTCCGTTTTTCCTACAACCATCCTTCAATCATTTATGCCGCTGCATGAGAAAACCAACAATCTTCATATGCTACAACAAAGATGCAGATCAGCTTCGCGGTAACTGCGAATCTGATCAGTGCCTTTGTTTTTGCTACACGGATAGTACAATTCCTCTTCTACTTAAATCCAAAATTTCAAGTTTCTAGCTATCTACTGTGACTGTACAGGCTGGTTTGTGTTGGACCTGATCGGAAAACCAAATTGTTGGTTTTTTCATGCACAGACTCATTTTAATCTTTGATTAACTCAGTTTATGTAGATAGTACAGTTTGTTATATGCACAAAACAAACAAACAATTCAAACAAATGCTAAACTAATTACAATTTAGAGTGACTAATACTTATTACACATTGTCACACCAACCACGTAACCAAGGATAAGAGACTGTCCTGCTTGAAAGTGATTTTCACAAAATTCAGTTTTTGAAATCACACTTTGGAACCAGTTGCATATTGTTTTAGAAAATAGAAGTTAATTTCCATTGATTTCCATCGGTACATTAGCAAACAATTTAATTAATTAATCAGAATTTTTTTATGACAACATATATATACTTACAAAATTCAGTACTGACATTTACATGTAATAGATTCTTAATATTACTTGTATTAACAGAAAAAGACATGCATATGTAACGATGTGCTATAAATAGATATGAAGATTTCAAACTCGAAACTATGTAAGTCGAGTAAGTGTAGGGTATATAGCACAGTAAACGCCCTTGGTGGATGAGCATGCTTTTCCACTGACAGGGTTTAGCCGTTGCTGGTTCAGCTCTCGTTACAGTGGTGGGATAACGACAACTGCCAGACCGGAGTTCCCAGGCCAAGACTCGGGACCAGTCTTCTTGGAAGGGGAAGTAATGTAACGGTGTGCTATAAAAAGATGTGCAGATTTCAAACTCAAAACTCTGTGAAGCCAGTAAGTATATAGAGTATAGCACAGTAAACCAGCCTTGGTGGGTGAGCATGCTTTTCCACCGACGGGGTTAAGCTGTCGCCGGTTTGGCTCTCGTTACAGTGGTTGCCGCAGTGGGGTTGCCTTATCCATGTAGTTCCAATGTGCCATGAAAACTGGGACTGTAGGCAACTTTTTAGCACATGCATTGGACTTTTTGTACTGGCTACCAGTCATATCCTTTACCCTTCCTTTACATGAGCTGTGACCCAAGAAAACCGGTCTTCCAGGTTTTTCCAACCTGGTCTGACAGGCTGGCTTGTATATTCTCGGCAGAAAGCTTGAATCTTGACATTTGGGGTATAAGTAAAGGAGGTATTGTACTTTCCATGTAGCAAAAACAAAGACACTGATCAGTTTCACAGTTACTGCGACGCTCAGACGCTGATCTGCGCCTTTGTTTTCACATAGGCAATAATCCGGTTTTCTCATGAAGTGGCTCACTCATTAATCTGCAATTCTGTAAATATCCTTAGATTCCAGAAGTCTAATTCTGGAATAGCTTTCAAAAGTTGAAACAACTCTACACAGAGTGAGGCCTACAAAAACACGTGCAGTGAAGATTCTGATTATAAACAGTCAGCACTCCTGCTAATCATACGATTAGGATAAGTATGGCATATATGAGCCTGTGCATGAGAAAACCAACAATTTGGGTTCCGACCAGGTCTGACACAAACGTGGCTGTACAGCCCCAGAAGATGGCTAAGGCTTGAAATTTTGTATTTTTAAAAGTAGAAGAGGAATTGTACTATCCGAGTAGCGAAAACGAAGGTGCTGATCAGGTTCGCGGTTATCGCGAAGCTGATCTGCGCCTTTGTTTTTGCCCAAGCATATTATTCGTTTTCTTATGCAGTGGCTCATATAGAGTTTTAAGTTTTATTAAATGCAGATTAAATTTAAATCATTTTTGTTAAGAGTATATATAGTTAAAGAATAGTAAAAAGCAAACTGTTTACATAAATTAAAGATTATAAATGATAATTAAAAACTTCGACATTGTGTACTTTGTAAAATTTAATTGTGAACATGAAATTGCATGTAAGTAACTGCACAACTGGCATACAATTTCTAGAGGCTTCAAATACATGTACTCTGAGTACTGAGTATAATAAAAACTATAAACATGTTTTGTACCTCTGTCTCTAATACTGCAAGTCTAACAAAAAAAAAGAAGAAAAAAAGTCTGAATAATAAGATAAAAGTCTGATAATTATCAATGTCTGTTTTCACTGGAGGACCGTATGGAAGACTGGCATTCATACAAACTACTTTTAACCTCCTAAAATATAAAGATTATTTTATTTATTATTATTCATCTAAAAGATGGTCCAATTGTACACTGAAACAAGAGGACCAATGGTCCTGTAACCGCTCACCTGAGATCTGCTGCATATACCAATAAACATGTTTGAATATTATGGTATTTAACCCCAGTGCAGGAGCAGATGAAGCCCTTGGGCCATTTTCTTCTTTTTTTTTCAGAATAATCAATATTCTGTCCATTTGCCAATTTCCTGCTGGCTTTTCCCTTCAAATGACATTTTAACAATTTTCCCCATTTAAATGCATGGTCAACCCATGTTGACCTTGCCATAAACTGGGTCAAGGTCATCACAGGGTCATGATTTATGTATACATTAAGCCATAGATGCTTCACACCAAGTTTCTTTGAAATAGGTCCACCGGTTCCGGAGAAGAAGATTTTTGAAGGGTTTTTACCATATATGGGCATGGCGGCCATCTTCGTCATGTGACCTTGATTATTTATATATACATTTGATTCCCCCATTCTATAGATGCTTCACATAAAATTTGGCTTTGATTGGCCAAGCGGTTTCAGAGAAGATGTTTGAATAGTATGGTAATATACATCTATAATGCCCCTGAGTTGGGGCAAATAAGCCCCTGGGGTCCAATTTTTTTTCCAGAATCATTAATAGTCAGTCCTACTGCCCAATTTCCGCAAGACTTTCACTTTAAATGACTTTTTAAAGGTTTTCCCCATTCAAATGCATTGGCGACCTATGTTGACCTTGCCTTAAAATAGGTCGTCATCCAAAGGTCATAATTTATAAACACATTGTAGTACTTCAGTCCCCAATGCTTCATGCCAAGTTTCGTTGAAATCGGTCCATTGGTTCAGGAGAAGAAGATTTTTGAAGGGTTTTTACCATATATGGGCATGGCGGCCATCTTGATCATGTGACCTGGATTATTTATAAACACATTGATTCCCCCTTCCCATAGATGCTTCCTATAAAATTTGGCTTTGATTGGCCAAGTGGTTTCAGAGAAGAAGATCTTTGAATATTTTTGTAATATACATGTATATTGCCCCGGGGTAGGGGCAGACCAACCCATGGTCCAAATTTTTTTTCAGAATTACCTACCTTCAGTCCATTTGCCCATTTCCTGCAAGTTTTGCCTTTCAAATAACATTTTAACAATTTTCCCCATTCAAATGCATGGGCGACCTATGTTGACCTTGCCGTAAAATAGGTCAAGGTCATTCAAAGGTCATAATTTATATACACATTGTAGTACTCCAGTGCCCCATGCTTCATGCCAAGTTTCGTTGAAATCGGTCCAGTGGTTCCGGAGAAGAAGAATTTTGAAGGGTTTTTACCATATATGGGCATGGCGGCCATCTTGGTCATGTGACCTGGATTATTTATAAACACATTGGTTCCCCCTTCCCATAGATGCTTCATATAAAATTTGGCTTTAATTGGCCAAGCGGTTTCAGAGAAGAAGATCTTTGAAAATGGTGTACGACGACGATGACGGACGCCGGATCATGGCCATCCTATAAGCTCACCTTGTGAGCCTAACGGCTCAGGTGAGCTAAAAACATTTCTGAAAGAGTGAATTATTTCTCAAGCTCAAAAATTCATTGCTAGAGCTATCTATTTCTTAATTTATCTATTTCTTAAATATTATAATGCAGCAGTCTCTCTGTTCTGGGTGAAAAAAGCAATTCTTTGTTTATCACAAAAAGTAAATTATTTCATGATGAATTACCAGCTATCTACACTAAACTGTTCAGATGTCAGGAGTTAAGATAAAAACAATACTTTCCTTTCAACCCACCCATCAAATGTGCCACATCATGAGACAAACAAAATTTGGCATACGTGAAAACAAAGGCGCAGATCAGCTGTGCGGTAACTGCACAGCTGATCAGCGCCTTTGTTTTCGCTACACAGATAGTGCAATTCCTCTTCTTCTTTAATTCAAAATTTCAAACTTTTTATCCCTTTTCTGTGGCTGTACAGACCAATTTGTGTCGGACATGGTCGGAAACCCCGAAGGTTGGTTTTCTCGAGTACCGGCTCAAATTAAACAGAAGGCCAGATTTCTTACAGATACATGGGTGATTTAAACTTATACAGTTTTCAATTATTTTCCTGATTCATTATATGAGCCGCCTCATGGGAAAACCAACAATCTGCATATGCGAAAACAAAGACGCAGATCAGCTTCGCGGTAACCGCGAAGCTGATCAGCGCCTTTGTTTTCGCTACTCGGATAGTACAATTCCTCTTCTACTTAAATCCTAAATTTCAAGTTTCTAGCTCTTTTTTGTGCTTGTACAGTCCGGTTTGTGTCGGACCTGTTCGGAAACCACATTGCTGGTTTTCCCACGAGGCGGCTCATATATCAGCCCCACTCATGACTGACTTCATGACAACATACTTTTACAGGGCCTTTTCTGACCATTTTGGGAAATTTTTGGTACCGATGAAATTGGGAAAAAATTGCATAATTTTGGGAAAAATATGACAATTTGGGGGAAAAATAGTGCAATTTTTAGCAAAATTGGGAAAGTTTACCTTTTAAATTGGGATTTTTCTGCTAATTGGGAATGTTCCAGGTCAGTTGGGAATTTTTTCAGCCAATTGGGAAAAAATTTGGTACCGGAAACCGGACCCAGTTTTGTATAGAGAAAAAGCCCTGTTTTACCCTTATTATTCAATAGACCGTAATTCTACAGGGCACCAAGATACATTTGATGTTGCATATGCGAAAACAAAGACGCAGATCAGCTGTATAGTAAGTTAGTACCTGCATAGCTGATCACTGTGATCAGCATCTTTGTTTTTGCTACACAGAAAGCACAATCCCTCTACTTCTTAAATCCGAAATTTCAAGTTGTAACTGCATAGGTTGGTTTGTCTCAGACCTGGTCGGAGATCCAGATTGTTGGTTTGCAGAGGCTCATTTCAAAAAGAATCAAGTATAAAAATTGTTATATGAGCCTTTTCAAGGGAAAACCAACAATTTGGGTTTCCAACCAGGTCTGACTCAAACCAGCCTGTACAGTCACAGAAGCAGGCTAGAAGCTTGAGATTTTGGATTTTAGAGGAAGAAGGATTGAACTATATGTGTAGCGAAAACGAAGGCACTGATCAGCTTCGCGGTTACCGCGAAGCTGGTCTGCGCCTGTGTTTTCGCATATGCATATTGTTGGTTTGAATGGTTTCCTGACGCGGCGGCTCATCTATCTATAAAGTTGCACCATATCTATTTCATGGTACAGGAACATAAAGTTATGATAATCCTACCTATTTATTGACAACTAGACATGAGTCACTTACTTCCTCATTTTAACTTTTTTAACCCATTTTTGACAAATGGATTTTCCCATCATTATCGATTGGGTGAGTCCACTTTCATTTTTAGTGGTGTCAGGAGTGATTTTTAAATTTTATTCAATTTTTCGATAAAAATTCTCTAAGCAATCAGAATAGCCCCAGATGGGACGCTGCGTTCTGCGGCGTCACATCCGGGACTATGTTGTTTGCCTATGTCCCACAAAAAGGACGCCAGGCTTATATGAGTAATCAGATTACCAGGTAAGGTAAATTTGTTATGGTCGCATCATTCTTCATAAAATTATATGTAAGAGATGCTCATCAGAATTACTTCAATGAGACAATTAATCGAACATGCACAACTTATGACAAAAAGTTTATTTCATGATTCAATATACATATCGTAATAATTATATGCAGCTTTTGATAAGTTTTGTTCATCATCAAATTTAATATCTTATCTGAACTAAAAGTGACAGTTGTCAGATGCATGTACATTGAGCAGCTGCACCAGAAAACAAACAATCTGAATAAGCGAAAACAAAGGCACAGATCAGCTGTGCAGTAAATGCACAGCTGATCAGCACTTTTGTTTTCGCTCCAAAGATAGTACACTTATTCTTTCTAAAACTGAAATTTCAAGCTTGTAGCTACATGTATCTTGTGTGGTTGTACAGCCTGGTTTTTGTGTGATTTGGTCGGAAACCCAGACTGTTGGTTCTCATGCAAAGGCTCACATTGCTTTTGCTGATTTCTGAGCATCACTGGTATTTCAAACCATAATTCCCAAACAACACTCAGTAACATGCACTGAGTAACACACTGCAACCACAGTGCAAACATACTCATATTGATGAAAACAAAAAGAGCTGACCAGAAAGCTAGAAACTTGAAATTTTGGATTTATGTTACTAGTACACAGGCCAACCTCATTATGATGCTATCTTTGGGGTCCATAGAAACAGACTGTGAGGTTACTTACTATAGACATATAGCAAAATAATCAATTTGGGAGCCATGATGTGGTTGTGTTATATTGAAAACTGCATAATAACGAGGCACCTTATAATGAGGTTGAAGTGAAATCAAAAGGAACTGATCAGCTCAGGTGATCTGCATCTTCGTTTCGCAAAATGTAAAATGTTGGTTTGCTCGTGTTGTGCCTCATATTGCTGATTAGACTTGACACAAGAACAGAAACATGTTCAATTATGATCCTATCAAATGAGCCACAACATGAGAAAACCGGATTTTTGCCCATGCAAAAACAAAGCCGCAGATCAGCTGGTTAAATTCCTCCTCTATTTATAGCCAAAATTTGCTTCTGTGACCGTACAGGCCGATTTGTGTCGCACCTGGTCAGAAACTCCGAAGACCCGTTTTCTCACGTCAAGGCTCAAATTCAATAGATATCTACCACCAAGAATGGTTCAGGTTGATAAATCTCCTTATGTTTGGAACAGACAAATAAATTTCTGATACAAAGAAAACAAATGAGCCACATCGTGAGAAAACAGGATTTTTGTCAATACGAAAACAAAGGCGCAGATCAGCTTCGCAGTAACTGCGAAGCTGATCAGTGTCTTTGTTTTCGCTACATGGATGGTACAATGTCTCTTCTTCTGAAATCCGAAATTTCAAGCTTCTAGCCTGCTTCTGTGATTGTACAGTTCGGTTTGTGTCAGACCTGGTCGGAAACCCCGAAGACCGGTTTTCTAGCGTTGCGGCTCAAATATTCTAAGACAGAGGCTAGCAAAAGGAAAGTAACAACCTGATTATGAATAAATGAACATGATGATAGGAAACGGAATTCAGAAGAATAAAATTCCATAAAATTGTTCATGAAGTCATGTATTTTTCTTGATCAAAAGCTTAAAATAAGACCATAGACATGTATGAATAAATGCTTTTCATCAGGATAACATGTCCATGCTATGTATACCCTTAAACCCCACTTTTACTGAGGAATGCAAGTAACCCTATTTTTCTTATTGTTGATCCAAAACATAGACTTTGGGTACTCCTAAGAACAACATGGCTGATGCTTGAACCAGGGATCCCCTTGACTCAAAGACTTTCAGCCCAAGTCTTCAAAGATCACCACTGCACCAGTCCTAGTCTTCAGTCTTGATAACATAAAGGAAACATTTGTGAATTTTGAGGACATCATTGTCCTCTCTCTGAACAGTTTTTGCAGTCAATTGAGCCAAAAAGGGGTCAAAATGCCCATTTTTGTGTGACAGGGAAAACACTGCACATGTAAGTTACAACATGCATGAAGAACAAGAGGACTAGATCTTTCCTAACAAAGTAGCCATCCATCTAGCATCAACCAAAAGTGACGAGTCCAAAAGAGACAGAAAACATCGAAGATAAATCACAGTTATTAAGTAGAACCTTCTTGGAACAGTCACTGATGAGATTACAAGAGGGCTTAAAGTCAATTTTACAGGGCCTTTGTTTTCACTCTGGGAGTTGACCTCACAGAACAAACTTGACCAACAATCTGTCTGATCTGTTTCTGACCATATTCTTCAAAGGACAACTGGTCATGACATGCAAAAAAAAAAAATTCTGACCGACTGATTCTTGTCTGATATGAGCCATGTCACAATTTTTGCATAGATGAAAACAAAGATGCAAATCAGTTGTGCAGTAACTTCACAGATGATTAGCACATTTGTTGTTCACAATTCATCTTCTTCTCAAATCCAAAATTTCAAGCTTAATCTTCTGTGGCTCTACCAGGTTGGTTAATCACAAACCCTGAAAAAACTTTTTCTCCCATTAAGGCCCATCTATCAGACAGACTTTTGCAAACATTGCAAGGACTTTGTGAAAGCGAGGGTATCGTCATTGTGTATCATGATTCCTTGATTCATTGTCAAAGTGACAGTAGTAAATAGTCGATAACATGATCTCGCGGTTTTATCTTCTTAAGTGATAACTAGGGTTACATTGACAACCATGATTTTTGAAAGTTGTTTGAAGCTCTAGCTCTCCAAGTTTGTTACAACATGAACCAGTTTAGCTTCAGTACAGAAATTATTTGTGTCTTGCTTTATGGTGTAGTATCTATTTTGCAATTCACAAGTAAACAATTCAGTGGCGGATTTAGAGGGGTTTCGGGTCGGTGCGTTCCTTTACCGAAATGGACCGGAATGGGCCTGATTACCGGAATGGACTACCGGAATGGACATTTATATGTGTCCTTGAGGATTTTTCATTTGGGTTTTGAGGACAGATTGGCCTAGAATATACACATACCGTGATTAGTTTGAGAATTATGTGGTTTAAGTTCACTTAAATTGTGTTCCGTATGGTCGGGTAGCCTAGGTCAGATATAATGCCACCACATTTTACTTATTTCTACTTCTATTCATCTCTGTGTTAGCTATAGAACAACCACTGGTGATCTCTATATTTTTCAATCAAAGAAACCTCTGAACAGTGGCCCTACCCCGGACCCCACCACTGAGCTGTACACTAACCAACCTCAGAAGTCAATATTGCTATACTGAGATGAATTTTGTCTTATGCAAACTATTCATATTACCACAGAATTACATTTTATGCTGTTAAAATACATTTAAAGCACCCAGAGTCATAGCATAATGTCCATTCCGGTAGTCCATTCCGGTAATTATGTCCGGTAAAGGAACGCATCCGTTTCGGGTAGACCAGGATACCAGGGTTGTATTCAATATATACATCTCATCCAAATCGGTTGTGTTGGCAAGACTACTCGAACCACGCTCCATGACCAAATGATTTCGTTCCTTGTACTATGCATCTGTCACAGACAATATTGCCATAGGTCTTTTCTTATATATACTGCAAGAAGTCTCCAACTGTCCAAGATGAGATTTTGATGAGAAAAAATGGACAAGATTGTCTCTATATTTTTCAGATTTCGAGCTTACCTAGTAGATGAGCTTGCTATAGAATGAAGCATGAATCTTACGGTGGGTGAATGCCGCAACCGATCATCATTCATATGGTCATATGAAAGCAGAAAGAATAGTTTTTCTGAACAAGGAAATGAGTTGATTCCATTAATCTTAGCCTCATTCGGATGTATTCGGTCTTTTTGATAAGGTACATTTTCATTGGTCGGCGGCAATGCAATCAAAGTACTATAAGTACTAAAAGAGCTTTCTGGTCAACTCTTATCCGAGTCAACTTGTTCCCTAGTCAACTCGTACCCATTTAGGTCAACTCCTACCTACAGGCAGGCAGGCAAAAGCTGAGATAAAAAAGATGGAGAAAGTGCAGAAGACAGCAGCCAGATGGACCTGCAGGCGATGGCGTAACAGGAGTAGCGTCAACGATATGTTGGACGAACTCGAGTGGCCATCCCTGGAGGACCGCAGGGTGAAGTCCTCCTTAACTTTCTTTTACAAGATTCACTCCGGTACAGTGTCTCTTGATAAAGATAGATATCTGACCCCAGCACCCAACTTATGAAGTACCAGGGTATCTCATATATATGGCCTATAGTGATGCTCTGAAGAATTCTTTTTTCCCGAGTACTATCCCTTTATGGAATAGTCTTCCCTCTTCAGTGGTCTCATCAAAGACTGCTTTCAAGGCTCTTATTTAGATCATGGGTTCAGAGGTATACGTTTTAGTATGTCTAGTTAGCTTCTTGTAAATAGCTTTAATGGCCCATCCCGAATGCTTTCCCCATCTTGCTAAATTCAAAATTTAGCACCCACCCAACACCTGAGATGATGATCAGAAATTGATCGACTCAGTATATGAAGATAGATAGATAGGCAGGCAGATTGATAATGCTCCGGCTATGAATACATGTTATGAACTCGGCTGGTTATCTTTATATCATATATTTTTCAACTGACAATGGCAATGACATTTTTTTTATTCAAATGATAAAAGCCTCCGGCACATAATATATAATTGATGAAAATTGGCTCATGTCTTTAACCACAGGGACCTGTATCGTCATTTCTTAAGGTTTTAGGGGGATAGGTATGTATATATAGACAAGGGTGCTTTCGGTGTCAAAATACCCATTTTCGAAAAAAAAAATACAGCATGAAGAGTCATTAATTTGGAAGAATTTTACCGCTTGGGTGGCAGAAATATGTTTTCTCTACAATGTTCATTCGTTGGCCACAGTTGCTTGGAAAAGTCCAAAATTTGTCAATTTTTAGCCGTTGTGGTTTAGCCTGTCCAAGCACTTTTTAGGTTTTTATGAAAGTTTAATAAATACAGGAAAGATTCTCCTAACCTAATTACTATCCACTGATAGTACACTGTCTTATCTCTCTGATCATGGTATTTGTGCCTCACAAGGACACCAGCCCATGAAAAATGATGAAATAAGCTTTTCTGACGCAATATCTTGGGGTGGCCACACAATTTTGAAAATCAAATCCCCCGAATTTCCCGTGTTCTGGGCTCAATTTTCCCTGATAAAATTTACTCATACTGTGACAAATAGTTTTGTTCTGAACACGTGTATTTTGACAAAATGTGTGTTCATTTTCCTATCAGAACCTCCAGTGATGTTAAATAATACATGTACGGGGTCTGACCAGAAATAAGTAGACATTTGTGATAAAACAGTAATGTGTCTGCAGAATTTTTATGAAATTTATATGATCTGTATGTATACATCTAATAAACATTTCGTACAAATATGGATGAATTCAGCCCTTACACAACAGATTTATATGCATTTATTCCAAGAGGGGTAGGTGTCTACAGCGCACGTCAAAAACACTGTTTTGAAATTCATCAAGATCAAATTCAACAGTTCCTGTAATTGCGAGTTGAGGTGATATTACACAATTCTAACTATCAGTTGCACGAGTAATTATGTAAGATAAGTATTTGAAAGTTTGAAATAATTTCCGCCATCAGCGTTGATTTTATAGAAATTTTCTTAAACCTACAGCAATTATTTTATTGGAAAATAGTGACGTAATGTAAGTTTTGCGGCACAAAATTAGACCTTCCCCAAGCTTTTCTTTCCAGTTAAGTATATTTAACAAAATTAATTTATAAAATCAACCTTCTGTTGTGTCATTAATAATCCTGTGATGATTCTGTATGCATCTTTTTCTTTAAATATTCTAAATGCTCGTTTCTTGTTGTCATTTTAAACAAGCGACATCTTTTTGTTTTATTTCAGTCTAAAATAAAATTAGTGTTCCTTATATAAAATGAAACTGATTATGCTTTTTTTCTACTTATCATTTATAACTCAAATTATTGACTATAATTTTAACTAAGAAGACTTAATCAATGCTTTGATGACAATATTCAGTACATGTGTACTTTAAAAGCATGAACATATCTTTAAATTTCAACGAACCGTTCACGAAATATCAGACATCTTTATGATTTCCCGGGACGGACCTCGTACATTGTACCTTCTTCTGTTAATAATACATGTGTATACTGACTGATCAAAAATATTGAGTAGACACTGATCAAAATCATACAAGTGCAGTCTTCGCGAAATCTTTTTTGTCAGCCACAGGACAGCTGTCTGGCAGACTGCAAGTTTTTGCTGGACAAAACCAAATTTTGTAGGACAGTTCTATATGTTATAATGGTAATTTGGGTAATTTTTGATGGACATTTGTCGGACGGAATAAAATATTTTGTCAGTCAGAATGAAATTTTGCTGGTTTTTGACCGACAGACCGGCACTTTTTGTGAAGACTGCAAGTGCTAAATCACTTGCATGGCAATATAAACCAACTGGTTATTGAATATTGATGTGGCAGCCACATAAACTATTTATACAAACTTGTATATATACATATTTTCCAATGTCCCTAGGTGCATTCGCATGCTATGACCGACCAAGTGGTTTCAGAGGAGAGGACCTTGGAAAGCTACAAGTAGGCAAAGATCAGGAAAAGGCGTAACCAGAAAAAGATTCCCACTCCAAAAAACCGAAGTGGGAAAAAACTAAATTAACAATCATGTACTTATACCATGAAAACATATCGTAAGCCGAATGAGCAGCTATTTTCCCAATAGGCGGCCACTCAGTTACCTAAACTTAACTGAAAATATGAAAACACACACAAGGCGCCAACAGCCCCAAAATTATAAACACCAAGACATAAAACAAAAAGAACCACCACAGAAGCATCGCCTTGGAACGATCAGTAACATAAAATCACTGGCGGGCTTAAAAAGGTACAAATAGGCAAAGATCAGGAAAAGGCGCAATCAGCAAAAGATTCCAACTCCAAAAACCCGAGGTGGGAAAAAACCAAACTAACAATCAGGTACCTATACCATGAAAACATTTCGTAAGCCGAATGAGCAGCTATTTTCCCAATAGGTGGCCACTCAGTTACCTTAACTTAACTAAAAATATGAAAACATACATAAGGCGCCAACAGCACAAAAATATTAAACACCAAGACATAAAAACAAAAAGAACCACCACAGAAGTATCGACTTGGAACGATCAGTAACAAAAAGTTACTGGCGGGCTTAAATCGATTTTACACGGCCGTAACCTCACCCTCAGCTTCTGCAGTGGTTCATAACATTTAGTTAGTTCTTCGGTCCTCGTGGTGAATCTCTAACTAGTCAATGAATCATCAAGAACAAACAAATAAATCATGATAAACATCCTGATGAATCAAAAACCAGGACTCACAGATTCAGTAAGCTGCCCGACGATGGAGATCCCTGGGCGCCGAATAACTTACTAACTCCGGAGCAAAAGAAAAACATAAGTTGGACCCCGGTGGGCCAAGCAACAGACAAGAAGCTCCGGCCCCAACCAACTAAAATGAATAGCTTTAAATCGGGGCCATCATAGAGTCTGACGCCCGACCCACCGGCGTGCAATTAAAGAAGGCAGCGTAGTTATCAACCATGATTGGGTTAAAAACTAAGCATGTAGACTGTCGCATAACATTCAAGTTATAACCTATACGTTTGTAACGTGTTATGATTTTTCTAAACTGAAAAGAAAAATCATTACTTCCTATAAGTTTCTTGAATTTGTAAACCAAGTCACCATAAAATTCTGGTTCCGAAAGACCCTCATTTAAAAGCGTCTTTAACCCAACATTATATTTGGAAATCAATTCATAGTGTCTACGATAAAATTTAGAAAAGGTTTTTCGAAGTTTATGATACCGATAGCCCTGTTGGAGAAGCTTGGCTGTTAAACATTTATTACGAGCGTTGAAGTCTGTAACATGATTGCAGACTCTAGCAAACCTAATAAGTTGCGAAATGTATACGCCATAAGAAGCACGGCGAGGAACGTCACCATCCAAAAACGGAAAGTTTACTATATCAAAATCAAAGTCATCGCGCTTATCATAAATTTTAGAAGAAACAAATCCATTTGCAACAGTAAGATGTAGATCTAAAAAGGGGGCTTCGGATTCCGAGATATTGGCTTTGTTCAACTGTAGTTCAGGTGGATAAATTTGATTGACCATACGTTCAAAATAAGGGTTGTCAATGTTCAAAAGGTCATCGAGGTACCTAGGAGTGGAATTGAAAGCCTCGATAACATCAGCTTGATTATCATGGTTAAGAGAATCCATGAAATCTCTCTCGTAGCAGTATAAAAATAAATCAGCTACGAGAGGTGCGCAATTTGTACCCATCGGAATTCCAACAATTTGTCTGTATAACTTGGTCCCAAATCTAATATAAATATTATCCAGGAGATAGGATAAGGCGTCGCACACATTCTGACATGACCAAAGTGTATACCGACTTTGGTCAGAGGAAGTGAAAAAAGCCTTTCTGTCATTACATGCCAAATAAAGTGAACCATAGTTTTTTAATGCCCTTTTGAAGGTCCACTCTATCAAATCCAGAAGTTTTTCTTTAATTAAACTATGTGGTAATGTTGTATAAAGAGTAGAAAAATCATATGTGGACAAGCTCGTCGCACGGAACCCTCGACACTTCAATTTACTGAGCACCTCACCAGAATTTTTTATTGACCAAAACCAATTTTTATATGAAGTTTCACAAACTGTCTCACAGTATCTTATAACATGAGATAGACAGGAAGTTAATAATTTAGAAAGTTCAGTAGTAGTACAAGAGCTAGAATTTGCAATAAATCTAGCTTTGTATGGTCTTTTGTGAAGCTTAGGTAACCAGTACATCGTAGGAAGTTTGTCATTTTCATCATGTTTTATGATTTTAAAGTTGATATTGATGGAATAAAGCAGTAAAAAATACATTTTCCATTTTAGCTCACAAGGTGAGCTTATAGGATGGCAATACTCCGTCGTCCGTCCGTCGGCGTCAACCCACAATTTCAAAGATCTTCTCCTCTGAAACCACTTGACCAATCAAAGCCAAACTTCATGTTGAACATCCTTAGGAAGGGGGAAGGGGGAACGAAACTTTAAATAAATGATCTAGGTCAAATGACCAAGATGGCCGCCATGGCTATAAATAGCAAAACCCTTTAAAAACCTTCTTCTCCAGAACCAGAAGGCCTATGACTTTGAAACTTGGCATGAAGCATCAGGGAGAGAAGCTCTACAAAGTTAATATACATCATGACCCTGGGATGACCTTGACCTATTTAATGGCAAGGTCAACATAGGTGGCCCATGCATTTGAATGGGGAAATTTGTCAGATAAAAATTAAAACTGAGCTTCTTTAAATGTCATTTGAAGGGAAAAACTTGAAGGATATAGGCAAATGGATTGAAAATTTGTAATAATTCTGAACAAATTTGGACACATGGGGCTGGTCTGTCCCCACCCCGGGGCAATATACATGTATATAGCCATAATATTCAAAGATCTTCTTCTCTGAAACCAATCAAAGCCAAACTTCATGTGGAGCATTCTGATGAGTAGTAGTAAAGTGTAGGCTTTAACGTCATCCTGGGTCGAACGGACTTAATCCATAGTTTCACCTCAAGGACGTAGCATCCTGAGGAAAGGGGAACTAAAGTTTATATGAATGGTCCAGTTCACATGACCAAGGTGGCCGGCATGGCTACAATAGCAAAAACCTTTAAAAATCTTCTTCTCTAGAACCAGGAGGCTTATGATTTTGAAACTTGGCATGAAACATCAGGCCCACCGGGGTCCAACTGGTGTTTTTCTTTTGCTCCGGAGTTAGTAGGTTATTCGGCGCCCAGGGATCTCCATCGTCGGGCAGCTTACTCAGTCTGTGAGTCTTTGTTTTTGATTCATCAGGATGTTTATCATGATTTATTTGTTTGTTCTTGATGATTCATTGACTAGTTAGAGATTCACCACGAGGACCGAAGAACTTACTAAATGTTATGAACCACTGCAGAAGCTGAGGGTGAGGTTAGGATCCTGTAAAACCGGTTTAAGCCCGCCAGTAACTTTGTGTTACTGATCGTTCCAAGGCGATACTTCTGTGGTGGTTCTTTTTGTTTTATGTCTTGGTGTTTAATATTTTTGTGCTGTTGGCGCCTTATGTATGTTTTCATATTTTTAATTAAGTTAAGGTAACTGAGTGGCCACCTATTGGGAAAATAGCTGCTCATTCGGCTTACGATATGTTTCATGGTATAAGTGCCTGATTGTTAGTTTGGTTTTTTCCCACCTCGGTTTTTGGAGTGGGAATCTCTTTCTGATTGCGCCTTTTCCTGATCTTTGCCTACTTGTACCTTTTTATATAAATCATGACCCTGGGATGACCTTGATCTATTTTACTGCATAGGTGGCCCATGCATTTGAAATGGGAAAATTGTCAAAATGTGTTTTGAAGGGAAACACTTAAAGGAAATGGGCAAATGGACTGAAGATTTATGATTCTATCTTCATATACTGAGTCGATCAATTTCTGATCATCATCCCGGGTGTTGGGTGGGTGCTAAATTTTGAATTTAGCAAGATGGGGAGAACATTCGGGATGGGCCACAAAAACTATTTACAAGAAGCTAAACAGAGGTATACTAAAACGTATACCTTTGAACACCTGATCTAAATAAAGAGCCTTGAATTCTTTCTAATTTTCTTTCTATATATATTGCAGCACCCTCTCGCGAGGATTATGTGCAGGTACGCGCGTCAAAGAAAAGGTTGATAGAAGAAAGTTAAAATGAGTTTAGTAAGGCTAAAAAGTATGATAGTGTTAGAATGGAGAAGAAGTAAAAAGTTAAAAGCTGATAAAAACAACATATCCTGGATTTATGGCATAATGTGGTTAAGGCTGCAAATGACAGACCTGAACGTAGCCAGGTCTTCTGAAAGAACAGCAGAGGTCGGGGGGTTGTTCCACTGCACGATTGCCTAAGGGAAAATGAATATTTATAGCTGTTGCGTGGATCTGAATAAAGTGGTATGGGTGTGTAGTTCTTGTCATTCGGGTCTGTCTGTGGATGTAAGAGGGTCTGGATGGGGGGTCCTGGTATTCACTAATCACTAAAAATTTAGCCATTTATTCACTGTCATTAAAATTTTGGCTTATTCATTAAAATTTGCTCGATTATTCATTAAAATATTACTAGTCGCGCCTTCTTCGCCAAGCTAATAAGCATACACAAAAAGGTGTTCCCCACCTAAGACATCCCTTATCTCAAGCCACATGGACCGATTGTTTTAGCCTTTTAAATCTGTTGGGAGTATAATCCCCTCCACCTTAAATACTAAATACCCTGAATCTTTCTCCTCAATTATGAATACCAAAGGTTATTTAAGAAAAAAATGTAACATCAGGGGTAAAGGTGTAATAAAATGGTGTTTGTTTTATTTAGCAAACTAGGTAGCATAGGAGTAATATGTGATGTATGGATTTGTGCTTGCGCCTGACTGTACAATACAATTCATTAATGCCTTTAATATCGAGCGAGCGAAGCGAGCGAGGAAAAAAAATATGTAGTGCCATTTAAATTGTCAGATGGATTGGCATTAACATTCTTTGTGGTGCCTTATTTCTGATTGCAAAATGCACTATAATTATGGTCTGTCATATAAGACACAAAGATGATGTCCATCCACAGAAAATATTATCATTATAGGATTGGAACATACATTATAAGGACAAAGTGGGGTAATAGAATAAAAAGAAAATACATATACATAAGCAAACGAAACAGTGAAATAGTATCTGGCTCAGTAAACATCCAGGATGATTTATTTTTCTCTGCATTCAAATGACACATTTTCAATTGGCCCATGAGGTGAGTCCCTACATGCTTGGCTTCCAGACATATGTATTTCCAAACATTCCAAAAATGAAATTCTGGAATGTCAGGGAGGCCATCTAAGACCATTCCATAGCCAAATTTTAGCATATTCATTATTCTTTAAAATGTTATTATTCACTATTCATTATATTATTCTGCTATTCATTAAAAATTTACATATATTCATTATTTTTAGGACCTCATTATTCACTAATCATTAAATTTTTTGCTCTTTATTCACTCTCATTAAAAAAATTAGGCCATTTTTAATCATTATACCCCATCCAGACCCTCATGTAAGATGGTAGTGGTATCTCCACCAAACCATGTACTATTTTATAGAACATTATGAGCCGGGCATCTGCACGTCTTTGTTCTAATGACCTCCATCCTAGGGTATTGATCATCTGAGTCACACTACTGTATGAAGAGTAGTCATGGGTGACCCAGCGTACTGCCCTGCGCTGGACAGCCTCGATCTTATTTATGTTTTTGTCAGTATGAGGGCTCCATACAGGGGAGGCATACTCTACTTGAGGCCTAACAAGAGTTTGATATGCTGTTTGACGTATACCTTTATGTTTGGTGCGTATATTTCTACGTAAGTAGCCCGGTGTCTTATTTGCTTTGGTGGTCACATTTTGGATATGGTTGGTCTAGCTTAGTTTATTACCTATGTCAATTGTCAAGGCCCAGATACTTTGCATGTTCTACTGCCTCTAGGATTTGGCCATGTAGAATATTTTGGGTTTTGATGGGATTAGGGGATTTACTGATGTGCATGACTTGGCACTTGCTAGGATAGAAGTGCATTTCCCAAGTCTTTTCCCAATGTTCGAGTTTTATGAGGTCCTGCTGAAGGGTGTGGGAGTCATCTTTGCTGGTTACTGTCACATACACAGCAGTATCGTCAGCAAATAGTCTGACCTGTGAAGTTATCTTGTCGGGCAGGTCATTTATATAAAGTAGAAAAAGGATCGGTCCACTTGGACCGATCCTTGGGGTACCCCCGACGTGACCTGAATCTCAGACGATTTTTCCCCTTCAAGAGCCACACACTGTGAACGTCCGAGTAGGAATGCCCTAATCCAGCTGAGAATGTTTTGAGTTATCCCATGCTGGTGGAGCTTGAAAAGTACCTTGGTGTGTGGCTAACCTTGTCAAAAGCCTTGCTGAAGTCCATGAGAATTAGGTCAGCAGTCTTTGATGAGACCACTGAAGGGGGAAGACTATTCCATAAAGGGATAGTCCGTGGGAAAAGAGAATTCTTCAGAGCATCACTATAGGACATATATCTTGTGTATTGTGAATCATGGGATGCCCTGGTACTCCTTAAGTTGGGTGCTGGGGTCAGATATCTATCTTTATCAAGAGAAACTGTACCGGAGTGAATTTTGTAACAGAAAGTTAGGGAGGATTCTGAAAAAAAAAAAAAAAAAAAAACAGAGGACCAATGGTCCTGTAAACGCTCACCTGAGATCTGCTGTATATACTGATGTTATAGAAAATAGTCCCAGTATAGGGGCAGATGAAGCCCTTGGGCCATTATTTTTTCAGAATAATCAATATACTGTCCATACAAGTTTTTCCCTTCAAATGACATTTTAACAGTTTACCCATACATAGGCAAGCCATGTTGACCTTGCCTTAAATAGGTCAAGGTCATCACAGGGTCATGATTTATATAAACATTGTAGTACTTGAGTCATCAATGCTTCATGCCAAGTTTCTTCGAAATCGGTCCACCGGTTCCGGAGAAGAAGATTTTTGAAGGGTTTATACCATATATGGGCATGGCGGCCATCTTGGTCATGTGACCTTGATTATTTATATACACATTGATTCCCCCATTCTATAGATGCTTCACATGAAATTTGGCTTTGATTGGCCAAGCGGTTTCAGAGGAGAAGATGTTTGAATATTATGGTAATATATATGTATAATGCCCCGGGGCTGGGGCAAATGAGCCCCTTAGGTCCATTTTTTTTTCAGAATCATTAATGTTCAGTCCTACTGCCCATTTCCTGCAAGACATTTACTTTAAATGACATTTTAAAAGCTTTCCCCATTCAAATGCATTGGCGACCTATGTTGACCTTGCTGTAAAATAGGTCAAGGTCATCCAAAGGTCATAATTTATAAACACATTGTAGTACTTTAGTTCCCAATGCTTCATGCCAAGTTTCGTTGAAATCGGTTCATTGGTTCAGGAGAAGAAGAATTTTAAAGGGTTTTTACCATATATGGGCATGGCGGCCATCTTGGTCATGTGACCTGGATTATTTATAAACACATTGATTCCCTCTTCCCATAGATGCTTCCTATAAAATTAGGCTTTGATTGCCAAAGTGGTTTCAGAGAAGAAGATCTTTGAATATTTTTGTAATATACATGTATATTGCCCCGGGGTGGGGGCAGACCAACCCCTGGGGTCCAAATTTTGTTCAGAATTACCTACCTTCAGTCCATTTGCCCATTTTCTGCAAGATTTGCCTTTCAAATGACATTTTAACAAATTTCCCCATTCAAATGCATGGGCGATCTATATTGACCTTGCCGTAAAATAGGTCAAGGTCATCCAAAGGTCATAATTTATAAACACATTGTAGTACTCTAGTCCCCAATGCTTCATGCCAAGTTTCGTTGAAATCGATCCAGTGGTTCCGGAGAAGAAGAATTTTGAAGGGTTTTTACCATATATGGGCATGGCGGCCATCTTGGCCATGTGACCTGGATTATTTATAAACACATTGATTCCCCCTTCCTACAGATGCTTCCTATAAAATTGGGCTTTGATTGGCCAAGCGCTTTCAGAGAAGAAGATCTTTGAAAATGGTGGACGACGACGGACGGACGACGGACGACGGACGGACGCCGGATCATGGCCATCCTATAAGCTCACCTTGTGAGCCTAACGGCTCAGGTGAGCTAAAAAAGAGACACTGTACCGGAGTGAATCTTGTAAAAGTAAGTTAGTTAGCATTCTGAAAAAAAATGGACCCTAGGGGCTGGTCAGCCCCCAGTCCCCCACCCTGTGGCAATATACATGTATATCACCATAATAGTCAAAGATCTTCTCTGAAACCGCTTCGCCAATCAAAGCCAAATAAATTTGATATTCCCTCTTCCCATAGATGCTTCCTATAAAATTAGGCTTTGATTGCCAAAGTGGTTTCAGAGAAGAAGATCTTTGAATATTTTTGTAATATACATGTATATTGCCCGAAGTGATTTTTGTGGGGTGGGTGGAATAGTTTGTCTTTTTGTTATTCACTGCCTTTTATGGGCGCATTTCATGTATCCATTGTCAAATGTTATATGATTTGCAAATAAAGTTGAGTTGAGTTGAGTTGATATGAGGCAAAAATGGCGGGAGAAGAACCTTTCTTGATGGAGAGAAACGACTCTTATTATACGGAATTCAGACTTCGGTTACTCGTGAAACCTGTGAGTGAAAGGAAGGAAAAAAAAAAGTTGCGGTAATAATTCAGATCACTGCAGTCCCTACCAAGGAATGATATATGAATACATACATATTGTAATTATGTAGTATTTACACTCATGATTTTAATGCATAATTTTAGGACAAAATATTTCCTAAAATGCTAATCCAATACCCCACCCACTACTAAGAATCTAATTTCTCCAGGGGGCCAGGGACCAATTTCCCTCCTGGCGCACCCCCTAGTGAAGTATTGATCTGGTCGGCAAGCTACTCTATTGGTGACTGGAACTGCTACTTTCTCACCTTTTGTTTCATTAATGATTTGGTCGAGTGTACAACTCGGCTGAGGCTATCCGCAAGCCGGTCATGCCGATAACGCAGCTATCCACATGACGGTCTTGCCAATAAGCAGCATTATCGGCAAGACAGTTGTATGGATAGCCAGTGCTACAGGTATTGGCTATCGGCATGACGGGATTATGAGATTTTCTAACAAGCTTACATCATATGCATTAATATGAAATAAAGGCACGCTGCTTTATCTGCAAACACACACGGAAAACCGTATGCTGGGATTTTTTTGTCAATAAGTGTATCCAGCTATCCATTTTAGTAGACCTGAGTAAGTAGACCTTGTAGGTAAACCTAGGTAGGTAGACCTAGGTAAGTAGACCTAGGTAAGTAGACCCCGGACGTAGACCTTGGTAAGTAGACATAGTAGGTAGACCCAGGTAAGTAGACCTACGTAGGTAGACCTTGGGAAGTAGACCTAGGTAGGTAGACCTAGGTAAGTAGACTTTGGTAAGTAGACATAGATAGGTATGTATACCTTGGTAAGTAGACCTAGGTAGGTAGACCTAGGTAAGTAAACCTTGGTAAGCAGACGTAGATAGTTAGACCTTGGTAGGTAGAAATAGGTTAGTAGACATTGGAAGTAGACTTAGTATGTAGGTTTTGGTAGGTAGACCTTGGTAGGTAGACCTTGGTAGGTAGATATTGGTTAATAGACCTAGTAGGTAGACTTTGGTAAGTCGACCTAGGTGGGTAGACCTTGGTAAGTAGACTTGGTAAGTAGACCATAGAAGGTAGACCTTGGTAAACAGACCTTGGTAAGTAGACCCCGGAAGTGAGACCTTGGTAAGTAGACCTAGTTCGATAGACTAAGGTAAGTAGACCTAGGTAGATAAACCTTGGTAAGTAGACCTAGGTATGTAGACATTGGAAGTAGACCTAGGTATGTAGACCTTGGTAACTTGACCTTGGTAAGTAGACCTTGGAAGGTAGACCTAGATAGGTAGACTAAGACATAGGTAAGTAAACCTAGGAAAGGGAAACCTTGGTAAGTAGACCCAGGTAGTTAAACCTTGGTTAGTAGACTTAGGTAGGTAGACCTTGGAAAGTAGACCTAGGTAGGTAGACCTAGGTTGGTAGACCTAGTTAGGTAGGTAGACCTTGGTAGGCAGGTAGACCTTGGTAGTTAGGTAGACCTAGTTAGGTTTTTAGGTAGACCTAGGTAGGTAGCTCCCTTAAATGTTTTCCTTCTGTTCCTTCAAACCTCAAATATTGTCCCCCAAAAATAACCAGGCACGCTATTCACGGCGTAATTTCCGTCTGTTCGAAACGTCTCGATAATTTCGCCGGTTACCTGCTTTAGGTACACCTCGCAGACGCTTGTTTTTTCGAGCGTTTATATTGCCTTGTTGACTGGTTTGCTATAATACGAGGATTTTAACGGTGTAATTTCGAAAAACCAATCTTCATCGTCGTCTGCATATGTAAATTGTGTATTTATCTTATATTTTTACATTTTGGAAACAAATATGATCTGAAATAGGATATATGGAAATATGTTTGACAAAGAAAAATGTTCAGCCGAAAAAAGAAAGTACAAATTTCCCGACATCTGAACGACACATTGTCTGCGCATGCCGACAAAAATGTCTGCGCCCAACATTAATGGCCGCCTAACCGTCGGTTTTGTTCGGTAAGGTATGTAGATTTTTTATTCTAAATTTCTTACGTACGTTTATCCTAAAGCAAACACACATGTGTGTTTGCTATAAAACTATTAAAAGAATTTGCCATTAAATAAATTAATTATCTGTTTAGTTAAATACGTTTGAATTTAACATTTTTAGCTCAACTGCACAAAGTGCATATAGCTATTGTAGTCACCCCGGTCGTCCACGTTCCTGTTTCCATTTCAGTGCTTGTGCACATCACACTTATGCACCAGTCATTTGACTAATTAATTTGTAACCACTGCAACACCCCCCCCCCTCAACATGGAAGAGTGGGGGATAGCTGGGCTAAAGTGCAGGGCCAATCGGAACTGCCTCGTCCAATCAAAAATCAGACTCAAATGTGTATACAGGCGAATTACCGCACATGAATATGTATCAGATTTGTGTATTTTGTTAGGTTAAGTGCGGAAGAATTACATGTGTCGATAAATTTATTATTCTTGTGAGTTCAAGGCTTTATTTCAACGGTATAATAAAACAAACATTTTCCCAAGTTACGCCACAGTAACTGCATTTCTACAGCTTTATTTATGATATATTGTAACGGATAAATTCGATTGAATGTAATTCAATTTTTTTTTTTAAATGAAAATCGCAAGGTTTTCAAAAGATTTTATGACTGACTATGTACAGTTCCCGGACGATCGTAGTAGACATATGTCAAGGTTTACTGTTATATATAATATGAATGACATTAATGTATATGACCAATAGGAACAGGCGTGTCATTCATATTTATAAATTATAACGGAAAATCTGTGACAAAAATCTACTACGATTGTGCGGGGTCTATAAGAGGTAAATTGTTTCATTGTAGCTAACCGATTAACCGTAACTTGTTTACACAAAGACACATGTTATGAGCTGTTATGAAAACACATTGTTTGATCAGTCACCCCGAAAGTGTGGAAATTTATGGCATGTCTAATTGCATTGGGTCGACATCTTAATTTGAGTAATCCATTTCTTGATTGGAGATAATTGATTAATGGGAAGCCAAGATAAAGTGAGACATTTTCAAAATGATTTTTGGACGTCACACGGCAAAAAAATCTCATGTCTGGGAATCATTTCTTAGCAGAAATATGCGTCTGAGCCCAAGTTTTCTCGTCCCAGGACGCTGAATCTGGTGTCCTCGAGATCTCAGTGTAACATTGGTGTAAAATATAAATATGCTGTTGTAGTCAAGCAGTGTGCGCTTTTGCACGTTTTTCAGAAAAGACCAGTGTGTGCGCTTATTGGTCAGACCAGTGTCAGACCTGGTCGGAAATCCTGCAGACCGTTTTTTTTTCCTCGCATCGACTTAAATATGGTAAGGTAGCATAACTGGATTGGTGCATGTCTGTCACTTGTGCTGAAAACTTTAATCAGTATGTTTTGTACTGAAAAGAAGAACTTTTTGTGAGCTCATTGGAGCATCTGTGCTAAGTAGAACAAATACAATATGCCATTTCTATACACCTGCTAAGTTGATTATCATAGCCAATATTTATTTTCACATATACCTAAAGGAAACTTCCAACACATACAGTAAACAATTCCCTTTAAAAACTAGAAGTTTTCACTTCAGAGTTCAAACTGCAATATTGTGTCAGCTTTCTCTGAAAATAGCCATGCACAATCGTCAGATCTCCAAAATTGTTTGTAAATCGAATGTCTAGTTTTCAAGAAAATGCCAAAACAAAAGTGTATGCGTTAGAAGTTTCCTTTGGTGTATTATGAATGAACAATATTTGGTGTATTATGAATGAACAATATTTATTCCAGAACAAACATGTGATGTAATTTATCGACTGTCGACTACTATGGAGAAGGACAAGCCTGGAAAAGAGGATTCTGGGACAGCGAAAAACCAGCGCACCAGTGACAGCAGCAGCAGAGCCAATCAACAGAATCATGCTCAGTCTAGGAACCAGGGATCAGCCAATGGGAATACAGTGTCCTCCATGATTGCAAACAGCTCCCACTTGAGCTCTGTTGCAAATATTAATCCAATACAGGATCAGCCTAGAGATCGGGAAAGGTCGGAGTTGAGTTTGTGTTCGGGAGCAACAGCCTCTTCTTCTTCATTGACAGAACTTTCGGTGTTGTCAAGCAGCTCTAGTGGTGGCCACATTGCTCCAATTGTCCCGGTTTCGAGTGCCCCCATAGCTGCAGCACCGGTAGCCGGGCAGACAAACGCTCCCCATAACTGGCAGTCAACAAAGACTACAATCAAAGACAGACTGGCATATGTATTCAACACGGAGATCATGGGTGATATTCACTTTCTAGTCGGGAAACCACCAAATGTACAGCAAATACCGGCACATAAGTTTGTCTTGTCTGTAGGTTCGGCAGTGTTTGATGCTCAGTTTAATGGTCCTATGGCCACAAGGGACAGCGTGATAGAAATTCCTGATGTTGAACCATCAGCTTTCATTGCTTTGTTAAGGTTCTTGTATTCTGATGAAGTAACAATAGGTCCCGAAACTGTGATGACAACATTGTATACTGCCAAAAAGTATGCCGTGCCAGCACTTGAGAAAGCTTGTGTAGAATTTTTGAAGAGAAACTTGAGCAGTGATAATGCTTTCATGCTGTTGACACAAGCTCGACTTTTCGATGAGCCCCAGCTGGCTGCCCTGTGTCTAGAGTCTATAGACAAGAGTACTTCGGAAGCTTTAAATGCAGATGGATTTACAGATATAGATCATGAAACCCTGTGCGCTGTGTTAGAAAGGGATACCCTGGGTATTCGCGAATGTAAACTTTGTGCTGCTGTATTTCGCTGGGCGGAAGCGGAATGTCTGAGAAGAAACCTTCAGCCGACACCGGAGAACCAACGACACGTTCTTGGACGTGCCCTACAACTGATCCGATTTCCTCTCATGAGTATTGAAGAATTTGCGGTCGGGCCAGCACAGAGTGGTATCTTGGAAGACCGTGAAGTGGTTCAGCTTTTTCTCTACTTTACGGTCAACCCAAAGCCATCAATCCACTTTCAGGTAAGTATTAATTTATGCCAAGTAAACATGTTAAAGGTAGTATCATTATATTTTCTAATGTTTACAAAATCATTGCGTTCTCGAAGATTTATTAACCAGATTTTGACAAATGAGACAGCAAGACAAAGATTAGAGCCTCTTTTCACTATATTAATAGCACAGAGATTGATACAAATAAATTTTAACAATCCCAACCAAGACACCATGTGGGAAAGAAAGCGCAAAACACCACATAAATGTTATGCATGGAGAGCAAGACAACTAGTTCTGAGCTGTTTTCAAACAATGTAACCATCCGTCTAGCCACAACCAGATACAAAGAAGACGAAAACAACAGAGAGGTTAATTAAAAAAAAACAACAAAAAAAAACTAAATAGAACTTGAAGATAATCTCGTAGCAATCCTTCTACAGTCCGAATCTAAAATTTCCAACGTGGCTGTACAACACAGTTTATGGTCACTTTTCACAGTTTGTAGGTTGGTCTAAAGGCTATGTGTTATGTCATTAAGTTAGACGCATTGACTCCCTATAGTACTGGGCCCAGTTGTTCAAAACTAACGACGTCTTTAGTTAACGTTTCGTTAAAATTTCAAACATCAATATTACAAATACACTGTTATTTTTTGTTGAAAAAAAGTGAGAATCCTTTGCACTGCAAAGGATTCTCACATTTTTTCAACAAAGAATAACAGTGTATTTGTTACTTTAGCTGATATTTACTTAACAAATTTATGTCTTAACGACATCGTTAAGCTAACGATGCTTTGAACAACTGGGTCCTGGTATCAAGACCCATGAAGCAGTGTATCTATAAACTATGAAAGAACCACTCCTTTCTACTGATGAAAAATTGAGTCATTGTTATGTTGTAGGATGTACCACGATGCTGTTTGACTGGGAAAGAGCAAGTAGTGAGCAGGTTTTGCCAGATAGAAAGTCGCTGGGGTTATAGTGGTACCAGTGACAGAATCAGGTAAGCTGAACAAGCCGTGAGCAGGTTTTGCCAGATAGAAAGTGATAGAATCAGGTAAACTGTTTGACTGGGAAAGAGCAAGTAGTGAGCAGGTTTTGCCAGATAGAAAGTCACTGGGGTTATAGTGGTACTAGTGACAGAATCAGGTAAGCTGTTTGACTGGGAAAGAGCAAGTAGTGAGCAGGTTTTGCCAAATAGAAAGTCACTGGGGTTATAGCGGTACTAGTGACAGAATCAGGTAAGCTGTTTGACTGGGAAAGAGCAAGTACATGTAGTGAGCAGGTTTTGCCAGATAGAAAGTCGGTGTGGTTATAGTGGTACCAGTGACAGAATCAGGTAAGCTGTTTGACTGGGAAAGAGCAAGTCGTGAGCAGGTTTTGCTAGATAGAAAGTGACAGAATCAGGTAAACTGTTTGACTGGGAAGGAGCAAGTCGTGAGCAGGTTTTGCCAGATAGAAAGTCGTTGGGGTTATAGTGGTACTAGTGACAGAATCAGGTAAGCTGTTTGACTGGGAAAGAGCAAGTAGTGAGCAGGTTTTGCCAGATAGAAAGTCGGTGTGGTTATAGTGGTACCAGTGACAGAATCAGGTAAGCTGTTTGACTGGGAAAGAGCAAGTACATGTAGTGAGCAGGTTTTGCCAGATAGAAAGTCGGTGTGGTTATAGTGGTACCAGTGACAGAATCAGGTAAGCTGTTTGACTGGGAAAGAGCAAGTCGTGAGCAGGTTTTGCTAGATAGAAAGTGACAGAATCAGGTAAACTGTTTGACTGGGAAGGAGCAAGTCGTGAGCAGGTTTTGCCAGATAGAAAGTCGTTGGGGTTATAGTGGTACTAGTGACAGAATCAGGTAAGCTGTTTGACTGGGAAAGAGCAAGTAGTGAGCAGGTTTTGCCAGATAGAAAGTCATTGGGGTTATAGTGGTACTAGTGACAGAATCAGGTAAGCTGTTTGACTGGGAAAGAGCAAGTAGTGAGCAGGTTTTGCCAGATAGAAAGTCGCTGGGGTTATAGTGGTACCAGTGACAGAATCAGGTAAGCTGTTTGACTGGGAAAGAAAAAATCAGGAGCAGGTTTTGCCAGATAGAAAGTCACTGGGGTTATAGTGGTACCAGCGACAGAATCAGGTAAGCTGTTTGACTTCGAAAGAACAAGTCGTGAGCAGGTTTTGCTGGATAGAAAGTCGCTGGGGTTATAGTGGTACATGTACCAGTGATAGAATCAGGTAATACATTTTGCATATGCGAAAACTGTGGCGCAGATCAGCTTCGCAGTAACTGCGAAGCTGTTCAGTGCTTTGTTTTCTCTACTTGGATAGTACAATTCCTCTTCTTTCCAAATCCAAAATTTCCAGTCACTAGCTATCTTCTATGCTTGTACAGCTTGGAAATACTTGTATGCTTCAATCGATTAAGTGTCAAAGCATAAGTCAGGTGAGCTATGCTGTCCTGCGACAGCATTTATTTTGGCTTTGTTAACATGGTCATGATACACCTTTTGTTGTGATGTATTTTCAGATTTATGGTGAACAGAAGAATATTTGTGGTTGGTTTCGGACTCTATGGAAGCATACATGGTCCAACAGAATATTCTGTCAACATACAGGTATGATGTACAGAAAAATAAGATTAAATTGCAGGAATGGATATGTTTCAATTTAAAATGCCAATCACCCGCAATCAGGGAAGAAATGCACAACACAAGTCTTCAGGTTTTGAAGATTTGGTAATGAAAGTATTTGAGCCACGTCATGAGAAAACCAACATTTTGCACATGCGAAAACATAGGTGCAGTAACTGCAAAGCTAATAAGCGCCTTTGTTTTCGCTACATGGATAGTACAGTTCCTGAATCCTCTACTTTCAAAATTCGAAATTTCTAGCCATCTTCTGTGCTTGTACTGGTCAGTTTGTGTCGAACCTGACTTAACAGCTGATCAGTGCCTTTGTTTTTAGCTCGACTGCACGAAGTGCATAGAGCTATTGCAGTCACCCCGGTCGTCCACGTTCCCGTTCCCGTGTGCGTTCCCGTTCCCGTGCGCGTCACACTTGCGTTAAAGTTTTCTAGAAGTCCATATCTTGACAACCACTCGTCAGAAAGCATTCATACTTGGACCATAGATACCCTGTAGGGTTAGCTTTCATTCCATGGCATCGGGCCCCTGGGTCTAGGCCAGGGGGTGGGGCTGGAGGTTAAAATCTAGAACACCTTCAAAAATGGCAATTCTTGTGTTAAAGTTTTCTAGAAGTCCATATCTTGACAACCACTCATCAGAAAGCATTGATACTTGGGCCATTGACACCCTGTAGGGTCGGCTTTCATTCCATGGCATCAGATCCCTGGGTCCATGCCAGGGGGTGGGGCTAGAGGTTAAAATCTAGAACACCATTAATAATAATGGCTTTTCTGTGATATAGTATTCTAGAAGTCTATATCTTGAAAACTTTTTATCAGAGGGCTTTCATACTCGGACCATAGGTACCCTGTAGGGTTGAGTGTCATTCCATGGCATCGGGCCCCTGGGTCCATGCCTGGGGGGTGGGGCTGGAGGTTAAAAACAAGAACACTAAAAAATAGATGTACTGCTGTGTAACTTTTACAAGGAGGCATATCTTGACAACAACTTATCATAAAGCATTCATACTTCATACACTTTAGGTTCCATGACATCGGACCTCTGGGTCGGAGTCAGGGGGGCGGGGCTAGAGGTCAAAATCTAGAACTCCCCGATTTTTTTTTTCTTTTTATTTCTTAATAGAAACAACTTAGGAGGATGGTTGGTCATTCATCTTTTGACTTTGTGACACTGACTTGTGTGTCATGACGGTAAGGGTCGGTTGACCTACTTTCCATGGTTCAGTGATTTTGCCTTATATCTTGACACTCAATTAGTATATTTTCTTACTTCTTTCAGATTATGAGTTAGTACGACCAGGCCTTTGACCCCAACTTACTTATAGGTCACTGTGACCTAATTTCACGGTTCAGTGATTTTGTCTTATATCTTGACACTCAATTAGTATATTTTCATACTTTTTTCAGATTATGAGTGAGTATGACCAGACCTTTGACCCCAATATACTTATAGGTCACTGTGACCTAATTTCACGGTTCAGTGATTTTGCCTTATATCTCGGTACTCAAATGGTTTATGAACAAACTTCTTTCAAAGTATGTTTGCGTATGACAAGACCTTTGACCCTGAAGTAGTCCCATGTCACTGTGACCTAATTTCACGGTTCAGTGATTTTGCCTTATATCTTGACACTCGATTAGTATATTTTCATACTTTTTTCAGATTATGAGTGAGTATGACCAGACCTTTGACCCCAATATACTTATAGGTCACTGTGACCTAATTTCATGGTTCAGTGATTTTTGCCTTATATCTTGGTACTCGAATGGTTTATGAACAAACTTCTTTCAAAGTTTGTTTGCGTATGACAAGACCTTTGACCCTGAAGTAGTCCTAGGTCACTGTGACCTAATTTCATGGTTCAGTGATTTTGCCTTATATCATGACACTCAAGTAGTATATTTTCATACTTTTTTCAGATTATGAGTGAGTATGACCAGACCTTTGACCCCAATATACTTATAGGTCACTGTGACCTAATTTCACGGGTCAGTGACTTTGCCTTATATCTCGGCACTCAAGTGGTTTATGAACGAACTTCTTTCACACTATGTTTGGGTATGACAAGACCTTAGACCCTAAAGTAGTCCTAGGCCAATATGACCTAATTTCGCGCTTCAGTGATTTTCCTTTATATCTCGGCACTCAATTGGTATATGAACATACTTCTTTCACGATATGTATGAGTATGACAAGACCTTTGACCGTAAAGTATTCCTGGGTCACTGTGACCTAATTTCATGGTTCAGTGATTTTGCCTTATATCTCGACCCTCAGTTGGTATTTTTTCATACTTCTTTCTGATTATGAAATATGAATGAGTATGACCACACCTTTAACCCAAACATACTTATAGGTCACTATGACCTAATTTCATGGTTCAGTGATTTTGCTTTATATCTCAACACTGAATGGGTATATTATCATTTTTCTTTCACATTATGAGTAAGTATCACTAGACCTTTGACCCTGCAATACTTATAGGTCAGTGTGACCTTTTTTCACGGTTCAGTGATTTTGCCTTGTGTCTTGGCACTCAGTTGGTATATGAACACACTTCTTTCACAATATGAGTGAGACCTTTAAATCTTAGGTAGTTATAGTTAACTTTCATGGTTCAGTGATTTTGCCTTATTGCATCAAGGCAAAAAGATGTATGAGCATAATGCTTTGGGTTACTGGTTGGGTTTGACCTTATGTTTGACAAAGGTCAGAAGCAGTCGAGCACGCTGTCCTGCGACAGCTCTTATTCTCTCTATAGATAGTTCAATGTGTCTTCTTTCTAAATCTGAAATTTCAAGCTTCTAACTATTTTCTGTGGACGTACAGTCTAGTTTGTGTCTAATCGGTCTGAAACCCAGATTGTTGGTTCTCTCACGTGACGGCTCATTTGTCAGTTGCTGGTGAAAGATGTGACATTGTGCACATGAGCTGCGACACGAGTAAACCGGTCTTTGGGGTTTACAACCAGATCCGACACAAAATGACCTGTACAATAACAGGAGATTAGATGCTTGAAACTTTGTATACATATAGAAGAGGAGCTACTATTTGTGTATCAAAAACAAAGACACTGATCAGCTGTGCAGTTACTGCACAGCTTAACTGAGCCTTTGTTTTCACATATATGCAGCGATCCGTTTTTCTTATGATGTGCGGCTCACATAATATGAGCCGCCTCGTGGGAAAACCAACAATGTGGTTTCAGAACAGGTCGGACACAAACCGGCCTGTGTAAGCACAGAAAAGAGCTAGAAGCTTGAAATTTCGGATTTAAGTAGAAGAGGAATTGTACTATCCGAGTAGCGAAAACAAAGACGCTGATCAGCTTCGCGGTTACCGCGAAGCTGATCTGCGTCTTTGTTTTCGCATATGCAGATTGTTGGTTTTCCCATGAGGCGGCTCATATGTGTCTTCGGGGTTTCCAACCAGGTCTGACACAAAATGACCTGTACATTCATAGAAGGAGGTTAGATGTTTGAAACTTTGTATACATGTACAAGAGGAGCTGTTATCCGTGTAGCAAAAACAAAGGCTCTGATCGGCAGTGTAGTTACTGCACAGCTGAACTGCGCCTTTGTTTTTGCATACATAGAAATCTGGTTTTCTCATGGGGCTCACTTAGTATGGGTATTCTGCCCCAGTGATGCTTGAAGAGAGTGATTACTGATCAGAGTGAATGACTGTCATGACATAACCTTTCATAGAGCAATAAACAATAGGTTGAATAAAGATTTTATGTTTGGGATTAAGGAAAAAGAGGGCTTTAATTTGCTAGGAAAAACAAGGTGCTTATCAGCTTTGCTTTATCAGAACACAGTTCATGTACAGGCCTCATAAAATGCTATCTTTGTGGTCAAAAGAAACAGACTGTGTTATAAGTGCATCGTGTCATAATGAGGTTACTTACTATATAGACATACAGTAAAATAATTAATTTGGGAGTCATGACATGACCATGTTATATTGAAAACCGCATTATAAGGAAGTGTGTTATAATGATGTTGAAATGTAATACAAACAGCCAGTCAATGTCATGTATGAAGTTGTATTGTAACGTAGCTCTATTCTCTTTTTTGGGGGGAAGGTGACAGCTTAGGGGTAAAGAGCAATACTTAAGATGAAGAGGTCCTGGATTCGATACATACCTCTACCAAAAACTACCAAGTAGTGTCCTTGAGCAAGACACTTGACGCTCCTCTGAGTACTGGTTAACCCCAGAGAAGTGATGGCTACCTACATAACTGAAAACAAAATTGACATGGTTTTTAAGCCATAACCAAACCAGGGCCCAGTACTTGTTGAGGTTGCTCTCTTTTATTCGGGAATGCAGGTTCATTGTATTAGCGTCAGTGAGCATATATGGGTTGGGGGCTGTGGGCCTAGGGGTGTCGGGGAGCTACCAGCCAGGGGTATACGTGCCTCTCAAGGCACTTTTTCTAGTTGCAGAACTATTTATTGAGTAGTGTTTGACGTTTCTTGTGAGTTTTGTCCTAATCCTTTATTTTGATTGGTTGCTGGGGCCCCATAAAGGGCAAAATTTGAAGAAAAAAAAAACATTCCAAAATCTTCTCCTCAGAAACTGTCAAGTGGAAGAATCCTGTACTTTGTATACATGTTCCTGACAGTAGCCTCTATATAATTTGTGTTTTTATTCCAGTCGGATAAGAACTCTGGTTGCTATGGTAACTTTAAGTTTCCATAGACTTATAATGGGAAAAGTGGAAATTAGCTATTTTTCTGGTGCAATTGCAGATATTTGAATTTTGTTTTTGAAGAAATGTTTAGGGCTATTCCAGTTGAACATAGGTACCCCGGGAAGACGGCACTTTAATAAACTTCTATCGTAGGGTCCTTCTTTGGTTAAAATACTTCTGTACGTGGTGGGAGTTGGAGAAAAATTGCTTCTATAGGAGGTGGGGTATTTTTTCGTGTTGAAAATCGGTTCTAAGGTGTAAAATTCAATGCAATGCATAGAAGCAAATTAAATAGACTAAAAACCTTTCGTTCGCCCGATCCGACTTCGATTTTTTCCTGTGAGAGTGCATCGTCGCTGACAGCGCTTCACGCACTGACCTGTTGCAGTTGGCCAATGGGATCTGGGAAATTCATGCGGGATGCCCCAGCTATCTTCGTGTGTCGGCTGTAGCCAAAATCGGCTATATCCCACAATTCAAAGCGTCAAATGCGAGAGATTAAGATGAGGTACCGTCTGATCTCGCGAGAATGGTGAGAGTGCTCTCTATCACGCTTGCGCTGGTGACGTGTGCAAAAAAACTGAATCAGGAAATTGTCAGCGATTGAGGTTGTTTTTTGGCATTTTAAGCCTAGAAAGGGCATTTGAACCGGGATTTTGGTCAGAAATCACAATTACAGACCTGTCGAAAGCTAAAATGGCGGCTCATTGATGAATTTAATGATGTTTAGACACAAAACGTAGCGATATACTGACTTGTATCGCTCTCCCAAAGCAAGTATTAGCTTTTTGGAAAATGCAACATAGTGTTTTTTGAAGCCTGAAAAATGGCGAAAAAGCGATTTTTTTGCAAAAAAAAAAACCACAAACAAACTCAGTGGCACACGGTATTGGAAAAAAAATAAATCTCAGCATGATAACGGTTAAGAGTGACGTTACACATATAATTAATTGGATATAGCCCATTGTTGAAAATAGGCACAATAATCATGAAAGCTAATGAGATTCAAACAAGCTTCCTTGTCCACATGGCTTGCTGATCAGGATGATAAAATGAAGATATATTTTTAAAAAATAGGTATTCAATCTTTATTATTATAGTGAGAACATTATTTTAATGACTTTTGACAAAAATCACACAATACAGTTCCGTAAAACAGCAATACAAAAATTTACTTCTGTTCCTAAAAAATTCCCTCTTAATTTACTTCTATCCGTATTAAATTTTGCTTCTGTAGGAGGGTGTTTTATTGAAATGAACGGTTCTGTAGGTGGCTCAGTCGAGATGAAATTCACTTCTATAGGTGGAGGGTCAAAATTCAAAGTGCCTTCTTCCCCCCGTACTTATGTTTTACTGGAATAGCCCTTATTGAGTAGTGCTCTACGTTTCTTATGATTTTTGTCCTAATCCTTTACTTTTGTTTTGTTGATGAGGACCCATAAAGGGCAAAATTTAAAAAAAACATTCAAAAATCTTCTCCTTAGAAACTGTCTACAGCATGAAAAGGTAAAAGTTGACAATGATCAGGAAACGGCACAATCAGAAAGCAACTCCCACTCCAGAAAGCAACGGGTGGAAAAAAAAAACAAATAGACAATTATGTACTTATACTAAGGATTGTATACCATAATATTCAAACATGTTTATTGGTATATGCAGCAGATCTCAGGTGAGCGTTTACAGGACCATTGGTCCTCTGGTTTTTATTTTTGATCCAAAACATAGATTGTGGGTAATCATTAGAACCATCTTGGCGAGGTCTTTCTAAAGTGTGGCCACAATCAATGTTTTTAGCAAAAATGTGGAAAATACATGTATTGAAAAATTTCAACTAATTTATTTTTTTCATTTTCAATGCAAGGATCAGAAAATAAAAGAATTTGCACTTTTTGGGCCTAGTACTGTAATGTCTTAACAGACGGCAACCCTCTTAGATGCCATATTGAATTGTGCGAGTTGCCCAAGGATGCCAAGGTGGCATCATGTGGATTCTTGTTTCTGAAGGTGTTGGCTATCATAATCAGTCAAAACATTTTCTATATACCCCAAATCCAGGTCCACCTCAGATTCTACCGGACTATCTTGTCTTTTTTCAGATTCTCCAATCTGATAATGGTAAAGTTGTTGGAGCCAATGATACCAGTTTTCAGTGTGATGGATCCAACTCAACGTTTCGTGTCATGTTTAAAGAACCGGTGGAAATACTGCCAAATACCAGCTACACTGCTTGTGCAACATTGAAGGTAAAGTTGGGTTGTCAAGTTGAATTGTTTACGAGCCATATTGTGAGGAAACCTGTTCAGGGTCCCAAACTTGGCTAAAAAGGCATAGAAAAGGATTCTCACATTTTTTCAACAAAAAATAACAGTGTATTTATAATATTGCTATTTGAAATTTTAATGAATCTTTAACTAACGACATCGTTAATTTTGAACAACTGGGCCCTGTGCTCTTGGGTTTGGTCTTGGGGTTCTTTAGTCATTTGCTGAGACCATTTACTGAGGTCTTGTCTCGGCATGATCATAGCTGTTAGTGGGGCGTTAAACCCTAACTCAACAACAGCTTTCTTATTTCTCCATGACAGGTGAGCCGTGTCTTGAGAAAATCAACATTTTGCATATGTGATAAAAAAGGTGCAGTAACTGCACTACTGTTCAGCACCTTTGTTTTCGCAATATAGATACTGCAGTCCCTCCCCAACGTATATCCAAAATTTCAAGCACAGGCTTTCGTGGCACGAAACAATCCATTGTTTATTTACATTTTTACCGATATCGCCATTAAAGATATATTGCGGATATAGGTAAAACTGTAAGAATTGTTTGCGACAGAATATCATGGCTCACCTGTAGCATTCTTGTAGTGACTGTACAGACTGGTTTGTGTCGGACCTGGTCGGAAACCTCTAAGACCGTTTTTCTCGCTTCAATGCTCATGACATTTATTTGTTCCAGGGTCCGGATTCTTTCTATGGCTCCAAGGGTTTGCGGAAGGTCACACATGAGTCCGTGTCGAGTGGCAAGGTGACGTTTCAGTTCCACTACGCAGCTGGAAACAACAACGGTACCTCTGTGGAAGACGGACAAGTCCCCGAGATAATTTTCTACACATAGATAAGGAGCGATAATGGTAGCAAGTGGGCATTCACTAGGCCCCAAAAAGACCAAATAATTTAAGTAATTGATGATCGTTGAGATAAATTTTGCTACCAAGTCCTAAAAATCTGTGTACCCAGTAAGTGGTGGCTTTATCTTGTGGCTGAAAAATTGTTGCCTGGAATGTTATGTTCAGCCATAAACAAACCAAATCATCCTGATCTGATCATAGCTGTTTCAATGTTTGGAAACAAAAGTCTGTGTTTGCTATCATTTGTGTGTACATCATACAAAGAGAGCAGTTCGGACTGCACATAATTTCGGAAATCACGCATTGCTATTTCTATATTAAAGAAAAATTTTTTTACACATATCCTATCATATGCAACATATGAGCCGCCTCATGTGAAAACCAACAATCTGCATATGCGAAAACAAAGACGCAGATCAGCTTCGCGGTAACCGCGAAGCTGATCAGCACCTTTGTTTTCGCTACTCGGATAGTACAATTCCTCCTCTTCTTAACTCCAAAATTTCAAGGTTCTAGCCTGCTTCTGTAGCTGTACAGCCCGGTTTGTGTCAGACCTGTTCGGAAACCACATTGTTGGTTTTTCCACGAGACGGCTCATATTATAGTCACTCTGTAGCAATATTTTGTTTCTTTGAAATATTTGTCAACATCTAGAACACTTTGGAACTTTAAAGTAAACGAAGTGTTCTTGCGACCAGATGAAAACATGAAAGTTTTTATAATTAAACAATTAATAATGTCTGGTGCATATAAAAGGATAGGTGAAATATTTCACAAATAACAAACAGCACCACAAATTTTCTGAACTTAAGTTTAGTCCGAACTTTTAAATTTACCTGTGACATCACTAACGTGTACACAAATGATAGCTTACACAGAGTTTGTTTCCCATCAGTGTGTTTATTGAAAGATTAAGCACTAACAAAGTACCCAAAATGTTTGAATTTTTTGTGAAAATTAAGGATATTTGTTTGTTTAGGTATGAGGTATACAATGTTGACATGGTATTGTGACACTTCTAATGAGTGCCAACAACAAGATTTTAATCTTTTCAGTGTCTGTTTATTAATGAACATTATTGCATAAATGTGTCACACGATATTAACAGCCGTTTATTAATGGAGAGAAAGCCACGCATTAATATTACCATTCACGCGCGCACATGCTGTTAATACATGGCTTTTACTTATGCTCGTTACTGGGCGCCAGGCAAAGCACGTGCTAATAAGGTCTGCCCGGAACGAGCTTAAAAATGAAAACTTTTATGCATATGAAAATGTGTCCGCCCGGAACGAGCATAAAAATGAAAACTTTTACGCATATGAAAACATGATGAGGCTGTAAAATATAGTACACCATTATTTCTTTTGTTTTCTGCAGAATTTATGCAATAATAGTGATCAAAATTGATTTTGTCATTCATCAACATTCGCTAGGTCCCTTGGGGAGTGTTGAAAACCGAGGTCTACCCTCGGTTTTCAACACCCCTCGAGACCTAGCGAATGTTCATGAATGGAAAATCATGTTTAATCCCTATAATGTTGTTCTAAATAAGGATGTAAAGCCTTTATACAATAAGTATAAGACTGCAGAACATGCTCATTTTACTATCAATCTCGGTGTTCATCTCATTTCTCATTTTTTGCCAGAAAATTGTATAATACATTAAAGCCCCTCATGAGGCTGTCCATTTTGTAGTGTCTCATCGAGGATTTTACTGTATGCTGTTGATATATACAGTGGTGTTATGGCTAAAAACCCAAATTAGCCGTTTTAACGGCTAATTTGTTAACGGCTAATTGTAAAATTTTGCGGCGAAATTGTGTGAAAAATAAAAGTCAGCGCGGAATTTCGCCGCGAAATTCCGCCGCGAAATTCCGGATTTCGCGGCGAAATTTCGCGGCGGAACACGGCGAAAAAGTATACCTGTCATTATGCATAAAAATCAATTGACCTGTGTTTCGCGGTGTTTCGCGGCGAAAAAAATTTTTTTTTTATTTTTTGTGTTGTTTAAGTTTAATTTCAATTTGGATGTTTATCATTTCGAGTCGTGTCAATATTTGTTTTTGTTTCAATTTTGTCTAATTATCGTTTAAGTCCCGACAGTCACAATAGTTTTGTTTATTTTTTTTTAATTTGTATGCATGTATTTCTTTTCAAGTCGTATAAATATTTGTTTTCCTTGCAATTTAGTATGATAATCATTTAAGTTACGTGTTTTATTCGTGTCTTAGCTGCTTTGAAGTTTCTGAGACCATAATTTTCGGCTTTGAGTTTATTTTCATGCTTCTTTTTCAGATTCATCAGACTTACCCGATAATATTAGATCCTATTATCTACCTTAATAAACAGAACAAAAGCTTATAGCGGCGTTAGCAATTTTTATGGGATGATTGCCCACAGATTGGTTTGTTTGTATTGAGGCTGAACGTCCCAGTCACCATTTTGTCAGACATGTCAGGACTGAGCTGCCGTTTCCTGTGTATTAAGAAGTACTGTGGGTAGTTAATGTGCCTTACATGGTGTCGCCAGTACGGATCGAACTCATGACCTCTCGATTCGGAGTCTGATGCACTACAACCATGCCACCGCGACCCTAACCCACAGATGTATACAAGTCTTTGGATTCAACATGATGAAGCAATCGGCTTCAACTCTTTTTAGACATTTAATCGCCAGTGGTTATGACACTGCTAAAAGCATCAGTGAATTTTCGATTACGTCAAGTGGACGCCGTTTCGTTGAAATAAATTTAGTCGAAACGACATTCGGTCGCATACGACCTTCACCGGGTCGATACGATATTCGGTCGATTTCGAGCAGTACATCAATGTACATGTACAAAACTGTGTCGAAATTTTCAATAATTGGCGGGGTTCTTTTGCTAATCGTTCTGAGTCAAACAGCATGTTGTGTGCCTTCTTAAATCCATATTTGTACGGATGGCTTGGAACGCGTACATGCATGTCGAATGTCAAAACATCATTGTATACAAGGCACAATGCACTAGAAAAAGGAGGATACTGTGTTAAAAACAGAGTATTGTAGTTCATACTTGTACACTAATATTGTTTAAGAAATGGGTCATTTATTTCGGAACACATATATACAGTAAGGGCCACAAGTACGCACCATGGCAATATGAGCGAGCGCATGCTGCATAAATCGATGGTGAATAGATTAATTAGAACAACCTTGAGCGCAGAAGCCTAGTGGTGGATTGTATGAATTGACCGGAAAAATTGTCCTGTGTTCAATGGTTTCATACTTGAGCAAAACCGGTTAACATGTATTACCCTGAAAGTGTTGTCGCCATGGGACTCAAACATTGTTGACTGTTAAACTAAACTCAGGATGATCTTCGCTAGTTGTACTTCCACAAGGCAAAATCAATGTATGAATCGATATGATTGCGATAAGTCTTGTGCTGGCATTCATAGAGGGTGATTAGAGTGGTAACCCGCAAGCCCAAATGTCCATATGTCTGTTGTTTGTGGTTTTTACATGGTTAATCTCGAATTAAGTTATCGTAGTTCACACATTAAACGCTATAAAGTGAAGGACTTGAGGAAAATGTTAAAAAAGAAAGCTAGGAATCTAACTGTTAATTGAGCAATACCCTTTAGACAATGGTTGTGCTACAAAACAAGGCACACAGTTAGATGGCCCCTGCCCATTGGGACCTAAAGAAACATATGGGCTGTTTGTGCCACCAGGCAAAGCTTATACGCTATTGACTAATCATCTGATTATTGGTTTACCATTCAGGTCTGTGCCTGCCTAGGAAAAATGGTCTCAAGTCCAACCATGCGTACACATGGCTTAGAGGGATGGTTATATTTCAAATACATGTTGGGTATCATGATGTCCCATAAAATGGAGGCAGCGTCCCAACATGACCATTGCTGTTGATTTGGGCGTAAAGCGTCTATTCAAACAAACAAACAAAGTTAGATTCAACGAGCTGGCTCATTACGTTATAAATATTTTCGTCTATCCGTGAATTCGCTATCGTACCATGTAATACCAATGGAAAAGTCGCATTATGCACGTTTTTCATTTCTATACATGCATGATTGTACATACTTTTAATGTGCACGTACATCACGATCTATTATAGGAACAGATGAATCATGGTGTGATTATCAAATTAAAAATAAATAATCAGTCTATATTTACATTTACAGGTATTTCGCCGTGTTTCGCGGCGAAAAAGGAAATTAAAACTTACCTGTTGTAAATGTTAAAAAACGAATTTCGCCGCGAAACACGGCGAAATTTCACCGCGAAAATCGGATTTTCGCGGCGAAAAAAATAAATGATTAAACCTTTAAATTTTCCCTTGGCCGGTGAAATTTCGCGGTGGTTTCGCCGCGAAAAATCACAAGCGATCAGCGCGAACTGTGCAAAACTGGGTTTTTAGCCATAACACCACTGTAGGTAAATCTGCCAGGCTCATACCATTAAGAAAACTTGCCCATGCAAAAAAAAAACAACAACATATTTTTTGAGCTTTAAAAATTAAAAAAATTATTTTGATATTTTTCTCATTTTTGCTCAAAACATAGATTGTGGGTACACGTAAGAGCGGCCTCACTGAGGCGGTTCTAACGATAACCCACAATCTATGTTTTGGAGCAAAATTAAGAAAAATAGGTATACCCCTGCATACTCAATTTTGCTATATAAAAGTGGGGTTCAAGGGGGTATACATTACACGGACATGTTTTCCCAATGCTGATTAAAATTTGTGAGAATACTTGATATAGATGATTTTCTGTTTAATGTGTTCATTGTCTGTAAGATGACTGACTTAACAGAACTATCTGGACAATTGAGCCACGTCACGAGAAAACTGGTCTTCCTGGTTTCAGACCAGGTCGGACACTAATTGGCATGTGCAACCATAGAAGAAGGGTAGAAGCTTGAAATTTCGCATTTAAAAAGGGGTATTGTACTATCCTTGAAGGGAAAACAAAGGGGATGATCATCTGATTTGCACCATTGTTTTTGCACATGTGAAACTCTTGTTTAATCGTGATGCAACTTCTTCTATAATCAATCTGTGATTCCAACGAAGAGGCTAAACCATAGGGACATTCCATTGGTCCAAAAGTTGTCCATGGTATGGTAAATTGAAGACCTGGGGTCGAGGTTATAAAACTTTTTTCTTTCTCAACTCAGCTGAGCATGAAACATAAACTGCTCATAACTACTGAAATAACCAAAATTGGTTGAAATTTCAGATTAAGATTGCCAATGCCTGTAATTTATCCTGCTTATAAATGTTAAAATGCCAACAATTGTTGGCATTTTAACATTTATGAGCAGGATCAATTTTAGTCTCAGCTGAGATGAGCATGAAATTTTTTTATAACCTCGGGGCCTGCTGAAGTTTGATGTGTCAGATCTCAGATGTTAAGATTGGAATACTTGACGAAAATTGATGATAATTTTTGCTCATATCTTCATAAAAACCCATGCTAAGGGTACTTATTACAATTGCCTTGCTATAGTGATTCTAATGAACACCCACAACATAAGTTATATGAAGGACTAACAAAAAATTTCTTTCAATTGAGCCTGTGTGTGAGAAAACAAACAATTTTGGTTCTGACCAGGTCCAACACAAACCAGGCTGTACAGTCACAGAAGCAGGCCAGAAGCTTGAAATTTCGGATTTAAGAAGAAGAGGAATTGTACTATCTGTGTAGCAAAAACAAAGGCGCTGATCAGCTTCGCGGTTACCACGAAGCTGATCTGGGGCTTTGTTTTTGCCTATGAAAATTGTTGGTTTTCTCATGCAGTAGCTCAATTATTATCAAATTCTGCCTATATCTTGTCCTCTGATCTGGGTATTGTCTGTTTGCCCATTACAAAAAGTTGCCCAATATACAGAGAACTTTTCCAGCAGTAAAAATTGAAAATTTCATTGTATAATTTTGTATATTTTCAGTATTTATGCTCAAAACATTGATTGTGGGTACATGTTAGAATGAAGTGGTTCTAATGGGGGCCACAATCTATGGTTTGAATCAAAAATAAGAAAAATAGGTACACCCCTGCACAGCCGAATTTTACTGTATAAAAGTGGGGGGAAAGGGGGAATACATTTCAGTATTTCACGGACATGTGTTTTTGTTTGCCCAGTGTTCTAAGTACCTTCAATCATAATGGCTGTTTATTCTGATTTGACTACAGAACCATTGAATGTTCATAGAACTGAGTTTTTAAAGATAGTTAAATTGTAAAAATCTATAACAGCGTTGTTAGTTAAATTGTAAAAATCTATAACAGCGTTGTTACTATTCAATACTTCTGAATGCCTGATCTGTGATAAGAAATTAGCTGTGTCTTGGTAATATCAGGCCTCGAGGTTATTAACTTTTTTCAAGCTCAGCTCAGCTGAGCATGAAATTTCAATGGCTCATAAATGTTGAAATAGTCAAAATTAGTGGAAAATTCAGGTTCAAAACTAAAAAACTAGTAATTTATCCTGCTCATAAATGTTAAAATGCCAACAATTGTTGGCATTTTAACATTTATGAGCAGGATAAATTTTAGTCTCGGCTGAGTTGAGCATGAAAAAAGTTTTAAAACTGCGGGGCCAGGTCTAAGGAGCTTCTGACCAAGTCAATGACAAGCTGGACTTTGCTGCTAGAGATTTGGAAAGTAGAGAAATACCTGCAGGAAAATGAAAGAAACCAATCAGCCGTTTATTTGGTCCATTTCTTTGTTTTGCAAATGCAGGGCGCCCGGTAACCTATAAAAACCTATATTATCCTATATTTTTGAGGTGTACCTATAAAAACCTACATTATCCTATATTTTTCCAAAATACCTATAAAACCCTATATTTTTGGATTTTGGATACCCATGAAACTAAAATATGGAATAAAAGTCCCTTTATAGAACAAGATGTCATATGAGTGGAGCTGCCTAATTGCATGTAATTCAATTTGAATTTAGTTTGTAGGGATTAAGTCCTTTCAAGTATATTGACTTGATTAGTTAATACTGTAAATGTAACTACATGTTTAATGATTTTAACTTTTTGTGTATAATAATCAAAACACACTAAATCCTTGTGTGTATGGAGAAAAAATGGAATAGAAAATTATTAATTGTGGTAATTCTGGACAGAGATAGGAATGTGAAAAAGGCACTACTGCTGTTTCATCGGTGGTGTCACAATTTCAAAGAAGTAATAAATTGTCGTCTTTGACATCAAGGGCAAAGGTATATTCAAATTGTTGATAGGTTAGTATGATAAAATCCAAACTTTGCTACCAATTGGCTAAGTCTTGTGATGACTATAAAGCTGAGCAATGGTATGATGTGTTACACTCAAATATTCAAAATATCATTTCACCATAATGAGAAGGTAATAGGCAGATTGTATAAACATAGCATAAAATACTGATTCTGAACATAATAACAACAGACTGAAATTTACTTTTATGCGCTTTAATGATAATTTCCTATTGTCTTTATAGTGACAATGATAGTGTTTTACTATTCACAACTGACAAGAATCATAAGATGTTTACAGAAATTTTAGAACACTAAAATTTTGAAAGCATGAACGCTTTTACCCAAACCATAACATACTTCTTATTTACTCATTTCTCTTTCTTGTATTATTGAAAAACAGCATGCTTTTGAAAACAATCTCCCCATTTGAAATTTCAGGCCTCATTTGGAATTTCAGGATTTCCAAGTAATATTATATAAACCTCTCGATTTGGAATTTCAGATCAAGAATTCCAGCTATCAAGAATTTCTTCTTTGTTCAATCTTTCTTTCTATTTGGAAAGAGGAATATATCTGGTTGGCTTCCCATGTATCATGTGAAAGAGAAGACTGGTGGTTGATAAACATTAATTTAGCTTGTTTTCTTCATTCTATATACATCTTATTTAATCCTATATTTTTGACCTCGAAAAACCTATATTTTTGAACCTGACCTATATTTTTGACACCAAAAGTCACTGGGCGCCCTGCAAATGCTAAAAACAGGTTTATCATGTCTATCAGTTACATTTCTGGTTCATAATGAAGCAGACCCATGATTATCCCTCTAGATAATGTGCATTTAGGTTAGGACATTCTTTCTTGAAGATTTCTACAGCCAGTCTTACTCTTCTGTTGTTTCAAGAAGAGCATTTTCAGTAAAGGTGATACAAAAAAAAAGTGGTAACTTGACTCTGGGAGGCTTGCACAGGAACATTGTCCTATCTCAACGTGACCATAGCTGTTGACCATAGATGTAAAGCACTAAAGCAAATATAAATCATGTGATGACTTAGATGTGTATTTGCTTATCACTCATGTAATTTTGTATCAGCACTTCAGCGTACTTATCTCACCACTTTTATTAGCTCGCATGCTCAAAAGTACAGGAAGAGCTATTGCAGTCACCCGGGTGTCGGCATTAACGTCGGCATTTCTCAAATGTTAAAATTTTTGGTTGATGGATTAAGTTGATAATTTGCATGTTGTTAGATATTGGTCTGAAGTTTATTCTTACCTGGGTGACCTTGAGGTCAAGGTTACAGACTTGGAAATTTTGTGTTCAAGTTTTTGGTTAAAGTTTTTGTAAGTCTATATCTCTTGAATGTGTAGATGGATCAAGTTGATACTTTGCATATTGATGGATATTGGTCTGTAGTTTTATACTGTACCATTATAACCCACTTTGGATGACCTTGAGGTCAAAGTCATGGACTTAAAAATTTTGTGTTAAAGTTTTTGGTTACAGTTTTTGTAAGTCTATATCTTTTGAATATTTAGATGGATCAAGTTGATACTTTGCATTTTGATAGATATTGGTCTGAAGTTTACGACCCACTTTGGTGACCTTGAGGTCAAGGTCACACTAACAGACTTTATAATTTTATGTTAAAAAGTTTTGGGTTAAAGTTTTTATAAGTCTATATCTCTTTAATATGTAGATAGATCATGTTGATACTTTGCATGTTGGTAGATACAATCATGTATTAGTCTGAAGTTCAATGTCCACCTGAGAGACCTTGAGGTCAAGGTCATGGGTCATAGATTTTAATAGATTTAGTGGCAAAGCACAAATCAGGGGAGCTAGGCTGTCCTGCAACAGCTTTTATTAGCTCACCTGAGCCGAAGGCTCACAGGTGAGCTTATAGTATGCCCATGCTCCGGCGTCCGTCCGTCGTCCGTCGTCCACAATTTCAAAGATCTTCTCCTCTGAAACCGCTTGGCCAATCAAAGCCAAACTTCATGTGGAGCATCCTTAGGAAGGGGGAACGAAAGTTTATATAAATGGTCCAGGTCACATGACCAAGATGGCCGCCATGGCTATAAATAGCAAAAACCTTTAAAAATCTTCTTCTCCAGAACCAGTGGGCCGATTTCCACGAAATTTGGTATGTGGCATCAGGGACGTGGGCCCATCATAGTTTATATAAATCATGACCCTAGGATGACCTTGACCTATTTTACGGCAAGGTCAACTTAGGTCGCCAATGCATTTGAATGGGAAAAAATGGTAAATTGCTATTTAATGGGTAAAACTTACTGGGAATAGGCAAATGGACAGAAGATTAATGTTAATGGAAAATTTTAGCCCCTGGGGGGTTGTCTGCCCCTGCCCCGGGGCTATATACATGTATATTTCCATAATAATGAAACATCTTCTCCCCTGAAACCGCTATGCCAATCAAAGCCAAACTTCATATGGAGCATCCTTGGAAAGGGGGAAAGAAAGTTTATATAAATGGTCAAGGTCACATGACCAAGATGGCCGCCATGGCTATAAATAGAAAAAACCTTTAAAAATCTTCTTCTTCAGAACCAGAATGCCAATGATTTTGAAACTTGGTGTGAAGCATCAGTGACTGGAGCTCTACAAAGTTTATATAAATCATGACCCTTGGATGACCTTGACCTATTTTACAGCAAGGTCAACATAGGTCGCTCATGCATTTGAATTGGGAAAAGTGTTAAAATGTCATTTGTAGGGAAAAACTTGCAGGAAATGGGCAAATGGACTTAAGATTGATGATTCTGAAAAAATTTGGACCCCAGGGGTATGTCAGCCCCCCACCCCGGGGCAATATACATGTATATTACAGTGATATTCAAAGATCTTCTTCTCTGAAACTGCTTGGCCAATCAAAGCCAAACTTTATAAGGAGCATTGTTAGGAAGTGGGAATGAAAGTGTATATAAATGGTCATGGTCACATGACCAAGATGGCTGTCAGGGCTATAAATAGCAAAAACCTTTAAAAATCTTTTCCTCCAGAACCAGAAGGCCTATGATTTTGAAACTTGGCATGAAGCATCAGGCAATGGAGCTCTACAAAGTGATATAAATCGTGACCCTTTGATGACCTTGACCTATTTTACGGCAAGGTCAACTTAGGTCGCCCATGCATTTGAATGGGGAAAATTGTTAAAATGTCATTTGAAGGGCAAAACTTTCAGTAAATTGGCAAATGGACTGCAGTTTTATGTTTTCAAAAAGAAATTGACTCCAGGGGTTGCTCTGACCTAGCCCTGGGGTTATATACATGGATATTACCATTCTTGTCAAACAAGTTTATTGGTATATATCTCGGGTTTCAGGTGAGCGTTTACAGGACCATTGGTCCTCTGGTTTTACTTTGTAGACATTTAAATTCTGTTTGATTTCATTTATATCCACAGTTGCATTTAGGTTTTGCCTAATGCCAGTAAATAATATAAGCCGCATCATGAGAATAGGCTTTTTGCCTTTGTAAAAAAAAGTGACGCAAATCAGCTGTGTTGTAACTACACAGCTGATTAACTGTGTATGTTTCTTTACACAAAGTACAAAATCTTCTTTTTCTTAAATCTGATATTTCAAGCTTCTAGCTTTTTTTCTGAGACTGTACAGGGCCTGGTTGGAAACCCTGAAGACCACTTTTCTCCCGTCATGGCTAATATGTATTCTTCATGAGATCAGTAAACATTTTAATAGGATATCTGGAAAATTAACCTACACTATCTGAGCAGAAACTTACGGATTTACCCGAAGGTAAATTATAGGAATTAGATCTGTCTTCTGTATGGATTATTGTTCCTTGTTCCTATAATGTACTGTAACATTAGACATTTTTGTGTGACTTTTGTTTCACAGACTTTTCATTTTTGAATTATTTGTGAGTTATTCTATTTGAGAGCAAATAGTACTTGCAGTCTATAAACATATATATTTAGAAAGTCTTTATTAGCAAGAACATTTGAGTCGCATCATGAGAAAAACAGATTCTTGCCTATGCAAAAACAAAGGCACAGATCAGCTTCCATGCGTGGATCCAGAAAATTTTCTCAGGGGGGTCCAAATTCCCAGAAGGGGTCTGACGGAAAATTTCAACATGGTAAAAAATTAATAATCTGGCAATTTCAGGTCCGGAACCCCTGTCCCCCCCCCCCCCTTAAATCCAAAATTTCAGGCTTCTAGCCTGCTTCTGAGACTATACAGGCCAGTTTATGTCAGACCTGGTCGGAAACCCGGGAGACCGGTTTTCTCGTGTCGCAGCTCATTTAATTTGAACGTATTAGGGAATATTAAGTTCTCAGTAACATTTCCAAACCTTAACAGTGCTATTAATATTATGCTCTGAAAGATACAACTGTTGATAGTGTCATATGAGCCTGTGCGTGAGAAAACCATCAGTTTTGGTTCCGACCAGGTCCGACACAAACTAGCCTGTGCAGTCACAGAATAAAGCAATAAGCTTGAAACTTTGGATATAAGTAGGAGAGGAATTGTACTATCCGAGTGGCAAAAACCAAGGCTCTGATCAGCTGTGCAGTTACTGCGTCTTTGTTTTCTCATATGCAAATTGTTGGTTTTCTCATGCAAAGGCTCATATTGTTTTGAACTTTATGTGTTCATATGTGATAATGTATTCCTTGCAACTAGAAGTAAGCTTATTCTTGCAATCCTTGTGTCAGATATTAGTGAATAAAAATATGTTTCAGTGATTTTGTTTTCTTTTGAATACCTGGGTTCAGCCCTCAATTTGTATACTATATATCAACTTCAAAAGCAAATATTTACATTTTTAGCTCACCTGAGCCGTCAGGCTCACAAGGTGAGCTTATAGTATACCCATGCTCCGTCGTCCGTCCGTCCGTCGTCCGTCCGTCCGTCCGTCCGTCGTCCACACTTTTCAAAGATCTTCTTCTCTGAAACCGCTTGGCCAATCAAAGCCAAATTTTACATGAAGCATCTATGGGAAGGGGGAATCAATGTGTATATAAATAATCCAGGTCACATGACCAAGATGGCCGCCATGCCCATATATGGTAAAAACCCTTCAAAAATCTTCTTCTCCGGAACCACTGGACCAATTTCAACCAAACTTGGCATGAAGCATCGATGACTCAAGCACTACAATGTGTATATAAATCATGACCTTGCGGTGACCTTGACCTATTTTACGGCAAGGTCAACATAGGTCGCCTTTGCATTTGAATGGGAAAAATTGTTAAATTGTCATTTAAAGGAAAAATCTTGCAGAAAATGAGCAGTAGGACTGAATATTAATGATTCTGAAAAAAATTGGGCACCAGGGGCTCATCCGCCCTCACCCCGGGGCAATATACATGTATATTATCATAATATTCAAACATCTTCTTCTCTGAAACCGCTTGGCCAATCAAAGCCAAATTTTACATGAAGCATCAATGGGAAGGGGGAACCAATGTGTATATAAATAATCCAGGTCACATGACCAAGATGGCCGCCATGCCCATATATGGTAAAAACCCTTCAAAAATCTTCTTCTTCAGAACCGGTGGACCGATTTCAACAAAACTTGGCATGAAGCATTGATGGCTCAAGCACTACATTGTGTATATAAATCATGACCCTGTGATGACCTTGACCTATTTTATGGCAAGGTCAACATAGGTCACCAATGCATTGGAATGGGGAAAACTTTTAAAATGTAATTTAAAGTGAAAGTCTTGCAGGAAATGGGAAGTAGGACTGAATATTAATGATTCTGAAAAAAATTGGACCCCAGGGGCTCATGTGCCGCCCACCCCGCGGCAATATACATGTATATTTCCATAATATTCAAACGTCTTCTCCTCTGAAACCGCTTGGCCAATCAAAGCCAAATTTTTTGTGAAGCATCTATAGAATGGGTGAATCAATGTGTATATAAATAATGTAGGTCACATGACAAAGATGGCCGCCATGCCCATATATGGTAAAAACCCATCAAAAACCTTCTTCTCTGAAACCAATAGACTGATTTCAAGGAAACTTGGCATGAAGCATCGATGGCTAAAGTACTTTAATGTATATATAAATCAGGACCCTGTGATGACCTTGACCAAGTTTATGGCAAGGTCAACATGGGTTGCCTATGCATTTGAATTGGGAAAACTGTTAAAATGTCATTTGAAGGGAAAAGCCAGCAGGAAATTGGCAAATGGACAGAATATTGAAGATTCAGAAAAAAGAAAATGGCCCAAGGGCTTCATCTGCCCCTGCACTGGAATAAAATACCATAATATTCATACATGTTTATTGGTATATGCAGCAGATCTCAGGTGAGCGTTTACAGGACCATTGGTCCTCTGGTTATTGTAATCGCCCTAGATGAAAGTATCTTTTTTGATGTTCTTCATTTCCCAATGAAAAACATTATGTCACGTGATCTATAGGCCGCGCCTATGGGCGGGGGGACGTCAAACCCCATCCAGTAACGTTGTTTGTTTACTCTTGTTGTCGTGACGTTGGTCGCGTATCGCCATGACGTTAGGCGCGAAAATTTGACGTTTTGGCTGTTCCGAAATTACGTTAAGTCGGATTTAATGTCAAATAACATGAAAATGAACGGTGATATGTGCAATTAAAAATCTGATACTTGATTGATAATATAAAATGTAAATATAAGTATTGAAATTCAGATTTTAGCTTTCACTGGATGATGAAAAACATTAGCTATTTTAATGTCTCCGAGAAGCCCTTCGGGCTTCACAGACATTAAAACAGCCTAATGTTTTTCATCATCCAGTGAAAGCTAAAATCTGAATTTCAATCCTTAAATACTGTTATTTTTTTGTTGAAAAAAAATGTGAGAATCCTTTGCATTGCGAAAGCCCCTGATGTATAACCCATGAATTTTAAAGATTGCATTGTTATCGGTGGATACTTACCAGAATTGTGATATCAAAGGGCCACACAAGCTTGCAGTATTGGTAGATATCTCAACAAGGGGCAATATTTGTGCATTACAAAAACGTGCCCATGCAATATACAGAAATTTTTTTGGTTGTAAAAAATCTAAAATTTCATTAGAAATGTTTTAAAATCTTTCTTATTTTTGCTCAAAACATAGATTGCGGGTACATGCTAGAACCGCCTCAGCAACGAGTACCCACAATCTATGTTTTAGAGCAAAAATAAGAAAAATAGGTATACCCCTGCATACCCCAGTTTTTCTATGCAAAAGTGGGGTATAAGAGGGTATATATTGCACAGACATGTTTTTCTGATGGGATATCGGTGTGATAGCCCTTTTAACATTTAAGGGTGTTAACTTGGTCCCCAATATAAAAGGTTTTGTTTGATATTTTCTATAGGTCCAGATAGGATTTAGTTTTCCTTGATTCTGCATCTGACAGGAAAACATGTCGTGAAATGTATACCCCTTAAACCCCACTTTTATATTTACAGGGGTATAACTTATTTTATTATTTTTGATCCAAAACATACATTGTGGGTACTCATTAGAACCGCCTCAGCGAGGCGGTTCTAACGTGTACCCACAATGTATGTTTTGAGCAAGAATATTAAAAAAACTAGAAAATGTGTTTATGAAACACTATGCCCCCAACTTTTAAGCCACTTTCAAGATGTAAAAACGTCCAAAAAATGACTTAAGTTCAAATTTTAAAAAAAGTGACAAAAATTAATCTGAGGAGTATATCCCAACCACATGCATATCTTCAAAGCATGGTCACAATTTCTGCAAAGTTTCAAAAGTATCGGTATTAAATTGTAGGAGGAGTTGCGCACACAAGGTACCCTCTATCCATTCACTAAAATGCCCGAAAAAATGACTAAGTTCAAATTGTGAAAAAAATGACAAAAAATAATCCAAGGATTATATCCAAACCACATGCATATCTTCAGACCATGCCCATAACACACGTAAAGTTTTAAATGAATTGGCATGAAACTGTAGGAGGAGTTGTGCACACAAGGTACCCACTGCCCATTCACTTTCATTGTGAAAATGCCTGAAAAAATAGCTAAGTTCAAATTGCGAAAAAAGTGACAAAAATTAATCTGAGGATTATATCCAAACCACATGCATATCTTCAAAGCATGGTCACAACATCTGTAAAGTTTCAAGAGAATCGGAATAAAACTGTAGGAGGAGTTGCGCACACGAGGTACCCTCTATCCATCCACTAAAATGCCCGAAAAAATGACTAAGTTCAAATTGTGAAAAAATGACAAAAAATAATCCAAGGATTATATCCAAACCACATGCATATCTTCAGACCATGCCCATAATACATGTAAAGTTTTAAATGAATTGGCATGAAACTGTAGGAGGAGTTGCGCACACAAGGTACCCACTGCCCATTCACTTTCACTGTCAAAATGCTCGAAAAATGGCTAAGTTCAAATTGCGAAAAAAAATGACAAAAATTAATCTGAGGATTATATCCAAGGCACATGCATATCTTCAAAGCATGGTCACAACATCTGTAAAGTTTCAAGAGAATCGGAATAAAACTGTAGGAGGAGTTGCGCACACAAGGTATCCACTATCTATTCACTTTATCAAGAATTAAAAAGGGAAATAACTCTCACAGAATTGGCCCCTAGCCCCTTGAATTTACCTGAAAGAAAAAATATGGGTCCTCTTAATTTTCATATACAAACTACATACCAAATTTCAAGATCCTAGCTCTAACGGTTCCTGACCGAGTGCTCACGCATCACAGACAGACAGACAGACAGACTGACTGACTGACTGACTGACTGCACGGACAGACCCAAACCAATATGCCCCCTCAACTTCTTCGAAGTTGGGGGCATAATCATTTTTTTTTTTTTCAGATGAAATTTTCAAATTTTTCTTCAGAAAATATCTCTGTATATTACATGGGCAAGTCTTCGTAATTGGTATCAAATTTTTTTCTAATTCCTAGAATTGGACAGATTTGATTAGATTCTCACTAATGGCATCATTTGAGCCGTGAGTGAGAAAACTGGTCTTCCGTGTTTCTGACCAGGTCTGACACAGAGCGGTCTGTACAGTCACAGAAGAATTCTAGAAGTTTAAAATTTTGGAAATAGGTAGAGGAGGAATTGCAACATCAGTGTAGCGAAAAAAAAAAACGCACTGATCAGTTTCATCAGGAAAACATGTCCCTGCAATGAATACCCCCTTAAACCCCACTTTTATATAGTAAAACTGGGGTATGCAGGGGTACACCTATTTTTTTTTATTTTTGCTCCAAAACATAGATTGTGGGTACTTGTTAGAACCGCCTCGGTGAGGCGGTTCTAACGTTTACCCACAATCTATGTTTTGAGCAAAGATAATAAAAATATCAAAATTTTTCTACTGAAAATTTTCATTTTTTTACAACTTAAAAAATCTCTGTATATTGCATCGGCATGTTTTCGTAATGTCCTTATAGGTTCATGCATGTTTACCATCTCAATTCAAAGGTATGCCTCATCAAATTGAAGCACCATCTGAAACCATGTTTTGTAATGTGAGTGAGTCTTTAGAGGTGTTCATGAAGAAAACTCCATTCCGTTTAAACTCAGTACCCCAGGGGTAATTCAGATGATACCACCTGTGCTGTCGTCAGAGACGTTACTGCAGTATATTGCTGTCGTCCGAGTATTCCGGTTTCTCGAGTAGTACGGCTGCCGATATTGTCATTTGACCCATCAGGGTTTCACGGTCGACGTAAATTAGGCCTTCTTAACCGCCGATTATCAAATAATCTTGCAGCATTCTTTTAATGCGGCAAAAGATTCTCAAGCTGTCCAGGGGTCGAAATACACAGGCACTAGGTATTAAATGACAAGGGCGAGTGCTAATTAGCGGACCGTGGAAACAAACCCAAACCACTTCAGAGCCACCCCAAACCACATCTAAAACACATCCAAATTACATGAAGCACATTATTATCACAAACGAGGTCAGCCCAAAACCTCCAGAACTGGTCTCAAATTGGGATACAATATGGGTATGCACAGCAAATGGGTGTTCTATTTGCACATTTAATGTGCATATGCATTTATACTCTTCGCCAAAAGTTTAGCATAATTATTTGTCTAAGAGGAGGCAAAAATATCTGGTCAGCACTATTCCCAGAGAGCAAAAAATGTCGGCATAATCGATTCTATTCGATGCCATGGATACATAGGAAACAATCTGACAAAATCGGCAGACAGATACTGAACGACAAGAGATAAGGTTACTTGTTTTAAAGAGTAATTTTCGACACTTTTTAAAATCGTGTCCATAAAAGTACGCAATTTCAGTATTTTAAATCAAAGGCAGTGGCTATTTTGCCGGACCCGGCAAAATAGCTCCTAGGGGCTATTTTGCCGGACCCGGCAAAATAAGGCAAAATAGTCTGTAGGCTATTTTGCCGGACCCGGCAAAATAGCTATAATATACATATAGGCTATTTTGCCGGACCAAAAACTTAGTAAAATTTTTATTTTATATTTTTATTTTTATCTACATTTTCTTTTATTTAATACCTATTAATTTGAGATAATTATGTTTTTAAAAGAATGCACATACTGAAAATGTTGATAAAAGATAATTCAGATACAAATGGAAGTATGGCTGGCATTCTGGGACACTTTAAAAGGGAATCTCTTAAGAAAAGTTGAAAAATTGTAATGAAAAGGTCTGAAGATTAAAGCCAGAATACACAAGAATATATGCATTGTAGAAATCAACACTCATTGGCATTGCAGATACGTTTAGCTAGCAAAGAAGATTTCAAAAGCATTAAAAGAATGCACATACTGAAAATGTTGAAAAAGATAATTCAGATACAAATGGAAGTATGGCTGGCATTCTGGGACACTTTAAAAGGGAATCTCTTAAGAAAAGTTGAAAAATTGTAATGAAAAGGTCTGAAGATTAAAGCCAGAATACACAAGAATATATGCATTGTAGAGATCAACACTCATTGGCATTGCAGATACGTTTAGCTAGCAAAGAAGATTTCAAAAGCAGTTTCTTTCCACAGACTATCAGGGACTGGAATTTTTCACCCATCAGATGGGCCTTGGTGTGCCTGTCAGAAATTTTACTATCCCAGTACTGCTAATTTTCAGTTGTCTCAAAATGTTATTATACCCCCGGCAGTTAGCTCACATGTTTATTTGTAATTCCGGAAAGTTTGTAGAATTTATGTCAAAGTTTTGGCTAAAGTTTCTTAAGTGGTGTATATCTTATAGGGTTTGCTTTGTTTCCATGAGTTCGGATCCGAGGGTCCATGCCCGGGCTGGAGGTCAAAATCTAGGTCACCTTTAAAATGTGTCATTTACAATGTTAATTTTTCTTCTCTAAGTTCATATCTTAGTAAACGGTCATAGGAATGTACTCCTATATAGATCATATATACCCTGTAGGGTTTGCTTTTATTTCATGGCACCAAATCCTGGGTGCCTTCCCCAAAGGTGCAGCTAGAGGTCAAAATCTAGGACACCTGTAGAATTTGATAGATGCCATAAGTTTTCTGTTAGTCTGTATCTTGACATCCACAAAGTCTTGTCAGAAAGTATTCTTAGACAGTAGGTACCCTGTAAGTGTCAGACACTTGGGTCCATGTGTGGGGGTGGGGCTAGAGGTCAAAAACTAGAACATCTGGTAATCCAGGGTAGTGGGGTCTGCGCTCAAGTTTCCTGGAACTAGCCATGATCAGAGCTATAAGTCTATTTAAAATTTCAAAACTCTAGCATTCACCATTCAAAGATTTAAAAACGTTACCAACAGACCCAGCCAGAGGCAACATGCCCTTCCAACTTTACCAAAGTTGTGTCATAAAAAGGCACAAAAAGCAACCTACTGATTGAGAAGTATCTCAAATAAATAAATAGATAAATAAAACAAAAATGTAGATTAGAATACCTTACAAAATATACAATTAAATTTTTAATAAGTATTTGGTCAGGCAAAATAGCCTATAAGTCCAATATAGCTATTTTACCGGATCCTGCAAAATAGCTCCTAGGGACTATTTTGCCGGGTCCGGCAAAATAGCTCCTAGGGGCTATTTTGCCGGGTCCGGCAAAATAGCCACTGCCTAAATCAAAAGTTACTAAAATCTTTAGGCGATATATAGACAAATTATGTGGTATAGACATCATCATCCTGTCATTTCAGATGTAGGTAGTAGACATCTTTAAAGACAAACCATGTTTTCAAAATGTTACACTGCAATTTTGCTATACTTTCTTAACATTTTTGTTCTATGTCTGTGTTTAATGCCAGGTCTTTAATTGTTGTTTGTAACATATCGTTTCGGCATGCTCTTCCTTGACAAGGGGTGAATTTTGTTCAGTCGTGGCGGATGGTGCGCAGAATTCAGCATTAAGAAATACTGCTTTTCATTAAAATAATGTCTATAAACCTATCCAACATTTTTTTAAAAAATCAGATCAGCTGAGGCAAACTGTCATTTGGTCTTTGCTATGACATGCTTCCTTTCTAATTCAATGAATGTTGAAGTCGTCTTATATTTTGGAAATACTTTTCAGGACATTTAACCTTAGCACTATAAAACTAGAATATGCTAAACTTTTGTCGAAGAGTATATTAGTTTTATGATCTTTCTGGTAGCTTTGATCGCCGTATAATCACTTTTTATTTGCTTAATATGTCCCCCTCTTCAGTAAAAATATATTTATTTTATTTTATTTTATTTGTATCAGCAACAAATTGTTATTTCAGTACCTGGGTTTTAGGGTGGGACTTTGGTTCTGATTCATAGCTTACCACTACCTGGTTGTCCCACGACGGTGGTGTTCTTTTGCTCCTGGTCCCAGTTGTTCAAAACTTCGTTAATAGTGAAGGTGCCAGATGGGAAAAAGCCACCAAAAAAGCACTATAGGTGGCCACCTGTTTAGCAAAAATTTCCTTTGTATAGTTGTTTAGTACTGTCTTTGGGAAGTATGAAAACTAATGTTTTAATTTTTTTTCGGTCTTGCAAAAGTACTTTTATTGTGGGTGAAAATGACGTACCCTAGCTTATTTGATCAGTGAATTCTAGGACAGCCAGGAGATTCCCAAACCATAAGTATGTTGCCTATTTTCATGCTCATGCAATATGTTTTCATTGCAGCTGCTAGTAATTACATATTGTTGCTAGTGAGACTTAATTTAGCTTTTTAAACCAAAAATAACGTTACATACGTTACGCTTTAAGGACGTAACTACGCCATTTTTTAGAGATATTGAATTGTAAAATTATAGTCTTTTTGTTAATATGATTCACTTTGCCAAATAAGTGTTTGGTTCTGCATTAAACATTAGAAATTAAAAGAATATTTTAAGATAATGGAGCTATAGATCCTTACAGTGTAAATAATTGTCCATATTGTAACATTATAAATAGAATGAATCCCTGTATTTGCGTCATTCTATAGTGACACATCAACTTGAAATTTCATTTTGAAAAAAACATAAGGCCAATATCAACAACAATAAAGCTAGTAAAATATTGTTTTACAAAATTTATGTGTTTGACTATTATTTCACTTTTTGCGACATGTAACGTATGTAACAGAATAACATTTGTCAATAGGTAAGGCTCCAAACAAAGAAATAGCTTCACAATATCATTTTGGTTAGTCATTTTTTGCTGGGACAGCTGTTGAGTACAGTCTTTGTACAATATAAAAGTCTTTATCTTAAAGAAAACTCAAGCGATGTTTGCACTCTGAGCATTGGTGCATTATCATATAACAGGCTGTTACATATATTACTGGTAAAAATGAAAATATGATATGACTGTTTGATCTACAGAAAAATGACAGCGCTTTATCATTTTACTGAAGTTACTCCCTAAAGTCTGCATTCTGCATGCCTATGCTACATATTAAAGTTGTTTGAACAAACTTCTGACCTCCACTGACTGTAATGTGTACATGTTAGATAAAATAAAATATCCTTTGAAAAACACAATTTTAGGTGACATCATTCACTTTTGCGGGTGTTCTATGCATTTGCCAAAAAAACAAAATATTTATTTCCATTACTATGTTCAAATGACACACAATGTTTTTTTTTTTCCTTTCTTATATGTATCGTCTTAAATAGAGTATTCAGCAGTCTAACCCCCAGTTTAATATGCCAAATGATGCATTACTATTTATTCATAACATATTAATTCTTCGGGATGGCGGTTATTTTAGTGTCTTTGAGGGGCCGGGGACCGAACACAAGAAGGAATACTATTTACTGTTTTAATAACTACACATCTAGAGCAACGTATTGTGAATGAATGAATATGAATCTGCAATAATGATCTCTTTAATATTCAAAAGTAGGCGGAGCTATCTAGCGATTCTCACGGTCAGACTCTTAGGATACAGTACACCAATCACTCACTACTCCATATCCCTTTCTTTCTTTAAAATGAATGCATGCTATTACTAAAATTAAACAATTTAACTTTAAAATCAAAATTGATCGTATAAGAATTCTTTAAAAGTTCTGACTGTTTATCACTTAAAATTTAATGTTAATTTTACACTTTTGCTAAACACACTCATAAAGTCCTACAGTTCGTTTTCTACTGGCACGTCTGATACACAAGTCAGCTAAAATATTTCCCACACTGCTAGAAAGCTCGCTGTCTCTAATTTGATTAAAACATAATTTCGTTGTGTCTGAACAATGTCTCTATGTCTGGTTTATCTGACAAACGTTAATTAGCCATGTTTTAACACACCCAAAAACATAATTATGAAAACATTAAACAGGCGTGAAAAGTAATTCGTACTGACAGAAATATCCTGAGAGAATGTATTTTCCTAAATTCATGTGTCAGCACTATTCTTTGAAAAATAACAAACTCGTTCATGATATGAATGGAATTTTCCGATATTATAATCCAGTTTCTGAATTCTGCGTGTGAAACTATACTACTCAAAATTAATAAGCGTCATTTGCATACAAATCATGTGCCATTTCCCTCTTTACGGGAAAATGAAAATTATAATAAAAACACAAAAACAAAAATGCACAGAAAAACGTACGTGTCTAACGTAACTAATGCATATAATCGGCACAATTTGTAAGCAAAATCACTTTACTTATCACTGATATTAAGGGTATTATTATGACCCTTTTATGCACACATAACTCTACACGTATTTACACATAATCCTTGAATCTTACAGGTCTCTTCCGTTCTCGAACGGATAATCCTCGTGGTTGAATCAAACCATGATTCGATGTTTCCTGACCCTTCTGGCAACCCAATGTATCCGATGGTATTCGTTTGAAATGCGAAGCGTCCCTGGTAACAGTCTTATCCTTGTGACGAACTGTCACCATCGAACCCTTTTTTCTCAATACTTTCCCAGGTGTCGGATTAAACGGCGGTGTGAGTTTATTTTTCTTGGGCTGCTTCACTAGAACCGTATCTCCTGTTGCAGTTTTCGATTGCTTTGCACCCGTTTTCTTATCAGCATAGATTTTGCGTTTTAATTTTGCCTCAGCATCACGTTTTCTGATCTGTTCGTCGTCTAGTCTTACTGAAAAGTGAGGTAACAAAGTTTTCATTGGTCTATTGAACATGATTTCTGCTGGGGAGAGTCCAGTACTAGGGTGTGGGCATGCTCTAAAATTCCTTAGGAATTTATTGATCTCCTGTTTGTAATCGCGATTCTCTATGACTGCAGATTTGATAGCTTTCTGCAGAGGCGACATGAAACGTTCAACAACACTGTTGGCTCGCGGATTTAAAGGCGTAATTCTACGGTGTTTAAATCCCATTCGCTTGGCGAATTGTCTGAATTCGTCACCTTGGAACGGTGGTCCAGAATCTGTCCTACAGACAGATGGAATTCCAAACATGGAAAATATCCGGTCAAGACGTGGAATGACAGCTTTCACAGAAAGTGAGGTTAATGTCTCCACAACCGGGTATCTACTGTAATCGCAAATGACCACCATACAGTAATTTGTACCATCAATGCTACCCAAAAAGTCTATTGACACCTCATCCCATGGTTTCTGTGGTAATTCACTGACTTTTACTGGTTCTGGAGGATTGCGTGGTGAAACAGCTAAGCATGGTATGCAATGTTTACATTTGTCTTCGACTAAAACATCAAGAAACGGAAACCATACCTTTTCTCTGAGCAAAGCTTTTGTTTTAACAATGCCCATGTGTCCGTCATGTGCTAAATCCACACAATGTTTTTGTAGATTTTCTGGAATCACAAGTCTAGTTCCGCGTAATATAATCTCCTGATTGTTCACTTCCAGCACAGTTAGTTCATGGCACAATTTTGCATACGCATTGTACATTTTGTCACTTTTGCACAACTTTTCACTCCAGTTATTCGATTTCATTGCCTTGATTACGTTTTGCAGTGTCGTGTCCTCTTTGGTTGCATTGGCGATATCCGATAAGGTCAACGCGTTCGGTAAAGAATGCGATGCTATGAAATTAACATAATCCTCAGCAATGTTTGTCTTTGGAGGACTTGCAATGGGGTGTCTTGACAAATAATCCGAAACATTCAGAGCTCCTTTCTCGTAACGAATCGTAAAGTCATATGTTACTAGCCTTAATCTCCAGCGTTCAAGTCTCAATGACTGTCTTTTTGATTTTGGAGATGCCTGTGTACCCAGAATGTGAATAAGTGGCTTATGATCACTTATTAAAGTAAATGACTTCCCATATACGTACAAATGGAAGTGTTCAATACCCCACACTATCGACAAACATTCACGTTCAGTTTGACTGTACCTTTGTTCAACTGGACTGAGAGCACGGCTTGCATATGCTACGATTTTATTGTCTTGGCTTAATATGGCTGCTAAACCGACTGGACTGGCGTCAACGCGCAGTTGTGTTTCTTTCGCCGGGTCAAAATATGACATAACCGTATCACTACTCAGTATGTTTTTCAATGTTTGAAACGCATTTTCCTGTTCTTCAGCCCAAATCCATGGTTCATCGGATTTCGTTAATTTTCTCAGCGGTTCTGTGATCGTACTGTAATCATGAATGAAACGAGATACGTATCCAACCATTCCTAGGAATGAACGGACCTCAGACGATGAGTTTGGTCGATCTGCTCTCTTGATAGCCTCCACTTTTTCCGGATCTGCAGATATTCCCTTGTCAGAAAATATAAATCCGAAAAATTTCACTTGCTTCTGACTGAATGTACACTTGTTTTTGTTAAGTGTCAAATTCTTTTGTTTAAACCTTTCAAACACAGCCTTCAAATTTCTGTCGTGCTCCTCCTGGTTTTCACCGTAAATGATAATGTCATCGCTGATGTTCAAACAACCTTCGAGTCCTTCGAGTGCCTGCCTAACTTCGTTCTGAAAAATTTCTGGTGATGCAGAAATGCCATAATTCAATCGTTTATATCTTCTAAGTCCTACATGTGTTGAAAATACCGTAATATTCCTTGATTCGTGTGACAGAACACATTGATGGAATCCTTGATTCATGTCAATTTTTGAAAATACTTTCGCTCCATTTAATTTTGCAATAATGTCATCGATCGTGGGCGTAATGTGACGTTCTCTTTTAATTGCTTTGTTTGCCTGACGCATATCAACACAAAGTCTTATTTCGCCATTTTTCTTTGGAGCAACTACAATAGGGCTTACCCATTCTGTCGGGCCGTCTACTTTCTCAATGATGTCTAACTGTTCGAGTCTCTGTAATTCTTTTTCTACTTTTTCTCTCATGTGAAATGGTATCCTGCGATGTGGCTGTGCTACAGGTGGAACACTTTCGTCAATGTGTAACTTAATTTCCTTGTCTTTTAACTTTCCAATGCCTTCGAACAATCCTGAATACTCGTTAATTAAGTTTTTGACATTGCCACTGTCTTTCACACTATTTGACGTCACAGAATTTATTTCTGGTACTAGTCCCAATTCTACCGATGTTTCATATGATATGAGAGAATCATAATTTCCATTGATGACATAGAACATAGCTGTTGTAATTTTGTTTGACGTTTCGATTGTTCCTGTGAAATTTCCTTTTATCGGTAATTTTCTTTTCTGTCCGTAAGCGTATGCATCTGTATCAGGTTTTGAAAGTTTAGGCTTAGTTTTCATTTTATTTAAAATTGTCTCATTTAACAAATTTATTGTGCTCCCAGTGTCCACAAGCATTCTGCATTTACGGCCATTTACAGAAATGTCTACTTTCGGCTGTTTAGTTCTGATCTTGTTAATCTGAATTCCGAATGCGTGCTCACTGTCTGTACTTTGTGCATCACTCTCAATCTCCGAATCGTCATTACTACTGTCCTGATTACTATTGTCCCGAACTTGCTTTATCCTTTGTTCTTTACGTTTCTTTTTCATGCACACCACAACAAAATGATTTTGCTTGTGACAATAATTGCACGTCTTTCCTTTTGCCGGACACTGTCCTGTCTTATGCGGAAATGTTCCCCCACAATTTCGACATTTTTCCGTTTTTCTCCTGTCCGTGTCTCTCGACCCTGACGGTGCACTTGGTGGTTGTCTTTGAGGCTGACGGTGTTTACGCTCCCGATTCTTTTTATTTCTGACTGCGTTTGTCGCATATGCATCCTCAGATGCTGATGTTCCCACCATTTTTCCGGCTTGTTCATTTGCGAGTTCCATTTGCCTCGCTGTCAACAGTATATTGGGCAAATCCAAATTTTCTTGCAGAATTTTTCTTCTGAGTTTTTGTGATTTGCATCCCTGAATAAGTTGTGATTTCAGTTCTCTGTCCTTATTTGTAAAATCACAGTAGACCGCTTTTTGTCTCAACCTAGTAGCGAATTCATCTACAGTTTCTGATTGATTTTGTTTCATCTGACGATACTCAAAAACCTGAAATTCCGTATTCAGTTGTGGTTTGAAGTAATTTTCCAGTGCTGTTTTGGAAGCTGCATAGTCATTTTCGTTTCCCGTGTTGTCTAAAGTTGCATGGATTTCAAAGACTTCGTCTCCCGCATAGTGCAATAGCAGAGCCTTCTTCCGTTTGTTGCTTTCAATGTTCATGGCAACAAACAGATTTTCTAATTTTTTCACATAATGAATCCATCGTGGTCCCAGATTTGTTGCTGAGTCCCCATTCAGTTGGAACTTTTCAAAACTCGGCAGAGCTCGAGCCATTTTGACTGAATTAGTTTCAGTTTATTTTGAAACTAATTTGTATCCAAAATTAATTCCAGTGTTTGAAATCAATATGTTAATCCAAGAATTAATTCCAGTGTATGAAATTAATATGTTTATCCCCTTTTTGTTTATTTAAAACTGTTCATCCTCGTCGCCAGCTTTAGTGTCTTGGAGGGGCCGGGGACCGAACACAAGAAGGAATACTATTTACTGTTTTAATAACTACACATCTAGAGCAACGTATTGTGAATGAATGAATATGAATCTGCAATAATGATCTCTTTAATATTCAAAAGTAGGCGGAGCTATCTAGCGATTCTCACGGTCAGACTCTTAGGATACAGTACACCAATCACTCACTACTCCATAGTTATATCTTATGATTTTGATGCTTCATTGATAGTTGTGTACCAAAGCTATGAACAAGTGTTACGACTGTTACCAAGAACCTAGGCTCAGTGATCTTACTGAATAATGTAACGCATGTAACAAGGTCATTGTCTAGGTTTAATATTTCAAACAAGGTGAAGACTTTATGTTTCTTATGAGTAATTTTAAGTCTTTAATGTAAAATAAAATAATAGATATTACTTATTAGTATCTGAAAATCATGCCCATGAATCTATTATATAATAAAGGCAACTCAAATACCGCCTTTCTAATGCTGAAATATGTAGGAGAGACGATAACTTCACATTGAACAAAACAAATAAATAATTCTGTCAATTGTAGTAATCTCAAACTAATCTTCATCAAACGCATCCATGGGCACAACACTTTTACCTCAATGCCTAATAAGCAAATCATTAAATGCATACTCATGAATATGAATAAACACTTAAAAATTGCAGAAAAGTTTGGAAAATAAAGGATATACCTACAAAATAACAAAGTTTTGTACCTGCACTGTTCATTACGAAAGCTTGCCCAAGTAATACACAGAGATTTTTAAGTTGTACAAGAGGAAAAATTTCACAAGAAAATTTATGCTATTTTTCTTAATTTTGCTCAAAACATAGATTGTGGATACGTGTTAGAACCGCCTCGGCGAGGCGGTTCTAACGAGTATCCAAAATCTATGTTTTGAAGCAAAAATAAGAAAAATAAGCATACCCCTGCAAACCCCTATATAAAAGTGGGGTTCAATGGGTAAACATTTCACGGAAATGTTTTCCTGATGTATAGACCCAGATTGCTTATAGTAGTATCAAACAAATGATTAATGCAATGTACTGTTGCCCTCTAGCTTGATAGAAATATAATCTTCATGATTAATTTTGTAAATTAAAAATAAAGAAAACACCACAGAACAATTCATGAATTTTAATGAGAACTTCAGAAATGAGAAAAAAATGCGGAAATCCGAAGGGGTAAACCAACAAAATCGCTTATTTCTCTGCTGGCAATGACCTTTGAGAGCTCAAAATAGCATCAGCTAGTTGCTATTACAATGTTCTATTTATATCAAGTTGCCAGATATACCTAAGCAAACAAAATACAAGTGTTTTTGTTGATGGACACCCTTTAATAATCAGTCATTTTCTATTTGTATCAATGTTTTACTTTTAAAATATCAATGAGACCAAATCTCAAAGGATTAGTGTAAGAGACCATATGGCAATAATACATTGTCCTAACCACTCTTTTATGTCAATTTCAACATTCAAAGGCAATGGACATCTGAGATATCAGTGATTTAGTTGGTGTATCCCTTCAGTTTTCAAACTTTTTCTCTTACTTTGAAGTTTTCATTAATATTCAAGAGAAATTAGATCAGAAAATCAGATTAAACAGTTATGCTATCAGTAGCGTAGATACGGATCATTTTGAAGGTGTACCTTTTTAACTTTTCTGTGTTTTTATCCAATATTCTTACCCTAACATTGACATGAAAAGTGAAAAGCAAATGATTCATATACGTATGACTTTAAGGCAATAGTTCATAGTCTAAGCATTCATTTAATACCACTTTCAGTACCCTATGTCAATTCAAATGTCAGATACAACTGATTTAGTTAGTTTACTCTAAGTTTTTAGTGTTTTTCTCAAATTTTCTTACGTTTTTATTAATGATAATCATGAATATGCAAATTAGATGATTCTAATATCAGGCCTTTGGTATCTGTAAAGTTGCCAAATGGCATCACTGGTGCAATAACAGTGTGTCAGGGTGATAGCTTGGGCCTGAAATGAGTTTAATTATGGGTTTTAATGATTTTTGCGATTTTATTGATATGTACTATTAAATATATTCATCATAAATATACAAGGTACTAGAAAATATTTGCATTATTGACAGCCAGAAAGATAGCTCTATATCCATGCATTACTGTGGTTTCAATTTTAGTCATCTTTAGAACAACTAACTGCTCAGATGTAAGCATTTTTGTAGGTAGGCACCCATTCTTTTTTATATTGTTGGTTACCAAGGACATTTTTTTTTTCATTAATATTCATGAAAATACAATTGTGATGATCTTCACACATGCCCTATTGCATTAAAGAAATGGTGAAATTGCATTATTAAGCTATAACTTCAGTCAAATTATGGTCCAGAATTATGGAATGGGTCTGAAAATAGTTTATAATGGAGTTGAAATTATTTATATCCCTTATATTTGATATTTCATGAATATGTATGAATAATGCATGGAGTTTATTGTCATTTCTTACTATTGAATAAAAGAACAGTATCTAAGCTGTAAAAGGATAGTACATTATATTCATTGGTCTATGACAAGTATTAGTTGCGATATGAGCTGTTTCGTATGTACACCCCCATCCTGGAATACCATGTGTTAGAATGTCATGTGTTGCGTTATACATCCGTTAATTTCAACACTTTTGCAAGACTTAAAATTGACCAAACATTGGTTTTCAAGCTTCCAGTGGGGTCCTCTGCTAGAGGGTATGACTGGATTTTTTGCTACTCTCCGACCACCTATCACCATTTTTCTGATGGCTGGCACCCTTACTATAACCCATATTTGACGAAAGGATTTTCCCATCATTATCATTTGGGTGAGTCCACTGCCACTAGCCCAGATGTTTTTGGACCTCCAGCTTGATCGATGATTCCTTGAATGGTAAGAGACTCACCACGACGGCAATGAAACAACTATAAATGTTATGAACCACTGAAGAATCTGAGGGTGAGTTAAGGCGCCGTTAAGATCTGTTTTAATTAAATTTTACAGTACTGTTCGTTCCAATGTGGTAGTTCTGTTGTTGTTCTGTTTGTTTGGTGTCGATTAATGTGATTGTGCGTATTGAAAAAAATATTCATGTTCAGGTAAATGTAACTGAGTGGCCACCTTTAGGATGATAACTTTGTATGAGTACATGATTGTCAATTTGATTTTTCAACTTGGGACTTTGGTTCTGATTATACCGGTGTGGGACTTTGGTTCTGATTGTACCGGCGTGGGACTTTGGTTCTGATTGTACTAGTCAGCGTGAGACTTTGGTTCTGATTGAACCGGCGTGGGACTTTGGTTCTGATTGTACCAGCATGAGACTTTGGTTCTGATGGTACCGGCGTGAGACGTTGGTTTTGATTGTACAACTAGATAAAAGACAATAATGGTTAACAAATTTATTTTCCATCGTCAAGTCTATGCATAATTCGTGTTTACAGGATGACCTATATTTTCTAAACTTGCATTCGAAAGTAAATGTCAATTATATTAATTTTAAATGTTATTTTGCGTAAATGTTCTTGTTGTTGTTGTTGTCGTTTCCTTTGTTCTTGATGATAATGGTGCCGTTGTTGTTGTTGTCAACTTTACTTAAATCCAAACAATTGTCAAATGGTGGACTCCTGAAATAAATAAAATATTATTTTCCATAACCGATTTTAGATAATAGACAAATGGAAAACCCAGGAAGTACTATAAAACGCAGACACGAGTATAAAGGGGAATCTCCCTTGGACATTATCTATAAAAGCATGCATTCAATCGTTGAAAAACACGCTCTCTCTTCCTCTACAAAACACATGCCTTTCTCTGCGGAGGTAAACATTCTCCAAGATCACCACAGCATCAGTACAATAACAGCAAATATCAGACATTAAACTTATTGTATACTATACTTCCCTATGTCTGCCTTAGAATGACCCTTCCTGTAACAACTTATTGATTTTTATTTCTTTTAAAGGGTTTGTACTTATATTCTGGAAAGGGTCAACATGAGTGCATGAGCATATTGTATGTTGAAAAGTAAAGTTGCAAGCTGAATCTTATTTACCGATTTGTTGAGGTTCTAAAGCTGGATAATAAGGTGAAATTGATAAAAATGACGAGTGCTTTATGCTAGAAAACAGCTTAAGTTGCAAAACGAAATTTGTTAAATGCTACTTGCTTTTTGAATGTTTAAATGCCTATTCATTTGTGGTTTTCATATATCCTTCTCTTACTAAATGAGAATAAAATAATTGTTAGATCCTTTGGAAGCATTAAAACATTCAAAGCGAGAAGATAGGCCATATCGTACAATTTCGGGTAATGAACCTTCATCAGTGACCCTTTACAAAACTGGCAGCGAAAGAATTTATCAAAGACTCATATTCCCAAGCTGTTTTCCCTTTGAATAACTCGTTAACGAGAATGGGTAAGTGATAGAGCGTCGGACTCGGAATCGAGAGATGTTGCAGGGTTCGATCTCCACGACAGCGACCGGGTTGTGTCCTTGAGCAAGACAGACACATTAACTCCCTAGAGTACTCGTTAATGCACAGGAAGCGATGGCTCCGTCTCGACATGACTGTGTTGACTGGGACTTTAAACCTCCATACAAACAAACAAATAATCGGAATATAATTAGTGTTTCTATACCTTGCAGCTCTATTCTATAACCACGACGTACAGGCAGAGCACTCTCCTCCTCGGAGACAGGTTTTGATTCTCAGCATACATGATGGGGGACATTTGCATGCTGAAAAAAATGATAAAAGTAATTATTATATTTTAAAATTTTACGATTTAGAAATCTCTCTTTCTCTCTCTCTCTCTCTCTCTCTCTCTCTCTCTCTCTCTCTCTCTGTGTGTGTGTGTGTGTGTGTGTGTGTGTGTGTGTTGAAACACTATCGTTGAAACACATACTTGTATTGTTATGATATATAGGAATGCACAATAGAAGATACGAAACTTTATTTCGAAAATCATCATAACAATCTGTGTCCATGCAGACAGTGAAAGGAACAATCTCGCAATTCAAAGTGAATGATTTTGTTGAAAACAAATCCCAAATTTCAAAATAAGCGTAACTTTAAGCCAGTATATAACACATAATTTCCTTTAAATTATATGATAATAATTAAATAATAATAATAATAATGAGTAAATTCCAAAGTACTTACTTATCACAACTTGGCGGATCTTCTCAAAATGTGCTTTCAATGTCGCTTCACTGGCTGTAGCTTCCCCTGTCCCAATAGTCATTGTAAGAAAGCACATGGCACCCAAAAATATTATGGCTTTGCAATTCATTTCTGTTTAGGTTGTTTTCTTGAGATTTAAAATCGAATACTGTGGAAAAATTAAGGTTTGTGATAGTAGTTGTTACGCAGCTTGTTGAGGGTTTAATGATAAACTTAGAAGGGCGCAAGAGCTTTTAAACTCGCAGACCCAGCAGTAACAGTTAGCACAACGACGTCATGTCACACCAATCCCATACAGCGAGCAAACATAGTGAGTACTGTAAATTCATTGGGTTCACTATGAATCATTATATCATAAAAAGAAAGCACAGAAAAGTAAGAGAAAAAAACAACAACTTGTCTTCGATGGTATTTATTTTATCTACTCGGTACTTTTACTCCAACCTAAAGTATCTTCAAATGGCATTCAATAAAATTAAACAGAGACGTTAGAAATAATGTTAAACGTAAAGGCGAAGCGTATATTGTGCGATATAAATTCTTTCGTTTAAAAGCATATAATTTACTTTTAAAAACGAATTGCTAAGGCTTTAAGTGGAGAGACAAGAAGAATTTCAGTCGTTATAATCTGACAGGATTATATTTAGTATTAAAACATAACCTTACCACTATATTATGCGCTATTTATGTACAAAAAGGGTCCTAATGTAAATATTCAAAATAGTGTAAATTTGATTCCATTCTATTCTGTTCTATTCTATCATAAATTGTTATTGTTTTAATATCACACCCAATCTTTCCCACAGATGTTTTGGCGTGGGAAAGTCCCGAATTGTTTGTAGGCGTCATTCAAGATACCTACCCCCTGTAGTTAAGGGTACTGATTTATGAAACATAAGCGGTAGCTCCTAGTCATAAAGGTCTAAAAGTAGATTTTCCCCACCTATACGAAGATTTTGTTTACAAAAAAAAAAAAAAAAAAAAAAAAAAAAAAAAAAAAAAAAAAAAAAAAAACTGAAGGCAAGGGTTGTAGGTTTCACTAAAGATACCACCCCTCCCCCTGTTAGCTTAGGGTATTGACTTATGAAATATACTCGAAGCCAAAAGTAACTTTACACTGTTTTTGTAGAAAGTTTGTTCGGGTATATGTGTGTATTTATAAACCCAGCGGGCACATGACGTCAAAATGATGTCATATCAACGTCGATGCGACGTCATGACGTCGCATAGACGTCATTCTGAAGTCATGTGCCTGCTGGGAAGTGTTTGATATGTATTGAAGTCCGATCCTCTGCGCATCATGTAGGCGAAAGGTTAAGGATTTTAATGACAGGATGCTGCCGCATGTCCCTATAAAACATACAAGGGGTCAAAATAACGTTTTTTTCCAAATCACATCACTTTTGAATTGTTACTGTAGTTTAATGAAGTTTGGAGACCAGGGCCCAGTTGTTCAAAACTAACGACGTTGTTAGTTAACGTTTCGTTAAAATTTCAAACATTTAAGGATTGAAATTCAGATTTTAGCTTTCACTGGATGATGAAAAACATTAGGCTGTTTTAATGTCTGTGAAGCCCGAAGGGCTTCTCGGAGACATTAAAACAGCTAATGTTTTTCATCATCCAGTGAAAGCTAAAATCTGAATTTCAATACTTATATTTACATTTTATATTATCAATCAAGTATCAGATTTTTAATTGCTCATATCACCGCTCATTTTCATGTTATTTGACATTAAATCCCACTTAACGTAATTTTGGAACAGCCAAAACGTCAATTTTTCGCGCCTAACGTCATGGCGATACGCGACCAACGTCACGACAACAAGAGTAAACAAACAACGTCACTGGATGGGTTTTGACGTCGCCCTACCCATAGGCGTGGCCTCTAGATCACGTGACTTAATGTTTTTCATTGGGAAATGAAGAACATTAAGAAAGATACTTTCATCTAGGGCGAGTGCAATAAAAATGTAAATATTAATATTACAAATACACTGTTATTTTTTGTTGAAAAAATGTGAGAATCCTTTGCACTGCAAAGGATTCTCACATTTTTTCAACAAAAAATAAAAGTGTATTTGTTACTTTAGCTGATATTTGCTTAACAAATTTATGTCTTAACGATATCGTTAAGCTAACGATGCGTTGAACAACTGGGTCCAAGTCTTTAAGCGCTTATTTAACCCTTTGAGCGCCACGACCTAAATTACGCTTACGCCGCACTCTTTGATGCGCATTGTTTTCAACGTCAACGTCACAGATATACGGCGCCAAAGTAACGTCTCGGTGACGGCGTTAACGTTGAGGGTCGTTCTAAATATTTGACGTTACGACACGGGTTTTGTCTGAACACGTTATTTTTTTCCCAATTCTATAGGCATAATCAGACTTGCGTTTATTCATACAAACGAACTATCACCATGCGGACGTGACATGATCCGACGTTTCAAACATAGAAAACCAAGCTAATTATCAACATGTGGCGCGATTTCCCATCGGGAAAGTGTATGAAGAAAAAAAGGGATGTACCGTTTTTTATTTATTATTATTTTTTATCATTTATTTTTTTATTTCACTTTCTATCACTCCATGATTTTCAGTTCTTGTTATGCACTAGTCATTGGTAACCAAGCCCCCCACCCGCAAACCCCAGGTGAGGGCGGGGGATAGCCGTGGAAATGAGCGAGACTTTCACCAAAGTTTTGCCACGGCAGTACAGGGGAAATACCCGGGGGTTGCTTTATATAGGCATAAAGGGTAGTGAAATGAAAAGATAACAGGCGGGGGAGGGGGGGGGACAGTTTTTTTTTTTTCGGTCCAGCAAATCCCCGCTAAGAGCCCCACCCTGCGAGGACTGCTCGCTGGTAAAATTTTTTCCCAATGAGCAGTCCTCGCAGGTGGGCCTTTTAGCGGTGGATTTGCTGGACCAAAAGTCAAAGTTCCCGCTATCCCACGTGGGTGGGAGCCGTGGTACAAATGACTAGTGCATTATCGACACACCCGGCAAACTGAAAGTGGTCAATGTAAAAAAAAGTTGAATCATAATCCGGTGGTCATTTTGAGCGTTTCCTTTTATTAGTTTTCGCGCGATTCACTTAGGTGCTTTTTATTTATTTTTATGACGCATGCACGATGTCCAGGTTTGCTATCAGTACATGCATATTGCTTCGTTTCTGTCTAGTTTACCGTTGGCTTGCAATTTGCTTTGTGCGCCCTTACATGTACGACGGACACCAGATTTTCCATTTTCGAACCGCAGCCTCTATGAATTTATTAAAAAAAAAGTCCGTAGTCTGCACACGCATCCTTGGCGGTGATTGGGTGGTCACACCAGAATTTCTAATTGTCTTTTGAAGATAAACAAAGTTACAAAGCTATATGGATCTTTTGGATAATTGTATGACCCAGTGCAGCAAGGTGCCCGTGCAGTACCCGTAATATAGCAAGGATATAGCACAAGTCATCCTACAGACACTTCTCACGATGCCGCACTTTTATCGCGCGACCACGCCTCGCTTGCTGAGCAGCATGAAGATGGGGCAATTACATAAAAATAACTCATGGTTTGAATCATAATCCGGTGGTCTTTTTGATCGTTACCTTTTATTAGTTTTCACGTGATGCACTGAGGTATTTTGTTGTTATATATATATATATATATATATATATATATATATATATATATATATATATATATATATATATATATATATATATATATATATATATATATATATATACTTTTATAAGTTGACCACCGATAGTGGTCAATTTGCAGTTTATCGCGCGTGATCGAGTTATCGAGACACATGCACGATGTACAGGTTTGTACAGGATAATTAGCGCAAGTCATCATACAGACTTCTCACTTTTATCGCGCGACCACGCCTCGCTTTTTGGCATCATAAATATGGGGCAATTACATAAATAAGTAATTTTAACTCTCAATATAATTATGCTGAGCCGCAAACGTTACGCACTGCAAATTTATATAGGTTCCAAAGCCTCACAGACCGTGAAAAATTGGTACCAATGCTTCACAATATATTTCACACGCCGGTCAGAATTGTGCATGCACTTGAAATTCATGTAGCATTCATACATATTCTTGACAGAAGTATATTAGCCTTCAGTTCCCATTCTTTACAGCATAATATGTGCAAAGTTGTCTTATTTTCTCACATCTAAGAAATATTCATAATAGTTCTTCAAAGTTTGGATTTACGACAACGTACCAATGCTTTTCATACCAAAATCTCACATGCGAAAATTTGGTAACCGAGACAATAGACGTGTGAGATTTGAGGTTAAATTTCACACACACCCATACACACAAATCGAACTTGAACGTTCGCATGCAGTAAGATTAGAGGGACCAGGAATCGATGCAACATAGATACCTGGCGGGAAAGAAAATCCATGACAAAATATTGTTCGACATTACACTTGAAGGACAAGATGACTAGCTCTTTCCAAACTAGGTAGCCATCCGACTACATGTAGCCTTAACCAAAACCAGGGCAACGAGCGAAACAGAGAGGCAAACGGAATGAACAGAAGATGTACAATGAAGGTACACACGCCAATTTTCAAAATAAGCCATGATTAATTATCTTGATAAAAAAATCACATGGACGCGAAAGTTGTGAAATGTGAAGTTTGCGTTACATTATGAAAGCCGGGTAGGGCCATTTCTTATTTCTAACTTCTAACTTCTAAATTCTAACTTCCAACTTCTAACTTCTTACCTCTAACTTCTTACTTCTAACTTCTTACTTCTAACTTCTTACTTCCATGTATGTATGTATGTAATCATGTATGTATGTGCGTGTGTGGGTGTGTGCGAGCGTGCGTATGTATGTATGTGTGCTTTCGTACACAAATGTTCAAGTGCATACACGCGATTTTTCATGGGCGTGCAAGCGTGCGTGCGCTTGCATGCATGTTTACTGATATGCATGTTTGCGTGTAACACGTTATTTTTTCAATCTGCATTATGCCGTCAATCTGCAGTTGAGACTAAGAGCCAAAACCAAGGCCAATCCGGAACGAGGCAGGGCCAAATCGGAACTAGGGTGTGCCAAATCGGAACAGGGGAGGGCCAGTTGGAAATTTCATATAGAGTACTAGAAACATGGTTTTCCAGTATAAATGAGGTATCAATATAGTAAAATATGATGTAGAAAACATGTATTCGTTATATTTAGTTCCATTTGAATATATTATTCAAATATTTGAGAAAGTATATATACAATTAATATGCTAATCGGTTCGCTTAAATCATTGAAGAATACCTTAGATACATTCTTCAAATATTTGAGAAAACATATATTCATCAAACCTTTTCGAAATCAGAAGGACTTGATATATTCTTCAAATATTTGAGAAAACATATATTCATCAAATGTTTTTGAAATGACAAGGACTTGATATATCTTTCAAATATTTGAGAAAACTTATATTCATCAAATCTTTTCGAAATCAGAAGGACTTGATATATTCTTCAAATATTTGAGAAAACATATATTCATCAAATGTTTTTTGAAATGACAAGGACTTGATATATCTTTCAAATATTTGAGAAAACTTATATTCATCAAATCTTTTCGAAATCAGAAGGACTTGATATATTCTTCAAATATTTGAGAAAACATGTATTCATCAAATGTTTTTTTCGATTTGCAGTTACACTTAAATCGTTAAAGAGTAATATATTTCTCAAATATATGATAATATATATTCGTTTTACAAGTTAGAGTTAAAGTACCGAGTAGAAAAAATAAGTAAAATAAAGCGAGTCGAAGACGAGCTGTTTTTACTTATTTTTTCTACGAGGTCTTTAACTTACTTGTAGTATGACACAACACAAATTGGCAGATCCGTACTGTAACTTCCAATATCAGGAAGTTATTGTACGACTTTCATCCCGCCTCTTTGCTTTGTAATAATATGTGGGCCCGCCTCTTTTCATATTGACTTGTATTGAATTTAATGTTATAAAAACTTCAAAGGAAAAACAGAAAGTCATACTACAACAAAAGATACAAGTAGTAAGTACATTACTTGTACATTAGTAGTAAGTGAATTATCTGTGTTAAAGCCCTACAAGTATATGTCGTTATCAAATATTTTAAAACTATATATATTTTATCTATCGTCTGATTGCGAAACATTTTTTAATATTTGGAAACCTAAGTCAATTGCATGTGTATTTAAACTTTTGCCCCTTTACTCCCTCAAATCTCGTATTCAACTCCGTTATCAAGCATCAAATGAGCCTGTGCATGGGAAAACCACAATTTTGGTTTCTTAACAAGTCCAACACAAACCAGGCTGTACAGACACAGCAGATGGCTAGAGGCTGGAAATTTTGAATTTAGAAATTAGATGAAATCTACTATCCATGTAGCGAAAACAAAGGCACTGATCAGCTTCACAGTTACTGCGAAGCTGATCTGCGTCTTTGTTTTCTCCAATGCAGAAACTTTATAGCATTATTTACATCCGCGACAACGTGCAAGACACAAAAATCATAAGTCTAGAATATTGAATATGTTTGGACTTAGAATAGGGGAGACATCAGTTTTCGTGTAGGAAACAATTTCTAGTTTATAACTGGCCGTTTTTTTTTTTGGCGGCGTTGCTGTTGTGGTTCGAATTTATTCAAGTTATTCAAGTTATTCCAATTTCTAGTTTTATGTTGCATGACTTTGTGGTCACCCGAATATCATTTAGCTGTTCACTTAGTCCTCTGAATTTTACTTCCAAGCTAGCACTGTGGCCACCTTACCTTCAATAGCTGCCCACCCTGCTTTCCGTTATGATTGTTAAATGTTGGTAGCTATGAATAATATATATTTTAACATGATGGTCCTTATTTCTTGTTTTTATTTGTGTATAACGGATTTACAGTGATTGTAGAAGCTGAGGGTGAGGGTGCCTGTGAAACAAGTTTAAGCCCGTCAGTAATTTTATATTACTGGTCGTTCCAAGGCAATACTTTTGTGGTGATTCTATTTGTATTTTATTTTGTGTTGAAATTTTGTGAAGTTTGCACCTTATGCAGCCTTTTCGGAAATAGTTGCTCATTCGACTTACGATGTGTTTTCTTAGTATAAGTACCTGATTGTTAATTTAGTTTTTCCCATCTCGGTTATTGGAGTGGAAATTTCTGTCTGATTGCTCCATTTCCTTATCATAGCCTACTTTTACATGTACAATACTAGACTTGGTACGTTATCTGTGTTAAAGATATTGACACACATATAGCTATCCCAGTTACTTTAAACGAGATATATTTTAACTACCATCTGATTTCAAAAAATAATTCAAATATTCGGAAACGTACATGTAAGTCACATGTACATTGAAACGCTTTCTGCTTTACTCTCTCTCGCATGTACGAGTACGTGCATGTACAAATGCTTGAAAATTCACGTGACTTATTCCCAACTCCATTATCAAACATTAAGTATGTGTGTTAGTGCATAACAGAAAATAGAACAATGATGTAATAAAATGATAGATAGACCGTTCCAAGGCGATGTTTCTGTTTTGGTTCTAATGCTTTAGTTTTGGTGTTTCGTTTTTGTGCTATTTGCATCTCTTATGTACGTTTTCGTGTATTTAGCTAACTCCGGGTAACTGAGTAGCCACCCATATGTTCTCTTTGTATTAGTACCTGATTGTCAATTTAGTTTTTCCCACCTCGGCTTCTGGAGTGGGGGCATACTGACCCAGTCCCGGGAACGCCATTATCTGCCATCAGCTTATAATAGGAAATACATGAAAACAATATTCTCTATAGCAATGAATTGTAATCACATACTCGTTTTTCCAAACTCATAAGCTTCAATATACATTACATACAAGGATAGCTTTTAAAAAAGCTAGTATCGCCCGTTTATCTGATATTTAGATCTACACCACCATCCATTTAGTCCTGGATTGCGTAAGAATGGTTACATGTATCTGTCAGGATATACATGTAGATCAACTGTCTTACCTACATCGCGTTACACTTTTATACCTCGGTCTATCCATTTGTGTGGTGGGGTGTCATGTTCTGTTGAACATTCGGCCTAATCAAAATACAGAACCGAAATTTTGTGCCCAGGAGACGAAACGACTTGCGAAACGACTGTGTACACTCATAATCGCTAAATCAAGTCCATCCACAGCAAAGAATACCGAACCAGTTTTTAGACCAAATGTATGATTGGTCGGAATAGATCTAGCCAATCTCTTTCTGCCTTTCAATAGTCAGTTCCTGTCGGTAAAACGTTGCTGGTTTCCCGCTTTGTCAAATGGCATGTAAAATATCTCGAGAACCATACATATTTTCTTATTTGGATTCTGTCGGTTTTCTTCGCTGTTTCTTTGGAAAAATCCTACCGTATATGTCACCCGTTGTGACAGGCGACAACAATGGGAAAAGTTTAAAAAAAAAATCATTTATCGGGAACCAGTCAGTCTAAAGCTTTGATATATTTCATATTTTGTATAGTTTTGGTCACGCGGTAAGGTTATTACTCGGGACGGCATCCGTTCGTGCGTCCGTCCCAGCGTGCGTGCCTCCTTTCCCACTTTCTAACATGAATATATCTAAGGACACTAGGCCAATTTTTTAATTTTATCTGAATAAAAATAAAAACGGTGATCTTTTAAGAGCAGCGAGCATATCAAAGAGAATGGAGATGGGCCATACCGCGGTTTCAACTACTGAAGCCTCTTCAATGACCCTTCAGATTTGGCAACATGGAGCCAAAATGAATTATTGAAATTTAGTAAAGTAATTATAATTGAGATAGCGAAATGGTTGCATTTGGTTCAGGGCCGACTGGGATCCGAACTGGGTTCCATGGCAACGAATACCAACCATAGACTTACAATGGACCAAATAAAGAACACCATCTTCTCTAAATCCACAAGGCATAGAGTTTTATATTATTTTTGCGTAGCATTATATAGTAATCTTCTTCATAAATCCTGACAACCACGCCCCTGGGGCCCATACATGAAAAATTCTCAAAGCTTGTATACGTAGTATGCAACAGTCGTATGTGGAGCTGTGCATAAATCATGTCAATCATGTTCAAATTAACTCAACCTGCTCGAACAACAAACACACTGTAGTGATGTTTTCAGGTCCAAGGTCCTGTTTGCGACATTTATAATGGTTTCATAATGAAAGAAACTAATAGGAAGGAATGAGTTTTCTTTTCAATTCAGTAAAATCATTACGCGTTACAGACGTATAGGATATAACTTAAATGTTATGCGACAGTCTGCATGCTTAGTTTTTAACCCAATAACTATGCTGCCTTCTTTAATTGCACGCCGGTGGGTCGTGCGTCAGACTCTATGATGGCCTCGACATAAAGCTATTCATTTTCCGGAGCTTCTTGTCTGTTGCTTGGCCCACCGGGGTTCAACTGGTGTTTTTCTTTTGCTCCGGAGTTAGTAAGTTATTGGGCGCCAAGGGATCTCCATCGTCGGGCAGCTTTCTCAATCTGTGAGTCCTCGCTTTTGATTCATCATAGAATTTATCATGATTTATTTGTTTGTCATTCATTCGGTAGACCAGGGATCAAGTATTACTAACACAGTGTCATTTCTAAAACATATTTTATTACCATGATTACATGATTTTTCCTAAAGGGTGCATTTTCTTCTTAAAAAAAAAACCATCGAAAATGTTGCATAACTTGGTCAATAGATAAAGAATTTGAACGAAATTTGCATTTTTGTAATTTTTACGTTCTCTCTCGTGGTATAGCATAAAAAGGATTTGGTTAAGATGCGTACTTTTCTCAAAATTGCGGTAGGTGCACTATTTTTTCAAGTGCACCTTGACGTCAAGGTACAGACGTTTTTGACGTGGAAAATTCGTGGAAGCCCTGCAAACTTCTTTTACAAACTCAGGAGCATCAATTTGAAATATAACATGAGTTAAAATACTGAAAACAACACATTGACTATTCACAAGAAAAGTAACAGACTGAACGGAAATTCTGATTCTGCTCGCTATCTTGCCTCTGAAGCGTCTCCATAGTCCGGGACCATCATTAACCTCGGTATAAGTCGGTATAAGGAACTCTTTACATGTATCGCCTACAGCAAAATCGGTTTGACGTCGACGTCTCCTAATGCTTTCGAATTCTAATGATGAATCATTTAGCGATGACATTATATTCGGATGCACACCTTTAGTCTATTTTCACACCGTAGTCGCATTATTTCGATGAAATGACAGAGAAAGGAGCAATGATATTCTGACGCTTATTTCCTTAAACGTTACAAACATGTTATCCGTAAAGACATACATTTCTCGTTGATAGGCAGCGAATGTAACAATAGAAATCATTCTTTATATACTGTCACTACAAGATAGCCTTAGAATTTGACAGCGATAGAAGTAAATAACGCTTAAGAACGAAATTTGTTTTCAAAAACTGTGTTTCAACAACAAATGGTTGCGTATAGATATCCCACTTTATGGCTTATATACATGGGTATTGCGAAGCAGACCTTCTGTAGTCGAAAGAAGCGATGCCTAATAGGCCGGTTCATAAACAGAAAATGTTTTTGCAAAGGGTGCATGTTTCAACGTTATGTCATTTTTCAAGCAGCTATCTTAAAAGTTTCATTTCACCATTTCTGAATGCACAAGGCCTTATTAAAGATATACTCAAAACAAGAAATAATTATTTGTTAATCTTGGCAGTATGACATGTCAAACTTGATTGAGGCGTTTTTGTTGACATCAGTACAGTATAGCTCCCGGACGATCGTAGTAGACTTTCGTCACAGATTTACCGTTATAAATATGAATGACACGCCTGTTCCTATTGGTCAAAGACATTCATTTCATTCATATGTATAATAGCGGTAAAGCTGTGTCGTAATAAGTCTACTACGATCGTTCGGAAACTATAACGTCAGAATTTTGTCGCACTGAGCCACGGTTAAAATATTAAATTTTTGAGCCGCATCACGAGAAAACCAGCATTTTGCATAGGCGAAAACAAAAGCGCATATCAACTTCAATTTTGTTTTCGCTATACGGATAGTACAATTCCTCTATTTGGCTTTCTAAAACCAAAATTTCCAGCCTCTAGTCATCTCCTGCGCTTGTTCTAACGTGTACCCAACGTGTTCTAACGTGTACCCACAATCTATGTTTTGAGCAAAAATAAGAAAAATATCAGAAATTTTGTACTGAACATTTTCATTTTTACAGCTTAAAAAATCTTCATGTGCGTGTTTTCCTAATGGTGTGAAATTAACACTATAGGTGAACACATTACGAAAACTTGCCCATGCAATATACAGAGATTTTTTTCAGCCGTAAAAATTGAAAATTTCATAAAAAAAATGTTTATATTTTTCTTATTTTTGCTCAAAACATAGATTGTGGGTACACGTTAGAACCGCCTCGCCGAGGCGGTTCTAACGAGTACCCACAATCTATGTTTTGAGCAAAAATAAGAAAAATAGGTATACCCCTGCAAACCCCAATTTTACTATATAAAAGTGGGGTTTAAGGGGGTAAACTTTTTACGGACATGTTTTCCTGATGAACATCTCTGTGAGTGGAGGTGCAGGGTATCTTGCCAAACAAACAAAGGGTAGCGACTCCTAAAAGACATGAGTCACTTCAGTAAAATAAGATCAATATAGATTGGCACCACCTCTTATTATCGCCGAGTCTGAAAATTGGCGACAAAATAAGAAAACATTGAGAAAGCAATTAGTGGAATGCATAAAAGGTACATTCACAGGGTAATCCCAAAGTGGCAATTAACAAGCAAAGTCAACGGTCTTTTACATGTACTTCTATATATGGTACAATAAAGGGTTGGATTTGTGGTTGCCAGTCACCCATCCAAATGAAGCAAAACAAAAAACACAGGAGCCAATGAGACCAAAATATATAGATTGGCGCCACCTTTTATTATCGCCGAGTCTGAAAATTCGCGACAAAAGTAAGAAAACATCAAGAAAATAATATGGGGAATATACAGGTGCGTTCACACGGTAATCCCAAACGGGCAATAAATAAGCAAAGTCAACGGTCTTTACCAGACCAAATTCGAATTCGGTGCAAATTTTGTCCCATACATTTTTTTTAATTTGTCCCATACATTTGTTTGCTTAGATTATCATTTTTTGCCTTTTTTTAACTATATGACATCTGCCTAGCACGATGTGGCGTTTTATTTTTTACAGCTTCACGAACAACAACACTGAAATCTTATGTGAGCTACATTACTGTGATAGATTATTTTTGAACACGCAAAAGATCTAACGGGTTTATGCCATTTTCAAAGGTTTTGGCACTTGTTTTTCAAAATTGTTTTTTCTTGCTTAAACCCAAGTAGTCTGAATGTCGGCCTCAAAGAAAAAACTTAATACATGTGAGCCACCTCGTGGGAAACCAACAATGTGGTTTCCGAACAGGTCCGACACAAACCGGCCTGTACAGTCATAGAAGATGGCTAGAGACTGGAAATTTTGGATTTAGAAAGTAGAGGAATTGTACTATCCGTGTGGCGAAAACAAAGGCGCTGATCAGCTTCGCGGTTACCGCGAAGCTGATCTGCGTCTTTGTTTTCGCCTATGCAGATTGTTGGTTTTCCCACGAGGCGGCTCATAATAATTGCAAAGGTTGTTTTGCTTATTTCTATCCACTTGTGAAGACTAATCAAGAAATGATTCCGTTTTTATTTAGAATAAAGATGATAAAGCGAAATTTTTATATTTGGTCGGTAACATAATTCCTTATCCATAAGCCCATTATCCATCTCTCCTTCTTTCAAGTTCCTGTGTGAACTCGCACATTTCTTTACAAATAACTGCCTCAGTTGTGCCGCAGAATAATAATTTTACCTCTTTTTGTACGTTAAACGCAAAACATTGTATATGTCTTTGTTTATTTTGTAGAAGAACCCTTTAAAATGTACAAGATAAAACTTAAGTAAAAATATTTGAGCCGCTGCATGGGAAAACTAACAATCTACATAGGCGAAAACAAAGGCGCAGATCAGCTTCGCAGTAACGGTGTTGTGCCTTGTGGCGGCCCTAAATAGTATCCCCATACACCATCCATAGTGCAGATTATATTTTCCGTTCGTTCCTTTGAGATCAGCGAGGGTATTCTGAGAAATAAGAAAGTTATTATCGGTTTAGAATCATTTTCTAACCAACGTTTAAAATATTTCGTCTCATTTGGATTATACTAGTCTTTGTATTGACTACCCCGTTGAAAGTTGCAAAATTATAGTAATTCTCTTTGGCTCCATGTTGCCAAATCTATAGGGTCACTGAAGAGGCTTTGGTAGCCGAACCCGCGTTATGGCCCACCCCATTTCTCATTAATATATTCACTGCTCTTGAAGGATTTTATTTTTATTTGCTATTACTGCGACCAGTGTTGTGCCTTGTTGTGGCCCTAAAATGTCTCCCCGTACATCACCCATGGTGTAGATTATATTTTCCTTTCAGTCCTTTGAGATCTGCGAGGGTGTTCTGAGAAATCAGAAAGTTATTATCGGTTTAGATTCATTTTCTAACCAACGTTTAATATATTTGGTCCGATTTGGATCATACTAGTCTTTGTATTGACTACCCCGTTGAAAGTTGCAAACTCACAGTAATTCTCTTTGGCTCCATGTTGCCAAATCTATAGGGTCACTGAAGTGGCTTAAGTAGACGAAACCGCGGTATGGCCCATCCCCTTTCTCATTAATATACTGCTCTTAAAGGACCTGTTTTTTATTTGTTATGACTGCAGCCGGTGCTGTGCCTTGTGGCGGCCCTAAATAGTATCCCCGTACACCATCCATAGTGCAGATTATATTTTCCGTTTGGTCCTTTGAGATCAGCGAGGGTATTCTGAGATATAAGAAAATATTGTCGGTTTAGAATCATTTTCTAACCAACGTTTAATATATTTCGTCTCGTTTGGATTATACTAGTCTTTGTATTGACTACCCCGTTGAAAGTTGCAAAATTACAGTAATTCTCTTTGGCTCCATGTTGCCAAATCTATAGGGTCACTGAAGAGGCTTTGGTAGCCGAAACCGCGTTATGGCCCATCCCCTTTCTCATTAGTTCACTGCTCTTAATTTAAAGGAATGGATTCGGAACCGCATAAGACGCCGTATGTATACGTAAAATACCATCATAAATAGAGAATGCATATCGGGTTTGTTACGCAAAATATTCGTGTTCAAAGTTGGGAAACCTTCATTTTTTCCTGCATCTGAGTGAATCGCCATCTTATCGGGTATGGTTACCGGTTTATCGATAATTACACGGTGAACGCGGTAACCAGTATAAAGCTGTGACGTCACTCACTCACTTTCTCTTTAAGCCGCTCATTTCAATTGCAAGACGTTCAAATATTCTCGCGATAATTTCGTTATTTTATTTTGTATTTGTGGATATTTTCTGCGTTAAACTTGATAGAAGTATTTATGTGATAATACCGGAGAATAATATTTACCGAAGATGCTTCAGTGCCAGGCAATTAACTGTAAAAACAAGCCACAGAAAGGATGTAATAGTTTTTTCCAGATACCTGTCGTCGGCTTTTCGCTTCAAAATCGTAGGTGTCGACATTTTCACTATTTCTTATTAATAATCCAGTATGAACGGAATGGAATTACTGTTACATGTATCTACGCACGGTAGTTTTTATTCCGAATTTTGGCATTTCACATACAATTCGTCAAAGAATCGCGCACAATAGAAAAAAATAGGAATTCGCAAGTTTTTCATCCATTTTATTCCAAAACGGAATCGGTACACACTCCAGGGGTCATCTCACTTTTTTTTTTTTTTTTTTTTTTTTTTTTTTTTTTAATAATTTGATTAATTTGCTTCAGTTATCTATTTTATTAAATCTATAATCGGAGATGAACCGCCCATCACTAATTGATTTTTAATGCGCATGCATTTCTAATTTGTTTGCCACCAATCCAGAAAAGATTTTCATTCATGCGGATAATTATTTTAGCATGTGACACGGTAAACACGCCTCAAACGGTCAGCTGACCTGTCAACAATGACTGCAATTAAAGTTGTTTACATAAAGACACACGCCATCAAAAGATGCGACCGCTTTTCTTTAAATCGTTTGTTCGCCCTTATAAGTTGTTTACATAAGGACACGCGCCATCAAAAGATGCGACCGCCATTCTTTAAATCGTTTGATCGCCATTATATGTATGAAAGATTATCGACTACTATGGCAAGCCAAATGCACACTAATTCGGGAAACCTAGGATATGTCCGTAAAACCTGGTTTATCTATTACATAAACCAGGTTTAACAGACATAAACCAGGTTTAACGGACATATACTAGGTTTCTCGATCGTTATCCTAAGTTTCATTACATAAACCAGGTTTAACGGACATAAACCAGGTTTAACGGACATATACGAGGTTTCTCGATCGTTATCCTAGGTTTTCTTCCCTAAACCTATGTTTCCGATCGTTATACCAGGTTTCTCTTTGTGAAACCTAGTATATGTCCGTTAAACCTGGTTTATGTAATGAAACTTAGGATAACAATCGAGAAACCTAGTATACGGCCGTTAAACCTGGTTTATGTCCGTTAAACCTGGTTTATGTAATGAAACTTAGGATAACGACCCATAAACCTAGTATATGTCCGTTAAACCTGGTTTATGTCCGTTAAACCTGGTTTATGTGCGTTAAACCTGGTTTATGTGCGTTAAACCTTGTTTATGGACTGTTATCATAGGTTTTACTTAAAACTTGCGATATCACAGGTAAAAAAGTGTTAAACCTGGTTTAACAACCCTTTCGTAAAATCTCTAGTTAGGCTGCAAGCCAAATGCACACTAATTCCGTTAAACCTGTTCTCCGGATAGGTTTCCTTCCCTAAACCTGTGCGGAGGATAGGTTTCCTTCCCTAAACCTGTGCGGAGGATAGGTTTCCATAAACCTATCCCGAGCATAGGTTTTTCTCCCAGGTCACGTGTTTTCATATCACAAGTTTCTCGGTATTCCATTGGCCCAAATGCACACTAATTCTATTGAACCTGTCCTCCGGATAGGTTACCTTCCCTAAACCTGTGCGGAGGATAGGTTTCCATAAACCTATCCCGAGCATAGGTTTTTCTCCAAGGTCACGTGTTTTCATATCACAAGTTTCTCGGTATTCCATTGGTCGGATCGTTCATCCAGGTAAATATGTCACGTGTTTCGTTAAACCAGGTTTCTCACAATCTGATTGGTCAATATGCTTGTCCCTGCGAATTCTTTACAAAATATATCAATGAACTCTTTGAAATAAATAAATAAATAAATAAATAAATAAATAAATAAATAAATAAATAAATAAATAAATAAATAAATAAATAAATAAGTTTCGATACGGTGTAAATTACGCGGCTTCTGTAAAAAAAGATGCTACGTCGGTTAGAATCCGATGTTCCAGATTTTATTTTTAGTTGAAAACAGTAGGTCATAATAAATAGGAAAGCATGATAGAGCGCAAAGGAAATAAAAATTAACAGGAGCCGCAAAATTTACACCGCATTCAAAATATATACGGTATATTGAAAAATAAAGCTGTGATCTGCCTTGATGCGGTCATATTTAACAAATGTCATAGTTGGCAATTACTAATGTGTCATTATACATTCACACCTTCGCGCCTTATGGGAATATGGGGATATGATTAATCAATGCCCAATTGTTTTGCCAACATGTCGTAAAGATCGATCTGTTTGGCAACTATACTGTATATATACATGTAGTCGGGACCGAAACACAATCTTCACTTGAAACACTAACTTCGTTTCATCAAGTCTCTTCATGCCCTAACCCCGTATTAACCGGAAACCCACAGTTTGAAGCATCATATGAGCCATCCCCGTGTTAAAGTTTGATAGTTTAATAGTTTATTTGAGTGACACATATCAAATACATACAATATATACATTTTAAGACATAATAACAACATTGATCACATACTTATTATACCCCTGGCATTTATGCCGACGGGTATATAGCTTTTGCTTTTCCGTTCGTCCGTTCATATGTTCGTTAGTTAGTTAGTTCGTTCGTAATTCCGGAACGTTCGTAGAATTTACGTCAAAGTTTTGGTTAAAGTTTCTCTAGTGGTGTATATCTCATGAACTAGTGGTCAGAAACCATTCATATTTGGACCATAGGTACCCTATAGGGGTTGCTTTGTTTCCATGAGTTCGGACCCCAGGGTCCATGCCCAGGGTGGGGCTGGAGGTCAAAATCTAGGTCACCTTTAAAATTTGCTGTTTACAATGTTAATGTTTCTTCTTTTAGTCCATATCTTAACACTCAATCATAGGGATGTGCTCTTATTTAGTTCATAGATACCCGATAGGGTTTGCTTTCATATTCCATGTCACCATCCCAAGGGGTGGGGCTAGAGGTCAAAATCTAGGACACATTTGTAATATGATAGATACCATGATAAATTTTCTGTAAGTCTATTTTCTTGACATCTAGGATCACAAAGTCTTGTCAGAAAGCATTCATACTTAGAACATAGGCACCATGTAAGGTTCAGACTCTAGGGTCCATGTGTGGGGGTGGGGCTAAAGGTCAAAATCTAGAACTTCTTTAAATATTTTATTTTTTGTACTTTTCTTCACCACCATGTTTAGAAATCATTCATACTTGCACCATAGGTACTCTATAAGGTTTGCCTTGTGCCTAATGACATTAGACTTTAGGGTCAGTGCCCAGGGTGGGGCTAGAGGTCAAAATCTAGGACATCTCTTTTTTTTTTTTTAATTAATTAATATTATTGAAGAATGACATTCTATTTTCCATCTAGGACTGAGGACCTGACCCTCAATGTCCGCGATCAAGTCCTAGATTGAGTATACAAGTCAGCTCTGTATACTGTTATGAAATAGACCTGTCATTCTACTACACTCTTCCTCCCCATGGTTTTAGACAGTGCTTTTGCAAATACAAATTTATAAGTAGTACTTGTTGAGGTTGCTCTCTTTTATTCGGGAATGCAGGTTCATTGTATTAGCATCAGTGAGCATATATGGGTTGGGGGCTGTGGGCCTAGGGGTGTAGGGGAGCTACCAGCCGGGGGTATACGTGCCTCTCAAGGCACTTTTTCTAGTTTTTTAGCGATAACCGGCCCATGTTTTTTTTTTTTTTTTTTTTTTTTTTTTTTTTTTTTTCGCTTTTCGCGTGTTTCTATAAAATAATGAAATGTTTGCTCTTTAATATAAAAAAAAAATCTTGGATAAATACAGAGTGCTGTATGCGAAGAAAGAAAGAAAGAAAGAGCATAGACGCAACCATTGAATTACGACTTTATGCTAATTTTAAATGTGAACATTATGGTGCACATTAGCACTGGGGATCTCAAAATTGAACTAAACTAAAACAGCAGTCATACTGTAGCGTATGACACAAACGCGCGCCGGGCATATGAAAAATCTCAACACGCTGAAGATTTTGGACGTATAAAAATTAATTTGTTCCTTTTACTCGCTTTAGCAGTCACACAGTAGCAAGTGACTGAGGCGTGTGTGCCTGACGTATTAAAAATCTCAAAGTTTTGGAGTACGTTTTTGTGTATGTCCTAAACACGATATGCACGTGCTACATGCCGCACAACAAACGTCCAATGCGCGTCTTACACACGCTGGGGACACGCTACTGGAGCACTATCTCATAAAATCGGAACGCGCATGAAGCGTACACTGGCGTGCCTAAAACCTGCACCGAACGCGTTCGAAGCGTATTCATCGCGCCTGGTAACGCGCGTGTGTAAAACTTATTCGAAACATATAAAACACACGCCCGGGACACGCTGAGCTTGTAGAAATGTTTTTAAGCATGTTCAAAAAAAATGGGCCCAAAATGCGCCTGGAGTGCACAGCGACGTATATCAATGTGCATCAAGCGTAAACCAAGCGTTCAAAACGCGGAGTAATGCGTTTCTAACGTGTCTCCGACGTGCGCCTGGCGTATCTTGAATTTAACTGTTTTTGTCAACACGCCCGGCACGCGTTTGGCTTATATGCTAATGTGTGATTGCTGTTTAAGAGAGAGAGAGAGTCAGAGACAGAGAGAGAAGGAAGGAGAGAGAAAGAAAAGGTCACATAAAGAAAGAGCATAGTCGCAAACATTGATTTACGACTTCATGCTAATTCTAAATGCGAACATTATGATGCAGATTGGCACCGGGTGTCTTAAAATTGAAAAAAAAAAGACAAAAAATAACAAAGAGAGAGAGAGAGAGAGAGAGAGAAAGAAAAAGAGAGAGGATTATATACGCATTGTTAAACAAGAATCAGCATTGTGCATATTTTGTGCTTAGCCCTGATATAACCACCAAGTACATGTAGCAGCGTCCTTGGTTTTGTTACAAACATTTTCCAAAACTACTTTGTTAATTTATAGTTTCATTGCAGTCAAATCGCGGGAACCTACATTCTATGTTACAATTAAACAATTAACATCTTCAAAATACTAAATCGCAGTGAAAGCCATAAAAATGTTGATTACATCCTTATAAAACACTAGAGATAAATGGATTAAAGTCATCATCGGGAATTCTCGTGAAGTCTCGTAAAATTACCGGAGATAGTATGCTTATAATTACCTGGGCTAGCTCAGGTAAGGCCTGTATGGGACAAAAACAGATATGATGCAGATTTCCCGAACAGATAGCTAGCCAATCGGATTCATAGAAACCAGGTTTAACGTTTTCGGCGATATCTAGGCTAGAACCAATGAAAAATCGAGAAACCTGGTATATGTAATCACGTGACGAAGGATAGGTTTCCTTCCTTAAACATAGGCGGAGGATAGGTTTCTCGAATTATTGTGCATTTGGCTTGCCTACTATATTAAAGAATATGACAAAGTTTGTAAAACCTGGTTTATCTCCACATTTACTAGATAAACCTGGTATATGTGCGTTAAACCAGGTTTATGGACTGATATCATAGGTTTTGGCAGAAAAGCCTACGATAACGGACATAAACCAGGTTTAACGGACATAAACCAGGTTTAACGGACATATACTAGGTTTCTCGATCGTTATCCTAAGTTTCCTCACTTAAACCAGGTTTAACGGACATATACTAGGTTTTACTGCCAAACCTATGATAACAGTTGTTAAACCAGGTTTATCGCACATAAACCAGGTTTAACGGACATATACCAGGTTTATCAATCGTTATCCTAGGTTTCATCACATAAACCAGGTTTAACAACTGTTATCATAGGTTTTGTAGTTAAACCTAGTATATGTCCGTTAAACCTGGTTTATGTAATGAAACTTAGGATAACGATCGAGAAACCTAGTATATGTCCGTTAAACCTGGTATATGTCCGTTAAACCTGGTTTATGTAATAGATAAAACAGGTTTAACGGACATATCCTAGGTTTCTCGAATTAGTGTGCATTTGGCTTGCCATAGACTACCTAACTATCGTTACATAATTTTGATTGGATTTACATCTTAAAGGTGCGAATTACACTCGGATGGATGTCTCTAAGATGCTTTTTGGTTCATAGACAACAAAACACAGGTAAATATTGGGACGTATCGCGGCAAAAACAACTTGCGCCCAGGGAATCACCACTGAGGAAAACCATGTGTCTGAGCCCAGATTTACTCGTCCCGGGACGCCGGGTCCTGCGTCCGCGAGATCTCTGTGACAGATGACATTTTTTTCTGTTTTTATTATTTTTTTTATTCCTACCCTAATCTGCGAATTTTATCGATAAAATGAAGTGGAGTACGATCGCTTCTAAATGGCTCTAATCCGAAAGTGAGTGAGTGACGTCACAGGTAAACAAATATGGCGACAACCTTCGCGATTCGAGACGCATTTTAGCGTAATTTTCAATCGATGATTGTGTACTTATTACGGGGTAAATCGTTGGAATTTGATTTGTAACACGTACTGTAACAACTAAATGAATATTTACAGGGCTAAATATGCGTTTCCGAATCGATTCCTTTGAGGATCTGTTTTATTTTTATTTGCTATTACTGCTGCCAGTGTTGTGCCTTGTGGTGTCCCTAAAATGTCTCCCCGTACATCACCCATGGTGCAGATTATATTTTCCTTTATGGGTTTAGATTCATTTTCTAACCAACGTTTAATATATTTGGTCCGATTTGGATTATACTAGTCTTTGTATTGACTACCCCGTTGAAAGCTGCAAACTCACAGTAATTCTCTTTTGCTCCATGTTGCCAAATCTATAGGGTCACTGAAGATGCTTAAGTAGCCGAAACCGCGGTATGGCCCATCCCCTTTCTCATTAATATATTCACTGCTCTTAACGGATCTGTTTAATTTTTTATTTGTTATGACTGCAGCCGGTGTTGTGCCTTGTGGCGGCCCTAAATAGTACCCCCGTACACCATCCATAGTGCAGATTATATTTTCCGTTTGGTCCTTTGAGATCAGCGAGGGTATTCTGAGATATAAGAAAAATATTGTCGGTTTAGAATCATTTTCTAACCAACGTTTAATATATTTTGTCTCATTTGGATTATACTAGTCTTTGTATTGACTACCCCGTTGAAAGTTGCAAAATTTGCAGTAATTCTGTTTGGCCCCATGTTGCTAAATATATAGAGTCACTGAAGAGGCTTTTGTAGCCGAAACCGCGTTATGGCCCATCCCCTTTCTCATTAGTATATTTACTGCTCTTAAAGGATCTGTTTTATTTTTATTTGCTATTACTGCTGCCAGTGTTGTGCCTTGTAGTGGCCCTAAAATGTCTCCCCGTACATCACCCATGGTGCAGATTATATTTTCATTTCGGTCCTTTGAGATCTGCGAGGGTATTCTGAGAAATCAGAAAATTGTTATCGGTTTAGATTCATTTTCTAACCAACGTTTAATATATTTGGTCCCATTTGGATTATACTAGTCTTTGTATTGACTACCCCGTTGAAAGTTACAAAATTTGCAGTAATTCTGTTTGGCCCCATGTTGCTAAATATATAGAGTCACTGAAGAGGCTTTGGTAGCCGAAACCGCGTTATGGCCCATCCCCTTTCTCATTAGTATATTTACTGCTCTTAAAGGATCTGTTTTATTTTTATTTGCTATTACTGCTGCCAGTGTTGTGCCTTGTGGTGGCCCTAAAATGTCTCCCCGTACATCACCCATGGTGCAGATTATATTTTCATTTCGGTCCTTTGAGATCTGCGAGGGTATTATGAGAAATCAGAAAATTGTTATCGGTTTAGATTCATTTTCTAACCAACGTTTAATATATTTGGTCCCATTTGGATTATACTAGTCTTTGTATTGACTATTGTGAAAATAGCTGCTCATTAGGCTTACGATATGTTTTCATGGTATAAGTACCTGATTGTTAATTTAGTTTTTTTCCCATCTCGGTTTTTTGAGTGGGAATCTTTTTCTGATTTGGCCTTTTCCTGATCTTTGCCTACTTGTACCTTTTTAGGTAGCCGAAACCGCGGTATGGCCCATCCCCTTTCTCATTAATATATTCACTGCTCTAAAAGGATCTGTTTTATTTTTATTTGCTATTACTGCAACCGGTGTTTTGCCTAGTGGCGGTCCTAAAAAACCTCCCCGTACACCATCCATAGTGTAGATTATATTTTCCTTTTGGCCCTTTGAGACCAGCGAGGGTATTCTGAGAAATCAGAAAATTATTATCGGTTAAGATTCATTTTCTAACCAACGTTTAATATATTACGTACCATTTGGATTATACTAGTCTTGTATTGACTACCCCGTTGAAAGTTGAAAACTTACAATAATTCTATTTGGTTCTATGTTGCCAAATCTATAGGGTCACTGAAGAGGCTTAAGTAGCCGAAACCGCGGTATGGCCCATCCCCTTTCTCATTAATATATTCACTGCTGTTTTATTCTTATTTGTTATTACTTCAGCCGGTGTTGTGCCTTGTGGCTGCCCTAAAAATCCCCCCGTACATCATCCATAGTGCAGATTATATTTTCCGTTTGGTCCTTTGAGACCAGCGAATTGTTCCAAAGCGATGTCAGCGTCATAGTTACAATTGCTGTGGCTTTAAGAGGAGAGACAAGAAGAATTTTAGTCGTTATAATCTGACAGGATTATATTTCGTATCACAACGAAACTTTACCACTATATTGTGCACTATTTATGTACATAAAGGGTCCTAATGTAAATACATGTAATAGTGTAGATTTGATTCTATACTATTCTGTTCTATCAAAATGTGACGGGATAGCCTCCGACGGTAGAGTACGTTGGTGCAACGTATTAGCGACATCTGGAGTGCTGGTGCTGTGCGAATCGGAGGCTCGGAACTTTGTGGTGCGGGTTGGTGTGGGCTGTATAGCGCAGTAAACCACCCTTGGTGGATGAGCATGCTTTTCCATCGACGGGGTGTGCTGTGGCTTGGCTCGGTTGTTCGGTACACTATCATAAATTGTTGTTGTTTTGACATCACAACCAATCCTTCACACAGATGTTTTGGCGTGCGAAAGTCCGGAATTGAGTGTACACTATCATAAATTGTTGTTGTTTTGATATCACACCCAATCCTTGGTGTGCGAAAGTCCGGAATAGGTTGCACACTATCATAAATTGTTGTTGTTTGATATCACACCCAATCCTTCCCACAAATGTTTTGGCGTGCGAAAGTCCGGAATTGGTTGTAGACGTCATTCAAGATACCTACCCTCTGTAGTTGAGGGTACTGACTTATGAAACATAAAAGTTTTGGGTGTGTGGTAGCTCCTAGTCACAAAGATCTAAAGGTAGACTTTCTCCACCTATACGAAAATATTTCATAACAAATAGAAAAACAATTGCTAGGTTGTAGGTTTCACTAACGATACCACCCCACTAATAGCTTAGGGTATTGACTTATGAAATATAAAATGAGCCGCCGCGTGGGAAAACTAACAATCAGTATGTGCGAAAACAAAGACACAGATCAGCTTCGCAGTAACTGCGAAGCTGATCAGCGCCTTTGTTTTCGCTACTCGGATAGTACAATTCCTCTTCTTTCTTAATCCAAAATTTCAAGCTTCTAGGCTGCTTCTGTGGACGTACTGCCTGGTTTGTGTCAAACCTGGTCGGAACCTGAATTGTTGGTTTTCTCATGCACAGGCTCAAATTATAACGTCATTTGATGCGTAACATCTCCAGAGGCAGTATTAAGGGTGTTCAGGTTTGTTCAAAGTTAGCTCGCCTGTACGAATGTACAGGAAGAGCTATATAGTGCAGTGACCCCGGCGTCGGCGTTAGCGTCGGCGTTGCTCAAACGTTTAAGTTTTTGGTAAAAGTTTTTATATGTCTATATCTCTTGAACATGTTGATGGATTAAGTTGATACTTTGCTTGTAAGTAGTTATATATTGGTCTGAAGTTTTATTCTGTACTAGTAATACGACCCGCTTGGGTGACCTTAAGGACCTTAAGAAAGTTTGTGTTAAAGTTTTGGTTTAAGTTTTTGTAAGTCTATATCTTTTGAACGTGTAGATGGATGAAATTGATTCTTTGCATATTGATATATATTGGTCTGAAGGTTTATGCTGTGTCATCAAGACCCGCCTGGGTGACCTAGAGGTCAAGATCACGCACTTAGAAATTTTACGTTAAAGTTTTTGTACGTCTATATCTTTTGAATATGGATCAAGTTGATACTTTGCATAATGATAGAATATTGGTGTGAAGTTTTATGCTCTTCCAGCATGACCCACCTGAGTGACTTTGAGTTCAAGGCCACAGACTTTGTAATGTTAAAGCTTTTGCTTAAAGCTTTTAGAACTGTATATTTCTTGAACAGATGGATGAATCTAATTGATACTTTGCCTGCTGTTAGATACATGTATTATTCTTAAGTTCTTGACCAACCTGAGTGACCTTGAGGTCAAGGTCAGTCACACAAACTTAACTAAAATATGAAAACATACATAAGGTGCTAACAGCACAAAAATTCAACACCAAGACATAGAACAATAAGAACCACCACAGAAGTATCGCCTTGGAACGATCAGTAATATAAAATTACTGGCGGGCTTTGCCTAACCTCGCCAGTGACACCCGTGACATGAGTGAAATATGTATTGTATATCAGAGCTCTAGGGAAGATTATCATTGTCATTAATTGATTGTTTTGCTTGTCTGTCTCTTTGGGTCAAATACAGAAATAAAGAAGTAATATTATATAAAATTATGTATGTATTTATTTTTATGGCAACAAAGAATTTCCTTTAAATAAGGATGCACAAACTTAAAGTTTTGTGTCAAAAAGCACTATTCACATTTGGCTTGTTCTTTAAGCCACTTTGCTTATTACCTGAATGAATGTTGTATGGATAATTAAAAAGGAAACCTGTCATAAAACAAATTGAGCCCGTACATGAGAAAACCAACAATTTGGGGTTCCGACCAGGCCTGAAACAAACCAGGCTGTACAGTCACAGAAGCAGCCTAGAAGCTTGAAATTTCGGACTTAAGAAGAGAGTCAAATCATATTATATATATGTTGAAAAAGACATAACACAGTCTTTCCTTTCTTAGATGTTCGTGTTGATTTTTGACTTTCAATTAATAATTGCGGGCGTTCACGAACGCCCGCATATATATACATTGATGCAAACACACATCAATCCGGAAATGACGGCAATTAGACCGATCCCACTGTTGCTCCCGCATCATCATAAGTCAGTACCTGGCGAAAAACGAGTAGGGAACCAACCATAATGATACATGCTAAGAAAAAAAATAAGATCGTGAACGAATTATTTCGGAATTAGACCGAACCCATCATTGTTTCCGCGTCTTCATCCACAAGTCCACAGATGGCGAATAATGAGTGGGGAACCAAATCAGCTGTTCCAAGAATTGAACATAATGGCAATTGATTCCATGTGTTAACATTATTATTGTGAAAGATGATAAAAAAATAATCCAAAATTACTGTTTTGATTTAAAAAAGGCCATTTAAAAGTTTTATTTTGAATGGTCAGAAAACCATTGCTATCTTGAAGCCCAATATATTTTGATAAAATGATACTTATTTATTTGGAGTTTTTCTGATGATATTAAAAGCGAAGCATAGTAAGGTCTATTTATGCTGCGAAGATGAAGTTAGCGGAAGCGGGTCAACTCGGCCTGATACCAAGTCGGCTCCTGAGTCAACTCGGTCCTGTGTCTACTTGGCCGGGTCAACTCGGTCTGGTATTGTTTAAGGTAATATGATGTTGTGCGTGTTTTTGGCATGCCATAATTTGTCACAATTTGACTATCCATTTTTTTTCTGCACACCAGGAACCAGGAATTAAAGCACATATGTTGAATAGGGTCAGCTTTCATCCTATAACTAGGGCTAAACGCCCGCAAGCTTTTTGAAAAAGCTAATACTTGTTCCATGTAAGCCGTTCCCGTCGGTGTGGAGGTAAAATGAAACACCGATGGTAATATTTTGTCTAGGTGTCTCATAGGAAAAGGAGGAAGGATAGTAGACTTATACTGCTATACAAAGGTCTGAAGGGTAAAGCCACAATTCCTACAGATGACCTAATCCTGAAGAATAGGTGGTGTATAAATCCACATTCTTTGGCATTTCAGATACCTTCAGACTATATCCATGATATCAGAGACTGGAATTACCTCCCTGATTCTCTGATCTACTCTACGGAAATATCTGATGACTGTGTGTCCAAGTACGCATCTCTTGTGAGAGCCATCCTGGTAAAGTATTGTCAGTTTGGCGTGTCACCAGTAAACCATTCAGATTAAGGTTCACACAACCAGTACAGATACAGCTACACTTGAGCTGATCTAATAAATGGAATAAAAAAAGTCACTAAATCCGCTTTTCGACATACACGCGTATATCGATATATGGTGTGACTCTTCTATAAAAGGAAAGCAAGTCCCGTGTGATAGTTTCGGTTTTTAGCTCACCTGAGCCGAAGGCTCACAAGGTGAGCTTATAGTATGGTAGTCGAGCCGGCGTCCATGGGTGCGTCCGTGCGTGCGTCCGTGCGTGCGTTCACACTTTCAATCTTGAATATCTCTAAGACAACAAGGCCAATCGCGATCAAATTTTGTCTGAAGCATCATTGAGGAGGGGGGGGGAGGTTGCAATAGGTTTGGGGCCAGGTCGGATCAGAACTCTGGTTTCCATGGCAACAGATAGCTCCCATTGAGTTATAATGGGGAAAATGTTGTGGCCACTCTAGCAACTTCATTTTTGATTGGATCTTCTTCATTCTTGGGAATAAGAAGGATGACCATAACATCTCGGATGATTTCGAATTCGGCTAGGATCGAACTCAGACTGCGGAAAATGTTGTGGCCACTCTAGCGCCATTATTTTTCAGTGGAGTCTTCTTCATTCTTGCAGGTAACAAGGACAACTATGATATCTTGAATGAGTTCGAATTTCATCCGACCTCTGACTGTGGAGTTAGCTGCCCTTGAAAAATCATTATTTTGTGTTGTGGCCACTATAGGGCCCTTAATTTTGATTGGATCTTCTTCATACTTGGAAGTAACAAGGATAGCCTTCATGTTTATTCGGATCTTCTTTATTCTTGGAAGTTACAAGGACATCCATAATTTCTCGGACGAGTTCGAATTTCGACCAGATCCGACCTCTGACTGCGGAGTTATCTGCCCTTGTGTTTGAAAAATCATTATTTTGTATTGTGGCTACTCTAGCGCCTTCAATTTTGATCGGATCTTCTTCATACTTGGAAGTAACAAGGATAGCTATAACATCTCGGATGAGTTCGAATTTCGACCAGATCCGACCTCTGACTGCGGAGTTATCTGCCCTTGAGTGTGTGAAAAATCAATATTTAGTGTTGTGGCCACTCTAGCGCCTTCAGTTTTATTCGGATCTTCTTTATTCTTGGAAGTAACAAGGACATCCATAACATCTCGGATGAGTTCGAATTTTGACCAGATCCGACCTCTGACTGGGGAATTATCTGCCCTTGAGTGTTTGAAAAATCAATATTTTGTGTTGTGGCCACTCTAGCATCTTTGGTTTTTCAGTGGATCTTCTTCATTCTTGCAGGTAACAAGGATAACTACAATATCTCGGATAAGTTCGAATTTCGACCAGATCGGACCTTTGACTGTAGAGTTATCTACCCTTGAGTGTTTGAAAAATTTGAAAAATCAATATTTTGTGTTGTGGTCACTCTAGCGCCTTCAATTTTGATCGGATCTTCTTTATTCTTGGAAGAAACAAGGATAACTATAACATCTAGGATGAGTTCGAATTTGAACCAGATTCGACCCTGGACTGCGACTGAATATTTGAAATATCAATTTTTAGTGTTGTGGCCACTACAGCATCTCCAATTTTGATCAGAACAAAAAAAAAAAAAAAAAAAAAAAAAAAAAAAAAAAAAAAAAAGGCCACTACAGCATCTCCAATTTTGATCAGAACAAAAAAAAAAAAAAAAAAAAAAAAAAAAAAAAAAACAAAAACAAAAAAACAAAAAACAAAAAAAAAAACACTTTCTCCAGTGACTGTACTTGTAGGCTCTCAGGTGATCAGGTGAGCGATAGTTGCCCTTGGGCTACTTGTTATTGAACTTAAGCCGGGAGTCACAGTTTGTAGCTGAAAGGCAAGTAGGCATTTCAAAAATCAAACACACGAAATAATGTGGCTCACCTACGGACGGAGCACAGGCGCTCGACGACTGGACTCATTTTTTTTTTTTTTTTTTGCATTTTTTTTTTTTTGCATTTTTTTTTTTTTTTTGCATTTTCACCCGTTTGGGGACCCTTACGATATGTTCATGCAATTATTTTACCTTAAAAACCTTTTCTATCAATCCTCAATCAACCCTCGTCTATGGGCTACTATATAGACAAGGTCGGAAACGCGGTGTCCTAGTTTAATTGGGGTCATGGGATTCCCCGCATCTCAAACTCGTACTTCACCCTTTACCGTTATTTCAATGCTGGCTGTCAACACATGAGTGTCTTTGTAAAAGGTCTCGCCCATTGCCTTCATTCAAAATAAGCATAGTCGCCCGTAAAAACTAACAATTAAAGCATTCAACAGAATTGGAGGACATCCCGAATGAAATCGGCAATCTAGCCGTGACATTACTATAAATACACTGATCACACGACGTGTTACGCCAGCACGTGATATGTGTTACGTTGGTTTTCATAGGTTGCTTGATTATATCCAGTCAAAACACTTTGTGATCTAGTGTCATGGCAACAATGCAATACAATTATCCAGTAGGATTGATTCTTTCATACGATATTCAGTGACCTTCCACTGATTTCTAGAAACGAAAGGTCACCATACAAAAACATTCGGGATCCCATCCAAGTAGACAGGTGGTGGTATAAAATATAAGTTTACGGGCGACTATGCTTATTTTTGACGAAGGCAATGGGTGAGACCTTTTACATAGTCGCTCATAAGTAGACACCCAGCATTGAAATAACGGTAAAGGGTGAAGTACGAGTTTGAGATGCGGGGAACCCCATGACCCCAATTAAACTAGGACACCGCGTTTCCGACCTTGTCTATATAGTAGCCCATAGACGAGGGTTGATTGAGGATTGATAGAAAAGGTTTTTAAGGTAAAATAATTGCATGAACATATCGTAAGGGTCCCCAAACGGGTGAAAATGCAAAAAAAAAAAAAAAAAAAATGCAAAAAAAAAAAAAAAAAAAAAAAAAAAAAATGAGTCCAGTCGTCGAGCGCCTGTGGACGGAGCTAGGCACGCTGACTAATAATAAAAATAATTGTTAGATCCTTTGGAAGCAGTAAACATTCAAAGCGAGACGATGGGCCATATTGTACAATTTCGGGTAATGAACCATCATCAGTGACCCTTTACAAAACTGGCAGCGAAAGCCAGACATTTTGCTGCAATTTCAAGAATTTACATCTGTGTAGTCTAAATCAAAGACTCATATTCCAAAAGGGGCCAAATAATCAGAATACTGTTAAGAAGATGATTCTTAACTTGCAATATATTTCAAATACTCCAAATATATTCACTGATTCCAAAGGATCAAAAGAAAAATATAATCTGCACTATGGATGATGTACGGGGAGACTTTTTGGGGCCGCCACAAGGCACAACACCAGCTGCAGTAATAGCAAATAAAAATAATCGTTAGATCCTTTGGAAGCAGTAAACATTCAAAGCGAGACGATGGGCCATATTGTACAATTTCGGGTAATGAACCATCATCAGTGACCCTTTACAAAACTGGCAGCGAAAGCCAGACATTTTGCTGCAATTTCAAGAATTTACATCTGTGTAGTCTAAATCAAAGACTCATATTCCAAAAGGGGCCAAATAATCAGAATACTGTTAAGAAGATGATTCTTAACTTGCAATATATTTCAAATACTCCAAATATATTCACTGATTCCAAAGGATCAAAAGAAAAATATAATCTGCACTATGGATGATGTACGGGGAGACTTTTTGGGGCCGCCACAAGGCACAACACCAGCTGCAGTAATAGCAAATAAAAATAATCGTTAGATCCTTTGGAAGCAGTAAACATTCAAAGCGAGACGATGGGCCATATTGTACAATTTCGGGTAATGAACCTTCGTCAGTGACCCTTTACAAAACTGGCAGCGAAAGCCAGACATTTTGCTGCATTTTCAATAATTTACATCTGTGTAGTCTAAATCAAAGACTCATATTCCAAAAGGGGCCAAATAATCAGAATACTGTTAAGAAGATGATTCTTAACTTGCAATATATTTCAATACTCAAAATATATTCACTGAATGAGTTCGAAGAATCAATTTCATCATGGGCCCTTTGGTCTGATGTCATGAAAAGAAAGTAATTTGCATTTAAGAAGAAACACTCTAGAAAAAACTTTCAACTTCATTTTGTGTCTCGTTACAAACCCTCTTCGAAGATAAGAATCATTTTGATGCAAAGCGAGCCCACGTGTTAGTCCCGGTTTTTATTCATAAAGCCGGGAGCTACACAAAAGTAGCCGAATTCAAATCCGGAAAAAACATGAAATCAACTGCATGGAATTACGTCAAAACACTGCGTCGCTTTCATCAGAGCTTTGCTTTGAATTTGATTAAATTTTTGTCGCCCGTCACAACGGGTGACATATACGGTAGGATTTTCCCAAAGAAACAGGGAAGAAAACCGACAGAATCCAAATACGAAAATGTGTATGGTTCTCGAAATATTTTACATGTAATTTGACTAAGCGGGAAACCAGCAACGTTTTGCCGACTGGAACTGATTATTGAAAGGCAAAAAGTGATTGGCTAGATCTATTTCGACCAATCATATCTTTGGTCTTAAAACTGGTTCGGTATTCTTTGCTGTCAAACTCCAAACCGGAGGTGTTGGCACTGTTGGGGAGTTTGCTTTGCTGTGGGTGGACTTGATTTAGCAATTATGAGAGTACGCATTCGTTTTACAAGGCGTTTCGTCTCCTGAGCACATAATTTCGGTTTCTGTATTTTGATTAGGCAGGATGTTCAACAGAACATTTCCGTTGATGTCCCATGACACCCCTCGACACAAATGGAGTGAACGAGGTATAAAAGTGAAACGCGATGTAGGTTAGACAGTTGATCCACATGTTAGTTAAGCTGAATAACCATTCTTACGCCAGGGCCGTCGTCGGCTTTTGAAAAGCGGTCCGGCCATGAAACATCAAATACGTTTTACGAGTGCCGTTTGCAGGAGTTGGGGGAGAGCACGAGAGGGGGCATTCCTCCTCTCGTAAGGGGGGTTCGGGGGATCTCCCCCGAGAAAAATTTATATTTCTGGACGTCCGTAGAGACGATTTTAATGCACTTTGTGACAATTTTTGCCCTTGAAGCGCTGCTTATTTTATAGGTTTCATTATAGGCAGTGGCTAGAGATACGGGCCCGTATCCCTAGCCAATATAGGCTAAAGATACGGGCGCGTATCCCTAGCCAATACAGGCTAAAGATACGGCTCTGTACGATTAGCCTTTCCTATAGGTATTGGCTAGTCGTACGGCTTTAATAACAACTCAATGAAGTGATTATCGGTTCTTTTATGTTTCAAGTTTATTTGAAAATTCATAGAGTCTTACGGCTTACGTATGGTATGTTTAAGACAGCGATTAGGTGCACCATGAGAAGAAAAATGCTGATTCTGTAGGAGTTTTTTTGCATGTGGACTTGATAGCAAGTTCACACTTTTATTACCAATGCATATATTGGTTCTACATAAAATTTGACCGGTTCCAGAGCAGAAAATGGTGTAAAGACGACAGACTTCGCCGGGGCATTTGTATACTTTAAGCACCGCACACTGACCGCTCAGGTGAGCTGTAAATTGCACCGCATCAAAGTGGGGTTTTGATACAAATCGGGTTTAATGTAGATGGTAAGGATATAAAATTTGGCCTGTTCCAGATCAGAAAATGGTGGAACGACAGACTTCGCCGGGTTATTGGCATACTTTAAGCGCACACTGACTAGGCTGTCATTAAATGACTTTGTGCATCTACTTTTCGCGGCATCAATACTACGCGAACTACGCTTGTAAAGCTGGACTGAATATGAACGTTCCATAACTAATGTACAGCCACTTCAATGAAGCCATAGAGTTGAATCACGGTGACTAAGGTTTCTTTGGCTTAGTTTGATTATTCTATACTAAGCATAAAACGAAACACGCAGTTATCATAAATTTGTATTCTAGTCAAAATGTAGGACCTAATGGATTTTCAAAGTCTAATTCTTAAATTGAAAATGCTGCTAATTTTAAGATAAAAAATACTCTAATTATAAAGAGTAATTGGTTCTATAAAATAAGGCCGTACGACTAGCCAACCCTTATAGGAAAGGCTAATCGTACAGAGCCGTATCTTTAGCCTGTATTGGTTAGGGATACGCGCCCGTATCTTTAGCCTATATTGGCTAGGGATACGGACCCGTATCTCTAGCCACTGCCTTCATGATAATGAAGCCATGTCCTGGTCGAAAACCATGAAGACTGAAAGCTCCTATTCACAGGATTTGCCTTGCCGAAGGAACGCTGAGGCTGATTAGGAACCGGCGGTATATACATAATAGAAGAATAACATGCACGTTTTAACAAATTTTGGTGGAGAAAATAATGTTTACGAAGATTTTATACGTAAACGATTTTTCGGCATGTTGTTTGATTTAATGCAATAATTATAAACAGTGATTGGGTTATCTTGAAAAATTATGTTTAACAAAAGTATTTTCAACTGTGAAATACAACTTTACACTTTTTCTAATTCTTTTAAGATCACCATGATCACAGAGAATCGGTTTTATTCACAATGAATTAACGAACACTTTGACGCACCTTCACTTCAAACGACAATCTGTCAAAATCCAATAATGACAATACCTGTCTTTAAAAGAGGTGCCATTTTCATGATTGTTTTTATAACGACCGTCTTTCACACCCTCGGGAAGATTGACCGAGTACGCTCACACTTCAAAAAAGTCGAACAGGCTATCACATTTTCGGCCGAATAATCGAAAATTGTGGTCCGGTCGAAACCATTTTCGGCCAAAAAAGTGGTCCGGCCATGGCCGGACCGGCCGGACCGCCGACGACGGCCTTGTACGCAATCCAGGACTAAATGATGGTGGTCTAGATCTAAATAACAGAGAAAACGGGCGACACTAGCTTTTTTAAAAGCTATCCTTGTACATAACTATGTTCAATATAAAGAAACCGAAAGGGTATTCGAACAGTGACAATTTAAAACCCATCCCAATAAGCCCGGCGCCGATGCGTTTAGTCAGATAATTTCGCTGGTTATGCACTTATATAACGAAGGTAAAATTTTGAAATCACATATGGACAAAAAGTGTCTCGTTCAAATCTGTAATTATATCATTTCCGAGTGTCCATAGGTTTCATTTTAATTGAATGAAAATGTTACCACAATCCATGGTTTTATAGGAACCTTCGGAATGTGAACTTTGTAAAAGTCCGTTTCACGAAAACTTGCCCATGCAATATACAGAGATTTTTTCAGTTGTAAAAATTCAAAATTTCATCATAAAAAATGATATTTTTTATACCTTTGCTCAAAATATAGATTGTGGGTAAACGTCGAGGCGGTTCTAACGAGTATCCACAATCTATGCCGTTTGGAGCAATAATAAGAAAAATAGGTATATCCCTGTAAATCCCATTTTTACTTTATAAAAATGTGCTTTAAGGGGGGGGGGGGGGGTAGACATGTTATCCAGATGGAGGAGTACCAAAGCAATGGTTTATAACACACAAGTCCAAAACCAAGTCCACATCTGCACTTCATCAGTTTGACCCTTGTATAACCCTTTACCTACGCGGAGTATAAAAAACAGCAATATGTGTCCAAACAACCTGACAGGCGTGTAAACTGTGAGTTTAACAAAAAATATGCTTAAAATCTATGGTTTTGCCATCGAACCCAACTTTATTGGAGTGAAAACTGCGAGATTTGCAAAAAACAAATACTAAATTTTATCGGTTTTATCACTGATCGCTAATAACCCTACCCATTGCATTTTAACATTGATAGTTCATGCACACTTATGAGCGCACACATAATGCCACTAGACTCCACTTTTACTAGTACCATATAGGTTTTCATCATTGTTACTTAATCTAATAAACGCACCTAAGGCTGCGTCCAAGATATACTGGCATATTTTAATGTCATATAGAACTTTTATCGCATATGAGGGGCGAATGGTTTCTTCTATAATGAGCTTCAGAAACAATTGGATAAAGACTCCAAAAACGTTTTAAGACAAAGAATCAGTTTAAAATGCAGCTATACAGTTTCAAACTGCACTTAAAGCAGTATTTTTTTTCGTTCAGTTAACCATTATCTCACTATACATATAAATTACTAAACAGTCCATGATGGCGACCATTTTCAAAGATGGCCGCCTTTTATTTACGAAAACCAAGTCAGCTTGATGAAAACTTGGCACATATAATATAGAAAAATAAATAAAAAAAAAAGTTAAAATGCTTACAGGCGTATGTATAGTCATAAATTCAAGATTCATGTAGTCAATAAAAAAAAAGAAAAGAAAAGAAAGATAAAACTTTGCCATGCAAAAAAATGTTCAGTCAGAAATTGCCGTCTATTTTCAGATTCTTTATTAATAGGCTATTACCGAAAATCTGTCTCTTCATTTAGTTTTACTTACACTCAAATACCTTAAATTCAAAATCAAGATTAAAAATGTCAAGAATAAGGCTAAGTTTCTAATGGCCACCATAGTTAGCATCTTAACAGTGAAATATTATATATGGACACTTTAAAATTTTGAAACTGGATGGAATTTACTTCATGTGAATAAGGTATTTTCTATTTTAACCAGAATTTAACTTGTCTGTATGATTTCAGATTTATAATTTATTTCAGCATGGCATTCAGGATGGCTGCCAGTGAAGAGAAGTAGTTCAGTAGTACAGGTGCGTTCAGTTATACCCCTTCGATATTCAGAAATAAATTTGCAACTCTTCTTGTTTTTGAACAATCGTCACTGGCAAGAAATGGACAAATGGAGGAATTTGTTCATATATTTTGTGAAGTGTGAGTGTTAATATTTACTCTGTAAATAAAACTTCCAGATCTTGTGATGTTGTATGTCTAAATAGATTACATAATATATGGAATCAAATTTTTAATAGAAATCGCTGATTTTCGAGTTTCAAGGAACCATGGTGAATGGTTTGTGATGTTGTTTTAAATTTATGTATTAATAACCATTTTCGTACTAAGGCTGAAAATTTGGTGTCTTTATGAGCACTCTTTACAAAGTTACACCCTGATTTTCAATCGATGTGCATTTATGAATTTCATGGTAAAGCGGTTGTTGCAATATAAAACTAAGCATGTGACTGTTATTTTGCAAGAAAACTAATATTCCAATGGGCCGCTTGTCAGAAGAAAGATTCATTGTTGGGTTCCTTTATCAGGTAAGCATGCCTTAAAGCACTGTGGATTCACCTTTGGCTTTGTATTCTGCCAAAACGTAGGTTGGCATTTAATCATACAGTTTCATTATTTGTTCTTCCGCACATAATACCATAGCGGGCTTTGGATATTCTGAGAAATCAGAAACTTATCGGTTAAGATTCATTTTCTGACCAATGTTTAATATATTTGGTTCCATTTAGATAGGACTAGTCTTTGTATCGAATACCCTGTTGAAAGTTGCAAAAGTTCAGTAACTCTCTTTGGTGCCAAATCTAAAGGGTCACTGACGAGACTTTAGTAGTCGAAACCGCGGTATGGCCCATTACCTTTCTCATTCATGTGTTCACTGCTCTTAAAGGATCTCAGTTTTAATTTTTATTAATTTATTGTTAGGCAATGACTCATATCTCCTCTTCTTGATATTTCAAACCTCTTCTAGAGGGTTTATTATGCCAAAAAAGGATGCGAAAAGAATTAGTATATGTGCAAGGCAGTGTTATTTGCATTAATTCTAAAACCGCAAATCACATTTTTGGTATTAGAGAAACGTCTGTGTTTGAATGCCCTAGTGATTCCATTGGCTTACAATCTATACAAGAGGTTTGAAATGTCATTAAGATGAGCTGTGTGCGATAGCCTGACATTGAAAAGCTTCTCTGTGAAAGTTCCAGTCCCCTATGTTATTCTGTGTCAAGAAAACAAATCAAGAAACTGTATGATGAAATTCCAACCCACGTTTTGGCACGTTTAAGGATATAAAGCCAGAGGTGTCTTCACGGTGCTTTAAGACTTGCTTACATGAAGAAGGAATCCACTTGCACGCTTTCTCCGTACAACCTTCCTTGTGGAATATTAGTTTTCTTGCAAAATAACACTGACATACTTAATTCTATATTGCAACAACCGCTTTACCATGAAATTCTAAAATGCACATTAAATGAAAATCAGGGTGTAACTTTGTAAATAGTGCTCATAAAGACACCAAATTTTCAGCCATAGTAGAAAAATGATTATTCTTTCATAAATTATAAACAAAAATACTAACCATTAACCATGGTTCTTTGTGGTATGTTTGAAACTCGAAAATCAGTGACTGTTTTTTTTTTTTCTTTTTTTTTTCTTTTTTTTTTTTAAATTTGGTTCCATATATTATGTAATCACTTTAGGCATACAACATCACAAGATCTGGAAGTTTTATATACAGAGTAAATACTAACAATCACACTTCACAAAATATATGAACAAATTCCTCCATTTGTCCATTTGTAAATATTTACACTCATACTTAACAAAATATATAATCAAAATCCTCCAGTTGTACTCCACGAGGACCGAAGAACTAACTAAATGTTATGAACCACTGCAGTAGCTGAGGGTGAGGTTATGGCCATGTAAAATTGATTTAAACCCGCCAGTAACTTTGTGTTACTGATCGTTCCAAGTCGATACTTCTGTGGTGGTTCTTTTTTGTTTTATGTCTTGGTGTTTAAAATATTTTTGTACTGTTGGCGCCTTATGTATGTTTTCATATTTTTAGTTAAGTTAAGGTAACTGAGTGGCCACCTATTGGGAAAATAGCTGCTCATTCGGCTTACGGAATGTTTTCATGGTATAAGTACCTGATTGTTAGTTTGGTTTTTTTCCCAGCTCGGTTTTTGGAGTGGGAATCTTTTTCTGATTGCGCCTTTTCCTGATCTTTGCCTACTTGTACCTTTTCATGCCAGTGACGATTGTTCAAAAACAAGAAGAGCTGTCAGTTTATTTCTGAATATCGAAGGGGTATATTAATAACTGAACGCACGTGTACATGGTTAATGAATAAAATAAACACTGCTGGTTAAAAATTTTACTAGATCCTGTAATAGAAGGAACAAACAGACTATCAATGAAATTGCAGCAAGGAATATAATCTTCGAGGACCGAACAACTAACTAAATGTTGTGAACCACTGCAGAAGATGAGGGTGAGGTTAGGGCCCTGTAAAACCGGTTTAAGCCACCCAGTAATTTCATATTACTGATCGTGCCAAGGCGATACTTCTGTTGTGGTTCTAATTGTTATGTGTTTTGGAGTCGAATTTTTGTGCTGTTTGAGCCTTATGTACGTTTTCATATTTTAGTTCAGTCCAGGTAACTGAGTGGCCGCCTATTAGGGAATAGCTGCTCACTCTGCTTACTTTATGTTTTCTTGGAATAAGTACCTAAGTGTCATTTTAGTTTTTTCCCATCCCTCGGTTTGTGGAGTGGGAATTTCTTTCTGATTGTGCCATTTCCTGATCATTGCCTACTTGTACCTTTCCAGTGCTCTGTCACGCTATATAGATCACAATTCAATCTCTCCTACAGTCCCAACGACAGAAACAAAGTCCAGTACATCTCATACCCGCTTTCTGGCAAGTACAATTCTGCTTGCAGTCCTTTTTGCATCCACATTTAAGGAGTTCCTGGCACAACTGACTTATCTGTGGCAGATTTCAAATACATGGCATTTAAATTGTATGATAGCAAATATTGTGAATGGCACATTTCAGAATTAGGGCGTTTCAATTTGGCGACCATTTTGGATACCACACTGGAATGTATTAATTAGAATGTGGTTGTTTTGAAGCTGATAGAGAAATACACATACACCAGTATCAAGTAAAAACAAAACTCTGAAAAATTGTCAAAATGAAGCCATTTTTGAATGCCAAATTTGATAAGTTAAATTCAATTTACCAATAATAAATCACATGTAACTTGTATTTGTGACATGTTAGATACTTGAAAACATTTTACAATACTAAATCCATATAATTGTTACCTTGAATTGTTAACATCATGCTATCTTGATTTTCTGCAGATAAAAGTGGCGGCCATCTTGAAAAATAGCCACCATCTTGGAAAATTTAGGAATTTACATGCATATAATAAGATATCTTGAAATGTTTATGATACCTACAATGGCTTTTAAATACTTCAAAAGAAAGCAGTACTGCAAACTGACATCTATCTATAATGACGCTTAATGCAACCGTACATACCAAAAAGGTACAAGTAGGCAAAGATCAGGAAAAGGCGCAATCAGAAAGAGATTCCCACTCCAAAAACCGAGGTGGGAAAAAACCAAACTAACAATCAGGCACTTATACCATGAAACATATCGTAAGCCGAATGAGCAGCTATTTTCCCAATAGGTGGCTACTCAGTTACCTTAACTTAATTAAAAATATGAAAACATACATAAGGCGCCAACAGCACAAAAATTTTTAAACACCAAGACATAAAACAAAAAGAACCACCACAGAAGTATCGCCTTGGAACGATCAGTAACACAAAGTTACTGGCGGGCTTAAACCGGTTTTACAGGATCCTAACCTCACCCTCAGCTTCTGCAGTGGTTCATAACATTTAGTAAGTTCTTCGGTCCTCGTGGTGAATCTCTAACTAGTCAATGAATCATCAAGAACAAACAAATAAATCATGATAAACATCCTGATGAATCAAAAACAAGGACTCACAGATTGAGTAAGCTGCCCGACGACGGAGATCACTGGGCGCCGAATAACCTACTAACTCCGAAGCAAAAGAAAAACACCAGTTGGACCCCGGTGGGCCAAGCAACAGACAAGGAGCTCCGGCCCCAACCAACTAAAATGAATAGCTTTAAGTCGGGGCCAAACATTTATATGGTAAAACTTCAGTATATAGGGGTAATATTGTTTGACAAGTCCTTGTCTTATTACATGTTTTGTGTATGCGATAAAATGTATTTGGCAATCTGAATAAAGAATTAAATTGAATTTATCCAAAACTTAGATTATGGGTGCTTACAAATCAATGTTTTGAACAAAACAATCGAAAAAAAAATCAGCCATTTTCTTTTCATTTTTTTTTTCTCTGTAATTGTAGAATCAATCGTAATATTGATCTTGACAATACGTTGCCTTGACAATATCAGCCGCGTAATGAGAAACACGGTAACACAGGTCAGCTTCGTAGAACAAGCTGTTCTTTTAGACACTTATTTTGCCATTTTTAAACCACACATTGGCAAGCTGTCGTTACACAATGACAATAAACGATGTAGCTGTTCTAGCCGCCACTATCATCTATCTACAGATCATTGCCTGTGTGGTCTACTTCTATATCTGCAGAGAACATTACACAAAACAATGCCTCAAAATCGGCTGAAGTTGACCTAAACGAAGTTGTCTCAATGGACGAAGGAGAGGTAACACTAGGAGGTGAGAAGATTGGAAGAAGTTCTACAGAGGTACATCTGGGAGTTAACCGTAATGCAAAAGGGCAGTGGATATTCCAGCGAGGGTTCAAACTGGCAGACGTACTATGTATGCTATGATGGGTGAAGGTGCTTATGGTTCCTCGGGTGTTGCCCCTCCCCTAGTTGCCCATCTGTGGAGAACTTATGCTCTTCCTAGGATGATTTACGGCCTCGAGGTGTTCAACCTCTCCACTAAAGAGATACAACAGCTAGAGCAACTCCAAAGGACTGTGCTTAGACAGATACAGAACTTTCCTATCAACACTCCGCTGGTGGCTGTTTATGTCCTTTTCGGTGTTAGGCCTATAGAACAAGAGCTAGACCTTCGGAAATTAACGTTCCTGGGAAGTGTTCTCATGAACAAGGATACATTGGAATATGAAATTGCTCAGAGACAGCTTGCAGTCAAATCATTTGAAAGCAGGAGCTGGTTTTCAGTCTGCAACAGATTACTATACAAGTATAATCTTCCATGTGTGTACTTGCTGCAACAAAGCACGGATGGTATGAAGAAGTGGAAGGAGCAGGTCAAAATAGCCATTGACACTTATGTCCAGTCACAGTGGCTGGCAGAGTGTAAGAAGTCCCTACAATACCTAAATGTTGAAGCCCTCGCAGTGGGAAAAATACACCCGTCCTGGGGATCCTTGCCAAATGATACTACAGCCGTGAAGAGGTCAATTCCTAAGTTACGCCTTCTCACTGGATCCTACATCTTGCAGGAGAACCGTGCCAGATTCAACCAGTACAGTATAGATGCTACATGTACTCTCTGTGGGGTCGGGTGTGAATCACGCATGCATTTTATAGTGGAGTGCAGTAGGCTTCAGCCTGTAAGGCATGTTGTATCAGTAGACTTGTACACAAATAACTCAGAGAAACTTACTCAAATAATACTTGACTGTTCAAAATATGGGGCTGGAGGATTATTGAAATTAAGCAAGGACTCCATCACAAAGATAGAACATATCTCAAGGAACTTATGTTATGATCTTCACAAGACTAGAAATGAAATGCTAGGTCTAAAACTTCTGAACAGAAATAAAAACTAAGTATAATACACTAAGTACCACTGTCACTTATATATATCATGAACTGGTTGTAAATACAAGTAAGGACTGTAAATATGTTAATACTGTTTTTCTGCAGTACATAGTGAAGTATAAAGTTGAGTCAATACCTTATGCCTGCCTAATTTTTACAGTGAAACTGATGACCCTTAACTATTATTGTACATAATAGACGATAAGCCTAATCTAAGGTGAAATCATATTCTCGGGATACAGTTTCATTCAACAACAGGAGATCCTTGATTGGATACAGACTTGACGACGCTGGATGCAAACAGATACCAGAGACTAGAGAACCTGACGACGTTGGATTCCGTTTAAGTTTGGCCCTTGTTACTGGAATTTTAACCGTGGCTATTGACTTTTAAATTATACGCTTTTAACCAAACCTGGGACTTATTGTGGTTACAAAGTGACATTATATGCTATAAATATTGCCCAAGTCAGCATAAGCTGTTGAGCCTGTATAGGCTGGATCCCTTCAACCAACCAACCAAAGGCACTGCAGGCATGCATGATACTCCGCCACGTAAATTTAATTTAGTACACATGCACAGAAAGGATCCATGACATTTCGTCTAAAACCATTTCGTCTAAAGGACATTTCGTCTAAAACCATTTCGTCTAAAACCATTTCGTCTAAAACCATTTCGTCTAAAGGTCTAAAGGACATTTCGTCTAAAACCATTTCGTCTAAAACCATTTCGTCTAAAAGCCATTTCGTCTATATGACATTTCGTCTAAAACCGTTTCGTCTAAAGGACATTTCGTCTAAAAGCCACTTCGTCTAAAACCATTTCGTCTAAAGGACATTTCGTCTAAGAACATTTCGTCTATAGGACATTTCGTCTAAAACCATTTCGTCTAAAGGACATTTCGTCTAAAAGCCATTTCGTCTAAAGGACATTTCGTCTAATGGACATTTCGTCCAATGGACATTTCGTCGAATACGACATTTCGTCTAAAATTCGTCTAAAAATGTCTAAATTCGTCTAAAACTCGTCTAAAACTCGTCTTAAACAAAAATAAGGAAAATATTTTTGAACAACATTTTATTGGATATCAATTTCATTATTTAATATGACAAATTGTAGCCAATCCCTCTGAGAAAATCCCTGTGATCTCTTAAAACAATGGACCAAAACTAATCCTTAAACACTGCCTTATAGCTACCAGTTTGAATGACGGTACGTGGACAATTCGGACCTTGGCTAATTCGGACCTTGGCTAATTCGGACCTGATTCGGACCTCGGCTGTGGACAATTCGGACCTTGGCTAATTCGGACCTTGGCTAATTCGGACCTCGACCACTGGTCAATTCGGACCCCGCAAAATTGAGGTCCGAATTAGCCAATGATTTTTCGGAAATAGGGTCCGAATTAGCCAAGGTCCGAATCGGATTAGGGTCCGAATTAGCCAATGTCAGAATTTGTTTAGGGTCCGAATTGACCACTGTGAAACAAAAATACGGTCCGAATTAGCCAGTGCTTGAATGATTTAAGATGGAAGGATTGCCTGTTTGTTCAATCATTAAAATAAAAATTCATTATACTTACTCATGCAATTATTTCATGCATGATTCGCGAGTTAAATACTTTATGTTGATTGATTGATTGGTTAATTGATTTGTGGCTTATCATCCCAGTCAACAGCTATGGTAATGTCGGGACGTTGACTCCATTTTGTAGGACTTGTAACCACCATGACGATGTCATGACACCCAAAATGCGCTTGAAAATATAACCACGCAAGTAAACACTAGGGCTTGTATGTACATGTATGGATGGTTTGCCTTTAACCACTTTTCCTAGGTTAACCAGTAATCAGACAGTCGGTCAGTAGTGAGTAAGCTTTGCCTGTAGGCTCGTTTTTAATCTAAACACAGTTTTCTAGAAGGAAAATACGTAATTCAAAGGTCCGAACTAAGCAATGGAAAAGGTCCGAATTGACCAAAGGAAAAGGTCCGAATTGACCAAGAGAAAAGGTCCGAAGTGACCAAAGAATTTTTCTTTTTGAGGTCCGAATTGACCAATAAAAAAGGGTCCGAATTGATCAGTGGTCGGGGTCCGAATTGACCAGTGGTCGAGGTCCGAATTGACTAGGGCCGAATTTTTTAGGGTCCGAATTGACTAGGGCCGAATTAGCCAAGGTCCGAATTGTCCATAATTCTGAATGACCAGTTAAGATAGGTCGATATACAACATGTATTGTCACCATACGCTTGCAGGTAAACAGAAATGATAACTAAATATTTAAAGTCACATCTCTGAAATTGATTTCCAGTAAGGTGCGACTTTTGGTCTAAAAATTCTTATTTTTTCTTAACTTGAATATCTTGATGACATAGATCGGAAACTGCGTTTCAAAATTAAGTGTCTAAATCATCTGATGGAGTGTATATAAATTTGTGCTTTACAGAACAATAACCCCGTCAGTTTTTAATATTGCACCAAACCAAACAATTTGATGAAGTGAAAACTGTGAACTTTTCAAAATAAATACTTAAAATTTAACGGCTTTGTCATTGATGCCTTCCCTAGACCCTAGTCCAAACAATTTGATGAAGTGAAAACTGCAAGAATTTAGACAAATAAATACTTAAAATTTCACGGCTTTGCTATTGAAACCTTCCCTAGGCCAAGTCCCTAGCCCCTAGTCAAAACAATGTGAAGTGAAAACTGCGAGCATTCAGACATAAAAATAGTGAGCGTTATCTGTTTTGTCGTTGAATCAACGTAGCTTGCCCATGCATAGTTTGCACGTTGATATACAGTATTACAAACAAATACATACCTACAAAAAAGAATAATATCAACCCACTCTATACAGAATTATAAAAGAATGTCGTTGCTTAGCAACAAGAAACATATATACAACAAAAACAAAATTCACAAAAAAAAAAAAAAAAAAAAAAAAAAAAAAAAAAAAAAAAAAAAAAAAAAACAACGTCTAAAGCATGAAACAAGTATACTTTCATACTTAACCATTATAAGAATGCATAGTATGAACGACACATGGGTCAGTCTGTAAGCTGGCTTTGCTATTGAAACCTTCCCTAGGCCAAGTCCCTAGCCCCTAGTCAAACAAATACATACATACAAAAAAGAGAATAATATCAACCCACTCTATACAGAATTATAAAAGAATGCCGTTGCTTAGCAACAAGAAACATATATACAACAAATTCACAAAAAAAAAGAAAAAAAAAAGAAACGTCTAAAGCATGAAACAAGTATACTTTCATACTTAACCATTATAAGAATGCATATATGAACGACACATGGGTCAGTCTGTAAGCTGGCTTTGCTATTGAAAGCTTCCCTAGGCCAAGTCCCTAGTACCTAGTCAAAACAATGTGAAGTTTCACTGCGAGCATTCAGACATAAAAACTTGAGCGTTATCGGTTTTGTCGTTGAATCAACGTGGCTTGCCCATGCATAGTTTGTTTATTTGAGTATCATGTTGATATACAGTATTATAAACAAATACATACATACAAAAAAGAATAATATCAACCCACTCTATACAGAATTATAAAAGAATGCCGTTGCTTAGCAACAAGAAACATATATACAACAAAAACAAAATTCACAAAAAAAAAACAAAAAAAAAAAAAAAAAAAACGTCTAAAGCATGAAACAAGTATACTTTCATACTTAACCATTATAAGAATGCATCTATGAACGACACATGGGTCCTTGGAGACAGAGAGCCTATGGCGGAAACCGATGTCCAGACATGGAAGTGTGTATATACTGCCCCCATTGACTAAATTTCGGTTTACACCTCTTCTGGTTATTTTCAAGTTTTTAAATATTTTAATACGAATGAAATTTTCTACTCTATATTCTCCCAACATCAAGTACATTTTGACAGCAAATGGAAATAATCGGAATGCGGGGTGGGTATATAACGCAGTACTTTTACGCAGCAGTAATGGTTATCTTATTAAAGAAAAAGTATAGAACGCAGAATACAATACACAGGCCATAATTCGAATATACAAAACTTTAAAAAAAAAAATGACGCCAGTTATCCAGCGTCATTCTGGGCCCAGTTGTTAAAAACGTCGTTAGCTTAACGCTGTCGTTAAGCACCCAGTTTGTTAACTATATATATATCGTCTTCAAAAGCAAATACACTGTTATTTTTATTTTTTTTTAAATGTGAGAATTCTGTGTAGTGCAAAGAATTCTCACCTTTTTTTCAACAAAAAATAACAGGGTATTTGTAAGATTGCCATTTGAGATTTTAACGAATTGTTAATTTTGAACAACTGACCCATGGAAAAGGATTTCGGTAACGTTTTGCAAATTTTAGGGTCCGTATAAAAATTATAATCAAAATAAAATTGTTTTGAAAGCGTGTGTGAATGCAACCATTGGTTAAGCGTTTATGGTGTCTGATTTTGTAAGACATGGTGTTTTTGTTCTTTGTTGCACGCATAGTGACACGTCAAGCATTTCTACCGAGACTTGAAAAGTGTTCTAGTGGTTTTCGAAGAGGCGAAGTGTTAGTAGACCTACAAGAAATTCGGAAATACTTTTTTTTTTCTTTTTTTAATTTTTATTATTTTTATAGACCATTCTTAGTTCGTAAAACTGGATAAACTTAATTTGAAGGCTGTCGTATCGTCGAAAACATAGGTTTAGGAAAGAAAACATAGGATAACGATCGCAATGTTCGTTAAACCTGGTTTTAAGTAATGAAACTTAGGATAACGATCGAGAAACCTAGTATATGTCCGTTAAACCTGGTTTATGTGCGATAAACCTGTTTTTCGTAATACATAAACCAGGTTTAACGGACATATACTAGGTTTCTCGAATTAGTGAGCATTTGGCTTGCCATAGTCGTGCGTGCTGGAGCATAACAGACCTCCATTACAACAAAAGTATACATCAGGGGCCAGTTGTTCAAAAATAACGATGCCATTAGTTAACGATTCATTAAAAATTCAAATGGCAATATTACAAACTGAATACTTACAAACTTACAAACTTGAAACTTGAAACTTGAAACTATTATTTTTTGTTGAAAAAATGTGAGAACCCTTTGCATTGCAAAGGATTCTCACATTTTTTCAACAAAAAATAACAGTGTTTTTGCTTTTGAAGTCCATACATAGTTAACAAATTTAGGGCTTTACGACGGCGTTAAGCTAACGAAGTTGTGAACATCTGGTCCCAGAAGTGCAAAAACGTTTTAGTATTTCAAAATTAAGCACATATGAAGTGGAGCGTTTTCATTGGACATGAGATGCGGCTCTAACGTGTACCCACAATCAATGATTTGCGCAAAATACGGAAAGTATTTTAAAATGATTTTTATTGAAACTTTTCAGCATGTTTCATAGCTGAAAAAATATGTATATTGCATGGTTTTTAAGTTTTTGTAATGCTAAATTGTTTTCCCAGCATGTATCTAATTAGCAAACAGGTCTATCTCTAGTATGCAATCAATAACCAAAGTTAAGTCACAAGGGAAATAATAACAAAGATCATTGTATGTTACTGTATTTAAGATGTGTAGCTAGATAAATTGGGGCCAGACAGAAATTGGGGCCAGACAGCCAGCCAGTCAACCAGACAGACAGACAGACGGACGCATGGACGGACGGACAGAAAGATAGATCGGGGTTAAAGCTAAAGAACAGATTTTGTTTTCTAAACTTATGCTTTTTTGCGTGTTTGTTTGTATTGATGTCAACATTTTTTTTCAGTCATGTCTTACTCCAAATCAAGGAAAGAACTCCAAGTGACAGACTACCAAGTAATAAGAAAAGGTTGTGAGATATGTCAAAGCATAGAACTTTATCAAGGCAGGGCAATGTACATGTACCAGCTTATCAACATACTTGCACCACCTATGGTTTCCCAACTCAAGTACTCAAGTATTGAGCAATCAGGCAAAACACCATGATCTTTAAAGGTGTGTGTTGAATAGGCCACCTACCAATCAAATACAGGAACGACATTAAGCCGGAATCAGTGGAAAATGCAAGCATGCTGAATACCTTCAAATAAAATATTGCAGTTATTTGCAAAGGGGGTAATAATACGGTGACATTTGTAATTATTTGTCTAAAATGAGACCAAGGGAAGTAATTGTTCCCGAAAAAATATTATTGTTATTATTCAAAATGCACCAAAAAATAAAAAGAAATGTATAGGGCACTAAACGAGCTCCAAACACTTAAAATTGAGCCTGTGCATGAGAAAACCAACAATTTGCATGGGCAAAAACAAAGCCGCAGATCAGCTTCGCGGTAACCGCGAAGCTGATCAGCGCCTTTGTTTTTGCTACACGGATAGTACGATCCCTCTCCTACTTAAATACAAAATTTCAAGCCTCTAACCATCTTCTGTGACTGTACAGGCCGGTTTGTGTCAGACCTGGTCGGAAACCCAAACTGTTGGTTTTCTCATGCACATGCTCAATTATTCAGGTAACAGACTTGCTAGCAGACCAATTTTGAGGATTCAGGATTATCTTCCTTGTGCAGTGCAAAAGACATATGAGCCTGTGCGTGAGAAAACCAACAATTTGGGTTCCGACCAGGTCTGACACAAACCGGACTGTACAGTCACAGAAGATGGCTAGAGGCTGGAAATTTTGGATTTAGAAAGTAGAGGAATTGTACTATCCGTGTAGCGAAAACAAAGGCGCTGATCAGCTTCGCAGTTACTGCGAAGCTGATCTGCGCCTTTGTTTTCGCCTATGCATATTGTTGGTTTTCACATGCGGCGGCTCATATTCAAGATTACTTTTGAACATGAAATTTTTATAAGTGATCCGATTTTCATTTTTTGGGACATTTCACACGGCTTTTGGAATATAATGTCATGACAGGGTCGAATTTTTCACGAGATGTTTCAAAAAATGGTTATCTGTATTGGCTGAGCACTCATGGGATAGCCAAAGACGTACAACTTTCTGCAGTGATGACGCAGGTTGCGTAGAAAAAGTCCATGCCAGGCTTTTTCGATGAAGCACTGTACCCCACCTGAATGTTGAGGCAACGTGTTTGTCATATATGTAGGTTTCGGCCTATGTCAGTAGACCGCTAGTCCCGGACGCCTAATGGCAGATTGAGAATGTGTCTGTACAACGAGCAGGCTTGTTGCGGTTCTCCCTCCCGGCACTCGGGCTCTTCTTCCGCATTCAATTACAGACTACGACCGTTACATTGGCACGAGCACTATTCGTGATCAGCGTTCGGTTCGGAAACTCACATAGCTTTTTGGGAGTTTTTTTTACCGTATGATCTTTGTCCACCGTGTAGCAATTCTCCTAATGCCCTGGGGCATGAAGGGGTTAAGGCCGGATACCAGATATAAACACAATAATCCATGACATGTAAACAGTTTTCCATTTACTCCAAATTCAGGTTCGCGAGAATTTTGTCTATTTTCTGCTATGCTCATAACAGAGCGATATTAACTGAACCGCTCTATGAGATAAACAACAACTTGGGATTCCTACCAGGTTCGACACAAACCGAGCTATACCGGCACAGAAGATGAATAGAGGCCGGAAATTTCGGATTTAGAAAATAGCGAAAACAAAGGCGCTGATACGCTTTGCACTTCGCAGTACCGCGAAGCTGATCTTTGGCTTTGTTTTCGCATAGGCAAACATCCGATTTTCTCATGACGCGGATAAATTGTATATTTAATTATATTTTGTATCTGATGGACTTTGAGGTGAACATGTTTACACGTTAAATGACTAAAGTTATCTTTAATTTCACAATAATAATGTTTTAGATAATCACAGATAGCTTTCATCATACATTATCGGTGATCAAATTTATTTGTACATTGAGTATGCTAAGTGTGACTTTTGGGATATAGCAATAGCATTTTATCAATACGATGATTTTTTCTTAGAGGTAACATGTGAGATCCCTACCCCAGCAACAAAGCTTGTTTTTCAATAGTTTATACATTACAAAAGCTTTCCCATGCAATAAACAGAGTTTTTTTAAGTTGTAAAAATGGAAAATTTTCAGTAGAAATATTTTGACATCATCAGTTTTTCTTATTTTTGCTCAAAACATAGATTGTGGGTACACACAATGTATGTTTTGGAGCAAAAATAAGAAAAATATGTATACCCCTGCATACCCCAGTTTTGCTATATAAAAGTGGGATTTAAGGGGGTATACATTTCATGGATATGTTTTCCTGATGAGTTGGTAGCTCGGTCGTCAGGGTGTTCAACTCAGTTTGAACAGAAGCGAAGTCATCACAACGTCCGGCACATTTCTTTCATGAATATTTGGTCATGAAAAATTCTACGGCCCTCGTCTCAACATGACCGCAGCTTTTTCTATTAGACAAAAACAATTCATTAAGCAAAATAGACCAAACGAAATAACTGAATATTTTTGTATATGCAGAGGACAAAATTGTGAACACTTATCGTTTTGACTTGAAAAGCTTATAAGAGCTATAAAGGACTTGTAAGGTCAACCTGTTCTGCTCTCTTAAGAGAAATAACCAGTTAGATAGTCAAAATTTGAATATTACCTCCCTTTGATTCAAAATAGGAACCAGTGTACAACTATGTAATCGTTCTCTTCTTGGAAATGTTAGGTATCTTTGACAGCTGTTTTGAAGCTACACTGGTTTAGATTGTCCCAATAGGCTTTTAACTGTATTTTAATGAATAAACATTCTTCTCTGGGCATACTCAATGATACCAGTATAAAAGGACATCAGGCATTTGTGGGGTATTACTGTATAAATGATTTTTCAGATGAACCGTAATGGGCTCAGGGGCCAGCAAACCAAAGTCATCAACAAATATCCACGGAGATCAAGTGGATAACACAATAATCACGGCCTGGGAGAACCGTAACAGGTTTGTGGAACCACCAACTTCGGACATAGATACTTCAAATTATTTCCTTCGAAGTGACACTACTGATACACACAACGCTTCAGCTCAATGTGTGTCAAACGACGATGTGTATATAGGCTTTGGGCATTATGTTAGTCGATCTACCTTATACTCTGGAACTGTCAGTGTGCAATCCAGAGATAACCAATCAAGAAACAGCTTTAACGTAGAGCAGTTATTAAACACAGTAACCGTTGACGATACGAATCATGCACCAACTTCATCAATCCACCACAGTGATGATCGTAGCAGTATTACCAGCAATAATTCAAATGCACAATCCAACAACAATGACAACAATAGTGCTCCCCCTGACTACGAATCTGTTGCGTTTGTGAAACCAGAGAAGCTAGATGAAGAGTTGCCTTCTTATGAGGAAGCGACTCGTCCAGCTGACTTTTACCCAGTGGAAAACTCGCCACCTCTACCGCCACACTCTCCTCCTAAATTACCAAACCCACTTCTAGAATCACAATCCCTTATACCACCACCACCCAACCCCCACCAAGACAACATTCAGTAGCAGCACAACTTCGGATACGAGGACCACCACCTCTACTACCACTTCGAATACGAGGACCACCATCTCTACTACCAGCAGGACCACAATCAGTAGCAGCACCACTTCGAATACGAGGACCGGCGCCTCTACTACCAGCAGGGCCACATTCATTAGCAACACCACTTCGAATACAAGGACCACCACATCTACTACCAGCAGGGCCAAATTCATTAGCAGCACCACTTCGAATACCAGGACACCATCTCTACTACCAGCAGGGCCACATTCATTAGCAGCACCACTTCGAATACGAAGACCACCATCTCTACTACCAGCAGGGCCACATTCATTAGCAACACCACTTCGAATACCAGGACCACCACCTCTACTACCAGCAGGGCCACATTCATTAGCAACACCACTTCGAATACCAGGACCACCACCTCTACTACCAGCAGGGCCACATTCATTAGCAACACCACTTCGAATACGAGGACACCATCTCTATTACCAGCAGGGCCACATTCATTAGCAGCACCACTTCAAATACGAGGACCACCATCTCTACTACCAACAGGGCCACATTCATTAGCAGCATCACTTCTAATATCAGGACCACCACCTATACTAGTCTACTACCAGCAGGGCCACATTCATTAGCAGCACCACTTCGAATACCAGGACACCATCTCTACTACCAGCAGGCCCACATTTATTAACAGCACCACTTCGAATACCAGGACACCATCTCTACTACCAGCAGGGCCGAATTCATTAGCAGCACCACTTCGAATACCAGGACACCATCTCTACTACCAGCAGGGCCGAATTCATTAGCAGCACCACTTCGAATACCAGGACCACCACATCTACTACCAGCAGGGCCAATTTCATTAGCAGCACCACTTCGAATACCAGGACACCATCTCTACTACCAGCAGGACCACATTCATGAGCAGCACCACTTCGAATACCAGTACCACCACCCCACCACCATCAGGACCACATTCAGTAGCACCACTTCGAATACCTACCACCACCACCTCCTCCAGTTTTATATCCACCTGTCTAAGCCCTCGTATATGACAATGCGTTTTAGCCCTGTTTGGGCTTTGGGCTATTGTCACACCCCAGATGGATGAACGGTAATGCGCGGAAAGGCAACATTATCATTTTATTTCATTTCCATGTGTTAATTGTGCATCCTCGTTCGTAATAAAGACTGTTTATAATCTCCAGTAAGGGCTCTCCCTGATCAGCCTTTCTTACTTTTTTTTTGTTTTTAGGAAAGGTTTGCTTTTAACCAGTCTGCAATTGAACGGGCTGTAATTAGGTGGGGGTAAAGTCTGGCCGTAATGGGCTGAACCCGTGGGTTGAACCAAAGAATTACTTTGTTTCAACAACAGTTTTACCGTTATATGTCAACTAAGGTATTTCGGTCATGTTGGGACGTTTCAACATTTTATCTGATTTTTCATAAGTCTCCCCATGAAATTGAAACAATTTGGTCCCAGAGGGGTGTTCAAGCGAACCACCCGAACGCCCTCTAAATCCGCCACTGTATATCAACTTAGGTATTTCAGTCATGTTGGAACGGAGACTTCGTTTCCTGGTTAACCATAATTTTTGGGTAACATTTATATGTGTCTTGCTCAAGGACTATTGGGTCCTCTGTCTCTGTCTGTGCTTTAAGCTGTTAAGTCATCAGGATAACATGTCCGTGCATTGAATACCCCTTAATCCCAATTTTATATAGCTAGTGAGGCGGTTCTAACGAGTACCCACACTCTATGTCTTGGAGCAAATAAAAGAAAAAAATATCAAAAAATTTCTGCTGAAAATTTTCAATTTTCACAACTTAAGAAAAATCTGTATATTACATGGGCGTGTTTTCGTAATGCACCACTAACAATTACTTCCAAGTTTTACTATTTTGTTTAAGTTAACAGACGTCTTCAAACTATCAAACTTTTTTTATCGTTGTACCAGTAAAGGCGACTTACATCCAACTATTTATCCAAATCGTAAACAGTTTCTTTCAAAAGAAATTTGCAGACACATTACAATAAATTGCATTATATCTGTTTATTGTCTTATAATTTCCACCCATGACACTAACGACCTGTCAGCTGACACTTTGAAGACGATTTTCGTAGATAAAATGACATAATTGTGAGTAAATTTCATCTTTTTGGATGCCAGCATATGTCCAGATATTCGACGTACATTCAATGCATTGTATGCGCGATATACACACTAGAGAGGGCAATGTGAGAGAAAAATAAGCACATAATGTAGAAATCTATTATTTCTCTTCTTCCATGGCCTCTATGTGTTTACATGTGATGGTGAATTTCGGTGGCTTCTCCGGTCAGTTTTTGCTCTAAACTACATGTAGAGTACAGTCTCCGACTAAATGCGTTTAATGCTCCTTGTTATTCATATTAATGTTCTGCTTCCGTGTTGATGAGGCAATACCACTTTACCCCCAATAGCGTGTTTCCAGAAGATAACTCAGATAAAATATTTTAAACTCAGATAAAATATTTTAAACTCAGATAAAATATTTTAAACTCAAAGACCCAAAATGATTGTTGCATATCTTTTATTCCTTATAAGTATATAAAAATAGCTCACTTCATTTTCTGTATCTGCGGCAAGACATAACATTTTGTTACATTTAGCGTGCAGATTTTTAAACGTGGCTTCCTAAACGTTTGTAGAAAAGGTTAGAACTTCGATTATTTTAGTCAGTCAAATTTTCCAAATTATGGCTTATGATGTTGTTTATGCCAACATGTTTTGACATACCTTGTCAAAAAAAGAACAGCACACCTGAACTGGGCAAAAAGTACCTTCAGATTTGAAGAAATTCCCAAATACGCAGTTTTTTCTCTCCATATAATCAACAAATTTAGCGGTAGAATTAATCAATTTAGAAAATAGGTTTTATTTGGACTTGTAAATCAATGAACTTTAAATGTACCTCAGCAAAAATTGGCATGTAGCATCTGGTATGCTAGGATAACCGGAGTCAAATCCCCTGCACATCAGGAAAACATGTCCATGCAATAAATACCCCCCACCCCACATAAACCCCACTTTTATATAGAAAAAAAAAAACTGGTGTTTGCAGGGGTATACCTATTTTTCTTATTTTTTAGCTAAAATATTAAAAAAAAATATCCGAATTTTTCTTTAATGTAAACTTTCAATTTTTACAAGTTAGGAAAAATCTGTATAAAACATGGGCGCGTTTTCGTAATAAACGGATTAAAATAGGCTCCGTTTCACATGTTCCACGACCATATGCCAGGTGAGCGTTTCGGTAGGACTTGTTGCATCAGGAAACGCATGCCCCCTCAACGGCACCCGCGCTTCTATATAGTAATACTGGAAGTATACAGGAGAATCCTTTTGATCCAAAGGATAGATCTTGGGAACTCGTTAGAAGCGCGGTTCTAACGTGTACCCACAAGCTATGTTTTGCGTAACAATAAGATTGTTACGTGTGGCAAATGAGTACTCATGTGCCACCTGCCATGATCCTCCAGTTAAATGGCCGACTGGCTGCACATTTACTCAGGCTGATCCAAATTCTCAAATATTGCACAGTTTTGAACAATTTGGTATTGCATGATCATAGTTTTACCATGCCTCATCTCACGATTTAATCATACATACAAGTATCAAATCCAGGCTAGCGCTTTCGCGTCAGTTATCACTGCACTGGCTACTGTGTAAAACTACCGCGGAGAAAAAAAAAACTGCTATAACATTAAAGAGATTATGTTTTCACTGATTAAACATGATTACAACCTCTGAAGCTACATTGAGCCGCGTCATGAGAAAACAAACAGTGTGGTTGCCGACCAGGTTCGACACAAACCGGTCTGCGCAGCCACGGAAAGCATGAAATTTTGGATTAATAAATTACATGAATTGTTCTATCCATGTAGCGAAAACAAAAACACTGATCAGCATCTGCGCCTGTTTTTGCATATCTATGCAGATTGCTGGTTTTCTCATGCGGCGACTTATATCCAGCTGCCAGATCGGCATTTGACACTTACAGCAGATGCAATAATAGTGGAAATTGAAACGCTGTGAATCACGGATATGTTTTTGTGGTTATTTCTTTTCTTTGTGGCGGAGATAGGTGGAAAATTGGTAAGTTGCATGATTTATAATGTACCCCTATTTTGAGGGCAAATCACATTTAATGATGTACAAGTGTAAGATATTTCAAAGAAAAGTTGCAGTTTGACGTAAATGCGTGGTATCAACGCAAACGATGCTTTGAAAAAATCGACGTCAGTAGGTTTTAACGTCAGTGAAAATGATATGTGATTGTCGAACAGTTCGAATGGGCCGCTACATAAGAAAACCAACAATCTGCATATGCGAAGACAAAGGTGCAAATCAGCTGCGCAGTAAATGCGAAGCTGATCAGCGCCTTTGTTTTCGCTACACGGATAGTACAATTCCTCTACTTTCTAAACCTAGAATTTCCAGCCTCTAACCTTCTTCTGTGACTGTATAGACCGGGTTGTGTCGGACCTTGTCGGAATACCAACTGGTTGCTTTCCTCATGCAGCGGCCCAATAATTTTTAGTCTCAAACTTGTCAGTTAAAATCCTTTTAACATTATTTTGCATATCTAAATTATAGCAGGACTGTTCGTCAGGATATCATGTCCGTGACATGAACACCCACTTGAACCCCACTTTCAAAAACTGGGGTATGGAGGGTATACCTATTTTATTCTTATTTTTGCTCCAAAACATAGATTGTGGGTATTTGTTTAACGTGTACCCACAATCTATGTTTTGAGGAGAAATATTAAAAACATCAAAATTCTCCCGATGAATTTTTCAATTTTTACAGTGAAAATAATCTCTATAATTGTTTAGGCGTGTATGAACTCAACTTTTCATTTACCCAAAGACTCGTATTCACTTTTTCGCGTTTGCTTGGCGGATGGCTACAGTCTACATGTGACTTGAACTATATCTTGTGCCATTAATTAATGCTTTTTCAAGATGATAGACACAGATAAGACATATCAGTTTCTTAAGATCGCAGACTTCAACCTTTTATGCATTGGAGATTCATGATGCTTTACTGAAATTGAATCTTCAAGTCTTATATGGAACCTGAGTGGTGATCCGAAAAATCACTGACACTCACATACATTTATTTTTTTAATAAAGGATGACATTCATAGACGCGTGTGGTCCCTGACGGTTTATCAGGATCTGCGCCATTTGTGGTTCTATTTTATAGGTATTTAACAGCAATGGGTACACATCTTAAGCATCGAGAGCATAGAAAGATAACGTTTGAATAATCTTTTGAAGAAGGAACCCTGGCTGTGTAGTTTGTAATTTCTCCCTATATTAATTTTTGTCCTACAAGTAAAACAATCCAACAGCTTTAAGCATGTTAAGTGTAGCTTGATAAATACAATAAAACATCCTGATTACATATGCTGGCCTAATAACATTACGAAAACACGCCCATGCCCAAGCATAGATTGTGGCGCCTCGCCACAGTCAATGTTTTGAGCAGCAAAATTAAGAAAATGTCAAAAATTTTCAACTGACAGTTTTCAATTTTTAACAGCTCTAAAATGTTGTATATTGCATATACGCGTTTTTTTGTAATATTAAGCCAAGGGAGTGCTCGGGCTGGACAGATTACAATCGTGAATGGTAACGCCTGAAAATGGAGCTGTACGTTAGCCGTAGCATATTAAAAATAGCCGTAGCATATTAAAAATAAACAAATTCCATTTATGCGTTCACGGAGAATGTCCGTTTCATACGATCAGGAGTTTTTTTTTCTGCGAGTTAAGGATTATAGCGAGGCATCTCTGTGAAGCAGTAACCAGGTTCCCAGGCGATAGTCAATGATCGTGTCTGATAGGTTTATGACGGTACGGCTCGTCTCTGTATTAAACAGGTAAAAAGGTTTTGTAATCAGGTAGAGTCAAGTGCCTAATTGATCACTAATTGGTTTAGAACAAAAGATAAGTTTACCATCTGTCAGTAAACGAAATGTTCCATTTGTCAGTTCAAACCAGTTTTCATTCGCATCATTATTATACAGTATCACGTGTCCCTTCAGTTCAGTGGTTAGAGCGTCAGGAACGGGGGTCGTGGGTTCGATCCTTGGGCGCATTAAATGGTACTTGTGACTGCATTACGCGACGCTCAGCACCATAAGATAAGACAAGAGGACCAATGGTCCTGTAAACGCTCACCTGAGATCTGCTTCATATACCAATAAACATATTTGAATATTATGGTATTTAACCCCAGTGCAGGGGCAGATGAAGCCCTTGCGCCTTTTGTTTTTCAGAATAATCAATATTCTGTCCATTTGCCAATTTCCTGCTGATTTTCCCTTTCAAATAACATTTTAAAAGCAGATGAGCCCCTGGGGTCCATTTTTTCAGAATCATTAAATTTCAGTCCTACTGCCCATTTCCTGCAAGACTTTCACTTAAAATGACATTTTAAAAGTTTTCCCCATTTAAATGCAGTGACGACCTATGTTGACCTTGTCATTAAATAGGTCAAGGTCACCACAGGGTCATGTTTTATATATGCATTGTAGTACTTGAGTCATCCATACTTCATGTAAAGTTTCGTTGAAATCGGTTCACCGGTTCTGGAGAAGAAGATATTTTAAGGGTTTTTACCATATATGGGCATGGCGGCCATCTTGGTCATGTGACCTGGATTATTTATATACACATTGGTTCCCACTTCCTATAGATGCTTCATATAAAATTTGGCTTTGATTGGCCAAGTGGTTTCAGAGAAAAAAATCTTTGAAAAGTGTGTATGGACGACAGACCGGCCAAGGTCAAGAGATGACCTTGACCTAAATTAATCATATACCTTCATCTAATCCATTAGTTGTTTGCAACTACCAATTTTCAGATCTCAGGCTGCAAAAGTTTTCAAAAAATAGCTAATTTCCACTTTTCCCATTTAAAGTCTATGGAAACTTAAAGTTACCATAGCAACCAGAGTTCTTATCCGACTGGAATAAAAAACACAAATTATGTAGAGGCTACTGTCAGGAACATGTATACAAAGTACAGGATTCATCCACTTGACAGTTTCTGAGGAGAAGAATTTTGAATGTTTTTTTTTTTTTCAAAATTTTGCCCTTTATGGGTCCCCAGCAACCAATCAAAATAAAGGATTAGGACAAAACTCGCAAGAAACGTCAAACACTACTCAATAAACAGTTCTGCAAAAACAAAATTCAAATGTCTGCAATTTTAGCGGAAAAATAGCCGATTTCCACTTTTCCCATTATAAGTCTATGGAAACTTTCCGTTGCCATAGCAACCAGAGTTCTTATCCACCTGGAATAAAAACACAAATTATGTAGAGGCCACTGTCATGAACATGTATACAAAGTATAGGCTTAATCCCCTTGACAGTTTCTGAGAAGAAGATTTTTGAATGTTTTTCAAAATTTTGCCCTATATGGGGCCCCTGCAACCAATCAAAATAAAGGATTAGGACAAAAGTCACATGAAACGTAGAGGACTACTCAATAAACATTTCTGCAAAAACAAAATTCAAATATCTCAAACAAGACGGCAAAAATAGGCAATTTTCACTTTTCCCATTATAAGTCTATGGGAAGCATAAGTTGCCATAGCAACCAGAGTTCTTATCCGATCGAAATAAAAACACAAATATTCGTTCCCCCCACCTGTAGATGCTATATGTGAAATATGAAAAGATTCGGCCTGGCAGCTTCAGAGGAGAAGTCGTTTGAAAATGTTGACGACGACGGACGACGGACAACGACGACGACGGACGACGCACGGACGCCGGCTCGACCACTATACTATAAGCTCACCTTGTGAGCCTTCGGCTCAGGTGAGCTAACAAGCACTGGAACACACATGTTATGTTAGTGACTTATGTAAGACAGCACATCCATTGAGCCGCGACGCGAGAAAACCGGTCTTCGATGTTTTCGACCAGGTCCGACACAAACCGGCCTGTAAAGTCACAGAAGAAAGACGCTTGAAATTTTGGAAAGCGAAACCAAGAGCCGCCATTGAGAAAGACACATTAACTCCCAACGCGCTGGTTAATATCCAGGAAGCAATGATTCCGTCCCGACCTGACTGCAAAGTTCTTGACTGGGACGTTAATCATTAACACAAACAAAAATTAATGACTTTGCGAAGATTTGGTAACAATGTTGTGTTGCCTTTTCTGTACGAGGCTGTTTCATTTGAAGTCTGCGTGTGTATTACATTTCGCTGGATGTAAGGCTGTGGTTTACGTTGAACAATCGGGCAAACAGTAACCGCTGACTTAGTTTTCAGTTTAATTACTTTTTAGCTGATCTCACAAATACTAGACATGAAATGTTTGTAAAAAAATACAAAGCTCTAGCTTTTAAACCTTATCTGAATTGACTAGAGTAACGATTATACGGATCTGTATTCGTATTTGGTACGGTAAGAAAGGTGAGGATTGAAAAATCCCATGCAAAAATGATTCGTGCGACAAGGTCAAATTTGGTAGCCAATACATTTGAATGGTCTGTTTGCAAACTTGACGAGGTTGCCTACAAACTTGAAGCACTGAAATTAGGAAATAACTCGGAACAATGACTTGAATGCATATACAAAGCCTCGTGCAATGCTTTTTGTAAGAATCGGCAAGTACTGTCAAATGATAACGGACTACTGTATGTTGCCAAAATTTGGCTTATTGTGTTGTTTATGCCAACATGTTTTGACATACGTCATCAAACAAGAACAACACACATGAACTGGGCAAAAGTACCTTCAGATTTGAAGAAATTCCCACATACACAGTTTGTTCAAGTTCAAATCTACAAATTTAGAGGTAGAATTAAACAATTTAGAAGGTAGATTTAATTTGTACATTCAAATCAATGCTAAAATCTGTGAATGAATGAATGAATGAATACAGGTCGTAATATTCAAAAATGATCTCTGTAGCCAAGTGGCCAATAATATCTAATTTTAATGTAAAATAATATATGTAGATATGGAACTCAAGTTTATAGCAATGATCTAGAGCACATGACCAAGATAGCCGCCATGCCCATATATGGTAAAAATCTTTATCAATCTTCTTCTCCACGACTTTAATTTAAATGTCCCTCAGCAAAAATGGCATGTACCATTAGGGATACTGGGATGACGTATTCAAATCCTCTGTTCCTGCAATTGGACCTTTTAAACCATTAAAATAAGGTCTGTTTTACATGTTCCACAACCATATGCCAGGTGAGCGGTTCTGTAGAACTTGTTGCATCACGAAAGCATATCCGTGTAACCCCCTCGACAGCACCCCTACTTCTGTATAGTAAACCTGGAAGTATACAGGAGAAAATATTTTTTCATCTATTTGATCCAAAACATAGATCTTGGGAACTCGTTAGAACCGCCTCGCCGCGGCGGTTCTAACGTGTACCCACAATCTAGGTTTCGCGTAAAAATAAGAAATCACCATGATCTTCCAGTTAAATTGCCGACTGGCTACACATATACTCAGGCTGATCCAAATTCTCAAGTACTGCACAGTTTTGAACAATTTGGTATTGCATGATATTGGTTTTACCATGCCTCGTCTCATAAGTCTGATGGTCATTTTGTGGGACATAAGCAAACAGAATAGCCCCAGATGTGACACCACAGAGCGCGGCGTCCCATGTGGGGCTATTCTGTTTGCTTGGAAAAGTTTCATCGAAAAATTGAATGAAATTTAAAAATCACTCCTAACACCCCTAAAAATGAAATTGGACTCACCCAATTGATAATGATGGGAGAATCCATTCGTCAAATATGGGTTAATCATACATACAAGTATAAAATTGCACAGGCCACTGTGTAAAACTACAGCGGAGAAAAAACCTGGTATAACATTAAAAGAGATTATGTTTTCACTGATTAAACATGATTACAACCTCTGAAGCTACACTGAGCCGCGTCATGAGAAAACCAACAGTGTGGCTGCCGACAAGGTCCGACACAAAGCGGTCTGTGAAGTCATGGAAAGCCTGAATTTTTTGGATTGATAAATTACATGAATTGTGCTATCCGTGTAGCGAAAACAAAAGCGCTGATCAGCATCTGCGCCTGTTTTAGCATGAGCAGATTGCTGATTTTCTGATGCGGCGACTTATATCCAGCTGCCAGATCGGCATTTGACACTTACAGCAGATGAAATAATAGTGGAAATTGAAATGCTGTGAATCATGGATATGTTTTTGTGGTTATTTCTTTTCTTTGTGGCGGAGATAGGTGGAAAATCGGTAAGTTGCTGCATGATTTATAATTGTATCCCTATTTTGAGAGGCATGGGGACAAGTCACATTTAATGATGGCCTCAATGTACAAATGTAAGTGAGAAAACAGATATAATTCACGCCAATGTTATACAGCGGCTGTGTGATACCATTTATAATGATATGTTTCAAAGAAAAGTACATTTGCAGGTTGATAAATGCGAGGTGTCAACGCAACCGATGCTTTGAAAAATCGACGTTAGTTTGTACAAAGTAGGCTTTAACGTCAGTGAAAATGATATTGTGAATGTCGAACCGTTCGAATAGGCCGCTACAAGTATTTGAGCCGCCGCATAAGAAACCAACAATTTACATATGCGAAGACAAAGGCGCAGATCAGCCGCTATCCTTCTTCTATGACTGTACAGGCCGGTTTGTGTCTGGCCTTGTCGGAATCCCACTTGGTTGGTTTTCTCATGTAGCGGCTCATTTTAGTCTCTAACCCTTTTAACATTATTTTGCATATTTAAATTTTATCAGGACTGTTCGTCAGGATAACAACACCCACTTGAACCCCACTTTCATACAGAAAAACTGGGGTATGTAGGGTATACCTATGTTTTCTTATTTTTGCTCCTAAACATAGATTGTGGGCAGAGGGTCTACTTCTTCTAACGTGTACCCACAATCTATGTTTTGAGGAAAATATTCAAATATAAAAATTCTCCCGATGAATTTTCAATTTTTACACCTGAAAATAATCTCTATATATTGCATGGCTGTGTTTTCGTAATGCTATACAACCGAACTCACCTTTTCATTTACCCAAAGACTCGTATTCACTTTTTCGCGTTTGCTTGACGGATGGCTATAGTCCACATGTGACGAACTATATCTTAATTAATGCTTTTTCAAAATGATAGACACAGATAAGACATATCAGTTTCTTAAGATCGCAGACTGAAACCTTTTATGCATTGGGGATTCATGATGCTTTACCGAAATTGAATCTTCAAGGCTTATGTGGTACCTGAGTGGTGATCCGAAAAATCACTGACACTGACATACATGTACATTTATTTTTTCGGGTCAAGTCCAGTATAAGACTAAAATAGTCCCTTGCGCATGTTTTCCTTACATTCATACGTAAATCGGTTTTGTATTATTTATTTATTTATTTATTTATTTATTTATTTATTTATTTATTTATTTATTTATTTATTTTATTTTATTTTGCATTGCTAGTACTAGATAATACAGGTTTGCATAGTTATCAGATTCGCAGGTTGATAAAATATCAAGTTCGACAGAGTTTACATGTTGCCGTCACAATACATTACGTAAGATGACGTCGAAAGTTCATCACGTCGTAAAAACATATAACCTCATAATGTGGAATCCCGAATACGGGTTTTGTTTTGGCATTACTACATAGTTTATATAGTTAACATGTTGCACGATTGACGGGTCGACAAGGTTGACAGGTTGACAGGTCGACAGGGTCGACAGGTTTACAGATCGACATCTATAAATATTATGGTACATGTTGCCGCAGCAATACGTTACTTAAGATGACGTCAAACGTTCATGACGTCGCGGGAAAACATGTTACCCAATAGTGTGAAATCTCAATCTGTCAACCCTGTAGACCTGTCAACCCTGTCGACCTGTCAACCCAGTCGACCCTGTCAACCTGTCGACCCTGTCTACCTTTTTTTTTTGCATTACTACATAGTTTACATAGTTAAAATATCGCAAGACTGACGGGTCGACAAGGTTGACAGGTCGACATGGTTGACAGGTCGACAGGTTGACAGGTCGACAGCTATAAATATTATGGTACATGTTGCCGAACAATACGTTACTTAAGATGACGTCAAACGTTCAAGAGGTCGCGGGAAAACATGTAACCCAATAGTGTGAAATATCAATCTGTCAACCCTGTCGACCTGTCAACCCTGTCGACCTGTCAACCTGTCGACCTGTCAACCTTGTCGACCTGTCGACCCTGTCAACCCTGTTGACCTGTCAACCTTGTCGACCTGTCAACCTGTCGACCCTGTCAACCTGTCAACCCTGTCGACCTGTCAACCTGTCGACCCTGTCAACCCTGTTGACATGTCAACCTTGTCAACTGTCTACCCTGTCGACCTGTCAACCCTGTCGACCTGTCAACCCTGTCAACCTGTCAACCCATCGACCTGTCAACCCTGTCGACCTGTCAGCCTGTCGACCTTGTCAATCCTGTCGACCTGTCGACCCTGTCAACCTGTCATGTCAGAATTGTTAAAATAGTTCGCAGTGGTAATTAAGTGTATGGTTGTGCTTATAATGTTTGGACTGTTGCTTATGTATGCCATATTCATACATAACAATGTATGCCATATTCATATTTATACATAACAATGTATGCCATATTCATATTTATACATAACAATGTACGGCCCCAATGTAAATTATTAGTAACAGATATGCGCATTAATACATTATTAGTAAATCAATTATGCGCATTAATACATTAGTGCACCGAACTATTTTAGTCTTATAATGGACTTGAGCCATTTTTTCTATTAAGGATGACATTCATAGACGCGTGTGGTCCCTGACGGTTTATCAGGATCTATGCTATTTTTATGTTTCCATTTTATAGATATTTAACAGTAATGGGTACACATCTTAAGCATCGAGAACATAGAAAGATAACGTTTGAATAATCCATTGAAGAATGAACCCTGGCTTGTAATTTATTCCTATATTAATTTTTGTCTATTAACAAGCTTTTGCAAAAACGAAAAAGCTTTGTATAGCTTATAAGACGATGTTGTTTGATTGCAGCTGAGAGTAATTGCAACTGAGATTGATAGTAACTAAGGTTGATTGTAGCTGAGGTCGATTGCAACTGAGATTGATTGCAACTGTGTAGCTGAGTTTGATTGCAACTGAGATTGATTGCAAATGTGGTTTTAGAGAATCGCGACAATAAAATACCCTGATTACATAATACTTATGCTGTCCTGATAACAATACGAAAACACGTCCATGCAATAAATTTAAAGTTTACTTTTTTTTCTCAAAGCAGAGATCGTGGAACCGCCTTGCCACAATCAAAATATCAAAAATTTTCAACTGACAATTTACAATTTATAACAGCTCTAAAATGCTATATGAGCCTGTGCGTGAGAAAACCAACAATTTGCATGGGCGAAAACAAAGACGCAGATCAGCTTCGCGGTAACCGCGAAGCTGATCAGCGTCTTTGTTTTCGCTATGTGTACACGGATAGTACATTTCCTCCTCTACTTATTCCCAAATTTTCAAGATTCTGTGTTTCTTCTGTGACTGTACAGGCTGGTTTGTGTTGGACCTGGTCGGAAACCCAAATTGTTGGTTTTGTCATGCACAGGCTCAATTACATTGGCGTGTTTTCGTATAAGCAAGGTAGAGTTCAGGCTGGATGAATGGTAACGCCTGAAAACGGAACTGTATATAAGCCCTAGCATATTAAAAGTATATGATTTCCATTCGTGCGTATACATAACGTACACGTTTTTCTGTGAGATTAGGATAATGTTCAGCGACACATCCCTATAAAGTGGTCATCAGACGTAGTTAACCAGATTCCCAGGTTCTAGTCAATGATCGTGTCTCAGTGATAGGTTTATGACGGCACGGCTCATGAATCTCTGTATTAAACAGGTAAAAAGGTTTTGTAATCAGGTAGAGTCAAGTGCCTAATTGATCACTAATTGGTTTAGAACAACAGATAAGTTTACCATCTGTCAGTAAACGAAATGTTCCATTTGCCAGTTCAAGCAAGTTTATTATACAGTATCGCGTGCCCCTTTAGCTCAGTGGTTAGAGCGTAGGAAACGGGAGGTCGTGGGTTCGATCCTAAGACGGGTTAAATGGTACAGGTGGCTACCTGGCGTGGCGCTTAGCATTATACGACACGCACTGGAACATGATTTTAAAATGAAGGCAGCTCGACCATAAATTTGAGCCGCTTCACGAGAAAACCAACATTCCGCATATGAGAAAACAAAGTCGTAGATCAGCTTCGCAGTAACTGCGAAACTAATCAGCGCCTTTGTTTTCGCTACACGCATAGTACAAATCTTCTACTTTCTCTTCTATTCTTTTACAGCTTGTTTTGTGCCAGACCTGTTCGGAAACCACATTGCTGGTTTTCTCATGAGGAGGGCAACTCGAACATATCTGGACGGTGACTTGCTTGTTTTCATTGGTAGAACGTCAGACCAACTTCACCGAAACTATCTCCCGTCTCTCTACAACTGGCTTATTGGTATAACAATGATCAATAATGATAATGTTTCGAGGGCATCGTGTTGGCTCATCGTCGGACTCGAGAGGGGATGGGGTATGTCCGGGGTGTGAGACCTACCATCACCACGTTGTGCCAGAGCATTCCTGTATAGCAAGAGGATGACATTGAGCAAGACACATTGACTCCCAAAGTACAGGGGCTAGTTGTTTAAATTTGTTAGCTTAACGTCATCGTTAAGACCTCAACTCGTTTTAAGTAAATGCTGGCTACAGAAGCAAATATACACTGTTAATTTTTGTTGATAAAATGTGAGAATCCTTCGCAATGCAAAGGATTCTCACATTTTATCAACAAAAATGCAAAGGAATCTCACATTTTATCAACAAAAATAACAGGGTATTTGTAATATTTATGTTTGAAATTTTAACGAATTGTTAACTAACGACATCGTTAATTTTGAACAACTGGCCCCTGGTTAATATCCAGAAAGCGATGATTCCGTCCCGACATGACTGAAATTTTCTTGTTTGTTTGTTTGTTTGAATTGATGCTTAACGTTCCAGTCATTAGCTATGGTCATGTCTGGGCGTTGTCTCCATTTTATGGGACTTTTACCCAAAATTAAGGACATCATGACATCCAAAAGGTGCTTCAAGTATATATATAACCACCCAACTAAGCCAATAAGGCTTATATGTATGGGTAGTTTAAAAACTTCTTGTATTGACTGGGACGTAACGTTAACCCGTTAACCCTTAATACAAACAAATATTAATGATTTTGCGAAGATTTGGTTGCCTCTTCTGTACGAGGCTATTTCATTTGAAGTTTGCGTGCGTATTACCTTTCGCTGGATGAGAGGCTGTGGTTTACGTTAAACAATTGGACAAACAGTAACCGCTGACTTAGTTTTCAATTTAATTACTTTTTAGCTGATCTAAAAATGCTAGACATGTATTGTTTGTAAAAGATACAAAGCTCTTGTTTTTTTAGCCTTTTCTGAATTGACTAGAGTTAACGATGAGATTATAGGGATCTGTATTCGTATTTGGTACGGTAATAAAGGTGGGGGTTGAAAAATCCCATGCAAAAATGATTCGTGCGACAAGGTCAAATTTGGTAGCCAATGCATTTTGAATGGCCTGTTTGCAAACTTGACGAGGTTGCCTGCAAACTTGAAGCACTGAAATGAGTAAATAACTCTGAACAGGGACTTGAATGCATGTACGAAGCCTCGTCCAAGCGGCTTTTTGTAAGAATTGGGAAGTACGGTCAAATGATAACGGACTACTGTATGTTGCCATGTATGTTCAGATTTTAAGGAATTCCCATATAGCATTACGAAAACTTGCCCATGCAACACGACAGGGATTCAAATAGGCTCCGTTCACATGTTCCACGTGAGCGTTTCGGTAGGACTTGTTGCATCAGGAAAGCATATCCGTGTAATGCATACCCCCTCATCGGCACCCCCACTTCTATATAGTAAAACTGGAAGTATACAGGAGAAAACATTACATTTTTTTTTTTTTTTTTTTTTTTTTTTTTTTTTTTTTTATCCATAACATAGGTCTTGGGAACTCGCTGCGGTGGTTCTAACGTGTACCTACAATCTATTTTTGCGTAACAATAAGTTGTGTTTTTTTCAACTGATAATAAGGATAAATCTGTATATCACATTGGCGATTTCATTATGGTAATTCTGGTTCTACAGATGACAGGACAGAAGTTGGAAATCACCATGATCCTCCAATTTTAAAAATAGCCGACTGGCTGCACACATATATTATAATCAGGCTGATCCAAATTCTCAAGTACTGCACTGTTTTGAACAATTTGGTATTGCATGATCATAACCATGCCTCATCTCACGATTTAACTCATATAAGCCTGGTGTTCATTTTGTGGGACATAGACAAACAGCATAGCCCCAGATGTGACGCCACAGAACGAGGCGATTCTGTTTGCTTGGAAAAGTTTCATCGAAAAATTGAATAAAATTTAAAAATCACTCCTAACACCTGGACTCACCCCATTGATAATGATTGGAGAATCCATTCGTCAAATATGGGTTAATCATACATACAAGTATGAAATCCTAGCTCTTTCGCATCAGTTATCATCGCACTGGCTACTGTATAAAACTACCGCGGAGAAAAAACCTGCTATAACATTAAAGAGATTATGTTTTCACTGATTAAACATGATTACAACCTCTGAAGCTACACTGAGCCGCGTCATGAGAAAACCAACAGTGTGGTTTCCGACCATGCCCTACACAAACCGGTGTGTGCAGTCACGAAAGATGGCTAAAAGCCTGAAATTTTTTATCTATAAATTACATGAATAGTACTATCCGTGTATCGAAAACAAAAACACTGATCAGCATCTGCGTCTATTTTCGCACATGCAGATTGTTGGTTTTCTGATGCGGCGGCTTATATCCAGCTGCCAGATCGGCATTTGACACTTACAGCAGATGAAATAATAGTGGAAATTGAAACGCTGTGAATCACGGATATGTTTTTGTGGTTATTTCTTTTCTTTGTGGCGGAGATAGGTGGAAAATCGGTAAGTTACTGCATGATTTACAAATCATCCCTATTTTGCGGGCAAATCACATTTAATGATGTACAAAGTGTATGACAGAAACAGATCACAGATATAATTCACGCCAATGTTATACAGCGACTGTGTGATACCATTTATATAAAGATATTTCAAAGAAAAGTTGCAGTTTGACGTAAATGCGTGGTATCAACGCAAAAATCGACGTCAGTTTGTACAAAGTAGGTTTTAACGTCAGTGAAAATGATATGTGATTGTCGAACAGTTCGAATAGGCTGCTGCATAAGAAAACCAACAATCTGCATATGCGAAGACAAAGGCGCAAATCAGCTTCGCAGTAAATGCGAAGCTGATCAGCGCCTTTGTTTTCGCTACACGGATAGTACAATTCCTCTACTTTCTAAACCTAGAATTTCCAGCCTCTAACCTTCTTCTGTGACTGTACAGACCGGTTTTTGTCGGACCTTGTCGGAATACCACCTGGTTGCTTTCCTCATGCAGCGGCCCATTTTAGTCTCAAACTTGTCAGTTAAAATCCTTTTAACATTATTTTGCATATCTAAATTATAGCAGGACTGTTCATCAGGATAACATGTCCGTGATTGAACCCCACTTTCAAAAACTGGGGTATGGAGGGTATACCTATCTTGTTCTTATTTTTGCTCCAAAACATAGATTGTGGGTATTTGTTTAACGTGTACCCACAATCTATGTTTTGAGGAGAAAAATTAAAAACATCAAAATTCTCCCGATGAAATTTTCAATTTTTACAGTGAAAATAATCTCTATATATTGTATGGGTGTGTTTTCGTTATGTTATACAACCGAACTCACCTTTTCATTTACCCAAAGACTCATATTCACTTTTTCGCGTTTGCTTGACGGATGGCTACAGTTTACATGCGACTTGAACTATATCTTGTGCCATTAATTAATGCTTTTTCAAGATGATAGACACAGATAAGACATATCAGTTTCTTAAGATCGCAGACTTCAACCTTTTACGCATTGGAGATTCATGATGCTTTACTGAAATTGAATCTTCAAGTCTTATGTGGTACCTGAGTGGTAATCCGAAAAATCACTGACACTCACATACCTTTATTTTTTTAATAAAGGATGACATTCATAGACGCGACGTGTGGTCCCTGACGGTTTATCAGGATCTGTGTCATTTGTGGTTCCATTTTATAGATATTTAACAGTAATGGGTACACATCTTAAGCATCGAGAGCACGTTTGAATAGTCTATTGAAGAAGGAACCCTGGCTGTGTAGTTTGTAATTTCTCCCTATATTAATTTTTGTCCTACAAGTAAAACAATCCAACAGCTTTAAGCATGTTAAGTGTAGCTTTATAAATACAATTAAACATCCTGATTACATATGCTGGCCTAATAACATTACGAAAGCACGCCCATGCCCAAGCATAGATTGTGGGTACTCGTTAGAACCGCCTCGCCACAGTCAATGTTTTGAGCAGCAAAATTAAGAAAATGTAAAAAAAATTTCAACTGACAGTTTTCACTTTTTAACAGCTCTAAAATGTTGTATATTGCATATACACGTTTTCGTAATATTAAGCCAAGGGTGTGCTCGGGCTGGACAGATTACAATCATGAATGGTAACGCCTGAAAATGGAGCTGTACGTTAGCCGTAGCATATTAAAAATAGCCGTAGCATATTAAAAATAAACAATTTCCATTTGTGCGTACACGGAGAATGTCTGTTTCATACGATCTGGAGTTTTTTTTCTGCGAGTTAAGGATAATAGCGAGGCATCTCTGTGAAGCAGTAACCAGGTTCCCAGGCTCTAGTCAATGATCGTGTCTGATAGGTTTATGACGGTACGGCTCATCTCTGTATTAAACAGGTAAAAAGGTTTTGTATTAATCAGGTAGAGTCAAGTGCCTGAGATTGATCACTAATTGGTTTAGAACAAAAGATAAGTTTACCATCTGTCAGTAAACGAAATGTTCCATTTGTTAGTTCAAGCCAGTTTTCAGTCGCAGCATTATTATACAATATCACGTGCCCCTTCAGTTCAGTGGTTAGAGCCACAGGAACGGGGGGTCGTGGGTTCGATCCTTGGGCGCGTTAAATGGTACCGGTGGCTGCATTACGCGGCGCTCAGCACCATAAGATAAGACAAGCACTGGAACACACACGTCATGTTAGTGACTTATGTAAGACAACACATCCATTGAGCCGCGACGCGAGAAAACCGGTCTTCGAAGTTTTCGACCAGGTCCGACACAAACCGGCCTGTAAAATCACAGAAGAAAGACGCTTGAAATTTTGGGTAGCGAAACCAAGAGACGCCATTGAGCAAGACACATTAACTCCCAACGTATCCAGGAAGCAATGATTCCGTCACGACATGACTGCATATTTCTTGACTGGGACATTAAACCTTAACACAAACAAATATTAATGATTTTGCGAAGATTCGGTAGCTACAATGTTGTGTTGCCTCTTCTGTACGAGGCTGTTTCATTTGTGAAGTTTGCGTGTGTATTACCTTTCGCTGGATGAGAGGCTGTGGATTACGTTGAACAATCGAGCAAACAGTAACCGCTGACTTAGTTTTCAATTTAATTACTTTTTAGCTGATCTCACAAATACTAAACATGAAATTTTGGTAAAAGATACAAAGCCCTAGCTTTTTAGCCATATCTGAAATGACTAGAATAACGATGAAATTATACAAATCTGGGCATCGTAAGTTCCCCTACTTACGACATGCGAACGATGGTCCTAAGATGACAACCTTAAAATTTACGCTCTTGCTATTCCAGTTACTCTTAGCTATCGTAACTTTTTGAAATGAAAGGTGCCACTTTGTACTTAGACGACGCTAAGCAGGGCTTGAGTTGACCATAAAGTTACGATGATGTTGTCACCGTAACTTAAGGTCCTTTACAGTTGTTCACCATAATCCCTAAATACTTTAGATGACTCTGAGTTACCAACCCATGTGAGCCGCCGCATGAAAAAAAAAACAAAAACAACAATCTGCATAGGCGAAAACAAAGGCGCAGATCAGCTTCGCAGTAAATGCGAAGCTGATCAGCGCCTTTGTTTTCGCTACACGGATCATGAGTACAATGTCTCTACTTTTACTTGGCAGTCCAAATCCAAAAAAGTGGCTTAGTTTTGGTTTTGTTGGCATTTTTGAGTACATTATTCTACCTATGCTCATAATATTCCTTGGCATGTGCCCAAACTCGTACGGGTGGATGCCAAGTCTGTAAATGACCCTGGGCCACAGAACAAGGTCAAAGGTCAAACGAGTGCAAAATAGCAAAAATCTGTAAAAATGAAAATAAACATTATTGTTTTGGAAAATAATGGACTGATTATAGATAACTTGTACTCATGTCATTCCTTGACATGTGTCCAAAGATATAGAGGTGGATGCCAAAATCTGTAAATGCTTTTGGGTGACAGACTTAGGTCAAAAGTCAAATGAGTGCAAAATAACAAACATCCGTTACAATAATCAAGTATTTCTTAAATCAAACAAGAACTGACTAAAGGCAACATGTGCTTATTTTATTCATTGACAAGTGTTTAAAATCATACGGGTATATTCAAAGTCTGTAACTGCCTCTGGGTCACATAATTAGGTCAAAGGTCATATGAGTGCAAAAATATCAAAACCTGTTATGATAACTAATAGTCTTCTAGCTACCCATATCCCCTCCCCCAGGGGGAATTTTCTACACTGTGATTTTCTTAAAGTACATTGAAAAAGCTATCAGATCCTGTTTTCTGCTACTGAAACGTTTTCTTCCTATGATAAGTAATGAAAAATATCTAATTTGTATATTCATTAATTTTCATTAAAACATTAAAATGAATAAAAGAAACAATTTAAAATCAATATCCCATAAAAACTAATGTCATGCCTAAACTACCATTGTGGCTTATTGTTATTGTACCAATAATACTATTTGACAAATTTGTTGATGACTCATGGGCCTAAATAAAAATTATCTCATTTGCATTTTCATGAATATTAATGAAATGACGAAAATCAAGATATACAAAGGGAAAATCTATTGCCATTTGAAGGGTTTAGGGTGGGATATCTACAGGATGTACCTTGCACCCTTAGAACAAATGCCCATGGGTGCCAGTTTGGTCAGAGGATCACTTGATTGTGTGTCACGTAAAATCATAGAATAATCATCCCCACCCCTAATAAGCAGAGGAAGTAGTGTGGTACACCTGTATTACCACATGTTTCTTGGCTACTGATAGACCTTAAGAGAGCAGAAATAGGTATCAAATGATTGCTTTGACAATGTTTGATATCCATGTAATAAGATATAAATATCAAACTGACTTCCTGGTGTTCGAATATTAATGAGAACTTTATATATTAGAAAACAATCACAGAAAAATGGAGTATACCAGCACAATCGCTTATATATCGGCAACCAAAAGCCCTAGAGAGCTTAAATTGGTACCAAATTGGTACAGGACAATGTTCTATAACTCTGTAATAAGATATACGGTAAAATGGCTATCTTAATGCTCAATATTTAAGAGAACTTCAGATATTAGAGAAAAATAACATAAAAATGAAGGGGGTCTGCCAACAAAATTGCTTATATATCAGCAACCAAAAAAATCTACAGAGCAGAAATTTACATCAAATGATTGATATGATAATGGTTTATAATAATGTGATAAGATACAGAACGAATTTGACTTTCTTGGGGTTCAAATCTTGTTGAGAACTTTCAATATTAGAGAAAAATCACAGATTAATGGAGGGGGTATACCTACAAAAATGTTTATAGCTCAGCAACCAAAAGCCATAGAGAGCAGAAATTGGTATCAAATATTGCTATTACAACATTATATAAATATTCAGATTTTCGTGTTGTTCGAATATTGATGAAATCTTATAATATTAGAGAAAAATCACATCAGATGGAGGGGTTATACCTACAGAAACGTTTATATCTCAGCAACCAAAACGCATAGAGAGCAGAAATTTGTATATTTGTATCAAATGACTGCTATGATAATATTCTATAACCATGTAATACGGTATATAAACAAGCTGACTTCCTTGTTTCTCAAATATCTAAGAAAACTTAAGATATAGGAGAAAAGCACTGGCAAACGAAGGGGGTATACCAATAAAATTGCTAATATCTCGGTGACCAAAAGCTCTAGAGAGCTGAAATAGGTATCAAATGATTGCTATAATAATGTTCTATAATAGTGTAATAAGATGCATCAATAATCTGACTTTCTTGTTGTTGGATTAATGATGAGAACTTTAAATTTTAGATAATAATCTCAGAAAAATAAAGGGGATATACCAACGGAAACGTATATATCTCAGCAACCAAAAGCCATAGAGAGCAGAAATTGGTATCAAATGATTGCCATGTCAATATTCGATAACCACGTAATGAGGTATAAAACAAGCTAACTTTCTTGTTTCTCAAATATTTAAGAAAACTTAAGATATAGGAGCAAAATCACTGGCAAACGAAGGTGGTATACCAATGGAATTGCTAATATCTCAGTGACCAAAAGTCATAAACAGCTGAAATTGGCATCAAAGGATTGCTATGACAATATTCTATAATCATATGATAAGATATATAAACAAGCTAACTTTCTTGATTCTAAAATATTTAAGGAAACTGAAAATATAGGAGAAAAATCCTTGGCAAACGAAGGGGGTATACCAATAAAACTGCTAATATCTCAGTGAACAAAAGCTATAGAGAACTGAAATTGTTATCAAATGATTGCTAGGATAATATTCTATAACCGTGTTGTGAGACACACAAACAATCTGACTTTCTTGTTATTCGAATATATTGATAAAAAACTTTAAATATTAGCTAGTGAAATTCCATAGAACAGTGGATGGGGTATACCAACAAAATGTTTTATAATTTAACAACCATAAGTCCCAGAGAGCTGAAATTGATATCAAATGATTGCTATGATAGTCTTCTATAAATATGTGATAAGATAAATGAATATTCGACTTTCTTGTTGTTTGAATATTGATGAAAACTTAAAATATTTGATAAAAATCACAGAAAAATAGAGGGGGTATACCAACGGAAACGTTAATATCTCAGCAACCATAAGTCTTAGAGATCTGAAATTGGTATCAAATGATTGTTATGACAATAATGTATAAACATGTAATAACATATATATGACCAAGCTGACTATCCCGTTGCAAGAATTAAGAAAAATTAACTTTATAAGAGAAAAAAACACAGACAAATACAGGGGAGAGTGCCAATAAAATTGACAATATCTCAGCAACTTAAAGCTGCAGAGAGCTGAAATTGGTATCAAATGATTGCTATGATCATATTCTATACATAATTGATACAAAAAGTACCTAAAAGAACTTAATCCCCATCAGAATACCACTGACACTGATGTTTACACAGACAATAGTAAAATGGCATGAAAATAAACATTTTTGCACTAAAGTGACCTTTGACCTAAATCTGCATTACTTTGTTGTAACAATTGTAACTGATTACAACATACAAATGCATTAGATGTAATTTGGGGCTTTTTGTACAAAAAAAATGAAAATATTTCATAAGATACTGCTATAATGTTGAAACATCTTAAATTTTGCACTTAGTTGACCTTTGACCTATTTTGGGGACTCTGGGGTATTTTCAGACTTGGCATCCACCCTAGCGTGTATTGTTACACATTAAGGTACACATTAGGCATGGATGCCAAAATGTACTCAAAAATGCCAACAGAAAAATTATTTGAGGGGCTTGGGAGGCCAACTATTTCTTATTCCACAATTTCCAGCCTCTCACCATCTTTTGTGACTATACAGCCTGGTTTGTGTCAGACCTGATCGGAACCCAAATTGTTGGTTTTCTCACGCACATGCTCATTTGGTACGATAATCACACCGGTCAACTCGAGAGTGTGTAAAGGTGTGGATTGAAACATTCCACCAGGGACTCGAATGCATGCAATCCTGGGCCCAGTTGTTCACAATTAACGATGTCGTTAAAACGATTCGTTAAAATTTCAAACATGAATATTACAAATACACTGTTATTTTTTGTAGAGCAAAGGATTCTCACATTTGCAAAGAATTCTCACATTTTTTCAAAAAAAAAAAAAAAAAAAAAAAAAAAAAAAAAAAAAAATGTGAGAATCCTTTTCAGTGCAAAGGATTCTCACATTTTTTCAACAAAAACTAACACTTGTATTTGCTTTTGAAGTTGTTATTTTGTTAACAAATTAAGGGCTTAATGATGCTGTTTTGAGCTAACAAATTTTGAGCAACTGGGGCCTGATATTTACACCTCCGAATGTAAACAGCTATTTAATATATACTGGACAAATAAAGTTAGGGATCAAACTGTTAACGCGCAATTTCTACAATATTTCGAACTGCTGGTGAAACGAAACATTTCTATCATCAAGGTAATTCATTTTGTAAGTTTTGTACACTTGTTGAGGATCGAAACAATACTTAGTTAGAGCCCCAGCCATCAGAAAAATGGTGATAGGTGGTCGGAAAGTAGCACAAATTTCATTCATACCCTCTTGTATAGGAACTCATTGGAAGCTTGAAAACCAATGTTTGGTCAATTTTAAGTCTTGCAAAAGGGTTGAAATTATGGGATGTATACTGCTACACATGACATTATATGATGTGATTCTCGAAAATGAGGGTGTACATACAAAATTGGTCATATATCTGCTGATACTTATCCTACATCACTGAGCCTGGTCTCATTTTAAAGGTTAGACATTGCCCTTTCATCCTATGATAAGTAATGCAAGTCATCTAGTCTGTATATTCGTGAATCTTAATGAAAACAATAAAATGACAGAAAAACATTAAAAGTCCATAAATAAACTAATTTGAGGCCCAAACTATCTCTGTGATACATTGTTATTGAGCCAGTAATATCATATGACAAGTGTATTGATGTCAAGGGCCTAAATAAAAATTATTTCCTTTGGATATTCATGAATTTTAATGAAAATGTCAGAAATCAAGGAAAAACAAGGGGAAAACTATAGCCATTGCAAGGTTTTGGACAGGTTTTAAGATCTATCTTGCATCCCTGGGACCATACTATAATTGGTCTGATAGTGATGCATGGACCTAGCAATTTAACATTGATACCTAATATTCAAATCATTGGATATGCTTATTCATGAAAATTAAAAAATACCCCATAAGAAATCGGAAACAAATCATGGATAAAAGGGGGTGTATGTACAAAATCACTTGTTCCAGAGCTGTTAATAAACCCAGAATACTGGAAAAGGTATCAAATAACTGCTATGGCAATGTACTTTGATCCTAAAGTATGATATAGGATTAATCTGCTCTTCAATTTCATGAATTTTAATGAAAACTTTAAAAATTGGAGAGAAAAAGAGGCAAGATTAAACGGGTAAACCTACAAAATAACTGGTATCTCGGCAATCAAAAGCCCTAAAGTGCTGAAAATGGCATCAAACTGTTGCTAGAGCAATATTATACCATCGTGTACTTCAATATGTAAGTCATTTGATTTTTAGTTTTAAGAATATTAGCAAAACCTTGAGAATTTAGAGAAAAACATACGGAAAATAAGGAGGTATACATAGAAAGATGCATATATCTTGATAGACTTAGATAGCTATAATTGGTTGCTAGGACTATGTTATATAACCATGCTATCTCATATATAAATAATAAGCTATTTTTGTTGTATGGCTGTCAATGAGATCTTTATAAATAAGACAAAAAGCAACGAAAAGTGAAGGGGTACACAAACAAAATCGTGTATATCTTGACTGCCAAGAGCTGTAGAGAACTTAAAATGGCAGCAATTTATTGGTAGGACACTGTTTTATTGCCATGTGTTTAGATATATAAAGCATGCTTGCTGGCAATCAAGATTTAATAAATTTTGTTGGAGCACAATCTTCAATTTTCTGTCATTTCCACATTTTTTCAAAATTTTGTGTAACTTTTAGAAAATGCAATAACATATGCTTAAGCTATCAGACCACATGGCAATAGTACATTGTCCCAGCATTCTATTGGTACCATTTTCAATTATATAAGGATATTGGCAGCTGAGATTCAAGCGATTTTGTTGGTGTACCCCCTCGTTTTTCATTGATTTTTCTCTTATTCATTAAGAACCTATTAATATCCATACAACAAAAATAGCTGATTATTTATTTATCAGATTACATGGTTATAGAACATTGTCCGAGCAATTATTTGACACCAATTATAGCTCTCTAGGTCTATCAGTAGCCAAGATACATGTGATTTACTTTGTATACCGCCCTAACTTTTCCGTTATTTTCCTCTAAATTCGAAAGCTTTTGTTAATATTCATAAAGCAAAAAATCAAATGACACGTATATTGTAGTACAGGACGGCATAATTTTACCCTAGCAACCATTTGATGCCATTTTAAGCATGTTAGGGATTTTTGTTTCCGATATACAAGTCATTTTGTATGTTTTCCAGTTTCATTTTTCCTTTTTTCATTCCTGTTTCTAGAGATTTCATTATAATTCATGAAATTGGAAATCAGAATATTGTTATGCCATACTTAAAGGACAAAGTACATTGCCATAGCATTCAGTTGATACTTTTTTCAGCATCCTGAGTTTGTTACCAGCTCTGGTACAAGTGATTTTGTATGTCTATCACTATTTTGTTTTACACATTTCTTATGTATTTTATTAATTTTCATGAATAAGCAAACGCAACCATTTGAATAATAGGTATTAAGGTAAAATTGCTTGGTCCATGCATCACTATCAGACCAATTATAGTATTCTAGAGCATACTATTGTTGGAATATGTATATTTTAAGTACCCTATTCATTAGAATCACACTAGGGGTAGGAGTGGAAACTATGTAATTTTACATCATGTAAATGCGTTCATTGTTGAGGACAATATTTTAGGGCATTTAGGTGATACCTCTGACTATACTGGCAGCCATGAGCATTGGTCCCAGTGATGCAAGATAGATCTTATAACCCATCCAAAACCTTGCAATGGCTACAGTTTTTTCCCTTGTTTTCCTCGATTTTGTACTTTTTCATTAACATTCATGAATATGCAAATGAGATCATTTTTATATAGGCCCATGACATCAATACATTTGTCATATGATATTACTGGATCAATAACAAAGTGTCACATTGATAGTTTGGTCCTGAAATTAGTTTATTAATGGTTTCTCAATGTTTCTTCTGTCATTTTATTGTTTTCATTAAAATTAATGAATATGCAAATTAGATAACTTGCATTACTTACCATAGGTTGAAAGCGCTATGTCTTAAGCTTTAAAATGAGACCACGTTCAATGGTCTAGGATGAATAACAGCGGGAATATGACCAATCTTGTATGTTCACCCCCATGTGCGAGAATCATGTTAATGGTTGCCATGGAAACCATGCATTTTTCATAGAACAAAAGAGTTTATCTTTAAAAACAAAGATGATTTGCATTTCTGGGGTCCCAATTAATGATTTGGCACCCTTGAAAGATTCTCCTGGGAGGGGATGTGCAAGGTAGACCAAATTAGCCCCCGGGGTACCCAGAAATAAATGTCCATAATGTCGCGGATCAAACAAGCTAGGGTACTTCATTTTCACCCGGAATAAAAGTACTTTTGCAAGACCGAAAAAAATTAAAACATTGGTTTTCATACTTCCTAAAGACAGTACTAAACAACTATACCAAGGAAATTTGTGCTAAACAGGTGGCCACCAAAAGTGATTTTTTGATGGCTTTTCTCAGTCTGGGGCTTTAGCTAACTCTTTGCATTTTCAACAAGACCAGACTTTAAGTCGGACTACCTTTAAAATTAAAGTGGTAGAGAATTGATGGTGTGTGAGTTTGTTCGTGAAAAACTTTTAAAATGGCTAGAAATTTTCAATTGTTTTAAGCTGGCTGACCTTGGAAATAATGAATCTTTATGACTATCGCGAAAATTCGCAAAATTTTCATGAATTGGCAAAATTGATTTTTTTTTTTTTTTTTTTTTTTTTTTTTTTTTTTTTTTTTTTTTTTTTTGTGGAATCAGTTTTTATGGACTTTTATCACTTTGGTTTTTAGGATGGCGTGGTTTAAAGAACAGCTGTGCTTAAGTCAGATGATGCACAATTTCAAAATTGGTGGCATATGAAACTGCGATAAATCTGCTTATCCACCATATAAAATGAAAAATTGATTAATTATCGATTGCCCCAAAAATGCATCCTTAAAAAGTTTGATCCCTAACTTATTTTGACCAGTGTAGGTCTAATTTGAAAGAAAATTGACTATCATAATAATGAGCCTCGACGCGAGAAAACCGGTCTTCGGTGTTTCCGACCAGGTCCGACACAAACCGGCCTGTACAAGCTCAGAAAAGAGCTAGAAGCTTGAAATTTCGGATTTAAGTAGAAGAGGAATTGTACTATCCGAGTAGCGAAAACAAAGGCGCTGATTACCGCGAAGCTGATCTGCGTCTTTGTTTTCGCCTAGGCAAAAATCCGGTTTTCTCACGATGCGGCTCATATTAAAAGTGTTTGAAAATCCGTCTGGTGCATCTTGTGTAGCTTTCATACGCGTGCAGGTTGCACGAATTTACTGCAGATGTTTTATATTCTCACGGTTACTGGGGACAAATTATGTGAAAATATATTTAAATAAAACCACAGAACCACATGCACAGTTCTATAATGTCACTGGCAAATTTTATTTAAAGTCCTTTATGAAAATGTATTCCCATGTTTGAGAGGCTACGTACTGAGTAGCATTATTGCTTAAAAATTACCGGGCATCCAAAAGTGTTCTCTGTAGCTTCCATGAATACGGCGATTCTCTTGCTGCAGCTCATTTGACAATTGAGCCTGTGCGTGAGAAAACCAACAACTTGGGTTCCGACCAGGTCCGACACAAACCAGCCTGTACAGTTAAAGAAAATAGGTACAAGCTTGAAATTCCAGATTTAGAAAAAAGAGGCATTGTACTTTTTATGGAGCGAAAACAAAGGCGCTGATCAGCTTCGCAGTTTCTGCACAGATGATCTGCGCCTTCGTTTTCGCCTAAGCATTTTGTTGGTTTTCTGATGCAGTGGCTCAATTACAAACAATACCAAGCAGATAAAAGAAACAGAGAAAAAAAGTTTTAACGTTTTATAAACTATTATTTCGCGTTTAGTCTAGTAGCTAAAACGGGTTAAAAGGCGACGAAAATTTTGCCATTATGTATAAACACAAATTTGAAGAGCCTAGTTGTCTGGCCTGTAATTATGAGGTTGAGGAGTTAAAAAGATGAAAGTTATTTTTTTAAAAGATGTGCTCATTAAATTATTGACAGTCACGCATTAAAGGACAATTGAGCCGCGTCATGAAAAAACCGAATGTATGCCTATGCGAAAACAAATACGCAGATCAGCTTCGCAGTAACTGCACAGCTGACCAGTGCCTTTGTTTTCGCTAAACGGATAGTGCAATTCCCCTGCTTCCTAAATCCGAAACTATCAAGCTTCTAGCCATATACTGTAGCGGCACAGGCCGGTTTGTGTCAGACATGGTCGGAAACCCCGAAGAGCGATTTTCTCGCGTCGCGGCTCACTTCAAAACTTCTTTACCCTCTCAGAAGATTCAAACGTATTTTTCTATCCACCAATTTTCAAGGTCCAGGGGAAGGTGTTGAAAACTTGGGGTTCATCACGAAAATATGTCCGTGTTATGTATACCCCGGCCCCTTGAACCCCACTTTTATATGGCACAACTGGGGTATGCAGGGGTAAATCTATTTTTCTTATTTTTGCTCCAAAACATAGATTGTGGGTACTCGTTAGAACCGCCTCGGCGAGGCGGTTCTAACGTGTACCCACAATCTATGTTTTGAGCAAATACAAGAATAATATATAAAAAAAAATCGTATATTGCATGGGCGTGTTTTCGTAATGGTGTTAAATTAACACTATAGGTGAACAACATCTCTGTGAGTGGAGGTGCAGGTACAAACACTTGGTAACGACTCAGCTGAAAATTTTCAATTTTTAAAGCTCGAAAATCTCTGAATATTGCATGGGCGTGTTTTCATAATGAATTTTGATTATCCCAATCTGAAGAAACTGTGACTGGGGCTAACATGAACGACCATATCAACTATCAATTCAGACACAACACGTAAGGAAATCATGTCCGTGAAATTTGAAAAAAAAAGAACCACATCCCACTTTTAGCTCACCTGAGCCGAAGGCTCACAGGTGAGCTTATAGGACGGCCATGCCCCGGCGTCCGTCCGTCCGTCAACAATTTCAAAGATCTTCTTTTCTGAAACCGCTTGACCAATCAAAGCCAAATTTATTGTGATTCATTGTGGAGCATCCTTAGGAAGGGGGAGCGAAAGTTTGTTTAAATGGTCTATGTCACATGATCAAGATGGCCGCCATGGCTATAAATAGCAAAAACCTTTAAAAGTCTTCTTCGCCAGAACAAGAAGTCTTATGATTTTGAAAGTTGGCATGAAGCATCAGGCAATGGAGCTCTACAAAGTAGTATACAAATCATGACCCTGGGATGACCCTGACCTATTTTGCGGCAAGGTCAACGTAGGTTGTTCATGCGATAGTCCAACTTGTTCAATTGGTCTATTTCTATTTTCAATCGGTTCGATCCCTTTTCTCTTGTTTTCTCTGGGCTGAGCGAAGGTTGTTTTTATAGCCACTCACTACAGATTAAAAAAAATACAACTTTTTTAAATCTAACAAACATTGCTTGTTTAAATTTAAGTTTTCATTTCAATGTTCAATCAAGATGAAACAAGATATAACAATTATGTGGACATATAACGACTCTCTTGGCGTAACTTAAGCACTTTGACGAACATCTTTTGAGTCACACATGGGAAAATGGTTCTATAGTAGTTTGTTTGTTTGTTTGTTCACTGCCAACTTTTTTTTCACTGTGACGGAGCCACCGCTTCCTATAATGCCGCCTCGTGGGAAAACCAACCATGTGGTTTCCAAATAGGTCCGACACAAACCGACCTGTGCAAGCACAGAAAAGAGCTAAATGCTTGAAATTTCGGATATAAGCAGAAGAGGGATCGTACTATCTGAGTAGCGAAAACAAAGGCGCTGATCAGCTTCGCAGTTACTGCGAAGCTGATCTGCGCCTTTGTTTTCGCATATGCAGATTGTTGGTTTTCCCATGTGGCGGCTCATATGTATTTACTTTAATCAACCTGGACGGATGCTATGTCAGTTAGTTAGTTTATGTGAATGCAGAGGCTCAACACAATGGAGGATCAAAATTTTCTTAACTTGTAAATAGAGAAGCTTTTTTCTTGTTTCACAAATGTTTTTTTCTCATTAAATGTGATCTTGTAAATTTTCAGCAATTTTAAAGTCTATCAAACATTACTTGTTTTGCAACCGACCAGAAAGCTACAGCATAAATGAGTCTGTGCGTGGGAAAACCAACAATTTGGGTTCCGACCAGGTCCGACACAAACCGGGCTGTACAGTCACAGAAGATGATTAGAGGCTGGAAATTTTGGACTGCGAAGCTGATCTGCACCTTTGTTTTCGCTTATGCAGATTGTTTGTTTTCCCATGCGGCGGCTTATATAATAAAAAAAAGTACATTATCGAGATAGATTAAGTGTGTTAGTTCCATTGAACACCAATAAAATTAATACTTGATAAATTGAGTTATATATATTCACAACTGAGAATCACGTGGTATTGTATACAAACAAGCCGATCAATGATCGGTATAATCCAATTTTGTAAACATGTCATGTTTTTGTACTTTTAAATATCGACTAATCCTCGAAAACGGGCGTGCAGGTGAGCTGCCGAAATTCGGAGATTTTCGGGAAGTCCGTTATAAGTAAGTAAAGACTTTATGTAAAGAGGGTATCTACATTTAGCTTCCATGAGGCCCTCGTGAGGTAAACATGCGTATTAAATCATGTGCTTTTTCTACATTGATTCCCAGTTAAACACTAACCAGTATGATTCCTTGCTTACTAGTCGGTGAACTTAAATTAAGAAACAGGATAGCTTTAGCACATATTTAATGGATAACAAATCATTGTTTTACAGGGTACTTGTACATATCCTATGGCGGCTAAAATATACGGCGCAAGTGAATTAATGATCCACCTCTATTAACAAACACTGTGAGCAGGAGTTGTTTTCAAGCCCAGGCTGCTTTTATGTGATCAATTTTTATTGTTTCCATTTAATAAAGTCTACAAAAATTGAAATAGACAACCAAAATAGGTCATTCATGTTTTCGGTAACGGAAGTTAATGGTAACGGAAGTTAAATAATTCATCCTTTTATTACCTGTATCAAAATAAGTAATGCAATTACCTGTATCTTTATCACTGTTATTTGTTAAACTCACCTGTGTCAATATGTATTTAAGTGCCAAACAAGAAAGTATTGAGCTTAAGTATGAAAAAATTATGGTAACGGAAGTTAAATCAAGTTTTGTCCAAAACTAATTTTTGAAATTGTAGACGTTTTAATTTTGCTATGGTGCTGTATATTTTCTTTAAAGATGTTTCACCACTTTATTTACTGATCATTACTCCTTAATAAGTACAAAATAAACATTTAGTGCTAATACCAGAACAAAACACAGGCCATTTATAAATGGTAACGGAAGTTAAAGCAATTTTCGGGACATAGCCATTTTTTATAACAAATATGAAGAATTGTCACAGATCCCGATAATTTTGAACGGAATGTCTGCTAGGCCTTTATTTGATGACAAAATATCATTAAGTGCACAAGTTCAGCATTTTTATGCCCCCAACTTTGAAAAAGTTGGAAGGGCATATTGCTTTCGGCTTGTCTGTGTGTCTGTGTGTGTGGGTGGGTGGGTGCGTCTGTTAACTTTTGAACGGTGAATGCTAGGGTTTTGAAATTTCATATGCACATTCCTCATGAAAAAATAGTTGACCCGTATTTTTTTTCATGTCTGAGTTATGCCCCTTTTCTGAGTTATGTCCCTTTGAAAACAAAATTTGAAAATCTTGTGTGCAAGATATCTCAACAAGTATTTAAGCTAGAGTCTTCATAGTTGGTATATTGGTTGGGTCTGAGGAGTAGATCACCTGATTAATTTTTGAGAACTTTACCGCAAATTTTGACAAAATTACGGAATTTTGAAATTTTGATTATTTTTTCAGTTTTTCAGTGAAATTTGAAACTTTTAAACGGTAAATGCTAGGGTTTCGAAATTTCATATGCACATTCCTCATGAAAAAATATTTGACCCGTATTATTTTTCATGTCCGAGTTATGCCCCTTTCCTGAGTTATGTCCCTTTGAAAACAAAATTTTAAAATGTTGTGTGCAAGATATCTCAAAAAGTATTTAAGCTAGAGCATTCATTTTTAGTATACTGGTTGGGGCTGAGAAGTAGATGACCTGATTTACTTTTGAGAGCTTTTCGTCAAATTTTGACAAAAATACAGAATTTTGAAATTTTGATTGATTTTTCGACTTTTCGGTGAAAATTGAAACTTTTGAACGCTGCATGCTAGGGTTTTGAATTTTAGTATACAGATTTCTTATGAAAAAATAGTTGACCCATATTTTTTCATGTCTGAGTTATGCCCCTTTTCTGAGTTATGTCCCTTTGAAAACAAAATTTGAAAATCTTGTGTGCACGATATCTCAAAAAGTATTTGAGCTAGAGCCTTTATATTTGGTATACTGGTTGGGGTTGAGAAGAAAATTACCTGATAAACTTTTGAGGACTTTCCGTCAAATTTTGACAAAATAACTCAATTTTGAAAATTTTACTCCATTTCAACTTGTCGGCATAAAGCTTACATTCTCTGTTTCTGGATCGAGGTCAAAACAGAAGCAACCAAACAGTTTCTACAGGAAATTAAATTTTACTTCATTCAAATGAAATAAACAAACCCTACAATTTGCCAGTTTAAGGACAAACATACAGATTGGGGCATAGTGTTTTACAAACACCCATTTCTAGTTTGGTTTATTCTGATGCCAGAATTTACCTACCCTACACTTGGGACATGGAAAAATGGCACTTTTAGCACCATTTGGGAAGCTCTATTTCTTGTAAGTCTGATGCAGACCCAAAACATTACACTTTACTTTTTCATCCCGAGTGCCTGAAATCGCTTAAGGCCATTTTTGGTACTAAAACATGCTTTGCATAGGATATATGGGCCCCGGACACAAAACATATCAAATTGTACATCAAAACGTGGAATGACTGAACAACATATTGGACAAGTATGAGGATGGGGGCTGAGGTTCGAAACCATTTATTTATTTTTTATCTTCTGAATTTTATTTGTATTCTCTCACAAAAGTATAACTTCGATTTTAATATATAATTTATACATAACTAGTAAGCAATTATACATGTAGTTAATTAAAATAGCTATTCAGTTTCTGTATTAACAAGGATGGTGTGTGCATACATGTATATATATATGTACGTGACACTTGTATTATGGACCAGTCATTCGTATCCCCGGTATAGCGGGGGCAAAGTGGGACTGGTGCCAGGATTAAACATTGGACGAGTCCCGGCAGTACCGGAGATTCGCCGTAGTATTGTCAGCCTAAGGGGTCCGTGGCTATTAGCAGGGACTTCATGATTACAAATGGGTACATACTACTAATTATTCATGAGTACTCGCCCCGCCTTTTTCGGGGAGAGCATTTACTTTGTATTAGAGACAAAAATGACGTCACCTGTCAATAATCGTTGATTGATTTCCGCTGTGAAGTGTTTGTTTTAAAACCTGAAACATGCGCCGTTTCGAATGCCATGTTTTAGTCGATAAATCCCGGTATCGGATGGGAACGGGACGGATTTTTCTCCATGAACCACTCTGAAGACCCACCCGCATTACGAAGCATGGTTTCTGAGGGTTCTTCCGTTTAACGGGACATAGCTTTGAATTGAGTAGGTAAACATGCTGATAATTTGCATTTAAATTAATGGGCTATGACGAACGTTTAAAATGAGACCAGTCTTGTGAATTTTGTATGTCTAGTTGTCGAGCTAGGTGACACTAACGTTAACATTGTCACCTATGGAAAACCTAATGGTGAAATGCAACCAAATATGACCCCGCAGTGCCGGGCTTTTAGCTAGCGGGGTTTAAAATTGAAAAGTTAAAAACGTAGCTATTTCCCGGTCCTTTAGGGGCCGTGGATATAAATGACTGATGCATTACATGTACATGTACGTTTTACATGTGTAATTTATTTTAGTAAAACACTCATTTTGCTTTCCAAATCGACCTATCCAGTATCCAATGTTATTCACATCATTCTGCGAAGTGGAACACAAGGCGACAGAACATTTAAACATACCAGCAAAGGATATATACGAGTCTTGTAGGAAAGAAGAGAGGAAAAGCGGCATGTCCAAATCCTTGAAGACTGAGTGGCTACAGCGGACACAGCTGATGACAGGGGTCAATAGGCGTAGAATCTGGAGAGTTTTGCGGGACATAACATACTATAAAATAGATACAGGCAATAGTGTACTAATAAGAGGGGAAAAATCTAAAAAAAAAAATGTCAAAAATGGGATTCGAACGCCTACCAAAATGTAATCGATACCTAAACACTTAGTAATCCACGGTCATACTTTCACGACTACGACTGCAGCTTTAACTTATATTGGGTTCTAAATGTATTTAGCATAAAAGGGAAAACTCTAGATTCTCCGGAAAAAGGCGTACGCTTTCTGGATTGCTATTTATAACATGTTTACCTAATTCGACGCTGTAAATGGAATGTGCGACCTATTGACATGACAATCAACAGTGCGCGGATTATAACACACAGTGCAATTCTGCCCGAAGTTAACGTGGATTGATATATTTACAAAGTCCCTAACCCCCCCTAAACTTTGAACATGTTGTTCTCAGTCCTGGGATACAGATCATTCATGATATTACATCTCCTGAAAGGGCTATGAATGACAAACGTTATCCTAGTAATATAACCAGAATTTGTATTTGCATTTTCGTGCATGTTGGTAGTGAAATGCACTGTTAGTTTGAAAACTGCTTTTATTTTTCTTGCATTGTTTTACGCTTAAATAAGAAATATTGTGGGATGAGTGTTGGCACGGTAGTTAGTAAGTAGAAAAATCTATCAACTGCTATCATTTTTGTTCTGTTTGAAACAATTCTTACCGAAATATCTGCAGACAAAAAGCCCGTTTTTTGAGACTAATCAAGGTCAAATTAATGGGCTTATTTGTTATGTAAAAAGGCTATGGAAATATACTGTATATGTATGTTCTACCTGAATGAACAGACTACCTGTCCTATTTTAACAGGTATACACAGCGTGTACATACTATAATGCATATAAATATAGTGTACAAAATAATTTTATCTATGTTTTATTTGAGACATGTCTCAGAGGACTTTAAATCCAACGTTACTTCAACAACACACAACAATTGTTTTGACCCTTATTAGATACATAAAAGATATTGTCAGAAGAACTTCCCTAATGTCTAAAACGTATGAAGACACTGTTCAAAGTAAAAGTTGCTTAATTTATTTGGCATGGTATATTTAAGGTACAGGTATTTGCATAAGTGACGTACAATATTATCTAAAGTAATAAATCTGATAAAGATGATGCACCTGCTATTCATGCAAATCGTTTCTAAGCTAATTTTTCAGCTTGCAAATTAGTTGGAGAACATTATTTAGACCTTCACAAAGGTTTCTATCAATTAAAATCAAAAATTTATTTTAAAGGATTATTTATGGAAATTTATTAGAAAAATAGGTAATTTCACTAAAAACTTCTATTACAATGGCTTCCCTTTGGAAAACATTATCATTCATAAGAAAGTTTAAGGTTTAGGGATTATTCTGGTATGTAACATGCCACATTTTTTTAAAAAAATCTATGAAATATTTATGAGCAGAAAACACTATTATTATAGTAATAAGGAACCTTAATAGATACTACTATGTCCCACAATGATTGTATCTAGCTCTTAGAGAAGGTCACAGAATTTCTTAACTCGAATTCTTTCCGATCAGGCTCGGTTTCTAAAGTTTATCTCCGCCAGTAAGTAATCGTTACATTAATGGAAATCATTGCAATTTGATGTTTAAATTGCTATAACCAGTTAACTGGCAGCAGCGACTTATCATAAAAATGGCTGGTGACAGTCAACTGGCAGCAGCTAATTTAAGGTAAAATCGCTATTACCAGTCAACTGGCAGCAGCCAATTTAACGTAAAATCGCTATTAGCAGCCATTTTAACGTAAAATACCAGTCAACTGAAAATAGCCACTCCGATACAAATAACACAGACGATCAAACTACTTAAGGCGGGAAACCTATGATTATTTCCAAAAACCTTTCAAACTCAGCAATACTGGTTGCATAATAGTACCCACGGTGAGTGAACATGCTTTTCCACTGGCGCGGTTTGTTGCTGCATGTACCTTCTATGTGATAGCTACCTATAAAACCTCAAAGATTATCCAAGGAGTTTCCACACAGTCCTTGGTTTATCTCAGAATGCATCGTTTCTACAATTGTCTCCACACTCTAGCTCTCACCGCACCCTCACCCACACCCACACAAGAACAAAATAATATATAAAGGAGTAGAACAAAATTTTTGACCTCTTGCGGGTCAAAATTCAGAAATACAGAAGACCGGTTTTCTCAAATCGCGGCTCATTTATAGTGATTACGATCATTCCTCATCTGGCTTTGAAGTTGTGGTTCTTCCATTAATCTTCAACAATCCATCTGATAGAGGTTAGGCGGAAGGTGACTTTTACATTTAATAACATCATAAATGTTTGTTTTATCCATTATATTTCACAAACAGCGCATGTTTTTCACGTTCTGAATCAAGCAGATATATCTACTATTATCCACATTGAATGCACGTGTTGTTCAAGATTCTTAACTTTTGATTGAATAAGCGGTATATCAACCTAGGGACTTAAGCCGTGTTCATGTGCAGTATTTTTCACCTGGGTGCAAAAAAATTTGCCTTGTGTAGCGTTCATATGTCCATATGTACCTGGATTTGACATTAAACTTTGATTAAAATGCTCCTCAGTAATTAGCAGCTGTTATTTGCTGTAAATAATTGAAAAAAGAATAAATAAAAATACTGAAAAACGAAATAGAAATAAAAATAAAAACAAAGTCAGTGCAGTGTTTGTTTGTTTGTTTGTGTTGAGACTTAACGTCCCGGGGCTCGTTTCACAAAGCGTTTTAAGACAAATTTTATCCTAAGTTTGAACTTAGGACTAATTTCGGTTAAGATATGTCTCATCCTCAAATATCTCTTAACTTTAGCCTAACAATAGGACACAACTTATGATTTATCTTATTTAATAGTAAACTAAAAATGGCGGACGTGTTATGTGACAACAAAATATTACCTAGACTGGATTCGAACTCGGATCGCTTGGACAGAAGACAGCATAGCTTACCACTGAGCCACCAAGTCATATCATTTATTCATTGCTTCAGTATAGATAAACGTCAATAGAATACATTTTATTTTTAAGTAATTGTTTTTTTTTTTTTTATTCAGTTTTACGTCCCTTTAAGGTTATTTCAGCTCATATGAGACGGGCCAATCAGTAGGTGAGGCGAAAATTGGAGAATTCCGAGAAAAAACACCTGGCACACCCGTTATCTTTAATTAGTTTGTTTGAGTTAATGCTTAACGCCCCAAACAACAGCTATGTTTATGCAGAGACGATGCCTCCTTATACAAAATTAGGATGTCATGGCATCCAAAACGTGCTTCAAATATACTCAACCAAACTTATAACGCAACATCGTTTTATTTGTTATGTTGTACAAATAAACTTTATTTCCACAAGATTAGATTGCCGGGTGATTGATACCTCTAACAGCATCTGGTTGTAACATTCTGTGTTATGCGTTTCAAGACATTAATCATTTTTCACGATCTAAAAGGAAGCAATTTGTATTAAAATGACTTCCAGAATCTCTCAGGAGGCACATACCACCACAATAACCGTTTTGGCTAATCTCATTCGAGCTCAATGGTCCTTACTATGAAAACCAAACACTTCTGTACCCTATTAATTCATAGGCGATTGCTGACCAGCAAATGTATGGTAGACTGTCAATGCGAAAACATGTTTGGCTCAGTATAAGGTACCAAACTAAGGCTTATGTGTGTGGATGGCTTGACTTTACTCAGACCTAAGCGCTTAACCAGTAGCCTAATCAGAGCGTATAAGCTTTGCTTGGAGCGGTACAAGAGGCCCATCTATAATTTCTCAGGGCCCCAATGGGTCCAATTTTTTATTTTAACTGCAAACATCATGAGCTCTATATATAATTGCGAGTATAACTAGACCTAAGATCAATATGGCAAATTGACTACATTTCCCCAAATCGGAACACGGCTTTGATAAACACATCGGCCGCCCGATGCAACAGGTTTATGTTACAGTGTATGAGGCAAACACTGGTGCTAAAGAGATTTGGTTTCGATTTGCAGCCGAAATAGTCTAAAGCATTACAATAAAACAGAGGGTAGATTTAAGTACATGTATTTATATCGAAACAGAAAAAAAAAGAAAAAAAAAAGGAAAATAAAAAGAAAAAAAAAAAAAAAGAAAAAAGATGCATTCGATCTCGGATTGCCTGGTTCATATTATGGCAAAAAAATACTAATTTAATTACTTGCATAAATCCACTGAGCTATCACCAATATTAAATCAATTCTATGATTTAACATACTTGAAACTAACTGTTTGGTGTGTTTGACCTTGAAATGAGATAAATCTTATGAGCAAGTCACAACTTCAAACATAAGATTAGTCTTACCGTTAAGATAGACCATAAGTCACCCCTAAGATGAGTCTTGATCATAAGATAAAATATGTCCTAAGTGAGCTTCGTGAAACGAGCTACCGGTCAACAAGTTGTCAGGACGGAGCCAACGCTTCCTGGGTTTAACCAGTACTGTAGGGAGTTAGTGTGTCTTGCTCAAGGACACAACACGGTGACTCAAAGCAGTAGATAGCCTAAGAAGCACAAGACTGGCGAAGTAGAGTATAATGCTTGACACTTGCATCAACATGACGAGAAGTTCTTTCTTTTTTCGTGTAGTGAGTTTCGGGTCAAAAAGGTGAGTTTCGAGTAACAAAAGTGAGTTTCGATTAAAAAAGGTGAGTTTCGAGTAAGAAAAATGAGTTTCGAGTTAGAAAAGTGAGTTTCGAGTAAAAAGAAGTAAGTTTCGACTCACAAAAGTTTTTTTTAAATTCAGTTTTACGTCCCTTTCAAGATTATTTCAGCTCATATGAGACGGTCCAATCGGTAGGTTGGGCGAAAACGGGAGAACCCCGAGAAGAACCACCAGGCACACCCGCAAGTAGAACTTTGCTTGTCTCACATGTGGCCAGAGCGGGGTTCAAACCCACACCAGACACAGCGGTGAGATGATTGAGTGATTAAGAAACAGCGCTCTTAACCGCTCGGCCACGGGGGCCGCTGACAAAAGAGAGTTTCTAGTAACAAAAGTGAGTTTGAAAATGAGTTTCGAGTGACAAAAGTGAGTTTCTAGTTTCTGGTTAAAAAGTGAGTTTCGAGTTAAAAAAGTGAATTTCGAGTAACAAAAGTGAGTTTCGAGTAACAAAAGTGAGTTTTGAGTTTAAAAAGGTGAGTTTCGAGTTAATAAAAAGTGAATGTCGAATAACAAAAGTGAGTTTTTAGTTTCTGGTTAAAAAAGTGTGTTTCGAGTTTAAAAAAAGAAGAAGCGAGTTTCGAGGTAAAAAAAAAGTGAGTTTCGAGTTTAAAAAAGGCGAGTATCGAGTAAAAAAGTGAATTTCGAGTTAAAAAAGAAGTGAGTTTCAAGTTAAAACAAGAAGTGAGTTTCAAGTTAAAAGTGGGTTATTTTTTAAATAATTCCAAAATTTTATCCCGGGCTAGTGTATCAGGGAGGGACTCAGAGAGAGAGAGAGAGAGAGAGAGAGAGAGAGAGAGAGAGAGAGAGAGAGAGAGAGAGAGAGAGAGAGAGAGAGAGAGAGAGAGAGAGAGTTGTCCCTTCCGTTTTACAGGTGGATTTCGAATGCATCCTTAAATTATTGTACATATATGATAGCCTCTCCCTCACTCTTTGTAGGCATCGGCAGATTCGAATCCGCACCTGGACCCTTGCAGGCTGGCAGTTCTTGCTTGTTTACCCTTGTTTTCATTTCGGTTGAAAATTCATCAATTGTTGTGGCTTTTTTTTTGCATTATATGCAATAATCCATTTTTTCTCATGCGGCTCAACTATGTTTCCGTACATCCATATTGAAAACAAACCTTATCAACAACACACGCTAATTCATTCCAGTGACAACCCGAAGCGAAGGTCGGTAATGCGCAATGAAACGGATCCAAAATCGACCTCGAGTCCGATTTGTTCTATAAACATGTCCGTGAAATGTATACCACGTTTCTGTAGAAAAACTGGGGTTTACAGGTCTATACCTGATTTCTTATTTTTGATCCAAAACATTGATTGTGGGTACTCGTTAGAACCGCCTATTTATGCTCAAATGATTTCACTAATTTTCACTGATAGAAATAAGATATTCGATAAAACGTCACCGGTGATTTGTATCTTTATTTGATGTTTGATTGATTAGTTATTTATGATGTTAAAAATGTAGCGTGACTTTTGGCTCTGGTCCTTGAGTTCAAAGTTACGTTCTAGTTTGCAGTCACTATATTACATGTATAATAAAAGTACTCAATAACGTATTTTCAGCAGTGCATGGAAGGAAAATTCTATTTCCTGTAAAAGTGCGCAAATAATTCACTGTATATCAATTTGATCAGTTTCATTGTGTTATGCAATTTGAGAGAAATAATCTTAGCTTGTATTATCATACTACATGCATGTTTATATCTGCCTGGGGCTATGCTGAAGAAGATTTTCTTGAAATACAAACCAGGCATTTAAAGGGACATGGACCCTCTGTTTGATTTTAGCCCACCTAAGCCGTAGGCTCACAAGGTGAGATTATAGGATAGGCAGGTACCCGGAGTCCGTCCGTCCGTCGTCGTCCACCATTTTCAAATATCTTCTCTGTAACCGCATGGCCAATCAGAGCCAAATTTTATATGTTGCATCTACAGGAAGGAGGAACAAATAAAATAATCCAGGTCACATGACCAAGATGGCCGCCATGCCCATATATGGTAAAAAGCCTTCAAAAATATTCTCCAGAACAACTGGACCGATTTCATAGAAACTTGGCATAATGTAGAGTCGGTGTCTAGAGGACTACAATGTGTACATAAATCATGATCTTATGATGACCGTGACCTATTTTACGGCAAGGTCAACCTAGGTCGCATGTGCATTGGAATGGAGAAAACTGTTAAAATGTAATTTTTAAGGGAAAATTTGCACGGATGGGTCAAATGGACAAAATATTTATGATTCTGAGAAAAAAAAAATGACACAAGTTTGACCCCAGTGGTTGGTCTGCCCCATCCTGGGCCAATATACAGTGTAATACCATAATATTTAAACCTCTTCTCCTCTAAAACTGCAAGGCCAATCAAAACCTAATTCTATATGAAGCATCTCTAGATAGCGATAACCAATGTGTACATAAGTAATCCAGGTTACATGAGAAAGATGGCTACTATACAATGCATATGGTAAAAACCCTTCAAAAATCTTCTCTAGAACCAATGGACCCATTTCAACTAGACATGTAGCATTTGGTACAAGAGTACATGTATATAAGATCTCAGGTGAGCGTTTACAGGACCATTGGTCCTCTGGTTTTCTTTTTTTTTTCTTTTCTTTTTTGTTTTTAAAAATGATTAACTTCTATACTGTCCATCTAAATAAAAACGAATGTGGGACACATTCCACGATTCATAAATACTTGATATGTAATTGTACCATGTAGTTTTGCTGTCACAAAATGATTTTGAAACGACAAATTATTGTAAATTTACTTGACACTTGAATTTGCCTCATTATAAATATTTGTTTCATATTTTACTTATGTCTATTACTGGCGAAAATAAAGCAATGGCGGAAATAATAGACCATGCCATCATCATTATTTGAAATGAAATGTTCCTTAATCACATACCTTTACAAATGAAAAATAAATAGTTTCGGGTTTTCCGACCAGGACTGTCAGAAACCGGACTGTACCGACATATGTGATGGTTAGATGCCGATTTCTATTATTACTAAGAGTAAAAGGATTGAACTACACGTTGTATCATTTGTATTTTAAACAAAGACGTCATTTCGTAGTTTATCGGCAAATTAGCTACTATGATGTAAAATGATTCTTTTACACGACGAGACGTAAATATGTATGAACCCTTCCGTGTTGAAAAGGTAACAGTATAGAACCACAACAGAAGAACCGCCTTGGAACGATCAGTTATATAAAATCGCTGGGAGGGGGGGTGCTTAAATCGATTTTACGGACCAATCCTCGCTCTCAGCTTTTGCAGTGATACAAAACATTTATAGGGCTGTCACTCTATTGCGTATCGACTCGCGTGTCTACGAGCGATCAAGATACGAAATGTACGTCACACGTACGTCGTACATACGCGAACGTACGTAGCTCATACTCCTCGATACGTAGCTCATACTCCTCATATGCCTAGGTGCTACGTTTTTATAAGAGCGGACTTTAAAATACGTAGCACGTACGTGGCAGCATCGATACGCCGTGCATACTTCACACATACGTCGTACATACGAAAGAAAGGTAGCACGTACGTCGTAGATACGTAGATCGTACCCCCGATACGTCACACGTACGTAGAGATTAACCTGTCACGTAACCGTGGCTTTTGTACAGCGTATCTTTCGTATCTGTGACGTATCTATGGCGTATGCGTGACGTATGTTTGACTCGTCAAAATGGTGCATCTAGAACCCCATCGAAACAATTGAAACCCTATAATTATGTGAAATGCTTAATGCATATTTTGAATTATGAATGAATGCTTTAATATTGTGGTACGGTAGAAACGTACATAATTGCAGTTTAGTGCACTTATATTGTGAAGAAACCAGAGAATAAAACCATTCAATTTTAAAATAATCATGCTCATGTCAATTTTACACTGTAGCTGTTATCTTGTTTATGACCCAGTTCAATTTAGTTCACAATTAGCCAATTTGTGGCGAAAGGCCTAGCCCTTTATCATATTATTTAAAAGGACCGACTTTCATTTTAAGGGCCATGAGCTGATTATTTTTAGTTTTTATTTTCATCTTTCATTTTTTTGAACAAAAGAAAATCCTCCAGCACACAAAAAGCCCCAGATGGGGCGCAGCGTTCTGCTGCGTGAGGCTATTCTGTTAGCCTGTGTCGAACAAATATGAAGTCACGCATATGTTGGTTATGTATAATTGTTTAATTATTTTGACTTCACAAATCAAAACTCAATGAATAAAATCATATTTTCATATTCGGCATTGGACGTGGATGGATTCTTCGGACATAATGCACCAGTCATTTGTATCCCCGGCTCCCCCGGGGCCGGGGATAGCGGGGACATTGCGGGGCTTAAGTGCCAGGCTTTAACCTATGATGCGTCCCGGCAGTGCCGGGGATTTGCCGGGGTTATGATTTCTCGCATTAATCCAAATTAGATATTAATGGTATTTTTAACATTTAATAATTTTTATGCTATTTATTTAATTTGAAAATGCACCTTAACATTCCCATGCACAGATTAAAGCCCTTCTCTCATGTTTCAGTTTCATCAGAACAACTCTCAGCTGTTGTTCCACATTATTGTCAGCCTCTGGGTAGCCGGGGCTTTTAGCAGGGATTTTACCACAAATCTTGCCCGGCGGTGCCGGGCTTTTACCTGGGCTTTAAAAAATGAAAAGTTAAAAGCCCCGCCATTCCCCGGCCCCGGGGGAGCCGGGGATACAAATGACTGGTGCATAAACATGATATATGAATACTGTTTGGATTAGCTCTTGATATTTTGAACGCCCCTGGTATAGTTTTGCAGTAACTCGTCTGCCTCGTTCGGCCGAGCGAGCTTCTGATTTCTAACCTGTATGTTATGTCATCTCTTTTACGAATAAAACTTAATTTAATTTAATTGATTGTCATGGATGAGAAATTATTCATGTAGATTTGTGTGGTTACATTGATTTTGTTGGAAATGATTTTCCTTTCTTTGCAATAAAATGCATTTTCGTGATTTGTTTAGACTAGTGCTCTGCAGTAAAGCGAGGCAGAAAATCAGAAAAAATAATTACCATTTAACAAAGTGGAATGATAAAAGATTGTAAAAATGTAACTGAACAGAAATAATTATCCATGGAACAGCATTTGGATTCTAATTAACATAGTTAAGTTTATAGATGTGTGTTCAGTTCGTTTAACTAGATTCGCATTTTATTTAAAGAAGATAGAAAGTGGCGACGAAAGCAAGAATTCAAATAAAATTGTGTTACACACCAAGGTTGTTAAAGTTAAAATGTAAAAGTACAGTTTATCAGTTTATTGCCATTTGAAAAAGTAAACAGCTAGCGGATTTTAATAATATCTGCGACGAAATATAAAGGTTACTATTCAAAATAAGCCGCCAGTGTTTTATAACATGTTGAAATGGAATCTTATCAGAGAGAACAAACATTTTGTATGGATAATGTGTAAACGATATTGGATGTATAATGGAGATTGAGTCTATACCTGTCATTGTGCTGATTCTGGTGAGTAATTTTCTGCATGTACATGAATGTCATCTACGGTCTGTACTGCCAGAAAACAAGTGAATACTCAGAACGGTAGACTCGCTACTAGTCTGATAAATATGTTTTGCCCTTTTAATTGTCCTTTTTGATACATAGCTAATACATGATATTTTCTAAAGTATGCATCTTGGCTTAGATTAAAATCGAGACAGAGGAATAGACTCATGTTATGTCCTAATGATGTAAATTTTATATAAAAGATTTTACCTTTTAACGCCAAGTGGCAAGGCTATCAGAACGGATAAGAGACGGTTCCGCGTTTAATGACATCAGGAAAACATGTCCGTGCGATGAATACCCCCTTAAACCCCAATTTTATATAGAAAAACTGGGGTTTACAGGGGTATACCTATTTTTCTTATTTTTGCTCTAAAACATAGATTGTGGGTACTCGTTAGAACCGCCTCGGCGAGGCGGTTCTAACGTGTACCCACAATCTATGTTTTGAGCAAAAATAAGAAAAATAACACAAAATTTCAGCTGAAAATTTTCAATTTTTAAAGCTCAAAAAAATTCTGTTTATTGCATGGGGAAGTTTTCGTAATGAAAAGGTAGAAAAGAAGGCAAAGAGATCGTACAATTAAAATAATCGCAATCCAGACACTAGGCGGGAAAGAAATCCTCACTCGTATACTCATTGACGCCATTTAATCAAAGTTATGCTCTTTCGACAGATCTTGTTTTCATTTATCAGCACTTAACCTTATTAAGTTTTAACTCTTTATCTTAAAGTCAATACATATGTCTTATGGTCAATTTGTTAATAGGTCATAATTACATATTGTATTCGTTTTTGCAGTCTAATTAGTGTGCAACGAAATATGCAATACAGAACTTTCAGCTACTTGGATAGTAAAATTCCTCTACTTTCTAATTCCAAAATTTCCAGCCTGTAACCATCTTCTGTGACTGTATAGCCCTGTTTGTGTCGGACCTGGTCCCAAATTGTTGGTTTTCTCACGCACAGGCTCATATATTTAACAATCTTACAATTGTTCATTGCTAGAGCTCGTGCAAAAATATAGTTATGAGCCAAAATTTCATTTTCGATATTGGAAGTTGATGGATATCTACATAAATGAATACTGTGTTCTGGTTAATGTGGATCAACCGAAAATATTTGGACGCTCCTCGTACATGTATATAACTCATTAGAGCTGTATGTTGTCATGTTTTTTTAACGAACAAAACGTTATTTAGAAAAATGTTATGGTTGGGATACAGGAGCGATATTATTCATTTCAGTATAGTGATAATGATTGTATGTACTTTGCATAAAATATTTTCGTGATTTGTTTTGACTAATGTTATAAAAGCAAGGCAGAAAGTCAGGTTGTAAATGTTTAAATGCCAACGCACTGTTTATTGCCATTTGAAAAAGTAAACAGCTAGCGCATTTTAATAACATTTGCGACAAAATATATAGGTTACTATCGTCGGTGTTTTTGTCATGTTGAAATGGAATCTTATCAGAGAGAACAATTGCATCAACGATATTGGGATGTATAATGGAGATTGAGTCTTTACCCGTCCTAGTGCTGATTTTGGTGAGTAATTATTCTTTATACTAATTAGGCGGACTATCAACGGCCACCTAGCACTAGTGATAGAGAATTCAAAAGTAGAACGGTGTCAGGGTGAGAATGTTTCTAGAGATACAGTACATCTTCAAAAGTAAATTTGCTTTCAATCTCTGTGTATTGCATTATGTTTAGAAGTCAGAATTCCCAAACTAATCTTAAAATTGACAGAAATAGTATCGCTGATTTTCAAAATATCCCAGAATATATCAACAATAAAGACCTAGGCATTTTCGTCTTTGAAAGTGACGTATTTATCAACAAGGGAGAATCCCCATTTATAAATGCGTATCCTTTGCAAAACAATGGCAAATCTTTCTGACTTCATGTTACCAGATTTTATTAGCCGAAAACTTTGCCAGTAAGATTTTCACATCTCTAAGGAACTCATTTATTTTTAGCCCACCTGAGCCCCTCAAACAGATTAATCCAAACCTGAGGCCGAAGACTCACAGGTGAGCTCACGTACTCCAGCGTCCGTCGTCCGTCCGTCCGTCCGTCCGTCGTCGTTCACAATTTCAAAGATCTTCTCCTCTGAAACCGCTAGGCCAACTTCATGTGGAGCATCCATATATAAACGGTCCATGTCACATGACCAAGATGGCCGTCATTACAATAAATAGCAAAAACCTTTAAAAATCTTCTCCAGAACCGCCGGAAGTCCTATGATTTTGAAATTTGGCATAAAGCATCAAGCCATTGGAGCTCAGTCTACAACGTAAAGCATGGCCCGCTGGGATGACCTTGCCCTATTTTACGGCAAGGTCAACTTAGATCGCCAATGCATTTGAATGTGGAAAATAAGTAAATACAATTAAATTGGGGGAAACTTGCTCTGAATATGCAAACGCACAGAAGATTTATGTATATGGAAAAAATGTCCCCAGAGGGTCGTCTGTCATTGCCCCGGAGCTATATACATGTATATGACCATACTATTCAAACATCTTCTCTGAAACAGCTTGACCAATCAAAGCCAAACTTTATGTGGAGCATCGATAGGAAGGGGGGAACGAACGTGTATAATGGTCAAGGTCACCTCACCAAAATGGCCACCATGGCTATAAATAGCAAAAAATCTTCTTCTTCAGACCCAGAGGAAATATGGCTTTGAAACTTGGCATGAAACACAAAGGAATGAAGTTCTACAAAATTTATATAAATCATGGCCCGACCTACTTAACGAAATGGACAGCATACGTTGCTCGTGCATTTGAATGGGGAAAATTTTCAAAATGTCATTTGAAGGGCAAACTTTCAGGAAATAGTCAAATGAACTAAAGATTTATGATTCTGAAAATGGACTCCAGGAGTTGGTCAGGCCCCACCCAGGGGCACGATACATGTATATTACTATAATATCCAAAGATCTTCTCTGAAACCGCTTGGCCTATCATTGGTATACGTCCCAGATATCAGGCGAACGTTTACAGGATCATTGGTCCTCTGGTTTTTCTTGCCATTAGTTTAATGTCGGCCCAGACGGTATTAGTACCCGTGTGTAAATAAAGTTCGACTTTAATCCGATTTGTTAACAGGTGTTGCATTATTAATTGCCTTTCAATTTGCGGTTATGTTTTCAAGCCTGGATTTGGCATTAAACAAATAGAAAGGAAAATTAGTCCTTTTATTGATAAGTATAAAAGCAAATATTTTACACAGTGGCCTATCTTGATATCCCATTAGACTAAACAGCATTATAATACGTTCAAATACTTAATGTTTGTAGTGGGTTAAAGAATGTCCAACCAGCACTCCTATACAGCTGCGTTCAGTTATTAAAGAACCCCTGCAATATTCAGAAATAAATTGACAACTCTTTTTGCTTTTGAAAAATCATCGCTGGCAAGAAATGGACAATTGAATGAATTTGTTTATTCATTGTGTTGTTTATTCATTGTGTTAAGTTTGAGTATAAATATTTACTCTGTATATAAAACTTCCAGATCTTGTGATGTCGTATGCCTAAATTGATTACATAACATATGAGACCAAATTTTTAACAAAAAAAATATTCGAGTTTCAAAGATTCGACAAGGAACTATGGCTTATGGTTTGCAATTTTATTTGTAATTTATGAACGAATAACCATTGTTGTACAAAGGCTGAAAATTTGGCTCCATATGTTATGTAATCAATTTAGGCATACAACATCACAAGATCTGGAAGTATTATATACAGAGTAAATATTTACACGCATACTTAGCAAAATCTATCAATAAATTCCTCCAGTTGTCCATTTCTTGCAAGTGACGATTGTTCAAAAACAAGACGAGTTGTCGATTTAATTTCTGAATATTGCAGGGGTATATTAATAACTGAACGCAGCTGTACATTTAATCACCTAGATTTTTTATTTACTTTCACCTGTACATATAAGATAATATGGAGATGTGGCCTCGATTAAAATTTTATCCGAAATATTTGAGAAGTTACCTTCATGTCCAGTGGAAGCCTCCGTGGTGCAGTGGTTATGTCACTAGCCTTGTAAACCAGGTGTCGCATGTTCGATCCTGGGCTTCTCCAGTCCGTCGGATGGGACTTTAGACCGAGGTCCCGTCTCTATATGCCCTTAGCTGTTGGTGGGACGTTAAACCCCAATAAACCAACCTTCATACTACACAGTAGCTATATAATGTACACATGTACACGTTGCAATATCTTTTCAAGATCTGTCATGGGTTCATGGTGTTACGACCTAGCGTAACTAGACAGGTACAGCGAAAAACAACCAAGTAATTTAAACTTAACAATATTTAATCAAACAAATAAATGCTGCAAATACATAAAAACAAACAAACAGATAAGTAAATAAATAAATAAATAACTTACAAAGTTAATGTCAAATAAGTCCTTGTCCCTCAAATGTAAGTCCACAATCCAGTAACCAGAATATGAGCACATGTATATTTTAATCCACACAAAACACTAGTGAAACAACCAAAATTATATACTTTAAATCACTTCAAATTTCTGAATACCTACGACTGAATTGGGACCTATATTTATACATCTAAGGAAATTCTCCAGGTTTCTAGAGAATGATATAATAAACTTTTCTCTAGAAAAGAAACGAACTAAACGAAAGTTCTTTTAAATTCTCCAAAGAGAATTTAGAATTCTCCAGAGAGAATTCAAGGCCGCAACGACCATCAAGACTAAACGAGAGTCCACTAGACCCTTCGAGATCTCAGTATACATAGTCCAAATATATTTTTAACTTATGGTAAAAAAAAAACACTCACTCCATTTTCATCTGGAATTATCCACAAAGTGCTCATAGAATTTTCTATACTTCTAAATTATATAACAGTGATAAAAATCAATGACATTCTTCTACAAAGTTCTAGATAATAAATTGTAGAAACATAAAAAGAAATATATATTTATTAATTGGGTTACTCCCCTTTGATTATATATATATATAAATTATAAGTAATAGCTTTTAAAAGAATCAATATTATTGAATCAATTATATATAACACTTCCCCTCTTCAACGAAAAGAAAGTTTTGTGAAATAAAACTTTCTTTTGCAATACTCATATGCAAACATACAAGGCAAAACTGTCAAGCTCTTGAAAGGGTGTCTGGAATTATATTATCTCCACCTTTTATGTGTCTAATGTCAAGATTGTGCTCTTGCAACATGAGACTCCATCTGAGCAAACGCTGATTCTTGTTTTTCATTTTGTGTATGAAGGTCAGTGGATTGTGATCACTGAAGACGACAATTGGTGAATTTGCAGAAGACAGATACACTTGAAAGTGTTGAAGGGCAAGAATAAGAGATAGACATTCTTTCTCTATAGTAGAATAATTTCTTTGATGTTTGTCAAACTTCTTTGAAAAGTAACAAACAGGATGATCAACACCATTGTCATCTTCTTGTAACAATACACTGCCTGCACCAACATCACTTGCATCCACCGCCATTTTGAATTCTCTGTCAAAGCGTGGTGCTGATAGAACTGGAGCACTCTTAAGTATGGCCTTTAATTGATCAAAAGACTTCTGACAAGCCTCAGACCAAACATACCTGACCTTCTTACCAAGTAAATTTGTCAAAGGCTCAGCTATAACTGAAAAATTATTACAGAACTTTCTGTAATATCCAGCCATACCCAAAAAGCGCATCAGTTGCCGTTTTCCTGTAGGTACAGGAAAATCTGATATAGCCTCAACTTTGGCTTCTACAGGTCTGACCTGACCTTGTCCAACAATATGTCCTAGAAATGTCAAACTAGCATGGCAAAATTCACTTTTCGGTAAGTTTATTGTCAGTTTAGCATCACTGAGTCTTTTGAAGAATTCTCTGATGATCTCCAGGTGTTGTTTCCACTCTTCACTGTAGATGATGGCATCGTCGATGTAAGCTTTACACCCATCCAGACCGAAAATCAAACTATTAACCAAGCGCTGAAATGTTGCTGGAGAGTTTTTCATGCCAAAAGGCATCACTTTATATTGATAAAGTCCATCAGAAGTAACAAATGCCGAGATCTCCTTTGCTCTGTCTGTAAGTGGAATCTGCCAAAACCCTTTCAAAAGATCGAATTTCGTCACATATTTGGCGTGACCAATGTTGTCGATGCAGTCATCAATTCTTGGTATGGGAAATGTGTCAGTTTTTGTGACAGAATTTACTTTTCTATAGTCTGTGCACATTCGAAATGTCCCATCAGATTTTGGCACAAGTATACAAGGAGAACTCCATTCACTTTGACTAGGTTCTATAAAGTCATTGTCCAGCAAATACTTAACTTCTTTCCTGAGATATTGTTGTCTTTCAGGATGAAGTCTATACGGATGTTGTTTCACCGGTTTTGCTCCTTCAATAATGTCTACATCATGGTAGATTTTATCGGTTCTGGATGGAATGTCCGGAAATAAGTGCTCATATTCAAGAATTAATTGTTTTAGTTCATGTTTCTTGTCCGGATCTAGATGTGACAGTTTCTGATCGAGGTCATGCAGAATGTCAGAATTCTGGAGTTTTGAGGATAATGGTTCACAGTTCACAGAGTTCATTTCTTCAAAGTCTGTCTGATTTTGTTCATGAGGGACAGAATTAACTATGCTTACTGAGGAAATAACTGAACTATCATTATCACTATCCCTATCAATGTACTTTTTAAGCATGTTAATATGACATAATTGTTTTTGCTTGCGCCTCCCAGGAGTGTTAACAATGTAATTTACATCACTTAACTTTTTCTCAACAGTATATGGACCATAATATCTAGCTTGTAATGGCCTGCCAGGAATGGGCAAAAAAGCAATCACCTTGTCTCCAGGGTCAAAATTTCTGTTCTGAGCATTTTCATCAAAATGCAACTTCATTTTGCTCTGAGCTGACTTAAGATTGGACCGAGCAACTTCCCAAGCTTTTGTCAATCTAGTTTTGAAGTCAGACACATACTGAAGTAAGTTCAAAGGACTGTCATTACTTGAAAGAAACTTCTCTTTCATAAGTTTTAAAGGTCCACGAACAGTGTGTCCGAAAACAAGTTCAAACGGACTGAACCCAAGAGACTCTTGTACTGACTCTCTGACAGCAAATAATAGCAAATGTATGCCTTCATCCCAATCTTTTTCGGTGTCAAAACAGTAAGATCTGATCATGTTCTTCAAAGTTTGATGGAATCTTTCCAAAGCACCTTGACTTTCAGGATGATAAGCTGATGACTTGTATTGTTTAATGCCAAGTTCATGCATTACTTGCTGAAATGTTCCTGACATAAAATTGGAACCCTGATCTGATTGGACTGATTTTGGAAGACCTACAAGTGTGAAAAACTTTACAAGGGCCTTAACTATTGTTTTCGTCTTGATATTCCTGAGTGGAATTGCTTCAGGAAAACGTGTTGAAGCACACATTATAGTCAAGAGATATTGGCAACCTGATTTAGTCTTGGGTAACGGACCTACACAGTCAATGATAATCCTACTAAATGGTTCATCAAATGCAGGAATAGGCTGTAAATTAGCTTTTGGAATAGTCTGATTAGGTTTTCCTACCATTTGACAAGTGTGACAGGATTTGCAATGTTGGGAAACATCAGATTTTAATCCTGGCCAGTAGAAATGCTTGAGAATTTTGTGGTAAGTCTTATTTATCCCTAAATGACCTGACATGGGAGTTTCATGGGCCAAGTTTAAGATTTCAGGACGATAAGCCTTAGGAACCACAATTTGGTGATTTATGGTCCATTCGTCTTCCGCTGAAACATCAGGAGGACGCCATTTTCTCATTAAGATGTCATTTTTGACATAAAAACAAACAGGAACCTGAGAAATTTCATTTTCATCTAAAGCCCTTTCAAATAAAGGCGAGATTTCAGGATCACTGTGCTGTTCTTGACAAAGTTGTGACCTTGACATTTGGTCGTGACCTTGGTCAAAAATTGAAGGTGAAAGGTCATTGTCTGACCTTTGATTGTTGAAGTCAGTTTGACTTGAAGAAAGAGATTTTGAAATCTCATCATGAAAAGACTGACCTATAAAAGTGTCAGTTAAGTCAATATCCTGTATCCCATCATTCAATTTGACTTTTTTTTGCCATAGCCCTTGTAACGGCACATGAAGGGTAAAGATCAGGAATTTCCTGCTCAATGGGATCAGGCAATTGATCCTCACAAGGTGTATTGGTCAAAAGTGGGTTTACCACAACCTTATCTCCGGCTAAGTCATTGCCTAATAGCAAGTGAACACCTTTAAAAGGTAAAGAAGGCCTAATACCTACAGCCACAGGACCAGAAACTAAGTCTGAAGACAAATAAATGTTATGGAGCGGTACATTAACAAATCCACACTCTACTCCCTGAATAAGGACACTTGTCCCAGTTGAAGTCTTCTCGGAAAAAGGCAGGGTATCTGCTAAAATAAGAGACTGAGAAGCTCCGGTATCTCGTAAGATTTTAATAGGGGTAGACTGGGCAGAATCACTAGTAAGTGACACAAAACCTTCTGATAAGAATGGTTCATAAATCTCCATAATACAATCAGTCGCAGACGTTTTGGCCAAAATAGGATTTTCATCCTGAATAATCGACTGTGGTTTTGACCTTAAAGAAGTAAGACCTGTTGGTCTAGAATTATTTTGATTTTGTCTCTCTTTTCTTCTTTTCAAAGTTTCACATTCAGAAATGACGTGACCGTCACCTTTACAATAATTGCAAAACAGCCGGGGTGAGTATGAGGATCTTTGACCTTTGTTTTCACTAGTATCTTTATTTTTAGGATTATGTGAAGGACTGGAACTATCAGCTGTTAGTCCAGCTTGTGGTTGTGGATTAGGTTGAGGAGAATTATTTCTCTGTTGAGGGTTAAATGGTTTTGACTGAGGTGTATTAGGTTTAAATTGAGGGTTAAAAGGTTTCTTGTAAGGCTTATTTACAAAAGACACCTTATGAGTCAAAGCATAATCATCAGCTAATCGTGCTGCTACATCTAAAGTTTCTACTTCCCTTTCGTCAAGAAAAGATTTGACATCAGAGTGTATGCATCGTTTGAACTCTTCAACAAGCATGAGCTGTCTTAATTTTGCATGATCAGACTTTACATCCTTTGAAGAACACCACCTATCAAATAATTGCTCCTTAGTTCTAGCAAATTCTACATGGGTTTGGTCATGTTCTTTCCTACAATTTCTGAATTTCTGCCTATAAGCTTCAGGTACTAACTCATAAGCCTTAAGAATCAGATTTTTGACTGTGTCATAATCTGAACTTTGATCAAGTGGAAGCTGAGTGTAAATTTCTCGCGCTTTACCAATAACAACACTCTGTAGAAGCAAGGTCCAATGCTCTTTTGGCCATTTCAAATTTTCTGCTACCTTCTCAAAATGTAAAAAGTACTTATCTACCTCTTTTTCTTGAAATGGAGGAACGAGCCTGATATGCTTTGTAACATCAAATACTTTACTAGGATCAAAAGACACAGGAGGCATTGATTTACTGCTTAATTCAAGCTCTTTCATTCTTATTTCATAATGCATTTTCTCTTTTTCAACCTCAATTCTTTCCTCTTGCTCTAATTTTTCTTTTGCAAGCCTTTCTTCTGACTCTCTTTGTTTTTCCTTCTCTCGTTCTTCCATTTCTCTTTGTTTTTCTCTTTCCCTTTCTTCAAATGCTAACTTTTGTTTTTCAAGCTCTAACTTTTCTATTTGTATTCTTTCCTCCCTTTCAGCCTTATCTCTTGCAAGTTTTTCTTCCCTTTCTTCCTTATCTGCCCTTCTTTTTTCTTCAAACTCTAATCTTAATTTTTTCAGTTCAAGATGCCTTTTTAATTCTAACTCTTTCAACTGTATGTCGGTTTGTGAGACCATAATAAGAGATGTAGCTGAGGGTTCAAAAAATTCCTCATCAACAAGAAACTGAATGATAACATTCTTAATTTCACGTTTTAACATAGATGTTTTGACATCAGGTATGCTATAATGACTAGCAATGTCTAAAAGATCACTCTTTTTGGCCAAGTTTAACAACTCTTGAGAAGGCGCAGCAATGAAATCTTCAAGTTTTGAATAACATGGTTGCTTTTTGCTGGTATGACAAACAATAAATATCTTTTCAAATTCAGAATAAAATAGGTGCACAAAATGTTCAATCCCGGCCGAGCCCCCAAAATCTGTTACGACCTAGCGTAACTAGACAGGTACAGCGAAAAACAACCAAGTAATTTAAACTTAACAATATTTAATCAAACAAATAAATGCTGCAAATACATAAAAACAAACAAACAGATAAATAAATAAATAAATAAATAACTTACAAAGTTAATGTCAAATAAGTCCTTGTCCCTCAAATGTAAGTCCACAATCCAGTAACCAGAATATGAGCACATGTATATTTTAATCCACACAAAACACTAGTGAAACAACCAAAATTATATACTTTAAATCACTTCAAATTTCTGAATACCTACGACTGAATTGGGACCTATATTTATACATCTAAGGAAATTCTCCAGGTTTCTAGAGAATGATATAATAAACTTTTCTCTAGAAAAGAAACGAACTAAACGAAAGTTCTTTTAAATTCTCCAAAGAGAATTTAGAATTCTCCAGAGAGAATTCAAGGCCGCAACGACCATCAAGACTAAACGAGAGTCCACTAGACCCTTCGAGATCTCAGTATACATAGTCCAAATATATTTTTAACTTATGGTAAAAAAAAACACTCACTCCATTTTCATCTGGAATTATCCACAAAGTGCTCATAGAATTTTCTATACTTCTAAATTATATAACAGTGATAAAAATCAATGACATTCTTCTACAAAGTTCTAGATAATAAATTGTAGAAACATAAAAAGAAATATATATTAATTAATTGGGTTACTCCCCTTTGATTATATATATATAAATTATAAGTAATAGTTTTTAAAAGAATCAATATTATTGAATCAATTATATATAACAATGGGTACGTTTACACTAGACATTTTAATCTGGAGCAGACTGATCCGGATTAATTTGATGCGGATTAAACATCACAAATTTTTAATCCGGATCAGACTAAACCTAATCAACTTGATGGGGATTAAATCTGGGTTCAAATTTGACTTTTATTTTAATCTGGATCAGATCCATAATAGATTTGAGCCTGTGCGTGAGAAAACCAACAATTTGGGCTCTGACCAGGTCTGACACAAACCGGCCTCTACAGTCACAGAAGCAGGCTAGAAGCTTGAAATTTCGGATTTAAGAAGAAGAGGAATTCAACTATCCGTGTAGCGAAAAGAAAGGCGCTGATTATGCTTCGCAGTTACTGCGAAGCTGATTTGCGCCTTTGTTTTCGCATAAGCAAAAAATTTTCTCACGATGCGGCTCATATATACGGATCAGGTTAATGCGTAATAGTCTGATCCGGATTAAAATGTCTGGTGTGAACGTATCCTATACGTGATCCTATCGACATTGCCAACATCATGTAACGCCCGAATTCAAGGGATATTGGAATACAACTTTGCTGTCCTAAAAGAGGAAATTAAGCATCAAGCTGACGTTTTAAGATAGCTGACCTAATGGATCGTGTAGACACTCATTGGCGCTATCAAACCAAAGTAATGCTTATTCGTAAACCAAAGTAATGCTTATTCGACATACTTTGTTTTCATTTATCAGCACTTAACCTTACTTATTTAAAACTTTTATCTCAAAGTCAATACTCGAGTAGTTAATTCAATTTGCATTTTTATGGGCCATTTTACATGTCTTTTTAAGTAAATGTATGTAATATAAAATGACCAAAGTTTCAATTTGACCCCAGTGCTGTTTGTGCGCCTATACTAGGAAAAAAAAAACAAAAAAAAAACTGTTGTTTTTTTTTCTGGATCATTTTCAATCGATTCCTCATCAAATGACTGTAAATTTCAAGATTAATAGAGTCTATATCTTTTTAATTTAGTGCATTTCCTATCCGAAAACTCAACAGTGACCAGGGTATACGTACATAAATGTATGAAGAAACAACTGACAAACATTATAAACTAGACAAAGTCCTCTATATTTTATGGATTTCTTCGAAACTAAAGCCGTGTTCATGTGCAGTATTTGCACACGGGTGCAAAAATACAAAGTTGCACCCCCTTGTGAAGCGTTCATATGCAGCAAAATCATGTCCATGTTTACCTGGTTTTGACATTAAACTTCGATTGAAAAAATGCTCTATATTAGCAGGGGTCATTTGCTGTAGATAAAAGAACATATAGCTAGAAATATAGAAAAGATATTGAAAATTAAACGAAACAGAAATAAAGTTAAAAATGAAATCAGTGCAGTGTAATGTTTATGATAGAAACACAAGAATGGTGAAGAAGAGAATAATGCTTGGCACTTGCATCACTTGTCCCGTACTCTACCCCTAGATCACCCGTTCTCTACCCCTAGCTCTCCTAACAGTGATCGGGTTAGAATATGGGCCTCCGCCCATTGGGGCCTAAAGAAATAGATGGGCTGCTTGTGCCTCCAGGCAAAGCTTCTACACTACTGACTGTCCATCTGATGACTGTTTAACCGCTCAGGTCTGAGCCTGCCCAGCAAAAATGGTTAAAAGTCAAACCATAGATACAGAATTATATGCCTTATTGGCTTAGTTGGGTGGTTATATTTGAAGCACTTTTTGGATGTCATAACGTCCTAATTTTGAGTACAAGTCCCATGAAATGAAGGCAACGTCCCGACATTACCATAGTTGTTCACTGGGACGATAAACCACAACTAAAAACCTCTTTCAATATTAATCTATAAGTTTTAGTTGAAAATACCGCGTATAAAGCGGTCAACTGGCTACAGGGTCATATTTTCAATTCCCCCCCCCCCCAAAAAAAAAAAATGCTGAATACTGCATAGGCAAGTTTTTATCGTGTCTGTTTAGACTACCGTCAACATACCCTTTAAATATGTGATTAAACTCAAAAGAAGATAAACAAGATGCGTACATGTACATGTTTTAGTTGGATATTCACATTTTAGAAAGTTGCAATTATTAAGTGCATTTTTTTTTCGAGATGATTCAAAAATTGTTATGTCAGTTGTTTATTCGGCATTGTTTGAGCTCGGTACAGCAGAGTTCATTTCAGTTCATATCCAAATGTATTACTTGTCACAATAATTGTAATATGATTTTAATAATCATTTGACCTTTTGTACGCCAGAAAGTGTTATGTATTAATTACCTTTTCCATATTTGATGGATAAGTATATTATGTTTTTGAATTATTGTTTGTGGCTCGTATACAACTAGGCAAGAACACGACTGTCCAGCGTAATTATTAGTTTTCAGCGCACTATATTTGGAATGGGATGGCTTTTGGCTTGACAAATTCACCTGTAACTTTTCAATAATTTATGGAGCGTTGTTTGGATAATCTGAACGTCAAAGCGTGTCTTATCTTCTAAGATGATATATTTTCTGAGACCTGTAGAGAACATATAAAGTACCTGGAGACAGTTTTCAGTCGACTGCATCAGCATAGGCTGAAACTCGAGGATTCAAATTTCGACTTTTTCATGGCTTTGTTAAGCGTGTTGGTCATGTTGTTAGTGAAAATGTGATAGAGACAGATCTTAATAAATATGAGATATGCATTGAAGGAATTACTAGTTCAAAAAATGTTAAACAGCTTAGATGTTGGCATCGAATATTGTCGCCGTTACTTCTGGACTCTATTGAAATAGCTAAACGTTTGAATGGTCTGTTGGATGGGTATTCAACTAACAGACAGGTTAAGAACAAGCGAGAGGGGAAAACAAACAATTTAAACAATGATTGGAACCACTAACGTTCGCTGCTTTGATTTGTTAATTAATGAAAGAGGGTTGAAAGCCAAACGAAGGTGCAGACATGACCTTGACCAGTTTTACAGCATGGTCAGTTTTAGAAACATATATAGGCTTGTACATGGGAAAAAGTGAAAACAATTGATATTTTGGAAACTATTGCAGCCTGAGACTTAAAAGTTGGCAAAAGCAGACAACAAATGAAGGTATGTGATTATTTAAGGTCAATGTCATTTCTTGACCTGGGCCCAGTCATTGAATTATCGAAATGAAAGACTTGTTTTTCACAGTTACCTCTCAGCCTATGAATGTAAAATTTTACTTGAAGCCTTTGTGCATAGGGAGAATGATATTTTGTTCGTGAAATCGGGGTTGCATGCTCAACCTGCTCAACCATACCCACAAATATCCAAAAATGCTCATTGCCTACTTTTACCATTTTCCAAAGGAAGTTTTCTACGGAGAATTACAGGAGTGAGAGCGCTCTCAAGGTGGCCAGGAAAAACGTTACAAACGACACCCTCAAAGCAGTTTGAAAACAGTTTGATTTATTCATATATATTTTCACTCAAAACATACATTGTGGGTACATGTTAGAACCGCCTTGCTGAGGCGGTTCTAACGAGTACCTACAATGTATGTTTGGGATCAAAAAATTAGAAAATTCGGTATACCCTGCAAACCCCAATTTTTCTATATAAAAGTGTGGTTGAAGGGGATATATATTTCACGGACATGCTTTCTTGATGTATATCTATATCCGTACTTTATGTTTGCTGAACAGTATATCTCTCTCTAGACTGCTTTTAACTTACGTTAAATCTTTAAGATAAGGCATGATTAGTTTCTTATGGTTATGCGTATTAAATCTTATTATCCAACTTTTTTTTTATCAAAGAAACGATATATTAACCACACTTGTTTCTCAATAATTTTCGTGCACATATGCCAGGTGTCTTTTTTCAAAAACTCACAATAAGCAAGGTTTATCATGGTATGTCTCATTTACATCAAGCAGTAACTCACACACGACTCGCTCGACCGAGCTACTGATCTCTAACCTGTATGTTATGTCATGCTTTTTACGAATAAAACACAATTTAATTTAAACTACTGTAACGGATGAAAAATCATTCATACAACCTTCAGTTGTGACATGCGATTTTCCACGATAATAATTCATTTTTATTTTTGCTCGCTTTAATATAAACTTAACCAAATTTATAACTACTTAAGATTACGCCGTTTATGTTACTACTAACACTTATGTTGTTTTATAAACAGGCTGGAATTCATGTATAATTGTTTTAAATGCACATATGTAAGGTTTATTGCAAATTGTCAGAGAGGTGTATTAGATATTTTACAAATCTGAAATGATTAAAATTTGAAAACTGATGCGTTGGTATTCCTGACAAGTATATTTTCATGATCACTGACAAAGTATTTTAAAGCAATTTAAAAGTGTTATAGGACACATTGACTGCAGAAATGTCTTCGAAAAATGGGAATAACAGTGATGTGATCGAGGATGTGAAGTGCAGTGAAGTGAAGTGAAAGTCTTTATATAGAGAGGGTAGCTCGTTTTACATTGCCAATCTTCCACGAGGCCTTCACGTAGGAATCGTTTATTAAATGAGCCTGTGCGTGAGAAAACCAACAATTTGGGTTTCCGACCAGGTCTGACACAAACCAGACTGTACAGTCTAAGAAGCAGGCTAGAAGCTTGAAATTTTGGATTTAAGAAGAAGAAGAGACATTGTATTATCCGTGTAGCGAAAACAAAGGCGCTGATCAGCTGTGCAGTAACTGTACAGCTGATCTGCGCCTTTGGTTTTGCATATGCAAATTGTTTGTTTTCTTGTGCATTGGCTCATGTCGCTTCGAAAATCGGTGTTTTTAAAATGCCAAAGTACAAAGATTTGGAGTGCAGTTTATATCTGCGACAAAAATAAAAAATGTCGACATAAGAGTTGATAAACATGTTGAAATGGAATCTTATCAGAGAGAACAAACATTTTGTATGGATAATGTGTAAACGATATTGGGATGTATAATGGAGATTGGGTCTATACCTGTCATTGTGCTGATTCTGGTGGGTATTTTTCTGGCCGTTTCATTACGAAAACTTGTCAATGCGATATATAGATTTTTTTTCAGTTGTAAAAATTGAAAACATTGAAAATTTCATCAAGAACCAAGGCGGTTCTAACAAGTACCCACAATCTATGTTTTTGGAGCAAAAATATGAAAAATATGTATATCCCTGCATACCCCAGTTTTACTATATAAAAGTGGGGTTTAAGGGGGTAATCATTGCACCGACATGTTTTCCTGATGACCCAGGTACTCTGTATACTCATAATATGGACTTTGCGGGCAGGCGTACAAGCATTTACTAACAGTGCGTGGGGCTGTGTTCGATCATGCCGGAGACCAGGCCCTGAGGTTATAAAACTTTTTTTATGCTCAACTCAGCTGAGATTAAAAATCCTGCTCATAAATGTTAAAATTGGCATTTTACATTCATCAGCAGGATAAATTACAGGCTTTGGTGATGTAAACCTGAAATTTCAATTAACTTAGGCTATTTCGATATATGTTATATATGAACAGTTTAAAGTTTATGCTCAACACAGTTAGCATGAAAAAAAATTTAGTCTAAAATAGCACCCGGTTATTATGCCCCCAACTTTGAAAAAGTTGGAAGGGCAGATTGCTTTCGGCTTGTCTGTCTGTGTGTCTGTCTGTCTGTCTGTGTATTAACTTTTGAACGGTGAATGCTAGGGTTTTGAAAGTTCATATGCACATTCCTCATGAAAAAATAGTTGACCCGTATTTTTTTTCATGTCCGAGTTATGTCCCTTTTCTGAGTTATGTCCCTTTGAAGACAAAATTTGAAAATCTTGTGTGCAAGATATCTCAAAAAGTATTTAAGCTAGAGCCTTCATATTTGGTACATTTGTTGGGGCTGAGGAGTAGATCACCTGATTAACTTTTGAGAACTTTCCGTCAAATTTTTACAAAAATATGCCATTTTGAAATTTTGATTGATTTTTCCACTTTTCGGTGAAATTTGAAACTTTTGAACGGTGAATGCTAGGGTTTTGAAATTTCATATACACATTCCTCATGATAAAATAGTTGACCTGTATTTTTTTGTAAGGCCAAGTTATGCCCCTTTTTTGAGTTATGTCCCTTTGAAAACAAAATTTGAAAATCTTGTGTGCAAAATATCTCAAAAAGTATTGAAGCTAGAGCCTTCATATGTGGTACACTTGTCAGGGCTGAGAAGTAGATGACCTGATTAACTTTTGAGATCTTTCTGTCAAATTTTTACAAAAATACAGATTTTTGAAATTTTGATTGATTTTTCCACTTTTCGGTGAAATTTGAAACATTTGAACGGTGAATGCTAGGGTTTTGAAATTTCATATACACATTCCTCATGATAAAATGGTTGGCCCGTATTTTTTGTATGGCCAAGTTATGCCCCTTTTTTATGTCCCTTTGAAAACAAAATTTGAAAATCTTGTGTGCAAGATATCTCAAAAAGTATTGAAGCTAGAGCCTTCATATTTGGTACACTTGTTGGGGCTGAGAAGTAGATGAACTTTTGAGAACTTCCCGTCAAATTTTTACAGAAATACAGAATTTTGAAATTTTGATTGATTTTTCCACTTTTCGGTGAAATTTGAAACCTTTGAACGGTGAATGATTGAAATTTCATATACAGGTAACAGATTCCTCGTGAAAAAATAATTGGCCTGTATTTTTTCATGTATGTGTTATGCCCCTTGTTGGAATAATGTCCCTTTGAAAACAAATTTTGAAAATCTTGTGTGTAAGATATCTCAAAACGTATTTGAGCTAGCTAGCTAGAGCCTTCATATTTGGTATGCTGGTTGGGGCTGAGAAGATCACCTGATTAACATTTGAGGACTTTCTGTCAAATTTTGACAAAATTACTCCATTTTTAAATTTTTTATTCATTTCTAACTCGCCTGCAAAAAAGCTTACATTCTGTTTCTGGATCGAGGTCAAAACAGACGCAACCAAACAGCTTCATCAGGAAATTAAATTTGACTGCATTCGAATGAAATAAATGAATCATACAAACTGCCAGTTTAGGGACAAGCATACATTTGGGGGCATAGTGTTTTACAAACACGCATTTCTAGTTTTTTATTGCTTCAACCGTTCTAAGGCTGTACTTATGTTGTGATTATATTTGTTATAGAGTTTTGGTGTAGAAGTTTGTGTCGTTTTTGTCTTCATATATATTTAGAAAAGTTCGGGTAACCGAGTGACACTTTTGGGGAAGTAGCTGCTCACTAAAGTTCAGCTTACCGTATGTTCTCTGTATCAGTACCTTTTTATAATTTGGTGAAATTATAATACATTTGGGCTATTTCTGTATTTGTGAAATGTTTTATTACTCATGGGCTGCTGCAATACTATTAAGAAACCAGAGGACCAATGGTCCTGTAAACGCTCACCTGATACCTGAGATATATACCAATATACAGAACAACCCCTGGAGTTAATTTCTTTTTCAAATCATAAAAATTAAGTCCATTTGCCATTTACTGCAAGTTTTGCCCTTCAAATGACATTTTAACAATTTTCCTCATTCAAATGCATGGGCGACCTAAGTTGACCTTGCCATAAAATAGATCAAGGTCATCCCAGGGTCATGATTTATATAAACTTTGTAGAGCTTCATTGCCTGGTGCTTCATGCCAAGTTTCAAAATCATAGGCCTTCCGGTTCTGGAGAAGAAGATTTTTAAAGGTTTTTGCTATTTATAACCATGGCGGCCATCTTGGCCATGTGATCCGGACCATTTATACAAACTTTCGCTCCCCCTTCCTAAGGTTGCTCCACATGAAGTTTGGCTTTGATTGGCCAGGCGGTTTCTGAGGAGAAGATGTTTGAAAAGTGTGGACGACGACAACGGACGACGGAGCATGGGTATACTATAAACTCACCTGTGAGCCGTGAGCTAAAAATGAAGATAGGACGTGTATTTCAGCATGAAATTAAACGCTTGTTACTTTGTACATTTCAAGCAAAGGAAAATTCATGAATTGCGAAGTCATACAAAAAATTTCTAATTTAATGTGGCAACAATAAAATTATTCAATTTAACAATCACTGGTCCAGGACAAAAGTAACATGGAAATGAAATGTCGGTCCGTTGGTCCATCAAATGAGTGCAGTCACGGAGGAAACCTGTCTGCGTATGCGAAACCAAAGGCACTGATCAACTGTGCAGTAACTGCACAGCTGATCAGTACCTGTGTTTTCGCTGCATGGATAGTATAATCCCTCTACTACTTAAATCCGAAATTTCAAGTTTCTCGGTGTTTTCTGAGACTGTACAGGCTGGTTTGTGCTCGAACCTTGTCAGAAACCCAGTCTGTTGGTTTTCTCATGCGATGGCTCAATTTGTTGGGCACCTGGCAATGGTCGGCCACAGGAGGGGCTGTCACTTTATCGAGAAGTCTCCGTGAGGCATATGTTTGAACCCATGGGCAGAGTTTTCATCGAAGGTAAACAAACGAGTGTTCAGTTTCAATTTTCTCAATGGCGTGTGAAAAATTAGTGAAATTGTTCACCAAATTGAGACGCGGTAAGCATAAAGTGTACTAAAGATTCTTCTGTTTTGCCCCCTCTTTTTAGATCCTGCTTCCAGATTTGTAGGTCTGGGTTGGCATCGCTTTTGATTACTCGAACGGTAACATTATACCTAAATACACCTCGAAGACAGACAGGGATGTTCTTGAGTGGTCGCGTGGTCTCTTGGCACATTTACTTGTGCGTTTGTTTTGTGGCGACATAGTCCCAACAGTTACAAATTTAAGTTTTAGCTAATTGATTTTTGTCCGTGTCATTCACTCGTTCGGACCCAGGTGCTTCGAGATATGTTATGTTGATACGGAAGAGGGCGGGATTTTGATTTAAAAGTAAAGTCTCCAATTTATTTAATGACAACTATTAAGCAAAAAAGGTAATTATTGTTGGTTGCGACTGCGTGTTAGAAAACCTGGCGTGGTGGTCTAATGAACTAGGAGCGTATTCTTTAAATGCAATCAGAGGTTGCTGGTTCGATCCCCGGATAGTACGTCTGTCATATTGGTGACTTATGTTCTTCCTTGAAAAGTAGTCCTTCTAGAATGTAAACTGCCAAACCTTTTTGATATATGAAATGAGCCATCGCGTTAGAAAACCAACAATTTCGGATTCCGACCAAGTCCGACACAGACCGGCCAATACCGTCACAAAAGAACGCTAGAAGCTTGAAAACTTTGAATATAAGTAGCAGAGGAATGGTACTATCCATGTAGCGAAAACAAATGCGGTGATCAGCTGTGCAGTTGATCTGCTCCTTTGTTTTCGCATATGCAAATTGTTGGTTTTGTGATGCAGCGGTTCAAATGGTATTGTGAGGAACAGCCGTTGACGAGAACCGTTTGTGAAACTGGGTACACGTCTGTATTGTTTGCGACTGCAACGCACTTGCATGTGTACATATATTATATGGTGAATGTACTGTTAAATGTGTCATTTGTCTTCCAAAATCCCGACGACTTTTATTATGTTTTGTTTAGATCAAATTATCAAGATTAGTGCAAATACGAATGAATGATTTACACAACTTCAATCAAACTAAATCTTCTGCCAGGTTGATAAAAATACACTAAGCTGTAAAAAAAAAAAAAAAAAAAAAAAAAGACTTCCTTTGACATTTATTGGCAACACTGTCTTTGAGATGGCTGAGTTGCCCTATTTGGTGTCTAATACAATTATTCTACCCATTCCGGATCAAATTCATGAAAATTGCTACGCATGTGAATGATTTGAGTATTATAAACTTAGCATTATCTTGTAGCCAATTTAGTTCCTCATCAACTGTAATGGTTTTCATTTTTGATCAAGCACGCGAGTGTGACCACTGGAGCGTGAAAGTCTATGCATAATTGAAGTCAAAGCGAATCAGTTGGAGGTAATCCGAATCAAGGACTATATATCACAACCGATGGGTTTATCCTTCAAATTCTGTGCATTTATTCATAAAGTGAACCTTATGAAATATTCCGAGGACCAAAAACATATGTCTTTTTCGGCGACATTTTCCCATGTTTGCTCAACCCCACCCCACCGAACACACGATGTTCCATTGGTGATCTGAATAACTCCGGAATATTATATGATGCTTGTTAAAACGCAGATCATTTCATTGTTTACACTTGATTTTATAACATAAACACCCAGAATGTAAAAATTTACCTTTAGTTCCAAACATCAAACAATCCAAGTCCTTTGAGAGCATAAAACGACAAGATGCGGTTAAACGTGATTCGGAGTAACTGCAATGACACGGTTTCAAAGTTTCTAATTAAATACGTCGTAATATTCGATTTTATGACGGAAACTTCGTCAAAATGACAGAAAATGATTGGAAAAAATATTAGCAACCAATATCGAAAGATAACTTACATGGTACCTTTCATTTTCGGCGGGAAATTCGGCGAAACGCCTTTGATAACCGTGTGTAAAAGCAAGCTTTTTTCCATCATGTTTCTGTATATGATCCGGAAACCATTGACGTGAACAAGATGATCATTTTAAGCGATGGAATGAAACATGTTTGAATCAAGAGTCAAGTGGCCAAGTTCGTTTTCAAAAAAAAAAAAAAAAAAAAAAAAAAAAAAAAAAAAAAAACTTGTAGATCCGGATCATCTACAGATCCCAACAGGTGTATCTATGGTTCATCGTTGACAATGACAGTGCTAAAATGCTAAAAATGCTTCAAAATAGGATATTTGAAAACAATAAATAGCCCTCATACCCCCCCCCCCTTTTATATAGTAAAATCGGGGTTTACAGGGGTAAACATGTACCTATTTTTCTTGTTTATGATCCAAAACATAGATTGTGGGTACTCGTGCGAACCGCCCCGGTGAGGCTGTTTGTTCTAAGGTGTACACACAGTCTATGATTTGAGCAAAACTATAAGAAACAATCTTTTGAAAAAATCTCTGTAGAGCTATATTGCATGGGCAAATTTTGGTAATGCACTCTACAACCATTGTATATTAACACCGAAATTGGGTCATATCAAATTGTTTTCTTTTTCAGTATAAAAGGGCAATTATGTCAATTATTTTTGAACAGACCAATTTGAGGGATAATTTAACTTTTTATTTCATGACTTTGTTGAATCAGGTTATGTTTCACACAAAAGCTTATGTTTGATATTTTTAAGCCCCTGTCAACAGACATGATCATGTCGGGACTTTCGCTCCATTTTATGGAAATTTTACCGACATTCGTGACATTAGGATGCCATGACATACTAAATGTGCTATAAAATATACGACATTCAAATGAGCCGCCCCATGGGAAAACAAACAATCTGCATAGGCGAAAACAAAGACGCAGATCAGCTTCGCGGTAACCGCGAAGCTGATCACGCCTTTGCTTTCGCTACACGGATAGTACACTTCCTCTTCTTCTCAAATCCGAAATTTCAAGCTTCTAGCTCTTTTCTGTGCTGGTACAGGTCGGTTTGTGTCGGACCTGCTCGGAAACCACATTGTTGGTTTTCCCACGAGGCGGCTCAAATGTGCTTTAAAATATACATCCAAATGTTTATGTAATCACCCAGCGCGTCTTCTTTAAGTCTGTTCGAAAACGGAAAAGGGTGCTACAGCTTTAAGAATTTCAACTACAACAGCATATTGTATTTTTTCTTCTTCTTCTTCTTCTTCTTCTTCTTCTTCTTCTTCTTCTTCTTCTTCTTCTTCTTTTTCTTCTTCTTCTTCTTCTGACCATTATGTCCATATAAACGTTCTAGATCTTCTCCGATTCCATCGCTATCGTTTTTGGTCTCTGTTGTTGTACACCTCATGTTTGTTTTTGTCGAACCTAGCCGGATGGCCACCTTGCTGGTAAAGAGCTTTTTCCTACCTATTGTATAAATTGGGATTTTTAAAGGCATTACCGTGCCAATCAGTCATTCTATTGTGTATTCTTGTAGTTGTAAATAATTTTGAAATAAAATATGTGTAAACCAATCAGTCTCCGGTTTTCTCTTCTTACTTTTTATTCAAGGGAGGGGGTGGGGGCTAGGGGTCTATTCGGGTGAAATGCTCCCTCGAATATTTGCATGAGTGTACAGTATGAAGAATCATCTCAGGAAACTGATACTTTAATCGATCATTCCTATTGACAACCTGCGTGTGAAACATCAAACAAAAATTGCAATTGGTGGTTCTCATTAATTTGTCTGTGACAACACAAGGTTACCTAATGATTAATAGCAACATTTTAGTCAAATTAAACATAAACAATTTTATAATTATCAGAAATGAGTTATTGTTCATATTTAAAACTTATTTTTTCAAAGTAACTAATGAACAACACACACATCACGCGAACATAGCCCCATTTAGCATCGCTAAAATATACGTGTATGTGGCAGGTCAGGGGCAGGCAGTGGTTGGTTTAAACATATTTATTCACTATAAATTCTTAATAATACATAAAATACAAAAACTATACAGTAGGATACAGAAAGAAGCCAAATGGCTTAAACGAATCTGTCAGACAGTAGTTGCAAAGATGGACATTAGACATTCTACTTTAAAGTGATTTTTAAATAACTGAGCCGCCGCATAAGAAACCCAACAATTTGCATATGCGAAAACAAAGGCGCAGACCATCTTCGCGGTAACCGTGAAGCTGATCTGCGCCTTCGTTTTCGCTACACGGATAGCACTATTCCTCTTTTTCTTAAATTCGGAATGTCAATGTTCTAGTCTAATTTGTGACTGTACAGACCGATTTGTGTCAAGACCTTGTCGGAAACTCAAATTGTTGGTTTTCTCACGCTCAGGCTCATATATACTATTTTATATACTATCAAAAATACTCATATATACTATCATGCCTTCCAAGCTAAAAAAAATTATCCGTTCTGGCTTTGGTCAAACTTTGTATCAACCCGTGAAATCACATATGAGCCACGCGTGAGAATACCAGCAATTTGGGTTTCCGATCAGGTCCGAAACAGACCCAGACCGGCCTGTACAGTCACAGAAAAAGGCTAAAGGCTTGAGATTTTCTACTATCCGTGTAGCGAAAACAAAGGTGCTGATCAGCTTCGCGGTTACGCTGATCTGCGCCTTTGTTTTCGCATATGTAAATTGTTGGTTTTCTGATGCGGCGGCCCACATTATTTTTTTTTTATCAAGAGCGGTCTAATATTATATTTTCAAATTTTCACTTAATTGCAAAATAATTTACATGCAACTGTGAAATACCAATGGACATGTTGATAAAATCGGAATGTTTTTGGATGAATACATGAAACAATGTGTCACCGATGAAGGTTTTACATGATTTATTGATTATATTAAGGGTGTCTGGTGGTCCAGTGGTTTGTGCGTCGGGCCTGATCCCGAGGTTATAAAAACCGAGGTCAGCTGAGCACGAAATTCCAACAGCTCATAAATGTTAAAATAGTCAAAAATAGTGGAAAATTCAGATTCATATACCACAAACTAATAATTTATCCTGCTCATAAATGTTAAAATGCCAACAATTGTGAGTAGTTTTAGTCTCAGCTGAGCTGAGCATGAAAAAAAGTTTTAACCTCGGGGCCAGATTGGGGGTTCGGGTGTTCGGACGCCCAAAACACATCGTTTCCTGTTGTGTCCGGGAGTCGCTGGACCTCTAAAACCAGTTACAAGTTTGACATTAAAGGGGAGCGCTGTGGCCTAGTGTTTAATGCATCGGACTCCGGGTTTGAGAGGTCGTGTAGGAGGGTTCGACCCCCACTGGGTGTGTAATTGTGTCCTTGAGCAAGACCGTGACTTAAATGTCCCAATAGTATACTGAAAGTGGTGACACCGTTCCGACGTGACTGAAAAATTATTGATTTGGACGTTAATAACCGAAGAAAAAGGAAACTTGAGTTTCAAGTTTGGGATCTATCTGTTTTAAAGTGTGTCAACATTATTAGAAGTCCAACGACCTTGGAGGATTATTTGTAAATGAGCATTAAATGTATCGAAATACTTTTATTTACATATTCTTTACCTTTCATGCACACATGTTTACATTTTGATAGCTTTGATCTTTTTTCGCATTAAGCCAATAAAGGTTTTTAAGATCACCTGGGCGTTGAACGAGTGGCATGGATTACAATTTGTTTGACCATCAAAATCCTATAAAAGGTTTAAAGGGCCGGTATCAAAATGATTGCAGTCAAACCTTAATAATAAAGGATAAGAAACTCGACCAAACCAAAACAGCTTATCAGTCTTCATGCGTTAATTTGGAACAGTGTCCTAACCGAACTTCTGTATTAGTCGAGGAACCCATCAGGATATCATTTCATGTAATCATGCTATACCCCACTTTTATAATATATAGTAGATCTGGGGTGTGCAGCGGTATACATTTCTTCTTCTTCTTCTTCTTCTTCTATCCAAAATATATACCAAACAAAATAAGAAATGCGAGGGTATCGGTCATCATTTTTTCTCTCAAATAAGTAATGACACAATTGTAGGGTCAAATGTTGACGTCGCATCAAAATTTCACCAGTTTTCATTTTAAAATTGCTGCAGATGTATGGAATCTTTTGAGTACACCTGAAGGTACTCAGACATCTTTTATCGTCATTTTGCGAAATCTCATGTCATTTGACACCCTTTTCAACAGCAACTGCAAACTGGAGATAAGCCGCGAAACGGTTTGATTTGTTACTATTTTTGCTCAAAACATCGATTCACGGTGCCGAGGCGTGTTGGAACGAGTACCCACAAGTTCTATGTTTTGGATCAAAATGTAGAAAAATGGTATACCCCTGTATAAAAGTGGGGTTTAAGGGGGTATACTTTTCATGGACATGTTTTCCTGATGATTGCGTTTCTTTTCATTTCGGGTACAGATTGTGGGTACACGTTCGGCCCTATAAGTTAGTTAGGCTGATAGGACATGACGGAAACAGAATAGAGGACCGATGATGGACTTCGAGTTGATACGTCGGTGAACTGAAATAGAAAACAGAACATTCTTTTTCATTTCATTTTCTATATTTGCACAGAATCCCCAAGACAATCCGTCAGTAAAAATTGAGAATTTATGAAGTAACAAACGTCATATTTTATAGTGATTAATTTTTCAGGAAATCATCGATATAGGACCATTACACTGATAACTGAGTTCTTCAATTCGATAAAATAATTGTACCAGAAACAAAATGTCACATTTAATATGATTCATTGTGCAGGAAGGAAACCTACCATGAATTTTAATCATCCTCTTTCATCTTTAAAAATTCTTTTGATCAATATATAGAGACTGTCCAAGAGACAAAAAATTGGTGGAACTTCTTCTGTAAATATAATTTTCAAAGCAATATACAAGTAGTCTAAATATAAGGCCAAGTAACGACAACTCTTGTTTTCAAACTCGTTACAGTTGTCTTTGTAATTGGTATCAATTCCATTAACATTTGTCTGTCAAGCGACAGAATGTTTATAAGATCGGACTGAACGTTTAACTTAATACTTCTCAATCATTGAAAGGTTTATCTGCAGTATGCAATGGCTGTTCAGCAGGCACATTAGTAAAACATGTCCATGTAATATAATGTGCCCCCTTTTACCCAACTTTTATATAGCAAAACTGGTGTATCAGTACAGGGGTAAACCTATTTTTCTTATTTTGCTTCAAAACATAGATTATGGATACACGTTAGAACGGCCTCGCCGAGGTGGTTCTAACGTGTACCTACAATCTATGTTTTCAGCAAAAATAAGAAAAATGTCCAAAAAATGTATTGCAGCTTTAAAATTAAAAATCTCTGTATATTGCATGTTTTTTGCGTAGTGAGTGGTACGAAAAAGGCTACAAAATGCTTTAGAAAGAGCGTCTACCCATCAAGGGTCTATCTATCAATGTCAAGATTTTCAGAGCTCTGCCATGTTTCAGGTAGCCGCAACCACATTTACAGAAGCAGTCTGGTCCGAGTGGGAACCGTACGGGGAATGTTCCCGGCCCTGTGGTGGGGGTTTGGCTAACAAGACTCGAACCTGTCTTGGCGCAACCCACACGTGTACGGGGTCGGCGATCCGATACAGGACGTGTAACACACAGGTAAACGTAATGTACTTTATGTGAAAAAGAAATAAACAATAAAAGGATATATAAATTAAAAAAAAAAAAAAAAAAAAAAAAAAAAAAAAAATGATAATAATAATAATAATAAAACTAAAACAGGTAGTCATATGGAAGAATGAATAAAACATTGGAACCTTTATATTTGAAAAAAGTTTATTTCAAGGACCAAAAAGGCATTATGCCCATCTACACTAAATGGCAATGTTTATCCTCTGTTATAGAGTTGTCCAGGAAGTCCCTCCAGCCTGAGGGAGAGCCAGTGCTCATCCTTCGACAATGTTGCCCTCCAGGACACCTACTACCACTGGGTCCCGGTCTACAAGGCGGAGGAACCTTGCTCCCTCTACTGCCAGACCGCTGAGACTGGGTTCACGCTAAAGGTCCAGGCTGTAGTTGAGAACGGGACCACATGTGGCACACTGAACGGCGGCGTATGCATAGAAGGAAAGTGCCAGGTGGGTATTCATTACGCTAAAATGATAATTTATTGTAATTACGAGTTAAACGGTAATAGGCGCCTCCGACCAGGTCCTAATATAGCATATGATATAGTCTGATTTTTTTCAATGTGCAGGGCGGAGCCTGTCAATTTTTGATTGACAATGACAAAGTTGATCATTACATTTAAAAATAGGTAGTTCTCACTTGGACTGTTACTTTGACCCACTTGTTATTGTTGAACCAATCAGTGTCAAAATTAAACCTCATGCACTGAAAATGATGGTTAAACACATACTGTCATAGAAAAAAATATTCTGTACTACATGACTGTATTTATGTATGACCATATTGAAAATTCCCTTAGTAAATGCCTGGTAAACATTCTTGTTGTATGACTCTGTGCTTTTCGTTTCAAGTTTAAAACTTTAATTCTGATACAATTGAATATCAAATGATGCAGGCTTACTTTAAATTACTAATTTACTAATGAAGGCGGCAGAAAAAAGTGCAATAACTACAGTACGGATCTGTAAAGTGCTACTGACATCTCAGCCCGGGGGGGGGGGGGGCACTCCCTGGTAAGCAGTGTACCGATGCGTGATCAAAGGATTGTTGAACATACCCTAAACAGTGTGATCGACATTTAAAATTTGACCCCCCTTTTCACTGTGTTTGCTTTAAATGTGACCCTTTCCACTGTGTCCCGTCAAAAAGTACCCCTTTCCACTGTAGTCAACTAAAACACTGGAATGCAATAATTCTTTTATAACCACGTGAAGATGCTATATGTGTAATATGCAAACAATCTGCCTGATGGCTTCAGAGAAGTAATTTTAAAATATAGACAGACTACAGTAACGGAAGACGGATGCCAGGTACCTGCCTATCCTATAAGATCACCTTTGTGACTTTGGCTCTGTTGGGTTAAAATGCTTAAAATGTGGAACTGTTATGATCATAAACAAACATTTGGTCATGCAATCAACACATGAAATAGCTAAAGTTACAAATAGGCAACATACAGGTACAATAAGAAAAGATGGTAAACCTTAAAATGCACATACAAAAGAAATTGTCATCACTGAAACGAGAAACAGACTAACCACAGAGGAAGTATCGCCTTGGAACTGTCAGTAATAAAGTATTGGGGGTTTAAATTGTTTCAGGGCTTTCAAGCTTTGCCCTCAGCATCTGAATTTGTTCAAATGTACACAGAAAATTGACACAAATATATATGAAATAATGGTTGGTTGGTTAATTTTGTGTTTTGTCCCACTAAACAGCTAAGGTAATATGGCGATAGGAAATTAGTTTAAGTTTGTACGAAAAACTGGAGAAGCCTGGAATTGACCCCTGGTTTACAAGGCAAGCAGCTTTCCCACTACACCACTAGGCTTCTATACATACTTGAAATAAATCTTGATATAGTAGATAAATACCAAGCACTTACATATAAAGGTAGCAAGCATTATGGAGAGCAGGGTACAAAAGACAAGATTTAATACAAACCATTTTTATTTGTATGAACTACTCAATTAGCAGAAACAATAATTTCTATTGAAGCAACACACATTGTTGAACAGAAAGGGAAAATCATATCTTATCCCTTAGGTTTTAGACATTTTAGTCATTTCGGCCCAAAACATATCGGCCAAGGACGCCTCGGTCCACTCCTTTTCACAGCGTTTTAGCAGAATTGTAAAAAACATACCCTTTTTCCACAAAAACGACATTTTGCCTACCCTAAATGATGTCAGCGCTGCGCACTGCCCTTCTTGAAAAAAAAAAATACCCTTTCTCATCGTTTTTTTGATCACGCATCGGTACACTGCTTACCAGGGAGTGCCCCCCGGGCATCTCAGTAAAGTTAGCAGTGAATCTGTTGCAGCAGCAGCAGCAAAAAAAAAAAAAAAAAAAAAAAAAAAAAAAAAAAAAAAAAAAATAATAATAATAATGAAAAAAAAAAAAACAAACAAAAACGGTCAAGTTAGCTGTAGCGAAACTTTTTGCCACCTATTGAATATGGTTCATACAGACAAGGCTCCAGAGTAGCATCGTCTATCTTGAAGCTTACACTGATGAGCAAATGACTAAGGTGAGCTACGGCACAATTCGGTCTCTCGTTTGCAGCAGCAGCAAAAAAATAAATAAATAAAAAAAAAAAAAAAAAAAAAAAAAAAAAAAAATAATAATAATAATAATGAAATAAAAAATAAAAAAAAAAACAAAAAACAAAAAAAAAAAAAAAAAAAACGGTCAAGTTAGCTGTAGCGAAACTTTTTGCCACCTATTGAATATGGTTCATACAGAGTAGCATCGTCTATCTTGAAGCTTACACTGATGAGCAAATGACTAAGGTGAGCTACGGCACAATTCGGTCTCTCGTTTTCATTTAAGTCTGTCTATGAGCACCATAAGATGATGAATGTCATCACAAACAGACGTTTTTTATCCCACCTATTACCCAGTCTATGGACACTTTTACTGTTGGCAGGAAACTTTTGTCCTTAAGCTATGTTATGGGTGGGATAGAAAATTCTTGTTTGCAGCATAAGTATTCGCGTCCTATAGCACTCACAGCCAGACGAAACTGTAAAAAATCAGCAACATTTTCCGTAAAGTTGGTAATATGAGGAATAGAAAAGTTATGTTGCAGCATTCATCATTATTTTCTACATAGCGATCACAGTTAGACGAAAAAGAAAAAAAAACAGAGGACCAATGGTCCTGTAAACGCTCACCTGAGTCTGCTGCATATACCAATAAACATGTTTGAATATTATGGTATTTAACCCCAGTGCAGGAGCAGATGAAGCCCTTGGGCCGTTTTCTTTTTTCAGAATAATCAATATTCTGTCCATTTGCCAATTTCTTGCTGGCTTTTCCCTTCAAATGACATTTTAACAGTTTTTCCCATTCAAATGCATGGGCAACCCATGTTGACCTTGCCATAAACTTGGTCAAGGTCATCACAGGGTCATGATTTATATATACATTGTAGTACTATAGCCATGGATGCTTCACGCCAAGTTTCATTGAAGTCAATCTATTGGTTTCATTTGAAGGGTTTTTACCATATATGGGCATGGCGGCCATCTTGGTCATGTGACCGAGATTATTAATATATACATTGGTTACCCCATCCTATAGATGTTTCACATAAAATTTGGCTTCAATTGGCCAAGTAGTTTTAGAGGAGAAGATGTTTGAATATTATGATAATATACATGTATATTGCCCCGGGGTGTGGGCTTATGAGCCCTTAGGTCCATTTTTTTAGAATCATCAATATTTAGTCCTACTACCTACCCATTTCCTGCAAGATTTTCACCTCAAATGACTTTTTAAAAGTTTTCCCCATTCCAATGCATTGGCGACCTATGTTGACCTTGTCCCAAAATAGGTCAAGGTCACCACAGGGTCATGATTTATATACACATTGTAGTACTTCAGCCATTGGTGCTTCATGCCAAGTTTCTTTGAAATCGGTCTACCAGATTCGGAGAAGAAGATTTTTGAAGGGTTTTTACCTTATATGGGCATGGCAGCCACCTTGGTCATGTGAACTAGATAATTTATACATACATTAATTCCCCCATTCAATAGAGGCCTCACATAAAATTTGGCTTTGGTTCGCCAAGCGGTTTTAGAGGAGAAGATGTTTGAATATTATGGTAATATACATGTATATTGCCCCGGGGTGGGGGCAGATGAGCCCCTGGGGTCCATTTTTTTTCAGAATCATTAATATTCAGTCCTACTTTCCATTTCCTGCAAGACTTTTACTTTAAATGACATTGTAAAAGTTTTCCCTATTCAAATGCATTGGCGACCTATGTTGACCTTGCCGTAAAAAAGGTCAAGGTCATCACAGGGTCATGATTTATATACACATTGTAGTTCTTGAGCCATCGATGCTTCATGCCAAGTTTCTTTGAAATCGATCCACCGGTTCTGGAGAAGAAGATTTTTGTAGGGTTTTTACCATATATGGGCATTGCGGCCATCTTGGTCATGTGACCTGGATTATTTATATATACATTGATTACCCCTTCCTATTGATGCTTCACATAAAATTTGGCTTTGATTGGCCAAGCGGTTTCAGAGGGGATGATGTTTGAATATTATGGTAATATACATGTATATTGCCCCGGGGTGGGGGAATATGAGCCCCTGGGGTCCAATTTTTTTCAGAATCATTAATATTCAGTCCTACTACCTACCCATTTCCTGCAAGACTTTCACTTTAAATGACATTTTAAAAGTTTTCCCCATTCAAATGCATTGGCGACCTATGTTGTCCTTGCCGTAAAATAGGTCAAGGTCATCACAGGGTCATGATTTATATACACATTGTAGTGCTTGAGCCATCAATGCTTCATGCCAAGTTTCGTTGAAATCAGTCCACCGGTTCTGGGGAAGAAGATTTTTGAAGGGGTTTTACCATATATGGGCATGGCGGCCATCTTGGTCATGTGACCTGGATTTCTTATATACACATTGGTTCCCCCTTCCTATAGATGCTTCATATAAAATTTGGCTTTGATTGGCCAAGCGGTTTCAGAGAAGAAGATCTTTGAAATTGTGGACGGACGGACGGACGGACGACGGACGGACGACGGACGGACGGACGCCGGATCATGGCCATCCTATAAGCTCACCTTGTGAGCCTAAAGGCTCAGGTGAGCTAATAATAAGAATAAAATAATAAAAAAATGGTGACAAACATTTCAACTTACATGGAACTTTTTTCGTAGGTGACGTTGAAAAGATATGATTGTGGCAAAAAAAAATGTAATTTTCTTACGTGTTATCACCTAGATTAAAGCCAAAACATTCTGCGACAAATATGTTTGCTGCAAGCGAAATTGCTGCTTACTTGACTGTTTTTCGCTGTAGCAAAATAGCTGCTTACTTGACCAATTTCGCTGCAGCAAAATTTCCGCTAACTTGACTGTATTTTGCTGCTGCAAATTTAATTCTAACGCTGCAAGCAAAATTGCTGTTAACTTGACTGCATTTGCTGTAGCAAAATTGCTGCTACGTATAACATGGCCGATTTTGCTGCAGTAAAATTGCTGCTAACTTGACCGTTTTTGATGCAGCAAATTTGCTGCTAATTTGACCGAGCTGACCTTGTAGGAAAAATAAGTCAAATCAGCTGGTTCTACGAATCGTTTCATTTTTTCGAATGGTACTTTATTGACCTTCTACTGCGGTCATGTACCATCAGTAAAGCAAAGAGTTCTTTACAAAAATAGAGACATTGGCTAACTTGATAGAAATACATGTATTTGAGTGTAGCAGTATGGTTATATTTTAGAAACAAAATGTTTATGTTCTTGTGTGTCTACCATACACTTCACCTATTTTGAAATCATTCAGGTGAAACACAGGTATAGCACAAAGACAACAAGCATAGTCATCTTTACCTCAATTATACATTGTCAGCTCTGGGACCCTATCTCAACAATGAAACCATCCAAGGCTGGGCTTAGCTAAGCACTTCCCTGCACATTGAAAAAAATCCAAGTATAAGGGGCTTGAAAACAGCTCTGCAGTTATTTTGAATCGTCTTTGTTTTCGAATATGCCAAAAAGTAGGTTTCAGTGTAATAACATGATTCATGGGTTTTCAATTTTGTTTTCAGAAAAAATAATATTTCCATATCGGCGACATTCTGTAGTACATGTGAAGGCTTATCATCTTTTTGATGCCAATTAAAAAAAAAAAAAAAAAAAAAAAAAAAAAAAAAAAAAAAAAAAAAAAAAAATGAGTATTTCATCTTCTTCTTCTTCTTCTTCTTCTTCTTCTTCTTCTTTCTTCTTCTTCTTCTTCTTCTTCTTCTTCTTCAAATAGTCGTTGATGAATGTTTGAACGTCAACTTTCCAGAGAGTTGGGTGTAATGGTGTGGTCGGATCACCTAGAAAACTGGACGTCTGTGGCGTATGTGGCGGTGACGGTTCCACTTGTACACTAACAAAACAGTTGCCTCCCCTGGCATCCAGCCTGGGACAGGGTCGTTACAGGTGGCAGGTCAACTGGGGCCCTTGTTCTGCTACATGCGGTGTGAGTAAGTCGTTCTGAAGTACGGATCTGAGAGGAAACAAGAAATATATTTGAAAACTAAATGTAAATATCTATACAATAATCGCTGCACGTTTATACAGCCGTTACTTTCCCTGAAATCCAGATATAGCAGGGTTGAGGGGGACATTTGTAGTAAACATGTAAATCTTCTAAAATACGGATATCATCGCACCTACTCAGCCGCGTATAGGTCCCGGGGGGTACTCCCATATTTTCTGAATGCACCCATTTTTCAGAAATAATTGTATTAGTGTATCAATATCATAATTCTTCAATTGCTTTAAAAATAAGCATGGTTTATTGTGCAGCACTCTTTACTCTCTTGGTCTTTATTCAGATGGATGCTTTTTGTGCACGATACACGTATGTTTGCAGTTTGTGACCATTTTGTAATATAGGGTTATTGCACTGATATCGGTGAATATTGTCCCGAGTTTGGATATCGAAGGACGCGAGCTTGCGAGCGTCCGTAGATATCTCAACGAGGGACAATATTCACCGATATCAGTGCAATAACCCTTTTATTATATAGCTATAAATATCTGCGTGTCATGTTATATGTTTTGTTGAGAGTAAACATTGAAAAAATTAAATATCTACACGAAAGCTGCGATAATATCCATAGGTGATATCATTTTTGCACAAGTGCAATATCAAATGATATCACTTTTGCACTGTTACTTTTCAGAAGCAAATTTTGCAATCGAATCATTATTTCTGACATTTTTTTATTTCTTTTTTCAGCTTAAATTGCTTAAATCTGAAAGTGTCAAACTTCAGTTGACGTTTCGGGCTGGTATGACGCCATTTTCCACGCGGCGTTAGATGAAAATGACGTCATTACAGCCGACATCCCAAATTTACAATTTTGCACGATGACCCAGAAGTTTTAAGGATGTTCGCTGCTAACATTTGACATTTCGGAACTTCCGGTTTTTCTTTTCTTGAATATCTCGTAAACGGTTGCAGATATTTTCCTAATATTTTATATTTGGATACATATTGATGATATGCATTGAATGAGCCATGAAAATTGTCAATCTAAAAAACTTCATTTATTTCACCCCATTTTCTGCAACTTTTCAGAAAATTTTAGTTGTCAGTAAAATTTAGGGGGTAGGGTAGATTAAACTTGAATATTACACATCTTAAAATCAATTGCGCTAGTTCGATGTTTATTTTAGCAGCAGTATATGTGTACATGGTCTTCTAAGTCAGTCTTTGTGTCTTTAGTATGCTGGTTTTAAAATTTTAGGTGTTTTTTTGAAATGGGCTTTTAGAAACAAAACAGCCGAAAAAAGGCTGAAAATGGCGATTTTCAAGTTGTTGGTTCTCTCTTATATGCTCACTAACCTATATATTTCTTTCTTTTATTCGAACAATATTACCAAGTTCTATGTTGTGTGAAAATACAAGAAAAAGTTTGAATCAACAAATATGAATTTGGCACATTTCAAAATATTGATTTTTTCCAACTTTTCAAGTATGGGGGTAGGGTTGAAAAAGGAATCGTAAAATTTTGTCATCCACTCCAAGTTGCAAATTTTTCTATGCTTTTGGTCCAAAATAGCCTGCGTTGCATAAATATTAGGACTTTTGAAAGCATTCTAGATGCATGTTTGTTCAAGACAGGTATGTTTCAAAGAATTAAAAATTAAATTAATTTTACCAAATTTAAAACATGGTGCTCAGAGGTCTCATTCAGAGGCATGTAGCTTGAAAAAATGCACACAACCCTATATTTATTTTGTTTTCAAATGTCTTGTGTTGTATTTTGGAATCAAAAAAGAGTGGTAAGAAAAAAAGTTTGAATACTTTTTCATTGGCAGCGAACATCCTTAAATAAAAAAAAAAAAAATGCCAATATTTTAAGATAAGATTTTTTAGCTTTTAACAAAGTGTGCAATATCAAGTAAGTGTGCCGATATCGTCTGATATCTGCACACTTGTTACTCGGCTTTTATCCCTATGTTTTAATCATTTGATATTTATAGCTATATAACAAAATGATTTCTATTCTATTATTGTTAGGCTGGAGTGCAGACCTCAAGAATTGTTTGCCTCGATTCCAGAACAGATAAAGTATCTACGCAGTGTCCCATAGACAGCCGGCCTATCTCCGCCACAGAGCGACCTTGTAGGGGTCTACCACACTGTAGATATAGGTACGGTAACTTCGAACATCTACAACTTCCAGCTTTATTCTATAGTGCACAATATGCTAACAACAAGAGAATCAAAACATTTATACGATAAATCGACGGAGGAAAGCAATTTAATATTTAATATTGTCATATACTATGAGACTTAAGTTTAGCAATTTTTAATTGATTTCCAATTGCAAATTGGTATGAAGATGAACTGAAACACAATTTCACTTTTCGACGGAAAGCCATCTTTTCCGACGCAATTACGCTGCGTCAAAGTATACAGGGGTGCCACCTCAAAATTAAAATCGTTTCTTGGCATTCTGAAAAGTTTACTGTTTATTCCCAAAACAGTCATTTAACATCTTATTGTGCTCAAAAAGAGTATTGTACCATAATCTTGGAGATTTAGATCCATTCTGGTATTCTGAGCATATTGATATTCGTGTTACGTTGTTTTAACATCAGGCCGTTACGGCGTTCACTCATGGAATTTTTCAAATTTCATTCCGGTTTATTCGTTTTGACACTTTAACCAATCAAACAAGGCAAAGATTGATAACATGTGATGCACGTGGAATTCTGGGCACGTGATTTGCATCATTTTTAAACGTAACGTAGCAACTCGTTGGCATAAGAAAAACACACAAACTTGTCTCGAAACATGAATTTGAGCATTACTTGAAAGCGTATTGAAAATTTCCAAACATTTGGTTTGAAAAATAATGATGGATTAAAAAATTGCTAAACTTAAGTCTTATAGTATATCTTAAACTACGGCTCAAACCATTTGTTTATTATTATTCTGCAACCTCATTTCAGATGGCATGCTTTTAAATGGAGCAAATGTAGCAGATCATGTGGTATTGGTTCTCGGTTTCGGAAAGTCATATGTCTCGATAAAAGACACAAAAAGCGAAGAAAGCGGGTACCGGATTCTCTGTGTGGCTCAGAGCCCCCTGACGTCAGAGAGGAATGTTTCAATGGAAATTGTCCGGAATGGATGGCAGGACCGTGGTCAAAGGTATTCTTCAATGTGGTGCCATGCTAAACATGTACTGTGTAGCCACAATGTGGCCCATACACATTTTTCTCTCCCTTGTGGCGCGTATTGTGTAGCATTCATATACAAATTGCAACTCATGAAAAAATATGAGCCACCGCTTGGAAAAAACAACAATCTGCATAGACGAAAACAAAGGCGCAGATCAGCTTTGCAGTAACTGCAAAGCTGATCAGTGCCTTTGTTTTCACTACAGGGATAGTAAAATTTCTATTCTTTCTAAATAAAAAATTTCCAGCCTCTTACCATCTTCTGTGACTGTACAGCCTGGTTTGTGTCGGACCTGGTCGGAACCCAAATTGTTGGTTTTCTCATACACAGGCTCAAATATGGTAGAGTAGATAGCTACCTCATTCTAGAATGAAACAAATGACGGCAGGTTTGTATCGCCATTCCGTGACCAGGTCCCGAGGCTATAAAACTTTTTTTCATGCTTAACTCTGCGAAAATCGTTATGTCTATATCACAAAAGCCAATAATTTATCCTGCTCATAAATGTTAAATTGCCAACATATATATGCTCGTTATATTGCTCTATTTTAGTGTTCTGCACCGTGTGGGTATGGTACCCAGCAGCGGAAAGTGGTGTGCAAGACATCAGGTACACAGTGTGATGTAGAACAGAAACCAGCAGAGGAACAAGCCTGTTACAGTGGAAGGTCATGCGACGATGGTAGGTCACGTGCTATAGACTAATTTGTTCGCGATATATGAGGCCCTACCGGGGTGGATGGGTCTTAGCTCCCTGCTCCTTTAAAAGAAAAAAAATCTTTCTCAGCTTTCTCCCACCTCTCTAGAATGTTTTTTTTTTCCTCAGATCCCTGCTCCCTGCTCCCTAAAGCCCATCAATTATTGCTTGCTCCCCAGATCCATGAAAATAAATGGACCTTCTCCACAGATCCCCATGCCTCTGGTAGGAGCCAAATTATTTGTCAGATAATTTTAAGCTGCTATGACGACACCCCGATCTTTGAACGGTCTAAGGTCAAAATCAATCTGAGCTGCGCGGCCAGAGAACCGGCCGTCTGAGTTTCCGACCAAGACGGACACAACCCAGCCTGTATTTTTTTTACTGCTTACTGAGTCGATCAACTTCTGACCATTACCTCAGGAGCTGTGGAAATGTGACTTGCTAAAGGCCACAACGAAAGGCGCCCCGGCTGAGGATTGAACCCGGGACCTCTGGGACCGGAGTCAACCACTCTACCCCTGCGCCAGTCGCTCCACACAGTCTAGATGCTGTACAGTCTAGATGCTTGAAATTTCTAGGCTGGAAGCTTGAAATTTCCATTACGAAAACTTGCCCATGCAATAAACGGAGATTTTTTGAGCTTTAAAAATTGAAAATTTTCAGCTGAAAAATTTTGATATTTTTCTTATTTTTGCTCAAAACATACATTGTGGGTACACGTTAGAACCGCCTCGGCGAGGCGGTTCTAACGAGTACCCACAATCTATGTTTTGGAGCAAAAATAAGAAAAATAGGTATACCCCTGCAAACCCCACTTTACTATATAAAAGTGGGGTTTACGGGGGTATTCATTGCACGGACATGTTTTCCTGATGTAAATAGCATTTTATTTGACCCCCTGAGGCTGCCATAATGTGACGGTAAATTCAAGACATTGCTGCACAAGTGTTTGATTTTCGTTGTTAGTTTGCAAAGGGGCACTGGTGAGGGTTCATTACCCATTGTACCATATGGCCCATCCAAAGGACTTATAATTTTATTTTTATTCATATTTTAAAATGGTTTTATCGAATACCCTTTAAGCTTCACTGTATTAAAAACAACTGTTCATCGTTTAACATACATAAAAAATGGGTCAGTTCATAAATGATGGACTGCCAATATAATTTGTTAACATTTTTTTTTTGATATCTTAATTAAATATATAAATTATAAATATGATTTTTATCATTAAAATTTGATAAATAGATTTGATACACTGTATGATGTATTGCATTTTTTATTTATATGCCTTTAACAAGTATCTGAAGTATTTTGACATCCGTGACGTTTAAATAGCTTTCCTCATAATAGTGATAACATGTCCGTGCATGGTATACCCCCTTACACACCACTTTTATATATAGTAAAACATGGGTGTACAATTTTTAGCTCACCTGAGCCGAAGGCTCACAGGTGAGCTTATAGTATACACTTGCTCCGGCGTCCGTCCATCGTCGTCCGTCGTCCGTCCGTCGTCCGTCGTCCACAATTTCAAAGATCTTCTCCTCTGAAACCGCTTGGCCAATCAAAGCCAAACTTCATGTGGAGCATCCTTAGGAAGGGGGAACGAAAGTTTATATAAATGGTCCAGGTCACATGACCAAGATGGCCGCCATGGCTATAAATAGCAAAAACCTTTAAAAATTTTCTTCTCCAGAACCAGTGGGCCGATTTCCACGAAACTTGGTACGTAGCATCGGGGACGTGGGCCCATCATAATTTATATAAATCATGACCCTAGGATGACCTTGACCTATTTTGCGGCAAGGTCAACTTAGGTCGGCAATGCATTTGAATGGGAAAAAATAGTCAATTGCTATTTAATGGGTAAAACTTACTGGGAATAGGCAAATGGACAGAAGATTAATGTTAATGGAAATTTTAGCCCCTGGGGGGTTGTCTGCCCCTGCCCCGGGGCTATATACATGTATATTTCCATAATAATGAAACATCTTCTCCCCTGAAACCGCATGGCCAATCGAAGCCAAACTTCATATGGAGCATCCTTGGGAAGGGGGAAAGAAAGTTTATATAAATGGTCAAGGTCACATGACCAAGATGGCCGCCAGGGCTATAAATAGAAAAAACCTTTAAAAATCTTCTTCTTCAGAACCAGAAGGACAATGATTTTGAAACTTGGTGTGAAGCATCAGTGACTGGAGCTCTACAAAGTTTATATAAATCATGACCCTGGGATGACCTTGACCTATTTTACGGCAAGGTCAACATAGGTCGCTCATGCATTTGAATGGGGAAAAGTGTTAAAATGTCATTTGTAGGGAAAAACTTGCAGGAAATGGGCAGATGGATTTAAGATTGATGATTCTGAAAAAAATTGGACCCCAGGGGTATGTCAGCCCCCACCCCGGGGCAATATACATGTATATTACAGTGATATTCAAAGATCTTCTCTGAAACTGCGTGGCCAATCAAAGCCAAACTTTATGAGGAGAATCGTTAGGAAGTGGGAATGAAAGTATATATAAATGGTCATGGTCACATGACCAAGATGGCTGTCATGGCTATAAATAGAAAAAACCTTTAAAAATCTTCTTCTTCAGAACCAGAAGGACAATGGTTTTGAAACTTGGTGTGAAGCATCAGTGACTGGAGCTCTACAAAGTTTATATAAATCATGACCCTGGGATGACCTTGACCTATTTTACGGCAAGGTCAACATAGGTCGCTCATGCATTTGAATGGGGAAAAGTGTTAAAATGTCATTTGAGGGGCAAAACTTGCAGTAAATTGGCAATGGACCGCAGTTTTATGTTTTCAAAAAGAAATTGACTCCAGGGGTTGCTCTGACCAAGCCCTGGGGTTATATACATGGATATTACCATTCTAGTCAAACAAGTTTATATCTCGGGTTTCAGGTGAGCGTTTACAGGACCATTGGTCCTCTGGTTCCTTTTTTGATCCAAAACATACATTGTTGGCACCCACAATCAACCTTTTGAGCACGTGATAATCATGATAAGAAAATATCATTTTTTTCCATGGAATTTTTAGCTCACCTGAGCCGAAGGCTCATAGGTGAGCTTATAGTATACCCATGCTCCGGCGTCCGTCCGTCGTCCGTCCGTCGTCCGTCGTCCACAATTTCAAAGACCTTCTTCTCTGAAACCGCTGGGCCAATTGTTCTCATATTACACATACACCATCTACAGGTAGGGGGAAAGAATAATTGTGTTTTTTGTTTTGATCGGATAAGGACTCTGGTTGCTATGGCAACTTATGCTTCCCATAGACTTATAATGGAAAAAAGTGAAAATTGCCAGTTTTTGCTGTCTTGTTGGAGATATTTGAATTTTGTTTTTGCAGAAATGTTTATTGAGTAGTCCTCTACGTTTCATGTGACTTTTGTCCTAATCCTTCATTTTGATTGGATGCAGGGGCCCCATATAGGGCAAAATTTCAAAAAACGTTCAAAAATCTTCTTCTCAGAAACTGTCAAGGGGATGAAGCCTATACTTTGTATACATGTTCCTGACAGTGGCCTCTACATAATTTGTGTTTTTATTCCAGGCGGATAAGAACTCTGGTTGCTATGGCAACTTAAAGTTTCCATAGACTTATAATGGGAAAAGTGGAAATCGGCTATTTTTCCGCTAAAATTGCAGACATTTGAATTTTGTTTTTGCAGAAATGTTTATTGAGTAGTGTTTGACGTTTCTTGCGAGTTTTGTCCTAATCCTTTATTTTGATTGGTTGCTGGGGCCCCATAAAGGGCAAAATTTTGAAAAAAAAAAAAACATTCAAAAATCTTCTCCTCAGAAACTGTCAAGTGGATGAATCCTGTACTTTTTATGCATGTTCCTGACAGTGGCCTCTACATAATTTGTGTTTTTTATTCCAGTCGGATAAGAACTCTGGTTGCTATGGTAACTTTAAGTTTCCATAGACTTATAATGGGAAAAGTGGAAATTAGCTATTTTTTTGAAAAGTATTGCAGCCTGAGATCTGAAAAGTGGTAGATGCAAACAACTAATGGATTAGATGAAGGTATATGATTAATTTAGGTCAAGGTCATCTCTTGACCTTGGCCGGTCTGTCGTCCATACACACTTTTCAAAGATTTTTTTCTCTGAAACCACTTGGCCAATCAAAGCCAAATTTTATATGAAGCATCTATAGGAAGTGGGAACCAATGTATATATAGATAATCTAGGTCACATGACCAAGATGGCCGCCATGCCCATATACGGTAAAAACCCTTAAAATATCTTCTTCTCCAGAACCGGTGAACCGATTTCAACGAAACTTTGCATGAAGTATGGATGACTCAAGTACTACAATGTATGTATAAAATATGACCCTCTGGTGACCTTGACTTATTTTATGGCAAGGTTGTCAATGCATTTGAATGGGGAAACCTTTTACAATGTCATTTTAAGTGAAAGGGCAGTAGGACTGAAATTTAATGATTCTGAAAAAAAAAATGGACCCCAGGGGCTCATCTGCTTTTAAAATGTTATTTGAAGGGGAAAATCAGCAGGTAATTGACAAATGGACAGAATATTGATTATTCTGAAAAAAGAAAATGGCCCAAGGGCTTCATCTGTTAAATACCATAATATTCAAATATGTTTATTGGTATATGAAGCAGATCTCAGGTGAGCGTTTACAGGACCATTGGTCCTCTGGTTATCTTTTACAGCTTAAGAAAACTCTGTTGTATGGGCGTGTTTTTGTAATGTGTCGATTAATTTTGTATACACAACTTTTTCCATATTTTTCAGATACAAAGAAGATTTTTCAACAAGATGGTGAGAATTTTTTCTTTTAATGAGCCGCGTCATGAGAAAACCAACATTTCGCATATGCTTTTATATAGTGAAACTTGAATTCACAGGAGTATACATTTGTCTATTTCAGTTCTTATTTTTGCTCTCAAACATGAACCGCATCGACGGAAATTATCATTTTTTACAGCTAAAGATGCAAGGCCATGCTTTCTTAATGATATTTACTGCAAATAGTACTCATAATTAGCCATCTATTATTGAGAGAGTTACGGCCCTTGATTGACGCCAGAGTACGTTTTCTGTTCAATATCCGTTGAGAATTTTATCAAATGCACTCCATCATTGATATCATCTGCACGTGTCGTTTTTCCCGCAAATTGCAACCTAAACCGTCAGATTTACTGGTCAATACCACTCAGTACCAACGTTTCAATTTTAGCTCACCTGAGCCGAAGGCTCAAAGGGGAGCTTATAGGATAGGTAGGCACCCGGCGTCCGTCCGTCGTCCGTCGTCGTCGTCGGTGTCGGCGTCGGCGTCGTCCACCATTTTCAAAGATCTTCTCCTCTGAAACCGCTTGGCCAATCAAAGCCAAATTTCATGTGAAGCATCTATAGGATGGGGTAATCAATGTATATATAAATAATCCAGGTCACATGACCAAGATGGCCGCCATGCCCATATATGGTAAAAACCCTTCAAAAATTTCTTCTCCGGAACCGGTTGACCGATTTCAACAAAACTTGTCATGAAGTATCGATGACTCAAGTACTACAATGTATATATAAATCATGACCCTGTGATGACCTTGACCTATTTTACGGCAAGGTCAACATGGGTCGCCAATGCATTTAAATGGGGAAGACTTTTGAAATGTCATTTAAAGTGAATTTCTTGCAGGAAATGCACAGTAGGACTGAATATTAATGATTCTGAAAAAATTGGTCCCCAGGAGCTCATATGCCCCCACCCTGTGGCAGTATACATGTTTATTTCCATAATATTCAAACATCTTCTCCTCTGAAACCACTTGGCCAATCAAAGCCAAATTTTATGTGAAGCATCTATAAGATGGGGTAACCAATGCATATATAAATAATCCAGGTCACATGACCAAGATGGCCGCCATGCCCATATATGGTAAAAACCCTTCAAAAATCTTCTACTCCGGAACCAGTGGACTGATTTCATAGAAACTTGGCATGAAGCATCGATGGCTAAAGTACTACAATGTGTATATAAATCATGACCCTGTGGTGACCTTGACCTATTTGATGACAAGGTCAACATAGGTTGCCAATGCATTTGAATGGGAAAAACTGTTAATTTAAAGGGAATAAATAAAATAGAAATTGGCAAATGGACATAATATTGATTATTCTGAAAACAAATTACCCAAGGGCTTCATCTGCCCCTGCACTGGGGCTAAATACCATAATATTCAAACATGTTTATTGGCATATGTAGCAGATCTCAGGAGAGCGTTTACAGGACCATTGGTCCTCTGGTTAATATTGTTTTCTAATTATTAGATTCTTCTAGTCAATATGATATGTTTGATGACGCGCTTCTACAGTCCATGCTTATACAGCCCATGTAAGTTTCTTTTAGTCATGTTTGAAAAAGACGACTCTTCGTAGTAAGAGCTTTTAAAAAGTGATGTATATCTACTATTCCATAGTTGAAATAATAAATGTAAATACATGTAGAAATAATAAAAAAATAATGGATACTTATTTGGCAGAAAGCATAATAAAATAGAATCAAAACATAACGACATCTTTGCGTTGTAATATAGGGATCAAACACGATTTTCCATTCAATGAAGGATGGAATCATTTTGATCGCTATTATGTCATAAATTCTGCAGAAACGAAAGAAATAGTGATGCACTATATTTTACAGCCTCGTCACATTTTCATACGCGTAAAAGCTTTCATTCGTATGCTTGTTTCTGGTGGACTTCTTGCTGAATTTCGAAAGGAGCAAAATGTGAGAGGACACCACCTTTACTTACAGTTTAATTAGAATAATTGTAGTCAGATAATAATAGTTTTCCTTGTATTTTAGATTCAAGATATCTCCTTGGGGCCCCTGTAGCGTCACGTGCGGCTCAGGGTATCGTATCAGAAAAGTCACGTGCATGAAAGGAGACAGGGAGATCCCCCTTTCTAAATGTCCAGGTATTTGAGCCGCCTCGTGGGAAAACCAACAATGTGGTTTCCGAACAGGTCCAACACAAACCGACCTGTACAAGCACAGAAAAGAGCTAGAAGCTTGAAATTTCGGATTTAAGTAGAAGAGGAATTATACTATCCGAGTAGCGAAAACAAAGGCGCTGATCAGCTTCGCGGTTACCGCGAAGCTGATCTGCGCCTTTGTTTTCGCCTATGCAGACTGTTGGTTTTCCCACGAGGCGGCTCATTTGTAATTTTGCTGCATATAATTAAGCCGCGACACAAGAAGTAAAAAATAAAACCGACACCCTTCAAGGGCAGCGAACACATTAATAAGAAAAGGTGTGGTCTTCGGGGGTTCCAACCAGGTCCCACACAAACCGGCCTATACACCCAAAGGAGAAAGCTAAAATCTTTAAATTTCGGATATAAGAAGAAGAGGAATTGTTTTATCCTTGTAGCGAAAACGAAGTCGCTGATCAGCTGTGCAGTACTGCACAGCTGATCTGTGCCTTTGTTTTCGCATATGCGGATTGTTGGTTTGGTATTTATGATGATGATGATGATGAAGATGATGATGATGAAGAGATCATCATCATCATCATCATCATCATCATCATCATCATCATCATCATCATCATCAACAACAACAACAACAACAACAATTAACAACATAAACAACTATATAGCACGCTGCTATATTCGTTCACATTCGTTATCACGGCTTTCAATCTGTCAGAGTAAAACCACAATCGTCGGTATGAAAGTTACAACTGAATATGTATTTTTTAGGGTTTGAGCCCCACAGTAAGACTGAGTGTTACGCCAAGCGGTGTCCGGAGTCCAGTAAATCCAGCGAAGACAATCAGTATAAGTGGCAGCAGGGGGATTACGGGCCTTGTAGCTCAACTTGTGGTGGAGGTAAGATTGGGAACAGAACAGAAGAGAACAGAACAGAACTTTATTCATGAAATAACATTCTCAGGCCACATATATGGCATAAGAGAAAACATGTGAAACAAAGTACAATATATTGTGTAAGATGACGTAAAACATTTTCGGTACTCAGAATGTTCGAAATTTACTTACTTAACTTGCAATGCTGGTTTACTGGAAAAAGCTACAAACACATACATGGAGTGCACAAAAGAAAACTGACAGTTCACAATTGTCACAGAGCAAAATAATAGCAAAAATGACTTTCAGAAATATGAATGCAATGTCATATCATGTATAAAACTAAATGACATCATGAAAATTTCTTCATTATGCAGTCAGCAAATTTAGAAAGCATTTTCAACCTGGTCGTGTTTCTGGTAGAGATCAGCTCGGAAAACTTTAATATATTTGGTCGCCTATAAAAGTATTGTTTCAAATACAATTTTCGCTCATTTTCAAAAGAGGGACATGCGAACAAATAATGAAATTTGTCACCAACGTCAGAATTACATAAAGTGCATGTCCTTTCGTTATGTGCTGTGTCATCCCATCTGCCTGTTTCGACTGGGAGCTTATGATTATCAGTACGGAATTTACAGAGTTGCATATATACATTTTTCGGTAAAGCAATTAAATAGTGTTCTAGAGCTATTGTTTGTTTGAAAAGTGCATACGTTTTTCCTTTAGAGGACTTATTAAGTTCATTATTCCAATGATGTATGTAGAGATCATTTAGAAGTCTGCTTATACAAGCTTTAGTCGACTTTGGAATATTGATATAACTAGCATCGAACAAGTCCATTTTCCCTACCGATATAAGAATTTCTTTAATACACTTTATCCATTTGTGCTCATAATTACCGATGTTTGTTTCATAGTAGAGAATATTGTAAAGTAAATAAGAAAGTTTAGATTGTTTGCCATTAACGATTGACATCCAATATGATATCATGCGATTTTTAATATTAATAAACATAGGCCTCCTACCTAATTCACCATGTAACATATAGATTGGGGTACTTTTTCTGAGGTTAAGAATATGGCGTAAAAATTCGTTATGTACATTTTCAATTAACTGTGTATTTTGAAACCCCCAAACTTCGCAACCATATAACAAAATAGGAACTATGGTTTGATCAAAAAGTTTTAATTGCAAGTCAATTGGTATGTTGATATTTCTTATTCTTTTGTAAAGCAAATGCATGGCTTTCTTAGCTTGGACAACATTGTGTTTCATAGCTGGGTAAAAACTTCGGCTTTTCGAAAAAATGACTCCCAAATATTTGAATTCTTTACATATGGATATCACATTATCACCTAATTTAAATTCAAAATTGTCATCGTTTTTGGTTCCAAAAATCATAATTTTAGTTTTTTGAAAATTAATGTTGAGTTTCCAGGTTTTAGTGTACTCGTAGAAAACATCTAGATTTCGTTGGAAGCTTTGTTCGTCAATACCAAATATGACCGTATCATCCGCGTACAACAGTATAAATAACTTCAGAAATAATGTAATTTGCTCGTATCTTAGAGTTAAATTGATACCATTGCAATTGTTATCTAAAAGGAAAGATTCAAGATCGTTAAGGAAGATAGCAAACAAAAGAGGAGATAAATTTTCGCCCTGACGGACCCCTTTGTGACTATTGAAAAAAAGCGATTGGTCACCATTGAAAGATACACAAGATTTAATACTGTCATACATATTGAAGATAATGCGAAATATTTTCCCGTTAATTTGGTTACTAAGAAGTTTTATCCATAATCCAACCCTCCATACTGAATCGAACGCTTTACTGAAATCTATAAAAGAGCAGAATAGCTTTTGTTTTTTTAGTTTTAAGAAGTTCCATTAAAGAGTGCAAAACAAAAATGTGGTCTGTAGTGGAGTAATTCGCCCTGAAACCCGCTTAATTTTCTTTTAGAATACTGTTTTCATCTAAGAAATGTTGCAATCTCAAATTTAGTACTGAAGTGAAAAGCTTTCCAAAACAACTAAGGATAGTAATTGGTCTATAATTTTCGGGGTCTGATGGGTTACCTTTTCTTTTATAAATTGGACGAATAATTCCTTCTAGCCATGATTCAGGTAAGTGACCAGTAGCAAGAATAATATTAAAAAGCGAAATATAAATATGGATCATTGAATCAACAGTATTTTTCAAAAATTCGTTGATGATTTTATCGTTCGAGCAAGCTTTATTGTTATTTAGAGACTTAATGCATTTGCGGATTTCATTTTCAGTGATATGTGAATTTAAAATATCATCAGATTCTTCATCGATATGAATATGTATATTTGCTTCATCAGAATGTTCTTCATCAGCATTTAGTTCTTTAAAGAAATTATAAAGGGCATCAATAGTTATATCGGTAGACTCGCTACGTTTGTCAAACGTGTTTAAAATCTTCCAGTATGCTTTAGGGCTTTTACTTTGTAGGTTTCGCAATTTGTGTTGTGCGTTACTTTTAGACTTATTAATATGAGCATTCATGGTTGATTTATATTTTTTGCTTGCATTAACCAAGGTAGTTTTATTAGTACGTGACGGATTATTTTTATGAATTTTTTTGGCAAGATGGTATTTTGCCCGTGCATTACGACATTGGTTACCAAACCAAGGCCTTTGAACAGTGCCACTTTGATATTCGGCCGTTGGTATCTGTTTACTTTTCATTGTTAGATCATATGATTCATTAAATATGTCGGATATTTTATTACATATTGACGTAACTGTTTGTTTTGTGGCGGAATTCAAATTCGATTCAATGTCTCGTAAGTACACTCCCGCCCGCGTATTTGTACTCCATTTACGCGTATTACGCGAGTATTACGTGAGTATTACGTGCGTAAGGCCAACTACGCGCATTTACGCGTAACATGCGCATATTTACGCGTAACATATCTCATTAATATTCATAAGCAGAGATAAATGCGTCGATACGCGTAAGGTTCAGTCATTACGCGTATGAAGTATCGCCCAATCAGACTGGCAATACGTTTACGCGTATTTACACGTATCATACGCGTAACGACAAGGAGTATAAAAGCTAAAGTACCTAACGGTTGATTTTATTATTCAATCAAAAATAAACAATGTGCAAGTTTTATGGATTTTATTGATGTATCGTAATCGTGAAAATGGCGTGACTTTATTCTAGTTATTGTCAAATTGTTTTATGTTTACATGGGGTTTAAAGTTTACAGATTCAAGAAGCATAAAACTTACCCAATAACTGTTATCATGTCAACATTCAGCCTTCAACTGGAGTGAAAATTCATGCGTGACTAAGTGACTTTCACCTGTAGGTAACCATGTTCAGTTCTGTTCATTTTTTTTTTTTCATTGTCGTTTAGTTCCCCCTCCATTTTTAGAAGCACCACCGTACGGTATACGGCATGTTAGATTTTCGCTTGTTTTCCTACCACGTCTCTTTCTCATTTATTGATATTCAATTATTATTTAACAGAACTCGAATGTTTTCTTCTTCAAAATAAAAACCACAAGCAAATATAACAGAAACTTGGTGTTCCGGGGATGAAGCTTTAAAAATATTTCTCACGGATGTTATTTCGTACTCATGAATTGTTCGAGCCCTTAATACTGCAGGCCTTAGTTTGAACAAGATAAGATATTGTTTTGGTCTAAAGCAAAGTCCGGAATTTTGGTTTAACCATAAAATTTCAAGATTGTTGGCTCATTCATTACGCGTATATTACGCGTATTTTTTTACGTAAGACTGTTTTAATCTCGATTGGTTAGAACAATACGTATACATACTTCAAATACGCGTAATGACTTGCTTTACTAATTCACCGCTCATTGGTTAAAGTCATTACGCGTAATGTATGCGCATTACGCGTATCATACGCGTAAGAAAAATTGAATTTTGACTGGCTATTGACACATACGCGTATAAAATAGGCGCGTATTACGCGAGTATTACTCGCGTATGTTACGCGCATTCAATGAGTACAATTACGCGAGCGGGAGTGTACGTATGCAAATTATCAATTTTAGTTTTATTCAAGCTATCACTAAATTCAAACGTTTTTTCCGTTTTCCACTTAGGCTTACTGTTATCGTGTTTGGCGCTTGGCATTTCCCTGTGTGGTGATTTCATTTTAAGCTGCAATGTAGTGCAAATAAGTGAATGACCATCTGAGAAAATTTGGTCAAGCTCGTGTACAGAAAAGTCATGTACATAAGTTGTGAGTTCTTGTGAGACAATTGAATAATCCAGTGTTGAACAATTTTTAAATGTAAATGAACCTTTGCCTTTATCACCACCGCAGCGGCCATTTAGTAGAAGCAAATTATTTGTTTTACAAATATCAAGTAGCAGCTTGCCATGGGTATTTAGGATACAATCTTCAGAAGTTCTTTCTTGTGAAATATGGGGACAATTTTTAAACATAGATGATGTGTTATAAAACTCCAGTAGTGATTCATCGTATTCAAAAAACTGTGTAAGAAAGTCATCTGCATCGACATAATCTGCACAATTTTTAGTTCTAGCGTTGAAGTCACCATTAAGTAAAACATATTTATGCTCAATGCACATACTAGTGATTTCTGCTTCAAAGCGGGCAGATTCATCATTAGTATAAAAGCGTGAGTCACTGGGTGGTACGTACACTATGCCACAATACAAGTCTTCGTTCAGGTGAAATGCGGATTTATCTATCTTTACCCAGAGTACATAGTCAGAGTCAGTATCTATGACTGAAACCTTATTGGACAGCGTGTTTTTCACGAAAACGCCAATACCACCACTTTTTCTATAAAATTTCTGCTTCCGCGGTTGTGAGATAAATGTATATTGTGGTACATCAATAGAATCATATGCATCGAGTTTTGTCTCACAAACGCAGAATAAGTCAAATTTTGATATCAATTCACAAAAATCCGGGTATAGAACCCTACGTCTAAGCCCACAGACGTTTAGACTTGCACATGTAAGCCTTGTGAGTCCAACACTAGAACGTGTATTTTGCAGTTCAGGTTTACTGCCACTGACTTTGTTTTTCTTCGATGTAGTAACCTTCGATCGATTTGGACACTCCGCGTTGTTTTATTGAGTTCCAGTATCAGCAGGCCCTGGGGGCCTGTCCGTAACCTCATTCTCTGATACGGGGGCCTTGTCCTCGGTCTCAGACACAGAAGCCGGGGACCTAACGGTAGCCTCATTCATCAAAGTAGAATCGTGCGTAATTATGTCGCCAACACGAGGCGACCCAGTTTGTGACCCGTCTGTCGGCTTTTGGCGGATCGAGCCAAACAGGGATGGTGCAGGGATATCTTTGGGTGCAGAACTCTCGCCAGTATTTAGCTGGTTCAGCGTAGTCGGTGGTCCAACGACATTAGCTGATTTGTCGTGGGCCGTGGCTGCATGTTGAGATTCCGTGTCCGTGAAAATGGCACTCTGGTCCATTGCTTCCTCATGGTCAGAACAGCTAGATCCGTCATCGGTCGTACCAGTTTTTAACCTATCACGCTTCATGTATTCCCGCCACTGCGGAAACATGTCCATGTGTACTCGACCGTCTATAACCAATTTTGCGGGGTACTGAATGGATATTTTTGCTTCAGGCTGACTTTGTTTCAGGGCTTTCATTTCTGCGCGCAGGGTTTTCTGGCTTTAATGATTTCTTGCGGATAGTCCCTGCTGATCCCTTTGTTAGTACCTTGGAGCCTTGAGGCGTGTGACAGAATTAATTCGCAGTCTTGATAGTCCCTGAAGGCCGCAATCAAGGGTCGATGATGTATGATTTGTTTGGGCCTCGATTTACGCAAGTGACCAATACGATGGGCGCGTTGAATACATATCTCATCGGGGTCAAGCTGGAAGTTGTCCATTAAGAATTCCTTTATCACTGTACTACAGTCTTCGTTTAAAGACCCAGGAATGTTCCAGAAGATTAAATTATTTCGTCGGGAAGGCGTCCTTAAACATTACGAAAACTTGCCCATGCAATCAACAGAGATTTTTTGAGCTTTAAAAATTGAAAATTTTCAGCTGAAAAACAAAATCAATATTTTCTTATTTTTGCTCAACACATAGATTGTGGGTACACGTTAGAACCGCCTCGGCGAGGCGGTTCTAATGAGTACCCACAATCTATGTTTTGGAGCAAAAATAAGAAAAATAGGTATACCCCTGCATACCCCAGTTTTGCCGCATATAAAGGTGGGGTATAAGGAGGTATTTATTGCACGGGCATATTTTTCTGCTGAATACATGAATGCTTCTGGTTAAATGAAATTTTAAAACAGGGACATATATTATTGCTACAGAAAGAAAGATTTGTACGTAGTGAAATCAAACGAGCCACGTAATGAGAAAACCAACACTGTGATTTCCGAACAGGTCCGACACAAACCAAGTTTTACAAGGACATACGATGGCTGGAGGCTGGAAATTTTCGTTTTAGAAAGTAGAGGAATTGTACCATGCGTGTAGTGAAAACAAGGCGAAGCTCGCGCCTTTATTTTCGCCGATATGTAAAATGTTGGTTTTCTCAGTGGTGATGCGGCTCAAATTTACATAGAAGGCTATGGGCGCTTTGTCTTTTATTACGTCTGAAGGATGAACATTTGTCGCCAACATGACAGGCATGCACGAGCCGGGTATCGAACCCGCAGCCTTCTGATTACAAGGCGAATGCGTTATCTATTCGACTACCCCATCATCAAAGCTGATTTATAAGCAAAGTCTGAAGAATAACGAAAATTGTTGTACATAATTACATATCAATGCCTTTTTTTGTTGTTGTTGTTATGTCTGTTTGTTGTTGAATTTGTTTCCTTTTTTCACTGCATATTTAACATTACCTGTAATTTATGCTTGCCCACTACATAACCATGTGAGCCACCGCATCAGCAGGCCAGCAATCTGCATGTGCGCGGATCGGATGCGCAATAACTGCGCAGCTGAACGGCGCCCTTGTTTTGCCCCATGGATAGAACAATCCCTCTTCTTCATAAATCCGAAATTCCAAGCTTCTAGCCTTATTCCGTGCCAGTGCAGCCTAGTTTGTGTCGTACCTGGTCGAGAACGCATATTGTTGGTTTTCTCATGCGAAGTATATTAGTTTAAACATATTTTATTCAATTAGTACAACGCAAATATTACAAATACAATGTTGTGAACATGCAAAGGATTAGAACGAAAGCATAGATGCTTATATAGTTCTTTTCCAAATAGACCTGACTGTGTAATATATATGGCGGTAATATATCTACAAGCTTTAAGAGAAAAAAATTAAATATACAACGGAGTGATGAAATCAGACAAACATTGAGGATACGTATAACAGAAAATAACTAGGAACGAGAGAAATTCATGTAACTTGAAGTGGTACAATGTAGACATTATACGCAAAGGAGAAACAGCATGGTAATAATAAAATGTCTTTTCTTATGTTGCTCATGATAGGATGGGGGAAGGGGGAAGGTGCAGACTTACAGGAAAACTACACATGGTAGTTATTTAGTAAAACTTTACATATGGGTTAGTTTTTAAAATCGTTGCGTCGCTATAATATATTTGTGGACATGGTGAAATATGTTAACATTTATCTCATATGATAATGACAGGTCACCGTATAGCAGTAGGTCCAACGTGGGTACTCGGTAGAATCGTATCTCATTAAGAAGTATTGCACGCTGTTGGTGGTAGAACCTGCAGTGGAAAAAGTAATGCTGTGCATTTTCTATAGAACCACAGTTACAAAGTGGCGTGTCTGTGATATTACGCAGGAAAAGATCCAAGTTCAGAGAACTGCAACCTGTTCGTAAACGTGTATGGAGTATTTGCGCTTTTCTATTTCCGTGATAAAAATATTTTGGCACTCGTTTTTTGTCTTTCTTTAGAAGAAACTTGAATGAATTTAGTGTGTTAGCTCGTTTTGTTTCAGACGGTAAGTTATTCCAATTTCTTAGTGTTGAAGGTAAAAACGAATTATAATATTGTTTTGAATTAGCTCGTATGGTCTGAATATGATCTGAGTTGCGTAGATTATATCGAGATATTTCATTTACTTGCGGTGGTATCAAAGAGGATAAATATCTAGGTGTTAGGTGATTGTACATTTTAAAAAATAACGTTAATTTATGGTCGTCTCGTCGTTTTTGTAGTGATTCCCAGCAAATTTCTTTATTCAAGTTTTTGATGGAGACTAGTTTAGTAGCTCCAGTTGCTATTCTGGCAGCTTCATTCTGTATCTTGTCTAGTTCCTGTTTTTCTGCTTCTGTACAGTTATCCCAAATGTTATTTCCGTATTCCAACAAGGGTCTTATAAATGTTAAGTAAATTGTTTCAAGTGACTTTCTGTCAAGTTTGAATTTTAGTTTTCTCATAATATTTATACGTGACCACGCCTTGTCTTTTATATAGTTAATGTGTTGGTGCCAACTGCAGTCATCTGACAAATATATACCCAAATGTTTGTGAGAGTTTACTTCCTGGATTTGCACATGTTGCATGAAGAGTGGTGGGTGTAAAGTATCTAGTTTTCGTGAAAGTAGTAATGCATTTGTTTTAGATGGATTAAAGGTAACGAGCCACGTGGCAGCCCATCGAGTTATTTTATCCAAGTCCGAATTTAGGCAAGTAGCTGCATCATGGGGATTATTTACAATAATGAAGAGGCTGGTGTCGTCTGCAAATAAGCGAATATTTGAACCTATGTCGTTGACTATGTCGTTTATAAAGAGAAGAAAGAGTAAAGGCCCCAAGATAGATCCCTGGGGCACTCCTGCTCTGATATAGTTCCAGTTAGAAGATACCCCTGGTAGAACAACCCGTTGACGTCTGTCAGAAAGATAACTCTTAAACCAGTTTAGAACCTCTCCTGTGACACCAGCTGCTTCAAGTTTGTATAAGAGTCCTGCATGCCAGACACGGTCAAACGCTTTGCTGATGTCACAGAAGACAGCTCTAACCTCCTTACCAGAGTCTAACGCCTCACAAAAGGTGTGATACAAGTAGGTTAATTGGTTCACAGTTGAATCACCAGGGATAAATCCGGACTGAAAGGAAGACAGCATGTTATTACCTTGGAGATGTGTGTACAGGTGTTTAAATATAGTTTTTTCAAAGACTTTACTTTCAGAATTTAGTAGAGATATTGGCCTATAGTTAGATGCAGAAGAAAGATCTCCTTTTTTCGGAACAGGGCATACATTGGCTTCTTTGTATGTCGCCGGCATAATACCTGAGCGTAGGGATTGGTTGAACAGGGAACAAAGAGGTTGCGCTAGTTGCGATGAAAGTTCTTTCAGAATTCTGTTACTGAGACCGTTGGGACCAGACGCCTTTCCGACTTTAAGACCTTTTAGGACAGACTCAACTTCTAATGGAGTAAGAACGAGTGTACTTAGCTGCGATTGATACGCCGGAGGTGGGAGTGGTGGGAGGACGGCATTTTGCTCATTAAGAATGGTCTGGTTTTGAAAATGATTATTCAGGAGATTTGCTTTATCGTTGTCGTCAACATAGGTGTTCCCATTTGATTCGAGGGGTGGAATAGTAGTGTTTGTCTGGGGGGATATGAAAGACTTAAGAGTGGCCCACCAGTCTTTTTGGGAAAGGTTTTCAGATTTAAGTTTTGTTGTTATTTTATCATTGTGCTGCTGCTTACATTGTCTGGTCAGAGTAATTATTTCATTTCGTAGACGTTTAAATTTTGCCCAGTGATGCAATTGATTAGTATTTTTTGCTTTTCTGTACGCTCGTCTGCGTTTGCGTATTTGGCGCTTTAAAAATGAAGTTATCCATGGTGGATCAGAAGGCTTAACTGTAATGTGTTTATTAGGTATGCATTCAGACGCCATTGCTAAAACTGAGTTACTTATATTTGTGGCGTATGTGTCTAAATTGTCATCCCTTAACGAATCCCAATCTGTATTTTGCGCTTTATCACGTAAAACTTCATAATTTCCGATATCATAACTCCAGATATGTCTTTTAAAAGCTTTGAGTTTGGGTTTAGAAAATTTCAGAATGCCAAATACAGGGCAATGATATTTCACTTCTTGGTGTAGAAAGGGGTCAGCTACTCCGCTAAGCACTAGGTGATCTTTGTTTGTTACAAGGATTACATCAATCAAAGAAGACGAGGTTTCGTCAAAGTGTGTTGGCTGAGTGATAGCTTGAAAGAGCCTAAATTGAGTACATAATGCATCAATTTTCCGCCTTGTAGGAGGAGAATAGAAGTTAAGGTTGAGATCACCAGTTATTATAATTTCTGATAAACCCGTGTCGACTGCAAGTGCGATTGAGTCTTCGATGTCTCTTAGGACGCTGGCATATGAGCCCGGTGGCCTATAAAACACTGCGAACAAGATTCGTCTATTATTATTTGCAATTTCAATCCATATGCATTCGATTCCTTGAATCTCAAGATCATTTCTGCGTTTGTAATGGAGGCCTTGCTTGACGTAAATCATAACACCACCGTGACCGTCACTTATTCTATCTTTACGTTCTGGTCGGTGGAATGACTGGAAAAGTAAGTCGTCAGTCGAAATTGATTGGTTAAGCCACGTTTCACTGAAAGCCAAGATGTCGAATTCAAAAAGTTCAGTTTGTAGTATATCTAACTTATGTTGAATACTATTAACATTATAGTGAACGAATGACAGGTTATGATTAACTTGCAAAGAACCAATAATATCGGTAGAGATACTTGATGAGTTCGAACTATAACTTGTTGATGATGCAGAAGATATTGAGGAAGGGCCCGGGTTAGGATGTATATCACCTGAACATAATAAAAGTATGGAACACCAAGTAATTACATTTGCAGTGACTAGGATTCGAATATAAATAGAAGTTAGCCTAAGATTTGATATAACTACTTTACCAGGTTTTATATGTCTAAATTGACTGATCGGTTTGAGTTTCGATAATGAACTTTCTATCAACACATGTGAAATTATGAAGGTACCCACAACGTTACTATACAACGAAAAGAGAATAAGCAAATGTAGACTAATATTGTACTGACACACACGACGATATACTGGTATGATGGCTGGCTTCATTTTCCCAAAGTTTTTGTTATGTGATTTCATTGTAGAGTAGCAGAAAAAGCAAGACAGCCAACAAACCAGCAATTAAAAAGATGCATTTGTCCCATAGAAGAATGTAAACCTGCTGAAAGTATATTATACTAACATTGTATTCGCTTACCATATCTGCAAGAATTTATCCAAATTCTGTCGACAGAATAATCACTGACATTTTTATCCGGTCATAAATACACAATGTCACCTACAACAATTGACCGGCCGCATGGCAATGCAACATCCTCGTGCTAGCACGAGATTTTTTCTGTCTGACCTAGAAAGCAGTTATCTATGGTGTGCCAGCAGGGTCAAAAATATTTATTTATCGTCGGACGAAAAATAATATTCGTCGGACGAATAATAATTATCGTGGGACGAAAAATAATATTCGTCCGACGATAATTAAATATTCGTCCGACGATAATTAATATTCGTCCGACGATAAATAATATTCGTCCCACGAAAATTATTTTTCGTCCGACGAATATTATTTATCGTCCCACGATAAATAAACCCTTTTGACCCACCTGGAGCGGCTCCTATTATTAAGCGTAAGTCAGCGAGCTCATTTGCATCAACCAATCAAATTCGCTGCTACAAATTAATCCGCGTCCAGCCTAACCGCTTCGCCTATTTTCTATTTGCAGGTGTCAGTTACTAAAATCCGGGACTGTCATGCCCTAAGTTTACTTTCGTTAAATGTCGGTGGTAAAGTAAATAATGTCTAATGTTATCCTATTGTATTAAAAGTCATAGGTAAATGTATTGATCAGCCGATACTACCAGCATGCTTTCGTTCACGTTTTGTTGTTTTGACTATTTTAGTTGTACCAATACTATTTAAACTAGATGTTTTAGGTATTTTATGAAACGCGACCGGTGCGGACCCAGGTCAGGCGTACGTCTGACATGTGTCAACACCGCCTGCCCAAAATGCAAGTGATTTAACTAAGAAAAGCCTTACAAAATCACCGTATGATCTACGAAGGCTTATTTACCTTGAGATACCATGTCAGTATCATGTCTGTGCTTAAAATTACTTAAAATAGCAAGCAAGACTTGTATGACAGTACGTTCTCCCCACGAGTGCAAACATGATACTAGCAAGGTCCTGTATCGAACCATATAGTAGTTATGCCACCTTCGCTAACAATGATTTGTATATGAAATACCTCGTATGTTGTTAATTCAACAAAGAGAATAAAGTTTTGTCCGTCTGTCTGTCAGCAGACCGGTTGTTCAAATATGCTAAAACTTACACCTGATATCCAAAGACAACCCACGCGACTGTTGTTCAAAGTCAACGACCTTGTTAGTTAACGATTCGTCAAAATTTCAAACATGAATATTACAAATACACTGTTATTTTTGTTGATAAAATGTGAGAATCCTTTGCAATGCAATTACTGAAAGAAGTTGCGGTCTTGATGTTAAGCTAGCGGAGTTTTGAACAACTGGTCTAAGGTATTTACTATCAACCGTTATCACGTATATTTCATCTGTGTTGGTTGTTCTAGGTGGCGTTAGTTGTCTCCGGTGTGTATCATTTGAGCCGCAGCGTGAGAAAACGGGATTATTGCCTATGCGAAAACAAAGGCGCAGATCAGCTTCGCAGTAACTGCGAAGCTGATCAGCGCCTTTGTTTTCGCTACACGGATAGTACAAACCCTTTTCTTCTTAAATCCGGAATTGTTCTAGCTTGCTTCAGTGACTGTACAGGCCGGTTTGTGTTGGACCTGGTCGGAAACACCGAAGACCGGTTTTCTCGCGTCACGGCTCATTTTTCCTTGTATATAGGTCGACGAATTACATCACTGGAATGCGTTGACGTGAAGAACAAGAAAATAGTGATTGATGCGTGGTGTTTCCAGCTACCTAAGCCACACCCAGTGACAGATGGTTGTAATACGAAGCCTTGCCCACCCAGGTACGGTACAACCTGAGACGCGTCATGAGAAAACCAACAATGTGGCTGCCGAACAGGTCTGACACAACCCGAGCTGTACAAGCTCTGAAGATGGCTAGAGCCGGAGAGGCTGGAAATTTTGGATTTAGAAAGTAGAGGAATTGTACTATCCGTGTAGGGAAACCAAAAGCGCTGATCAGCTTCGCGAAGCTGATCTGCGCCTTTGTTTTCGCATACTGCAAAATGTTGGTTTTCTCATGACGCGGCTCATTTATTATAACTGAGGTCCACGCAAAAATATCGTGTTATATATTGAATCACGTTGTAACGAGGTCGGTTAAGTTTTTGAACAATAGCATAACCGTGTAATATTTAAAAGCGTGCTATAGTGAGGCGTGCTAATATGAGGTTGATTTGTTTGACTTGTGGTTGAGCGTTCCAGTCAACGGTTAACTTATGGCCATGTTGGGCCGTTGCCTCCAATTTATGTGATTTCAACCCAGCACCTGAATGTCATGACACCCAAAAAGGCTTATATGTATGGATGGCTTACCTTGAACCACATATCCCGGACAGGCTCAGACCTTATATAGGTCATGTACATCCCCTTCTATCAGTGTGTTTTAACTGTTTTGTACAATGTCGAAAACAGTCATATACGTGTATGAGCAGTTGGACAACAAAATTGTAATTCTAGCAAAAATCTGTTGTAGCTGGCAGGTTGGCGAGTACGGCGATTGCAGTATTCCCTGTGGTGGTGGCGTCCAAACAAGGTCCCTAGCCTGTGTTCAGCGAACTGTGTCGGGGAAGATTACCGCTGTCCCTTTCTTTAAGTGCCCGAACCCTGTACCACTGTCAGAGAGGGCGTGCAATCTTCAGTTCTGTCAGGCCGAATGGCGCACGAGTGACTGGGGAATGGTAATATCACGCACATTTCTTCTACGAAGTATCATTTCAGTATTTCACAGATAACACCAATGTACCAATAGGACAATTCGCTTTAGTTTTTCTTAATAGCATGTACAGGGCATGTTAATGACAGTCTGGTTCATCTGATATTAGTGACTTTCACCATATTTTCGAAGAAGCGATGATGTTTTAGGGGAAACAAAGATAGATTATCCAAATTCTTGATAAATATAATTAACATGAAACGAAATCTATATTTTACAGTACAGCTGCGTTCAGTTATTTATATACCCCTGCGATATTCATAAATAAATTGGCAACTCTTCTTGTTTTTGAACAATCGCCAGTGCAAGAGATTCACAACTGGATGAATTTATTTATATATTTTGTTAAGTATGAGTGTAAATATTTACTCTGTTCAGAAAAAAACTTCCAGATTTTGTGATGCTGCATGCCTAAATTGATAACAAAATATATGGAGACCAATTTTTTAACAAAAAATCGCTGATGTTTAAGTTTCAAAGATTCCACAAGGAACCATGGTTAATGGTTTGTAATTTTATTTGTAATTTATAAAACAATAATCATTTTTCTACTACGGCGAACAATTTGGTCACGTTGTCTTTATGAGCACTATTTACAAAGTTACACACTGATTTTCATTCAGTGTGCGTTTTAGAATTTCATGGTAAAGTGGTTGTTACAATATAAAACTAAGCATGTTAGTGTTATTTTGCAAGAAAACTAATATTCAACAAGGACGGTTGTTCGATGAAAGCTTTCTAGTGGGTTCCTTCTTGAGGCAAACATGTCTTAAAGCAATGTGGAGTCACCTCTGGCTTTATATTCTGCCAAAACGGTTGGAATTTCATCATATAGGTTCATGATTTGTTGCCTCAACACAGAATACCATATAGGAGTCTGGACCTTTCATAGAGAAGCTTTTCACTGTTGGCTATCACACAGCTCATTTTCATAATATCTAGAACCTGTTGTATGGGTTTAAGTCAAGGGAATCACCAGTGCATTCAAACACAGACGGTCCTCTCATATCAAGAATGTGTTTGGCGGTTTCAGAACTGATACAACGAACATTGCCTTGCATATATACTAATTGTTTTCGCATCCTTTATTTGCATGTGAATTTCCATGACTAAAAAACCCTATAGAAAAGGTTTGGAACATCAAGAATAGGAAATGTGAGTCATTGTCTAAACAATAAATTTAGCCCACTATGGTAATCTGTTCGGAGAACAAATCATGATACTTTATGATAAAATACCAATCCACGTTTTGGCAGAATACAAATCCAGAGGTGACTCCACAGTGCTTTAAGACATGCTTACCTCAAGAAGGGACCCGCATGAAATCTTTCTTCTTACAACCGTCCTGGTGGAATATTAGTTTTCTTGCAATATAACACTGGAATGCTTAGTTTTATAGTGTAACAACTGCTTTACCATGAAATTATAAAATACACATCGATGTAACTTTGTAAATAGTGCTCATAAAGAAACAAAATGTTCAGTCTTAGTACAAAAATGATTATTCTTTCATAAATTACAAATAAAATCACAAACCATTAACCATGATTCCTTGTGGAATCTTTTACACTCGAATATCAGCGAATTTTATATTAAAAGATGAACTCCCTTATTTTGTAATCAGTTTAGGCATACAGCATCACAAGATCTGGAAGTTTTATATAAAGAGTAAATATTTAAACTCATTCTTAACAAAATATAAAAAAAATCTTCCTGTTATTTATTTCTTGCCAGTGACAATTGTTCAAAAAGCAAGAAGAGTTGTCAATTTATTTCTGAATATCGCATGGATATGTTAATAACTGACCGCAGCTGTATATACATGTACTTAATTTTTTTTTTTTTTTTTTTTTTTTCGAATTTACAGCAAACATCATTGCGAAAACTTGCCCATGCTATATATAGAGATTTTTTTTCAACTGTAACAATAAAAATTTCATCAGAAAGTTTTTGATATTTTTAATTATGCTCTAAAAGTAGAGTGTGGGTCTGACGAGCACCCACAATCTATGTTTTGGATGAAAAATAAGAAAAATAGGTATACCCCTGAAAACCCCAGTTTTACTATATGCTTTCGCGATTTTTTCTCGTATTTCAGTGCAGCGTCACCTGTGGGAATGGTCAGGAAACGAGAGAAACATTTTGTGTAAAAACAGTCAAAACTGGTGTAACGGTAAATGTGTCCAATTCTGAGTGCATCGGACCGCGTCCTTCATCATCAAGAATGTGTCATTTAGGTGAATGTTACAAACTCATGGATTTACCAGAAATCAAATCTAGTCCTGGAAAATATATCCAAATTAAAAGAATGAAACGGGTAAATATTTATGTTGGTGAAAGTGCTATTTTGTTGCCAAATCAGTCAGTAAAAATTAAATGTCCTGTAAAAAATTTTCACCGGAAGTTAATATTCTGGAGTAAAGACCAAATTCTCATTCCATTGGTTGGCAGGATACGTGTTTCATCCAATGGTGCTTTAAGAATTTCACGTGCAAATCCAACCGTGGATGAGGGAACATTCACGTGCACAGCGGGGATGCTGCACGGGACAGTCAACATTACATTCCAATCCAAGCGCGCTGCCAAAAAGGAAGCTAGTGATATATTAAATACTATATTTAGAGAAAATTTCAATAAATCATTCATAGACCGTCCACAAGCAGATGGTGTTTTAAAGAAAATGGATACAAAATATTTTAGTGATAATTCTTTACAAACTAACCATAATTACGACTATACAGCACTTACAACATCAGACTGGAGCACGTGCTCAGTGACGTGTGGAAAAGGTACTCAGTCACGTGTTGTGACGTGTAATCACGTGACTGATAGGTTTATTCGTCTGCTACCAGAGGCGGCTTGTGTTAAAAAGGGACTCGTGGGGCCAGCAGCCGTTCAAGGGTGTGGACATCACAGTGTGTGTCCGTCTTGGAAAGCTGGTAACTGGACACAGGTGGGATGATAGATTTCTAAATTGTAGTCACACCGTATTTCACTCATTATTCGAGAGATCTATTTCAATCAGTAGTGTATTTTTGGTATGATCAGATCTGCATTAGATCATTTATAGAAGAAATTACAAAAAAATGCATGCAAATGTATCTATTTAGTTATAAAAAGATAAAAAACAAACAAACAAAAACATCGCAATAAGCTTTTGCAATTAAGAAAATTTTAGATTGAGCTTATTTAACCTGTTTACTACGAATCAACTCGTGAGTTTATTCTTCAGTGTTCCAAGCGGTACTGTCGACATGATGGTTACGCATTACAGAAAAGACCCGTGTTCTGCTCCTATCCTGATGGAACACGTACACAGTCTGAACACTGTGACTCAGAGTCTCGTCCTAAACACAGAAACCTGTGTAAAACCAGAGACTGTTCAGCAGTGTGGCTGCCATCTCGCTGGTCCGAGGTAGGTCATTTACACCCATGCAAATCACAGTATTTTTTCATCTGTGAAAAATGTTCCATTGAAAATTTTGATGTTTTCTTATTTCATGTTCAAAACATAGATTTTGGGTAAACGTTAGAACCACCTATACGAGGCGACTCTGACGGGTAACCACAATTAATATTTTGGATCAAAAGTTAAGAAAAATGGTATACCCATGTATTCCCCAGTTTTACTATGTAAAACTGGATTGTGAGGGGAACAATTCTCGGACATGTTATCCTGATGCAAACGTAGCATGACGAGTGCGGTGCCCGTGTGGGAGACCTATCTTTACCGAGTAATGTCCTTGGGCAAGATAGGCTACCTTAAGCTCCCCATAGAACTGTTGGGCTAAAGACGCTTTTACGTGAGGGCGTTTCGGAACCAGAATTTTATGGTGACTTGTTTTACAAATTTAAGAAACTTATAGGAAGGAATGATTTTTCTGTTTAGTTCAGAAAAATCATACCACGTTACAGACGTATAGGTTATAACTTTAATGTTATGCCGACAGTCTGCTTGCTTAGTTTTTAACCCAATCAGGAGTGATAGCTATGCTGCCGTCTTTAATTGCACGCCGTAGGGTCGGGCGTCAGATTCTATGATGGCCCCGACATAAAGCTATTCATTTTAGTTGATTTGGGCCGGAGCTTTTTGTCTGTTGCTTGGCCCACCGAGGTTCAACTGGTGTTTTTCTTTTGCTCCGGGTTTCAGTAATTATTTGGCGCCCAGGGATCTCCATCGTCGGGCAGCTTACTGAATCTGTTGAGTCATCGTTTTTGATTCATCAGGGTGGTTATCATGATTTATTTGTTTGTCATTGATGCATTGACTGTGCTAGCTTTAAGACAGTATGCAATCTTTGCATCCCTGCTTTCTTCAGGACCTCTGTGTCTGGAATCTTGTCTTGTCACTTGATTGTAACAGCTTTCTCAAACATCAGTCTGCACCTTAGTTTCTAGGGTTGAATATATTGCCATCAAAACGGTACCTGATTGGAAAACCAGTGTCACTGTCCTGAAAAGCATCCATGCGCATGGCAGAAAACACCATGCTGAACAGTGTTGGTGCCATAACACAGCCCTGTTAGACCTCATTCGTTACCTCAAAAGGTTCAGAGAACAAACCATCATTTCGCAATCGTGCCTGCATGCCATCATGAAATTGCCGCACCATTGATATGAATGTGGGTGGACAGCCAAACTTGGTCATGATTTTCCAGGGTCCATCACGACTAACTGTGTCAATAGCTTTGGTTAGATCGACAAACGTCATGTATAGAACTAAATTCTGTTCTTGGCATTTCCCCATAAGCTGTCTTGCTGTGAAGATCATGTCTATTGTCCCTCTGTCTTTTCTGAATCCACATTGGCTTTCTGGGATAAGTCTCTTCTGATCAAGATGAACATTCAGGCGGGATTTCCGGGATTTCCCTTCCGCTTGTATAGGTGGATTATGGCTGCATCCTTAAATTCTTGTGGGATAGCCTCCTTCCTCTCCACATACAGTGAAACAATTCTATCTGTGGAAGTCTGTCGATTGCTTCCCCATTGATGCTTGATGGTCGATTGAGCACACTATTGAAATGTTCTGCCCACCTTTCCAAGATAGCCTCTTTATCTGTGAGAAGATTGCTTCCATCTGCACTGAGCAATGTGGTGGCTCCAGAACTCTTTGGGCCATAAATGGGTTTCAGTGCATCATGAAATGTCATTTCAGTCCGCAAAAGACTGAATTTCTTCTGTTTTCTTCCTCAGCCAGGAATCTTGCATGACCCTAAGTTTAGTATGCAAAACCAGTCTTGATGTTTGCGAGATGTTTGTCCTAAAGTAGTAGGAGGTGAAGAATGAACTGTTTGAGAAATAAGATGATATGCACTGTAAAGTTGGATTATAGTGAGGAAGAGGTGCGCAGCGCCAACCTCATTCGCTCGTCCTCACCCAATTGTGCTTAGAGGCAAGACACAGGTTAAGATGTCTGGAGTTTAGTTTGGATGCAGTGGATGACCGTAACATCTTTATTGCCTTGTCACGCTCTGCATGTTCCACAACATGTTGCTGTATCACTTTCAGATGATTTCTTCCGCTCCGTCTACCGAAACAGTCTTTGCATACCTGGATAAGGCATATCCAGACACACAGGTTTTATTTTGGAATAACATTTTCCTAGATGGCCAAAGCTGAAGAGCTCTATTTACCCTTTCTTATGTTTTGTTTAGAGACTTGTAAACTCATATGAGAACTGTCGACTAAAACTAATGAGTTCCCCCTGCCCAGCTAGATTTTTGTGTAGAGAGTTAACTAGCAACTCCTAGATGGGTTTCGAGCCCCATCCGCAGCACATGACTACAGCGCATAAAACGAAATTGAGCGATTCCTGTCGAATAAGTCACTTAAAAAGTTGAATATAATTGTTACTTAAACTCAAGATTTTCAAGATTGTTCTCAAATTATAGTTAGTATATATTAAAATGTCACTATAAAATAGCGCAATCTTAGACCGAGGTGCACAAGGAGTGCAAATCAATGTGCACATCATGTTCAGATGTCGCTCTTACCAAAGTGCACTTGTCTCTCAAAGCATGTGCACAAGAAGTGCACTTCCTGTAACCTTAAGTTCTACCTCCACTGTAGTACTGATTACATGGTACAGTAGCAAATAATCTGGCCTGACAGAAGTTTAAATATGAGCCGTCTCGTGGGAAAACCAACAATGTGGTTTCCGAACAGGTCCGACACAAACGAGGCTGTACAGTCACAGAAGCAGGCTAGAAGCTTGAAATTTTGGAGTTAAGTAGAGGAGGATTTGTACTATCCGAGTAGCGAAAACAAAGGCGTTACCGCGAAGCTGATCTGCGCCTTTGTTTTCGCCTAATAGTATGCAGATTGTTGGTTTTCCCATGAGGCGGCTCATATAAGTTTACTTTTTTAAATATAAGTAAACTAGCATCACAGAAATGTATAATTATAATTTTGCAGTGCGAACCCGCATGCGGAGCTGTCGGTAAAAAGATGCGGACGCTCACCTGTGTCTGGTCTGCCACACAGCGACCGGCTTATGATAGGTGTCGAGGTAAACCCAGACCAGAAGTCTCAAAAACATGTAAACCACAACAATGTACCACAGGTAGGTACAGGTATTTTACTGCACACCTGGAGCTAGGCATCTTTAAAACTCGTTTCAACCATAGGCAAACAGTGCAGCCCCAGTTGTGATGCCGCAGAACGCGGCGTCCCGTCTGGGGCTATTCTGTTTGTTTAGAGGAATTTTATCCAAAAAAAAAAAAATGGAATAAAAATTCAAAATCACTCCTGCAGTGCCCCTAAAATGACAGTGGGCTCAATAAAAATATAATGATGGGAAAGTCCATTGTCATGTATGGATTAAACTGAAGTCATCTTCAATAAGTCGTGGCAACATTTTGATATCATTTTGGGTTTTCTTTAAAATGTAAATATTTAACCAACATTGATTTTTGTTCCGATTTTGGTAAGACGATTAAATAAATGAATTGCTGATTTTAGACTGTCGATCAATAAATCAAATTTTTTTAAAATGAAAATTCAACATAAAATACTGACAAATGAACTTTTACTTTTAGATTACAGAACGAACTGATCTTTAACTATGAAATTTTACAAGTTACAAAATGAATTCACAATAATTTATTTTTATTGTAGGGAGTTGCGAGGACAGATCTCGTTACTGTAGTTTGGCAGGCTACCTCAGAATGTGTAGATATCACAAGTTTAGGGAACGGTGCTGCCAAACATGTTTAAATGCAAATCTCTTGACTTGACGATGGTCGGGGGTCCAACTCGCGCCACCAGCATATTGAAGTGCTCTGATTCCAGATACTTGATGATTGGAAATTGTTGTTATTCGGGATGCCTTACACATGAAAGTGCCACGTTTTGGTCTCCAAAGGAGATGAAAAAGTTTTCTTAAACCCATAACAACCGAGACAACATTAGGGTGTTTAAGACACCCACGGTATCATGAAGGCTTATTAGCTTCCCTGAGCCAAATGCTCATAGGTCAGCTTGCAGGCATCGTCACAATGTTTAGACATATCCTCTGAAACCACTTGGCCATTCAAGGCCAAACTTCATGTGAAGAATTCTTCGGAAGGGAGAACAAACGTTTATATAAATGCTTCAGGTCGCATGACCAAGATGGTCGCCAGGGCTAAACAGAACTATGACCCCAGGGGTTCTTCTGCCCCTGCCTGCACTGGGGCTATATAGAATAACATTAAAACATGTTGGTAGTGTTTAGCAGACCTCAGGTGATCGTTTACATGAGCGGATCCAGAGGGGGGGGGGGGGCAGGGGGCGCCCCCCCCCAGAATTGCCAGATTATTAATTTTTGCCATGTTGAAATTTTCCGTCAGACCCCTTCTGGGAATTTGGACCCCCCCCCCCCCCCCCTTGAGAAAATTTTCTGGATCCGCGCATGGTTTATAGGACCATTGGTCCTCTGGTTGTCAGGTCGTAGACCGCAATTGAGCCTTCCCATCAGAAAACCAACAGGTCAGAGAGACAAATCGGTCTGTACAGTTATAAACACAGGCTAGAAGCTTGAAATTCAGGTTCAAGAGAAAAGGGGTAGTTCTATCTTTGTAGTAAAAACAAAGACTCTGATCAGCTGTGCAATGGATTCACAGCCTATCTGTGCCTTTGTTTTCGCCAATGCATGTTGTTGGTATTCTTATCTGCTGGGTAAATCTTCAAAGATCATCTTTTGTAAATGCGCTTGACTAATGAAAATCAAATGGAAAATTAGCAAAACTTCCCTCAGGGTCACCAATGAGAAGTTATTAACGGAAATTGCAGTATAACCAACCTCCTCCTTTCTCAGTAATAGATTGCAGCTTTTTAGATTATTTGATTATTTTAACATGCTATCTTTATTCATATATAATTATACCAACTACTACCAAAGCTTTTGATTGTTTAAACCGCTGTCACACTATCGCGTATCGACTCACGTATCTACGGCGTATCAAGATACAAAAGGTACGTCACGCGTACGTCGTACATACGTGAGCATACGTAGCTCATACTCCTCGATACGTAGCTCATACTCCTCATACGCCGAGGTGCTACGTTTTTTTATGTGTGCACTTAAAAATTCGTAGCACGTACGTGGCAGGCCCGATACGCCGTACATACATAAGTCACACATACGTGGTACATACGAAAGCAACGTGGCAGGTACGCCGTAGATACATAGCTCATACTCATCATACGCCACACGTACGTCGCGGTTATCATGCCACGTAACCGTGACGTATGTACAGCATACCTTTCGTATCTGCTACGTATGTGTGGCGTATCATCGACTCTCTTTTCGTATCTACGGCGTATCAGCAACATACTTGTCGCGTATCTCGCGTATCAATGGCGTATGTGCTACGTACGTTTCGCTGCTGTGGAGTATGTGTGACGTATTAGGAGTATTAGGAATATTTTGTGGCGTTCCCAGAGAATCTTAATGCTTCTATATACATGTTTTAGTTTTTCCGAAGTCATGTATCAGATGTTTCTCACGGTTCGGGGTGCCGTGGGCTACGCTCGGTGTAGCCTCTGTCTATGTTCATGTCGTCTTATGACCAGGATGGGGGACTTGGAGATGTTCCCCCGCCACCACCACCACCAAAACCTCGTTTTTTTTTTCTTCGGTGTTAATCTAGATTTTCTAGATTTCTCCGGTGGCATCTTCGACCTCTGATAATTGATAACTGTAATGTGCGAATTGCATGAACAAAGTGAACACAGCCGTTTGTTCTCATATGTATTAAAAAGCAATTGGTACAGAACAGATACGCCGAAGATTAGAATGGAACGCAGTACATACGCCGTAGATACGTCACGCGTACACTTCATACGTCATACATACGTCACACGTACGTAGCACATACGCCTTGATACGCCGTACATACGAAAGTGAAATTCCATACGAATACAGATACGTCACGGATACGCCACGGGAACGTAGTAGGAACGTCACACGTATGTGGTACATACGTCGCTCGAGCAAAATACGGCTCAGACCTCGGCGCATGCGCGGATCCAGAAATTTTCATGAGAGGGGGTCCAACGAAAATGGTAATTTTTGGTCACAGGCGAGGGGGGGTCCAACCCCCCAAAAATCCCGAAATTACCTTTTTTTAGGTAAAATTTTCAAATTCCAGGGGGGGGGGGGGTCCGGACCCCCGGTCCCCCCCTCTGGATCCGCGCATGTCGGCGTATCGAAATTTTCATAGATACGTGAGCGATACGCCGCTGATACGTGAATGTGTGACAGAGCTATTAATGTCAGCTTTTTAGATTTAGAAAATTTGATTGTTTTCATAGGAATTATGCTGTGTTATTTAAATGCATACATAATAAGACCAACTTTACTACTTTACAACTATTCTACCAAAGCTTTTGATGGTTTAATGTCAATTTTTAAATGTTATTTGTTGTTAAACAGTATTTGGACAGTTTGAATCAAATGTTATGTTTTTGATGTATGACTTTTTGTAAAATTGCTTTTTATTGGTGATAAAATTTGAGCCACTTCATGAGAAAACCGTACTTTTGCCTAAGGCGCAGATCAGCTGTGCAGTGTAACTGTATCAGTGCCTTTGTATTCGCTACTCGGATAGTACAAATCCTCTTCTATTTAAATCCGAAATTTTAAGCTTCTTGCTTGCTTCTGTGGCTGCACAAGCCAGTTTTTGTCATATCTTGGCGGAAATCCCGAAAACCGATTTTCTCGCGTCGCGGCTCGTATATGTCTATAAAACATAATTTTATGTGCTTTTCGTTCTTATGTAAAAGAAGATTGAAATTTAAAATAAAAGTCACATATAAAAGACATATATAAATTAAGAAGCCCAGATCAAAACAAAGACCATGACCTGCGTTCGTGAGTAGTATTGACTATTACTTACATTATAGTGCAGATACTTATCACTTTTCCGCGTTACGAAGTTTAGCGGAAAAGTTATGTCTTTGAGAAGTGTATATACGGTAAAAGTTGTTTGTCGTCGTTGTGGAATGTATCACATAGAGATGACCAATCAGGTGTCTCGCAGAGGCGAGCCTCGTGGTATGATAAGAGTAGCGCATCAGTTCTAGCAAAGCACTCGAAGTGTTAACACGTACTTCAAGTTTCAGTCAATTATGATGAAAAACTTTATATCTTAAGTATTATTATTCAAGCAAGGTCAGGCGTCATGTTTACGCACTTCTTTCTCACATTTGCAATCATATTCGTGTCTCAAAAATAAAGGGTCCATAGCTACAGTGCTCTGCTACCGGCCAAATAGATTATATTTGTTGCTTTTTCATTTATTCAATGTATATCACATTTCGAACTTTGCTAAGAAGGGGCCAGTGGTTCTCGTACATGTATAGAAGCGGAGCAAAGACTTTGACAGTACCGCTGGACCTCATGTGATGAAGTTTTGTAAACACTAGAAAAGGGGCGCCTATTTGTTTTACACATTTTTCCAGTGCCTTGTGAAGCACGTGGTAATAAATTGTTTACCATCATGAGTTGACCATCATTGAGTCGCATTACTGAAAACATAGTCATTTAAGCAGTCTGTTCAATAAATGCATATCTATGTCAGAGGTTAACCGGCATGGTCAAAGTAGTTGCACTATACTATCGTAACACCAGGCAATGACCAAGATCAACCAATGTCTCATAAGAATGTTCAGACATTTGCGCGATATTTCAATTTTGAAGGAGCTCAATGTAGTGCTGTGTGTGATAAATTTTCGAAAACATTTGAGCCGTCTCATGGGAAAACCAACAATCTGCATAGGCAAAAACAAAGACGCATATCAGCTTCGCGGTAACCGCAAAGCTGATCAGCGCCGTTGTTTTCGCTACTCGGATAGTACAATTCTACTTAAATTCGAAATTCCGAGCTTCTAGCTCTTTTCTGTGCTTGTACAGGCCGGTTCGTGTAGGACCGTTGTTGGTTTTCCCACGAGACGGCTCATTTATTTGTGCCCCATTTAACAAACTGTATATGAGATTCCGCACACCTCGATTTTTGCGTTGCTTCTGCTTTGACCAGTTGCAAAAGCATCTAAATAAAACCTGTATCCATTCTAATCAGCGCACATGACAATAATAAGCCACATTCAGTACGTTTTGTTTTCGAGTTTTCATGAGCTTTTATCACACACACACACACACACACACACACACACACACACACACTTTTGCCAGAAAAAAAAACAACAACAATGAAAATGTATATTTCAACTTCCTACCCATAAACTTTAGCTAGCCAGGCTGTGCGCTAATGAGAACAAATAAATATGGCATCTTTTCATTTTGCAACTATCTCACGAATTCTGTTGAGATGGAAGTCTACTTATCCATATGGAAAACTGTTGGCATGTCTGGCATCTTAAAGGTTGCGAAATGTCCAAATGTAATGTTAAAATGTTTTGTAAAGTCTAAAGTTTGGTGAACGGAAAAAGTGACAGGAAAATAGTCAAGGAAAAAAAGTCACTGGAAAAAAGTCACAAAAATAAAAGACCTTAAGAGAACGCATATAATGTCTGTACATAAATCAAGTAAGACAATGCTTTTCGTATTAAAAGCTGTAATCAAGAATTGTCATAATCAGACTGTCACCAAACCTGTCCTTAAAATGGGAAAATTGAGCCACCGCATCAGAAAATCAACAATGTGCACATGCGAAAACAAAGGCACAGACCAGCTTCGCGGTAACCGCGAAGCTGATCAGCGCCTTTGTTATCGCTACACAAGGCTCCTTAAAAATTCTTTAAATCCGAAATTTGGAGCTTCTAGCCTGCTTCTGTGACTGTACAGGCCGGCCTTTTGTGTCGGACCTGGTTGGAACTGAAATTGTTGGTTTTCTCATGGGAAGGTTCAACTGCAACATAGAATGGACGAGATCCATAGAATGGACGAGATCCAGCATACCTTATATGAGGGCCATAAGGGTTCAGAGGTAGAGTTTCTGACCACGAAACCAGAGAATGGGAGCTTTGAATCGTACCATGGCCATGTAGTATCCCTGAGCAAGCCTCATTTGAGTACCCAAAGAACTGGTTGAGTACCCAGGAAGCGTGAACTCAGTCTCAGCTTGACTGAACATTGTTAATAGTGACGTAACACGCTTAAACAACTAAAACAAGAATAATATATTTATTATAAAATAAATAAATATATTAATAATAAAAATGATAATGACCACAGAAGTAGTGAAAAACTGTGATACTTTTCTGTGATTTTTACTGTGACTTTTTTCCTACCCAAATCTGTGACTTTTTTCCGGTGACTTTTTTCCGGTGACTTTTTCCGACATTCGTTTTGTAATTGTACCTTAAATCATGAAAAACTTGAACAATCAAGGATTGCCAAATGAATTGTTCTTTTACAAAATTCTACAGTGTATTAAAGAAGATGTCCATCCGATTTTATTAAAAACGTCCCGTCGATGAATACTGCCAAGGTGTCGTACGTTTAGAGCAGTACGATACTTTGTTGTAGTTTAATGTAGGAATTAAAAAGCGTAATTCAAGGACCTTTTCTGCTCAATTCTGTAATACTCCCAGATATTGAAGACTGCGTTTTCAAAAGTTTTCATCAGAATAATGATGGCACAAATACAGAAGTTCTCAGAAGCTAAAATATAATCCTCTTCAGTTTCAAACGCCTTGAAGAACGAAAACGCAGCCTCTTCAAAGAGCGATAACTCCATCATGGCATATCCCAGCAGGGAGTGCAGTAACGGTATGTCGTAATCAGTGACGTCATCCATCAGACCAATCAGATTGGTTTCAGCTTCCTCATTTTGACCAATCGCTTTGTAGCAAAGGATTAACAAGTACCTCGCGAGACACGCCGAGGGGAGGCAAATCTCTTCTTGTGTGTCTACCTCGTCCTGTAGAAGATCTGGCAGAGTTATCTTCTCTAGGCCTGTGTAAACAATGTCACACATTTGCATGTGGTCCTCAAACTGCAATGCATCGTTAAGATCATTTATAGCCTCTTCATAATGCCCTTGGCTATACAGGAAGTTAGCATATTTCACACAAACACTATCATCCGTGTCCAGTTTCAACGCTTCTTTAAAATACTGGTCTGCCATTTGGATCATGTGAAGTTCCTGCTCTATTTCATCAGATAAACACGCCTTTACGTAACAAATTGCCGCGAGGTTTCCAAGCGTTGGACACATGTCGGGACCGAGTTCTCCTTCGTGTATTTCTCTGAATACCTCAAGACATTCCTTGTAAGATTCAATAGCTTTATCCACATCGCCAGCCAATGAATGCATCTCACCTAGCTGGTTCAACGTATTGATAAGGTCCTCTTTTATATCCTCTCCAAGAACTTCTTGTATATCGTGAGCTTGCTCCAGGTAGTGTACGGCGTTTTGGTACTGCTGCATGCTAAGATGGGCCTCCGCTGACTTGCTGACGAGACGGTTGTGTATCGCCATCTCGTCTGTAGCCAAGTTCGGATCAAATACCTCATCAAAGGAAATTGTACTTTCACATTCACCGTATTCTAATGCCTCGTTATAAAATGTAAGAGCCGTTTTGTAGTCATACTGTGCGAAGTAAGAATCCCCTAGAATCTGTAACACTCTCATGAACTGCCGCCTCTCGCGAGATTTCGATGACTTCATGAGAGAACGAGCGGTTGTCAGATACTTGATGGATTTTTGATATAGGCTGAGGATGTTGTAGGAATTGCCCATCACGTATAATGTCTGGCACACCAACCAAAATTTCTGTTTGTTCAGTCTGGTTAACTCTTCGCCATAAATATCACAATACGTTTCGAAAGACTGGTAACACATTGACACACATTTGTGGTAGTTTTTCATTTTATAATACGTAATTCCACAAAGGGATTGTAGCATTCCGTTCAAAAATGTCCTACGGAAGCCGTATGCACATTTGACCATGTGTAAAGCAGTTTCGAAAACGGATGCCGCTCTGGGGTACACATGTAACATAAAGCTTGATACCCCAAGCATACATAAAACATGAGCATTTTCCATCAGTGAGTCCTTTCCGAAAATATTGCACGCACGAAACATTCCCAGCGCTCTCTCGTAGCAATCTAGAGCCCTGTCATAATCATTCTGCATGAAAAAGCAGTCACCCAATCGCATTATTGCTTTGGCAAACATTTCATTTTGGCGTTCATCAGCAGCATACGTGTCTAGCAGAGATATAGCTTCAGAATAACACATGACAGCTTCCTCAACATTCCTCTCTTCGTCATTGGAACGTAAAGATGACGTCATTACTGACGTACTACCACAACTGGAAGTTGACGTAGATTGGGGATCACCGGAATCTTTTTCGAAAAAGTCACAAATCGCTATGATCACGTCTTCAAACACACTGTCCTCGTGGTTCTTTCCCACGATATAACCATTACCAAGCTCAATGAGTGCAATGGCAATTTCAAAATTGGCTTCTTCGTCCTGGAGGTCCCTATAGGTCTGTAAAGCTTTATTTAGCAGTGCTAGACCAGAGGAAGACTTTCCCAGCTTTGACTTTACAGTTCCGAGATTTTTCATGATTCTTGCACTGAACTTTAACATACCAGCCGTGCCATCTTGTATTGTGTCAATAATGTCTAGAATCTTATCATATACTGCTTCCGCCTTTTTGTATTCTTCTTCTTGGACAAGTTTGTCCGCTAGGCGGCAGAATGATCGCGACAACGTTAAACTGATACTGTGTTCATGTAAAGGTGAAATCATGTCTCTCAGAGCTATTCTTGTATGTTTCTCTTGCTGACGGACGTCCTCTGTTTCTTTATTTGTTGTTTCAGTGTTTTCGTCATCCTTTTCTCCTTGTCCCTCTGTGCTTTCACCGGATACCTGGACAACAGTTTGAAAGTCACAGTTCTGTCGCTTGTCCAGGAAGAATTCCCAGCTTTCTTTGCCAGAATCAACAGAAGCAAGTTCGAAAGCTAGAGAGAAGTCTTTGACAGGAGATTCCTCATCCACTACTTCTTCACTTAGTTCGTCAATACCTTAAATCAGAACCAGAACATAAATATTTACATCAGATAATAAATTACATGCATTGGCATATATGACAATGATCATCGCAATGGCATCATATATAAAACAAAACTGAAATAGCAGTTACATTTATCTAGTAATATAAGACAAGGCAAGCCTATCGTAAAACGGAATCCATCAGGAAAACATGTTCGTGAAATGTATACCCCCTCATATCCCATTTTTATAAAGTAAAATTGGGATATACAGGGGTAACTTTATTTTCTTATTTTTGCTTCAAAACATAGATTGTGGGTACTCGTTAGAACCGCCTCAGTGAGGCGGTTCTAACGAGTACCCACAATCTATGTTTTGACCAAAATATTAAAAATATCAAAGTTTTTCTAATGAAATTCATATTTTTTTTTTCAACTGGAAAAAATATCTGTGTAGATCTATATTGCATGGGCAAGTTTTTGTAATGAATGGCATCATCAGTGAGGTGGCACCTGCGGTCCACCGGGCAGTTGTGCAGTCTGTTCACTAGGGCTGAAGGAGGCTAGTCTAATGAAAATTTCACAGCAAAAGAAGCCACCCCATTATCAGTAACTAACATACATTGTTAATGTCATAATGTACATGTAGGTCTAGTGCTGTATCCGTGAAAATGTTTTTGTTTATTACTGAGGTCACTCTAAAAACAATTTCATTGGAAGTCTGGGGTATTGGATTTTCTTGATTCAGATCCCCTCGAAACTGACATTGTAACTGTTCTACGTAAAACAACAGAACAGGAAAGAACAACTATATTACCTGAACTTAATATATGAAGATGCACATAAAAGGCGCAAACAACATAAAGTCGGACACAGAAACATAAAACAGAAGCACCGCCTAAAACTTAAATTGAAACAAAATCTATGCTCAAGCAGCAAGCATTTAATGTCTATAAATTACATGTAGTTAATCACAGATTAAGCTCACCTGAGCCGAATGTTCACATGGTGGGCTTATATGAGGGACTCGAGTCGTCGTCAGTACGTCCATGCGTACTTGCATCTGTTCACACTTTCAATTATGAATATCTCGAATTGTAATTAAATTTTACATGAAGCACCACTGGGGTGGGGTATTGCCTTCATTGGGTTTTGAATCAGTTCGAATGAGAACTTCCATGACAACAGATAGCTCCCATAGGGTTATAATGGGGCTAATGTTGTGGCAACTCTAGCGATTTCATCTTTATTTTCGGTAATATATCGCGGAGGAGTTCGAAAGAAATATACATTGTTGTGGCAATTCTAGCGACTTCAATTTCGATCAATTTTGTGAAATATTTTACATATTCTGTCATGTGCAGCACACATTTTTGGTTGTATATTACTGTAAAAACTTTCACATGTCTTCATAGGGTCGCTGAGAACACTTCGGAAACTTAAAAGTTCCGAAGTGTTCTAACTGTTAAAAATGTTTCAAGGGAAGAAAATATTGCTAAGTAGTGAGTCAGTAGTGATTATAATACGCCGCATATGATAGGATATATTATGTAAAACATTTTTCTTTAATATGGAAACAGCAACGCGTGTTTTCCGAAATGTGCCGTACGAACGCGCTCTCTGTCGTATACAAAGAAAAACCAGAGGACCAATGGTCCTGTAAACGCTCACCTGAGACCTATTTATCACTTTTTCCCATGTAAAAGCCTATGTTTCCAAAATTGACCATGCCGTGTCATCCTAGGGTCATCATTTGAAGAAACTATGATGGGCTGGAGTCCCAAATGCTACATACAAAGTTTCGTGAAAATAAGCCTGCCTGTTCTGGAGAAGAAGATTTTTGAGTGTTTTTTACCATATATGGGCGTGGCGGCCATCTTGGTCATGTGACCCTAATTTCGCGATCAAACTTTAAATGCCACTATCCATGGAGGCTCCACATAAAATTTCAACTTGATCCGCCAAGCGGTTTCAGAGAAGAAGATCTTTGAAATTGTGGACGACGACAGACGGACGGGCTACGACTTTGACCTAAATTAATCACATACCTTCATCTACTCCATTAGTTGTTTGCATCTACCACTTTTCAGGTCTCAAGCTGCAATCGTTTTCAAAAAATCCATAGTTTTCACTTTTTCCCATGTAAAAGCCTATGTTTACAAAATTGACCTTGCCGTAAAATAGGTCAAGGTCATACTAGGGTCATCATTTTATCAAACTATGATGGGCTGTAGTCCCAAATGCTACATACCAAGTTTCATGAAAATCGGCCTTCCAGTTCATGAGAAGAAGATTTTGAGTGGTTTTTACCATATATGGGCGTGGCGGCCATCTTGGTCATGTGACCTGGATTTCGCGATCAAACTCTCGTTCCCCCTACCCATGGATGCTCAACATAAAATTTCACTTTGATTGGCCGAGCCGTTTCAGAGGAGAAGATCTTTGAAAAGTGCGTATGGACTACAGACCAGCCAAGGTCAAGAGATGACCTTGACCTAAATTAATCATATACCTTCATCTACTCCATTAGTTGTTTTCATGTACCACTTTTCAGGCCTCAGGCTGCAATAGTTTTCAAAAAATCAATAGTTTTCACTTTTTCCTATGTAAAAGCCTATGTTTCCAAATTTGACCTTGCCGTAAAATATGTCAAGGTCAATCCAGGGTCATCATTTTAGCAAATTATGATGGGATGGAGTCCCAGATGCTACATACCAAGTTTCGTGGAAATCGGCCCACCGCTTCTGGAGAAGAAGATTTTTGAAGGGTTTTTACCATATATGGGCGCGGCGGCCATCTTGGTCATGTGACCAAAATATCGCGAACAAAATTTCAATGACACTACCCAAAGAGGCTACACATAAAATTTCAACTTGATCGGCCAAGCGGTTTCAGAGAAGAAGATCTTTGAAATTGTGGACGACGACGACAGACGACGACGGACGGACGGACGCCGGATCATGGGTATACTATAAGCTCACCAGTGAGCCTTCGGCTCAGGTGAGCTAACAAACAGAAATGCTTAGTGTTGTGGCAGCTTTAGTGGCTTCATTTTGATTCTAATCTCTTCATTCTTGGCAGTAACAAGGACAATCATAATATTTCGCACCAGTTCTAATTTCGGCCAGATTCGACTGTTAGCTGTCCTTGAGAATCTGAAAAAATCCCCATAGTGGTAGAATCATCATAGGAAAATGTTTCTACTATACTTGTTGTAACTTGTTTGTTCTCGGGTGAGCGATCGTTGCCTTTTGGGATACTTTTTGGAACAAAATATACTCATCAAAATAAGTCGAATAGTATTTAACACACTGGTAAATGTAAACGAACCGGAGGCTAATGCAACGACGTGGTGGTGGCAAAATTCCGCACAGGAGTAGGCACAAAATGGCGGAAAAGGTAAACAATTTGTGTTCCTCTTTTCTTTTTGATTTCTATATAAGCTGTGTTCTGTTTTATTTGTGATGACATAGGGCGAAAAGTACCTCGGTAACATCGCAGTTTATGGTTCTGTCATGCAAATGGTGATTTATTTAATGGTTTAGCCTGCAAATCGCGCACAGTTCTGGACATTGACTCTGTCATGGGCTTTTTTCCAATGAAACTGTCCTAAATTGAGACAAATATGCATGTCGCAGCATATTAATTGTTGCAAAGCCGTAAAATAACATTAAAAACACGATCACCATGCCCAGGTTTTTTCTTGGTGTCACGGGAAAGGTTTTATTGATGATTTTTATTACACCGCACTGAGAGCATTTTTTGAAGGCTTGACACAACGCACCGATGGTGGCACTAAATCTTGATCAAGCGTCGGATTGGATTTTGCTTACAGCATAAGCTACCTTTCCAGGGGCGGACCCAGGATTTCTGGAAGGGGGGCTCAAATTCATCAAGAGGGGGTTCGTTTTCAACATTTTACCTGATTGTTCGTAAATTTTCCCATGTTATATTTCAGATGTTCCCATGCCATCTGTGCGATCGGGATTATTGTTGGCGATCGAGCCTAGAAAAAAAAGCATTTGAGAGCATACCATGGGGAGCCACAGTTTTCACGCCCGTTATGTCCAAGGATTTTTCGTTATAAAGCTTCCTTCGAGTAGCATTCCTTCGAGCAGCATTCCTTCAGCTAGCACAACCCGGGGTTCCAAAAGTTTATGTGCGATTTGTGTGGCAAAAACTATCTGACAAAATGGGGACTTACCAGGCACGCACGAATACACAGTGACCCAAACAACAACAGCAAATCAGTACTATGCAAAACGTGCGGAAAATCATATACCAGGAATGATCTCTTACAGGCACACGAACGGACTCACATACCAAAAACAAAATGCCATGCGTGTGACAAAGAAGTATTTCATATTAAGGAACACTCAAAATGCTGTCCATCTTTAAAAAAGAAGCAGCATTATGTGTGCAACATTTGCACAAAAAAGTTCAAAGAAAGAAGGTACCTTAATGAACACAAGAAAAGTAAACACACTCCAACGGAGCCATATCATTGCTAGAATTGCGTCGCCACCTTTAACTACCGCGCCTCTCTTTCAAATCATCGAAAAATATGCAGAAAGTGACAATGCTTGTCTTAACTAAGTTGTACTCGTGTACGTAGAGTGTTGACGGTATCAGTTTGCTGTTGTTGTTTGGGTCACTGTGTATTTGTGCGTGCCTGGTAAGTCCCCATTTTGTCAGATAGTTTTTGCCACACAAATCGCACATAAACTTTTGGAACCCTGGGTTGTGCTTGCTGAAGGAATGCTGTTCTAAGGAAGCTTTATGTCGGAAAATCCTTGGACATAACGGGCATGAAAACTGTGGCTCCCCATGGTATGCTCTCAAATGCTTTTCTAAGCTCGATCGCCAACAATAATCCCGATCGCACAGATGGCATGGGAACATCTGAAATATAACATGGGAAAATTTACGAACAATCAGGTAAAATGTTGAAAACGAACCCCCTCTTGATGAATTTGAACCCCCCCTTGGAAAGGTAGCTTATGCTGTAAGCAAAATCCAATCCGACGCTTGTTCAAGATTTAGTGCCACCATCGGTGCGTTGTGTCAAGGCTTCAAAAAATGCTCTCAGTGCGGTGTAATAAAAGATCATCAATAAAACCTTTCTCGTGACACCAAGAAAAAAAACTGGGCATGGTAATCGTGTTTTAATGTTATTTTACGGCTTCGCAACAATTAATATGCTACGACATGCATATTTGTCTCAATTTAGGACAGTTTCATTGGAAAAAAGCCCATGACAGAGTCAATGTCCAGAACTGTGCGCGATTTGCAGGCTAAACTATTAAATAAATCACCATTTGCATGACAGAACCATAAACTGCGATGTTACCGAGGTACTTTTCGCCCTATGTCATCACAAATAAAACAGAACAATGCTTATATAGAAATAAAAAAGAAAATAGGAACACAAATTGCTCACCATTTCCGCCATTTTATGCCTACTCCTGTGCGGAATTTTGCCACCACCACGTCGTTGCATTAACCTCCGGTTCGTTTACATTTACCAGTGTGTTTAAGGGCGAGAGAAATTCTAAACATGAAAACTCGGCAAAAAGTTTTTCTAGAATCAATCTTTACACCCCCTCTCCGAGTTCTTAAAGGCAAACAGCCCTAATAACCAAACGAGTGGCATTTGGCATTAAGCTGGAGGAAACAAATAGCAGGAGGAAAGGGTGCTAGACAAGGCAATTATTTACAGACATACTTCATGCAGCCGCCAACCTGATATTTGCTTCGCCGTATTATTATTACCCTGTAGATCGCCATTGTCCCAGTCCAGTGACCCTTGTGACCCCTGGCTCACAACACTAGCTGTGTCGTCATCATCGTCTGCTTTGCTGGCATTTGACTTGAGAATTTTCTCCGTGCACTCCTTCGAATCTTTTGTTTGAAGTCTGTCCTTACAGTAGTGTTGAAATTTCGCTAGCCAGTCCACCGCCATGTTGGAATCGTCTGCGCTTTGTTTTTGAAGTCCTTGATCCGTAACGCGATAGCGCATGCCCGGTATGACGAGGTACTGGGGCATGTTGGTACTCAGTGGAAATAAGTTTGTCTTTCTACTTGAATGAATCGGCGTATTTGGAAGCGAAAAGGACTGAAACGGATCGAAGAAGTTTGCGTTGTGTTTCAATGAATTGTAAAGCGCCCTAACGAAAGCGTCTTCTAGCGGACGACATTTTAACTCCGAGGCATTCTTGTGTTCCTGTAACCACTCTGATAACTGATTGTCATGTTCATCCTCGAGTTCCGAGTCACAGAACTCGACCGTGTATTGGAGCAGTGCAATGGCGTGCATGCAGAGCCACTGCCACTCCAGGGGATTAGACCGACACATCCGACTTCTACGTATACAGATATCGGCTAGACCAGTCAACGTCTCGACCAGCAGTTTACCGTTGTCTTCTGGCTTCTCCTGGAAGTAAACAAGTTAGGCCATTAGCTTAACCTATTTCTGAAGAATGGACTTGTAAATTAAGTATTATCATTTGGGTGAGTCTTCCTTCATATTAGGGCCCTCATGGGTGAAATTATTTTCTAAATTCATTTGTTTCGACTATCTCTGAACAAGCAGAATACTCCCATGTGGGACGCTGCCTCCTGCGACGTCTCATGTCGGACTAAACTGTTTGCCTACATGTATGTCCTATAGCTCAAATGTGCCAACATAAATGCGACATGTCGAACTTTATGAGCCGCGTCATGAGGAAACCGGATTCAGTTTGCCTATGCGAAAAACAATGGCGCACATCAACTTCGCAGTGACTGCGACTGCGAAGCTGATCATTGTCACTGCGATGCTGATCAGTGCCTTTGTCTTCGCTACACGGATAGTATAATTTCTCTTCTTCTTTAATCCAAAATTTCAAGCTTCTAGCTATAGCCTGCCTCTGTGACTTGAGAAGTATACACGGATAGTATAATTTCTCTTCTTCTTTAATCCAAAATTTCAAGCTTCTAGCTATAGCCTGCCTCTGTGACTGTACAGGCCGGTTTGTGTCAGCCCTGGTAGGGAACCCGAAGACCCGTTTTCTCGCGTCTCGGCTCATATTGTTTCCTCTGTATTTTTTCAATAATCGCGATTCATATAACTAATTTTAAAACCATTAACTCCTGTGCAGATTCCATCACATCGTCTGGTATTGATTCAAGGCGTAGCCATGAGCAAAACCTGTTTCAAGGCTAGACTAGAAGGTGCAATCCTCCGGCCTATTCCGTAGCATTTGTATATAGTTAGTCCTACATTCATATTATAGTCACTTCGGCTAGTCTTTGAAGAAGCTGAAGAGGATATCTATCGGTTTGTGGACCCGCTCGTAAACCATGAAGTCAGGTTTTCTCATTATCAAAAACGCTGAAAGTGTCAAGCAACATCTGCTTGATGACAAATCAGTTCTATACTGTAAGCCATCTTATTTCCATTGTATTACGCGATTCTGTTTCCATGCAAGAATATAGGTGCATGTCAAAATAGACATGTTCGCGGCGATTTTGTTTTCGTGAATTATTTTTTCTTTCTTTTTCTTTATCAATTTTCTTTTTCTGTTTTCATAAATCGATAAAAAAAAAGTCTACACATATTTAATACCAGCTGTCAGTGGAGGCTTATTCCAAAAACCAGAAGTTTACCAAGTGCTTCTGTTTAGCATTTTATTAGCGTTCAAATGTTCCACATCTTGCAAACATGCAGTGACAAAACATATTGCATTTAAATGTATATATAGACCCCTCTGTATGCCTATAGGTATTTCTTTCTCGGTGGTGTTAGAATAGGAGTGATATATTGTGAAAAATACTTGATTATAAGCCCTTGATGTTGTCGGGCAAGTATGATACCTAATCCACTGTGTCGAGGAATTTATATATTGCAACCTTCGCTCCAACATCCCACATTGACTGCAATAGTTCATTGCTCATCGACCCCCGTGCGCTCACCTGTATTTGCTGATATAGCTTGAGGAAAGCCGCTTCTGCGTCATCAAACTTAGAGTTGTTAAGGTGATCACGTGCTTTGTCAAGGATTTCCTTAAGATCTATTTCGTCATCAGTGTCCTCTTGTGACGTAGCTGCTTCTAACATCTGGAACAAGGATACATGCATTATAAACGCATTGCTTATGAAGCCTTATCATACATTTATCATACTCGTATGATGTCAGTTTCGTGCGATGTATGCTATGTATGTGTGCTGAGAATGAAAAGGTGTAATGTCAGCGAGGCGGTTCTAACGAGTACCCACAATCTATGTTCTGGAGCAAAAATAAGAAAAATAGGTTTACCCCCGCATACCCCAGTTTAGCTATATAAAAGTGGGGCTCATGGGGGTATACTTTTCATGGAGATGTTTTCCTGATGTTACCTCCATTCCATGAGATTTTTGTACAGAAAATCTCTATCCAAAAATGTTTTGACCGGAACTTTTTTTTTTTTTATATTTGTCAACAGATTTTCAAAAATTTTGCTGCACATTTTGCGACAGACTAGGTGCTAAATTGTGGCAAGAAAATATTTAATGTAGGCCTACACTTAAACAGTTGTAAAATACAGCGGAAACACACTATAAGGCTTGTTGTCAACTTGTAAAGTATTATAGTTTGATACTTCTTTTAACATGTACAATTGGCAAATTGAGATAAAGTTCAAGAAACTCGACGTTAAGACTCCGCCATTCAAGAGTAAAAAGGCCACTGCACCATGTACTATTAAGGAAGGGGGGGGGGGGGGATATGGATCCCGCCTATTGGGGTCTAAAGAAATATATGAGCTGCTTGTGCCTCCAGGCAAAACTTATAGACTGCTGACAGACCATCTGATTACTTGTTATTTAGTCATTTCCGCGCTAAATTATTTTATCTACTAATTTCACCACTGTATCTAGTATGGGTTTGAGCCCCACACGAGACAAGCCAAGTTCTGCAGGTGCATGTAATTTCTCTTGGTCCAACTACTGATCGGCACATCTCATATGAGCTGAAATAATCTTGAAAGGGATGAAAAACTGAATAAGAATAAAAAAAAAATACTTACTATACCATATCGTTCTTTAGATGGCGAGGGCGTGGTTGTGGGTATAATGGGCGTGGCTAGCCTGTTACAGGCGTGTAGTATATGGTTGGGCGGGGCGGTACTGGGAGGCCGTGCCTTGGGGAAGCTATTGGACATCTTATACGCATTGTTGATAACACCCGGAAGTCCTGAAAACAAACATAAACCCATATATGACAAATAGACTTTCCCACTAATATCATTTGGTTGAGGTCATTTTCAATTTTAGGGGCATCAAGGATGAATTAATTTTTTTATTCTTTTTTTCGATAAAATTTGGCAAACAGAATAGTCCCCTGCGGCGTCACATCTGGGACTATACTGTTTGCCTCTGTCCCATAAAATGGATGACAGGATTACATGAAATAATGTCAGCTGGGGATAATTCTTAAATACGGAGACAATCTCCATATCGGGGGACTGTTTCTGTCTTTTGAGACAAGTAATGTTAAAAATACCTGCATCCCCAAAACAATCAAGTGTCCCTCGATCGGGGGAATGTCTCCCGTTTTGGAGACAAACATGTCTCCAATTCGGGGGACATTCTCCCCATCGGGAGACAGTCTGAAAAAAATGTCATATTTTAGGTATTTTCAAACTGTCCTGCGCATTTTACTACGAAAAAGCGCATGTTAAAACTTGTTGGTACGACACCAGTCCATCAAGACCTAAATTTAATCCGTTGCATCAAGAAAAGTCACCGTTGCGATAAGTACAGAGATGTGGGACAGACCCGGGTATAGTCTCTAGATTGAAAACTTAGAAAAATTGTGTATTTTCTTGGTGATTTTATTGTTCAGCGTGGTTACTTTTACGATAAATTATCAAGCAGAAGGTACAAACTTTAGTCTGAAGCTTTTTATTTAGGTCATTTCCTGTCTCCCGATCGGGGGACAAAATTTTAACACATCGTAATATGAAATAAGTCACCACCTTTGGCGCGACGCTCTGCTCCTATTGCGCCAATGATTTTAAAAGCTGATAAGTTCCTCATCCTCACCCTGGGGCCCTGCAAGGTGTCTTGCGGATCTGGGGAGAAGGTCATTTTTTTTCAGGGATCTGTGGAGCAAGCACTAACGTTTGGAGATTTAGGGAGCAGAGGAAATGGGCAATTAGGAAAACAATATTCTTTCAGAGAGCAGGCAGTAAAAAGACTCACCGGGTAGGAGCTTACCCAGATGATCATGGACACACAAGGGCATGGGCCATAAAGTTCTTGAGTTTTTCTTTTTGCACAATTTACAATGATTTCCGTACAATCAGAATAGTTTACTGGTGAAACGTCAAACTGACAATTATACCACACCACACAAGTTCTAAATCTGTATTTTTAGGATAGACCATTCCGAAATAAGGGAGGTCGTTTTGTTTCATACGAACCTTCGTCGCTCGGTGCGACGAAGGCCGTGCACTGTGCAGTTAACCGAACGCAACCATGTGACGTCATACTAAGCAAAACTGTGACGTCATGTTGTCATGATCTATCGGGAACAAAAACGACAGATATTCTTGAGTATCTTTGTTTAATTCGTCCATTTAGGGCAGCCGCAGTTGAACAAAAAGTTTGTCAACACAATATGAATGTTTCGACGTGAAGAGTTGTTGCTATTCGCTACCCCGAATTCCGGTTCCGGCGACTGACGAAAGATTTTTTTTTTCTATTAATGTATCTAGAACAGAATAGAACAGAACATTTTACCACATTCTACCATAAGAGCGACGCAGGAGCGTCGCTATGAAAATTAATCAAAATGCATTAATATTAGACTCTAAGGCAATGTCTCCCAATCGAGAGAATGTCTCCATTTTTGAGAATTATCCCCAGCTGAACGTTGAAGGAACACACTCGTCCAGATTTTCGGCCATCAGTCGGACCGAAGAAAGAACGGAAGAAACTAGCACTGTAAATGTCGCGTTTGCAGCCATTGTAATGAAAATTGGTCTAACGGGTGTATGACGTCGGTCAGTTCCAGTTCATAGCACGCCTCTCTCCGACTATGGCAGTCGCCATTTTGGTGCTTTAAATTTTATCTGGTCTATATAATACTTTCTTAATCCAAAATTTCCAGCATCTAGCCACCTTCAGTGCTTGTACAGTTCGGTTTGTGTCGGGCCTGGTCGAAAACCACAATATTTGTTTTCTCATGTCATGACGCGGCACAAAGTGTTCTCGACCATGACATAACTCAATTTTCTCTGATACAGTGCAGATCTCATTATAATGGAACTCGTTTCCTCGACAGAGCACTAGTAGACTATTAAGGTAATTTTATTGATTTTGGAAATTGCTGACAGCTCTAAATTTATTGTATCTTCTGAGAATGTGCAGTTCTGTACAACACCGTTCAATATGCTTATTCAGAACCATGCTTTAATATCGTTTTAGCAAAGCCAGGATATTAAGATGATTAAGTTTGCTTCATTTGTTACTGCACCGTGTATGTTTCCATCAGGGAAACATCCGTGTAATGTATACCCCATTTTATATTACACTTTTATATTACAAAGCTGGGGTTTGCAGGGGTAAACCTACTTTTCTTAGTTATGCTCCAAAATATAGATTGTGGGTACTCGTTAGAACCGCTTCTAACGTGTACCCACAATATATGTTTTGAGCTCGTCGAGGCGGTTCTAACGTGTACCCACAATATATGTTTTGAGCAAAATTAAGAAAAAATATCAAAAATTTTCAGCTGATTTTTTCCCCATTTTATAAAGGTCAAAAATCTCTGTTTATTGCATAGGCAAGTTTTCGTAATGTCATGTACACCGCGTCCAATCGGAACGCCGGACGAACGGTCGAAACGCCGGATCTGTTTTAACTCCGGATTGCGGTAGTTTTCGCTGGATTCGCCGCCATTTTCGAAGGAAATATTTTCGACCAGGTAACAAAAACGTTTATTATAAATATTAAAAGAGTTTATGCCAACGTAAGCACAAGCCTGTTCGGATCTACATACATGTCTCTAGCCACCGATTGTCCTGCTGATGCATAAGCTCCGCTAGGATATGCAAACATTCGAGGAGATTTTTGTTTTCCATGTTCGGCCATACGCTAAAATAGTGTTCGCCCCTAAACGTTTCGTACTATTGTCATTTTCTTCAAAGTATTGACAAACTGCTGGTTGATTTTGCATTTGTACAAGAAACTATATCGGAAGAAGCCAATTGCTCGTGATCTTTTGCCCGAACAAGCGTACGTTTCAATAAAATACCGCAAAATCAAAGTAACGCCGGATAAAACGGCAATCTGATTTTCCGAACTTGTCAAGTATTTGCATAGATTAATGTCTTGTAAGGTCTAGTACGCAGATGGAATGCTCATGTTTGAGCAGAATCACTTATTTGTACATGCATGAAAGCTTGACTTATAAATATTTACAACAGATTAATAACAAGAGATAGAGACATCGATGTTCATTAATTGTTCTAAGCTAGACCTTTGGGTCTTGCAATAATAAATCAGATACGTTTTAAGTATATCAAACATGATTGAACATCTCCCGTTTTCTCTGATATGAAATAGAATATAATAATGAAATACTATAAATGAAAATAAAATTGATTCTAACAATTATTGCATTACATTTTTCAGCGAAATGCGCAAAAAATCAAGCTTGGCTCTATATGCGTCGAGACGGCATGACAGGAAGCCAGCTTTCCCTTACAAGGGAAACTATTTTCAATGATCTTCTTCACTGAAACAGCTTGGCCAATCAAAGCCAAAAGTACGAAGCATCTATATATATATATAACCTAGGTCACGTTACCTATGAATAGGGAAACTGTTAAAATGTCTTTTAAAGGAAAATCTTGCATGAAATTGGCAGTAGGACTGAATATCAATGAGTCTGTAAACATTTGGAACCATGGGGTTCATCTGTCCCCACCCCGGGGCAATATACATGTGTATTATCATAATATTTAAACCTCTTCTCCTCTGAAACAGTTGGCCAATCAAAGCCAAATCTTATATGAAGCATCTATAGGAAAGTGTAATACCAGTATTAAAAATCCATTTCACCTGACCAAGATGACCATCATGCCCATAAAATGTAAAAAACCCAACTATTGTTCTTTCGTCCAGTAACTGTACTTCCTTACTCTCATGTTAGCGATCGCTCCCATTGGGCTACAAGCAGTATTAAAAGAGAAACGAATTTTTAATTCGATGTCACCATCTGACATTCCTGGTTTTTGCGTACCCCCTCTGAAAGTTCTCAATGCTTCCAAAGGGCGTAACCTTAATAATTTCATTTACTGTTCAGAGGCCTTAAGCTGTCAATATTAACACAGAAGAACACCATAAATATGCACTCAGATTGGTCAAAGTCTAAGACGAACTTGCTGCTAGAAGTATATCTTTATTGATATGCAAATATTAGAGAGTGGGGAAAACACAAAAATAAATTATTTTAAATCTTAGTCTGTCAATTACGATCGGTCGGGGTTGTAGATCAATAAACAGAAAAAATCTGACCTCAATGCATTTGACCTATATAGGTGTATACCAACGTTTTCGGTCATATGATAACTTACACTTACTTCACTTGACTGGGCAAACTATATGCTTTTTGTCATATTTCTAACGGTAAATTTGTTGTAGGAGTACTATAAAAGAGACCGACCTAAACATAAATAACTTTCCATAATCGATTGAAGTATTGAGGAAATAAAATAAAACAGATCCTTTAAGAGCAGTGAACATAGGAACATATAAATGAGAAAGGGGACGGACCATACTGCGGGTTCGGCTACTTAAGCCTCTTCAGTGACCCTATAGATTTGGCAACATGGAGCCAAAGGGAATAACAGTAATTTTGCATCTTTCAACAGGGTAGTCGATACAAAGACTAGTATAATCCAAAATGGAGCCAAACATATTGACCGTAGGTTAGAAAATGAATATTAACCGATAATGATGTTCTGATTTCTCAGAATACCCTCGCTGATCTCAAAGGACCAAAAGGATAAAATAATCTGCACTATGGATTATGTAAGGGGAGACGTTCTAGGTTCGCCACACGGCACAACACCAGCGGCAGCAATAGCAAATAGAAATAAAACTGAAATCCTTTAAGAGCAGTGAACATAAAAAAAATGAGAAAGGGGATGGACCATACCGCGGTTTCGGCTACTTAAGCCTCTTCAGTGACCCTATGGATTTGGCAACATGAAGCCAAGGGGAATAACAGTAATTTTGCATCTTGAAACCTGATTTACTTCCAAAACACGCTTCAGTATCTTGCCTCTTTAACTCAAACCTATTAATCACTTTTATCGTACATGGCTTATCTTGACTGAGAAGCAACAATTCAAAGATTATCCATCCTCAATGATGACAACCGACCGTCTAACTAATTTCTGGAGGTCACAGTCAAAAAGCAAAATTCTCAATTCCAAGAAAGTGATGCTGCACAAAAATGAGCATGCCACTTGCGCACTAGACCTTACAAGACATTAATCTATGCAAATACTTGCCACGTTTGGAAACTCAGATTGCCGTTTTATCCGGCGTTACTTTGATTTTGCGGTATTTTATTGAAACGTACGCTTGTTCGGGCAAAAAATCACGAGCAATTGGCTTCTTACGATATAGTCTCATGTGCAAATGCAAAATCAACCAGCAGTTTGTCAGTACTTTGAAGAAAATGACAATAGTACGAAACGTTTAGGTGCGAACACTATTTTAGCGTATGGCCGAACATGGAAAACAAAAATCTCCTCGAATGTTTGCATATCCTAGCGGAGCTTATGCATCAGCAGAACAATCGGCGGCTGGAGACATGTATGTAGATCCGAACAGGCTAGTGCTTACGTTGGCAAAAACTCTTTTAATATTTATAATATACGTTTTTGTTACCTGGTCGAAAATATTTCCTTCGAAAATGGCGGCGAATCCAGCTAAAACTACCGCAATCCGGAGTTAAAACAACGCAGATCCGGCGTTTCGACCGTTCGTCCGGCGTTTCGATTGGACGCGGTGATGTATCATTGTGGTCTCAGGGCACACTGTTCCTGGGCGGCAAGTCCCATGTAGATTATGAACCTAATTAAGTGATTCTTTCGCCACTATTAACTTGATTTAAGGAAGTTTGTACAAACACATATTTTTTTTCCAGAATGAATTCCTCAAATAAATGCTCAACCGAGCTGAGCTCAAATATTATGCTTACTCTGACAGCACGCGTATGTATCAGAATTGGACTTTACATAAGTTTCAGTTATAAAACAAGAAAAGATATGACTCAAAGTGTCATATCATTTGACTCAATTATGAAGAAGATGTTGCTGCAGTTACTCTTCTACAAGGCCAAAGAATGTTTCTCAAAAAATGCCCCTCCCTCATCTGTTTCAACCGCCCCTCATCTTATGGCTCAAATTAAAATATGGCCTCTTTTTGTTCAAATGGGATAATTTGTAGCAGTCTATACTTGGCATTGGTTTTTGCTATTCATAGCCATGGTGGCCATCTTGGTCATGTGACCTGGACCATTTATACAAACTTTCGTTCCATCTTCTTAAGACTGCGCCACATGAAGTTTGGCTTTGATTGGCCAAGCGGTTTCTGAGGAGAGGATGAAAAGTGTGGACGGCGACAACGACGACGACGGACCACGGAGCATGGGTATACTACACTGAAAAAAGTTATAAGAGGCCGCCTCATTTTTTTTCTTCTAGTTCGGAAAATAAAATACGATCAATTAAAATTCATGATCATATGAATAATTCAATATCTAACAGTGGCTCTGTGAGTTTCTGCATTCAAAAATGCGAAATATATCTCACACATACGAAGCATGAGTAAAGGTACCCTCTTTTCATAAAGTCACACTTTATTAACATCAAATTAAATGTCATATTATGACGATATTTTTTACATTTGAATTTACTTGAAAGTGCTACTGACTGCCATGATGCCAGATGAAATTAATTCAGATTTGTTGCTGCAATAAGAATCTTCGTTTCTGTTTTGTACATGCAAGAAGACAGCAACATGAATAACAGGAATTCAGCTTTTGCATGCAATTTGCATACGAACTTTGTCCTTCTCCGGTTGCGTTATTATCAGCAGCATGCCATTGAAATTTTCAGCGATTATTAAAGTCTAATACTAGACTCTCAGGGATTAACTTTGAAAATTTAAAAAATCATCCACAAATTTTGTTATTTTGTTCGTTAAATACTAGCATTGAAACCGGAAGTGTGCGGCAGCCGTGACCTGTTTGTCCTCGAAAATAGTCTTTAACAACTCATTCTAGTTATATCTCTCATTTCCAGGCCTCATCAAGTGAATTTAACAGGGATTAACATGTTTAAGAGGCACATTGATGAATTTTCCAAAAAATCTCAAAAATAGCAATTTTTAAAAATGCGTAAAACATCTGCCAGTAGAGAAAATTCGAATGTTGGGTGTTTTTCCAAGCCGCAAGGGCCCCTTTGATGACACCCGTTCCTTATTTCTAATTTCAGTAAATGTTGTGCTTTATCCAATGTTTGATTTAAAAACAATTATTTTTGCAATTTTACCGTCCATAAACACGTTTAGTTAAACTATGGGTCATTGGGTTCGTTCATTCAAAGAATATGGTTTTGACCATCCCACTTAGTAAGCACTTACAGCTGTATTTTAACAAGCTGCTAAGCTCAGGTAAAGTATATGCATGATAATACGTGAATGCATTTCGTCGGATGCACACGTTAACGCAGGCTTCGGAGAACAGTGGTCTTTGGATTTTTATTTGGCGTAATAGAACAGACTTTGATCAGGAGATGTAGAAGAGATAAAATGTGCACAACTGAGGTTTCTGCCCGGCACAACCTCTTCGACACTGCCACAGAGGAAAACAAGTATACATGCTTGAACTTGTGTGTGTATGTCCCAGTTCAGAAAGATCATCTGCACGAGTCTTCATTGATGCCGAAATGTGACACATTATATTGGTGAGTGTGTACACGGCATTTCCCGCATTTTAGCGGAAGAAACGAGGTTCACTGCTTCAAGCGCACGTGGTGCCGTGACAATAAGGGCCTGTATTAGATTGTTGTATTGTATAATTCAAACAAACGAACAAACAACAATTACGTTTAATTTGTTTGATACATGTACTAGTAATCAAAGTCAAGTCGATCTTTAAGATTGAAAACTTTGAAAACAAAATACACAAAAAAAGAACAACAACATTAACTTATTGAAAGATTTAAGAAAAAGAAAAAAATATATATAATAAAAAAGGGAAAAGAATCACTTTTTTCTTTTCCGTTTTGCACGAGCCTGAAATGAACGTGGAACGCGTGCGTTGTTGTGGGACTGCTGATATCTCGTGCAACATACTCCGTTCTTGCAATGAACGTGGACATGTATACCGTGGATTTTGCGAGAGAAATGCAAGGACCAAGCAAGGATTTTGTGTGGATTTTTTTCTTCTTTTTTCCAAGCGTGAAAGTGAAGGATATAAACACCATGGTGATTGTAATGTATTACAAATAAAAATAAAAGGGCCAAGTATGTCCTGTTTGTTATGGGCCGAGATGTCCCGGAATCAAAATTTCTCTGTACACTGGGATCTGTTTGAAGTTGTGCTAGTGTCTCAGTGAAAGGATGGATAATCCATCCACTATTAAGTTGTTAAATGGATGGAAATCCATCCATAATTGGTCATAAATTTGGAAGGTTTCACGCTCCAAACGTCTGCAAAATCTTTGGATGGATTATCCATCCAAAAGGATTGGACGGATTATCCATCCAAACCTTACAATTCTGAGTTCGGAGGGGTATCCGTCGTGGACTAGACTGTTAAAGAAAAGTATCTCTGAAAACTTTGAAATTTTACTTACTTGAAAGACACGTCTTTAGGCAAAGAATCGTGCAATTTTGAACATCGCTAAGAAACCAAAAATGGGTTTGAAAAGTGGCTTCTTATAACTTATATAAGCTCAGGTGAGCTAAAAATCTCAAAGGTTTAGAGTTCATTTGTGTTACGTCCCAGACACGCCGCTAAGCACGAGCTGTAGGCGCTCAGCAAAAACGTTCAACGCGCGTCTCACACACGCTTAGGCCACGCTACTGAAGCAATATCTAATTAAATCGGAACGCGCATGTAGCGTACACTGGCGTGCCTTAAACGTGCACCAAACAAGCATGTTCAACGCGCCTGGAACACGCATAGAACTTATTCGAAACGTATATGTCAGACGTCCGAAACACGCAGAGCTTCTAGAAAAAATTTAAGCATGTTTATTTTTTATCCCAAACGCGCACGAAACATACACCGATTTTTAGCGACGTACAGCGTCGCGCACCGGACGTACACCAAGGGTACCCAACGTACTCGTATCGCGTTTTGAACGTGTCTCCGACGAGCGTCAGGCGTATTTGGAATTTTGCAATTTTTTCAACAAGCTCGGCGCGTGTTTTACTTACACGCTAATGTGTGATTTCACTAGCACTCCAGATGCCGCTAATATGTTAAAGAGCAGTCACACATCAGCGTATAAGTGAAACGCGCGCCGGGCGTGTTGAAAAAATAGCAAAATTCCTCACACGCCAGACGCACGTCGGAAACACGTTCAAAACTCGCTAAAAGCGCGTTGGGTACGCTTGGTGTACGTCCGGCGCGCGTCGCTGTACGTCGCTAAAAGTCTCTGCGCGTTTCGTGCGCGTTTGGGCTAAAAAAATTTTTAAACATGCTTAAAAATTTTCTAAAAGCTCGCCGTGTCCCGGGCGTGTGACTTATACGTCCCGAATAAGTTCCACGCGCGCTACGGGCGCGTTGAATACGCTCTGAACGCGTTTGGCGCGCGTTTGAAGCACGTCAGTGTACGTTCCATGCGCGTTCCGATTTTATTAGATGTTGCTTCAGTAGCGTGCCCCAAGCGTGTGTGAAACGCGCGTTGAACGTTCGATGCGCGCATGTAGCGCGTGCTTAGCGTGTCTGTGACGTATCACAACCGTTCTTCAAAACTTTGAGATTTTTTATACGTCCAGCACACGCCCCAGTTGCGCGCTAATGTGTGACTGCTAAAGCGTGTTAAAGGAACAAATTAATTTTCATACGCCCAAAGTCTTCAGCGTGTTGAGATTTTTCATACGCCCGGCGCGCGTTTGGGTTATACGCTACAGTGTGACTGCTGTTTAAGGAAATCAAATTTCCGTGAATTTGGTCGTTTCCCCGGCCCGGTTATGGTTTTTATCGATAACCGTGACGTAATGTTCTTTAAATAGATATGAACGCTTGATTCCTCGTCTTAAAAATAGATATCGACTAATCAGCGAATCTGTACTAAAGCAGAGTATTGAGTCGTTTCGACCCAATATAAAATAAAGAATATCACAAAAGGACAAATTAATGAAGCCAACAGTGCATCACGAAAAACAACCATTATGAATAATTATTCTCACGAATAGACAGTCAATGTAAACATTATAAAATAGCTAAAAATAATGTTTTGGGCATTCTGTAATTATACTTTAGAAAGCAAAAACAACAATGTGTATCGAAATAGATGGGGGCGAAAAATATAAGTCTACCACAGACCGTGAACTGAAATGGCTGGACAGGCCAATAATCTGACTTTTCAATTCAAAACTTCAATACCATTCAAATTGTTAAGTAGCACAATTGACCAAACAATTGATTTTCATTAATAGGGTTATGATTCTATTTCCAAAAAATAATAATTTCGACAAATAAACAGTCTTTCAGAAACGGACTATTTTGTCCCTCGGACGAATATCTATAGTAAGTTTTGCAATACATAATGACATCTATAATTGGTTATGGAGTGAAGAGCTTTGAGTCATAAAAAGGTACACACAAAGGATTGCAGAAGTTCTGAAAATCATTCTATTAGCTCACCTGAGCCGAAGGCTCATCGGCAGCTTATAGGATGGTACTCGAGCCGTCGTCCGTGCGTTCACATTTTCGAAGATCTTCTCTAAAACCGCTTGGCCAATCAAATCAAAATTTTTATATGAAGCATCTATAGGAAGGGAAATCAATGTGTATATAAATAATCAAGGTCACATGATCAAGATGGCCGCCAAGCTCATATATGGTAAAGACCCTTCAAACATCCTCTCCGGAACCGGCATGACTCAAGAAACTTGGCATGACTCAAGTACTACCGATTTCAACGATACTTGGCATGAATCATAACTGACTAAAGTACTACAATGCATATATAAATCATGACCCTGTGATGACATTGACCTATTTACGACAAGGTCAACGCAGGTCGCATATGCGTTTGAATGGGGGTATAACCGTTAAAATGTCATATTAAGGGAAAATCTTGCAGGAAATGGACAGTAGGAATGAATCTTAATGATTCTGAAACAATTGGACCCCAGGAGTTGGTCTGTCCCCGCCCCCCGGGGGCAATAAACATGTTTATTACTGTAATATTCAAACATCCTCTCCTCTAAAAGCCAAATTTTATGTGAAACATCTATAAGAAGGAGGAACCAATGTGTATATAAACAATCCAGGTCACATGACCAAGATGGCCATCATGTCCATATAATGTAAAGACTCCGCGGCCAGCTACTTTTCTTTTGTCCAGTGGCGGTACGTCCTGACTCTCAGATGAACGACGGTGCCTTTGGGCTACTGGTTTTCTTAAGTGATTTGGTGTCTTTCTTCTGGTAGATTTTAGATGAAAAACAGTGATATAATAAGTTGGGTCACAATTCAGCGCTCGAAAATTAATGAGATTGCCTGGAAGAATCTAATTAAATGAAATACTCTAAGCAAGTAAACAAGCTAAAATGCCATAAATCCCAACCAAATCGATGACATTCGAGCCGCGAGCGAGAAAACCGGTCTTCGGGGTTTCCGACCAGGTCTGACACAACCCAGTCTGTACAGTCATAGAAGCAGGCTAGAGGCTTGAAATTTTGGATTGAAAAAGAAGAGCGACTGTTCTATCCGTGTAGCGAAAACAAAGGCGCTGATCAGCTGTGCAGTGATCTGCTCCTTTGTTTTCGAATATGCAGATTGTTAGTTTTCTCATGACGCGACTCATTTGAATACGCAGTTCCGGGAATATTTGCAGACAAATGTGCCGCATTACGAGAAAACCGGACTTTTGCATATGCCACTGACAGCTGATCAGCGCATTTGTTTCCACTATACAGATAGTCGCGATAGTCAAGCTGGATTCTTATATACAAAGTTTGAGAAAATCAACAATTGGGTTTCCGACTGGGCCCGACACAAACCAGGCTGTACAGTCACACAAAATAGCTATATATATATGAGCTTGAAATTTCATATTTAGAAAGTAGAGGATCGAGCGATACTAAAGACGCTGGTAACCACACAGCTGATCTGCGCCTGTGTTTTCGCATATGCGGATTTTTGGTTTTCTGATGCAGTGGTGCATCAACCATCTACTGTGACTGCAGCCAAATTTGTATCAGACCTGGTAGGAAACCCGAAGACCAGATTTCTTGCGTCTCGGCTCACATGTAGGCATATTAGCTGTAAATGCCGCAATAAGCACTTTATTTTGGAAGAGACGTGGACAGTTATTTTGCGCAAGTCAATCATTTTCTGTGCTGTGATATCAGGAAAACATGTCCATGTAATGTATAGCCCCTCTTATACCCCACTTTTATATAGCAAAACTGGGGTATACAGGGATTTACCTATTTTTCTTATTTTTGCTCCAAAACATTGATTGTGGGTACTCGTTAGAACCGCCTCGCCGAGGCCGTTCTAACGTGTACACACAATCTATGTTTTGAGCAAAAATAATAAAAATATAAAAAAATCCAATAAAATTTCCATTTTTTACAAATGAAAAAAAAATCTATGTATATTGCATGGACATGTTTTCGCAACCTAATGTCATACCAATATTAGTGCAGAAAACAACAAAACAATGCTAACAGTTACATGAATTTTTATTGCACGTATATTCATTCATTGCCTTTATTTGGAATACCAAATTGTAAAATGTCATTTTGTAAACATGTCGTGACAAAGGCCATGTTGGTGCGGTGTTCAGTTAATACGGGACAAAGTTGGTCACGGGAAGACGACAATAAACGATGCGGCCACTGTACAGTGTAATTTTATACATAAAGGTGTCTATATTACCAAAATATTCATACTGTGTGTGTCTTTGTTATTAAAGGAATATGCATATTCATAACCATGACAGTATTCTATCAATATGGCAGAAACATTGAAAGAAAAAGAAAAAAAAAAAAAAAAAAAAAAAAACGGAAATCGCTTCTTATTTGTTTGCGTTTATATTGCACTGAATATACTTTGGCAAATTCCTTTACTCTCAAATGCACTTGAATATATGTAAAGCAGGTTATATGGGCATGTATAGACAAATAAAGAAAAAAAAAATGCTTGAAACGCATCGGATTAACCTTAGAACATCAATTGTTAGCACGAGGTAAACATGATAATACATTAAGAGGGAAAAAATAATAAAAAAAGTAACTTTGACAAGCATTGTCATCACGAAAACATGTCTATTCACTTTACAGAGAATTTCAGAGATGTAAAAATGTAAGAAGACGAAGAAGAAGAAGAAGAAGAAGAAGAAGAAAAAGGAGGAGGAAGGGGGGGGGGGCTTATAACAATAATCGTAATGAATATAATGAAGAGAAGAAAATCTCACTCACTAAATTGTACCATTCTGTATATTCCGGCCACCTACATGGGTCCTGCGTTTCTATGAGAAAACATACTTCCACTATATTACCATTTAGCTCAAGTTTCGAGAAAAGAAAAACACTTCTGACAACTAGATATTTCCGAGACACTTCCGATGTTCATCACTGGCGAATCAATGAGCCTTGTCATGAGAAAGCTAACACTTTGTATATGCGAAAACAAAGGCGCAGGTCAGCTGATCAGCGCCTTTGTTTTCGCTAGCCCTCTTCTTCTTAAATCCGAAATTTCAAGCTTCTTACCATCTTCTGTGCTTGTACAGCTCGGTTTGTGTTGGACCTGTTCGAACTCCACATTGTTGGTTTTCTCGTGTCGCGGCTCAAATGTCGGTATTTGGTCTACTTGACGTCAACTGATGTAATAATATAAAAAATGATTAACTAAACTCATTTGCTTCCGACAACATAATTTTGGCGTTCAAACATAATATTCGATCAAGAACAGAACGATCGATGCTAACGGAGAATAACAAATGAAATCCAGAAGCTTGCGGCTCATATGGGGCAATTTGATGAGGTTCTAAAATCTAAACCGATTTCGAAAATGACCCAAGTGTCTGCAAGTAATCAGTATAGGACACAAGTAATTAACCTGCTTTTTGTGTACATTTTCTTGAAGACCCCCATTTACATCTAAAAAAACAACAACCAAAAAAAAAAAAAAAAAAAAAAAAAAAAACACTGAATTTTCCGTTAGTATAATGCAAGCAAAATGTTGCTAAACAATATATTCGCGTTTTGTCAGGAGTTCATGTTTTGTTGGTTTGACCTAATAGCTCTGTCACACATTCACGTATCAGCGGCGTATCGCTCACGTATCTATGAAAATGTCGATACGCCGAGGTCTGAGCCGTATTTTGCTCGAGAGACGTATGTACCACGTACGTGTGACGTTCCTGCTACGTTCCCGTGGCGTATCCGTGACGTATCTGTATTCGTATGGAATTTCACTTTCGTATGTACGGCGTATCAATGCGTATGTGCTACGTACGTGTGACGTATGTATGGCGTATGAAGTGTACGCGTGACGTATCTACGGCGTATGTATTGCGTTCCATTCTTATCTGCGGCGTATCTGTTCTGTACCAATTGCTTTTTAATACCTATGAGAACAAACGGTTGTGTTCACTTTGCTCATGCAATTCGCACATTATAGTTATCAAATATGAGCCGCCGCATGGAAAAAACCAACAATCTGCATAGGCAAAAACAAAGGCGCCGATCAGCTTCGCATTAACTGCGGAGCTGATCAGTGCCTTTGTTTTTTCTACATGGATAGTACAATTCCTCTCCTTTCTAAATCCAAAATTTCCAGCCTCTTACCATCTTCTGAGACTGTACAGGCCGGTTTGTGTCAGACCTGGTCGGAACCCAAATTGTTGGTTTTCTCACGCACAGGCTCATAAAAGATGTCGAAGATCCCACCGGAGAAATCTGGATAATCTAGATTAACACCGAAAAAAAAAAAAAACAAGGTGGCGGTGGTGGGGGAACATCCTGGTCGTAAGACCTTATGAACAAAGACGGAGGCTACACCGAGCGTAGCCATGAAAGAACCCTGCACGACACCCCGAACCGTGAGAAACATTTGATCCATGATTTCGGAAAAACGAAAACATACACATAGAAGCATTAAGATTCTCTTGGAACGCCACAAAATATTCCTAATACTCCTAATACGTCACACATACTCCACAGTAGCGAAACGAACGTAGCACATACGTAGCACATACGCCATTGATACGCGAGATACGCCACACGTACGTCGCTGATACGCCGTAGATACGAAAAGACATTCGAGGATACGCCACACATACGTCACACATACGTAGCAGATACGAAAGGTACGCTGTACATACGTCACGGTTACGTGGCATTTTAACCGCTACGTACGTGTGGCGTATCAGGAGTATGAGCTACGTATCTACGACGTACCTGCCACTTTGCTTTCGTATGTACCACGTATGTGTGACGTATGTACGGCGTTTCGGACCTGCTACGTACGTGCTACGAATTTTTAAGTGCACACATAAAAAAACGTAGCACCTCGGCGTATGAGGAGTATGAGCTACGTATCGAAGTGTATGAGCTACGTATGCCCACGTATCTGCGACGTACGTGTGACGTACCTTTCGTATCTCGATACGCCGTAGATACGTGAGTCGATACGCGAATGTGTGACAGCCCTATTAATATTGATTTGCCATTTGGCATTCATCATTTGGGCAACATCTGAATTAGGATTCAGTGTTTCTGTGATTAAGAACTACAGATGCAATGTTCTACTTTTTCGTACCTAAGACTGTATACAGTACACTTTAAAACTTTAAAAATCACTTAATGACCTTTGACCCCATTTATTGACCTACTTATTGATTTGTTATTTAGGCAACAACTAAGTAAGGATTAAATATTTCTGTTTAAAGAATTATTGAGGTAATATTTTACTTTTTCTAAACTACATGTATTGTACATTTTACGAATTTTTGCACCTGATGACCTTTGACCTAATTCATTTAACTTAATACCGATCTTTCATTCAATGTGGGTAACAGGTAGAAACTGAAAGAGGGTGTACCCTCTGCTCATGATTTAAGCACTGTTGCCCTGCATGCCACTAAAGTGTCCACAAACCTGTTTTCTAACGCACTTATCTACTGTTTAAACGCTTGTCTGTGGAAATATACAACCCAGTGGTATGTTATATTCCCTTATTCCCTTGACAATGGAATGGAGTATTCCATTTTTTTCTTTGACTCGTATAAACCTGGTGTTCTATTCATGGGACGTGTGCAAACAGTATAGGCCCAGATGTGACGCCGCGTTCACATATAGGGATATTTTGCATGCTTAGGGAAATTACATATAATCAAATTTTAAATCAATCCTGATTCGCCTATAATGAAAGTGGACTCGCCCAATGGGGAAGTCGATTCTGAACTAGGGTGCATGAGCAGATTCTCAGGAACCGGCGTTTTTTCCTTGAGAAGGCTTGGAAGTCAAGTTGCGTAGCACGGCTCCCAAATGAGACGAAAATAATGAAAGTGGCACTTATTTGTGGGGAAAACCGGACGCCAGACACTCTGGAATAATTGCTGGGCAAAATAAGCCTGATTATTTTTGACAGAAATATTGAGTCGCATCACAATACCGGACAGAGACGTTGCAAGCGATTGGCCCAAAGTTAGGGCAGATCTACCGCGGTAAATTTAAGATGTAACGCTACCTACCATTGGTCATAAATGCGATCTATCAACCGTCTTTCGTCACATGATAGTATTATCTTTCTTGAATATTTTGCTATATTGTGTGATTTAATCAGCTGCTGTTTTGCCATACAATGCCCAAATTGCGGATGTAGTGATTTTTGAATAATCATTAGCGATTTTGGGGTGTCCCTAAACAGCGAAAAATACCGTTATTGGATGCTGGCTAACCCCCTATTTTTTGCTGCACTTGTATACGGCCTGGGGCGATCTCTCGTCTGCTGAATGTGTTGGGGTCCACTATGGGTTGTGGGGCACATGAATGAGTCTTGTTTGGGGGCAAATTACAATGGGAGTCTGTGGGAACGATAATTATAGCTCTCTGTCCTAAAGAGAATATTATCTTCAGGCGTGCTCTCTGTTTCGACACTGGAATGAAACTTCGTTTGCAGGAACCGGTACCCTCTTCGTATCTCTCCATGATTTCACATCTGAAGCCCAAGGAGGAACAGACAGAAACTGGCCATCTTCGAATTTTAAAATAGAAAAAAATCAAATAAAAATGCATATACAATCAGACCGAAAAACAGACAACATTATGATAAATCACAACAGAACAGCCTTGGAACGGTCAAGAAACGACTTGAGTGCTTAAACCAAATTTACTCGACCAAACCTCACTTACTTACTTACTTACTTACTTACTTACTTACTTACTTACTTACTTACCCTTTGCCTCAGTAGGGGTTCCCAACACCTCTGGAAAGTCAACAAGGCGCAGTTATGACCCCTTTAAATGATTTTCATATTTTTCACGTTTTCTGATGGAATAAGGTTAAAGTCACCATAACAGTGAATGAAAATAATAATATACAAAACAGACAAATTGAAGGTCAAGGTCACAGCTTTCAACCGTTATTTTGTCAAAAACATGTAATTTTGGTGCAAAAATCCAAATTTAAGTGTAAAATTGTGATTATCATAAAGGTCAAAAGATCAAAGGTCAAGGTCATTGAATTGCCTTATTTAACCTTTCCTGTAATAGTCCTTAACAATTAGTCACCAGAAATGGTGGTGCGCCAATGTTTTGAATTAATTCAGTGGCTGTATCTTTACCATGTAGAGAGGCAAATTTGTCTTGTTTTGGACTTATTGAAGTAGGGGGTCGGTTGACTTTTTGAATAGCTCCAAGACTATGATACATTTAACCAAGCATGAAACAGCATCATTGTAAATGTAAGAGCTCTCTCCATTGTATAATTGCACAAGGATAGCTTTTAAAAAAGCTAGAAGCGGCTCGTTTAGCATTTTGTATTATGATATTATGACCACACCATTTTGGAAATCTATTCATTTTTTAAACAAATAAACTTGTATGCTAGTGGTTTCTGAGAAAACAAATTTCTTATTTTGATGTGCATGAGCTCAAGATTACTCTCACACTGATCTCATGAGAATTAGTCGTAAAGTAAATGTGTGTGTGTGTGTGTGTGTGTGTGTGTGTGTGTGTGTGTGTGTGTGTGTGTGAGAGAGAGAGAGAGAGAGAGAGAGAGAGAGAGAGAGAGAGAGAGAGAGATTCCGTTACACTTTTATAGGCTAGAAACGGCTCTGCGTGCATAAACATAATGGACAAGTGGGATAAAAAATATGTTGATTTCCGACCCACACTAATCAGTCATTAAGTGGCATAAGCCACAGTACTGCTTGCAATGAAATAGCTATAGAAATTAGAGGTGTTTCGGAGGCGAACAGACACGGTCCAATGTATGAAAGTCGTGTACATGGTTTACTTGGTGTGAATTGTCAGTGAAAGTGGGGTCCCTTTGATCACGGCTTGCGGTTTGCCAGATGGTTTTTCTTGTGGACCTCCCGTTTTCGTAACACCCACTTATATGAGCTGAAATTATCTTAAAAGAGACAAAAAATTGAAATAAAAAAGAAAAAAAGGCCGAGTGGACTTGGTAAGACCGAAAAGTAAAAAGGCAGAGATGACCTGCTTCCTGGATTTCCTGTTCGGTAATTAGTCGACCCTTCAGGCCCCGATATCAGCATACGCAAAATGGTCTACATCCGAACTTTGCTTAAAAGAAAAATGATGGTTGGCTGGATTTCATTAAACCAATCACTGCTAACGTTTAAAACATCACATGTTTTCGGCTTACCGGATGACTAATTAGTGTAGATCGGAAACCAACCTGTGTAGTCATGCGGAGTCTTCGGTATTTTTCGTAGGTTCCCAGCCAAAATCCTATCGTATATTCGGCTCGTCGAGACGAGCCGAAAATATCGCGTCAAAATAAATGAAATAATGGATGTCTTTAGGACAGAGACCAGTAATTGTAACGTTGCAAGCGATTGGCCCAAAGTGTGGACAGATCTACCGCGGTAAATTTAAGATGTAACGCTACCTACCTTTGGTCATAAATGCGATCTATCAACCGTCTTTTGTCATATGATAGTATAATCTTTCTTGAATATTTTGCTATACTGTGTGATTTAATCAGTAGCTGTTTTGCCATACAATGCTCAAAGTGCGGATGAAGTGATTTTTGAATAATCAATTAATTTCATTGTTGAGAGATTTTGGGGTGTCCCTAAACAGCGAAAAATACCGTCCTTGGATGCTGGCTAACCCCCTATTTTTTGCTGCACTTGTACACGGCCTGAGGAAATCTCGTCTGCTGAATGTGTTGGGGTCCACTATGAATTGTGAAGCACATGAATGAGTCTTGTTTTAGGGCAAATTACAATGGGAGTCTTTGGGAACGATAATTATAGGTCTCTGCCCTACTGGACAGAGACTAGTAATTGTAACGTATGTGATTGGCCCGCGGTAAATTTAAGATGTAACGCTACCTACGATTGGTCATAAATGTATCTATCAACCGTTTTTTTTGTCACATGATAGTATAACCTTAATATTCAGCTTTCTCAAATTTATTGCTATATTGTGTGATTTAATCAACTGCTGTTTTGTCATACAATGGCCAAATTGCGGATGTAGTGATTTTTGAATAGTCAATTTTTCATTGTTGAGCGATTTTGGGGTGTCCCTTAACAGCAAAAAATACTGTCCTTAAATGCTGCCCCTGTACACGGCCTGGGGCGTTCTCTCGTCTGCTGAATGTGTTGGGGTCCACTATAAGTTGTGACGCATATGAATGAGTCTTGTTTTGGGGCAAATTACAATGGGAGTGTATGGGAACGATAATTATAGGTCTCTGCCCTACAAAGCAGCGCTATTAACGTAGTCTGCGGTATATATGACCATGAGAATGGTTATAACAATGTACCCAAGTTTAAGCGTTTCCAAAACGCTTGCGATCTCTCAGCACTAATTTCACTGTATGACCACATAATTATACACCCACGGCGATAACCACAGACCGAAAAGACTAGATGACAGCTCGGTTCAACGTGAGCTTTCATACCCGAGCCGACATGCGCTATTTGGTGTGACCCAATCGAAGCTGCATCGTCCAATAAAGTACGACGGAAGTCGGAAGTCGCTGGTCGATTAAGCCCCACGTTCTGATCTTGATCAACTATATATGCGATCTCCCAACGGGAGATCGCAAAAAGAAGTGGAATGGGAATGTAACAGGAACATACATGTACAAGTTCAGGGACCGAAAGCATGTGTTACCAAGGTCTCTCTATAGAACAGAGAGACCTTGGTGTAACGCTTGCTGGATGTATGTGTAAATGTCCACTTCTTGAAGGAAACACTTTTAATTAAGTAGAGCGGCCTACCTCAGTAATTCGTGAGTATATGAGCCAGATATTTTGCATATGCGCAATCAAAGATGCAGATCACCTTCGCAGTAATGACCATCGCCTTTGTTTTTGTTACACGGATAGTACAATTCCTCTCATTTCTAAATCAAAAAGTTCCAGCCTTAAGCCACTTTCTGTTCTTGTACAGTTCGGTTTGTATCGGAATTGTCCGAAAAAAAAAAACAACATGGTAGGTTATCTCATGACGCGGCTCATAGAGATGACGGTCTTAACACTGACAGGGCGACAATACCAAACAATGTACTCACCCAATTTAACCATTCTGCTTGGCTTAAAACTGTTACCATTCTATTTTGAAATAATTCCAATACGAATAATGGTTCCTTTCAAACATACTAGATGCACATTTCAAAATTAAATAAAATATAACGGTCTCAATGTAAGCATTACATTTGCAATATAGTTGCCTCAAAGTTCCCCGCTGCAAAGTGCATCAGGAAAACATGTCCGTGAAATAAATACCCCCACATACCCCACTTTTATATAGTAAATCTGGGGTATGCAGGGGTATACCTATTTTTCTTATATTTGCTCCAAAACATAGATTGTGGGTACTCGTTAGAACCGCCTCACCGAGGCGGTTCTAACGTGTACCCACAATCTATGTTTTGAGCAAAAATAAGAAAAATATCAAATTTTTTCTACCGAAAATTTTCATTTTTAACAACTTTGAAAATCTCTGTATATTGCATAGGCATGTTTTCGTAACGCATGCTATCAGTGTCCAATTTAACTAGAACTAAAAACGTTTTTCCTCACGCTCTGGATGCTTTCTTCGTTCCGGAAAATGATAAACTGACTGCAATTGCGACCGTCTTTATGCATCCCAAGATAAATATTTTATGTGGCTTAAACAATGGCGCAAACGAAAACAACCTTAGATTATTGAGCGAGTCTGGAAATATAGTTCCTGGAGTGATATAAATGAGCAGCCTCATGAGAAAACCAACAATGTGGTTTCCGAAAAGGTCCGACAAAAACCGGCCTGTACAGTCAATGAAGATGGCTAGAGGCTGGAAATTTTGGATTTAGAAAGTAGAGGAATTGTACTATCCGTGTTGCGAAAACAAAGGCGCTGATCAGCTTCGCAGTTACTGCGAAGCTGATCTGCGCCTTTGCTTTCGCACATGCAGATTGTTGGTTTTCCCATGGGGCGGCTCAAATAATTGCGCCGTGCCATTAAAATCCGTATAAAATACATACGATTCTTTTGCATATCAAAAGTAGCACGTTCTGATCAGCGCCATAACTGCTTTCTGATATGAAATCACGGTCAGATAGCAAGGTTCGGAAGTTGCATACGCTTGATCACGTGACATGCTTAGGAGGCCCTGTATTAAATATTCTTGTGACACGAGGGACTGGGTTATGTCAGACCTTCATAAAACATGGAAGTTAAGATTTCTCGCGTGACGTAGCTTGCATAGACACCAATAGGTCAGTTGAACCAGTACTCTGTTTTTAGAGGTTACATGCGTGCAAGAGCACCATTGGTACTTCAAGCAACATGCCCATTTAACACAAATCATTACTTTTTAACAATTGAGATTTTACAAAAATTCTTCCGTAATATTCACTGGCACGCAATGAAGCCTTTGCACATTTAAATTAAGACTTAATGCCGAATGAGCCTGTATTAAATATTCTTGTGACACGAGGGACTGGGTTATGTCAGACCTTCATAAAACATGGAAGTTAAGATTTCTCGTGACGTAGCTTGCATAGACACCAATAGGTCAGTTGAACCAGTACTCTGTTTTTAGTTAAATGCGTGCAAGAGCACCATATTGGTGCTTCAAGCAACATGCCCATTTAACACAAATCATTACTTTTTAACAATTGAGATTTTACAAAAATTTTTCCGTAATATTCACTGGCACGCAATGAAGCCTTTGCACATTTAAATTAAGACTTAATGCCGAATGAGCCGCCGCACCAGAAAACCAACAATTTGCATATGCGAAAACAAAGGCGCAGATCAGCTTCGCGATAACCGCGAAGCTGACCAGCGTCTTTGTTTTCGCTACACAGACAGTACAATCCCTCTACTTCTTAAATCCGGACTTATTCTGTGCCTGCACAGCTCGATTTGTGTCGGACCTGGTGGAAACCCAAATTGTTGAGGCTCAAATAATGTTATTAAATATGCATTACATATCGATGTAGCTCCAAAAGGCAATAAGTCAGCATTTCTTTACTGTTTGCATGTTACACCATTGAATCTGCTAGCTTTGAATAATTCAGAGGAGGCGATCATGTTATACACGCCCTTACGGTCTCAGAAAGCACACAATACAATTTATGCTAACGAAGACGATTGCATGACCGAGAACTACTTTTTCCGCTTTGTAGGACCTACATACCCCGTGCAATCTTGATGCTCGACATAAATGAAGTCTAGAAAGTGCAAAAGTAGAAGACGATTACAACGAATAAGATCTAGAAGCGTCAAAAAGGTATAGAATAAAACTAATATAAGATCAAACTCAATAACCGGACAGTGCTACAGTTTTTATTGTACACGTGTACACGATCGACACTAATATATAAATGGCGCGTTGATATTAAAAGGCGAGATGATACAGACGCGCGCGTTGATAGGGTCTTGCTGCTGAAGGATATGTTAAAATACGCGATGACATAAAACTGTGTGTTGATACAAAACGGCGGTTTGATATTAAGGGGCACGCTGTCATTAACGGTGCATAGAGACTAAAGAGAGTATTGATACTAAAGGGTGCATTGATACTTAATGGCCTGTTGACACTAAAGAGCGCGTTGACACTAAAAGACATAATGACACTAAAGGGCATGTTGACACTAAATGACGTGTTGACACTATAGGGCACGTTGAAACTAAAGGGGGAGTTGACACTAAATCGCATTGACACTAAAGGCAATGATTACACTATAAAGGGTCTACTACCAAACTTAAAATTATTTAGCAAACCAGGTGGCCAGAACAAAAGCAGTCCTAATGGAAAGTGGCCTACCCAGTTAAAAATTCAAACATCAAAGAGACCAAATTAGGTGATTGACATGTCCTTAAAACATAGCAGTAAAATACCATCAATGCTGTCAGAGGAAGTATTGATTTTTACACGAGGAATCTTTACAAAATAGGTAAAAAATAATGAAATTTGTTGTGAAAATTATGAAGTTGTTGAAAACAAAGTGGCTTCTTACCAAATAACAGCTCAATTCTGTTTTGGGTTCATATGTTGCTTGACTCTCTTCCATCACCAGATCTAGTCCAAACAGCAAAGTCAGAGGTAGATCGGCAATCAAAGGGAATCAAACTGTATCTCTCCGCATTTTCAATGCGTCAAGATGACACAGCTGAGAGTGGAGAGAACATGATGTAAAACTATACACCAATATTGTAAAGTGCATAACACCACGATGTGCATCACATTTTTACCCATCGGAGCACCATGCATCTGCCTGTAAAAGTAATTCCTCCACTCTCGCAAGCAGGTACTGGAAGAGCCGAGCCACTTCTGCAGTCCAAAGTCTGAAGTTGTTGATGATGATGGTGATGGTGGTTGCAATCATAACGGTGATGATAATACTGGTCTAGATCAAATGCATAAACTGTTCTCTTCTAAAATGTCGATTGTTTCATTGAAAGTATTTACGGTAACAGTGTAGACAAACTCAAATACTACATTTACTGTTATATTCAAACATGTCAATCTCTCTTTCTTGTCCAGGTGTTTTGCTAAATAATTTCAATTTTGGTAGTAACACTAAAATGCGCCCCTGTGATACAAAGGGTAAAGAGGTGGTAAGAAACAATTATATTCTTTCTTTACCATGACCAATATGCTCTTGGCACCTAAAGGCGCGTTAACACCAAAGAGCGTGTTGAAACACAAAATGGTTCAGTGACACTAAAAGGCTTTTTGACACTAAAAGGCGCGTTGGCCGATACTTAAGAGCTCATTAAAAGGCATGTTGACACTAAAGGGCGTGTTGACACTTAAACTTAAGGGCAAGTTGACACTTTGGGGCGCATTGACACTAAAAGGCGTGTTGACACTAAAGATTGCACTGACACTAAAAGGCGCGTTGACACTAAAAGACGCAATGACACCAAAGGGCGTGTTGTCACTAAAGGGCGTGTTGACACTAAAAGGCGCGTTGACACTAAAGGGCGTAGACACTAAAGGGCGTGTTGACACTAAATGGCTTGTTGACACTAAAGGGCGTATGGACACTAGATGGCGTATTGACACTAAAGGGCAAGTTGACACTAAAGGGCGTGTTGACACTAAGTCTTGCACTGACACTAAAAGGTATGTTGACACTAAAAGGTGTATGAATACTAAATGGCGTGTTGGCACTAAAGGGCGTGTAGACACTAAAAGGCGAGTTGACACTAAAGGGCGCGTTGACTCTGAAGGGCGCATTGTCACTAAAAGGCACACTGATACTAACGGGCCCATGTCACTCAAAGGCCTTTTGACACTTAAAGGCGAGTTGACATTTAAGGGCGTGTTGACACACAAATGCGCCCCTGAGATACAATAGGTTGAGGCGGTTAGAAAGATTAATTTCAATTTGATAATCTTTTTACCTCGGATCCAATAATAACTATTTTGGATTCGAGTTTTTACTAAGGCCAGAATCGACCAATGGAAAAGGTCCGAATTGACCAAAGATTTTTTCTTTTTGCGGTCCTAATTGACCAATAAAAAAAAAAGAGTTCGAATTGACCAGTGGTCGAGGTCCGAATTGACTAGGGCCGAATTTTAAGGGTCCGAATTGACTAGGGCCGAATTAGCAAAGGTCCGAATTGTCCATAATTCTGATTTATATCTGATGGAGAATGATTTTATATACAATGTCTGTGCTGAAACCCAGCCTGATCTGTTTTAAAACGCTTCTATTACTATATAAATTCATGCATGACTCACGAAAACAACTACAACATTGAAAGCTTTACAACATAACAATACGTACACATCATGGAATATAGATTTTTCAAGCCTCCGCTGAACAGAAATCCAATGTGGCCGACATCATCGATCCGTTTATTCCAACCTAGAAACTTCTGCATGTCATTCAATGCTTAATACATCTTCCAAATTAGGTGCTATGGTGGCACCGTTACGATGTATAATTAACGCTTACGTTTTCGCCATTCTGTTTAGTGTCAAAGACAAAATTATGGCGGATCAATCGAACACCACCAAAAATGTCCTTTGGGAGAATACCATTGATCAGTGTTTCCTCGAATAAGCCATGATACGAGAAACTTGGATGCAAGATTGTCTGACCAGGTAAACCCAAATCAGTCTGCGCAGTTAATGAATTTGGCTGTAAACTTTAGCAAACCGCTTGACGTGCAATTGAATTAAGCAAGTTGCTTGTAAATGTTTCTGGATAAGCATGCTGATTTGTCGCTTTACTTTAAGCTTAGACAAAGTTGGTTTTGGTATAATTCGACTCAATTATTACACTCTTTTAGTCTGATATTGATAAGAAACGTCGTATTTCCGCTTGTCACTGTTGGAATGTTAAAACAATAGACGGGTGTCTGAATGATATCCACCGGATTATGAATTGATGTATGAATATGGAGCCCAGTACCTTTATAATCCAAGCAAAACACGTTTTACAGAAAACTGAAAACAGGCATCTTTATTAATTAGTACATACTACCAATCATGCGCAATGCCTTAACATGTGATCTGGTCCGCCTCATTCAGTTCCTGGCATACAGTGTACATAATGTATACCCAGGGAGCCAAAAGTCTCTATCTCGCAAAAAAAAAAAAAAAAAAAAAAAAAAAAAAAAAAAAAAAAAAAAAAAAAAAGATGGAGGTGACATCTCTTGCTATAGTTGTTTTGAATGCTTTTTTGGATAGCTCTGACCTTCCAAAAGAAGGTCTAAGTGGACTGCTCTGGATTTTTTTTTGGCGTGATGCTTTAATCAGACTGTATTTAGACGTACTATTTGTTATATACAGCTGAAATGCAGTACACAAATATATTACGAACGGTCATACTTATATGTTTCTTCAATATCGTATACTATCCTGATGTCATTTTATCTTGTCTGATTGCAGCTTTGTATGTCTTAGCCATGTGTAAAGCTGTAAATATGTCATTTGAGTAAACTATGTGTCATCTAAAGGCATTGAATTACCCCACCCACTTAATGTATATGTAAAAATTTATGTGCAATTATGAGAATCAATATATTTTCATCAGTACATTTTTATCAATAAATGTTGATGTAATCATTATTTTTATAACAATTATTATTGCTTTTTATTCCTTTTTTGCATATTCATGGTTTTTTATTAAAACATTAAAATGAATAAACAGAAAAAATAAAAATCAATTATCCAATAAAAATAATTTCAGGCCTAAACTATCATTGTGGCTCATTGTTATTGTACCAATGGTACTGTTTGATAAATTTGTTGATGCCATGGGCCTTAAATAAAAATTCTCATTTGCATTTTCATGAATATTAATGAAAATGATGAAAATCAAGATTTACAAAGGGAAAATTTATTACCCTTAATTTTGAAGTGTTTTGGATGGGTTATCTTTAGGACGTACCTTGCACCCTTACAACAAATGCTCATGGGTGCCAGTTTGGTCAGAAGATCACTTTATTGCCCATTTGTGTCACATAAAATCACAGTGTTCGTCCCCCAACCTTAATAAACAGAGGAAGTAATGTGGTACTCCTATATTACCACATGTATCTTGGCTACTGATAGACATAGAGAGCAGAAATAGGTAGCAAATGGTTGTTTTGATAATGTTCTATAACCATGTAATAAGATATAAAAATCAAACTGACTTCCTGGTGTTTGAATATCAATGAGAACTTTATATATAAAAAAAAATCACATAAAAATGGAGTATACCAGCACAATTGATTATATCTCAGCAATCAAAAGATCTAGAGAGCTGAAATTGGTATCAAATGATTGCTATGACAATGTTCTATAACCATGTAATAAGGTATATAAACAAGCTGGCTAACTTAATGCTCAAATATTAAAGAGAACTTCAGATATTGGAGAAAAATAACAGATAAATGAAGGGGGTATACCAACAACATTGCTGATATCTCAGCAACCAAATATTCTAGAGATCTGAAATTTATATCAAATGATTGTTATGCTAATGTTCTTTAATAATGTGATAAAATACTGTACAGACATAATTTGACTTTCTTGGCGTTCAAATATTAATGAGAACTTTCAGTATAAGAGAAAAATCACAGAACAATGGAGAAGGTATACCTGCAGAAACGTTTACTGCTCAGTAACCAAAAGCCATAGAGAGATGAAATTGGTAACAAATAATTGCTATGACAACCACAAAATACGATACATAAATAATCAGACTTTCGTCTGTTCGGGTAGTGATGAAAACTTAAAATATTAGAGAAAAATCACAGAGCATGGAGGGGGTATACCTACGGAAATGTTTATATCTCAGCAACCAAAAGCCACAGAGAGCACAAATTGGTATCAAAAGATTACTGTGACTATATTCTATAACCAAGTATTAAGATATATAAATAAGCTGAATTCTTTGTTGCTTCAATATTTAAGAAAAGTTAAGATATAAGAGAAAATAATTGAAATTCTAAGGGGGTATACCAATAAAATTGAAAATATCTTAGTGACCAAAAGCTCTAGAGAGCTGAAATTGGTTTCAAATGATTGCTATAATAATGTTTTATAATCATGTGATAAAACACATAAATAATACTACTTTCTTGTTGTTGGAATATTGATGAGAACTTTATATATTTGATAAAAGTTACAAAAAATAGAGGGGGTATACCAATGGAAACGTATTATCTCAGCAACCAAAAGCCATAGAGAGCTGAAATTGGTATCAAATAATTGCTATGACAATTTTCTATAGCCATGCAATATGATATATAAATAAGCTGACTTTCTTGTTGCTCCAATATTTATGAAAACTTAAGATATTAGAGAAAAATCAATGGTAAACGAAGGGGGTATACCAATAAAATTGAGAATATCTTAGAGACCAATAGCTCTAGAGAGCTGAAATTGGATTCAAATGATTGCTATCATAATGTTCTATACTCATGTGATAAGACACATAAATAATACTACTTTCTTGTTGTTGTGATATTGATGAAAACTTTAAATATTAGATAAATATCTCAGAAAAATAGAGGGGTATACCAAAAGAAACATATTTATCTCAGCAACCAAGAGCCTTAGAGAGCTGAAATTGGTATCAAATTATTGCTATGACAATATTCTATAACCATGTAATAAGATACATAAACAAGCTGACTTTCTTGTTGCTCCAATATTTAAGAAAACTTAAGATATAGGAGAAAATCCACTGACAAAGGAAGGGGTATACCAATAAAGCTGCTACTATCTCAGTGACCAAATGCTCCAGAGGGCTGAAATTGGTATCTAATGATTGCTAGGATAATGTTCAATAACCATGTGCTAAGGCACACAAACAATCTGACTTACTTGTTTTTCGAATATTGATAAAACTTTAAATATTAGAGAAATATCACAGAAACGTGGAGGGGGTATACTAACAAAAAACACTATAACTCGGCAACCAAATGTCCTAGAGAGCTGAAATTGGCATCAAATGATTGCCTTGATAAAGTTCCATAACCAAATGATTAGATAAATGAATATGATAACTATCTTGTTTTTTAAATATTGATGATATCTTGAAATATTAGATACAAATCACAGAAATATAGAGGGAGTATACCAACGGAAACGTTTATATCTCAGCAACCAAAATCCCTAGAGAGCAGAAATTGGTATCAAATGATTGATATGACAATAATGAATAACTAACTAGATACAATTGTTGTATTACATAGCCACTTGCTTAAAGGTATGCATGATCCAGCCTATGGAACAATGAGAACTTACATCTGTCATTTTATAGGAAACGGTAATCTGACCATGGACTTGGTCATGATGTAAATTTATAAAGAAACTGAATGACTAAAATAAACATAAATACATGTATAATGTTTATGAGCACACCACATATTCATTTGTTCTTCAACATCTCACGAATCAATATGCATTTACTTAAATTTCATGATCCATATTATTATGTAAGTGGGTGGGGTAATTCAACATCATAAATACTAAAACAACAGCGCAAAAGTATGAATTAAACAATATAATAAGATTACTTCTTAATCTGTGATTCCTAGCATTGCTGTAGACTAGAAAATTAAGCAGTTTATGATCTGAAACACAAAGGATATGTTCATATATCTTGAAAACATTTGTCATACGTAGGCAGCTCAAACAGCATGAAACAATGCGTAATTTAACCATCGCGCCAAAACAATTTCGTGACCAGTCCACCCAGGCCTTCATTAGGATGGCGAAGCCGAACTAAAATTGTATTCAAACCAACAATAGCAGGTGATGTCACCTCCTCTCCCCAAAACGGGGCTTGGCTCCCTGTGTATATGAGGCGGGGCCGTATGCTCATCGCAGGATTGAGGAATCACCTTTTCCATTACACTACCACCATAATCTTCGATTCTTGCTTTGGTATATTTTCTTTCAATCGCAAATGTGGGTGTTTCCTGAATGATAAATTAACAGAAGATCGTCTACGACAGATATGGAGTCGTATATCGCTTATCATTTGAGCCACCTCGTGGGAAAACCAACAATGTGGTTTCCGACCAGGTCTGACACAAACCGGCCTGGGCAGTCATAGAAGCAGGCTAGAAGCTTGAAATTTCGGATTTAAGAAGAAGAGGAATTGTACTATCCGTGTAGCGAAAACAAAGGCGTTGATCAGCTTCGCGGTTACCGCGAAGCTGATCTGCGTCTTTGTTTTCGCCTATGCAAATTGTTGGTTTTCCCATGTGGCGGCTCATTTATTAGAGTCGCGTCATGAGAAACTTAGATTTTTGCCGATGCGAAAACAAAGACGCAGATTAGCTGTACAATAACTGCACAGTTGATCAGCGCCTTTCTTTTGCGCTACACGGATAGTACAATCCCATTCGAAATTTTCAAGCTTCTAGTCCATTTCTGTGGCTGCACAGACCCATTTATGTCGCATCTGGTCGGAAACATCGAAGACCGGTTTTCTCGCGTCGCGGCTCCAATTAAAGTTCAGCTGCGCAATTTTATTCTGAAGAATTGGAACAACGTGGTGGGTTGGTTATATAGTATGACCAGTTTTTATGCTGCATCGGATCTCTGACATACATGTGTATTTATGCATTATTTTTGACAAAGATATCGTATTACCAAAGCACAAAGCCTAAAAAAGTTCGCACAAACGAGACAACTGTCCACACTTTTCGTCAGTATTTTAACTCCATTTTCAAAATATCCAGACAATTTAGTTCAAAAGTTTGAGACCCTTAAACATGTTAATTAAGGTCAAAATGTTCATTTTTAAAGTAAACGTGCACTATGAGCATGATTTTGTCTAAATGGGCTTGATTTGAAAAATTAGCAGTTAAAATGTATTTTTTTTTTGGGGGGGGGGGGGGGGGGGGACGGAATTTTGTGCTTGGACAGAAAATTTTGCATAAAAATGTCATCGTATTTTAAGACCAGAGTTAGAACATTTTGTTGACCTAGATCCAACAAAGCAAGTGATGCAGCATTCTGTCATGTTTATATACGTAAGTGCGCTAAAACTTTACAATCAATATCCCAATTAGGCCTAAATGGCTGAATACTAATTATATATCTAATTGAAAGCCTCCATAGCAAGTGATGCAGCATTTTATCATGTTTATAAGTGCAATAAGATATACAATCAATATCCCAATTAGGTCTTAAAGGCTGAATACTTTTATTACAGACCTATTTATCTGAAAGTCGCCATAGCAAGTGATGCAGCATTTTATCATGTTTATGAGTGCAATAAAATATACAATCAATATCAAGGCTGAATACTAATTATAGATATATTTATCTGAAAGTCTCCATAGCAAGTAATGCAGCATTTTATGTTTACAAGTGCAATACGATATACAATCGATATCCAAATTAGGACTTAAAGGCTGAATACTAATTAAAGATATAAATTTATCTGAAAGCACCTTAAATGTCTTAAATGTTGGTATCCTAGATACCATATGATGTGAGTCCAATACCGAATGGAACCAGCATTTAACCATGTGACCCAAAATGTCACGTGACTGAATCACTCCAAGTGCAGCCATGACATTTGTCGAAATGGAGATAGAACAATATACAGCACTATAAAATTTTACGTTTTGAAAATCAAACAGCTTATAAATGCCCACACATACTACATATACAACATTTTATTCTGCCGAGGAGATATAATATAACGTTTCAATCTAAATTCAATGGTATTTTAACACTCAATATTTTCCAAAATGGAGGTAGAACACTATGGTACTTAGCCGACGATACGTTGAGCATGCAGAATATGCAGGACGGTAAATGCCCTACAAAATATCGGCGACTAGTTATGTTGTTTAAGGCAAATACATTTTTGAATTCAAGTGTTGTTAGAGGCATATACCAAAGACTCGGCAATGTCATTGGAATTGTGTTATAATTATTAAATAATAATAGTACATGCATTCTTGTGAGATGTAAAACGGTATGTATACATCAACTCAATATAATGAATAAGTGCGCCACATGTGAGACAAGCCAAGTTCTGCTTGCGGGTGTGCCAGGTGGTTTTTCTCGGGGTTCTCCCGTTTTCGCCCACCTACTGATTGGCTCGTCTCATATGAGCTGAAATAATCTTGAAAGGGACGTAAAACTGAAAACAAAAAGAATGTGTGAAAAGAAAGAAAGAAAGAAAAAAAGAAAGAAAGAAAGACTGCAAATTGAATCATCTAACCTCGAAAATATTTGCAAGGCCTTCCTTGACAGCTGTCCGGTCCATTTTTAGCCAAATTAACATTCTGTCCATTGGGAATGTTCAACATTTCTCCAGCTTTTAGAATAATGTACCCTGTTCCAACTTTAAATGTTTGTGGCTTTGTAACAGGTATGGGTACGCTCTTCTCAGCGTTCTCTTCAGAGGCAACCACATAAAAGTCACTCTTTTTCACGATCCTCTGTCGGTTTATTTTATTTCTTTGTGTATTTTCATTTCTCTTTCGACCGTACAGAAGCGACATTTTCTTTTTACAAAGCATCATATGCTGACGCCGTTCCTCTGGTGTCAGTTTAATTTCAGTTTGATTTTCTTGAATAATGTACGGCATATTGTATGTAATAGTTCGAATCTTAGGAACAGTATAGCCTGTAGTGGTTCGACTGTTCTTTCGTCTAACTTTTGTATCCTTTTTCTCACTCACGCTGCTTGATTCTTCCATTGTTAACGTTTGTGACCGATTTTTGCAATTCCGTTCCTCGGCCAGTTTTTGCTTTGTGCATTGCGGTTTGACATTCTGCGGATTTGAGTTATATTCCATGTTTTCAATAAGCTCATTAACGTCTTTGAATGCTGTACTTAAGTCATGGTCAAACAGCTGTTCCGGCGCGGCTGAATTTGTCTGAAGTTCTTCTGTACAGTCGTCCTCCCGGGAACCTATTTGTTCGTTGCGATGTTTTAAAGTTTCGCCATTCGAAACGTCCTCACAAGAACAATTTTCGTCAGTGATAGATGCCTCTGACAAAGAGCTTTTATTTCGGTTTATTTCATAGCCATTTGAGAAAACAGGTTCTGTGTTACGATTCCCATGGTCTACTGTATTGATGGCTGTAATCTCAGCCTTTTCCATGTATGTTTCTTTCGCTTGTGGTAGACTTTCATCTATCGAAAGTTTTACGTCTACTTCGCTTGAAATACCCGTGTCAATGTCTCGTTGAACAGGCAGAGCCATATTCATATTCGATATCATTGGTTCACCTTTGACATTTGTCGATGAAGATGCGGCGTGTTCATTTTCGTTATTACCCGTTTCTGTGCATGTGACTATTCGGTCACTTATGTCCTCAGGTAAACTGTCGCTGTTCTGAGCAGGAAAGCATTCACTACTACATGTACCTGAGGATGTACATTCATTTTCATTACAACTGTCTGTTTCATAAGTATATTCAGTATTGTTCCCGTTATGTTCACTACTTCTTTCAGTTTCGCTAGCATATGCAATATCACCATCTAGAGTTTGTTCTAAATTCACGCTCCAGTAATCATCAGACTCATCATCATTGGCACTTTCAAATTCAGTTTCTGTAGACCCATCGAAATCAGGGGATTCTGTAGACTCGTCGAAATCAGGGAATTCTGTAGACTCATCGATATCAGGGACGGATTCTGTAGACTCATCGATATCAGGGACGGATTTTGTAGACTCATCGATATAAGGAAAATTTGTAGACTTGTCGATATCTGGGAATTCTGTAAATGCATCGATATCAGCGAACTCTGTAGACTCGTCGATATCAGGGAATTCTGTAGACTCATCGATATCAGGAAATTTTGTAGACTCATCGCTATCTGGGAAATCTGTAGACTCATCGATATCAGGAAATATGGTAGACTTGTCGATATCTGGGAATTCTGTAAATTCATCGATATCAGGGAACTCTGCAGACTCGTCGATATCAGGGAATTCTGTAGACTCATCGATATCAGGAAATTTTGTAGACTCATCGCTATCTTGGAAATCTGTAGACCCATCGATATCAGGAAATTTTGTGGACTCATCGATATCAAGAAATTCTTTAGACTCGTTGATGTCAGGAAATTCTGCAGACTCGTCGATGTCAGGAAATTCTGCAGACTCATCAATATGAGGAAATTTTGTAGACTCATCGATACATGTCTTATGACATTTTGTATTCTCGTCGATATCAGGAAACGAATCTGCACCGTGGCTAGATTCAGGTGTATTTAAACAGCTTTCTTCAACCTTCTGCTTAACCAATACTTCCCAGTTTAAATCACTATTATCTGGAGACAAATCTATGAGATGATTATGGTTGCCATTTATTGAGTCATTAGAATGTTCCAAAACAGTTGCAGTAGTTCCATCTGGAGAAAAACAGTTTGCAGATGCCATTGTGCTATCTAAATCGTTTTCTTTGAGTTCGAAAGTTTGAATGGTTTCATCTATTTTGTTAATTTTAAAAGAACCATTCAATATCTCTGTCGTGCTATCTATCGCAGCTCCGTTCTCAGAACCGAGTTCCATATCCATTATATTACTGTCTCCAGTTATAGATTTGTTTATCTCTTGCTCTATTTCGTATACCTGGTTATCATCTTTAATGGCTTTTCTTGAACATTCAAGCGCACCTGATATATTTGAAATGACATCAACTAGAATCTTTTCTACTAGTGACGAGCTAAATTCGTCGAACAATTTCATCTTGGTCGAAATTCGAAAATCATCTGTTTCATCTATATTTCTTGCAAGAATGTTACATCTGGACCTAAGACCAGGGGTGAACACGAAAAAGTTTTCGTCCCCATTTGATTCATCTGAACTGTCTGCTGAACTATCGTAGTATGAGCCTTCTCTGTCACTTCCACCATTTTCATTACCATCGAAATATTGATCGTCATCATTTGAAGTGTCATCACCAGTATTTTCGTCATTGTCATCATCATCATCATCGTTGCCGTCGTCGTCTTTATCATCCTCGTTTTCATCACCGTCGTCATTTTCGTCATTATTTTCTTCATCGTATTTATCGCTTTTGTCATCATCTGTATCATTTTCGCTATTTTCGGACTCCGATTCATGTTTATCCGTGTCCGTGTTGGCTATTGCCTTCGAAATTTCTTCGGATTCAATATCGCATTCATTTTCATCCTCTATTTTGTGAGTGTTTGATACTTGTTCCTCTTCAACTCTAATCGTATAGTCATCATCTGACAGAGTCTGCACGTCGTCAAGATGAAAACCATTAGCACCTGAACCGCCAATATTGCTTTGCCTTCTTGCATAAAGAACATGTTCATTATCATCTGATTCGGAGGAGCTAGATGAAATCTCTGCTCTTAGCCCCTTGAGATATTCCATAAAATCTTCACCCTCATCTTGGTCTGCAGGTCCAGATCTGTCCAGTTCGATTGGCGTACTAGTGACGGGTGATACAGGAGCTCTGTCATAAACTATTTTTGTACTAGTCTTTGGAGAAACAACCTCCTTCAACTTCTTGGAAATTGTATTTCTCGCATGTTCTTTTTCTGTTTGTGTATATTGGTTTCCCGGTGTTTGGAACAGTGATTCGGTAGATTCAGCTACGGGTTGGTAAGCAGGTAAACCATGACTATCAATCTGTGTGGTTGTAGGAATATGTGGATCAAGCCCTAACAAATCCTCCGCTGCAAGGGTTTGGGATCTGTGATTTTTCTTGCTCCTTGGAGGGGGTATAGGTGGTGAAACGGAATTGTCATTATTGTCAAAAGCTGCAGTCACAATGTCATTGTGTATGTAATGAGAACCTACAATGTTATTGTTGTTTTCATGCTCTATTTTTGCACCAACCGTATTGTTTATTTTCTTTTCAGTATCTCTAACTACAACGTCACTGTCCGTCGACTTGTTTCTCTGTCTAATTTCCTTTGGCCTTACTGCTGACGGCTCACCTTTCTGAGTTTCGGCAACAATGCCGTTTTCGGCAGAGGAAAATTTTATCGTTACCGTTACGGTATCAGAGGATTCCTTCGGAAAGAAACCAAACTCGTCGTCAATGTCATCATATAATTCATCACTTGTTGCGGTATCAAACACTTTAACCAATGATGGTTCATTACTCCCGTATGTCGCTGTAACGTCCTTCGGTGATTTAGTTGTTGAAGTTTGCCTGAAAGTCAGCGTTTTAGGTTTTTCGGGAACTTTGGGTCTTGCACTCGCAGATGGCTTTTGGTCATTGTGTGTTTGTTGGTCGCTATATTTGAAATTTCTATCCATTTTAGTGCATTATGATAATAGCGTTTAATTAAAGAAAGTAATGGCGTGTACATGTACGTATATAAGTCCAAATTTCACTTGGTACTGGCAGGTGACTAATCAAAACAAAACGCAACGGATTATCAGCTTGTTTTCGCGATTTTATTTCCATGCACATTTTAAATAAATCGTCATCCATTTAAAGAGAATGAGTCCCGCACAACATTATTATACCATATCCACGCACTATGACTGTTTTGTTATTTTACCAATAAAGTGTGTTCTACATATGTTTGTTAATTGGATACTTAATCACTGAATCAGTGAATAGTCAGTGACAAAGTCATTGGTTACCATGACAACCGCATTAAGCTGTACAGGGAGGGGCCAAAAGAATGACATTGATAAAGGGATGTAATTATCACTTGTCCTACAGCAACTGACTCGTAACTAGGTGTCAATTTGTCCTCTGCATAATACGCATAACTTTGTTGCTTTTTCAAAATAACTTGAAACAGAATAGAAATGTTCGCCTTTTGTTCGGATATCTTCGTTACCATTGTTATCTTAGATCAGTTCGGTTAATTTTCGCGAATTCGTTGTTTCGAAAATTCAAAGTACGCACTCATAAAAGCTTTCATATATGATTTTAGAATGCATAACTAGCCTCTCGCGAGTTCAAGTGAATTCGTTGATAGAAAATAGGAAAATCGCCAAATAAGGTTACGCAAAGTTTCAAAATTTACAGTATAATCATTATAGTTGCGATCATATTATGTACTGTAAATCGTATATGATTTATGTTTGTTTGTTTTTTTTCAGACATATTGAAAAAGCTACTGAATTTTTATGATTCTTTCTATTTCAATCATAAGTTTATTACTTTTCAAGGCCAATCATGTTTTGGATCTAAAGCGCAAAGCTTCTAATCTACTGACAGTGCAATGTAATCGCGTTATGGCCCATCCCCTTTCTCATTAATACGTTCGCTGCTCTTAAAGGACCTCAGTTTTATTTTTATTTGTCATTACTGCAGCTGGTGTTGTGCCGTGTGGCGGCCCTAAAAAGTCTCCCCGTACATCATCCACAGTGCAGATTATATTTTCCTATCAGTGATCGTATTCTGAGAAATCCGAAAATTATTATCGGTTTAGATTCTTTTTCTAACCAATGTTTAATATATTTGGTACCATTTGGATTAAAATAGTCTTTGTATCAACAATCTTCTTGAAAGTTGAAAAATTACAGTAATTCCCTATGGCTCAATGTTGCCAAATCTCTAGGGCCACAGTCCACTGAAGAGGCTTAAGTAGCCGAAACCGCGGCTCATCCCCTCATTCAGTATACGTTCGCTGCTCTTAAAGGACCTCAGTTTTATTTTTATTTTTACACTTTATATCTAACTTTAACTATAGTAAATCTGGGGTTTGGGGTGTACATGGGGTATAGGCCTGGGCCTACAGGCTGATCTGCGCCTTTAAACAACGGTTTTCTCATGATGAGGATAATGTAAAGACAATGATTGTAGCAGCTTGGTTACCTTTTATTGGCGTTGATGTAAACAGTCTGGTCGGCTGAAAGCTGGGGTTCAGATATTCCATTTTCAAACTGACACTGACACACTCGATCCCTGTTGATCTCGTATTCTGTAGAATCTACATACATGCAGTTCTTCCTATGAATTCACATTACGAAAGCTTGCCCATGAAATAAACAGAGATATTTTTAGTTGTAGACACTGAAAATTTCAGTAGAAAAATTTTGATATTTTTCTTATTTTTACTCAAAACATAGATTGTGGGTACTCGTTAGAACCGCCTCGGCGAGGCGGTTCTAACGTGTACCCACAATCTATGTTTTGAGCAAAATAAGAAAAATATATAAAAATTTCTTTTTAAAGCTAAAAAATGTGTGTTTGTTGCATGGGCAAGTTTTCGTAATCTACAAACATGTATAGTTCTTCCTATGAATTCAAATATTTCTTATTCCAGTGCTATCACAAGTAAACTGCACATGTACATGTTGGCAAGATAAGTGCAAAATAAACAACAATTTTTATTTCAAGATAATTTGAATCGAATTTCGAACCGCCTACATGCTTGAAAGGTTTGAATATTAAAATGCAAATCATAACATAAAAATCCTTGAACCCACGTGGCAGACTGGCATGCATTCAGTCATAGCAGAAAATATTTGTAATATAATACGTCATATAAAAATATAAATACCTATCCTATTTATGTATATGCAAGTTAAATAAACATTTTAATAGGATTGAAATTTACAAAAAGGTTGTTTAAAATTTAAAAGATTAACCAAATTCTAAAATGTCTGCTCATATTTTAGAGTACATAGGTATCTAACGTCATTTGAAAAAACATACACGCATTTGAATTGACTCGTCATTTATGCTTATTATAAAATAAGATTTAAACGAAATCCAATTGAACGAAGGCTTGAATGACTTGAAGTTAAATGACTCATACATTTTTCTTTTCAGTTGAAAATATGAAACCCTGTACTTTTTGTAGGGCCTTACGTAGGTCGCTTTTAAATATGAAACCCTGTACTTTTTGTAGGGCCTTACGTACATGTACATGGTCGCTTTTCCCACATGTATTACTGGGGTTGTTATAGGTTAAGGAGTATGAATCAGTCTTCACTGTCAAACATTGTGCAACATATGTTTCCAAAATTGACCTTGCCGCATTTTTTTTTTTTTTTTTTTTTTTTACCATATATGGGCGTGGCGGCCATCTTGGTCATTTAGACAAGATCCCATGAACAAATTTTCCTTCCCCCTACCCATGGAAGCTTTACATAAAATTTCAACTTGATCGGCCAAGCGGTTTCAGAGAAGATCTTTGAAATTGTGGACGACGGAGCATGGGTATACTATAAAAAAAAGCTCTAGGCCTTGATGATATGTTTTTAGCTCACCTGAGCCTTCAAGGTGAGCTTACCAATCAGTCCGGCGTCCGTCCGTCGTCCACAATTTCAAAGATCTTCTTCTCTAAAACCCATTGGCCAATCAAAGTGAAATTTTATGTGGAGCATCCATGGGTAGGAGGAACGAAAGTTTGATCGCGAAATCCGGGTCATATGACCAAGATGGCCGCCACGCCCATATATGGTAAAAACCACTCAAAAATCTTCTTCTTCAGAACCGGCAGGCCGATTTTCTTGAAACTTGGTATGTAGCATTTTGGACTCCAGCCCATCATTCATGTAGTTTGAACAAATTATGACCCTAGGATGACCTTGACCTATTTTACGACAATGTCTATTTTGGAAACAAAGGCTTTTACATGGGAAAAAGTGAAAACTATAGATTTTTTGAAAACTATTGCAGCCTGAGACCTGAAAAGTGGTAGATGCAAACAACTAATGGAGTCGATGGTATGTGATTAATTTAGGTCAAGGTCATCTCTTGACCTTGGGCGGTCTGTCATCCATGCACACTTTTCAAAGATCTTCTTCTCTGAAACCGCTTAGCCAATCAAAGTGAAAATTTATGTGGAGCATCCATGGGTAGGGGTAACAAAAGTTTGATCGCGAAATCCGGGTCACATGACCAAGATGGCCGCCATGCCCATATATAGTAAAACCCACACAAAAATCTTCTTCTCCAGAACCGGCAAGCCGATCTTCACGAAACTTGGTGTGTAGCATTTGGGACTCCAGCCCATCATAGTTTGATCAATTGATGATCCTAGGATGACCTTGACCTATTTTACGGCAATGTCAATTTTGGAAACATAGGCTTTTACATGGGAAAAAGTGAAAACTATGGATTTTTTAAAACTATTTCAGCCTGAGACCTGAAAAGTGGTAGATGCAAACAACATATGAAGTAGATAAAGGTATGTGATTAATTTAGGTCAAGGTCATCTCTTGACCTTGGGGATCTGTCGTCCATACACACTTTACAAAGATCTTCTTCTCTGAAACCGCTTGGCCAATCAAAGTCAAATTTTATGTGGAGCATCCATGGGTAGGAGGAACGAAAGTTTGATCGCAAAATCTGGGTCACATGACCAAGATGGCCACCACGCCCAAATATGATAAAAACCACTCAAAAGTCTTCTTCTCCAGAACCTGCAGACCGATTTTCACGAAACTTGGTATGTAGCATTTGGGACTCCATCCCATCAGTTTGACAAATTGATGACCCTAGGATGACCTATTTTACGGCAAGGTCAATTTTGGAAACATAGGCTTTTACATGGGAAAAAGTGAAAACCATGGATTTTTTTAAAACTATTACAGCCTGCGACCTGAAGAGCGGTAGATGCAAACAATTAATGGAGTAGATGAAGGTATGTGATTAATTTAGGTCAAGGTCATCTCTTGACCTTGGCCGGTCTGTCGTCCATACACACTTTTCAAAAAACCGCTTGGCCAATCAAAAAGAAATTGTATGTGAAGCATCCATGGGTAGGGGAGAGGGACAAAAGTTTGTGAAATTTGGATCACATGACCAAGATGGCCGTCATACCCACATATGGTAAAACAACCCCACTTTGTCCAGTGACTGTATTTGTTGACTCTCAGGTGAGCGATCGTTGCCCTTGGGCTACTTGTTTCCCAATGTAAGTATATGGGTGCTAATGACCCCTGGGGTTGGGCATTTTGACCCCAGGTGCATGACTGGCACGATTTACGTAGATCTCCACATAACGACGCTTTTAAAATACTAAATATACTACTGTCTGAACACCATCTTTCAGAAACTGAATTTTTCGAAATTTCAATTTTCTGAAAGACCTATAAAAAATATGAACATGTCACCATTTTACATTCCAAAAGTCTTAAAAAGTGCCACAAAAATTTTGAAAATCGGTTAACAAATAAAAATTTTATGCGAGAAAATATTTTTGAATTGGGTTTTTTCCAATTGTAAAATTGCCAGCAAGGGAAGTAACTATTTTCCTGGAAAAAAATCTATATTGATTATTTTTCATAAACAAACAAAATTGTTTTTAATGCATATCTGAGCACCGAACTCTTAAAAGTATTCCACATATTTGCTGTATTTTCAGTTTTAAGGTGTTTGGATTACCTCTCTTGCACATGCAAAATGCCTATTCAAAATGGTTTTTGGGCATAATTATTTTATTAGGGAACCGATTTTCAAACTTCGTGTGGCACATTTTAGGACTCCTGAGTTGCAAAAAGATGGCATGGTCATACTTTTCTTGCGGTGTTTCAGAAAAGTGAGGTTTCGAAAAATGCAGTTTCTGAAAAGCAGCTTTTAGTCTAGTGGTTACAGAGATGTTTCCCATGTGCCAATGATGGATAATGACGCTCCAGGTCGTGGCCCGTATGGAACACAGGGTCACGGCTGGCAGGATTTATAAAGGATTTGTTGGCAGTATTAATGCATAGTTCCGAATAACAATGCTGCATACTAAATATACAAGCTTTCGGTCTTGTGGTTTTTTTTTTTTTCTCTCATATATTTCCCATTATAAGCCGCTATGACAGTGGACAGAATGTACCCCAAGGACACGGTTGGCAGGAAGTATAATACTTAATATTCAGTTAGGAGTATTTGCTTTTCAGAGTAGTAAAATACTCAAATACTAAAATTATCTGGGGCCCTGGACGTTTCCCTTCTAAATCCAAGAAGTTTGAAGTTATGTCGTGCAGGACATTTAACTTTAGACTAACAACACTAGAATATGCTATACATTTGGTGAGATGTAAAGTCTAAGAATTGAGCCATGACTCGAGAAAAACGGTCTTTTGGATTTCCAACCAGGTCTGACATAATCCAGCCTGTACACTCATAGAAGAAGGTTACACGCTTGATATTCCGATTAAAGAAGAGGAAATGTACTAACTATAAAGAGAAAATATAGGCACTGATCAGCTGTGCAGTTACTACACAGCTGATCTGAGCCTTTGTTTTCGCCTAGACCATATATGGGCATGATGGTCATCTTGGTCATGTGACCCAGATAAAATGAGTGAAAATTTGTTACTAGTTTGTTCAATCAAAAAAAAAAGGATGCAAAAAATGACTTAAAATGGCCTGGTTATTTGTTAAGAAATCATTATTTAATCAGACAAGGATGACAGACACCCATCAGGACATGTCCATGAAATGTATTACCCCTTAAACCCCACTTTTATATAGTAAAACTGGGGTTCACAGGGGTATACCTATTTTCCTTATTTTTGATCCAAAACAAAGATTGTGGGTACTCGTTAGGACCGCCTCGGCGAGGTGGTTCTAACGTGTACCCAAAATCAATGTTTTTGAGCAAAAATAAGGAAAATATTTTTTTTTGTAATGAAATTTTCAATTTTTACAGCTGAAAAAATCTCTGTATATTGCCTGGGCAAGTTTTCGCAATGCAGAGTAAGCTCATCTGGCGAGCCTTACAGCTCAGGTGAGCTAAAAATAAAGAAACAAGTCATTTAGCATGTTTAGTTTACTGATTTTTTTATTATTTTTAGCCACAGAATAAATAAATACAATTATCTTCACATCCTAGTAAAGATATCAGCCGCCTCGTGGGAAAACCAACAATGTGGTTTCTGAACAGGTCTGACACGAACCGGCCTGTACAAGCACAGAACAGAGCTAGAAGCTTGAAATCTCGGATTTAAGTAGAAGAGGAATTGTACTATCCAAGAAGCGAAAACAAAGGCGCTGATCAGCTTCGCGGTTACCGCGAAGCTGATCTGCGTCTTTGTTTTCCCCAATGCATATTGTTGGTTTTCCCATGGGGCGGCTCATATTTCTTGGCAAGTCCATCCACCTAGACATTTGCTGTAGTACATGTATTTGTAATATTTTTCTGCAATCCTGGGCTTCGCCATTTTCTATTCATTTTTTTTGTTATTTTTTTTTATTTATTTTTTGATAGCAAAGCAGTAATCACTTGCATGATTCTACATTATTTTTGCACATCATTTAAACAGGCAGGAATCATTCAAGACATAATTCAACTAAATGAGCAAATGATTATTTCTGGATAAGACATTCCTAGAAATTTATAGCTGTAAGTGGACATATGAGCCGAGACGAAAGAAATCTGGTCTTAGGGATTTCCGACCATGTCCCACACAAATCGGCCTGTACAGTCTCACAAAAAGGCTATAAGCTTGCAATTTCAGATTTAGGAAGAAGAGGAATTGCACTATCTCTGTAGGGAAAACAAAGGCACTGATCAGCTGTGCAGTTACTGCACAGCTGATCTGCGCCTTTGTTTTTGCATAGGTAATAATCCCATTTTCTCACGATGCGGCTCATATAATATCAGGCTTTCGTTTACCAGAGATAAAATAAGTTTGAAACAGGTGAATTTCACCATAAAGTATTTGTACAAAAAGTATCAGATTCATTCTAATTAGCATACATACTCCAACAAGTGCACATCCTGGTCTTTTCTGAAAAAGGGTGTGCACTTATTGGAGCATGTGTGCTAATTTGAATGAATACAGTGTGCTTTTCCACAAAAGCTTGACTGTGGGTTTACGCAAGAATCTCCTTATCACTGCTCAAAGCAGTTCTAACGTGTACGCATCTTCTTAAATTTTATAATGGAAATTTTCAATTTTTACCACTTCACAAACCTCTGTATAATGCATGTGTGTGTTTTCTTAATTTTTAATATTTAAAGCATTTTTTGCTGCAGAAAGTAGATAATATGAGGTGCATTATGAGACAACCAACATTTTGCATATACGAAAACGAAGGTGCAAATCAGCTTCCCTGTAACTGCGAAGCGCCTTTGTTTTCGCTACATGGATAGTACAATTCCTCTACTTTCTAAATTGGAAATTTCCAGCCTCTTAGCCATCTCCTGTGCTTGTACAGCTCGGTTTGTCGGACATGTTAGGAAACCACATTGTTGGTTTTCTAATGACGCAGCTCACCCAAATTACATGATTCTCACAAGACTAGCTCACCTAGCTCACACAGCAACATCAACGAATACAACTTTAATTTGACAACACTGAGGAGGAGGAGCCACAACTTGAGAAAACCTTCAGGGTTTCTGATCAGGTCTGACACAACACAAACATAGGCAAAGAAATTTTGGGTTTAAGATGAAGAGGGATTGAACTATCTGTGTAGCGAACACAAAGGCACTGATCAGCTGTGCAGTTACTGCACAGCTGATCTGTGCCTTTGTTTTCGCATATGCAATAATCTGTTTTTCTCATAGCGAACAGTCATGTTGCAACCCCTGATTACAGTGTGTGTGTAAATCTTCTACAACAAGAGTGAGTTCTTAATTTTTGTTACCCTGATTTTCTGAAATATATATTTTTTTTAATTATATTTTACACATGATTAATTTGTTTTTATGATATTAAAAGGTCATGTTTGTCTGTTATCCCAGTCACAAATTTTTTGGGAAAGCATCTCGGAAGGAGGTTACCAATACTTGATGCACATTATTTCCCCACTAATTCTTCTCCACACAGTGGAAGAAGAAGGACCATAGAAATATTTTCATGACCAAATCTTCATGAAATACTGTAAGTTCGGAAATTTTCGTGTGACTTACATGTATATATTTCGCAAATTTTCAATTTCCAAATTATAAGAGAGTTCTTGAATTCGTGAACGAGTCCTTTTGCAGTCTATAAAGCTTCTAGTAATTATTAATTAGCGAGGATTATATTTTTGCGAGGCGATGAATTCACAAATATTAATGAAAATTAGGTTCTCGCGAACCTTTTCAAATTTACAATAAACCTGTTGTGACGATCTAGCACAGGAACACATAACTTATTTGACTGATTCAACTGATCAAGCTGTCTCTTCTTCCTTCTTTGTCATTACGAAAACTTGTCCATGCAATATTCAGAAAAACTAGAATTTGTTTTCTATGTGAAAACTGATGTCTCCCCCCTTTTTACGTGCATGTCCAAAATATGCAAGCAAGAGTTATAGTTCTTGTGCATCACATATCCTGTCATTCTGTTTTATAACTGTACCAAGTTTCATTGAAATATCTCTTACGGTTTTCAAGTTATAGAGGGGGCACGAAAGTGTTTGGAAAATAATCAAAGGGAAATAACTCCAAAGATATGAAAGCAAGAGTAATGATTCTTGTGCATCATGCTTTATAAGTGTACCATGTTTCATTGAAAAATCTCTAATGGTTTTTGAGTTATAGAGCAGACAAGAAATTGAATGAAAAATAATCAAAGCGAAATAACTCCAAAGATATGCAAGCAAGAGTTATGGTTCTTTAGCATGACACATCATCTCATCGTGCTTTATAAGTGTACCAAGTTTCATTGAAATATTTCTTATGGTTTTCAAATTATAGAGTGGACATGAAATTGTATGGAAAAATAATCAAAGGGAAATAACTCCAAAGATATGAAAGCAAGAGTTATAATTCTTGTGTGTGACACATTGTCTCATCATGCTTTATAAGTGTACCAAGTTTCAATGAAATTTCTCTTACGGTTTTCAAGTTATAGGGTGGATACGAAATTGTATGGAAAATAATCAAAGGGAAATTACTCCAAAGATATGCAAGCAAGAGTTATGATTCTTTAGCACGACACGTAATCTCATCGTGCTTTATAAGTGTACCAAGTTTCATTGAAATAACTCTTACGATCTTCGAGTTATAAAGCGGACACGAAATTGTATGGAAAATAATCAAAGGGAAATAACTCATAAAATACTCAAGCCAGAGTTATGGTTCTTGTGCATGACACATCCTTTGATCATGCTCAATAAGTGTACCAAGTTTTATTGAAAAATCTTAAACGGTTTTCAAGTTATACAGCGGACACGAAATTGTATCGAAAATAATCAAAGGGAAATAACTTCAAAAATACTCAAGCCAGAGTCATGGTTCTTGTGCATGACACATCATCTTGTCGTGGTCTACAAGTGTACAAAGTTTCATTGAAAAATTTTTAACGGTTTTCAAGTTATACACCGGACACGAAATTGTATCGAAAATAATCAAAGGGAAATAACTCTAAAAATACTCAAGCTAGAGTTATGGTTTTTGTGCATGACACATCGTCTCGTCGTGGTCTACAAGTGTACCAAGTTTCATTGAAAAATCTTTAACGGTTTTCAAGTTATACAGCGGACACGAAATTGTATCGAAAATAATCAAAGGGAAATAACTCCAAAAATACTCAAGCTAGAGTTATGGTTCTTGTGCATGACACATCGTCCCATCGTGGTTTACAAGTGTACCAAGTTTCATTGAAAAATCTTTAACTGTTTTCAAGTTATAGAGCGGACACGATTTGTGACGGACAGACAGACAGACAGACAGACAGACAGACAGACGGACGGACGGACAGACGCACGGGGAAAAACAATATGTCTCCCGACCCTGTCGGGGGGAGACATAAAAATGGCTGAAAAAAAAAAAATGAAATTTTTCACTAGAAAAATTTTGATATTTTTCTTATTTTTGCTCAAAACATAGATTGTGGGTACACGTACCGCCTCGGCGAGGCGGTTCTAACGAGTACCCAAACATAGATTGTGGGTACACGTTAGAACCGCCTCGGCGAGGCGGTTCTAACGAGTACCCACAATCTATGTTTGGGAGCAAAAATAAGAAAAATAGGTATACCCCTGCATACCCCAGTTTTTCTATATAAAAGTGGGGTTTAAGGGGGTACATATTGCACGGACATGTTTTCCTGATGTTAGTACAATCAGTGTTCTATCCTTCTATGAGTAGTATCTTCATTAGAAGGACTACTATCCCTAGAATGTTCTGAAGAAGGACTGACATTACCCGCATTTGGCATACGACCTCTATTACTTGGTAAACTATCCTCCGATTCCAACTGGTATCCCCCGACAGCACCGATACACTTCTCCCTCTCCAATTCTACCATTTTTCTCCTTTCATTTATTTCTTCATGTCTTCGCAATTGCTCTTCAACATTTCTAAAATTTCTATCCTTTTCACAAACACTATTTCTATGGCGTGTCAAATGCTCGGTGGGAAGTCTGTACAAAGTGTCAAAGTCTTGTGAGTCTTCCGTATTACCCCTATTATTTCTTCTATTCCTCTTTTTCTTTTTGTCCCTCCGAGGATTTTTACTCCTCTCCTTTTCCTGTCTTATGAATTCTTCAAATCTGTCGATATCAGCTTTGTCCCTCGGTGATTCTGACCTTTTCTCTGCATTTAGAATATCTTTGGCTTTTTGTACTGTTGTTTTTGGCCTCTCTGGGACATTTTCAACTTTCACAACCAGTCTTTCAGCTAGGCTATGCTCATTTTCTTTGTCTTTGAATGGTTTTGTACCCACTGCTAATTTTTCACCATCTTGTTCTTCTGATTTATTCTCTTTCGGTGAAATTTGCTCTTTCAAATTTTCAACATCCTCTGGAATGCTCACAACAACTTTTAAGTTCTTAAGATCATTTTCTATTGATGACACCATGTTTTCCAGCGGCAAAAGATCTATAAAATGCTTATTACTATGGCAAACAGATGCAGCACTACTGTAATCAAGAAATGCATTAACATTATTGTCTTCAAATCCAGACTTATCATCATTCCTTGGCAAAGCTTTCCCTCTGTTTTTATCAAGTCTGCAAGTATTTTCAGAATCCACGGGTAAATAATTTTCAATGAGATCTGGTAGGTTTGACTGTTCTAAATTAGTACCATTATTACAATTATTGTTGCTACTGGAAACTGTTTCCATGGGAACAGCATTGTTTGTTTGGTTCTCATCATGCTGAGCAGGTGGGTTTCTTGTACCACATGTGTCAACAGACTTCAACATCTCATTAGAGATCAGTTTGCGAGCTACTTCTGGTGACAAATCATCAACCTAAAAAACATAGATAGGGTGAGGCTTAATGACCCATGATGCAAGAAAAAATGGTCTATTAAAGTGGTATCCATGACAGTTACCCAACCAGATTAAATAATGCCATTCATCATTAATTTCCAGCTTTTATTTTATTCTTTTTGTCAATGTTTGTTTATTATTATCATTTTACAGTTTTTAAAAAAGAATTTGAAATATAAAATTGGATTTACAAAGCAAATTAGATATTTTGTTCTAAAACTATAAATTATTTTGAAAAGCTAATAAGTAACCACACTGGGCTATTTAGAATGATTATGGTATACTATTACTTTGCAAATTTATTGCATTATCTTTATAATGCAATATTTTTTTTAATCATTCACAAATTCTTGAAATTGTACACATGCAAACATTTGTTTATGTAAATTTGGTCTAAAAGTGTCAGACGTGAATCTAACAAAGTTTTGAACAACTGGCCCCTGGGCTGTAACTCTAAAGGTGAGTGGCTTAACCGCTATGTCAAGAGGGCTTCCACTGCTGATATATGTCTTTGCTTTGCGTATTAAAGTCATTTTTCTCCTTCTATGAATTACTGACCTCATATTCTATATGGAATGGCTGTAAGACGATGGGCTCATCCTCGACACAGCTGAACTGCTGTAGGTAGGGGTGGGCGAGGGCGTCCTCTGCTGTCAGTCTCAGGGAGGGGTCAAACACTAACAACTTCTCCAACAAGTCTAATGCTGAAACAATACATGCAAGGAAAATGATGTGAGCCATGCAAGAAAACAGGTCTTCAGGAATTCCGAAAAAGTCTGACACAAACCGGTCTGTGCAGTCACAGAAGAGGGCTATAAGCTTGAAATTTCATACTTTTAAAGAACAGGGATTTTACTATCCAAGTATGTAGTGAAAGAATCTTTAAGATCAGCTGTGCGGTTACTCTGAGAGGCAGTTCTAAGGTGTATCCACGATCTATATTTTGAGCATAAAAACGAAAAACATCAAACTTCAATTTTTCCATTTTTTTTTTCTTCAGCGGAAAAATCTCTATGTTTTCGTAATGTTTACCAAATGATGTGACTCACCATCTCTATCTATATGTGTAAATCTATCTTTCAGTGGTTTCTTCGGCACTCTACTGAGCTTCAGGACAAAGTTCTGAGGTAAAATCTGCGTGACTTTGTTCCATTCGTTGTCACTCAGGTACAGACCGTCCAGGATCTGCCCTATCTGATCCATCTCGTGGGCCCCGGGGAACAGTACCTTGCCGCTGAGGAGCTCCCCCAGGATACAACCAACACTCCACATGTCAATGGCTTTAGTGTAGTCACGAGGGGAGATAATCAGTTCGGGTGATCTGTACCAGCAGGTGCCAATGTTGTCCGTGAGAAAACCCTGAAAACATCAGAAAAACATGTCCCTGTAATAAATACTCCCACTTTTACATAGTTAAACAGGGGTGTGCAGGGGTATACCAATTAGACTCATATTGGTCCAAAACATAAAATGTGGGTACTCGCTAAGGCAGTTCTAAGGTGTACCCACAATCTAAGTTTAGAGCAAAAATATTGAAAATATCAAGAATCTGTGACATTCTTGGGGGTTTTATGCCTCGTTTTCAAAATACCATAACAATGTCTCAAAGGCTCTGGTGGTGGTATTTCATGATTAGGGCAAAAGCCCAATGTATTCTGAACCTATAACTATTAAAAGTTTTGACTATTTCCTCCAAATAGTGTAAAAAAGGCGATTTTAGCGGGGGTGGGGGTCAAAATTTCATATGTGAGAAAAATTTAATTTTTCGCTTTTCCTTGCTTGTAGTCCTTTAATTCCACTATTGTATCATATTTTGTGCATGCAACACTGTGTAAAGTGCAATAAACATGCATAATGCCATTGAAATAAAATTGAAATATTACGACGTCAACATTTTGGGTACAAACCTTTAGCAGTTACCTGTATAATATTATTGTCTAAGTACTACCAAACATTATAGTACAAGGCACTGTTAACTCATATGAAAATCTGCTATATGTTATATACAAAACCTTATACCCAGATCAGCGATGACCAGCCAGCTACTCAGAATTGTGTCATTAATGAACAAAACTTCAATCCATCTTCTATGTCTTGCACAGCTTGATTAGAGTTCGATCTTAACCAAAAACATTTTCTCCAGACACGGCCCATTGTGACAAAACTTGGTCACACTGAGCAACCTTGCATGAATATTTATTTACCTGTATAAAACTGTTACAACACGGCCTTCAATGTATTTGTTTTTCTGATTCGCTTTAAAGTCCCTTTCAAGATTATTTCAGCTCGTATGAGATCGAACAATCGGTAGGTGGACGAAAACATGAGAACCCAGAGAAAAAACTCCAGGCACATCCGCAAAAAGAACTTGGCTTGTCTTACATGTGTCTCGTTTCAGTATAATGGTTGTGTCGAAGTGATTTTAATCATAAAAGTTATTTTTGATTCGATTCGATTATGGCCGAGCATCCTTTAATAGGAACAGTTTTTCAATCATTATGGGATTGAGCCACGTATTACTTCTTGTACCAAGTACTCAGGGGGGGGGGGGGGGTATAGTGTGTCTCAGGCACAGCACGGCTCCCCCCAGGGCCTCTATTTAGATTCACTTTCATTAAAGAACTGAAAGATTCTTGTTTTGATGCCTAACGTGATATAATAAGCAAATGTAGTTTTTTTGAGAATGAATGGAAAATTGGGTAAATACCCTTAAAGTTGGTGATTTGAAACTTAACATTGCTGTATTGTACCAATGACAAAGACATTTTACGTTCCCATGGTACTGGCTAATACCTAGACAGTGGTGGCATCGTACCGACCTGACTGAAAAGTTGTTGATTTGGAAGTTAATACATGTTTAAACCAGAGGACCAATGGTCCTGTAAACGCTCACCTGAGTCTGCTGCATATACCAATAAATATGTTTTAATATTATGGTATTTAACCCCAGTGCAGGGGCAGATGAAGCCCTTGGGCCGTTTTCTTTTTTCAGAATAATCAATATTCTGTCCATTTGCCAATTTCTTGCTGGCTTTTCCCTTCAAATGACATTTTAACAGTTTTCCCATTCAAATGCATGGGCAACCCATGTTGACCTTGCCATAAACTTGGTCAACGTCATCACAGGGTAATGATTTATATACATGTATACATTGTAGTACTATAGCCATGGATGCTTCACGCCAAGTTTCATTGAAGTCAATCTATTGGTTTCAGAGAAGAAGATATTTGAAGGGTTTTTACCATATATGGGCATGGCGGTCATCTTGGTCATGTGACCTAGATTATTAATATATACATTGGTTCCCCCATCCTATAGATGCTTCACATAAATTTTGGCTTCAATTGGCCAAGTGGTTTTAGAGGAGAAGATGTTTGAATATTATGGTAATATACATGTATATTGCCTCCGGGTATGGGCATATGAGCCCTTAGGTCCATTTTTTTTCAGAATCATTAATATTTAGTCCTACTACCCATTTCCTGCAAGATTTTCACCTCAAATGACTTTTTAAAAGTTTTCCCAATTCCAATGCATTGGCGACCTATGTTGACCTTGTCTTAAAATAGGTCAAGGTCACCACAGGGTCATAATTTATATACACATTGTAGTACTTCAGCCATTGGTGCTTCATGCCAAGTTTCTTTGAAATCGGTCCACCAGATTCGGAGAAGAAGATTTTTGAAGGGTTTTTACCTTATATGGGCATGGCAGCCATCTTGGTCCTGTGAACTAGATAATTTATATATACATTAATTCCCCCATTCCATAGATGCTTCACATAAAATTTGGCTTTGATTCGCCAAGCGGTTTCAGAGGAGAAGATGTTTGAATATTATGGTAATATACATGTATATTGCCCCGGGGTGGGGGCACATGAGCCCCTGGGGTCCTTTTTTTTTCAGAATCATTAATATTCAGTCCTACTGCCCATTTCCTGCAAGACTTTCACTTTAAATGACATTTTAAAAGTTTTCCCTATTCAAATGCATTGGCGACCTATGTTGACCTTGCCGTAAAAAAGGTCAAGGTCATCACAGGGTCATGATTTATATACACATTGTAGTACTTGAGCCATTGATGCTTCATGCCAAGTTTCTTTGAAATCGATCCACCGGTTCTGGAGAAGAAGATTTTTGAAGGGTTTTTACCATATATGGGCATTGCGGCCATCTTGGTCATGTGACCTGGATTATTTATATATACATTGATTACCCCTTCCTATTGATGCTTCACATAAAATTTGGCTTTGATTGGCCAAGCGGTTTCAGAGGAGATGATGTTTGAATATTATGGTAATATACATGTATATTGCCCCGGGGTGGGGGCATATGAGCCCCTGGGGTCCAATTTTTTTCAGAATCATTAATACTCAGTCCTACTGCCCATTTCCTGCAAGACTTTCACTTTAAATGACATTTTAAAAGTTTTCCCCATTCAAATGCATTGGCGACCTATGTTGACCTTGCCGTAAAATAGGTCAAGGTCACCGCAAGGTCATGATTTATATACACATTGTAGTACTTGAGTCATCAATGCTTCATGCCAAGTTTGGTTGAAATCGGTCCAGTGGTTCCGGAGAAGAAGATTTTTGAAGGGTTTTTACCATATATGGGCATGGCGGCCATCTTGGTCATGTGACCTGGATTATTTATATACACATTGGTTCCCCCTTCCCATAGATGCTTCATGTAAAATTTGGCTTTGATTGGCCAAGCTGTTTCAGAGAAGAAGATCTTTGAAAATGGTGGACGACGGACGGACGACGGACGGACGGACGCCGGATCATGGCCATCCTATAAGCTCACCTTGTGAGCCTGACGGCTCAGGTGAGCTAAAAATAGGAGAACAGTCCAACAATGTTACTGTTTGTGGTGCAAGAGGTTATTGGCCGTGTAAACAAGTGGACAATATTAGTATAGAATGATTACAAAAGTGTGTTCCACAGAATGTACAGTACCCTCATTTTCTGGGGAATGGAACATAAAAGTGGTTATAAATCAAACAGATTGGGTTAATTTTGGAAACAAATGTATATATCCATTTTTTGTACTTTACATATGGCATACAACTTAACTGCTGTTTTGTTTTCTTTTTAATTTTAAGTTAAAAACACTTTCACATACTTGGGCTCTAGTACTGAGATAACATTTTGGGCTGTAGGGTACTGTCCCCCCCCCCCCCCCCCCCCCCCGAGTCCCAGAACGCCATTCAGATATATTATGTATAATATGACAATACATTCATATGCAAAGGGATTTCTTGGGACTCGGGGGGGAACAATGTTAAATAAATACTTTTCTATTTTTCTATATGTTTAATACAAAATATGTCCATTTTAACCCAAAAATAAAGCAGTACTTCTTTAGAAATAAGAACCTCAATCCAATATCATAAACTATGGACTACCAGCAAACATGTATACAAAAACAGAAACATTTGACCAACATTTATTTTTATCAAAATCTGAGGCAGCTATACATTATGGCTCCCATTACCACCGTCAGAGGTCCTTTCTTTTTTCTGACGAAATTTTCATTGTTCTTACAGCAACAGATTTGACTATCTGCAGTCTTCAAGAAAAGTGCTGGTCTTGCAGACAAAACCAGCAAAATTTCATTCTGTGTAACAAAATGTTTAATTCTGTCAGACAAAAATGACCGAAGATTACAATGATCAAGTATAGCACTGTCCTACAAAATTGGGTTTTGTCCTGCAAAAAAATTCAATCTGCGTGACAGCTGTCCTGTAGCTTGAAAACAGATTTCAAGAAGACTGCTATCCATACCCCGATTTTCGTGTAAGATTCTTATATCATATGAGCCGCGTCATCAGAAAACCTACAATTTGCATAGGTGAAAACAAAGGCGCAGATCAGCCTCGCAGTTACAGCGAAGCTGATCTGTGCCTTAGTTTTAGCTACATGGACTGTACAATTCCTGTACTTTTTAAATCCAAAATTTCCAGCCTCTAGCCCTCTTCTGTGCTTGTACAAGCCGGTTTGTGTCTGACCGGTTGTCTCATGAGGTGGCTCTAGTATTATATACCTTGTGGCTGTAGTCAGTGTCCACTACCCTGGCAAGACCAAAGTCAGCTATCTTCAAGATCAAATCTTCTACATTTATGAGCAAATTCATAGGCTTCAAGTCTCTGTGCAGAACATTTGCTGAATGAATGTACTTTAAACCCCTGAGAAGCTGATATATGAACAATTTAACATGGTCAGCCGTTAGCTGCCCAGTTTTATTAAGGCTGTGAAGGTCAGTGTGCAAAAGTTCTTGAACAATGTACACAGAGCTGATCTCGTTGATATTGCTGGATACCCCACCACCCTTCTCTAAGCTGTAACCATTAGTGCCGAGAATTTCGTAAACTGTGATGACGTTTTCGTGCTGTAGACGGCGCATAATTCTAAGTTCTCGTAGAACATATTTACAACTTCTTCTGTCCTGAAATAAATGATAGATGACTAATGAGTCGCTGCATCTAAAACCAACAAACTGCAAATGCAAAAACAGTAACTGCACAGCTGATCAGCAGTACCTATGTTTCCACTCCCCAGATAGTATGATGTCTCTAGTCTACTGTCCAAATCTACAATTTCAAGCTTCTAGCTATTTTCAGTGACTGTACAGCATGGTTTTTGTTTGACATGCTTGGTAACCCAGATTGTTGTTTCTCACGCAAAGGCTCAAATGAAAGTTTCAAGCAACAGTGCAGGCTGTCTTTAATGAGTGTTGTTGGTGCTGGTGGTGGTCATGTTTTAATGAATCACTCAACCGCTACGGTCATAATGGAGACAGGACTTGGTTTAAGGTCAGCATTATCTAAAAGAGGCCACTTGAGCTTTTATTTTTTGCAAAAATATATCAAGTCTCTAGCCATCTTTGGCTACTTGCCATGTCAATTGTCACAAACCCTGTCAAAAGCCAGGGCCAAGTTTTTCAAAATTAACAACATCGTCACCTAATGATTCATCAAAATTTCAAACATGAATATTACAAATACACTGTTATTTTTTTGTAGATAAAATGTGAGAATCCTTTGCAATGCAAAGGATTCTTACATTTTATTAACCAAAAATAACAGTGTATTTGCTTATGTAGTCGGCATTTACTTAACCAGTTGAGGTCTATAGCTAAAGAAGATTTCAACAACTGGCTCCCGATTTTCTTGTGTTGCTTTTTCTACAACGTTACCTGTATAAAGCCGAATTGTGTGTGACACATATCAAGACACACAATGAAAAAACTTGTTTTTTAAATATGCAACAACAAAGATGCAGATCAGCTATGCAGTATCCACTACAAGTACAATTCCTCTTCTCAAATCCCAAATTTCAAGACCCTTTTCGTCTTTTTTTCTGCAACTGTAAAGGCTGTTTTGTGTGGGACCTGTTCTGAGACACTGATGACAGATTTTCTTGTGTTAAGGCTAGAATGTATGCCTGGTGTCTTTTTTATGTGACATAGGCAAACAGATTAGGAGCTAGCCCAGGCAGTGATGGTAATATCCTTAGAATGAAAGTGGACTCATCCAAATGATAATGCTGGGCAAGTCCATTTGTCACAGATGGGTTAGGGTAAAGGACAGAGGTATACCTGAAATGTTAGCTTCTTTATGGCCACTTCCTTGTCACAGTCACTGTCAGTGGCTGCGTACACCACCCCGTTACCGCCGTGTCCCAGGGGTCGTAGGTTGGTAAACCTGGGATCTACCCTGAACCCAGGCACGGTCGTCAGGACAGAGTTGTTGGATGATTTGTTCTCCGCCATCGTCCAGTAACTAGCGAGACTCTTTCTGAAATAACCAATAAATCAGCATTATTCACTAGTCATTTTTGTCACCATGACCCTTCATATAGTGTAGATAGGTAGGTAGGTAGGTAGGTAGGTAGAGACCCTGGGTTTGAGTCCCGGTCGGGCCATACTCATTTTTATTTTACTGTTTACTGAGTCAATCAATTTCTGACCATTACCTCAGGAGCTGTGGAAATGTGACATGCTCAAGGCCACAATGAAAGGCGCCCCGGCTGAGGATTGAATCCAGGACCTCTGGGACCGAAGTCAACCACTCTACCCCTGCGCCAGTCCGCTCCACATTCCATACATTCTTTTTCTGCAGCTGTGACATTTGGTGACTCAGAGTCTTAGATCAGCTAGCTAACTGTCACTCCGCTCCATTTCGGTGCCTTCCACTTCCCTGACATGGAGAGGTCTAACGGCATACCGATGGAAACCACAATAAGCTCCTCTGGAAACTGCACAAATAGTCAACCACAGTAAGCTCCTCTGGAAACTGCACAAATATGGAATAAGAGGTAAAGTGCTGAGCTAGATTCAAGCTTTCCTTGGGAATAGATCCCAGCGGATGGTCATTGATGGGGAGGAGTCAGACTATACCAGTAAATTCAGGTGTCCCCCAGGGATCTGTATTGGGGCCGATTCTTTTCCTTGCATATATAAATGAATTGCCCGATGGAATCTCTTCCCAAGTACGCCTTTTTGCAGATGACACTGCCCTGTATCTCACAATTAAGGGGTAGGAAGACAGCTCGGCACTTCAAAAGGACCTTGACTCGCTATCAGTGTGGGAGAAGAAGTGGGATATGCAGTTCAATCCCCCAAAATGCCAAGTGGTACAGGTGACATCTTCCAAAAGCCCCACTAAATCAGAATACATTCTCTACGGCCAAGTGTTGGAAACTGTCACCTGTGCCAGATACCTTGGTGTTGACATTAGAAGCAATATCTCATGGACCTCCCACATTGATCGAGTTGTAGGTAATGCAAACCAGATGCCCGCCTTTGTCTCTTTTATAAGATTGTGTATGGGTTGGTTGGAGTCCCTCTCCCAGATTATGTGCAGTATCACAACAGGATCTCTAGATACTGTCATTCTATGACCTTCAGGCAGGTGTCCACATCAACAGATTTTTACAAGTAATCATTTTTCCCCCTTAACATTATTCAAGGAATGCCCTCCCCGAGTCTATTGTTTGCTTACAGAGCTTGGATGCCTTTAAGGCTGCTATCTGTAAGCTGCAACACGCCTGACCATAATTCCCGAAAAGCTTGTTTTTAACCTGATTTTAGCTACTCTCATCTATTTTAATCAGTATCATCTGTTTTTATCCTTCACTATCGCACTTCATTCTTGTCTATATTTTCATCCTTCTATATTTTCATCCTTTTAAACTGACTGATACTAACAGACCATGCGCAACCCTGCCTAGAATGTCCGCGAGGGCGTATGGCAGTATATAGAGATAGAAACATTCAGTCTAAGTGGGTCTTGTGCTTGAGCTGCCAGCAGCAACTTCAAAGAGACTGTTCTCTTTGGCATAGATCCGAGCAGATTCGAAGACGAAGCAGGGGAAAAATGTAACTGGTCGATGCGATGGTGTAGCTCGGTAGCTTGGTGGTGTTGAATCTGGGTCGTTTAGGCCCTGGGTCGTTTTGGCCAATTTTTGGGGTGGGTCGTTTCGGCCTTGGTAGGTGGGTCGTTTCGGCCAATTTTCTGGTTGAGTCAATTCGACCCTGAGTCGTTTCGGCCAAAGTTTATAGAAATCTTCTGGTAAGTAACAACTCAAAGATAAATTGAACTTCTGGAGTACATGCATGTTCGTGGACATATACATGGTGTATGCATGTGAGATGTTATGAAAGTATTGTAGTCACAGTTCCAGCCTCACATATTCTTAGTGTCTCGGAAAAAAATCCCATTAACATTTAATGATTAGTGCTGGTGATAGAAAGGTTTGATAGGGTTGGGGGAGTGAATGAATAAATGTAGATGGATAGACAGACAGACAGACAGACAGACAGACAGACAGACAGATAGATAGATAAATAGATAGATACATCATAGCAATGGTGCGGCAATTTAATTTGAGTCTACGCATGAGAAAAACAACAGTTTTGGAATCCAACCAGGTTCATCACAAACCAGCCTGTACAGTCACAAAAGCAGGCCAGAGTCTTGAAATTTGCAGTTTGCATTGTAAATGTAAAGCTTAGATTGCATTAACTAGTTTAATTTCTGTTTGACACAGGCATTACTCCAGAAACCTCTTAAGTTGACTTTTTTCAAAATGATATATAGTTCGAGATGAGAAAATGCAAGGAATCATACGAAACTAAACTGTTTGACAAATGTGCTTTTTTGTTTTATAATGATTATCCATGACGCCATAGAAATGACCATTGTAGTTTCTCTATTGTTTTTAATGGAATAAAGATGCAAAGTTTTCACCCTGTAATAAACCCAAGTACCCTTGCAAGACTGGATGCATGGTAAACTAGCCTCGTATAACATACACATCTAGCATACAGTATATATATATATATATATTTATTTATTTTTTTTGAGGAACCAGAAAAGGCCCCAGTTTATTCTCCACCTTATCAAACTGCATATAGTGGGTCGGGGAGGACATTCGGGGTTTATTAGTGTTTCTACACATACTGATGAAATATTTAGCATCAGCAATAAAGTACATGTACATTATATAGTATATAAGAATTTTAATAAAATCAGGCCGAAATGACCCACCAACATTGGCCGAAACGACCCAGGGCCGAAACGACCCAGGGCCGAAACGACCCACGGCCGAAACGACTCAAGGCCGAAACGACCCTTTACCGTGGTGTTGAGTGCTCGCACGGTAAGCGAGAGACCCTGGGTTCGAGTCCCGGTAGGGCCACGTTCCTTTACCGCCACCGTGACATTCGGAAACAAAAAAAAAAATCAAATAGAATATGACAAATTTTGCCACAGGTATTGGTGGCATTCATTAACATGTTATTAAAATGTTGCAACCATAAATAACCCCACCCACCATGCTAAAAAAAGCCTTACAAGTTGCGAGACGGTAAACGCCATAAATCAATGGATATTTGGTCAGAAAAGCAATATAACCACTGCGTTGGGTGATTAGTTTGCCAAGAAAATCGTTAGGCTGGCATTTTACATTGATTTTTGTGTGAAATTTTCTGGCCTAATGGCCGGAAGTGGACTTTCAACGAATCCGGGTCGTTTCGGCCTTGGTTTCCAGCCTAAACTCGCGATGATTTACCACACTAGGCAATGGGTATGGTGCAGTCCACTACACATCTCATGGCTATTTATGTTAAGTAGGTAGGAAGGTAGGTAGGTAGTTAGGTAGGTAGGTAGGTTACATAGCTAGGTAGATAGTGCGACAACCGGGCTTTCGTCCCGTTCACTTCATTTATTTTGCTGGTCTTGGACTCCACTGGGACAAAGCTGGAGAGAATGGTACCCGGCTCGGAGGCGGCGGATGACTTGTAGATGTGCAGTTAGTAAGTAGGTAGCACCATTTGTAAGACAGTCCAGACCTAGCTTAGGGACATGCAAGATTCCTGGCTGAGGAAGGAAACAGAAGAAATTCAGTCTTCTGCGGACAGTTCTAAGGGACATGAAGAAATTTCATGATGCACTGAAACTGAAAGCCATTTATGGCAGGATTTTAATACTTCACTTTCTCGGATTATGTCAAATAAAAATGCCCATGTTCTTGTAGGCGGTGACTTCAGTTGTGGTGATATTGAGTGGAGCACAATGCAGGTACCCGAGGGGGTCCCAAAGAGGCCAGTTCAGACTAAACTTGTGGACATAATACAGGATCACTGCCTCTCCCAAATGGTAAATATACACACCCGAGAAAACAAGACCCTTGATTTACTCTTCACTAACTCGCCATCCCCAATTAACCGTGTTAAAGGGATGCCCTCGATCGGCAAAGCAGATCATGACATCGTCTATTAAATACGACATAAAGGCTAAACGGATTCAGCAGGCCCCGCGTAAGATTTTCCTATATAAACGAGCGGATATGGACGGTCTCCATGACCATCTAGCGCGCTATAGGGATTCATTCCTTTCAACTGACCATAGTCAGGTGTCAGTCAATGACATGTGGGTCAGTTTTAAGTCGGAGGTTCTCTCGGCTATTGAAAGGTTTATTCCATCAAAAATGACCAAGACAAAATATAGCTTACCATGGATCGATAGCTCGATCAAATGCTTGATAAGGAAACGTGATAAACTTTACTTTCGTGCTCGCAAGTCAAGCAGCCCTGACATTAAGAACCATTACAAACGGTTCAGAGCACTTGTTCAAAGGAGCATTAGAGATGCATATTGGAGGAAGCATATTGCCAATGTTGTTGTTGTTGTTGTCTTGTAGAGTTCCGCCGGTTACTTAACGGCGAACCGTCGAGATGACGTTGATTTCTTAATTTGCTTTCTGGTTTTCTGCTGTCTGCTGAAATTGACTCGGGAAACTTTTGAGATAGAAACCGCGAGACTCTGTTGCTTTTCCTTACTGGACAAAAGTTTATTTCTGGCTTGATGTAACAATGAGATAAGTTCTCTACTATAGAGTTCAATTCGGTCAATATCAGTCTTGCTTGTATGAAACACACTGGGGTCAAGGATAAGTTGAGTTAGTTGATCAGGTGAAGTAACATCACAACCTGGCTTCACATTGTCCTGTATTCTCGAGTAGAAATTTCGTCGTACGTGATGCAGAGCCTGGCATTCAGCCAGGAAGTGTTGTCTTGTTTCAGGGCCTTGCTCACACAACTTGCAAGTAGGATCGACTGCAAATTGGTTAAACACTGCACGGTTACTCTGGAGGGTATAGGTGCCTGTCAGAACACGGCATTTCAGCTGAGCTCTGCGGCTATCATGAACATTGTTTCGCACCGAAGACCACACATGATGAGCCCTTCCTACTTTTATACTATCCGGATTGATGTACTTCAGGGTCGTACTGGATCGTATCTCTTTCCGCCACTGCTCTTCCACAGCTGAGTATATAGCCTTATTGACCATTCTTTTCCACTTTGATTTGGAAGGAACTTCCTCTAATAACTGGGATGGTAAGGGCAGGTCATACAACTCCAGCAGATATTTGACTTCATTGAACCAACTTTGTTCAGAGACAGTCTTGGTAGCTAGTTGCCGTACAGCTATATCTTTTTCAATCCCATCTGAAGTAATCCAGCGGCCGAAAAGGTTGAGCATGTTCTTGTGGATCACACATTCAAGCGGGAGAATACCCAGCATGGCCAGCACTGCAGAACTATGGGTTTTGTCTGGAAGAGACTGTATTTGTTTTAGGGCTTTCCTTTGATACTGTTCTAGCATACTGATGTCCTTTCTCGACAGGTTGAGCACCTCAAGACCGAACAGCAAGCGCGGGACTACATATGTTGTCCAGAGCTTCCCACAAACACTCTGCTTTAGTCCGTTCCCGCAATGCAGCCCAGCTCCCATGAGTGAGTATGCAGTTCTTCTCCCAAGGGAAATTTTCTCTGCAATATTGGCTTTGTTGGTCGACTCTCTCTGAATGCCCAGGTGAGTAGAATGTTGGACTTGGGTCATTTCAACACCGTTCATGAGGTAGTTAGTACTTTTCTGCTGTGCATACTTGTCCCAATAAGTCAGAATACAGCTCTTCTTAGGATGAATCACAAATCTGGTTCTGTTCGCAAAGTCACCAGAGGTTGGTACCATTGACTGCATCTCAGTTTGTGAATGGCTCATCAGGGTAAGGTCATCTGCCACAGTGACATGGGGTATGCGAATATGTCCAATCTTGGCTCCGGTGAATTTATTTTCTAGCTGGATAAGGAGAGGGTTGTTGTATCTTTTATAGTGGGCTGTAGAGAGTACGCCACCTTGGCGCACTCCCTGCCTGATGACAAATGGAGAGGAAAGAGTACCTTCCCACTTCACGACGGAGGTAAGGTCAGAATACATGTTCTGTAAAAGCAACCAGTCCCCACCACAGATACCATCAAGGAACAGCCTTCGGAGAAGTGTGTCGTGGTCGACCACATCGAACGCCTTTTGGGCGTCCAACATGGCGACAATCAGGGGAGACTTGGAATTGTTTGCCTCAGAGATGCACTCAGAGAGAATCAGGGCAGCATCCATCGATGAACGGCCAGGACTGAACCCCTTCTGTAGGACAGACTGTGACTTTTCAAGAATGGGATTATGTCGTCGGTTCAGAATATGTTCAATCACTTTAAGAACAACTGTAGTGACAGTAATTCCTCTGTAGTTTGCTGGATCTGCTTTGTCTCCTTTTTTGAAGATCGGGGTGACAAGTCCTTCCTTCAAGGCTACAGGAACTTGTTTCCGTTCAAACACATAATTGACCATATTCCGGAGATAGTTGACAATGGTGATGCCACCAAAGATAAGATGTTCACCAGTAATGTCTAGGGAATCTGCTGCTTTATTCAACTTGAGCTTTTTAATGGCTAACTGGACCTCTTCTATGGTAGCAGGACTGATCTCTTGGTTACTACGCATACAAATGTTGTGTATACGGCTGATATCATCCGTGTAGTTGCTCTTAACAGCATCATCAAAATTCTCATTCATTAGGGGAGTGGCGAGAAAGCCAAAGTGGGTTGCCCAGCCATCACACACCTCTTCTGGAGTTTCGAGTATTTTATTGTCTACACATAGAAATTGAAGAGAGGAGTCCTTTGATTTCCTTTGCTCTTTGACAAGTCTGTAGAATTCTTTGTCACTTCCATGTGAATTCATGATGGATTCAACCTTCTCAATTGTTTTTCTTGCTGCAGCTTGTCTTTGTGCTTTTCTCAGGTTCCTCTTAGCCTGTTTCTGTCTCACTACAAGAGGATGTGTGTTGTCGGATGGCTCGCCAATCTGCCTCCATTGCCACCAGAGTTCCTTGCAGCGTCTTAGCGCCTCGCTGATTTCCGAGTTCCAGATCCTTTTAGGTCCTACTTTTACTTGTTTACTGGTTCTGTGATTAGGTATGCTAATACAGGCTGCTCTTTTGAGAGTAGACGTAAGGTGCCCCAAAGACATCAGGAACTCAAAATCCGACTGTGGCGTATCAAAAGGGTTCAAGTGTTGGGAGATGAAATCTTCATATGCCATAGTATCACATTTGTCCCACCTTGGTCTCAACTTCACTGTTACCGGCTTCAGGCTTTTTGTTGAGGTTCTTACATTTAGGATTATATATACTGGAATATGATCCGAGACATTCGAAGCTGTAAAATTTTCAACTCTGACAGTGCTTGTGAGTAACTTAGCTTTCTCATTGAGCAGAATATAGTCAATTTCTGCTGTGTCTTTCCCATTTACATGTAGGAAGGTGGGTATACCTCTCTGCATTGAGATCAGCTCATTCTTCTGGCAGAATTTCTTCAGCTCCTTGTCTTGCTCATTATTTGCCCTGCACATCAGCGATGAGTTCATGTCTCCGAGCAGGATGATGGCATGGGAAGATGAAAATTTGACTAAAATCTCTTGCACTTCAGACAGGATGGCTTCGAAATCATCTGAAGTCCGACTGTTCCTACAGGGCATGTAGACATTGATAATGCAGATTGGTGGATTGCTGACTAGTTCTGTTACAACTATGCGACAGCCGCCATCCAGACATTTCCGTACTCGCATGTCCATATCCTTGCGAAAGAGAGTTGCTACGCCACCATAACCACGCGGCTTCTGGGCAGGGGGGATAGGGTTGTCGTCATCAACAGCTTTGCCATAACCATCAAAACTCTTATGGATTCCTCCAAGTTGTCTCAATTGGAAATTAAACAACCAAGTCTCTTGTAGACAAAGGATGTCAGTGGACTTCAATAGCTTGTGTACATAGAGCATATTAGATTCAATGTTCTTGACATTCAGTGTTGTTATCTTTAATGGCTTAGCCTCCTCTCTCTCCATGTCAGGTGGGAGGCACGGCCCATGCATAAAAAAGAGTCTGGTTGTGATGTTTTATCCTCAGCACAACTCTTTTCAGTAGCGTCTTCCTGTCGATCATGGTCGCCATGAGATTCCATAGCCACTTCCTGGGTCAAGGTTTCCCGTTGGAATGAGGGCATGGGCGGAATTGACGTCTGGGCTTCATGGGAAGAGACACTGGATAGGTTGCAAGGTTCTTTGTTCTCATTCGGGACATTATCATGTGTTCCTACTGACACAGGCCTCTGTGAAGAGCTGGCATACAGATCACTAACATCTTTGCTGCTCTTTGCATCCTGAGACTGAACACAAGATCTTTTGACTTCAGGTCTCCGACTAGTACCATTACCTGGATGAGGAGCTCTCTCCATTGGAGAATTCTGTATGTTTCCAACAGGTACGCTCGGGCGGGATTGGTGCTGTTGAGGGTTCACATTCCTAACCAGCCTGAATCCGGCGTAAGCAGTATCTTGTCTGGGTGGGGGAGCATGAGAAATCACAGGAACTTGGTTGAATGGCAGTTGGACAGGGTAAAACATGTTCCCAGGAGCTACACAAGGTTGCGGCATGCTCATGAAGGGCAAAGGCGCAGTCATCTGTGCATAAGGATGGTAAGCTACCGGCGTCTGCGGTATATGGTGGAGCAGGCCATGCATAGGAATTCCTGGGTGCGAATAATGTAAACCTGGGGTAGGAGGTGGCATTGCTGGTCCCATACGTGACACCATCATCTCCAAGGAGGTCAGTCTACTTCGCATAAGTTCCATCTCGATTGTGTTCAGCCTCTCTCGCATACCAGAAGGATCACAATGGCTGGTAGTTATATGGTTGGTTAAAACGGGTCCGCCTACAGGGGGAGAATCACTCTTTCTGTCATTTCTGGCTGGATACTCGGTGGTCCTTTCAGAATATTTGAGTTCCTGCTTTAAAAGGCTATTAGAGTCCTCCAGGTCATTGATTTTTCTCTCCAGGGTGACTATGTAGGATTGAGCAAGTTTTAGTTGGTCATCACTATTACTAGGGACCTCTGGCTTCTTGCGTCTAGGTTTAGAGACTTTCTTTTGTGCCGGTGAGGTAGTATGATTTTCCTTATTTGGCAGTCGAGCAGGAGTACCATCCTTCACACAGGTTACTGGTTGTAGGCCAGGACTATCTTGTTTTATCTCAATGTCCTGAGCCTCAGCTGTCAAACGAGGCATGCCATTAGCTGAACGGCCTCCCTCATCGCCTGTCTGTGGACCATTCAACATCTGCTTTGGATCCTCAATAAGTATGACATCATCCTGGTTGGAATATTCACAATCCCCACCAGCTCTCAGGTCATCCATTAAGACTTGTTTTGGTAATGTCTCATCATCTCGCATGCCTTCCTCGATGAGAGAGTCTGAGATGGTCGAGGCTCTCTCAAGCTGACAAGATCTACATTCATAAGGCTGGTCAGATTCAACATTTTCATAATCGGCTTCTACTATCCCCTCGCAGCTGAAATGGAGCCACTGCAGACAACTTTCACAACATATACCACCCTGGGGGTCGCCCACTTTTTCCTTGCACCAGGGGCAGTAGTCGAGAGCATTTGCAAAACTTTCGTTAACCGCATCAGCATCAGGTTCTATACTTTCTTTGGAAAGCAACTGTTCTGGATTTTCACAATGAGGTATTCTATTCACCTTTGACAGTTCTGTCTTATTCAAGGGAACACATGAGATCTTCCGAAGTCCTGTTTCGACAGCATCATAAATTGTCCTTAACATCCTCTCTGGAAAGTATTTTCCTGACCACCTCGTCATGATCTTTTAAGAAAACGTCTGTGTTTTTCCCGTTTGCCATGACTCTGCTGTTTGTATGATACAAATTAATGGTAAATGTAACTCGACCACAGCCCCTTTGTGTCTTTTTATGAAAGTTTATCTGAGTCTCAACACAAGCATTGGTCTTGTCAAAGGCATTTGTGATTTTTATTTTCAAATTATGTGCGTCGGTAGCAGAACGGTTCTCATAAAAATTCAAGATTTCAGTTTTATACAGTTCATACATGGCTGTAGACATAGTATAGATATGGTTTTTATCCTTTGGGGTGTATTCTACCTTTACATCATTCAAGCAAGACACGAGTTTTTTCTCCAGTGCGCGCTTTCTGTCGAGAACATAATCACGAGAGCATCCATCAGGGCCACTCCTTTTTCTGCCTAGCCTACTGCTTTTCCTGGGGACAACTTCCATATTGCACGAGCCAATTTCATCCATGATGCCAAGTAAATTTAAAATTCTAGTTTATGTTTTGGTTGGTTAAAAATACTGTCAGCAGTCTCTGAATTTAAAAATATTCGATTAAAAAAGAAAAACAGATTAAATGTCAGTAGGATAAGAACTTTCAGGTACACTTGCTTGATAAAAGATAGACTTCAATAAAAGTTTTCTCAATTCAGCTTCAATTTAAATGATAATTAAAAATGTGTTATTTCACCAGTTCGTAGAGGGCTATTTTCTGCGTACTGCTTTGGGTTTTTTAATTAAAATGTCTCTCTATGTAAAACATGGATATAAGAGATTGTGCTATACAGTCTGTTTCAACATTCGATCGAGTGGGTGGGGTACTATCAATGTGAATGTCTCTTTGAAAAAGGTTGCAATGTAGAATTTCAGATGAAGTATTTTCCTGTGTATACTCTAAGGGAATATGAAGACTTGAGACTTCCTATTTAACAGCAACAGAGCCTCGACGAGTTTCTTTTGAAGACTTTTTCCACAATATTCAAAATGGCGCTGGGAAAAAGCAAGGGGAATTGGACAAAGAAAAATTCCTCTTGTGACTATTTGACGACAATTTCAACAAACACCAGGCCTTCACCACAATAGAACATATATACAGTTTCTCCTGGGAGGTGAATTAAGTTTAAAACATCTTCGTGAGTATTTAAAACACAATTTTTAAAAGTCTTTTTTCTAAGCAGCTAAAAACACATCCATCCACCAAAGCGCCCTCTACCGTAATCAATATCTTCTCCTTTGAAAATGATAACCCTGATCCCGATTGTCCCAGAAAAAATGAAAAGGCAAAAAAGTTTTGGTCATTTGTCAAGTCCCTTAAGAAAGACGCGTCTGGGATCAATACTCTTAGAGAAAATGGTATCTTGAAGACTGACACTTTGGATAAGGCTAATATTTGTAATAGGCAGTTTCAGTCAGCCTTCACTCGCGAATCAGATGATGAAATCCCCTCCAAAGGCACAAGTCCTTTCACCGCTATGGATGAAATTACAGTTGACCCCAAAGGGGTCATTAAACTGTTGAATAATTTGAATATACATAAGGCGCCTGGGCCAGATGGCCTGAGTGCTAGGGTGTTGAAGGAATGTAGTTCTGAAATTGCTCCTGTACTGACCTATATCTTCAATGAGTCGCTTGCTCAGGGTGCTGTACCAGACGATTGGCGACAGGCAAATGTAGCCCCGGTATTTAAGAAAGGTGAGAAATACGATGCAGCTAATTATCGACCGGTGTCGCTTACTTGTATCTGTTGCAAAACTCTAGAGCATATAATAGTCAGCAACATAAACAAACACTTGGCTCTTGAAAACATTCTTGCTGACTGTCAGCATGGGTTCCGAAGTCAAAGGTCTTGCGAAACCCAGTTAGTTCAGTTTTATCATGATTTGGTTAGTAATCTGGACCGAGCAGTGGGTCGTGGCCACAGGCAGACGGATGTGATTGTCATGGATATCGCTAAGGCCTTTGACAAGGTCCCACATAAAAGGTTATTATACAAACTTGACTTCTACGGGATTAGAGGATCTACACATAAGTGGATCGACTCGTGGCTCTGAGCGCTCTCAAAAAGTGGTATTAGATGGCCGTGCCTCAGACCCAGTCCCGGTTCTTTCTGGTGTCCCACAAGGATCGGTCTTAGGACCGGTCCTATTTCTTATTTTCATTAATGATCTTCCTGACAACATCAGGTCATCTGTTCGGCTATTTGCTGATGATTGTGTTTTATACAGAAATGTCAAGTCACCATTGGATTGTCAAATTTTACAAGATGACCTGAATAGCTTGGCCAAATAAGAAATGGATTGGCAAATGAAATTCAATGTTAGCAAATGTCATTCATGAGGGTGACGCGGCTACATCCAAGCAGGCATATAGATTTCAATTACACACTGCATCAGCAAACATTAGAACAGGTTCAGTCCGCTAAATACCTCGGTTTAACTATCACAGATGATCTTGATTGGGGTCAACACATTTCTGAAATTACATACAAGCAACTAAGACTTTGGGTTTTCTTCGGCGCAATTTGGCACTGGCACCTAGGCATACTAAGGAAGTTGCATACAAACATTGGTTCGGCCGCAACTTGAGTATGCAGCTCCTATTTGGCATCCCTATCATGAAACTCAGATTGAGAAGGTGGAGAAGGTGCAGAGGACTGCTGCCCGGTGGACCTGCAGGCGATGGAGGAACACCAGTAGCGTCGGTGAAATGCTAGACGAACTTGAGTGGCCATCCCTGGAGTCTCGCAGGGAGCGGTCCTCCTTAACCTTCTTCTACAAGATACACTCCGGTACAGTGTATCTTGATAAAGACAAATACCTGACCCCGGCACCCAATCTAAGGCATACTCGGGCATCACATGAATCACAATACACAAGACCATTTGCCTATAGTGATGCCCTGAAAAATTCCTTTTTCCCCAGAACTATTCCGGTTTGGAATAGTCTCCCTTCTTCAGTGGTCCTATCTAAGACCATTGAGGAATTTAAGGCTTCTATTTAAATCATTAGCCCAGAGGCATGCGTTTTAGTATGCCTCTCATCTATATCTTGTAAATAGTTTTAATGGTCCACCCCAAATGTTTTCTTTTCCCTTGACTAAATTCTAAATTTAGCCACCCACCCCACACCTGAGGTGATGATCAGAAATTGATCGACTCAGTATCAGAAGATAGATAGATATGGCCCAAAGAGTTCTGGAGCCACCACATTGCTCTGTGCAGATGGAAGCACTCTTCTCACAGATAAAGAGGCTATCTTGAAAAGGTGGGCAGAACATTCAATAGTGTGCTGAATCGACCATCAAGCATCAATGAGGATGCAGTCGACAGACTACCACAGATAGAGTGCAATGTTCTGTTAGATGAATTTCCAACCGTCATGGAAACAAGAAAAGCAGTTCAACAATTGTCATCTGGCAAGCTCCAGATAGGTGCAGATGCAATTCCTGCAGAGGTTTATAAGGCCGGGTGCTACCCATGGCAGAGAAACTGACAGAGTTGTTTCACTGAGGTGGAGGAAGGAGGCTATCCCTCAAGAATTTAAGGATGCATCCATAATCCACCTATACAAGCGGAAAGTATATCCACAAGTCTGTGACAACCACAGAGGCATCTCCCTCCAGGATACTGGCAAAAATTCTGTTGAACCGCCTGAATGTTCATCTTGATCAGAAGGGACTTATTCCAGAAAGTCAATGTGGATTCAGAAAAGACAGAGGAACAATAGATATGATCTTCACAGCAAGACAGCTTCAGGAGAAATGCCAAGAACAGAATGTAGATCTATACATGACGTTTGTCGACATCACCAAAGCTTTTGACACAGTTAGTCGTGATGGGCTCTGGAAAATCATGACCAAGTTTGGCTGTCCACCCAGATTCATAGCAATGGTGCGGCAATTTCATGATGGCATACAGGCACGTGTGCAAATTGATGGAGAGTTCTCTGAACCCTTTGAGGTAACGAATGGGGTCAAACAGGGCTGTGTTATGGCACCAACACTGTTCAGCATGATGTTTTCTGCCATGCTCATGGATGCTTTTCAGGACAGTGACACTGGTTTTCCAATCAGGTACCGTTTTGATGGCAATATATACAACCTTAGAAGGTTGCAAGCCAAAACTAAGGTGCAGACTGATATGCTAGATGAGCTCCTCTATGCAGATGATATGGATAAGAATGCCAGCTCAGAGGCAAAAATGCAAAGAGCCATGGATCAAGTATCACAGTAATGTGATAACCAGCACAAAAAAGACAGAGGCTGTACACCAACCAGCACCTGGAAAACCGTACAATGAACCCATCACTGTGAATGGACAGAAACTGTAAGTTGTTGAAAAATTCACCTACCTCGGAAGCACTCTTTCCAGAGCAGTGTACATTGATGATGAGATCACTGTCCCAAAAGCCATTCGGAAGACGCCGTGCAAATGTCTGGGAGCGAAATGGAATCAAGCTTGACACCAAGCTGAAAGTCTACAAGGCTGTGGTACTGCCAACCCTCTTGTATGCATGTGAGACCCGGACAGTATACCAACGTCATGCAAAGGGACTCAACCATTTCCACTTAAGCTGCTTGAGAAAGCTGTTAAAAATCAAGTGGCAAGACAAGATTCCAGACACAGAGGTCCTGAAGAAAGCAGGGATGCAAAGCATGAGCTAGCACAGCTACGGTGGACCGGCTATATTATAAGAATGCCTGATGAGCGACTTCCAAATAAAGTATTCTATGGAGAACTACAACAGGGAAAGCGCTCTTAAGGTGGCCAGAAGGAACGCTACAAAGACACCCTCAAAGCCTCTCTGAAGGATTTCAACATACCAATTGGGTCTTGGGAACAGACTGCACAGGAGCGATCAAAGTGGCGAGGTATCATCAACAAAGGAACAGCTCTCTATGAAAAAAAAAACAAACTGTGAAGCTGAAAGAAAGCGCAGAGAACGCAAAGCCAACACCAATGGGCCACCAGCGGATCCCATGACATTGATTTGCTCTACTTGCAACCGGCAGCTTAGAGCTAGAATTGGCCTAGTCAGCCATCAAAGAGCTCACCAACACACACGAACCTGTCCAAGAAATAATGATAGTCTTTCTCAGTAAAAGACGAACAACCAGGTAGGTGGGTGAGTGGGTGCTAAGTCTAGACACTACACACCCCATGGCCATGTGTATAAGGTACATGTAGGTATGCATGTAGGTAGGTAGGTAGGTAGGAAGGTCGGTCGGTCGGTCGGTAGGTAGGTAGGTGACTGGGTTGGTGGGTAGGTAGGTAGTGTTCTGTGGTTGACTTTTTCGGCACATCTCGTTTAACCCAGAGTAAGGATATTACGCCTGGGCTAGCTCCTAAGCAAGATGGTTTGACAAAATAAATCAAGGTTTTCAAATTATACTACCTGCATGTGATGTCGTCCGAGACGTTACTGCATATATTGTTGTCGTCCTAGTATTCTTGTTTCCGTCCGTGTATTACGGCTGTCGTTACACCAAGACTACACGCTAAGAAACGGATCACAGTTGAATATTAGAAGGTAGTATTCATCACACCAAGTTGTGAATACTGAAGGTCGTCTCGTACAGTGACCGATTGTTTTACTTTCTCAGTCATTTTTGCATGTACTATCCAAATCAGAAAGTGCAATGTATACAACTCAAACTTTGATAAGCGTCAGTCACGTCACTCTACGTCACTGTAGTATTACGTAATACCTTATATGGCATTCCTGAGTATATTTTCTTGTAGACGCTGTCTTTCAAGACTTTCTGAAACTGTTGATTGTCAATAAATGGTGTGAAGTGTAATTATACTGCTCTGCGATATATGGGTTCACTGATATTTAGTGATGCTGATCAAATTTTGAGTAGGATATCTAATAAAGCATGTTGTGCATTTTATATATTAGATAGTATGTTATGTCATATAGTAAAAAGGTACAAGTAGGCATAGATCAGGAAAAGGCGCAATCAGAAAAAGAGTCCCACTCCAAAAACCAATGTGGGAAAAAACCAAATTAACAATCAGGTACTTATACCATGAAACATATCGTAAGCGAATGAGCAGCTATTTTCCCAATAGGTGGCCACTCAGTTACCTTAACTTAACTAAAAATATGAAAACATACAAAAGGCGCCAACAGCACAAAAAATTTTAACACCAAGACATAAAACAAAAAGAACCACCACAGAAGTAAACCCTTTTTCAATTACCTAGCACTGGAAAAGCAGGTGTATGAGCCAACATTTTCGGCTACATAAGCCTCCTCCAGGAGGTAGGATAAGGCATCGCATACATTCTGACATGACCAAAGTGTATATCAACTTTGGTCACAGGAAGTGAAAAAAAAAAAAAAAAACATCCAGAGAAAGCATGCGTACCTTGTTAAGCTTTGCAAGTGTCCTCTCGAAGAGACTGCCAAACCGTGATTTATAGGTACTGGAAGCATGTTTGACAATGTGTCGAAGTCCAAACATGCCAAAGAGAAAGTTCATTCAAAATAGCAGAGCATGGGGTAGAAAGCTTTGCTTGTGGTACTATAGTTGCTGGTCAGAAGACTCAGCAGTGGTGGGGACTTTTCAGAAGTTCTATCAATAAAACTGACCTCATCAAATACCTAAGCGAAGCATGCAGTCATCATTTATTCCCAGAGAAGCTTGATAGGATGCTTTTCTTCATAACCTGTGTCAAACACTGGTTCAACGTCACTTAAGATGGCTCTGAGGCCGTGGCGAACTTAATGAACCACGGCCCAAGAAAAATAAAAATAAAACAGATCGTTTAAGAGCAGTGAGCATATTAGTGACCGTAGTGTAACAGTATGCTTCCTGTATATGTTACATGTTTCCAGTAACTAAAATAGTGTAACAGAAGACACTGGCGTATATAAATTTATCACGTATATCCCTTGCGGAAACAAGAACAGGCTTTGTTTCACCGACAGCAGCAGGGTTGTAGTTTTTTCAGGAACGCTTGTAAAGCTTAACAAGGTATGCGTGCTTCCACTGGATGCTTCTCCGTCAGCACTTGAAGTGGTTGCAGAAAGGTAAGTGCACTGAAGCTTGTAATAAGGGGAGACAGACTGCAGAAAGCATGAGAGGGTTGGGAAAAACTTCAGCTCTCTCATAAGAACTGCTTACATTGTTGCAAAACTTAACATGCAAAATGTGTATGCATCACAAACAATTCGTTGCAGCATGAGAGACGATAAAGAGGAAAGATACGCGCTAAGTCGACCAATTATCAAGCATGTTTGCCGAAAAATACATGGGAATTGAAGCGGACATCCCAAGCCCAGAATGACATTGGAAGATAATAGAAGAGGGACAACTTGTGATTGATGCGATGCAAGGTTTGCCTGCCCCGTCAGTGGTGATGGAGTTGAATCGAGAGCAAACGTAGATCAAAGCAAAGGCCCTGAATGTCAGTGTGTCTGGAATGCATTGAGGTGTTCGCGGGCTTGTTCAATTCAGTACAATGTGAAAATAATGATTGATGATAATTTAGACTTGCTTTTCATAGTGTTAAGTTAAACTATAATTCATGCTACTTGGCAATAAAACATAAAACTATAGTGAAAATGTGTTCACTATATGTGTTGTACCCATGTTACATATGTTACCATTAGCACAGCGTTATGGATGTACATTGTTTTAAACAGTTTCACATTCATATTTATCACACAGTTGTTTTATCCAAAGAAGTGATAAACTGGTGAAATGGTGCCTATTTCTATATGCTGTATATGTGTTATGTACGTTACCATTTGCATTTACCATTATCATATGATATATGCGTCACACTTAGTTGTTTCATCCAAGGCAGTGATATTATTGTACTTATTTCAGGATGACAGCCTCGATGTTCGGATTACAGTGTATGGAAACCATTGTTTACAATGACGTTTGTTTATGAGTGTGGGATTTTTCAAATACAATAACTCAAAAAGTATAATAGATACAATCAAATTGCCTCGTTGGAAAGAATATAAAATTGGCTTTTACATTAAAGTAAAAAGTGGGCAATGATCAGGAAATGGTGCAATCAGAAAGATTCCCAATGTGTCAGCGGAGGTGGATTCAGTGCTACAATCTACCACTGGGCCACCAGAGATAATTTTATTTCTATACTTGTTTGAATAGAGGTCCCCTCGCCATGTTACCTTAGCTGTTGAGTGGGCTGTACAACATAATCAACCAACCAATCAAAAATCAACTGACATTAAAAGCCTCAAGCCTACATGTACTTCTCTGGCTTCACTGAGTGTAGTGCTTTTACACCAGACTTGGCCAGAAACCATAGAGACACCTTTTTTCATTAAGTACAATTGAGCCGCCTCGTGGGAAAACCAACAATGTGGTTTTTGAACAGGTCCGACACAAATCGACCTGTACAAGCACAGAAAAGAGCTAGAAGCTTGAAATTTCGGATTTAAGTAGAAGAGGAATTGTACTATCCGAGTAGCGAAAACAAAGACGCTGATCAGCTTCGCGGTTACCGCGAAGCTGATCTGCGTCTTTGTTTTCGCCTATGCAGATTGTTGGTTTTCCCATGAGGCGGCTCAGTTTATAGGAGCAACTTTGCTACCACCCTTAGTTTTATTCCCTGTGATTTAGTGGGTTAGCCCAGGTACATATGAGCATATATTGGAATCCTAAAATATTTGATTAGACAAGAACTGTCAAAAATTCCACAGGTAAATTTTCTCCCAGAAGCAATATCCAATCACAATTAATTTTTGGTAGTGATCATTAACTCATTATTGCTAGTGATGCATCTTGGAGAGCTCAGATGTATATTGACAGGTTGGTGTCTACGCAAAAAGTGAGTTAAGACACCTACATGTAATTACATGCCTGTTACACCAGGAAGCTCCTTTACTTTATAGGTGAATGGATTTACAAAAACCACTACCAACACCAAACTGTACTTCACATAAGAATTTTATTACTGACACAATGATAGGAGCCGCATCGTGAGAAAATGGTATTATTGCCTATGCGAAAACAAAGGCGCAGATCAGCTTCGCAGTAACTGCGAAGCTGATCAGCGCCTTTGTTTTCGCTACTCGGATAGTACAATTCCTCTTCTACTTAAATCGGAAATTCCAAGCTTCTAGCTCTTTTCTGAGCTTGTACAGGCCGGTTTGTGTCGGACCTGGTCGGAAACCCCGAAGACCGGTTTTCTCGCGTCGCGGCTCATAGATTTCTGAAGCATCATTAAAAAGCAAACTTTTTCAACAAGGCTTATAATATACATATTGTTTAAATCACCTCCAAATTCAAGTGCTGAAAGTAATACATGAGCCACGTCATGAGAAAACCGGAGATTTGCCCATGTGAAAACAAAGGTACAGATCAGCTGTGCAGTAACCGCACAGCTGATCAGCGCCTTTTTTTCCCCTACATTGATAGAACAATTCCTCGTCTACTTAAATCCAAACTTTCAAGCTTCTAGCCCTTTTGTATGACTGTAAAGACCGGTTTGTGTTAGAACTGGTCGGAAAACCCAAAGACCGGTTTTCTCACGTCGTGGCTCACTTGTGATCACTGACACCTGACAAACAAAAATACACGCAAACAACCATACAGTTAATGCAAGCAATATTTTATAGACTTAAAGGTTTTATAGACCAATAATAGGTCAGGTATGTCGCTCCAGCGGAGAAAACCCCCAATTGTCACAATAAGAACTAAATTGATTTTGTGTTTGATATTCTTTAAATCAAGCAGGCAACTATGATGTAGTAAGTCACATGGTCTCATTGTTAGTATTTAACAGTGAATGTTCTTGCTTACAGAGAGAGGTAATACAGGAAATTACTAGTATCCAAGAGATGTTTCTCACTACAAATAGAAGCAATTGCAACTAGAATTGCCAGAGAAGATATCGAGTAGAAATCTCTCAAGGGACATAATTCCATTACAAATTTGTGAAAAATGGCCAGTAACAATCCAAAACAAAGCAAACTAGAAGGATGAATTCTGTCAATGCATTCAGTTTAAAATTTTGATTAAATTATGTTTTAAAAATAAACCCCTCAATTTTAGGCTTTTAGGGACTTTTCTCACCTTAACAGTAGAGATCCTTCAAATCTATATGCAACAAGGGTCATGATGTATTGATTTTGTCGAACTCCAGTCCACAGTGCTACATGTACAATGTTGTTTTTTTTTTTGTGTGTGTGGAGCTGGAGCCCTAAAAACTTCGTGCTCAGGGCATGACAGCCCCTAAAACTTCGTGCTCAGGGCATGACAGCCTCTAAAAACTTAAGTGTTCTGGGCATGACAGCCATCACTTATCAATGATTGACAAAGCAGCTTCAGTGATGTTCCAATGGGCAAGAACACTACATGCATATAGCAACATGGCAGGGGCAAACCATGTGTCCATCACAAAGCTATTAGAGGAAAATATTCTCGGCGTCAATGAAGGGTTACCACCACAAAATTTCGATATTTTGAAAAATATACAATTTTCAAAATTTTAGTTTCATTCATGATTCTGGGCAACAGCAAATTAATTTAGTGTTATAAAACAGTTCCATCAGTCGTTGAACTATGGTGCATGTGACGCGCATGCAATTTTTGATTTTCGAAATTTTTGTCAACTAGAAAGCCCTATTTTCACCAGTCATCATGTCTGCTTATGCCTCTAAAAACCTCATTGAAAATGCCACCAATTGGTCTAATTTTTTCCATCTGCTGGCTATATAGTAAACTCAACTTTCAGGTTGGGCCCAAATTTTGCATTTCCCTATACAATTCTATAGAAGCTTCTGAGATTTATAATCTATTCTGCTGTGATGAGCACCTTTTTCAATAGCCATGATTGATGACACTGTGCCTTGAAAGTGAATGGTGAAGTTGTCTATTCAGAATAAATCAAATATTGTCATACAAGTGTTAATTGAACCCGATTTTCTGGTAACTTTTCATTGAGGCTAAGAATATATTCATATGATTGGTACGGGTATCTGCATCTTAATATGAGCCGTCATGTGAGATAACCAACAATCTGGGTTTCTGACCAGGTCAGACACAAACTGGTCTGTGCAGTCATAGAAACTATCTAGAAGTTTGAAATTTCAGATTTAAGAAGAAGAGGGATTGTACTATCTATGTAGGAAAAACAAAGATGCTGATCAGCTGTGCAGTTACTGCCAGCTGATCTGCGTCTTTAATTTCCCATATGTAGATTGTTGGTTTTCCCATGAGGCGGCTCATATTCTAATTTTGATATGGACTGTATATGATATAAGCAAGCAAAAACAGAATACAGAAACAAATTGTTGTTTTTTATTCCAGCACATTCAAGCAAAATGTTATTACTAAGCAATAATCAAAGTTCATTACAATATACAAATATATTTATACTCTATATACAAAACAATGTACACAAGAAAATTTTAACACAGAAATGCACATGACAAACAAAATTACAAAATAAAGAAAATCAGTATCTGTACATAAATTGTTCCAAGGTAAGTCAATCAAATGAGCCGCATCATGAGAAAACCGGGTTTTTGTCTATGTGAAAACAAAGGCACAGATCAGCTTCGCAGTCGCAGTACAGCGCCTTTGTTTTCGCTACAAGGATAGTACAATTTCTCTTCTTCTAAAATCCGAAATTTCAAGCTCCTAGCCTGCCTCTGTGACTGTACAGGTCGGTTTGTGTCAAACCAGGTCGGAAACCCTGAAGACCGGTTTTCTCCTGTCACGGCTCAAATGTGAGCTTTGTCTTGAGAAAATCTGCTTATTGTAGCTGCAAGTAACTATGCCGATAATAATTGCCTTTGATGTTGCTACATACTAAGTACAATTCATCTCATTCTATAGTCCAAAGCTTCAACCCTTCAATTTGGTATCCTATGTGGCTGCACAGTCTAATCTGAGATAGCCAGACAGATTTGCTTGATTATGGCTAAAATCCTATGCATCATGCAAGCTAATTGTTGTCTCCAACTCCAGATAAGGGGAGTAATTCATATTAACCCAATTTTCATGAATGAATTCGCCATACATGTGATATCTCCCGATCTCGTCGGGTTTGCCCGATTTTGGGCTTCCTAACCCGATTGTCCCCCGCCGAGCCCAGTAGGGCCCAAATCTCCCGATTTCAGTATTTGCCTATCCCAATTTTTCGGCAATGTTCCATTTTTAATATTGCGGTAATATATGGTACGTGTTATTGATCAATGACCCGATAAATACCTTGGAGTAATTTAGGAGACAATGCAGAATAGATGGCATGTCACTTTATTGGGTAATTGGCGGAGTGAGAAGGGATTAATGATGCGACAAATTGTCAGTCTTACAGGTACAGTGTATAATGCAAACCGCTAATTTGATCAGAGTTCACCTTTAGAAAGATTAATGCGTCTTTAATTTGGAGGGCTTGGATTAAACATTAATTATATGATTGTCCTTTAAAGATTATCGGGCATTTTGAACACGTGGGACCGATTTATCTTTCATTTTTGTGCATTTTTATCGGTCTGAGTTATAACATTTTTTTCCGATTTTTCCCTGAAAAAAGTTTGCCTTTTTTTTTTTATTATTATTTTTGTTCGATCGGTCCTTATATTCACAAGTTTCAGACGCAATATACCACTACTACACACGTGTCAACATGATAATTGCCCCTGTTAATTGCCTAGTTATCAAAACAATTTTCGCGGAAAAGTGTGAAAGTTACTGAAACGTGAGGACTGGTTACGTTGCGTTTTAATGTGTTGCGTAAACAAAGCAGTAATTCATGCAACACGTGCTGATTGGCCCATTCTAACTAACGCGTGGGCGGAGCTTCTCAATAATCTACCGAAGCCGCTTTGACTTTGTGCAATTTGCTGTAATAATGTCCGTCTGTCGTTTCAACACTGCGTAACAGTTTTCTGATTTTGAGCTCGGAGCAAAAATTTAATATTAAACTTCAGACAGATAGTGACCAGCGATAATTAGTGACCAGCGATAATTGGGTTGCGGCGCGACATCAAATGATTAAGTTTAAAACAAATGCCATATAGTTCCGAAAGATCAGATTGAACGGGTATTTCGTAAATGAAAATGCCGCTTGCGTCGAACGTAAGGCAAAAGTCGGGTCAAGTTTCCGACCTACAAACTATGGGAACGAAACGGTTATAATAAGGGGGAGCAACTGCGTTATCGAACCTGAAAAATGCGGGGTACCAGCTAATAAAGTAAACATTGGAAATTACAAAAACTTGAAACACAAATTTCTGTGGAAAATGGAAAGAAATTAGTACGTTTATCTGCTTTTTTTCGTTGTCTGTTTTATTTCAATACATTGAAATCTTTAAATTTTCTCGAATTGACGCTGATACAATGGACATAAAGTATGAAATGATAAATGTCATTAGTTTTCGCGACTTCTTAGATACGCTTTTTACATGCATGTTGTATGTCCATGATGACGTCATCACTTAGCTAGACCGATTTGGGAATTAAAATTTCCTCAGCTGTGATTATATTTAATTATGGAATTATTGGTTTGTTGTAAAATTACCACCCATTAGCAAATTCGTGAAGATATACGGGATCATAAGGCAAATATAATGCATCTTTAGCCAAAAAATGGCAAAAAATCTTCGCTTTTTAACCGCGCTAAAATCTCCCTATTTGAGACCCAATCTCCCTATTTCAAAACACAAATCTCCCTATTTGGGCCAAAGAAGATATCACATGTATGGAATTCGCCCATCATTATCAATTAAGTGAGTCCACTTCAATTTTTAGGGGAATCAAGATTTATTCAATTTTTCCATGATTTTTTTCTTCTTAGCAAACAGAATAGTCCCAGATGCGACGCTGCATTCTGCAATGGGGCTATACTGTTTGCCTTGTCCCATAAAAAGAATGGCAGGCTTAAATGAGTTAAAGGTGTAAAATGATCTTTCTGGCAGAGGCAATTAATGGCAGGCTTAAATTAGTTAAAGGTGGAAAGGATCTTTCTGGCAGAGGCAATTCTAATGTCCCAAAACATTGCCTTTCATGAATAGCTTCCCGGATTATCCCTTAATTATCATGAAGTTCTCCCTTCATCTAGCTTGTGTGGTAAGTGGATTCTGTACTAATTCCTGGCCCCGAGGTTCTAAAACTTTTTTTTCATGCTCAACTCAGCTGAGCATAAAATTTCAACTGCTAACAAATACCAAAATAAATTGAAATTTCAGCTTTAGATCACTCAATGATTGTTGGCATTTTAACATTTATGAGCAGGATAAATTTTAGACTCAGCTGAGCATGTAAAAAGTTTTATAACCTTGGAGCCTGATGTCATCTTAAACGATCAGTCTGGATATCTTCAATTTACAACATAACTTAAATTCTGGCTTTAAAAACTGAGATATTACATCAAAAAAGCAGACAAGCTAATTAATCTGCATGGCAGATCATGTTTATATACCTCATTATCTGCACCAGCTAAATGCAGATTTACCCAAGTCAAAAGTCCAATTTTCCAGATTATCTAAGCATAATATACTATTTATTTGGCATATTGAACTAAAATCTGTATCTATTACTTAACAAATTCGTATATCAAATAGAAATTGTATACTTAATAAAGTTCAGTTTATCTGGAACAAATCATTTGTGTATTAATTTGTCTATTTATTCCTTGTATGTATAGTGAAAACATGTTGACCATACCACTTAACCTCTGACATAGATATGCATTTGTTGATTGGACTGCCTAAAACCTATGTTTTCAATAATGCAATTCTATGAAAGAAAAAACTATATAACCATGTGCTTCAATGGCAATGGCACTAGAAAAATGTGCAAAACAAAAAGGGGCCACTTTTCTAATGTCTACAAAATTTTATCACATGAGGTCAAGCGGCACATCTGAGGCTATGCTGTTTGACTATGCCCCATAAAAAGGTTGCCAGGCTTATACGAGTTAACAAGAATACAGTGATCTTACACGGACACAGATACATACTGCACTGTATATTTTTCATTGTTTTTATTTTTTTTCTTGGAGTGACAATATGTTGCACAATAAAAGTACAATACTAGCTGTTATACTAAAAGACAAATAACTGTACAATAAACATCTCAAATTCAGAGAAAACATATTATATATGAGCCGCCTCATGGGAAAACCAACAATCTGCATAGGCGAAAACAAAGACGCAGATCAGCTTCGCGGTAACCGCGAAGCTGATCAGCGCCTTTGTTTTCGCTACTCGGATAGTACAATTCCTCTTTACTTAAATCCGAAATTTCAAGCTTCTAGCTCTTTTCTGTGCTTGTACAGGCCAGTTTGTGACGGACCTGTTCGGAGACCACATTGTTGGTTTTCCCACAAGACGGCTCATATATCCAATAAACTTCAAAAGTTTAACTGCTAAAGCTTCTTTGAAGAAAAAATGTGCATCCAACACCAATTAAATTTCTAAATCACACATTTCAAACCGCTTTTTTTCACAATAAAAAGGACCTAATAGACCAATTCTCCCACACCAATTAGAATTGTTTGCTTACAAACGCCCAAGATTTCAGCAATTTTCTGATATACATGTGTGTTATTGTTATAAGACACATTTCCAGCTTTTACAATACTTAACTTACAAAGCATAAACCAGGTTAACCCACATTTGACAAATGGATTCTCCCATCATCAATTGGATGAGTCCACTTTCAGTTTTAGGGGTGTTAGAAGTGATTTTTATTTTTTGTCTCATTTTTCGATGAAATTTCTCTGTGCAAACGGAATAGCCCCAGATGGGACGCCGCGTTTCGCTATTCTGTTTGCCTATGTCCCATAAAAGGGACGCCAGGCTTAAACCAGGTTAAAATAATAAGTACAGTACAACCTCATTATAACACTATCTATTCTTTGGGGGTCACAGAAACAGACTGTGTTACGAGTGAAATCATGTTATAATGAGGCTATTTACAATAAGAACTACAAACGAAAATAACCATTTGTGGGCCATGACACAGCCATCTTATCCTGACAACCGTGTTATAGAGAGGCATATTATAATGAGGTTATACTATACCAGTAAATAGCATTTTTTTTTTTTTATAATATTAAAAGGAGTTCCATAACAGAAGCAATATCTGCTTAATTAGGCAAACAAGTCATTTTCCCCCTAAATTATGTTAAAATGGCTTGAACTTCTGCAAACATTCCTGTTTGTAAACTCATACAAAGTTAGTTTCTAAGCTTAAAAAAATAAACTCTATTGTTAGTTCTGCATTATAAGATTTCCTCATGTCCTCATAATTTTATCTTCAATCTTAATATGATCAAAACAATACATATGAAAACTATAATATAATTCAAAGACTATGATCAAGAAAAACTATGCTTATGTACACATTACAGTCAAACTAATACAATATGAAAATAATACCTTCCAACTACTCACTACAATGTACAAATTTGTTCGGTTACATTCGACAGATCTTTCAGTCGAAGTAAATTTTATCAACTGATACTAATTTCATTCACTTCTTAATTTCTGAATTTTGCCCATCAAAGTGAATTGCTTAAGAGTGTTTCAAAGTGCCCCTATCATTTGAGCCGCATCGTGAGAAAACCGGATTTTTGCCTATGCGAAAACAAAGGCGCAGATCAGCTTCGCGGTAACCGCGAAGCTGATCAGCGCCTTTGTTTTCGCCACTCGGATAGTACAATTCCTCTTCTACTTATAGCCAAAATTTCAAGCATCTAGCCTGCTTCTGTAACTGTACAGGCCGATTTATGTCGGACCTGGTCGGAAACCCCGAAGACCGGTTTTCTCGCGTCGAGGCTCATTTTAAAACTAGCTGTTACACGTGTTGTGGGAAATATCTTGAAGATCATTAGTTTACAGTAAGTTACTTGGGGCATAAAATATGAGCCTCGACGCGAGAAAACCGGTCTTCGGGGTTTCCGACCAGGTCCGACACAAACCGGCCTGTGCAAGCTCAGAAAAGAGCTAGAAGCTTGAAATTTCGGATTTAAGTAGAAGAGGAATTGTACTATCCGGTTACCGCGAAGCTGATCTGCGCCTTTGTTTTCGCCTAGGCAAAAATCCGGTTTTCTCACGATGCGGCTCATATAGTAAGGTATACAGGCTTTGTACCAATTTCTTCAATTGCTTTACTTCCAAGCAAAGCTTTCTTTTTTATATTTATGTGGTACTAAAATCTTTACTAATAGAAATAACTAATATTCAACGAGCTGTGTCATGAGAAGCCAAACATTTTGTGTATGCAAAAATAAAGACGCAGATCAGCTGTGCAGTAACTGCACAGCTGATCAGCGCCTTTGTTTTGGTTACACGGATAGTACAATTCCTGTGCTTTCTTAATCCAAAATTTCAAGAGTCTAGCCTTCTGTGCTTGTACAGCTCGATTTGTGTAGGACCTGTTCGAAAACCACATTGTTGGTTTTCTCCTGTCATGGCTCATTTAACAAGCTGTGTCATGAGAAAACCTGCCCTCAGTGTTTCTGACTGGGCATGACACAATGACGCCTGTGTATCTTCATTCCAGAACTAGACAGGTTTTCTCCCGCCATGAGAAAACCAACAATGAAGTTTTCGAACAGATCCGGCACAACCGATCTGTACAAGCACAGAAGATGCCCAGAATCTGGAAATTTTAGCTTTAGAAAGTAGAGGCATTATACTATCAGTGTAGCAAAAACAAAGGCGCTGATCTGCGCCCTTGTTTTCGCATATATGCAAAATGTTGGTTCTCTCATGACGCGGCTCAATTATATTCATTGCCCTCAAGAAAAATCAGTCTTAAGGCCATCAGTTTTCTATTTTAATATAAGTGACCTTTTTTTCTGTTTACTGCTTAATGAGGAACAGGAGGTGTTACTGTTATTTTTCTTCTCCTTTTTTTTTTTTTTGACAGCCTTAAGAGTAATTTTTTTTTATATTTTTTGGTATCCATATATGCACTATAAAAACTGACAACATGACAGCTGTGTGCCGCAAGAACATCCAACTATATCTTGCTACAAACAGCAAGTTGTCTCAAAGTGCACTAAATCCTAGCCCAACTATCATTACGTATCCCGCATTCGAGACAGAATCAAGCCATCTCTTCCATTCACACCCATCATCCTGATTCCTGAGACAACCATTGCAACTCAGATGCAGGTGAAATTAATATGACCTACGACGCAAGAAAACTCGGTCTTCAGAGCTTCTGACCAGGTCCGACACAAACCAGCATGTGCAGTCTCAAAAGAAGGCTAGAAGCTTGAAATTTAAAATATAGAAAGAGGCATTGTGCTTTCTATAGTGCGAAAACATAGGCGCTGATCAGCTGTGCAGTTACTGCACAGCTGATCTGCGTCTTTGTTTTCGCCAAGTCAAAACTCTGGTTTTCTCATGATGTGGCTTATATATGCTGTATGTGTGTTGCAAAAAATCTGGCCATGTATCAGAAATGTTCATGGCTAGCTTCTCCCAGACACGTATTTACATTTACTATGTTGGCTGTTCTCAGTCATGCTGGTTGCCTCTGGATAATCAGTGTATATTTGGTTCTCAACAAATTATTTCATCATAATACAATCATGTAACTCATTTATGACAATATGCCATAATCTTAGGGGACTCATTTTTGTAAATGACTGTTGTGCTACGTATTAATTCTGTCTCAAATGTATTAATAAAAGGGAGCGAATTCTGACAAAATATGATAAACTGAAACAAAACAAAGTCAACGGGCACACAGGAAGTTTCAAGGTTTTCTCAAGCACCTCACTGGTATGCGGTTGTCTTTTGCCAAAATGACGTCTACAGCATAAGCAGGAGACAAATTTGTATAATATTTAAGTATTTCTTTTCTGTCATGTTTTGTTTAGCTTCAGTTTATTGTTCGACTGGTCCCATATTTAGTTCGACCCCCAGTAAGTTCCTCCGTACGGCTTAGTGACAGACTTGGCTTGAGAGTGGGAACCAGTCTGTTGACTTCCTCTCGTTGACGAAGTTACAGAATCCTGCAAATAAACGGGAAACAATTACCAAATGGGACGTGTCCAGAGAGAGTTAGGAGATACTTCCACATGGCCCTTGACCTCTGAAAACCATAAACCACAGCCTAGATCTTTAATTCCTATCTCGTTTCTGTCATATAGCTTAGGAGGTTGGAGATTTCTGTAAAAGAATGGGAAAAAGACATCTTTATAAGAACAATCTTCAATCTTTTAGATTTATTAAGCCCTCATGGTAGTAGTTCTTAGAAAAAAGTTCCATTTCTATAACATTTTCCAAGGCCTTTTACTGTCTAACTTGTAAGAGATGCACTGTTTGCTTTTGCAGACATCATTTGCTAATACCTACCTCCACACAGTGATGCAAGTGATTCAATTGAGGTCTAACATCCCTGTCAACAATTTTTCAGTCACGTTGGGACAAGAGTATTGACCAGAACTCAAGAAAAGCTAATGTGTCTTGCTACCCACACAACCCAAGGCAAGTGGGGTCCAACCCAGGGACCTCTCAATTCCGAGTTTGTTGCCATATGACTAGAACCCCACACTCCCCTCGAAAGTTGTATACTGAATTAATTCAGACTGTTTCTTAACATGGCGTCTTCATGATGCTACATAGACACTGATATGACATTAGTTGTTGACTGGGACATAAAACCACAAATCAACAAACCAACACTGTAATGAAGTCATACCAAACTCATAAAGTGAGAAAACAAAAACCCACCTGCTTTTTCCATTTGTGCAACAGCTATGCAGTAACTACATATAGCTGATCAAGGCCTTGTTTTCACTTCACAGATTTGCCTTTAATTGTACTTTCAACCCTCTAAACCCTCTTCTTTGAGCACACAGGCCAGTTTGTGTCAGACCTGAAGCTGATCAGCAAGTTTGTTTTCATTACACAGATAGCTCAACCCTTCTTCTTTAAATCTGAAAATTCAAGATTCTAACTATTCTCTGTGGCCGTTCAGTCTAGTTTGTGTCGGACCTAGTTGGAAACCCAGATTGTTCGTTTCATCATGTAACAGCTCAAATGTTTTCTCATGAGTTAAAATTTCAGCTTACCAATTGTGGATGATGAATCATCTGGGAGTGAGGCTGGTGTGTCATCATCGGGACTCCATACGGGGCTCCGTACGGGGTCCCGGGGCCTCCTAGGGGTCCTGTTGTACTCCCGGCAGCCAGCTGACTCCCAGCTGCCAACTGCTGGGTCGCGGCAGCCAGCTGAAGGTTGAATGGGGGTGGGGTACCAGTGTGGAATCCCTGCTTGTCAAATGTCTGCTGTTAACAGAAAATAGGATGGCTATTTATACTATTTTCTAGAGGAAATTCTCCAAATAAAGCAGTTAATGGATCTGTAGGATATGAAACTGTCAGGTTATTTCAAAGAAACACACTAACATATTTGGGCGCATACAAAGGCGCAGATCAGCTAGCACTTTTGTTTTCGTTACACGGTTAGTACTATTTCTCCACTTTCTAAATCCAAAATTTCCAGCCTCTAGCCATCTTCTGTACTTGAACAGCTCAGTTGTTTTGGACCTCTTCGGAAACCACATTGTTGGTTTTCTCATGATGTGGCTCATATGCATTCCATCTTGTTATAGCTCCACCTTACGAAGATTACAATCAGAAACAAATACTGAACAAATTGCCATGATATGAGAAAACCAACAATTTGGGTTTATTGGAGCATTGGGTTTCCAAACCGACCTGTACAGTCACATAAGCAGGCTAAAAGCTTGAAATTTCGGACATATCAAGATGAGGTATTGTGAAGTGAAAACAAAGACGCTGACTGCACAGCTAATCTGAATCTTTGTTTTCGCATATGCAGATTTTTGATTTTCTTGTGCAGCGGCTCGATTATCATTTCCTGCAAAGCTTTGTTGGATTGTATAAATACAAACGAGCCGCCACATCACAAAATCAACAATCTGCTAATGCAAAACCAAAGGGGGATATTCAGATGTACAATAATTGCACTGCTGATAAGCATCTTTGTTTTCGCTACACAAGATAGTAGAATGCCTCTTTAAATACAAAATTTTAAGTTTCTAGCCCGCTCCTGTGAGTGTTCAGGCCAGTTTCTTGTGCAAAGGCTCGAATCGTTATGTCAAAACAAAGAGAAAAAGTATTATTTAAGCTGCGTCATGAGAAAACCAACATTTTGCATATGCAAAAAGCTGATCAGCTCTTGTTTTCGCTTCACGGATAGTACAATTCCTCAACTTTCTAAATCCAAAATTTCCAGCCCCTAGCCTTCTGTGCTAGTACAGCTCGGTTTGTGTGGGACCTGTGCGGAAACCACATTGTTGGTTATCTCATGACGCGGCTCATTCCTTTACCTGGGCATGTGTTTTCCCATATCCTGGTACGGTCAGATCTGATGCAGCACTTCCAGCCATAGTTACAGTTGCTGTAATAACAGATACGAGAATACCGTAATCGTTCAAATTCACGCACAGTGCGCTTAACTTTTCAAAATAACTAAAGGTTAAGGTAAGAAAATATCGTTCTAATTAGCACACATTACGAACGAAAACAACACAAAATTTCCAAAACAACGCTGTCAAAAATGTGAATGATGATGCAATTCATGTGTTCCAATCAATGCAAAATAGTGTTTGAGTATATGTGGTTAGATTTGAACACCATGGCATTTATATGTAAAAAGCCAATATGCTAGTCAAACACTGTGCGCTTATGCATATGTTTTTCAGAAATGACCAGGGTGTGCGCTTATTGGAGCATATGCCCTTATTAGAACGAATACGGTAAATCATTTTGGCTGACATTTAAACCAAAGAAAGGGTCATCTGGATGAAAATTATGCTAGTCTTTGGATTGTAATGACCCAAAATTATACCAAAGAATGACATAAATAGGTGATTGAGGCATATACAGGCCAACCTCAATAAAACAGGGTCCATGAAAAGACTGAAAGAAACTGTGTCATAGTGAGGTTATTTTATGTTATCTTTGGGGTGTGTGAAACTGTGTTATTGTGATGTTATTTTATGTTATCTTTGGGGTGTGTGAAACTGTGTTATTGTGATGTTATTTTATGTTATCTTTGGGGTGTGTGAAACTGTGTTATTGTGATGTTATTTTATGTTATCTTTGGGGTGTGTGAAACTGTGTTATTGTGATGTTATTTTATGTTATCTTTGGGGTGTGTGAAACTGTGTTATTGTGATGTTATTTTATGTTATCTTTGGGGTGTGTGAAACTGTGTTATTGTGAGGTTATTTACAATAGACATACAGCAAAATAATCATTTTGGGAGCCATGACTTGGTCAAAACCACACTATAGTGAGGCGTGTTATAATGAGGTTGCACTGTTATTATACCAAAGAGCTGGTGTTTGTGGCAGAAAATCATTGTACTACTGGTGTAATTCTTATGATTTGAAGTTTAATCAGTTACTGGTTCAAGATATGAGTACTGTCATGAGAAGACTGACTATCTGCATATTCAAAACCAAAGGCGCAGAGCTTTGCAGTAACTGCAAAGCTGATCAGTGCCTTTGTTTTCGCTACATGGATCCTCTACTTTCTTAAATCAAAATTTCCAGTCTCTAGCCATCATCAGTGCTTATATAGCTCTGTTTGTGTTGAACCTGTTCGGAAACCACATTGTTGGTTTTCTCATGAGGCGGCTCAAAAACTTACTATTAGCTGTTCCTTTCTGTTGACTCTGTGAGGCCCCGTACGGAGACTTGGAGAAGTCGTGAGTCTGCTGACTCAAATCATCATACACTGAAACAAGAAATTTACAAGTTCACTATCCCAGTCCATAGCCTGCAACACTTGATCAATCTGAGCACCCCAGGGCAACAATGCTCTGCTGAAGCTTTCTTATGAACATAACTGCTCCTTTAACGAAATCAACTTAACTTTCATTATGAGACATATCATGCAAAAACTAAAGCGCAGATCTGTCGTGCAGTAACTGCACAGCTGTTCAGCAACTGTGTTTCCACCACGCAGATAGCATAATCACTCTTCTACTTAAATCCCAAATGTCAAGCTTCTAGCCATCTTCTGTGACTGTACAGGATAGTTTGTTTCAAACCGAGTCGGAAATCCTGAAGATAGCTTTTCTCACATCGCCGCTTATCACTGTGTTTGTTGTTGAACTATATAAATCACCCATAGATAAATCTCAATACAGTTGTTTTAGTTCCCACCCATGTTGGAACAGGGCCACCACTTTCAGGACTGGGCAGAGTTGATGTGTCTAACTTAAGTTAGTAGTACATTGTACTTTAGGCCAGTGGGGTTTGAACCCAGGACATGTCAATCTAAATCTCTACCATTAGGCCATCAAAACTCCCCACAACTTAGTTTAGACTTGAAATGTTTCTTCAGACAGGTCACATAAACCTATAAAGAAGGCTAACCTTTTGCAGTGGTACCATACGGCACTGGATGTGAAGTGTAGGCAGTCTTCTGTTGGTACTGAGAGTTGGCCGGAGTTCCGCCATGGGTCGCATTGGTTACTTGAGGCATCTGTAAGAACATATGAGCCGTGTTATGAGAAAACCAACAATGTGGTTTCCAAACAGGTGTGACACAAACAGAGCTTTACAAGCATAGAAGATGGCTAGAGGCTGGAAAGTTTGGATTTAGAAAGTAGAGGAATTCAACTATCCATGTAGCAAAAACAAAGGCGCTGATCAGCTTCGCAGTTACTGGGAAGCTGATCTGCACCTTTGTTTTCGCATATGCAGATTGTTGTTTTTCTCATGACGTGGCTCATTTGTTATCTAATAGTAACAATGTCATAATTGTCTTCAAGAAACACAGGTAACCGGGCAGCTACCAAAACTGGCTAGAATCTTCTATTTTGCAACTATATTGGAATATTAACAATTGAGGCAAACTCTAGAAAAGCTGCTCATGCCCTTGCACTATCACAGCAGATATGGGATGTCCGTGATCCGAACTTCATATGCAGATTGATAGCCAGTGCAGTCCAAATGTTGAAATACTTCATTATGTTCTTTAAATGTCATGAGCATTTGTTTGCCACCTATTAATTAGATGGTGTTTGATTTATGTTCCACTCATCAGTTAAGGTCACATGGAGATGTAAGTCTCATTCTAAAGACTGCAGAAGCCATGACTTTAATTTGGGAACCCTGGTTTACAAGGCGAGTGGCCTAATATCTATGCCATACAGGATTCTCTTTGGATTAGCAAATAGGAAGCCAAAGAAGTTTACTTGTCTGTATTGTGGTTTAATGTGAATAATGTCCCAGTCAACAGTACTTCAGTCATGTTGAGACAGAACAAAGGCTTCCTCCAGGTATTAATCAAACCCACAACTTCTCAATTTGGAGCCTGACAGTTTAACCATAAGGCTACCATGCTCCCCTGCCAAGGAAAAGGTATCTCACTGGAACAGGGCCCGAGGTTATAAAACCTTTTCATGCTCAACTCAACTGAGCATGAAATTTTAACTTCCTCATAAAAACTGAAATAGCCCAAATCAATAGAAATTTTGGGTTAAAACTGTCAAATTAATCCTGCTAATAAATGTTTGTTGGCATTTTAACTTTTATGAGTAGGATAAATTTTTGTCTCAGCTGAGCTGAGCATGAAAAAAGTTTTTTATAACCTTGAGACTGGGACTTACTGGTATCACACTGTAGGGGAAATTTCCCGGTATCAACTGTCCTGCAGCTGGATAGTAGTAGTTGTACGGCTGTAGAAAGTACGGCTGTTGGTGTGACTGTGTGGCGCTTGGCTGGCTCGACGGCACTGGGGACTGGGCCTCAACTCGGTTCAGCTTGCTTGCATCAGTCGTCACTGTAACGTACAAAAGTGTTTTAAGTAGAAGCATATACTTAATGAAGTCTTGTAACAGGCCATTTAAGAAGACTGTACATGTATATAGATAGCAAATAATGACACTAAAGTTAGTATAATACAGAACTCTTATCTTTCTCTAGCTCAACTTCCAGTTTAATTTACACAGAGAATCTTTCTTTTATAAATAAAAGGTTGTATCTTTAGTTTGAAACAAAGTCTAGCTCAGAATCCAGTAAATATCAACACCCAAAGTTCAGTAATCAGGGTTCATAAATTCCTCATAGCTGGAAGTTAGATATGGCACTGAACTACATGTATAATGTTATTAAAACACGATACTTTCTCTCGTCTTAACAAGTTTGCATCTTCAGCTTGAAATTGCAACTGTCCAGCTCAGAATCCAGTAAATGTCAACACCCAAAGTTCAGTAATCAGGGTTCACTTATTCCTCATAGCTGGAAGTTTGATATGGCACTGAACTATAACCTTAACAAAACACATATCATTCTCTCTGTCTTAACAAGTTTGCATCATGACTTGAAATTGCAACTCTGTCCAGCTCAGAATCCGGTAAATGTCAACACCCAAAGTTCAGTAATCAGGGTTCAATAATTCCTCATTGCTGGAAGTTGGATATGGCACTGAACTATAACCTTAATAAAACATATATCATTCTGTCTTAACAAGTTTGCATCATGACTTGAAATTGCAACTCTGTCCAGCTCAGAATCCGGTAAATGTCAACACCCAAAGTTCAGTAATCAGGGTTCAATAATTCTTCATTGCTGAAAGTTAGAATGGCACTGAACTATAATGTTAGTAAACCACATATCATTCTCTCTGTCTAAAGAAGTTAAGTTTGCATAATCAGCTTGAAATTGCAATTCTATCCAGCTCAGAATCCGGTAAATGTCAACACCCAAAGTTCAGAAATCAGGGTTCAATAATTCCTCATTGCTGAAAGTTGGATATGGCACTGAACTATAACCTTAACAAAACACATATCATTCTCTCTGTCTTAACAAGTTTGCATCATGACTTGAAATTGCAACTCTGTCCAGCTCAGAATCCGGTAAATGTCAACACCCAAAGTTCAGAAATCAGGGTTCAATAATTCCTCATTGCTGAAAGTTGGATATGGCACTGAACTATAACCTTAACAAAACACATATCATTCTCTCTGTCTTAACAAGTTTGCATCATGACTTGAAATTGCAATTCTATCCAGCTCAGAATCCGGTAAATGTCAACACCCAAAGTTCAGAAATCAGGGTTCAATAATTCCTCATTGCTGAAAGTTGGATATGGCACTGAACTATAACCTTAACAAAACACATATCATTCTCTCTGTCTTAACAAGTTTGCATCATGACTTGAAATTGCAACTCTGTCCAGCTCAGAATCCGGTAAATGTCAACTCCCAAAGTTCAGTAATCAGGGTTCACTTATTCCTCATAGCTGGAAATTATATATGGCACTGAACTATAATGTTAGTAAAACACATATCATTCTCTCTGTCTTTACAAGTTTGCATCATAAGCGTGACATTGCAACTCTGTCCAGCTAAGAATCCGGTAAATAACAACACCCAAAGTTCAGAAATCAGGGTTCAATAATTCCCTGCAGTACTGTGTAATACAGAGGAAGCGTTGGCGCCATCCCGACATGACTGAAAAATTGTTGACTGGGATGTTTAACCACAATACAAACAAACAAAATAACAGACTTTGTCATTATGAGTCTGCAGTGTTAATTTGATGCTCCTTAGAATTCAATTAAGCCACCTCCTGGAGTACAGAAATCAGAGCCTACCTACAAATCAGATTGTTTATTCACTAATATAAGCCTCGGGCCCTTTCACGGGACATGGACAAACAGTATAGCCCCAGATGTGATGTCACAGAACACGGCTATTCTGTTCGCTTAGAGGAATGTCATCAAAAAGTGGAATAAAAATTCAAAATTACTCCTGATGCCCCTAAAAATGACAATGGTCTCGCCCAAATGACAATGGTCTCACCAAAATGACAATGGTCTCACCCAAATGACAATGGTCTCACCCAAATGACAATGGTCTCACCCAAATGACAATGGTCTCACCCAAATGACAATGGTCTCACCCAAATGATAATGATGGACAAGTCCATTTGTCACTACCTAGCAGGCACATGATGTCAGAATGACGTCAGATCGACGTCGATGCGACGTCATGACGCATCGACGTTGATATGACGTCATTCTGACGCCATGTGCTTACCTCCTGAATATGGTACTGAAGGAACTGTCTGTTGCTGGTCACGTGTGCCTGTCGCCAACGATGTAGGAACCTGTAGACCTGCAGCTGCAGCTGTCATATCGTAGAATGTACTGGCGGCCTACAACAAGTAACAGCATGAACATTTGAGCCGTGATGCTAGATAGACGGTCTTTGGGGATTCTGACCCAGTCCGACATATCTGTCTAGCTTGAAATTTTGGATACAAGAGGAATTGTACTATCTGTGAAGCAAAAACAACTGCACAGGTTACCTGTGCCTTTTTTGCATTTGCTCATATCATAGAAAGTACTGGCAACCTACAACAAACAACAGCAAGCACATGAATCAAACTTGATCAGAATTTATGCCTACAGGTTGTCTTGCTTAAACACATAATGGTTCCCCCATTGACCATCCCAGTATTGCTCAAGGGGGGGAAGAAATGATATCATTTTATGCTTTCAGTTTTATTTCACATTTTGCACCTACAATAATTTTGCAAGGCAAATTCCAGAGATATGGCTTTTTCTCTATACAAAACTGGGTCCGGTTTCCCTGTACCATTTGAGCCGCGACGCAAGAAAACCGGTCTTCGGGGTTTCCGAGCAGGTCCGACACAAACCGGCCTGTGCAGCAACAGAAGATGGCTAGAAGCTTGAAATGTCGGATTTAGGAAGAAGAGGAATTGTACTATCCGTCTAGCGAAAACAAAGGCGCTGATCAGCTTCGCAGTTACTGCGAAGCTGATCTGCGCCTTTGTTTTCGCAAAGGCCAAAATCCGTTTTTCTCATGACGCGGCTCATTTTTTTTTTTCAATTCGAATTGATTGAAAAAAAAAAATCCCAAATGACCTGAAACATTCCCAATAAGCAGAAAAATCTAAATTTAAAAGGTAAAAGTTCCCAATTTGACTAAAAACTGCATTTTTTTCCAAACAAGTTGTGCTATTTTTCCCCCCAAAATCATACTATTTTTCCCAAATTTCATCTGTACCAAAAAAAAAAAAATTCCCAAAAAGGTCAGAAAAAGCCTTATACATACAAACAAAAGAAAATCATATCACCACCCAAGCTTTGCTTGTTCATAAATCGGGTCAATCCTAAAGAGTTAACAGCTTAAAGGCAGTCAAATTAAAAGCTAGCTCAGAAAATTGTCCAATCACTGCTTGTCAGAAATCAGGGTTCGTTTGAAAATATCATCATCGCTAGCACAAACCTTACAAAACATCCACAGACTCATTCCAGATATTTTTGGGTCTGGGACCAAAAGAATCTGAGTCGCATCATGAGAAAACCGGATTTTTGCCTATGCAAAAACAAAGGCGCAGATCAGCTGTGCAGTAACTGCAGCCGCCTTTGTTTTCGCTACACTGATAGTACAATCCCTCTTCTTCTTAAATCCGAAATTTGAAGCTTCTAGCCTGCTTCTGTGACTGTACAGGTCTGTTTGTGTCGGAAAACCCCAAGACCGGTTTTCTTGCGTCACAGGATTGAGGCAAAGACAAGGAAGTCTCAGGAAAGTTTCATGCAGGTCCTAGTCGAAAACCCTGTAAGACCTATTTTTTTCGCATCACAGCTTATACTGCCCCATCTTCCACCATACCCACCCGACAAGGAGAGCTAAAAGCATGGAATTTCTTTTCTTGTGACAATATTATTCTGCGCTCAACATACTACACCATTTTTTACTTTGAACACAACATGCAACACTTACTTATTTTGTATACAACATGTAGCACTATTTTTTATTTTGTTCACAACATGTAACACCATTTTTTATTTTGTACACAACATGTGTCACAATTAATTTTGTACACAACATGTAGCACTATTTTTTATTTTGTACACAACATGTAACATTTTTTATTTTGTACACAACATGTAGCACTATCTTACCAATGCTGGCATTCTCTGGAGCAGGGTGGGTAAATTGGCCTGCAGTTCTTCAAAGTTAGGAGCATACAGTGGCTGCTGAAGCCCTTGCAATCCTTGCAAACCCTGAAAACAGATAGCATATCAATCAATCACGAATGGGCTTTTTCCTATTTGGGCAAGTCCAAATTCATTTTAAGGGACGTCAGGAGTGATATTTGAGCCTGTGTCTGAAAAAAAACCCCAACAATTTGGGTTCCGATAAGGTCTGACATAAACCCGGCTGTACAGTAACAGAAGATGTTAAGAGGCTGGAAATTTTGGATTTAGAAACTAGAAGAATTGTACTATCCGTGTAGCAAAAACAAAGGCGCTGATCGGCTTCGCAGTTACTACGAAGCTGATCTGCGCCTTTGTTTTCGCCTATGCAGATTTCTGGTTTTCGCAAGCGGCGGCTCATTTGTTGTTTATTTAATTTTTCAATAGAATTCCTCTAAACAGAATGGACCCAGATGAGACGCCCCATCCAGCATTCACATCTGGTGCTATACTTTTTGCCTATGTCCAATAAATAGGATGCTAGGCTTATATGGGTTAAGTAAAAACTATAACACTGTTGAATCTGAGCAAACAGTAGGCCAGAACAGTCTGATCAGAGTCTTCATCGACATTCTATTATGGTTGTGTTCATGATTTACACCCCACTCAAGAGCTATGGTGAAGGATTAAATTTTTATTTTACTAATTAATCTCTGTTTTCACATACTGAGTAATCGGTAAGCAGGTAATCGGTGAGCCGCGTCATGAGAAAAATAACATTTTGCATATGCAAAAACTAAGGCGCAGACCAGCTGATCAGCACCTTTGTTTTCGCTACACAGATAGTACAATCCCTCTTCTTGTTAAATCCAAAATCTGAAGCTACTAGCATTCTTCTGTGACTGATCAGGCTGTTTTGTGTGGGACCTGGTCGGACACCCAAATTGTTGGTTTTCTCATTCTTTACAATTCAGACATAACTGACATAATTTATTGATCAATTATTATTTTGTTAATTTCCAGGTAACCTGGTTGAATGATTTTGCTAGCTCAGTATCCGGTAAAAAGCAAATACACAGAATATTCAGATTATTTTCAGGTCATCATTGCTAGCAAAAGTGTCATCAATTACCTTATTAAAAGTCACTGAATTTGATAAATGAGCCACATCATGAGAAAACCAGCATTTTTCACAGGCGCAAATCAGCACCTTTGTTTTTGCTACACGAATATACAATTCCTCTTCTTTCCAAATCCACAATTTCAAGATTCTAGCCATCTTCTATGACTGCACAGGTCAGTTTGTGTTGTACCTGTTCAGAAACCACACTGTTGGCTTTCTCGTTCCATGGCTCAATTTGTTGGTGTACAGTTTGACTATATTGCTTCACAAATGGCTACGGTCATACCCAGACTGGGCTTCATTTAAGCAACAAACGAGAAAAACAGTCTTTGGGGGTTCTGACCAGCTCTGAGACAAATCAACCTGTACAATCCCAGAAGAAGAACAGATGTTTGAAATTGTGGACTGAAGAAGAGATATTATACTATCCTTGAAGCAAAAACAAAGGCGCTGATCAGCTGTGCAGTTACATATATGTGAGAACTCTGGCTTTCTGGTGACGTGGCTCATTTTAAAGTATCATCCAAAAGAATGAAGAAGATTTGGATCTAACCCACAATTTGTTTGTAGCAACTACACCACTAACGCTTCTTGTATTTGAGCCACAACAAGAGAAAACCAACAATGTGGTATCAGAACAGGCCTGACACAAATCAGGCTATGCAGCCAAAGAAGCTGGCTAGAAGCTGGAAATTTTGGATTTAGAAAGTAGAGGAATAGCACATACTATCCTTGTGGCGTAAACAAAGGCGCTGATCAGCATCGCAGTTAACGCGAAGCTGATCTGCGTCTTTGTTTTCGCATATGCAGATTGTTGGTTGTCTCATGAGGCTGCTCATTTAACATAGACTTTTGAATCAGCAACTAGCAGAAGCTTGTAACCCAGCTAAGCTTTTCAATGCTATGTGACAATCCCTCAAAACTTCGAACTGCAAGGTTTTACCCTCGTCAACAAGCATTGTTTTGTCAAATGATACAGAGAGTTTAGCCAACAAAGCCGCTTTCTCTTACAACAAGTCATTCTTACTACTTAGTCTACAATCTGCCTCACCGGTGTCTAAACATATCACAGCACTAGCTCAGAAAGTTGTCCAATCACGGATAGTCAGAAATCAGGGTTCGTATAATAAATTTCATCACTGCTAGTTAAGCTGAGACTATAAAACGAGTTATGACACAAAACCAACAATTTTTGGCATTTACAACAAGACTTGCTTTTAGCATCCCAGTCAACAATTTTTCAGCCAGACTGCCTCCAACATGACCATTGTTTAGTGGTACAACACCCAAGTAAACAACATTTTAGTCATATCGAAAACAAACAATCTGTATATGCAAAATCAAAGGCACAGATCAGCTTCATAGATAATTTGATGCCTCTTCTAAACCTGAAATTTCAAAGCTTGATGCCTCTTCTTTCTAAATCTGAAATTTAAAGCTTCTATTTTGTGAAGTGTATGGCTGTACAGTCTGCTTTGTGTTAGATCTAGTCGGAAACCCAGATTTTTGTTTTTGTTCCTCAAATGACGGGCAAACAGTATAGCCTCAGATGTGACACCACAGAATGCGGCATCCCATCTGGGACTACTCTGTTTGCTTGAAGAAATTTCATAAAAAAACAAAATTAAAGTCACTCCATGTCACCCTTAAAATGAAAATGGACTCACCCAAATGATAACGGTGGGAAAGTCCATTTAAATAGTCATAAATAAGTAAACTATAGACTTACTGCAAAGTAAGGCAGAGTGCCAGCCTGTCCCATCCCCATGATATACTGCTGGTTCATCAATGGTACACCTGGAGGCAAGTTGGGAGGAGCTTTAGATACTGAAACACAGTTACAACAAATGAGCCGCGACGCGAGAAAACCAGTCTTCGGGGTTCCCGACCAGGTCCGACACAAACTGGCCTGTACAGTCTCAGAAGAAGATTAGAAGCTTGGAATTTTGTGTATAAAAAGAGGAGGAATTCGACTATCCGTGTAGCGAAAACAAAGGCGCTGATCAGCTTCGCAGTTACTGCGAAGCTGATCTGCGCCTTTGTTTTCGCATAAGTAAAAATCCGGTTTTCTCATGATGCGGCTCAAATATAAAATTTTGTCTGGTATTTATCTTGTTATGGTTATAGCTTAACATCTATGTCAACAATTTTCTATCATGTCTAGCAAGAAGTAGAGCTTCTGGATATATTAATCAAGACTATGGGAAGCTAAGTGTGTCTTGATCAAGGAGACTACAAAGACGAGGTAGGCACTGAATCCAGGACCTCTCACTCAGAGTCCACTAGGCCTACGCTCTTCCCCTTTGATTGGTGCTACTCATCCATAGTAAACATCCGGGGTTGTGTCTTTTGTTTTGATTGAATTCTTAAAATCTTGGTGAACTTTTCAGTTATGTCAGGACGGAGCTAACACTCCCAGGATACTTTAAAAACAGTGCTATGGGAGTCTTACTCTTACCACTAAACTGCTCTTTTACTTTTGACTATTTTATTATCTATGTTTACATGTATACTTACTCGAGGATGCAGATGAGCTATTAGGCAGAGTAGAAACCTTTGTCGTGCTACTGCTGGTGACCACAGTCGTAGCCGCGCTAGACGTTGTAACCGTGGTGGTAATGGACGATAGAGAGCTAGTACTACCCGTACTACTCTTAGAGGATGTACTGGTTGTAGAAACATCAAACTGCAAGCAAACATGACAAAATGAGCTGCGACACGAGAAAACCGGTCTTCAGGGTTTCCGACCAGGTCTGACACAAACCTGTCTGTATAAGCACAGAAGATGGCTAGATGCTTGACTTTTCGGATATAAGTAGAAGAGGAATTGTTCAAAAACAGCGAAAACAAAGGCGCTGATCAGCTGTGCAGTTACTGCACAGCTGATCTGCGCCTTTGTTTTCGCATATGCAAAAAATTGGTTTTCTCATGATGCAGCTCAACTGTATTCATGTTTTCTTCCAAATCAACAGCTAAGGTCTTATTGAGAAGGTACCTCAGTTTAAATTGTCAAAGCCTAAGCCCTGGCCCTGAGGTTATAACTTTTTTCATGCTCAACTCAGCTGAGACTAAAATTCATCCTGCTTAAAATTTGATGTTAAAATGCCAACCTTTGTTGACAATTACTAGCTCTGGTAATATAAACCTGAAATTTCGGACAACTTTAATTCAGTACTTATGAGCAGTTTAAATTTCAGTCTCAGGCTCTCAGCCTACTTGGGCATGTAAATTTTTTGTATAACCTCGGGGAAAGGTTGGGTCATGACGGGGTATTGACCTGTCCAGTGAGGAATAAATTAAGACATAACGAACAAGAAATGAGCCTGTGCCTGAAAAAACCAACAATTTGGGTTCCGAACAGGTCCGACACAAACCGCAGGGATTGAACCGCGTTGTATACAGTCACAAAAAATGGTTAGAGGCTTGAAATTTTGGGTTTAGAAAATAGAGGAATTGTACTATCCGTGTAGCGAAAACAAAGGCGCAGATCAGCTTCGCAGAAGCTGATGTCACTGAGAAGCTGATCTGCACTTTTTTTTTTTGCCGATGCAGATTGTTGGTTTTCCCATGTGGCGGCTCGAATCCTTTACACAACATCAACCATATGCATTTCTTTTAAATCTGAAACTTTCAGCATCATCAGTCATAAACAGGAACAGTGGATTCAAAGCTGCATAAAAATAAGGCTGTATCATTTTTCACATGAACAGGTAAATAACGGTGAACACTTGTAATCAGTAGTTCAGCAAATGTACTAGCACCTGGATAGTGTTGCCCATTGATTTAAAACTTTGTGGTAAATATGTCATACCTGTAAACTCTGAAAAACAAGGATGAGTTGATTTTATCTGTTTATAACGGTTTTCATCAATATTTCAAAGATATTATAATCTTTTGTTTAGCACTTTAAAATCTCAGTCACAGTTTTTCAGCCTTCGTTTCCTGGGTATTTTACGGTTTTACCAGTATTATGGGGAGTTATATGTAACTTGGAGCAAAGAAACAACCCGACAACTAGGGCTGGGTACCATGTACGAAAACCGTACTGCAGGGAACCAAGCCCTCTAGATTCGAAGACACACTAACTACTAGGTCATTGTGCTCCCCTACATCTTGCTACTGTAGATGTTTATCAGGATATATATTCAAAGTTTAAGAACTGAGCCACCGCATGGGAAAACCAACAATCTGCATAGGCAAAAACAAAGGCGCAGATCAGCTGTGCAGAAACTTCTGCCACTATACAGCCCGGTTTGCGTCAGACCTGGTCGGAACCCATATTGTTGGTTTTCTCCCGCACAGGCTCAACTAATCCATCACGTTAGCTGACTAACCTGTGACGTTGTAGATTGTCTAGTATCCAATGAACTGTCTTTTACTCCCATTTTGGAGAAGGAATCCACTAGTTTACTCCCTGGCAAAGGAGCAGTCTGTAGAGAGGTTGTGGGGAGCCCCGAGCTGCTCCCTGAACTGTAAGATTTAGCACTATACGAAGTCTGGGAGGCACCACTTCCCAAACTTGAATCCCGAGGGTATGACGAACCGGACGACTGAGCCTCTCTGAATGCTCCAGAGCTGGGCTGAGAGTCTCTGTAGGTGGAGTTGGACTGTACATCCTTGAAGGATGAGGTCGTGGACTGAGTGTCTCTCGTGAATGAGGAACTCCCCGTATGGGAGTCACGACTGAACGCACTCTCACTGGATGTATCACGCTGGGAATATGATCCACTTGTTGTCGAATCCCGTGGATATGAACCACTCGAATTATCGCGGGTATAGGACCCACTGGCCGAGGAGTCTCGTGTGTATGTTGCACTGGCCGAGGAGTCTCGTGTGTATGTTGCACTAGTCGAGTTTTCTCTTGGGTAGGAACCACTCGCAGAAGTGTCTCTCGGATACGAGCCACTAGAGGAGGCATCACGTGGATAGGAACCAGATGTTGATTCCCGTTGGTACGATCCACTTGACTGGGTGTACGACCCACCAGCCGACTGAGTATCTCGTTTATAGGATCCAGTGGAATTTTCTCGCGTATATGACACACTTGCTGATTGGCTATCCCTATTATATGAACTGCCCCCGGACTGGCTGTCCCTGCTATAACCAGACAATGGCTGAGTATCACTGAAGCTGGAACCAGAATGTCCGTCTCTATTGTAAGAATTCACAGACTGGCTATCACTGAATGAGGACCCCGACTGAGCCTCCATTTTATTATAGACCGACGAGTCGGGAGTCTCTCTTGATTTTGAGGATGAATAAGAGCTTGCACCGGACTGATTATCCTTAAAATGAGATGATCCGCTCTGATTTGTGCCCGTGTAGGCTGCACCCACTGAATGGTCTCTATTCAAATATGAACCAGTCTGACTGGAGTAAGAGCTTGAATTTTGAGAATATAGAGAGCTTTGTGAGGGTTGAGTCACTTGAGTGGAATAAGATGCAGCCGAGGAGTTCTGATACAGGGAACTGGGATTGGTTTGATTTGACGACGGCAAGTTTGTCTGACTTTGGAATGTTGATCCCGACTGAAATGATTGATACTGATTATGGCTAGATGGATATTGGGACTGATTGGCCTGAAACCCAGTTGACTGGTTTGACTGGTAACCAGTCTGTCCCCCACCCTGGTACCCAGACTGCTGTGAGGACTGGAACTGTGAGGACTGGGAACCATAGTGACCTTGACCTGACTGGTACCCGGCCTGATTGGGTCTGTACTGACTAGATTGATACTGACTGGAACCAGATGCACCGGTTTGACTACTGGAACCAAACTGGCTGGAACCAGTCTGATTCTGGCTGGAACCCAGCTGGTACTGGTTCCCGGGGTAGGACCCTGGCTTTGTTGAATACCCGGGAGCCGGCTTATGAGATTGGTACCCTGAGGACTGGTAGGTCGATGTACTGTTACTGAAGGAATTCAAACTGCCAGATTCTATGTTGCTGGAGGCCATGGTGACTGAAAACAAACAAGAGAGCATTAAGTAAAAGAAAGTATAAATTTTTTGTTTGTTTGTATTGAGGCTTAACATCTCAGTCAACATTTTTCAGTCATGTCGGGACAGAAAATCTGTTCTGGGTATTAACCAGTACTCTTGGATGTGAATGTGACTTGCTCAAGGATACACCAGTACCCACTGTTATGAAGCAGAATAAGAGAAACTGTTAGTCCCTGTATACCCCACACTATTTAACAGTGGGGTTTAAGGGGCTACAGACTGACGAGTTCCTGATGAGTTTTTCTGTACGGCATCATTTGAATCTTAAGGTTACGTTTCTTGGTTTGGCAACTCCAATCAATTAAGAACTTTGAGTTTGTGCTCTATCTCTATGATCGACAGCTAAAGTCATGTCAGGACTCAGGATGGTCAGTTTTCCTAGCCACACAGGGCAAGCCTCTAAGAGGTAGGTTACCAGTACTTTGCGCACATTTCTTTCAGTTCAGACAAATGCTCTTCTTGTATCAGCAGAAGAGGGAGAATGGCTATAGAGATATTTTACAACCATATCTGCGTGAAAGAAATGTATCGGACATGAAGGCTGGATCAGACACACTATCAATACGCTATTGTGCGGCCATTCAAAGATAAGAATTAGTAAGCCTACCTTGAGATAATGCATTAGCTGTCTGTGAGTTGATGAGAGGATTGGTCTGAAGATCTTGTTTAGGCATGGGTATAGGGTCGGGTGGTGAGATCTATAACATAACAAAATGCCTTTTGTTAGCTTCTTTTGTCAAGTCTTTCAGACTTTCAGTCATGCCTGGAAACTAGAATACTCAGAGAATATGACAACAGCCCCATTTCTGCAATAACAAACTTGCAACAATCCCAAAATGAAACTTGTCAAATTTGATAAACATATAAAACTGATTCTCAAGACATTGAGCAAAAACAAAATCTTGACTTCATTCAAGGGCAAAAAAATATGCATTTCAATTTAACGCTAGATATTGTCAATGCTGATGTGAAGTATTATTGTGTATATAAAATTTGGTCAGATTTAGTTGATTTATTCTTAGATATTGAATGGAAACGAAATCATGAAGTGGATCAAGGGCCATGACTCCATTAAAAATTTTACGAAAAATGACAGGCAATAATCCAAAGCTAGATCTTGTCGATACAAAATTTGAACAGACAATGTCAATTCATTCTCAAGTGCAGAATCCAAATTGTGAAGGAATCAGAGAATTACTGAAGGACAGGGCGAATCCAGTATAGCCTAACGTTTTCAAAGTCGGTTTATAATTAATCTAGCTAAAAGACACCACTTGGCGCTAAAATGGTTTAAATCCCACCCCCTCTATCCAGAGTCTGATGCACTAAATCTGCCAATTTAAGCTATAAATATCACTTAAAAGAATATTGCTTGTTGAATTCCTCGATTCTACAGTGAAAATATGCAGTTACTGCACAGCTGATCTACGCCTTTGTTTTCGCATATTTTACACCCCAAAATCCTGTTTTCTCATGGCGCTATTCAAATCCTGGTATACCTGTTTATTTTCCGCCTGATCTTTCTTGACGGGCGTTGTATACGGGGATGGTTGATACAGCCCACTGTTTCTAGGAGAGCTCTGTTCCAGTCCAGGTAGGGGCGAAGCGGATATTCGTGATGTCGGGATAATTGAGTCACTTGTCTGACTCAGGGCACCCATCTGACCGCTGACATGATTGGTGATGGATGAAGATGTGCTGAAATACATCCATGGGTTAACCTCAGACTTGACATATGAGCCACCTCGTGGAAAAACCAACAATGTGGTTTCCGACCAGGTCTGACACAAACCCAGCTGTACAAGCACAAAAGATGGCTAGAGACGGGAAATTTTGGATTTAGAAAGTACGAGAATTGTACTATCTATGTAGCGAAAACAAAGGCGCTGATCAGCTTTGCAGTTACTGCGAAGCTGATCTGCGCCTTTGTTTTCGCCTATGCAGATTGTTGGTTTTCCCATGGGGCGGCTCATATGCTGAACAAGTACAGCCGCAAGAAATTTTGCCTTTGAATAGAACTAGTCAAATCTGTCTTGCCTGTCAGCTCAACAGTAGATGTTAAAATGAACTGAGCTTGCAAGGTATTCAACAGATTTACAATTCACTACAACAGCTTTTCTCACAAGTGCTGCAGATACCATAATTTTAGTGTTAATGATCTTGACTTTCAATTCAATGCACACTAAACATTCCAAGCCATGGAGATTTTTCTGAAAGCTGGCTGGTTGACTTTGCTTCTCAATTCACATCTATGGTTGTATGGAAACTGACCCTAGATTTAAAATCCCAACTGAAAGACTGAAGAAGCCCAAAACTGAACTCACAATTCCTGGTTTATAAAGCAAGTGGCTTAACCACTACGCCAAGGAAGCTTTTTTTTTTTTTGCCTGAAAGTGAGATTATTTCAACACGCAGTCTGAACAACAAAATATTCTTTCCCAGACAGTAATAAACCTAATATTTGGGCTACTACTTGAAGAATGAGCTTCAATAGCCAACAATAAGAAGTGTTCAGCAAATGTACACTCTCAACCTTATTGCTATTATTATTTTAATAAATGCGTAAGAAAACCAACAATTTGGGTTCCAACCAGGTCTGACACAAACCAGGCTGTACAGTCACAGAAGATGGTTAGAGGCTAGAAATTTTGGATTTAGAAAGTAGAGGAATTGTACTATCTGTGTAGCGAAAACAAAGGCGCTGATCAGCTTCGCAGTTACTGCGAAGCTGATCTGCGCCTTTGTTTTCGCCTATGCAGATTGTTGGTTTTCCCATGCGGCGGCTCAAATAATAACTACATGCATCCTCATCATAAATTAATTATTCATTATCACTACTTATTACCTGCTAGTTACTGAGCTTGAGTAGGCGTTTGAAACAGATTCACTTCCTCCAAATGAGAATGCTGAGTTGTCAGTTGAGCCAAACTCCAGGTTCCCAAACTGTACGTCTAACGTCGTCATAATGTTACCTGGCATTTCTACTGCTGAGGCTGGGATCTATAAAATACAGAGGCCATAGAGACAGCTCAATCAAGGATCTTTGTTTGTTTGAATTGATATTTAACGTCCCAGTCAACAGCAATGGTCATGTCGGGACGTTGCCTGTATTTTATGGGACTTTTACCCAACATTAGGATGTCGTGACACTCAAAATGTGCTTCACAAATATAACCACCCAACCAAGCCAGTAAGGCTTACATGTATTGATGGTATGACTAAACCACTTTTCCTGGACAAGCTCAGACATGAGCGGTTAAACAGTAATCAGATGGTCGGTCAGTAGATTAGAAGCTTTGCCTATCTATTTCTCCTAGGCCCCAATGGGCGGGGGCCCCAACCAAGGATCTACCCATTATATGAGCAGTGTCATGAGAATACAGATTTTCAAGTTTCCTGAGCAGGACCCACACAAACCTGACAGTACAACCACAGAAGGCTAGAAGCTCGACATTTCAAACTAAGGAAGAAGAGGGATTGACCTATTCATGAAGCTAACACCAAGGCACAGTTACTGCACAGCTGATATCGGATCTGCTCCTTTGGTTTTACATAGGCAAAAATCTGAGATTCTAAGGACGTAACTCCTTTCTATTGGTACAGAAATAAGAGAATAAAATCTAATTTTTATACAATTCAACTTCATTATAACGCGCCCCATCATAATGCGGTTTTTAGTGTAACCATGTCCATGTCATGGCTCCCAAAATGATTATTTTACAATAAATATCTATTGTAAGTAACCTCATTATAACACAGACCACTTATTACACAGTCTCCTTCTATGTATCCCAAAGATGGCGTTATAATGCAGTTCACCTGTATTTACAAGCTGTGTTCAAACCTTGTCAATCTTCTTTCAATGGGAAGAAGAATGCTACAGAGGGACAGTGCCACCTCTTCAAGTCTTGATGTCTGGTAGGAACAGTCAAAGGCAAGTAAAAAATCTGAATACAAGTCACAAAGCTAGAATGTCTTAAAAGTCCAAGATATTTGAGCCGCCTCATGGGAAAACCAACAATCTGCATAGGCGAAAACAAAGACGCAGATCAGCTTCGCGGTAACCGCGAAGCTGATCAGCGCCTTTGTTTTTGCTACTCGGATAGTACAATTCCTCTTCTACTTAAATCCGAAATTTCAAGCTTCTAGCTCTTTTCTGTGCTTGTACAGGCCGGTTTGTGTCGGACCTGTTCGGAAACCACATTGTTGGTTTTCCCACGAGGCGGCTCATATTTTATAATTTGAACATTGATTATTGGAGCCTGTTGGCATTGTAAAGTGTCCGACTTCAAAATAGGTCTCTTGTTCGAACCCTACTGGCATAAAGTAGTGTCCTTCAGCAAAGCTACTTTATATATGACTCCTAAATACCCAGGAAGCTGTGGATCCATCCCTCATGACTGACATATCATTGACTGGGATGTTAAACCACAATACAAATTCACACACAAATTAAATTTCTAGCTACATTACCTTTGATGGGGGTGGCAACTTGGTCTTTTGTGTCTTTGGTCTCTGTGACAGCATCGCATTCTGGGTAATAGATGCTTGTGACATCACAGAAGTCTGGGGCACTGAACTCAAACCACTTCCACCAAGAGAACTTCCCGTCAGACTGTCTCTAGCAAGTCCTGACCCCGACAGGGGACTATCTCGTGACAGTCCCGCGGAGCCCGATAAGGCATTCACAGATAAGCTATTTTCCGACAAACTATTGGCAGTCAGAGAACTAGAATCGGGCAAGCTGCTGGTCCCACTTAACCCACTGTTGCCAGTCAATGCACTGCCTCCCGATAAACCACTTGTACCAGACAAGCTATTACCCCCCGTTAAACCACTTCCCGACAATCCACTATTTCCTCCCAATGCATTGTTCGTCAAGCCAGTATTTCCAGTCAATACACTGCTTCCCGACAAACCACCACTTCCCGATAATGCACTGGCTCCCGACAATCCAGTCGTTCCCGATAAACCACTGTTCACAGATAAACTTGTTCCATTGAGTGAACCAGTCAAGCTATTGACAGGCAGAGAACCAGCCCCTAAACTGCCATCCAGACTGGTCCCCACTAATGGATTCCCAGTGAGACTGGTTCCCCCCAGACCAGTTCCTGTCAGACTGGTACCCAGCCCTGAACCGTCCAGTCGAGATCCTGGCAAGTTGGATCCCAGGCCGTCCTGCTGTAGGGCAACATTCTGAGTGAGGGAAACCAGAGCACTGACATTCGAGGCTGTTTGTGAAGATACTGAACCAAGACTTGATGAACCAATCTGCAAAAGTAAAAACACTATTTTATCTATTTTTTTTTTTTTTTTGTTCAAAAAATATGAGCCACATCGTGTAAAAAACCAACAATAAGGTTTCAGACCAGGTACGACACTGGTTGAAACCAGGCTGTACAAGCACAAAAGATGGCTAGAGGCTAGTTGTGGAAATTTTGGATTTAGAAAGTAGAGTAACTGTACTATCCCTGTAGCGAAAACAAAGGCATGATCAGCTTCGTGGTTACCACGCTGATCTGCGCCTTTGTTTTTGCATATGCAAATTGTTGGTTTTCCCATGCTGCTGCTCATATGTTCTGCATCTTAAGAACTTTTTATCATTTTCCTATTTTTTTCTCAACACATTCTTTGTATTTTATTTGTTTTTTTCCATCTTCATTATTATGTTTACACAGTACTTCAGTTCATGTGTAGAATCTCATTTTGAACAAGGCTGTCAGTTCTTGACTTAAACCACATTCTTTGCTGTTCTGTCCGAGATAGTGTTAACAACAGGACCTGGTCCCAAGGTTATAATCTGTGTTTGAAATGAGATTTACTCAGATTATAAATTATTATTTAAAGTTTCTAAATAAATAACCTTTATGAACTAGATCTTTAATTATTCTTAGTCAACTTGGAAAATATTATCAACTTCAAATATTCTGAAAATGTCCCAATTCTGGGTTAACATCGCTAATATTCCAAAGCAGAAAGGCATTAGGCCCCTTTCCATACTTGACAAATAAATTAACCGCCGCATGATGATGAGAAAACCCATTATTATGGATTCCGACCAGGTCTAACACAAACCAAGCTGGACAATCACAGAAGACTAGAGGCTGGAAATTTTGGATTTAAAAAGTAGAGGAACTGTACTATATGTGTAGCGAAAACAAAGGTGCTGATCAGCTTCGCAGTTACTGCGAAGCTGATCTGCACCTTTGGTTTTGCATATACAGATTGTTGGGTTTTCTGATGCGGCAGCTCAAATACGTCATGTGGACTGTACTTACCCCTATAGAGTTTTTGATGGATTCTGTGGCTTTCTGGTTAAACTGGTTGATATAATTACTGTCGGCACTCATATCGTTTGTTGGATGCAGCAAAGCCGACAGATTGCTGGTAAACCTGCAACATACGAGCCGAGATGTGAGAAAACATGTCTGCCTGGCAAAAATGGTGTAGACAAACAACTTTTGGAAGTCCATGTTAACCACTTTGCAACACATCGGAATGTCATGGTGAGTTATTTTTGTGGTTAAATAATGTCCAAACCAGTTTTTCATTCATGTCCAGGCACAGCCACCAATTCTCTGGTATTAACTAGTACTATGGAGAATTAATTTGTCTGGCCCTAGCTTCATTCAAATGCAAGACCTGATGGCTGATACTCTGCCACTCATTTTGCTCTCAGAATTTTGTGATACATGATAAATGAGCCTGTGCATGAGTAAACCAACAATTCGGGTTTCCTACCAGGTCCGACACATATCAGGCTGTACAGTCATAGAAGATAGCTAGAAGCTTGAAACTTTGAATGAAGGAAGAAAAGGGATTGTACTACCCGTGTAGCGAAAACAAAGGAGCTGATCAGCTTCGCGGTTACCGCGAAGCTGATCTGCGTCTTTGTTTTCGCCTATGCAAATTGTTGGTTTTCTCATGCAATGGCTCAAATGACATACTGATTTGAGAGTGAGTTTGTATCTGGCATCTGTACTGCAGGCTGTTCTTGTACCGGTGGACTCTGTACCGCCGACGCTGTGAATACCTTGGATTCTGCCAGCTGAAAATACACCATTGTAAGCGACCATGTGAGGAAAGAGACACTGTCATGATACATATATATATAGGCAATATCCATGTCACACGGTATTAACAAGTTCAAAAATCATCAGACAATACATGTCACAGGACCAAAAGAAATTTTTACCAGACCGAATGACTATTTTACCTGACTCGGTCAGACGGTCCTGTGAATTTGGGAAACACTGATTTTACATGTACTCCCAGCAAGTTTTCCCCAATTTAATGCAATTTCATCAATTTTCCCCATTTAAATGCATAGGCAACCTAAGTTGACCTTGCTGTAAATTAGGTCGAGGTCACTCCAGAATCCTGATTTATATACATGTATTCTTGATAGAGCACTATTCCCAAATGCTTTATGCCAACTTTCAGAATCATAGGCCTTCTAGTTCTGGAAAAGAAGATTTTTTAAAAAATTACCTTTTATGGGCATGGCAGCCATCTTGGTCATGTGACCAGGATAATGGTATTTATAAACTTTTGTTCCCCTTCAATCATAAGGATGCTCTACATGAGGTTTGGCTTTGATTGGCCAAGGGGTTTCAGAGATCCTTGAAACTGGACGGACGATGGATTGAGCATGGGTATCCTATAAGCTCACCTTGTGTAAATATATCATGATAAAACTACAAATTGTATATTTTAAGTTTTGTGTATGTTAATTTGCTCATGGGCTGTAATGACATTTCAAGTAAGAACTAGAAAATGTGTTTATGAAACACTATGCCCCCAACTGGTAAGTCACTTTCAAGATGAGAAATGTCCAAAAAATGACTAAGTTCAAATTGTAAAAAAAGTAACAAAAATTAATCTGAGGAGTATATCCCAACCACATGTATATCTTCAAAGCATGGTCACAATGTCTGCAAAGTTTCAAAAGTATCGGTATAAAATTGTAGGAGGAGTTGCGCACACAAGGTACCCTCTATCCATTCACTAAAATGCCCGAAAAAATGACTAAGTTCAAACTGTGAAAAAAATGACAAAATATAACCCAAGGATTATATCCAAACCATATGCATATCTTCAGACCATGCCCATAACACATGTAAAGTTTTAAATGAATTAGCATGAAACTGTAGGAGGAGTTGCGCACACAAGGTACCCACTGCCCATTCACTTTCATTGTGAAAATGCCCGAAAAATGGCTAAGTTCAAATTGCGAAAAAAGTGACAAAAATTAATCTGAGGATTATATCCAAACCACATGCATATCTTCAAAGCATGGTCACAACATCTGTAAAGTTTCAAGAGAATCAGAATAAAACTGTAGGAGGAGTTGCGCACACAAGGTACCCACTATCCATTCACTTTATCAAGAATTAAAAAGGGAAATAACTCTTAACAGAATGGGCCCCTAGCCCCTTGAATTTACCTGAAAGAAAAAATATGGGTCCTTTTAATTTTCATATACAAACTACATACCAAATTTCAAGATCATAGCTCTAACGGTTCCTGACCGAGTGCTCACGCATCACAGACAGACAGACAGACAGACTGACTGACTGCACGGACAGACCCAAACCAATATGCCCCCTCAACTTCTTCGAAGTTGGGGGCATAACTAAGAAGTATCATAATGTACCAATAACTTTTTCAGAATACAAGAAAAATAGTGCCGTTAAAGAATGCCTTACTCTACCACTGTTTTTTTTAATACATCTGTAGATGTGTAAATAACATTTTAAATACTATTGAATTTGAATAAGGGATAGAATAGAAAAGGTAACGTACACTTACACTGCCCGTCCAGCTGTCAATATCCTCATTCCAGTCTTCTTTAGAGTCACCCCAGTTGGAGACTGAAATATACAGGTGGCAGAAATGACATGAACCCTTAGCTTTTGCATACTGTCGGACATCAGGTACCAAATCCTCGTATCTGCGATTTTCCAACTTTGCAGGAGAGAGAAAAAACTTTTTGATTTTTGACAGGTGCTGTCAACATGGTCAATGTTAATGAAATCAAGATATAATAATATTTACAAAACTTCATATTACATGTACAGATTTTTTTTTTCATTCTTAAATCAATGAAAGGATCATGGAAAATAAAAACAAAACAAACAAATACTTGAATGAGATACAACTTTTTGACCTTATTTTAGCATGTAATACGACATTTTGCATCCAAATTGGTGAAAATATTGTGCCAATGCTCGTAACTCGAGCAATTTTTGTGATCTTTTAAGTGTTCTGATTGGCCTAGGACTACCATAATTTGAGCCGCAACGTGAGAAAACTAGTCTTCGGGGTTTCCGACCAGATCTGACACAAACAAACCTGTACAGTCACAGAAGCAGGCTAGAATCTTGAAATTTCGGAATTAAGAAGAAGAGACATTGTACTATCTGTGTAGGGAAACAAAGGTGCTGATCAGCTTCACAGGTACTGTGAAGCTGATCTGCGCCTTTGTTTTCCCATAGGCAATAATCCCGTTTTCTAACAACGCGGCTCAATTGATAGAATACGCGCTGAAAGGTTTAAACTCCTGCGGCGTTAAAAACATTTGGACCAAAAGTCAAGTTTACGAGGTTTTGGTACCCGCCTGACGGTGCATGTCAAAACAAAGGTGAAAATCAGCTTTGCTATAACTGCCCAGCCAATCAACAATTTTTTGTTCCCTTAGTATATAATCCAAATACAACAAATCTAGCTTTGTTTGGCTGTGCTACTGTCAGTGTCTGTCCCTAAGTTGGGTGTTGTCATACATCCCGTAGACAGGATGCTAAGTGTCAAGTTTCAAATAAATATCTAACACTGAAAAATAGATTTATAACTTGAACCGAGAGTCGCCAAACAATCCCTTCCATCACATCATTACATAAACCTATCTGTAAAAGCTTTCAAATCTGATATTCTGCTCATTACGCTCCAATCCAGGTTCTGGGCCAGTCACAAGTGGCATAAAGTGCTGACTTACTTTTTGGTTCTTTCTGTGACATCTCTGCTATTTCATTTTCCCACGTTCCAATGTCTGGTCCCTTGTCAAATCTACCTATAGGCTGTCGAGGTTGATCTGAACGGAAACTGCTGAAATACAGAAACCGCAATTATAAAGCTACCACATTAATATTCCAAACTGATTAACATCGAATTTTCTTGCCTAAAAAACTTCAACCACAATTTAAAGTTAGTTCAAGCCTAGCATCCTATTTATGGGACCCAGGCAAAAAGTATAGCCCCGACATCACGAAAATATGTCTGTGTAATGAATACTCCCATATACCCCACTTTTATATAGCAAAACTGGGGTATGCAGGGTTATACCTATTTTTCTTAATTTTGCTCCAAAACATAGATTGTGGGTACTCGCTAGAACCGCCTCAGCAAGGTGGTTTTAACACGCACCCACAATCTATGTTATGAGCAAAAATAAGAGAAATATCAAACAATTTCTACTTGGGAAACATCTGTATATTGCATGAGCAAGTTTTCGTAATGGATGTGACCCCACAAAATGTGGCGTCCCAAATGGGGCTATCTTGTTTGCACAGAGGAATTTCATTGAAAATTAAGTAAAAAATCATAATAGAACCACCTCGTCAATGAGTACCCACAATCTACATTTTAGAGTAAAAATAAAGATAATCTCTCTTACCCTCCACCCCCTCCTGCACCTGCACTACCACCCCGCCCCCTGCGAGGCCCACCAAACCCTCGTCCTCTGCCCCGTCCTCGATCAAACCCCCTATCACCCCGGTCTCGGTCATTCTCACTGTCATCTCTGTCCGGTCTGTCGCCCCCTCGGTCCGGTCTGCCCCGACCACGTGACAACCGCGGTGGCCTGTTGTCGTTTCTCCGCCGCCGATAGTTTTCCACCGGTCTGAAATCTTTGTCATTTTCTTGTTCGTTATCTCGTTCCCTATCTAAGTCATTGTTTTCTTTGCCTTCTTTTTTGTCGTTTTTATTGTCTATATCATTGTCTGTGGGTGGTGCCGAATCTGCTTTGTTGCCTTTGTCTTTCTTCTTCTTTTTGCCAGTTTCACGCCATTCACCTTGCTGTAAAATATAAAATGAGCCGTGATGTGAGAAAACCAGTCTTCGGGGGTTTCCGACCAGGTCCAACACAAACCAGGCTGTACAGTCACAGAAGACAGAGGCTGGAAATTTTGGATTTAGAAAGTAGAGGAATTGTACTATCCATGTAGTGAAAACAAAAGGCGCTGATCGGCTTCTCAGTTACGGCAAAGCTGATCTGCGCATTTGTTTTCACCTATGCCGATTGTTGGTTTTCCCATGCGGCGGCTCAAATATGAGGAGTAGCTACACAGGTCCATAAGAAATCTAGTCTATGTGGATAGAGAGTACACAAAAGGCAAAGCAGATCTAATAAATTGAGCCTGTGCATGAGAAAAACAACAATTTGCATATGCGAAAACAAAGACGCAGATCAGCTTCGCGGTAACCGCGAAGCTGATCAGCGCCTTTGTTTTCGCTACACGGATAGTACAATCTCTCTTCTTCTTAAATCCGAAATTTCAAGCTTCTAGCCTGTTTCTGTGACTGTACAGGCCGGTTTGTGTCAGACCTGGTCGGAAACCCAAATTGTTGGTTTTCTCATGCACAGGCTCAATTCACTCTGGGGAAGTGAAGTCTGAATCAACCACCGTTCTTGAGCAAGCCACCAGGAAGTTTACAAACCTTTAGTGGCCCTTCTGTATTTGTCAGTAACTGACTGCTTCTTTCTATCAGCAGAAGAGAGAAAAATTCTCCATGACAGATTAATCCACAAGTGAGGGTCATTCTCAAACCTCTTGGCTCTTTCATATACATGTACATCTCCGATTTTTAACATCCTAGTGAGATTATGCTACAAATTTCTTCACCTTTACGCAATAAACTTACAACTGCATTGTCAGTCAGTCTGCAACAATCAGAGTCTGCACAGGTATCGAGTTGTGGATTGCTCAACAGCAAACAAACAATCACATTTTCACTCATATAAGCCTAGCCTCCTTTTTATGGGACATATGCATATATGGTATAGCCCCAGATGCGACCCCGCAGAGCCGGGCTATTCTGTTTGCTCAAGAGAATTTTTTTCATCAAAAAATTCAACATTAAAATCCCTGCTATTTCCCCCAAAAGTGATGGTGGACTCAACCAATGATAATTATAGGCAAGTCCATTCATAACAATGTGTCGAGTCATGAGAAAACCAGATTTTGGCAAATGTGAAAACAAAGGCACAGGTCAGGGCTGATCTGCGACTTAATTTTCGCTCCAGAGATAGTTACAATACCTGGTTTCTATATCTGAAATTTCAAGCTAATAGCTATTATGTGTGGCTGTACAATCTTAAGTGTGTTGGACCTGGTCGGAAACCGTGTAGCTTTTCTCAAGCAAAGGCTCAAATGGTTTAACATGGTAAAACAATGAGAAACATTTTGCATATGCGAAAACAAAGACACAGATCAGCTTTGCAATAACTGCAAAGCCGATAAGTGCCTTTGTTTTCGCTACACGGATAGTACAATTCCTCTCCTTTCTAAATCTAAAATTTCCAGCCTCTAACCAATCCTCTGTGCTTCTACAGCACTGTTTGTGTCGGATTCGATTGGAAACCACAGCTGGTTTTCTCATTTGACGGCTTGTGTATTCCCTACCTGATCAGCATCTCCCTCTAACAACATGATAACAGCTCTGTCCATGTCATTTTTGTTGTCATACAGGGCAATTTCAGCTTTGTCTTGTGTACAGCCCGTCAGGTCAATGATCTGTAACAACCAAATACACCATGAATACACTAGACGCAACAAAATTTCTTACAGCTGCGAGCGTAAATTGATCCAACATCACATGATTAAATAGAATGTGGTGACTGAAAGCCTGATCATTGACAACAACCTACAGTGAAGCAATATCTATATGGCATTAACCTACAGCGAGGCTATGAACACTTCACTGCAAGTTTTCCCAAAATAAATCAGGCTTCCAATCACTGTAATGTATTCCATTTTGTCACATCTTGTGATGTAGTATCAACCTGCGGTGTAATAAATTTGTTGAATCACAGGAAAACAAGGTGAAATATTAAGATGAAGGGTAAAGTCAGAGAAAATTCTAGATTCCCATCCCCAATGCTTCCTGTCCAAAATCCTCCATCCAACCTTTCATTTGTGTTGTAAAGGAGAAAACATTTATTTTCCAATAAAAAAGTAAATAATTGAACATTTCTCTTCAATTTCTGAATTTCAGTGCTTTTGCTATATCTTCCTTTGATGTATGGTTGCCTTTATGCCTGGCTATAATCAGTATAATGGCATCTTTAATATGAGCCGCCTCGTGGGAAAACCAACAATGTGGTTTTTGAACAGGTCAGACACAAACCAGGCTCTACAAGCACAGAAGATGGCTAGAAGCTTGAAATTTCGGATTTAAGTAGAAGAGGAATTGTACTATCCGGTAACCGCGAAGCTGATCTGCGTCTTTGTTTTCGCATATGCAGATTGTTGGTTTTCTCATGAGGTGGCTCATATACTGGTTTGACTGTTAGTGCTTACATGTCCTGGCATTAGTCATACGAGCCGCGTCATGAGAAAACAAACATGGTTTCCGAACAGGTTGACACGAACCGGCCTGTAGTCACAGCAGGCTAGAACCAACCTTGAAGTTTCCAGTTTCGGAAGAAGAGGAATTGTACTATCTGTATAGCGAAAACAAAGGCGCTGATCAGCTTTGCAGTTACTGCGAAGCTGATCTGCGTCTTTGATTTCGCATAGGCAAAAATCCGGTTTTCTCATGCGACAGCTCGTAAGTCCTTAGTTCCTTACCTGTCTGATCTTTTTCTGTAGCTCTGCATCATCGGCGGAGGTTGTGTCGGTCTGTACATGCATTAACTGGGCCAAGCGGATCTGTTCAGCTGTAGGCTGAAAAACAAACTTTCAGGCTTTATCATTGTGGTAGGACTTTCAGGTTTCTGTATGCCTTACGTCCCACTAAACAGCTCAGGTCTAAAGTTTGCCTATCCTCTATGGTTAAAAGACTGTTCAGCAGATTTAACACAGTGCTAGCTCAGAAAGTTGTCCAATCAAGGGTAGTCAGAAATCAGGGTTCGTTAAAATAAATTTCATCACTGCTAGTTGAGCCGCATCGTGAGAAAACCGGATCTTTGCCTAGGCGAAAACAAAGGCGCAGATCAGCTTCGCGGTAACCGCGAAGCTGATCAGCGCCTTTGTTTTCGCTACTCGGATAGTACAATTCCTCTTCTACTTAAATCCGAAATTTCAAGCTTCTAGCTCTTTTCTGAGCTTGTACAGGCCGGTTTGTGTCGGACCTGGTCGGAAACCCCGAAGACCGGTTTTCTCGCGTCGCGGCTCAGTTGTGCTGAGGCTTCCAAAGTCTCATCTAAAAGTCTGGTGAAGCCAGGAATAAAGCTCTGATCCCTTATTTATGAGAATGCTGTCACCTAACCAGTAACCACTAGTCCACTACACCATAAAGGCTTCCTTGGTTTTTATCATCATCATCATAGACCATCACAAAAACATGTCCTTGAAATGTATACCCTCTCATACCCCACTTTTATTTAGTAAAAGTGGGGTTTACAGGGGTATACCTATTTTTCTTACTTTTGATCCAAAATGCAGATTGTGGGTACTCATTAGAACAGCCCCGACAAGGTGGTTCTAACAAGTACCCACAATCAATATTTTGAGTAAAAATATTAAAAACATTGAAATTTTTCCGATGAAATTTTCGCTTTTTACAGCTGAAACTAGAAAAAGTGCCTTGAGAGGCACGTATACCCCCGGCTGGTAGTTCCCTCCAACGCCCCCACCCCTCAGCCCACCTCCCCAATCCAGACATGCTCACTGACAGTGACACATTAAACCTCAATTCCTGATGAAAGAGAGCGCCCTCAACAAAAAAAATCTTATAAATTTGTATTTGCCAAAAACACTGTCTAAAACCATTGAGAGGGGGCAGGGGTGTAGTAGAATGACAGATCTATTTTAGAGCAGTATACAGAGCTGACTTGTATACTCAATCTAGGACTTGATCGCGGACATTGAGGGTCAGGTCCTCGGTCCTAGATGTAAAGTAGAATGTCATTCTTCAATAATATCAATAATATTAAAAAAAAAAAAAAATTTGACCTCTAGCCCCACCCTCAGGGCAAGGACCCTAGAGTCTAATGTCATTAGGAACAAGGCAAACCTTACAGAGTACCTTTGGTGCAAGTACGAATCATTTCTAAACATGGTGGTAAAGAAAAGTATAGAAATACATTTTTTAAAAGAAGTTCTAGATTCTGACCTCTAGCCCCACCCCCCGCACATGGACCCTAGTGTCTGAACCTTACATGGTACCTATGGTCTAAGTATGAATGCTTTCTGATAAAACTGTGGATGTCAAGAAAACAGACTTACAGAAAATTTATCATGATATTTATCCTATTATAAATAAGTCCTAGATTTTGACCTCTAGCCCCACCCCCTGGAGATGGTACCGAGCATGGAGTATGAAAGCAAACCCTATAGGGTATCTATGTAAGAATACAACCCTATGATTGTTTGTTAAGATATGGACTTATAGAAGAAACAAAATTGTAAACAGCATATTTTAAAGGTGACCTAGATTTTGACTTCCAGCCTTACCCCCGGGCATGGGCCCTGGGGTCCGAACTCATGGAAACAAAGCAAACCCTATAGGGTACCTATGGTCCAAATATGAATGGTTTCTGACCATTGGTTCATGAGATATACACCTCTAGAGAAACTTTAACCAAAACTTTGACGTAAATTCCACGAATGTTCCGGAATTACGAACGAAGAAACGAACTAACTAACTAACTAACATACGAACGGACGAACGGAAAAGCGAAAGCTATATACCCGTCGGCATAAATGCCGGGGGTATAACAAATCTCTGCATATTGCATAGGCATGTTTTGGTATTGGTTGTTCTTCAGACTCCTCTAGAATAGCTTCATTAGCTTGTGCAAGTATTTTTCAACCAGTTTGGTTCCATCTATCTTAGATGAAATCTGAGAAGACTGGAGTGTAGTTAGAAATATAAAACTCTGTTAAACCATATATGATGAATGGACTTTCCCATTGCTATCATTTGGACGAGTCCTTACATTTTGAGGGACATCAGGAGTGATTTTGAATTTCTATCTCATTTTTCTACGAATTTTCTCTAAGCAAACAGAATAGCCCCAGATGTGACGCCGCGTTGTGCGGCGTCACATCTGTGCCAGGGTATATTGTTTGCCTATGCCCCACAAAAAGGATGCCAGGCTTATACGAGTTAATTAAGATTCCCATCTTTCAAAAGTTCCTCACTGCAGCCGTTGTTACCTGTAGTTTAGTCTGATCTGTCTTGGCTGTCTGTGTGTTCTGTGTTGACTGTGACTGGCTGGCTGTCTTTGCAGTCCCATTTTTGTCTCGGTTTGGCCGGCCACCTCGGCCAGCTCCTGTTCCTGTCCTCATCCTATACAGTATTTACAATACTCTATATACAAAATAATCTGAAAGTAAAGGGCAGAAATGGAATACATCAAACATCAGGTTTTTTTCTTTTGCTGTGTTTGCACTACCCATATCCATTGTCACCAAAAGCAAAGAAAAAACATTTTTGGCTCCTGAAATAAGACTTTGGAGAAAATAATTGGCGACAGTTTAAGGTTACTCAATCAAAACTAATGAATCGAAAATCATCGATGATAACCTGTAAATACACACTTACAAAAAGATAATCCTGATTTGCAACAGTTGAATCACATGATTGCCTTCACTCTAATGTCGCGAGTTACACACTAGTAGGGATAGACACCGACTCTGAGGTCCGACCCACCCGCTGAAAGACTGCTTTAAGTACAACTTATGCTACTGAGTATGAGGTCCGACCAACTTCCATGCAACTAAAGAGGAAAGCAAAGCCATTAACCATGTCCAATTATTCAATTCTAAGCTAGTTGTATGTTGCATTACATTTTATCTTATAATCTTTTAAATATTATACAGGGTTTCATTTTTGTCATATAATACTGTATAAAAAAAGACAAGACCAGATAATTATCACATTATATTGCAAAACCTTTTACTTCTAGATATTAACTTGTTTTGTGATGAATATTCATTTTTCCCACTAGCTATAGTACAGTGGAACTTTCTCCCAGAGTCTTGCAAGCTCGCAGAACCTTGAGGGCTTCAAGGCTGTAGTCTGCAAGCTGCATCATTTTCACCCAGAGATCCCCACATGCTTGTTTTTATCTGATTTTAACTATTCTTATCTATTTTAACCTGTCATCTGTTTTTGCATTTTTATGCTTTTAAACCTCTGTACTATTAACTCTTCTATTCCTGTCTGATACTAATAAACGATGCACTATCCTGCCTAGAATGTCCGCAAGGGCGTATGGTAGTTTACAGAGAGAATGCTATTAAATCCCAAAGAAATTTATAACACTAAAATAAAATAAACAAATTCAATGGATGAGCACTGCAATTTATTTTTTTTTTAATTCAGTTTTACGTCCCTTTCAAGATTATTTCAGCTCATATGAGACGGGCCAATCAGTAGGTGGGCGAAAACGGGAGGACCCCAAGAAAAAACACCAGACACACCCTCAAGCAGAACTTGGCTTGTCTCACATGTGGCCAGAGCCGGGCTCGAACCCACACCAGACACAGCGGTGAGATGATCAAGTTAAGAAACAGTGCTCTTAACCGCTCGGCCACGGAGGCCGCCTGCAACATTTTAACACATGAACAGTCAGGGACAAAACCTAAACAAGTTATAAAAAAAATAACTGAAACAAGTTATTTTTCATCTTCCCTGCATCAGTCAAAATCTGTGAAGTTTTTCTTAATTAAATTGAAATATGCAGGGTTTTACATAATTAAAATGTTAATGGGAGATGCAGCAAGATGAGAGCTTTATACTCACATGGCTGAAAGTTAGTATATACCATTAAGATTTTGAATATTTCAGTTTTTTATGCAATTTTTGGCATCAGAATGGCAAAATCCCTGATTTTAAAACATCTGTTCCCACCTTACCAGAATTTTGGCACATGTCTAGACAATTTTCCCAGGATGATGTAACTGTAATATAGCTACTACAAAAGAATTTCTTCGTACGCATAGTCTAAAAAGTGGTACGCAGGTACTTCAAAGACAAGTGGGGTAATGATACTTATAACCTATTCAAGTTAATATTGTCATAATTACTAATTAAAGCATAACTTATATAAGTGGTTTTTTGACCTGAAAAAAATATCCAAGAAAAGTTAACTCTAACATCTTGGAAAGGGAGATCATTTAAAGTGTATTAATAACTTGTTTCAGTTATTTTTTTTATAACCTGTTTAGGTTTTGTCCCTGACTGATGAATAAGCATTTATAGTGTTTCCCCTAGCCACGCCATGCCCCTTTTCTCCAGCGCCATGTCCGTTTTCTGAATCTGCATTCTGTGCCCTATATTTTGGTAAAAAGTTTGTCAAAATCTGGCAAAAAATAAGGAAGTTATAAGATTTTTGTATAAATATGCAGCAACAAATTTGGCAAAATTACACTCAAACACTGAAAAAAAAAATCTTGAGGTTATCTCTTGTTTTGACAGGCATAGGTAAGTCAATATTAAAGTAAAGTGAGGGAAAAGAAATTTTCTAAGTTTGCTCTGGTAAAAGAGAATCCTGATATATGGAAATTGAAGTGTTCAACCTAATGACTGTGCTTAAATGTGCCCTCCCACTCCCAGCTTGCCATGGATCACATAAAAAGGTGCCCTTTTGCTTGTCGTCATGCGCTTAAAGTGCCATTTTGACGTTCTGCTGCGCGCTGAAAGTGCCCTTTTTTAGCAAGCTTACCATGCCATTTTTTGGGGGGCTGGGGGAAACACTAAATTTAACAATGGCTATATTTTTACTGTATATCACTGATGATATAAGCATAAAATGATTTTCCCTAAAAAAAAACAAAACAAAAAAACAAATTATATACAATTATTTGAGCCGCTCCATGGGAAAACCAACAATCGGCATAGGCAAAAACAAAGACGCAGATCAGCTTCGCGGTAACCGCGAAGCTGATAGCGCCTTTGTTTTCGCTACTCGGATCGTACAATTCCTCTTCTACTTAAATCCGAAATTTCAAGCTTCTAGCTCTTTTCTGTGCTTGTACAGATTGGTTTGTGTCGGACCAGTTCAGAAACCACATTGTTGGTTTTCCCACGAGATGGCTCATTTGTTCTGAATCAACTTCAATGAACAAAATGTTGCATAAAACTCACACTTAACTACAAGATGTGCATACGAAAGGTTATTAGACAAATGTCATACTCATGTCGTGCCGATCGCCAATACCTACCGCACAGGATATAAGCATGACTGTCTTGTCAATAACGCACGGCCATCTTAAGGATAGCCTCGGCCATTTTCCGTACTTTCCAGAGCTTATGGGAACCCTGTTTGTTGTGAAAAGCCGCTGGATTTCTGTGACATGCTCTTGGTGATTTCATGAATCATTAATAACTTTCCTCAAAATTTAAGTCTTGCACTGCTTTCCTTTAATGATGAACAGTGGTGGGTGGGGTATAGCAAACAATGTTTTTATCTTTACCAATGCCGAATTCGGGCTACAATGAATGTGATCGTTTGAATCTACTTTTATATGTTAAACGTTGGATAGATTATGTATATAAAATCATGGAGCATGAGCGTTTTTCGTATAAAGTTGCAAAACACAGAACAAAAACATTTCGCAAATGAAATCACCATGTGACGCCATGCTGGATTTTATCAATTTTCAGACGACGTTTTACAATAGAATACAACATTTACATACGTCATTAATCAGCGAACGCATACATAAATGACCATAGAAGACGATCGCTAAAAGCCTTCCTTGATTTTCTCTGAAAAACAACGAAAAATGTTATTTTTGTTTACTGCTGCTCATACCTGTGTTATTGCGCTAGAAAAGCAGAAAGGTCACGTGATTAACATAGAATTCGCGCCGCCATATATATAAATTTCCGAAGATGACGTCATTCGATGATAAAATTGGTCTTTTCAACAAACAATTACATTAACTGTACATTTAAAGAGTTGAAACAAAGCTACAAATATAAAATGGTTAAGTAAACTGTCCCAAACAATGCGACACATATGCCGATTTTGAGAAAAATCTTGTTTTATAATTTACTTCCGTCACTCATTACGGAAATTACCGAATATTCATTAGCAACAAGGGAGGCTATTATAAAAAATCAAGCACGAGCACGTTCTGCGGACCAAGACATTTCGTTCCAAGCAAACATTTCGTTTAGGTAGTTAGTCCTCAGGTCCTATGATTTACTGTTCATACAACCAGTCCTTTCATTATACCCAACGGTAAATGAAGACATATAAGGCTTATCATTTACTCACCCATTTTTCTTTCTCTCAACAAATAGAAATTTCTGTTATGCTGGTTCACCTAGCTATAACCGTGGTACTAAATGTTTTTGGCACTAGTGAGACTAGCTTATTCATATGGTGTTTACATGTATTTGTCTTCAACATCATTAAGTGCACATACGGCATATGAAACAATAGAAATGTAACATACGTCGGGCTGGTAGCAATTTTGTTTAATCTTAGTATGTCTAATCCGGTTTGTTTCCTTATTTGTATTTGCTTACGTAATTTTCTTATCGATGTACATTTTGTACAAATAAAAGCCTCAAAAGGAAGAGAAAAGATAACAAGCAATTATGAAAACAGGGAATGTTGCTTCCATTATCAATAAAATGGAGTTCTGCTTTAACGTAAGTGGTATGCTGCATTTCCCGCGTTCTCAGTAGTTCTATCTTCAACAGAAGAACACGGGACAGCAACATGTCACTCTTTTTCTCCCAAAGCTAAAATAAAGTCCTAAAATACATACTACTCACCGTTGGTTTTATTAAACACATTCACGACCCTCTCTGCATTCGCTTTCATTGTTTTATATTGAATCAGAAGTTCCTACACAATTTATCTTTTTTCTCGCATTTGAAAATTATGATGATAATAATGCAGTAAATGATAGTGATTTGTAAATCCACACAAATCACTTGATAAGCAAAATTAATATTAATTTAGAAACATTAAATTTAACATCCAAAAAGTCTAATTAATTAAAATATACTGTGGGTGCTAACGTTCTTACACTGACAATGCAATGATAGTGTGGGGTTTCTAAACTGAAGCTCCAAAACCATGCAAATGCACTAGTTTCGATAGAGCACGTGATTGTGAGATGACTTCAAGTTCAGTAATCTGGTAATTGTATTTTGACTTGCAGCAATGCATCACGTCTAGATTGCCTGAAAAAATTACAAACGTGAACGGGAAGACGATTGAAATTTAGCCCATTTCCTCGGTTAACGGGTGGGTCACTACTACGGATTTCTCAGCTCTTGGGATGGGCAAGTGTATTGTGTATATTTCCATCTTGCATGTTTTATCCATCTGTAATTCTTATATAACAAGGTGGACAATCACGTGACAAAAATCAACTAAGTACTGTGTACTAGTATTCTGACAGTATTCTGACAGAACCAGTAAGCAAATCGGCCATATGTTTTTTAAAACTGATTAAAATTTCACGGGGTAAAGTGCACATAACTCCGGAACGGTAGGCTTTAAACCGCTACATAACAGTCAATTTAATATGCTCTATAATTTAATAGATTCCCCCGAGCAACTGGGTTTACAACAGAGGTTGCTCCGGTGGAATCTATTAAATTTTAGAGAAAATAAAACTGGCCTTTGAGTAGCAGTTCAGAGTGTAATGTTCCGGGGTATGTGCACTTTACCCCATGAAATTTCATTCAATTGTTTCAACTGTAACGGTTATCTGGGCACACCGGAAAAGTGTCCAGTCGAGCAATGGAAAGTAGCATAGTATAGCTCGGCAAATAGGTCACAGTAAGGGCGTTACCTTATGAATACGTTATTGGGTATGGTCTACTTTTGACCTAGGTAAAAGCTAAAGGTATACAGTTGAAAGACTCAACTCATATGTTGTCCGTTAGAACGAAAATCCGAGTTTGTCTAGTTTACTGGTGATCTTTAACGGTAAAATATGTGACAGCGCTCTAGGCTGACTGAATTCGACTTTTCTATTACCTCCCTACTTGAACAGATGGACTAGCCGACCACGCCCAGATATGAATATTAAAGTTGCCGCCCATACAGTGACCCATTTGCCGAACTATACGCATGCACAAGTGTTGGAACATGAGCCTTCCAATTGCTGTTCCGGTAGCCTTCCAATGTGCCCACTGTCCAACATATGGGGACGCGTCAGTCTGAACCGCTTGCCGCATTGGCCGTTACCCATCGGGTAAGATTTAGGGCGCTATACAAGGCATTTCAATTTCAGCAGTCTTGCAGACTGAAAGTTTTGTCCTTAGTCTGAGTGTAGCCTCGCTGGAAACTCATAATGAACAATAAAATTGTCAAACAACACTTGGGCCATGATTTTCGCAGTCTGGTTACGGGTGGGGATCTCGATACCACCCTTCGACCACTCTATATAGTAAATGCAAAGAATATCCATTGGTGCAGTCGAATTGACCGATCATAGTCAGCACTTGCTCCAGGAGTAAATTTCCGCTTCAACCAGCTTCACAGCTTTGCACCGCTTTATAGTTTTTTCGATGTTTCCTTTTCTTCACTCAGTCAATTGACCTGCTGTGCAGAATTGAAAATGCTCGATGATGAGTTTCTAGATTGGGTCAACAAGCCGTCCAGTCCTTTGATGTGAGAGCATGAGACCTCAGAAACTTTTGATACATAGTCTGTCACATCAACTGGTTGTGAAACAGCCACGCCTTCAGTCACAGGACATTTCTTAACTTGCAAAGCAACACACTGAGACTTCATGAAATATACTAACCCAAAGAGCTAACGCAACAATGGGTTGTTTTCTCAGTTGCACTCGTCCTGTTTACAGAGTGGCCGAAATACATCTTAAAATAAAATGCTGGCTTATCCAAGCATCACATGGAACTTCGGTTTTTACCACAAGTCGCTAATTGTCACGAATCAATCGATTCTTCAGAGGCAATGCGTCTGTTTAAGAACGAAATGCATGGGACTTTGCCGGTATTATGCATGTGACATGTATTCGTACACTAGAAAAAGAAGCTTCGTTAACTTCAAACGTTTGAAGTTTATGGGACATCCAAACGTATCTGAGCAGAAGTGTGTTATTCGTTGCATGTTTGGTTAAAATCCTGAGGATCGCTGAGCAGTAACCAGGAAATGATATGCAATCGATTGTTGGTAGGCGAAAATTGGATTTTTGCAAAATTCTCTGGATAGGATTTAACCCAAACCGGTACGATCTTCGGAGCTGAGCTTAGTAACATTCATAGGCAAATATTTACATTTTTCTAAAACCTCCTTAGATGAACCATTAGATGTTCATCTGTGTTCATACTTCCATGAACAACATTGTGTCACGCGACGTGACGTAATCCAAACTTGACGTCAAAAAACATGGATCTCGCCAATCTGATTGGACGTTGTAAACGTCGACGCCGTTCCGCTGTTTGAACACACACTGTGTGTAGATTCTCTGTTTGCTGGTAAATGTGACCGCCTTGGTGATTTTTCAACAAGCGATAGAGAGAAATGAATGTAAATATAAGCAATGAGTTTAATTTTTCTGTTGTTCATGGAGCTATGAACCGCAGTGGGACGCTAGCAAAGCTTACATGAACCCCTTCGGGGTTCATTCACTTTGCACGCGACCCACTGCGGTTCATAGCTCCATGAACACCAGAAAAATGAAATTCATTTCTTAACACAACTTGACAGTTTCATACTTTAAAATGAATGGAAATCATTGTTTTAGCGATGTTCTTTGATTTTGAAATTTGTATTGAATGAATAGGCGTTCATGAGCGAAACACAAAAACGCCAAGTTTTTTAAGTTCAAAGTAATCCTGTAAGAAATTGGGGTGGTACTTTCCCATGCAACAACGTTTTCCAGAATGGACGAACGTTATAGAATTGTGAAATGCAAACTATGGACTCTTCAAAACGTCAAGAATACCCTGAAAATAGGAAAATAGCGTTTTGACCAATCAGAGCAGAGCTCCGTGATCCCTAATCTGTAGAAAATAACTGAATGGTTTTAAAATGTTTGTTGACCATTTTTGACTAACTTCTATCAGTTTGGTTTGCCTGTAAAACTTATTTCTATAAATTTCAGCCACATTTCTTGTTGCGTTAGGAGTTTGGGTTAGTGTATTACTTTATCTTGGTCAACAGTAAATCTTTCGGGAACGCTTCAGCGTTCTTGTACGCTCTCCTGTATTTAATCGTGAAATGTGGTCCGAGAGGGTTGCTACCCATTTATTACCCGTGGCGTTAAGTTTGACATAAGAGGATTGTAATATGTCAATACCCCAGACTTACTACCATAGAGGTAATACAGTCCCAGCAGGCACCTGACGTCTGTTTGACGTCAGATATTGGTTATATTTTGGTCGCGACGTCATATAACCAATTTCCAACGTCTATCAGACGTCATTTTCTGACGTCTTTTAGACGTCTGGATTGGACGTTGTTTTGACGTCAAACTAGTTCGTCAGTTAGACGTCGTAATCAAGACGTGATTTAGACCTTGTGTTTTTCATACTTCTGACCATGTGTGGTGTGCAAATTAATGAAACTTCACTTTGGGTAAAAATCAGATCATTCGTTTCGTGTGTTTCTTTTGCTTTCTTTCTTTCTTTTTTTTCTATGTTACTTCCAGCAGACATTTGACGTCCGTTGGACGTCAGATTGACGTCAGACTCCAACGTCATAATAACGTTGGAGTTAGGTTGATTTTGAAAGTTTGTTTGTTGTCAAAACTAGACGTCAATCTGACGTGCTAAAGCCAACGTCGGTTTAACGTCTGAAAGCTGACGTCAATCTGACCACAGGCGCTTGAAGTTACATTAGTGACCCAAAAAGCATCAGATTTACGGTAGTGTCTAAGGTCAATATATATATTGACTTACACTAGTATGATTAAAATTATATATAGGACTTCAAGCGCCTGTGATCTGACGTCCTAAAAACGACGTTTGAATTCATGTAATATAAATAGTTTAAGGTGTATATTTTTTCGCATTTTTGAATAACAGTGGATTCGGAAGAGCAGTGATGCACTTTTGATAGTCCCTTTCACTCCTTTGATAGAGTTTTTCGGAACATACAAAATGTTCAAGATATTAATTCAGCCTGATGTTGGTACATCTTATTTAAAGCCAGATGTACGTAATTGACCTCACGGTAGAAAATTTTTATTTTTGGCATGTGGGTGTATTTTGATGTCCTGCATACGAAAATGAAAAGAAATCGATATCGTTCCGAGCTTGTTTTCGAGATATCGGCCTTCAAATTCGTCAAATTTGAGAGCGAAAATACATTGACGTCAACGTAAAATGCGATTTTTAGACCTCCTTTTTGTTAATTTTCTTAATATATTTAAAAAAATCCACGGTAGGATTTTTTTAAAAAACTGATATGTATTAGATCAATTCCTGAACTACAGGTAGATAACGAGAAAGTCCTTAGTTACCGGATTCGTTTTCCTGCTATAAGCGTGCGAAGAGAGGTAGTCGTTGCTGAATTCAGTACGTTTTATGCGCGACGTCGATTTTGCGCCAAAATCTCCAACGCTATTAAGTATTCAATATTGCTAACTGTCGCGCAAATGATGTTTTCCTCGGGATAACATGTCCACAATCTATATTTTGAGCAAAAATAATAAATAATATCATTTTTTTTTTTACATTTCTGAAGTCATCTGCATAATTGAATGTACATTGTTTCGTATTCCGAACGTAAAGTGACGCTAGAAATGACGTTTTGAGCGAAAACTGACGTTACGAATGCAGCGTAAAAATGACGTTTCGACCCTTAGATACGCACGTTCCTTTGAGCGCCTTCAATTACGTACATCTGGCTTTAAGCAAAATTTTATTGCTTTATGGTGCTAAAACCAATAAGACATTAGTGTGAGAAATAAGATTATTCTGAACAATGGTGAAATAAATATTAAAATATACAAATTTTATTTTCATCTTAATTGAAAGTTTGATAATTTAGTGAAACACTTTATTTTGATTAATAGATAATCATTTTTTTCTACATTAATTAAGCATGAGGGCGAAATATGGGATTTCCCATACGAGACTCAGATATGACTTTTAAGTGGCAAGGTTGAAATTATTATTTGAATTTGATATTATATAGAGGATCTTACACTCGTGGTCATTTCATATGAAATTTATTAAACGAGACTTCAGCGAGTTTAATAAATTTCATATGAAATGACCACGAGTGTAAGATTCGTTTTATCATATGACTTCTAAAATAGGATTTTATCGCCTTCGAAGTGGACATATTTTCAATGAAAATTTAAATTGTTGTTACGGACGTCGTCAATGACGTTACGTATTCCCGCAAAAGTGTTATTACACGTGTGATCATACGATTTTTATGACATGACGTTATCCACTGGAAAACAGCGACGTCATATGATAATACATATTATTATATAAGCTACTGAAAATCTCGCTTTTCATTGGCCAAAAGCTCCCACGTGGCAAGTTTCCAAATTGTCATATTAACTGGCTAGCGCGTGCTGGCAGGTCTATATTAGTTACTAAATTTAGAGCTGACGTTCTGGTTCCGCTTTCGCATAGCGAAATGTCATGCGCGGATCCAGAGGGGGGACAGGGGGTCCGGACCCCCCCCCCTGGAATTTGAAAATGTTACCTAAAAAAAGGTAATTTCGGGATTTTTTTGGAGTTGGACCCCCCCTCGTCTGTGACCAAAAATTACCATTTTCGTTGGACCCCCACTCATGAAAATTTCTGGATCCGCGCATGAATGTCAAAAATTATATAATAAAACAGTTAATGACTTTTGAGGCATTAGATATGATGTGATATCGACCCGAGAATACCAATATTGACCTCGGCTTCGCGTCGGTCAATATTGGTATTCTCAGGTCGATATCACATCATATCCAATGCCTCAAAAGTCATTAATTGTATAATATATGTAAGAAATTATGTCAGTTTAAGGGCAGCTAACTCTGTCGACATATATGAAAAACACGTCCCCAGCAGGCATCTGACGTCAACTTGACGTCGGATATTGGTTGTATTTTGGTCACGACGTCATACAACCAATAACCAACGCCCACCTGACGTCCAGTCCTGACGTCAGTGGACGTATTGATATGACGTCGAAATGACGCCGGATTGAAACGTAAGTCTAACGTCATATGTCGACGGAGTTAGCTGCCCTTGAACTGACATAATTTCTTGCGCAAAAGTAACAACATCAAATTCAAATAATAATTTCAACATAGCCACTTTTAAAAAAGCCATATCTAGGTCTCGTATCGGAAATCACCATGCTTAATTAATTTAGAAAAAAAAATAATTATTTGTTAATCAAAATAAAGTCTTTCACTAAATTATTAAACTTTCTATTAAGACGAAAATGAAATTTGTATATTTTAATACTTATTTCACCATTTTAAATTATTGATTGTTCACAATAGTCTTATTATTTACACTAATGTCTTATTTGTTTTAGCACCATATAGCAATAAAATTTGACATGAATAAGATATACCAACATCAGAGTGATTTAACATCGTAAACATTTTGTATATCCAGAAATGTTTATCCAAGTACTGGTTAAGGTGGACCCAGGAACGGTGTCAAACGAAAAACAAAAACAAAAAAATCAACTTAGTACTGGTTTTTACCCAGGAACGGTATTACAAAAAGCAAACCCCGGTTTGAGCCTTCGGGTGCTCGCCGGGAAAAGCAACCTCCAAGTACTGGTTCTACCCAGGAAAGGTAACTAAAAGCAAACCCTAGTACTGGTTGGTTCCCAGGAAGAAAAAAACCGAATAACTCTATCAAAGGAGTGAAAGGGAATAACAATAGTGCATCACCGCACTACTGAATCCACTTCAGGATTTCAGAATGTTAATTTAACTGCGAACAAACATTCACGATATCGGTTTTAGCACGTCAGATTGACGTCTGTTTTTGACGTCAAACAAACTTTCAAAATCAACCTAACCCCAACGTCATTATGACGTCATATTTGAGACATCAAACCAACGTTGTTTTTCTGACGTCAGAATGACGTCTGTTTTTGACGTCAGAATGACGTCTGTTTTTGACGTCACACAAACTTTCAAAATCAACCTAAATCCAACGTCATTATGACGTCGGAGTCTGACGTCAATCTGACGTCCAACTGACGTCAAATGTCTGCTGGGAGAGTTTTTCGGAACATACAAAATGTTCAAGATATTAATTCAGCCTGATGTTGGTACATCTTATTTAAGCAAAATTTTATTGCTTTATGGTGCTAAAACCAATAAGACATTAGTGTGAGAAATAAGATTATTCTGAACAATGGTGAAATAAATATTAAAATATACAAATTTTATTTTCATCTTAATTGAAAGTTTGATAATTTAGTGAAAGACTTTATTTTGATTAATAGATAATCATTTTTTTCTACATTAATTAAGCATGAGGGCGAAATATGGAATTTCCCATACGAGACTCAGATATGACTTTTAAGTGGCAAGGTTGAAATTATTATTTGAATTTGATATTATATAGAGGATCTTACACGAGTGGTCATTTCATATGAAATTTATTAAACGAGCCTTCAGCGAGTTTAATAAATTTCATATGAAATGACCACGAGTGTAAGATTCGTTTTATCATATGACTTCTAAAATAGGATTTTATCGCCTTCGAAGTGGACATATTTTGAATGAAAATTTACATTGTTGTTACGGACGTCGTCAATGACGTTACGTATTCCCGCAAAAGTGTTATTACACGTGTGGTCATACGATTTTTATGACATGACGTTATCCACTGGAAAACAGCAACGTCATATGATAATACATAATATGTGTAATAAATTATGTCAGTTTAAGGGCAGCTAACTCTGTCGACATATATGAAAAAAACGTCCCCAGCAGGCATCTGACGTCAACTTGACGTCGGATATTGGTTGTATTTTGGTCACGACGTCATACAACCAATAACCAACGTCCACCTGACGTCAGTGGACGTATTGATATGACGTCGAAATGACGCCGGATTCAAACGTAAGTCTAACGTCATATGTCGACAGAGTTAGCTGCCCTTGAACTGACATAATTTCTTGCGCAAATGTAACAACATCAAATTCAAATAATAATTTCAACATTGCCACTTTTAAAAAAGCCATATCTAGGTCTCGTATCGGAAATCACCATGCTTAATTAATTTAGAAAAAAATAATTATTTGTTAATCAAAATAAAGTCTTTCACTAAATTATTAAACCTTCTATTAAGACGAAAATGAAATTTGTATATTTTAATACTTATTTCACCATTTTAAATTATTGATTGTTCACAATAGTCTTATTATTTACACTAATGTCTTATTTGTTTTAGCACCATATAACAATAAAATTTGACATGAATAAAATATAGGGCCTACCAACATCAGAGTGATTAAACGTTAATCTTAGACATCTTGTATATCCCGAATAACTCTATCAAAGGAGTGAAAGGGAATAACAATAGTGCATCACCGCACTAGGATTTCAGAATGTTAATTAAACTGCGAACAAACATTCACGATATCGGTTTTAGCACGTCCGATTGACGTCTGTTTTTGACGTCAAACAAACTTTCAAAACCAACCTAACCTCAACGTCATTATGACGTCATATTTGAGACATCAAACCAACGTTGTTTTTCTGACGTCAGAATGACGTCTGTTTTTGACGTCAGAAGGACGTCTGCTTTTGACGTCAAACAAACTTTCAAAATCAACCTAAATCCAACGTCATTATGACGTCGGAGTCTGACGTCTATCTGACGTCCAACTGACGTCAAATGTCTGCTGGGGTGTCACAGTCTGTCAATTGAATTTAACACCAGGAACTTCCAGTTTGTGATCTGGCAACTTCTTTCGCACGGTTTGAAACTCCGACTAGCGCATATGCCACTTCACTTTCCTTCCCGTCCCTTGACGGTCATTACGCTGCAATGTCGCATAACTGTAAAGCGTTTAATGACGTTGTATAATTTTGCGCGGATCTCTGCAAGCTGGCGAACCTTATCCTGCTTATCCTGTTTGTTTCTGCATAATTTAGACCTTTTATATAAATACATATTGTTCATATTAATTTTTAAAAAAAATACGTGGAAATTGATATACATGAATAAAGGCCTATATGGTTAATTATAAGTGAAAACGTTTATATCGCTGTTGATGACGTCAGTACAACGTTTGGCGTTACATCGAAAACGGTGGGAATACTGAAGAGGCCTTTCTACCTATCTTGCAACGCGACCCCGTGACCCAAATTTTTATTTCATCTTTTGAATTGTTACAACGTTTCCTCCCTATTGTAGCCATTTAAATCTCGTCAATTTAAGTGAAAATAGTATCAAATAACAGGAAGTAACAACAATCGTTTTACAGTAAATAGAAAAATTAATGCAGTAAACCGCTTATACGCGCCGAGTGGGCTTTTCTGAAACGCGCGAGTAACATCCGAAAAATTCTGATACCATGGAAACGAATCCCATGACTACCATTTTTATTTCAATTTTCGTTCAAGGATACACTTATCCTAAAGCATGTGAAGTGTCATGCAGATGATATGCGGGAATGATCGAATACAATGTAGTAATGGTTCCCTTCAAAAACAGTCAACCCGCTTATACTAGATCAATTGCTGTCATATCGGCCTGGCTTTCAGTCCATAACATTCGACCACCGACCCCTGGGACCGTGCACGAGAGTTTGGCTTCAGATCAAAATCTAGAACACAGTCACAAATCGACTGGAGTGGTACTGCGGAGTATATTGACCGTGAACCAGAAAGCAGATTAAATATAAAGGTCATACTTCACTCTGTATCAACAAACATTGGAACAGGTTCGGTCCGCCAAAAAATACCTTGGACTTACTATCACCGATGACTTGGAATGGGGTCAACATGTTTCTGAAATTTCATGTAAAGCAACTAAGACATTGCGTTTTCTTCGGCGCAATCTGGCTCTTGCGCCTCGGCATACAAAGGAAGCTGCATACAAAACATTGGTTGGTCCTCAGCTCGAGTATGCAGCTCCTATTTGGCATCTCTATAATGACACCGAGACAGAGAAGGTGGAGAAAGTGCAGAAGACAGCAGCCAGGTGGACATGCAGGCGATGGAGGAACAGGAGTAGCGTCGATGGAAATGCTGGACGAAATCGAATTACTGCATGAGAAAACAAACATTTCGCTTATGGGAAAACAAAGGCGCAGATCAGCTTTGCAGTAACTGGATAGTACAATTCTCTACTTTCTAAATTCAAAAATTCCAGCCTCAAGCCAGTTTCTGTGCAGCTCGCTTTGTGTCAGATCTGTTGGGAAAAAAACAATGATGTTTTTCTCATGACATGATATATACTCGTGGACACGTGGTCGTCGTTCGATCGGAGAGTAACAGAATTACGGAGTACTATGTCACACCAGTCACTCGTGGGAAATTAACCCATTAGTGACGAATAGACTTTCCCATCGTTATCATTTGAGCCGCCTCGTGGGAAAACCAACAATATGGTTTCCGAACAGGTCCGACACAAACCAGCATGTACAAGCACATAAGATGGCTAGAGACTGGGAATTTCGGATTTAAGTAGAAGAGGAATTGTACTATCCGTGTAGCGAAAACAAAGGCGCTGATCAGCTTCGCGAAACTGTTACCGCGAAACTGATCTGCGTCTTTGTTTTCGCCTATGCAGATTGTTGGTTTTCTCACGAGGCGGCTCATTTGGATGAGTCCACTTTCATTTTAAGGGCAATCGGGAACGGTTTAATTTTTCATTCCCCTTTTCTAGGAATCTTCTCCAAGCAAACATAATAGCCTAAGATGGGTGTGGCATCACATCTGGGGCTATACTGTTTGCTAATATCCCACGAAAACGACGCCAGGCTTAAATGAGTTAACTGTGGAAATTGTATAAACCGCGTCGTGGGAAAACCTGTCCGCCTGCCTTTGTGCATTACGGTGTATACCAGCCCCTTTTTCTTGTCTTTTTAAACTCCTATTCTTTCAAGTACAAATTTAACTCTACATCAAACAATATTCAAGACATACATTGATGCTGAGTAAGCTTGACCTTCTTTATCTTTGCGAAAATGAGCCACATAGGCTTTCTGCGGCCAAATCTGATTTTGTCGCGATTTGAAGAAAAGTCATTTATTTGACCTCCTATTATAGGAAAACACAAGTATTGAATGGATCCAGAGGTACTGAGGAGCTAACTACAGTCTATTTACCTTACAAAATGAGTATAACCAATGACAAGTAGCAATTCTACTTGAAGTTATTCAATTTCTCCTATCTATACCCCCAAAATTAGCTAGAATATAAAAATGTAGGCCTTTTATGGAAAATTCTCAACCATCTAGAGACAAAATCTGCTTTTTTCTATTCACAAGACCACAACAATCAATTGTTTTAACTAAAAAGAAGCAGCTGGAACATTTCTTGTGCCTATTTCAGCAAATTAAACCCCTGCCGTGTATAAATTTGTCCTTTCAGAACCCGATGTCTGGGAAAATGACGCTGTTAAAAGGCATTTTCTTCATTATTCAAACAGTCCGGCTGGATAAAATTTAATGCGTTACTATGCTTTCATCAAGTTGGAGTACTATTCAACCAATTTCTTTGTCCCATTGCACTTGTAAAGGTGTATCAGAAGAAAATGTTACCCCACCCCCCACAAAATACATGGAAAATTCACCAAAGTCACAGAAAAAGCAAATTTAAGCCAAGTGTCAGGGTTTGAAATGAATTTCCATGCAGAACCAAATGTTTTCTTCAACACTGAGTGGAAGGGAATGCTGTAAGCAGAAAAAAATCAGTCCTTCTGGCAAAATGAAGGTACATCCTACTTTCAGTTTACCAGCCCCTTTTTCTTGTCTTTTTAAACTCCTATTCTTTCAAGTACAAATTTAACTCTACATCAAACAATATTCAAGACATACATTGATGCTGAGTAAGCTTGACCTTCTTTATCTTTGCGAAAATGAGCCACATAGGCTTTCTGCGGCCAAATCTGATTTTGTCGCGATTTGAAGAAAAGTCATTTATTTGACCTCCTATTATAGGAAAACACAAGTATTGAATGGATCCAGAGGTACTGAGGAGCTAACTACAGTCTATTTACCTTACAAAATGAGTATAACCAATGACAAGTAGCAATTCTACTTGAAGTTATTCAATTTCTCCTATCTATACCCCCAAAATTAGCTAGAATATAAAAATGTAGGCCTTTTATGGAAAATTCTCAACCATCTAGAGACAAAATCTGCTTTTTTCTATTCACAAGACCACAACAATCAATTGTTTTAACTAAAAAGAAGCAGCTGGAACATTTCTTGTGCCTATTTCAGCAAATTAAACCCCTGCCGTGTATAAATTTGTCCTTTCAGAACCCGATGTCTGGGAAAATGACGCTGTTAAAAGGCATTTTCTTCATTATTCAAACAGTCCGGCTGGATAAAATTTAATGCGTTACTATGCTTTCATCAAGTTGGAGTACTATTCAACCAATTTCTTTGTCCCATTGCACTTGTAAAGGTGTATCAGAAGAAAATGTTACCCCACCCCCCACAAAATACATGGAAAATTCACCAAAGTCACAGAAAAAGCAAATTTAAGCCAAGTGTCAGGGTTTGAAATGAATTTCCATGCAGAACCAAATGTTTTCTTCAACACTGAGTGGAAGGGAATGCTGTAAGCAGAAAAAAATCAGTCCTTCTGGCAAAATGAAGGTACATCCTACTTTCAGTTTACCAGCCCCTTTTTCTTGTCTTTTTAAACTCCTATTCTTTCAAGTACAAATTTAACTCTACATCAAACAATATTCAAGACATACATTGATGCTGAGTAAGCTTGACCTTCTTTATCTTTGCGAAAATGAGCCACATAGGCTTTCTGCGGCCAAATCTGATTTTGTCGCGATTTGAAGAAAAGTCATTTATTTGACCTCCTATTATAGGAAAACACAAGTATTGAATGGATCCAGAGGTACTGAGGAGCTAACTACAGTCTATTTACCTTACAAAATGAGTATAACCAATGACAAGTAGCAATTCTACTTGAAGTTATTCAATTTCTCCTATCTATACCCCCAAAATTAGCTAGAATATAAAAATGTAGGCCTTTTATGGAAAATTCTCAACCATCTAGAGACAAAATCTGCTTTTTTCTATTCACAAGACCACAACAATCAATTGTTTTAACTAAAAAGAAGCAGCTGGAACATTTCTTGTGCCTATTTCAGCAAATTAAACCCCTGCCGTGTATAAATTTGTCCTTTCAGAACCCGATGTCTGGGAAAATGACGCTGTTAAAAGGCATTTTCTTCATTATTCAAACAGTCCGGCTGGATAAAATTTAATGCGTTACTATGCTTTCATCAAGTTGGAGTACTATTCAACCAATTTCTTTGTCCCATTGCACTTGTAAAGGTGTATCAGAAGAAAATGTTACCCCACCCCCCACAAAATACATGGAAAATTCACCAAAGTCACAGAAAAAGCAAATTTAAGCCAAGTGTCAGGGTTTGAAATGAATTTCCATGCAGAACCAAATGTTTTCTTCAACACTGAGTGGAAGGGAATGCTGTAAGCAGAAAAAAATCAGTCCTTCTGGCAAAATGAAGGTACATCCTACTTTCAGTTTACCAGCCCCTTTTTCTTGTCTTTTTAAACTCCTATTCTTTCAAGTACAAATTTAACTCTACATCAAACAATATTCAAGACATACATTGATGCTGAGTAAGCTTGACCTTCTTTATCTTTGCGAAAATGAGCCACATAGGCTTTCTGCGGCCAAATCTGATTTTGTCGCGATTTGAAGAAAAGTCATTTATTTGACCTCCTATTATAGGAAAACACAAGTATTGAATGGATCCAGAGGTACTGAGGAGCTAACTACAGTCTATTTACCTTACAAAATGAGTATAACCAATGACAAGTAGCAATTCTACTTGAAGTTATTCAATTTCTCCTATCTATACCCCCAAAATTAGCTAGAATATAAAAATGTAGGCCTTTTATGGAAAATTCTCAACCATCTAGAGACAAAATCTGCTTTTTTCTATTCACAAGACCACAACAATCAATTGTTTTAACTAAAAAGAAGCAGCTGGAACATTTCTTGTGCCTATTTCAGCAAATTAAACCCCTGCCGTGTATAAATTTGTCCTTTCAGAACCCGATGTCTGGGAAAATGACGCTGTTAAAAGGCATTTTCTTCATTATTCAAACAGTCCGGCTGGATAAAATTTAATGCGTTACTATGCTTTCATCAAGTTGGAGTACTATTCAACCAATTTCTTTGTCCCATTGCACTTGTAAAGGTGTATCAGAAGAAAATGTTACCCCACCCCCCACAAAATACATGGAAAATTCACCAAAGTCACAGAAAAAGCAAATTTAAGCCAAGTGTCAGGGTTTGAAATGAATTTCCATGCAGAACCAAATGTTTTCTTCAACACTGAGTGGAAGGGAATGCTGTAAGCAGAAAAAAATCAGTCCTTCTGGCAAAATGAAGGTACATCCTACTTTCAGTTTACCAGCCCCTTTTTCTTGTCTTTTTAAACTCCTATTCTTTCAAGTACAAATTTAACTCTACATCAAACAATATTCAAGACATACATTGATGCTGAGTAAGCTTGACCTTCTTTATCTTTGCGAAAATGAGCCACATAGGCTTTCTGCGGCCAAATCTGATTTTGTCGCGATTTGAAGAAAAGTCATTTATTTGACCTCCTATTATAGGAAAACACAAGTATTGAATGGATCCAGAGGTACTGAGGAGCTAACTACAGTCTATTTACCTTACAAAATGAGTATAACCAATGACAAGTAGCAATTCTACTTGAAGTTATTCAATTTCTCCTATCTATACCCCCAAAATTAGCTAGAATATAAAAATGTAGGCCTTTTATGGAAAATTCTCAACCATCTAGAGACAAAATCTGCTTTTTTCTATTCACAAGACCACAACAATCAATTGTTTTAACTAAAAAGAAGCAGCTGGAACATTTCTTGTGCCTATTTCAGCAAATTAAACCCCTGCCGTGTATAAATTTGTCCTTTCAGAACCCGATGTCTGGGAAAATGACGCTGTTAAAAGGCATTTTCTTCATTATTCAAACAGTCCGGCTGGATAAAATTTAATGCGTTACTATGCTTTCATCAAGTTGGAGTACTATTCAACCAATTTCTTTGTCCCATTGCACTTGTAAAGGTGTATCAGAAGAAAATGTTACCCCACCCCCCACAAAATACATGGAAAATTCACCAAAGTCACAGAAAAAGCAAATTTAAGCCAAGTGTCAGGGTTTGAAATGAATTTCCATGCAGAACCAAATGTTTTCTTCAACACTGAGTGGAAGGGAATGCTGTAAGCAGAAAAAAATCAGTCCTTCTGGCAAAATGAAGGTACATCCTACTTTCAGTTTATACCAGCCCCTTTTTCTTGTCTTTTTAAACTCCTATTCTTTCAAGTACAAATTTAACTCTACATCAAACAATATTCAAGACATACATTGATGCTGAGTAAGCTTGACCTTCTTTATCTTTGCGAAAATGAGCCACATAGGCTTTCTGCGGCCAAATCTGATTTTGTCGCGATTTGAAGAAAAGTCATTTATTTGACCTCCTATTATAGGAAAACACAAGTATTGAATGGATCCAGAGGTACTGAGGAGCTAACTACAGTCTATTTACCTTACAAAATGAGTATAACCAATGACAAGTAGCAATTCTACTTGAAGTTATTCAATTTCTCCTATCTATACCCCCAAAATTAGCTAGAATATAAAAATGTAGGCCTTTTATGGAAAATTCTCAACCATCTAGAGACAAAATCTGCTTTTTTCTATTCACAAGACCACAACAATCAATTGTTTTAACTAAAAAGAAGCAGCTGGAACATTTCTTGTGCCTATTTCAGCAAATTAAACCCCTGCCGTGTATAAATTTGTCCTTTCAGAACCCGATGTCTGGGAAAATGACGCTGTTAAAAGGCATTTTCTTCATTATTCAAACAGTCCGGCTGGATAAAATTTAATGCGTTACTATGCTTTCATCAAGTTGGAGTACTATTCAACCAATTTCTTTGTCCCATTGCACTTGTAAAGGTGTATCAGAAGAAAATGTTACCCCACCCCCCACAAAATACATGGAAAATTCACCAAAGTCACAGAAAAAGCAAATTTAAGCCAAGTGTCAGGGTTTGAAATGAATTTCCATGCAGAACCAAATGTTTTCTTCAACACTGAGTGGAAGGGAATGCTGTAAGCAGAAAAAAATCAGTCCTTCTGGCAAAATGAAGGTACATCCTACTTTCAGTTTAGGTAGTACTACTATAAAAAAAATCCCATTGCTACTAATGCAAAATCAGGTCATTTCACCAACCTGTCAAAGTTTGTCTGGGCTAAAGTCACTATTATGAACTGTAACATTCAGCGGACAAGAACATTACTTACCAGTAAAAGTCAAAAAAATATGGGGTTATGCAGCATTTTTTTTAGCAAACTGTCATCCAATGTAAACAATGCTGGTCCGCAGTAAATTCCGAGCTGAGATTTTAGTGGGCCATATGCAATATATTTTTCTCACTGGAGAGGTTGAAAATGGTGTTAGAAAATAATTCTATTTATTTTATTAAATACTTTGAATAGCTTTCCCAAAAATATTTCACTTTTACCAATAACAATAATCAGCAGCCAGAAAAGTTTCATTGTGTGACAGAATGCTCTCCCCAAAAGAGGCGGCGCTTGCATAATGAGTAAATATTTATAGTAGTGCAACCTATACCAGCCCCTTTTTCTTGTCTTTTTAAACTCCTATTCTTTCAAGTACAAATTTAACTCTACATCAAACAATATTCAAGACATACATTGATGCTGAGTAAGCTTGACCTTCTTTATCTTTGCGAAAATGAGCCACATAGGCTTTCTGTGGCCAAATCTGATTTTGTCGCGATTTGAAGAAAAGTCATTTATTTGACCTCCTATTATAGGAAAACACAAGTATTGAATGGATCCAGAGGTACTGAGGAGCTAACTACAGTCTATTTACCTTACAAAATGAGTATAACCAATGACGTAGCAATTCTACTTGAAGTTATTCAATTTCTCCTATCTATACCCCCAAAATTAGCTAGAATATAAAAATGTAGGCCTTTTATGGAAAATTCTCAACCATCTAGAGACAAAATCTGCTTTTTTCTATTCACAAGACCACAACAATCAATTGTTTTAACTAAAAAGAAGCAGCTGGAACATTTCTTGTGCCTATTTCAGCAAATTAAACCCCTGCCGTGTATAAATTTGTCCTTTCAGAACCCGATGTCTGGGAAAATGACGCTGTTAAAAGGCATTTTCTTCATTATTCAAACAGTCCGGCTGGATAAAATTTAATGCGTTACTATGCTTTCATCAAGTTGGAGTACTATTCAACCAATTTCTTTGTCCCATTGCACTTGTAAAGGTGTATCAGAAGAAAATGTTACCCCACCCCCCACAAAATACATGGAAAATTCACCAAAGTCACAGAAAAAGCAAATTTAAGCCAAGTGTCAGGGTTTGAAATGAATTTCCATGCAGAACCAAATGTTTTCTTCAACACTGAGTGGAAGGGAATGCTGTAAGCAGAAAAAAATCAGTCCTTCTGGCAAAATGAAGGTACATCCTACTTTCAGTTTACCAGCCCCTTTTTCTTGTCTTTTTAAACTCCTATTCTTTCAAGTACAAATTTAACTCTACATCAAACAATATTCAAGACATACATTGATGCTGAGTAAGCTTGACCTTCTTTATCTTTGCGAAAATGAGCCACATAGGCTTTCTGCGGCCAAATCTGATTTTGTCGCGATTTGAAGAAAAGTCATTTATTTGACCTCCTATTATAGGAAAACACAAGTATTGAATGGATCCAGAGGTACTGAGGAGCTAACTACAGTCTATTTACCTTACAAAATGAGTATAACCAATGACAAGTAGCAATTCTACTTGAAGTTATTCAATTTCTCCTATCTATACCCCCAAAATTAGCTAGAATATAAAAATGTAGGCCTTTTATGGAAAATTCTCAACCATCTAGAGACAAAATCTGCTTTTTTCTATTCACAAGACCACAACAATCAATTGTTTTAACTAAAAAGAAGCAGCTGGAACATTTCTTGTGCCTATTTCAGCAAATTAAACCCCTGCCGTGTATAAATTTGTCCTTTCAGAACCCGATGTCTGGGAAAATGACGCTGTTAAAAGGCATTTTCTTCATTATTCAAACAGTCCGGCTGGATAAAATTTAATGCGTTACTATGCTTTCATCAAGTTGGAGTACTATTCAACCAATTTCTTTGTCCCATTGCACTTGTAAAGGTGTATCAGAAGAAAATGTTACCCCACCCCCCACAAAATACATGGAAAATTCACCAAAGTCACAGAAAAAGCAAATTTAAGCCAAGTGTCAGGGTTTGAAATGAATTTCCATGCAGAACCAAATGTTTTCTTCAACACTGAGTGGAAGGGAATGCTGTAAGCAGAAAAAAATCAGTCCTTCTGGCAAAATGAAGGTACATCCTACTTTCAGTTTACCAGCCCCTTTTTCTTGTCTTTTTAAACTCCTATTCTTTCAAGTACAAATTTAACTCTACATCAAACAATATTCAAGACATACATTGATGCTGAGTAAGCTTGACCTTCTTTATCTTTGCGAAAATGAGCCACATAGGCTTTCTGCGGCCAAATCTGATTTTGTCGCGATTTGAAGAAAAGTCATTTATTTGACCTCCTATTATAGGAAAACACAAGTATTGAATGGATCCAGAGGTACTGAGGAGCTAACTACAGTCTATTTACCTTACAAAATGAGTATAACCAATGACAAGTAGCAATTCTACTTGAAGTTATTCAATTTCTCCTATCTATACCCCCAAAATTAGCTAGAATATAAAAATGTAGGCCTTTTATGGAAAATTCTCAACCATCTAGAGACAAAATCTGCTTTTTTCTATTCACAAGACCACAACAATCAATTGTTTTAACTAAAAAGAAGCAGCTGGAACATTTCTTGTGCCTATTTCAGCAAATTAAACCCCTGCCGTGTATAAATTTGTCCTTTCAGAACCCGATGTCTGGGAAAATGACGCTGTTAAAAGGCATTTTCTTCATTATTCAAACAGTCCGGCTGGATAAAATTTAATGCGTTACTATGCTTTCATCAAGTTGGAGTACTATTCAACCAATTTCTTTGTCCCATTGCACTTGTAAAGGTGTATCAGAAGAAAATGTTACCCCACCCCCCACAAAATACATGGAAAATTCACCAAAGTCACAGAAAAAGCAAATTTAAGCCAAGTGTCAGGGTTTGAAATGAATTTCCATGCAGAACCAAATGTTTTCTTCAACACTGAGTGGAAGGGAATGCTGTAAGCAGAAAAAAATCAGTCCTTCTGGCAAAATGAAGGTACATCCTACTTTCAGTTTAGGTAGTACTACTATAAAAAAAATCCCATTGCTACTAATGCAAAATCAGGTCATTTCACCAACCTGTCAAAGTTTGTCTGGGCTAAAGTCACTATTATGAACTGTAACATTCAGCGGACAAGAACATTACTTACCAGTAAAAGTCAAAAAAATATGGGGTTATGCGGCATTTTTTTTAGCAAACTGTCATCCAATGTAAACAATGCTGGTCCGCAGTAAATTCCGAGCTGAGATTTTAGTGGGCCATATGCAATATATTTTTCTCACTGGAGAGGTTGAAAATGGTGTTAGAAAATAATTCTATTTATTTTATTAAATACTTTGAATAGCTTTCCCAAAAATATTTCACTTTTACCAATAACAATAATCAGCAGCCAGAAAAGTTTCATTGTGTGACAGAATGCTCTCCCCAAAAGAGGCGGCGCTTGCATAATGAGTAAATATTTATAGTAGTGCAACCTATACCAGCCCCTTTTTCTTGTCTTTTTAAACTCCTATTCTTTCAAGTACAAATTTAACTCTACATCAAACAATATTCAAGACATACATTGATGCTGAGTAAGCTTGACCTTCTTTATCTTTGCGAAAATGAGCCACATAGGCTTTCTGCGGCCAAATCTGATTTTGTCGCGATTTGAAGAAAAGTCATTTATTTGACCTCCTATTATAGGAAAACACAAGTATTGAATGGATCCAGAGGTACTGAGGAGCTAACTACAGTCTATTTACCTTACAAAATGAGTATAACCAATGACAAGTAGCAATTCTACTTGAAGTTATTCAATTTCTCCTATCTATACCCCCAAAATTAGCTAGAATATAAAAATGTAGGCCTTTTATGGAAAATTCTCAACCATCTAGAGACAAAATCTGCTTTTTTCTATTCACAAGACCACAACAATCAATTGTTTTAACTAAAAAGAAGCAGCTGGAACATTTCTTGTGCCTATTTCAGCAAATTAAACCCCTGCCGTGTATAAATTTGTCCTTTCAGAACCCGATGTCTGGGAAAATGACGCTGTTAAAAGGCATTTTCTTCATTATTCAAACAGTCCGGCTGGATAAAATTTAATGCGTTACTATGCTTTCATCAAGTTGGAGTACTATTCAACCAATTTCTTTGTCCCATTGCACTTGTAAAGGTGTATCAGAAGAAAATGTTACCCCACCCCCCACAAAATACATGGAAAATTCACCAAAGTCACAGAAAAAGCAAATTTAAGCCAAGTGTCAGGGTTTGAAATGAATTTCCATGCAGAACCAAATGTTTTCTTCAACACTGAGTGGAAGGGAATGCTGTAAGCAGAAAAAAATCAGTCCTTCTGGCAAAATGAAGGTACATCCTACTTTCAGTTTAGGTAGTACTACTATAAAAAAAATCCCATTGCTACTAATGCAAAATCAGGTCATTTCACCAACCTGTCAAAGTTTGTCTGGGCTAAAGTCACTATTATGAACTGTAACATTCAGCGGACAAGAACATTACTTACCAGTAAAAGTCAAAAAAATATGGGGTTATGCGGCATTTTTTTAGCAAACTGTCATCCAATGTAAACAATGCTGGTCCGCAGTAAATTCCGAGCTGAGATTTTAGTGGGCCATATGCAATATATTTTTCTCACTGGAGAGGTTGAAAATGGTGTTAGAAAATAATTCTATTTATTTTATTAAATACTTTGAATAGCTTTCCCAAAAATATTTCACTTTTACCAATAACAATAATCAGCAGCCAGAAAAGTTTCATTGTGTGACAGAATGCTCTCCCCAAAAGAGGCGGCGCTTGCATAATGAGTAAATATTTATAGTAGTGCAACCTATACCAGCCCCTTTTTCTTGTCTTTTTAAACTCCTATTCTTTCAAGTACAAATTTAACTCTACATCAAACAATATTCAAGACATACATTGATGCTGAGTAAGCTTGACCTTCTTTATCTTTGCGAAAATGAGCCACATAGGCTTTCTGCGGCCAAATCTGATTTTGTCGCGATTTGAAGAAAAGTCATTTATTTGACCTCCTATTATAGGAAAACACAAGTATTGAATGGATCCAGAGGTACTGAGGAGCTAACTACAGTCTATTTACCTTACAAAATGAGTATAACCAATGACAAGTAGCAATTCTACTTGAAGTTATTCAATTTCTCCTATCTATACCCCCAAAATTAGCTAGAATATAAAAATGTAGGCCTTTTATGGAAAATTCTCAACCATCTAGAGACAAAATCTGCTTTTTTCTATTCACAAGACCACAACAATCAATTGTTTTAACTAAAAAGAAGCAGCTGGAACATTTCTTGTGCCTATTTCAGCAAATTAAACCCCTGCCGTGTATAAATTTGTCCTTTCAGAACCCGATGTCTGGGAAAATGACGCTGTTAAAAGGCATTTTCTTCATTATTCAAACAGTCCGGCTGGATAAAATTTAATGCGTTACTATGCTTTCATCAAGTTGGAGTACTATTCAACCAATTTCTTTGTCCCATTGCACTTGTAAAGGTGTATCAGAAGAAAATGTTACCCCACCCCCCACAAAATACATGGAAAATTCACCAAAGTCACAGAAAAAGCAAATTTAAGCCAAGTGTCAGGGTTTGAAATGAATTTCCATGCAGAACCAAATGTTTTCTTCAACACTGAGTGGAAGGGAATGCTGTAAGCAGAAAAAAATCAGTCCTTCTGGCAAAATGAAGGTACATCCTACTTTCAGTTTACCAGCCCCTTTTTCTTGTCTTTTTAAACTCCTATTCTTTCAAGTACAAATTTAACTCTACATCAAACAATATTCAAGACATACATTGATGCTGAGTAAGCTTGACCTTCTTTATCTTTGCGAAAATGAGCCACATAGGCTTTCTGCGGCCAAATCTGATTTTGTCGCGATTTGAAGAAAAGTCATTTATTTGACCTCCTATTATAGGAAAACACAAGTATTGAATGGATCCAGAGGTACTGAGGAGCTAACTACAGTCTATTTACCTTACAAAATGAGTATAACCAATGACAAGTAGCAATTCTACTTGAAGTTATTCAATTTCTCCTATCTATACCCCCAAAATTAGCTAGAATATAAAAATGTAGGCCTTTTATGGAAAATTCTCAACCATCTAGAGACAAAATCTGCTTTTTTCTATTCACAAGACCACAACAATCAATTGTTTTAACTAAAAAGAAGCAGCTGGAACATTTCTTGTGCCTATTTCAGCAAATTAAACCCCTGCCGTGTATAAATTTGTCCTTTCAGAACCCGATGTCTGGGAAAATGACGCTGTTAAAAGGCATTTTCTTCATTATTCAAACAGTCCGGCTGGATAAAATTTAATGCGTTACTATGCTTTCATCAAGTTGGAGTACTATTCAACCAATTTCTTTGTCCCATTGCACTTGTAAAGGTGTATCAGAAGAAAATGTTACCCCACCCCCCACAAAATACATGGAAAATTCACCAAAGTCACAGAAAAAGCAAATTTAAGCCAAGTGTCAGGGTTTGAAATGAATTTCCATGCAGAACCAAATGTTTTCTTCAACACTGAGTGGAAGGGAATGCTGTAAGCAGAAAAAAATCAGTCCTTCTGGCAAAATGAAGGTACATCCTACTTTCAGTTTATACCAGCCCCTTTTTCTTGTCTTTTTAAACTCCTATTCTTTCAAGTACAAATTTAACTCTACATCAAACAATATTCAAGACATACATTGATGCTGAGTAAGCTTGACCTTCTTTATCTTTGCGAAAATGAGCCACATAGGCTTTCTGCGGCCAAATCTGATTTTGTCGCGATTTGAAGAAAAGTCATTTATTTGACCTCCTATTATTGGAAAACACAAGTATTGAATGGATCCAGAGGTACTGAGGAGCTAACTACAGTCTATTTACCTTACAAAATGAGTATAACCAATGACAAGTAGCAATTCTACTTGAAGTTATTCAATTTCTCCTATCTATACCCCCAAAATTAGCTAGAATATAAAAATGTAGGCCTTTTATGGAAAATTCTCAACCATCTAGAGACAAAATCTGCTTTTTTCTATTCACAAGACCACAACAATCAATTGTTTTAACTAAAAAGAAGCAGCTGGAACATTTCTTGTGCCTATTTCAGCAAATTAAACCCCTGCCGTGTATAAATTTGTCCTTTCAGAACCCGATGTCTGGGAAAATGACGCTGTTAAAAGGCATTTTCTTCATTATTCAAACAGTCCGGCTGGATAAAATTTAATGCGTTACTATGCTTTCATCAAGTTGGAGTACTATTCAACCAATTTCTTTGTCCCATTGCACTTGTAAAGGTGTATCAGAAGAAAATGTTACCCCACCCCCCACAAAATACATGGAAAATTCACCAAAGTCACAGAAAAAGCAAATTTAAGCCAAGTGTCAGGGTTTGAAATGAATTTCCATGCAGAACCAAATGTTTTCTTCAACACTGAGTGGAAGGGAATGCTGTAAGCAGAAAAAAATCAGTCCTTCTGGCAAAATGAAGGTACATCCTACTTTCAGTTTACCAGCCCCTTTTTCTTGTCTTTTTAAACTCCTATTCTTTCAAGTACAAATTTAACTCTACATCAAACAATATTCAAGACATACATTGATGCTGAGTAAGCTTGACCTTCTTTATCTTTGCGAAAATGAGCCACATAGGCTTTCTGCGGCCAAATCTGATTTTGTCGCGATTTGAAGAAAAGTCATTTATTTGACCTCCTATTATAGGAAAACACAAGTATTGAATGGATCCAGAGGTACTGAGGAGCTAACTACAGTCTATTTACCTTACAAAATGAGTATAACCAATGACAAGTAGCAATTCTACTTGAAGTTATTCAATTTCTCCTATCTATACCCCCAAAATTAGCTAGAATATAAAAATGTAGGCCTTTTATGGAAAATTCTCAACCATCTAGAGACAAAATCTGCTTTTTTCTATTCACAAGACCACAACAATCAATTGTTTTAACTAAAAAGAAGCAGCTGGAACATTTCTTGTGCCTATTTCAGCAAATTAAACCCCTGCCGTGTATAAATTTGTCCTTTCAGAACCCGATGTCTGGGAAAATGACGCTGTTAAAAGGCATTTTCTTCATTATTCAAACAGTCCGGCTGGATAAAATTTAATGCGTTACTATGCTTTCATCAAGTTGGAGTACTATTCAACCAATTTCTTTGTCCCATTGCACTTGTAAAGGTGTATCAGAAGAAAATGTTACCCCACCCCCCACAAAATACATGGAAAATTCACCAAAGTCACAGAAAAAGCAAATTTAAGCCAAGTGTCAGGGTTTGAAATGAATTTCCATGCAGAACCAAATGTTTTCTTCAACACTGAGTGGAAGGGAATGTTGTAAGCAGAAAAAAATCAGTCCTTCTGGCAAAATGAAGGTACATCCTACTTTCAGTTTAGGTAGTACTACTATAAAAAAAATCCCATTGCTACTAATGCAAAATCAGGTCATTTCACCAACCTGTCAAAGTTTGTCTGGGCTAAAGTCACTATTATGAACTGTAACATTCAGCGGACAAGAACATTACTTACCAGTAAAAGTAAAAAAAATATGGGGTTATGCGGCATTTTTTTTAGCAAACTGTCATCCAATGTAAACAATGCTGGTCCGCAGTAAATTCCGAGCTGAGATTTTAGTGGGCCATATGCAATATATTTTTCTCACTGGAGAGGTTGAAAATGGTGTTAGAAAATAATTCTATTTATTTTATTAAATACTTTGAATAGCTTTCCCAAAAATATTTCACTTTTACCAATAACAATAATCAGCAGCCAGAAAAGTTTCATTGTGTGACAGAATGCTCTCCCCAAAAGAGGCGGCGCTTGCATAATGAGTAAATATTTATAGTAGTGCAACCTATACCAGCCCCTTTTTCTTGTCTTTTTAAACTCCTATTCTTTCAAGTACAAATTTAACTCTACATCAAACAATATTCAAGACATACATTGATGCTGAGTAAGCTTGACCTTCTTTATCTTTGCGAAAATGAGCCACATAGGCTTTCTGCGGCCAAATCTGATTTTGTCGCGATTTGAAGAAAAGTCATTTATTTGACCTCCTATTATAGGAAAACACAAGTATTGAATGGATCCAGAGGTACTGAGGAGCTAACTACAGTCTATTTACCTTACAAAATGAGTATAACCAATGACAAGTAGCAATTCTACTTGAAGTTATTCAATTTCTCCTATCTATACCCCCAAAATTAGCTAGAATATAAAAATGTAGGCCTTTTATGGAAAATTCTCAACCATCTAGAGACAAAATCTGCTTTTTTCTATTCACAAGACCACAACAATCAATTGTTTTAACTAAAAAGAAGCAGCTGGAACATTTCTTGTGCCTATTTCAGCAAATTAAACCCCTGCCGTGTATAAATTTGTCCTTTCAGAACCCGATGTCTGGGAAAATGACGCTGTTAAAAGGCATTTTCTTCATTATTCAAACAGTCCGGCTGGATAAAATTTAATGCGTTACTATGCTTTCATCAAGTTGGAGTACTATTCAACCAATTTCTTTGTCCCATTGCACTTGTAAAGGTGTATCAGAAGAAAATGTTACCCCACCCCCCACAAAATACATGGAAAATTCACCAAAGTCACAGAAAAAGCAAATTTAAGCCAAGTGTCAGGGTTTGAAATGAATTTCCATGCAGAACCAAATGTTTTCTTCAACACTGAGTGGAAGGGAATGCTGTAAGCAGAAAAAAATCAGTCCTTCTGGCAAAATGAAGGTACATCCTACTTTCAGTATACCAGCCCCTTTTTCTTGTCTTTTTAAACTCCTATTCTTTCAAGTACAAATTTAACTCTACATCAAACAATATTCAAGACATACATTGATGCTGAGTAAGCTTGACCTTCTTTATCTTTGCGAAAATGAGCCACATAGGCTTTCTGCGGCCAAATCTGATTTTGTCGCGATTTGAAGAAAAGTCATTTATTTGACCTCCTATTATAGGAAAACACAAGTATTGAATGGATCCAGAGGTACTGAGGAGCTAACTACAGTCTATTTACCTTACAAAATGAGTATAACCAATGACAAGTAGCAATTCTACTTGAAGTTATTCAATTTCTCCTATCTATACCCCCAAAATTAGCTAGAATATAAAAATGTAGGCCTTTTATGGAAAATTCTCAACCATCTAGAGACAAAATCTGCTTTTTTCTATTCACAAGACCACAACAATCAATTGTTTTAACTAAAAAGAAGCAGCTGGAACATTTCTTGTGCCTATTTCAGCAAATTAAACCCCTGCCGTGTATAAATTTGTCCTTTCAGAACCCGATGTCTGGGAAAATGACGCTGTTAAAAGGCATTTTCTTCATTATTCAAACAGTCCGGCTGGATAAAATTTAATGCGTTACTATGCTTTCATCAAGTTGGAGTACTATTCAACCAATTTCTTTGTCCCATTGCACTTGTAAAGGTGTATCAGAAGAAAATGTTACCCCACCCCCCACAAAATACATGGAAAATTCACCAAAGTCACAGAAAAAGCAAATTTAAGCCAAGTGTCAGGGTTTGAAATGAATTTCCATGCAGAACCAAATGTTTTCTTCAACACTGAGTGGAAGGGAATGCTGTAAGCAGAAAAAAATCAGTCCTTCTGGCAAAATGAAGGTACATCCTACTTTCAGTATACCAGCCCCTTTTTCTTGTCTTTTTAAACTCCTATTCTTTCAAGTACAAATTTAACTCTACATCAAACAATATTCAAGACATACATTGATGCTGAGTAAGCTTGACCTTCTTTATCTTTGCGAAAATGAGCCACATAGGCTTTCTGCGGCCAAATCTGATTTTGTCGCGATTTGAAGAAAAGTCATTTATTTGACCTCCTATTATAGGAAAACACAAGTATTGAATGGATCCAGAGGTACTGAGGAGCTAACTACAGTCTATTTACCTTACAAAATGAGTATAACCAATGACAAGTAGCAATTCTACTTGAAGTTATTCAATTTCTCCTATCTATACCCCCAAAATTAGCTAGAATATAAAAATGTAGGCCTTTTATGGAAAATTCTCAACCATCTAGAGACAAAATCTGCTTTTTTCTATTCACAAGACCACAACAATCAATTGTTTTAACTAAAAAGAAGCAGCTGGAACATTTCTTGTGCCTATTTCAGCAAATTAAACCCCTGCCGTGTATAAATTTGTCCTTTCAGAACCCGATGTCTGGGAAAATGACGCTGTTAAAAGGCATTTTCTTCATTATTCAAACAGTCCGGCTGGATAAAATTTAATGCGTTACTATGCTTTCATCAAGTTGGAGTACTATTCAACCAATTTCTTTGTCCCATTGCACTTGTAAAGGTGTATCAGAAGAAAATGTTACCCCACCCCCCACAAAATACATGGAAAATTCACCAAAGTCACAGAAAAAGCAAATTTAAGCCAAGTGTCAGGGTTTGAAATGAATTTCCATGCAGAACCAAATGTTTTCTTCAACACTGAGTGGAAGGGAATGCTGTAAGCAGAAAAAAATCAGTCCTTCTGGCAAAATGAAGGTACATCCTACTTTCAGTTTACCAGCCCCTTTTTCTTGTCTTTTTAAACTCCTATTCTTTCAAGTACAAATTTAACTCTACATCAAACAATATTCAAGACATACATTGATGCTGAGTAAGCTTGACCTTCTTTATCTTTGCGAAAATGAGCCACATAGGCTTTCTGCGGCCAAATCTGATTTTGTCGCGATTTGAAGAAAAGTCATTTATTTGACCTCCTATTATAGGAAAACACAAGTATTGAATGGATCCAGAGGTACTGAGGAGCTAACTACAGTCTATTTACCTTACAAAATGAGTATAACCAATGACAAGTAGCAATTCTACTTGAAGTTATTCAATTTCTCCTATCTATACCCCCAAAATTAGCTAGAATATAAAAATGTAGGCCTTTTATGGAAAATTCTCAACCATCTAGAGACAAAATCTGCTTTTTTCTATTCACAAGACCACAACAATCAATTGTTTTAACTAAAAAGAAGCAGCTGGAACATTTCTTGTGCCTATTTCAGCAAATTAAACCCCTGCCGTGTATAAATTTGTCCTTTCAGAACCCGATGTCTGGGAAAATGACGCTGTTAAAAGGCATTTTCTTCATTATTCAAACAGTCCGGCTGGATAAAATTTAATGCGTTACTATGCTTTCATCAAGTTGGAGTACTATTCAACCAATTTCTTTGTCCCATTGCACTTGTAAAGGTGTATCAGAAGAAAATGTTACCCCACCCCCCACAAAATACATGGAAAATTCACCAAAGTCACAGAAAAAGCAAATTTAAGCCAAGTGTCAGGGTTTGAAATGAATTTCCATGCAGAACCAAATGTTTTCTTCAACACTGAGTGGAAGGGAATGCTGTAAGCAGAAAAAAATCAGTCCTTCTGGCAAAATGAAGGTACATCCTACTTTCAGTTTAGGTAGTACTACTATAAAAAAAATCCCATTGCTACTAATGCAAAATCAGGTCATTTCACCAACCTGTCAAAGTTTGTCTGGGCTAAAGTCACTATTATGAACTGTAACATTCAGCGGACAAGAACATTACTTACCAGTAAAAGTCAAAAAAATATGGGGTTATGCGGCATTTTTTTTAGCAAACTGTCATCCAATGTAAACAATGCTGGTCCGCAGTAAATTCCGAGCTGAGATTTTAGTGGGCCATATGCAATATATTTTTCTCACTGGAGAGGTTGAAAATGGTGTTAGAAAATAATTCTATTTATTTTATTAAATACTTTGAATAGCTTTCCCAAAAATATTTCACTTTTACCAATAACAATAATCAGCAGCCAGAAAAGTTTCATTGTGTGACAGAATGCTCTCCCCAAAAGAGGCGGCGCTTGCATAATGAGTAAATATTTATAGTAGTGCAACCTATACCAGCCCCTTTTTCTTGTCTTTTTAAACTCCTATTCTTTCAAGTACAAATTTAACTCTACATCAAACAATATTCAAGACATACATTGATGCTGAGTAAGCTTGACCTTCTTTATCTTTGCGAAAATGAGCCACATAGGCTTTCTGCGGCCAAATCTGATTTTGTCGCGATTTGAAGAAAAGTCATTTATTTGACCTCCTATTATAGGAAAACACAAGTATTGAATGGATCCAGAGGTACTGAGGAGCTAACTACAGTCTATTTACCTTACAAAATGAGTATAACCAATGACAAGTAGCAATTCTACTTGAAGTTATTCAATTTCTCCTATCTATACCCCCAAAATTAGCTAGAATATAAAAATGTAGGCCTTTTATGGAAAATTCTCAACCATCTAGAGACAAAATCTGCTTTTTTCTATTCACAAGACCACAACAATCAATTGTTTTAACTAAAAAGAAGCAGCTGGAACATTTCTTGTGCCTATTTCAGCAAATTAAACCCCTGCCGTGTATAAATTTGTCCTTTCAGAACCCGATGTCTGGGAAAATGACGCTGTTAAAAGGCATTTTCTTCATTATTCAAACAGTCCGGCTGGATAAAATTTAATGCGTTACTATGCTTTCATCAAGTTGGAGTACTATTCAACCAATTTCTTTGTCCCATTGCACTTGTAAAGGTGTATCAGAAGAAAATGTTACCCCACCCCCCACAAAATACATGGAAAATTCACCAAAGTCACAGAAAAAGCAAATTTAAGCCAAGTGTCAGGGTTTGAAATGAATTTCCATGCAGAACCAAATGTTTTCTTCAACACTGAGTGGAAGGGAATGCTGTAAGCAGAAAAAAATCAGTCCTTCTGGCAAAATGAAGGTACATCCTACTTTCAGTTATACCAGCCCCTTTTTCTTGTCTTTTTAAACTCCTATTCTTTCAAGTACAAATTTAACTCTACATCAAACAATATTCAAGACATACATTGATGCTGAGTAAGCTTGACCTTCTTTATCTTTGCGAAAATGAGCCACATAGGCTTTCTGCGGCCAAATCTGATTTTGTCGCGATTTGAAGAAAAGTCATTTATTTGACCTCCTATTATAGGAAAACACAAGTATTGAATGGATCCAGAGGTACTGAGGAGCTAACTACAGTCTATTTACCTTACAAAATGAGTATAACCAATGACAAGTAGCAATTCTACTTGAAGTTATTCAATTTCTCCTATCTATACCCCCAAAATTAGCTAGAATATAAAAATGTAGGCCTTTTATGGAAAATTCTCAACCATCTAGAGACAAAATCTGCTTTTTTCTATTCACAAGACCACAACAATCAATTGTTTTAACTAAAAAGAAGCAGCTGGAACATTTCTTGTGCCTGTTTCAGCAAATTAAACCCCTGCCGTGTATAAATTTGTCCTTTCAGAACCCGATGTCTGGGAAAATGACGCTGTTAAAAGGCATTTTCTTCATTATTCAAACAGTCCGGCTGGATAAAATTTAATGCGTTACTATGCTTTCATCAAGTTGGAGTACTATTCAACCAATTTCTTTGTCCCATTGCACTTGTAAAGGTGTATCAGAAGAAAATGTTACCCCACCCCCCACAAAATACATGGAAAATTCACCAAAGTCACAGAAAAAGCAAATTTAAGCCAAGTGTCAGGGTTTGAAATGAATTTCCATGCAGAACCAAATGTTTTCTTCAACACTGAGTGGAAGGGAATGCTGTAAGCAGAAAAAAATCAGTCCTTCTGGCAAAATGAAGGTACATCCTACTTTCAGTTTATACCAGCCCCTTTTTCTTGTCTTTTTAAACTCCTATTCTTTCAAGTACAAATTTAACTCTACATCAAACAATATTCAAGACATACATTGATGCTGAGTAAGCTTGACCTTCTTTATCTTTGCGAAAATGAGCCACATAGGCTTTCTGCGGCCAAATCTGATTTTGTCGCGATTTGAAGAAAAGTCATTTATTTGACCTCCTATTATAGGAAAACACAAGTATTGAATGGATCCAGAGGTACTGAGGAGCTAACTACAGTCTATTTACCTTACAAAATGAGTATAACCAATGACAAGTAGCAATTCTACTTGAAGTTATTCAATTTCTCCTATCTATACCCCCAAAATTAGCTAGAATATAAAAATGTAGGCCTTTTATGGAAAATTCTCAACCATCTAGAGACAAAATCTGCTTTTTTCTATTCACAAGACCACAACAATCAATTGTTTTAACTAAAAAGAAGCAGCTGGAACATTTCTTGTGCCTATTTCAGCAAATTAAACCCCTGCCGTGTATAAATTTGTCCTTTCAGAACCCGATGTCTGGGAAAATGACGCTGTTAAAAGGCATTTTCTTCATTATTCAAACAGTCCGGCTGGATAAAATTTAATGCGTTACTATGCTTTCATCAAGTTGGAGTACTATTCAACCAATTTCTTTGTCCCATTGCACTTGTAAAGGTGTATCAGAAGAAAATGTTACCCCACCCCCCACAAAATACATGGAAAATTCACCAAAGTCACAGAAAAAGCAAATTTAAGCCAAGTGTCAGGGTTTGAAATGAATTTCCATGCAGAACCAAATGTTTTCTTCAACACTGAGTGGAAGGGAATGCTGTAAGCAGAAAAAAATCAGTCCTTCTGGCAAAATGAAGGTACATCCTACTTTCAGTTATACCAGCCCCTTTTTCTTGTCTTTTTAAACTCCTATTCTTTCAAGTACAAATTTAACTCTACATCAAACAATATTCAAGACATACATTGATGCTGAGTAAGCTTGACCTTCTTTATCTTTGCGAAAATGAGCCACATAGGCTTTCTGCGGCCAAATCTGATTTTGTCGCGATTTGAAGAAAAGTCATTTATTTGACCTCCTATTATAGGAAAACACAAGTATTGAATGGATCCAGAGGTACTGAGGAGCTAACTACAGTCTATTTACCTTACAAAATGAGTATAACCAATGACAAGTAGCAATTCTACTTGAAGTTATTCAATTTCTCCTATCTATACCCCCAAAATTAGCTAGAATATAAAAATGTAGGCCTTTTATGGAAAATTCTCAACCATCTAGAGACAAAATCTGCTTTTTTCTATTCACAAGACCACAACAATCAATTGTTTTAACTAAAAAGAAGCAGCTGGAACATTTCTTGTGCCTGTTTCAGCAAATTAAACCCCTGCCGTGTATAAATTTGTCCTTTCAGAACCCGATGTCTGGGAAAATGACGCTGTTAAAAGGCATTTTCTTCATTATTCAAACAGTCCGGCTGGATAAAATTTAATGCGTTACTATGCTTTCATCAAGTTGGAGTACTATTCAACCAATTTCTTTGTCCCATTGCACTTGTAAAGGTGTATCAGAAGAAAATGTTACCCCACCCCCCACAAAATACATGGAAAATTCACCAAAGTCACAGAAAAAGCAAATTTAAGCCAAGTGTCAGGGTTTGAAATGAATTTCCATGCAGAACCAAATGTTTTCTTCAACACTGAGTGGAAGGGAATGCTGTAAGCAGAAAAAAATCAGTCCTTCTGGCAAAATGAAGGTACATCCTACTTTCAGTATACCAGCCCCTTTTTCTTGTCTTTTTAAACTCCTATTCTTTCAAGTACAAATTTAACTCTACATCAAACAATATTCAAGACATACATTGATGCTGAGTAAGCTTGACCTTCTTTATCTTTGCGAAAATGAGCCACATAGGCTTTCTGCGGCCAAATCTGATTTTGTCGCGATTTGAAGAAAAGTCATTTATTTGACCTCCTATTATAGGAAAACACAAGTATTGAATGGATCCAGAGGTACTGAGGAGCTAACTACAGTCTATTTACCTTACAAAATGAGTATAACCAATGACAAGTAGCAATTCTACTTGAAGTTATTCAATTTCTCCTATCTATACCCCCAAAATTAGCTAGAATATAAAAATGTAGGCCTTTTATGGAAAATTCTCAACCATCTAGAGACAAAATCTGCTTTTTTCTATTCACAAGACCACAACAATCAATTGTTTTAACTAAAAAGAAGCAGCTGGAACATTTCTTGTGCCTATTTCAGCAAATTAAACCCCTGCCGTGTATAAATTTGTCCTTTCAGAACCCGATGTCTGGGAAAATGACGCTGTTAAAAGGCATTTTCTTCATTATTCAAACAGTCCGGCTGGATAAAATTTAATGCGTTACTATGCTTTCATCAAGTTGGAGTACTATTCAACCAATTTCTTTGTCCCATTGCACTTGTAAAGGTGTATCAGAAGAAAATGTTACCCCACCCCCCACAAAATACATGGAAAATTCACCAAAGTCACAGAAAAAGCAAATTTAAGCCAAGTGTCAGGGTTTGAAATGAATTTCCATGCAGAACCAAATGTTTTCTTCAACACTGAGTGGAAGGGAATGCTGTAAGCAGAAAAAAATCAGTCCTTCTGGCAAAATGAAGGTACATCCTACTTTCAGTATACCAGCCCCTTTTTCTTGTCTTTTTAAACTCCTATTCTTTCAAGTACAAATTTAACTCTACATCAAACAATATTCAAGACATACATTGATGCTGAGTAAGCTTGACCTTCTTTATCTTTGCGAAAATGAGCCACATAGGCTTTCTGCGGCCAAATCTGATTTTGTCGCGATTTGAAGAAAAGTCATTTATTTGACCTCCTATTATAGGAAAACACAAGTATTGAATGGATCCAGAGGTACTGAGGAGCTAACTACAGTCTATTTACCTTACAAAATGAGTATAACCAATGACAAGTAGCAATTCTACTTGAAGTTATTCAATTTCTCCTATCTATACCCCCAAAATTAGCTAGAATATAAAAATGTAGGCCTTTTATGGAAAATTCTCAACCATCTAGAGACAAAATCTGCTTTTTTCTATTCACAAGACCACAACAATCAATTGTTTTAACTAAAAAGAAGCAGCTGGAACATTTCTTGTGCCTATTTCAGCAAATTAAACCCCTGCCGTGTATAAATTTGTCCTTTCAGAACCCGATGTCTGGGAAAATGACGCTGTTAAAAGGCATTTTCTTCATTATTCAAACAGTCCGGCTGGATAAAATTTAATGCGTTACTATGCTTTCATCAAGTTGGAGTACTATTCAACCAATTTCTTTGTCCCATTGCACTTGTAAAGGTGTATCAGAAGAAAATGTTACCCCACCCCCCACAAAATACATGGAAAATTCACCAAAGTCACAGAAAAAGCAAATTTAAGCCAAGTGTCAGGGTTTGAAATGAATTTCCATGCAGAACCAAATGTTTTCTTCAACACTGAGTGGAAGGGAATGCTGTAAGCAGAAAAAAATCAGTCCTTCTGGCAAAATGAAGGTACATCCTACTTTCAGTTTAGGTAGTACTACTATAAAAAAAATCCCATTGCTACTAATGCAAAATCAGGTCATTTCACCAACCTGTCAAAGTTTGTCTGGGCTAAAGTCACTATTATGAACTGTAACATTCAGCGGACAAGAACATTACTTACCAGTAAAAGTCAAAAAAATATGGGGTTATGCGGCATTTTTTTTAGCAAACTGTCATCCAATGTAAACAATGCTGGTCCGCAGTAAATTCCGAGCTGAGATTTTAGTGGGCCATATGCAATATATTTTTCTCACTGGAGAGGTTGAAAATGGTGTTAGAAAATAATTCTATTTATTTTATTAAATACTTTGAATAGCTTTCCCAAAAATATTTCACTTTTACCAATAACAATAATCAGCAGCCAGAAAAGTTTCATTGTGTGACAGAATGCTCTCCCCAAAAGAGGCGGCGCTTGCATAATGAGTAAATATTTATAGTAGTGCAACCTATACCAGCCCCTTTTTCTTGTCTTTTTAAACTCCTATTCTTTCAAGTACAAATTTAACTCTACATCAAACAATATTCAAGACATACATTGATGCTGAGTAAGCTTGACCTTCTTTATCTTTGCGAAAATGAGCCACATAGGCTTTCTGCGGCCAAATCTGATTTTGTCGCGATTTGAAGAAAAGTCATTTATTTGACCTCCTATTATAGGAAAACACAAGTATTGAATGGATCCAGAGGTACTGAGGAGCTAACTACAGTCTATTTACCTTACAAAATGAGTATAACCAATGACAAGTAGCAATTCTACTTGAAGTTATTCAATTTCTCCTATCTATACACCCAAAATTAGCTAGAATATAAAAAATGTAGGCCTTTTATGGAAAATTCTCAACCATCTAGAGACAAAATCTGCTTTTTTCTATTCACAAGACCACAACAATCAATTGTTTTAACTAAAAAGAAGCAGCTGGAACATTTCTTGTGCCTATTTCAGCAAATTAAACCCCTGCCGTGTATAAATTTGTCCTTTCAGAACCCGATGTCTGGGAAAATGACGCTGTTAAAAGGCATTTTCTTCATTATTCAAACAGTCCGGCTGGATAAAATTTAATGCGTTACTATGCTTTCATCAAGTTGGAGTACTATTCAACCAATTTCTTTGTCCCATTGCACTTGTAAAGGTGTATCAGAAGAAAATGTTACCCCACCCCCCACAAAATACATGGAAAATTCACCAAAGTCACAGAAAAAGCAAATTTAAGCCTAGTGTCAGGGTTTGAAATGAATTTCCATGCAGAACCAAATGTTTTCTTCAACACTGAGTGGAAGGGAATGCTGTAAGCAGAAAAAAATCAGTCCTTCTGGCAAAATGAAGGTACATCCTACTTTCAGTTTAGGTAGTACTACTATAAAAAAAATCCCATTGCTACTAATGCAAAATCAGGTCATTTCACCAACCTGTCAAAGTTTGTCTGGGCTAAAGTCACTATTATGAACTGTAACATTCAGCGGACAAGAACATTACTTACCAGTAAAAGTCAAAAAAATATGGGGTTATGCGGCATTTTTTTTAGCAAACTGTCATCCAATGTAAACAATGCTGGTCCGCAGTAAATTCCGAGCTGAGATTTTAGTGGGCCATATGCAATATATTTTTCTCACTTTCAGGATTGCCAAAAGGCATCAATGACCGCCTAATGACATTGAGACTTCCTCTGTCAGGCAATAAACATGCAACTATTGTCAGTGCCTATGCACCCACGATGACCAATCCAGATGAGGTTAAAGACAAGTTCTATAATGACTTAGACGACATTATTTCTGCTACACCCCGTACAGACAAACTTATCCTTCTTGGAGACTTTAATGCCAGAGTTGGTACAGACCACCAGACCTGGGAAGGAGTTATAGGTCCAGAAGGTGTTGGAAAGTGCAACAGCAATGGTCTCTTGCTTCTAAGGAAGTGTGCTGAACATGATCTTCTAATCACCAACACAGTCTTTCGTCTACCTAACAGAAATAAAACATCCTGGATGCATCCCCGTTCCAAACATTGGCATCTCATAGACTATGTTATAGTGCGGAGAACAGATAGACAGGATGTCAGAGTGACAAAGACTATGTGTGGTGCAGACTGCTGGACAGACCATAGACTGGTTGTCAGCAAACTCAACCTTAGAATCCAGCCTGCGAGGCGACCTCAAGGCAAGAAAGCTGCTAAAAGACTGGATGTCTCAAAGCTGAATCAAGACAGCATGCGACAAACTTTCTTAACAGACATTTGCAACCAACTGGATGCAATCAATCTCAGTTCAGAGAACCCCGAAGAAAACTGGACAGTCTTCCATAAAACAGTTCATTCTTCAGCTGCTACTACTTTAGGACATCCATCTCGCAAACATCAAGACTGGTTTGATGAGAATGATGACGAAATTCAGAAGCTTCTTGAAGAAAAACACAGATTGCACAAGGCACATCAAGATGATACTAGCTCAGTATCCAAGAAAGCAGCCTACAGCAACGTTTGTAAGACAGTCCAGACCAAGCTTAGGGACATGCAAGATTCCTGGCTGAGGAAGAAAACAGAAGAAATTCAGTCTTTTGCAGACAGAAAGGACATGAAGAAATTTCATGATGCACTGAAAACCATTTATGGCCCTAAGAGTTCTGGAGCCACCACATTACTCAGTGCAGATGGAAACACTCTTCTCACAGACAAAGAGGCTATCTTGAAAAGGTGGGCAGAACATTTCAATAGTGTGCTAAATCGACCATCAAGCGTCAATGAGGATGCAATTGACAGACTGCCACAGATACAGTGCAATGTTCTGTTAGATGAATTTCCAACCGTCATGGAAACAAGAAAAGCAGTTCAACAACTGTCTTCTGGCAAAGCTCCAGGTGCAGATGCAATTCCTGCAGAGGTTTATAAGGCCGGGGGGCTACCCATGGCAGAGAAACTGACCGAGCTGTTTCACTGTATGTGGAGGAAGGAGGCCATCCCACAAGAATTTAAGGATGCATCCATAATTCACCTATACAAGCGGAAAGGAAATCCACAAGTCTGTGACAACCACAGAGGCATTTCCCTCCTATCGATTGCTGGGAAGATACTAGCAAAAATTCTGTTGAACCGCCTGAATGTTCATCTTGATCAGAAGGGACTTATCCCAGAAAGTCAGTGTGGATTCAGAAAGGACAGGGGGACGATAGACATGATCTTCACAGCAAGACAGCTTCAGGAGAAATGCCAAGAGCAGAATGTAGATCTATACATGACGTTTGTCGACCTCACCAAAGCGTTTGACACAGTTAGTCGTGATGGACTGTGGAAAATCATGGCCAAGTTTGGCTGTCCACCCAGATTCATAGCAATGGTGCGGCAATTTCATGATGGCATGCAGGCACGTGTGCAAAATGATGGAGAGTTCTCTGAACCCTTTGAGGTAACAAATGGGGTCAAACAGGGCTGTGTTATGGCACCAACACTGTTCAGCATGATGTTTTCTGCCATGCTCATGGATGCTTTTCAGGACAGTGACACTGGTTTTCCAATCAGGTACCGTTTTGATGGCAATATATTCAACCTTAGAAGGTTGCAAGCCAAAACTAAGGTGCAGACCGATGTGCTAGATGAGCTCCTCTATGCAGATGATATGGATAAGAATGCCAGCTCAGAGGCAAAAATGCAAAGAGCCATGGATCAAGTCTCACAGTCATGTGATAACTATGATCTCACAATCAGCACAAAAAAAACAGAGGTTGTACACCAGCCAGCACCTGGAAAACCGTACAATGAACCAACCATCACTGTGAATGGAGAAAAACTGAAAGTTGTTGATAAATTCACCTACCTGGGAAGCACTCTTTCCAGAGCAGTGCACATTGATGATGAGGTCACTGCAAGAATTGCAAAAGCCAGTGTGGCATTCGGAAGACTCCGTGCAAATGTCTGGGAGCGAAATGGAATCAAGCTTGACACCAAGCTGAAAGTCTACAAGGCTGTGGTACTTCCAACCCTCTTGTATGCATGTGAGACCTGGACAGTATACCAGCGTCATGCAAAGAGACTTAACCATTTCCACTTAAGCTGTTTGAGAAAGCTGTTAAAAATCAAGTGGCAAGACAAGATCCCAGACACAGAGGTCCTGAAGAAAGCAGGGATGCAAAGCATGCATACTGTCTTAAAGCTAGCACAGCTAAGGTGGACCGGCCATGTTATAAGAATGCCTGATGAGCGACTTCCAAAGAAAGTCTTCTATGGAGAACTACAAGAGGGAAAGCGCTCTCAAGGTGGCCAGAAAAAACGCTACAAAGACACCCTGAAAGCCTCTCTGAAGGATTTTGACATACCAATTGGGTCTTGGGAACAGACTGCACAGGAGCGATCAAAGTGGCGAGGTCTCATCAACAAAGGAGCAGCTCTCCATGAAAAAAAGAGAATCTGTGAAGCTGAAAGAAAGCGCAGAGAACGCAAAGCCAATACCAATGGGCCACCAGCTGATTCAATGACATTGACTTGCTCTACTTGCAACCGACAGTTTAGAGCTAGAATTGGCCTAGTCAGCCATCAAAGAACTCACCAACACACACGAACCTATTCAAGAAATAATGATGGTCTTTCTCATTAGTGAGAGACGAACGACCATTTTTCTCACTGGAGAGGTTGAAAATGGTGTTAGAAAATAATTCTATTTATTTTATTAAATACTTTGAATAGCTTTCCCAAAAATATTTCACTTTTACCAATAACAATAATCAGCAGCCAGAAAAGTTTCATTGTGTGACAGAATGCTCTCCCCAAAAGAGGCGGCGCTTGCATAATGAGTAAATATTTATAGTAGTGCAACCTATACCAGCCCCTTTTTCTTGTCTTTTTAAACTCCTATTCTTTCAAGTACAAATTTAACTCTACATCAAACAATATTCAAGACATACATTGATGCTGAGTAAGCTTGACCTTCTTTATCTTTGCGAAAATGAGCCACATAGGCTTTCTGCGGCCAAATCTGATTTTGTCGCGATTTGAAGAAAAGTCATTTATTTGACCTCCTATTATAGGAAAACACAAGTATTGAATGGATCCAGAGGTACTGAGGAGCTAACTACAGTCTATTTACCTTACAAAATGAGTATAACCAATGACAAGTAGCAATTCTACTTGAAGTTATTCAATTTCTCCTATCTATACCCCCAAAATTAGCTAGAATATAAAAATGTAGGCCTTTTATGGAAAATTCTCAACCATCTAGAGACAAAATCTGCTTTTTTCTATTCACAAGACCACAACAATCAATTGTTTTAACTAAAAAGAAGCAGCTGGAACATTTCTTGTGCCTATTTCAGCAAATTAAACCCCTGCCGTGTATAAATTTGTCCTTTCAGAACCCGATGTCTGGGAAAATGACGCTGTTAAAAGGCATTTTCTTCATTATTCAAACAGTCCGGCTGGATAAAATTTAATGCGTTACTATGCTTTCATCAAGTTGGAGTACTATTCAACCAATTTCTTTGTCCCATTGCACTTGTAAAGGTGTATCAGAAGAAAATGTTACCCCACCCCCCACAAAATACATGGAAAATTCACCAAAGTCACAGAAAAAGCAAATTTAAGCCAAGTGTCAGGGTTTGAAATGAATTTCCATGCAGAACCAAATGTTTTCTTCAACACTGAGTGGAAGGGAATGCTGTAAGCAGAAAAAAATCAGTCCTTCTGGCAAAATGAAGGTACATCCTACTTTCAGTATACCAGCCCCTTTTTCTTGTCTTTTTAAACTCCTATTCTTTCAAGTACAAATTTAACTCTACATCAAACAATATTCAAGACATACATTGATGCTGAGTAAGCTTGACCTTCTTTATCTTTGCGAAAATGAGCCACATAGGCTTTCTGCGGCCAAATCTGATTTTGTCGCGATTTGAAGAAAAGTCATTTATTTGACCTCCTATTATAGGAAAACACAAGTATTGAATGGATCCAGAGGTACTGAGGAGCTAACTACAGTCTATTTACCTTACAAAATGAGTATAACCAATGACAAGTAGCAATTCTACTTGAAGTTATTCAATTTCTCCTATCTATACCCCCAAAATTAGCTAGAATATAAAAATGTAGGCCTTTTATGGAAAATTCTCAACCATCTAGAGACAAAATCTGCTTTTTTCTATTCACAAGACCACAACAATCAATTGTTTTAACTAAAAAGAAGCAGCTGGAACATTTCTTGTGCCTATTTCAGCAAATTAAACCCCTGCCGTGTATAAATTTGTCCTTTCAGAACCCAATGTCTGGGAAAATGACGCTGTTAAAAGGCATTTTCTTCATTATTCAAACAGTCCGGCTGGATAAAATTTAATGCGTTACTATGCTTTCATCAAGTTGGAGTACTATTCAACCAATTTCTTTGTCCCATTGCACTTGTAAAGGTGTATCAGAAGAAAATGTTACCCCACCCCCCACAAAATACATGGAAAATTCACCAAAGTCACAGAAAAAGCAAATTTAAGCCAAGTGTCAGGGTTTGAAATGAATTTCCATGCAGAACCAAATGTTTTCTTCAACACTGAGTGGAAGGGAATGCTGTAAGCAGAAAAAAATCAGTCCTTCTGGCAAAATGAAGGTACATCCTACTTTCAGTTTATACCAGCCCCTTTTTCTTGTCTTTTTAAACTCCTATTCTTTCAAGTACAAATTTAACTCTACATCAAACAATATTCAAGACATACATTGATGCTGAGTAAGCTTGACCTTCTTTATCTTTGCGAAAATGAGCCACATAGGCTTTCTGCGGCCAAATCTGATTTTGTCGCGATTTGAAGAAAAGTCATTTATTTGACCTCCTATTATAGGAAAACACAAGTATTGAATGGATCCAGAGGTACTGAGGAGCTAACTACAGTCTATTTACCTTACAAAATGAGTATAACCAATGACAAGTAGCAATTCTACTTGAAGTTATTCAATTTCTCCTATCTATACCCCCAAAATTAGCTAGAATATAAAAATGTAGGCCTTTTATGGAAAATTCTCAACCATCTAGAGACAAAATCTGCTTTTTTCTATTCACAAGACCACAACAATCAATTGTTTTAACTAAAAAGAAGCAGCTGGAACATTTCTTGTGCCTATTTCAGCAAATTAAACCCCTGCCGTGTATAAATTTGTCCTTTCAGAACCCGATGTCTGGGAAAATGACGCTGTTAAAAGGCATTTTCTTCATTATTCAAACAGTCCGGCTGGATAAAATTTAATGCGTTACTATGCTTTCATCAAGTTGGAGTACTATTCAACCAATTTCTTTGTCCCATTGCACTTGTAAAGGTGTATCAGAAGAAAATGTTACCCCACCCCCCACAAAATACATGGAAAATTCACCAAAGTCACAGAAAAAGCAAATTTAAGCCAAGTGTCAGGGTTTGAAATGAATTTCCATGCAGAACCAAATGTTTTCTTCAACACTGAGTGGAAGGGAATGCTGTAAGCAGAAAAAAATCAGTCCTTCTGGCAAAATGAAGGTACATCCTACTTTCAGTTTATACCAGCCCCTTTTTCTTGTCTTTTTAAACTCCTATTCTTTCAAGTACAAATTTAACTCTACATCAAACAATATTCAAGACATACATTGATGCTGAGTAAGCTTGACCTTCTTTATCTTTGCGAAAATGAGCCACATAGGCTTTCTGCGGCCAAATCTGATTTTGTCGCGATTTGAAGAAAAGTCATTTATTTGACCTCCTATTATAGGAAAACACAAGTATTGAATGGATCCAGAGGTACTGAGGAGCTAACTACAGTCTATTTACCTTACAAAATGAGTATAACCAATGACAAGTAGCAATTCTACTTGAAGTTATTCAATTTCTCCTATCTATACCCCCAAAATTAGCTAGAATATAAAAATGTAGGCCTTTTATGGAAAATTCTCAACCATCTAGAGACAAAATCTGCTTTTTTCTATTCACAAGACCACAACAATCAATTGTTTTAACTAAAAAGAAGCAGCTGGAACATTTCTTGTGCCTATTTCAGCAAATTAAACCCCTGCCGTGTATAAATTTGTCCTTTCAGAACCCGATGTCTGGGAAAATGACGCTGTTAAAAGGCATTTTCTTCATTATTCAAACAGTCCGGCTGGATAAAATTTAATGCGTTACTATGCTTTCATCAAGTTGGAGTACTATTCAACCAATTTCTTTGTCCCATTGCACTTGTAAAGGTGTATCAGAAGAAAATGTTACCCCACCCCCCACAAAATACATGGAAAATTCACCAAAGTCACAGAAAAAGCAAATTTAAGCCAAGTGTCAGGGTTTGAAATGAATTTCCATGCAGAACCAAATGTTTTCTTCAACACTGAGTGGAAGGGAATGCTGTAAGCAGAAAAAAATCAGTCCTTCTGGCAAAATGAAGGTACATCCTACTTTCAGTTTAGGTAGTACTACTATAAAAAAAATCCCATTGCTACTAATGCAAAATCAGGTCATTTCACCAACCTGTCAAAGTTTGTCTGGGCTAAAGTCACTATTATGAACTGTAACATTCAGCGGACAAGAACATTACTTACCAGTAAAAGTCAAAAAAATATGGGGTTATGCGGCATTTTTTTTAGCAAACTGTCATCCAATGTAAACAATGCTGGTCCGCAGTAAATTCCGAGCTGAGATTTTAGTGGGCCATATGCAATATATTTTTCTCACTGGAGAGGTTGAAAATGGTGTTAGAAAATAATTCTATTTATTTTATTAAATACTTTGAATAGCTTTCCCAAAAATATTTCACTTTTACCAATAACAATAATCAGCAGCCAGAAAAGTTTCATTGTGTGACAGAATGCTCTCCCCAAAAGAGGCGGCGCTTGCATAATGAGTAAATATTTATAGTAGTGCAACCTATACCAGCCCCTTTTTCTTGTCTTTTTAAACTCCTATTCTTTCAAGTACAAATTTAACTCTACATCAAACAATATTCAAGACATACATTGATGCTGAGTAAGCTTGACCTTCTTTATCTTTGCGAAAATGAGCCACATAGGCTTTCTGCGGCCAAATCTGATTTTGTCGCGATTTGAAGAAAAGTCATTTATTTGACCTCCTATTATAGGAAAACACAAGTATTGAATGGATCCAGAGGTACTGAGGAGCTAACTACAGTCTATTTACCTTACAAAATGAGTATAACCAATGACAAGTAGCAATTCTACTTGAAGTTATTCAATTTCTCCTATCTATACCCCCAAAATTAGCTAGAATATAAAAATGTAGGCCTTTTATGGAAAATTCTCAACCATCTAGAGACAAAATCTGCTTTTTTCTATTCACAAGACCACAACAATCAATTGTTTTAACTAAAAAGAAGCAGCTGGAACATTTCTTGTGCCTATTTCAGCAAATTAAACCCCTGCCGTGTATAAATTTGTCCTTTCAGAACCCGATGTCTGGGAAAATGACGCTGTTAAAAGGCATTTTCTTCATTATTCAAACAGTCCGGCTGGATAAAATTTAATGCGTTACTATGCTTTCATCAAGTTGGAGTACTATTCAACCAATTTCTTTGTCCCATTGCACTTGTAAAGGTGTATCAGAAGAAAATGTTACCCCACCCCCCACAAAATACATGGAAAATTCACCAAAGTCACAGAAAAAGCAAATTTAAGCCAAGTGTCAGGGTTTGAAATGAATTTCCATGCAGAACCAAATGTTTTCTTCAACACTGAGTGGAAGGGAATGCTGTAAGCAGAAAAAAATCAGTCCTTCTGGCAAAATGAAGGTACATCCTACTTTCAGTTTAGGTAGTACTACTATAAAAAAAATCCCATTGCTACTAATGCAAAATCAGGTCATTTCACCAACCTGTCAAAGTTTGTCTGGGCTAAAGTCACTATTATGAACTGTAACATTCAGCGGACAAGAACATTACTTACCAGTAAAAGTCAAAAAAATATGGGGTTATGCGGCATTTTTTTTAGCAAACTGTCATCCAATGTAAACAATGCTGGTCCGCAGTAAATTCCGAGCTGAGATTTTAGTGGGCCATATGCAATATATTTTTCTCACTGGAGAGGTTGAAAATGGTGTTAGAAAATAATTCTATTTATTTTATTAAATACTTTGAATAGCTTTCCCAAAAATATTTCACTTTTACCAATAACAATAATCAGCAGCCAGAAAAGTTTCATTGTGTGACAGAATGCTCTCCCCAAAAGAGGCGGCGCTTGCATAATGAGTAAATATTTATAGTAGTGCAACCTATACCAGCCCCTTTTTCTTGTCTTTTTAAACTCCTATTCTTTCAAGTACAAATTTAACTCTACATCAAACAATATTCAAGACATACATTGATGCTGAGTAAGCTTGACCTTCTTTATCTTTGCGAAAATGAGCCACATAGGCTTTCTGCGGCCAAATCTGATTTTGTCGCGATTTGAAGAAAAGTCATTTATTTGACCTCCTATTATAGGAAAACACAAGTATTGAATGGATCCAGAGGTACTGAGGAGCTAACTACAGTCTATTTACCTTACAAAATGAGTATAACCAATGACAAGTAGCAATTCTACTTGAAGTTATTCAATTTCTCCTATCTATACCCCCAAAATTAGCTAGAATATAAAAATGTAGGCCTTTTATGGAAAATTCTCAACCATCTAGAGACAAAATCTGCTTTTTTCTATTCACAAGACCACAACAATCAATTGTTTTAACTAAAAAGAAGCAGCTGGAACATTTCTTGTGCCTATTTCAGCAAATTAAACCCCTGCCGTGTATAAATTTGTCCTTTCAGAACCCGATGTCTGGGAAAATGACGCTGTTAAAAGGCATTTTCTTCATTATTCAAACAGTCCGGCTGGATAAAATTTAATGCGTTACTATGCTTTCATCAAGTTGGAGTACTATTCAACCAATTTCTTTGTCCCATTGCACTTGTAAAGGTGTATCAGAAGAAAATGTTACCCCACCCCCCACAAAATACATGGAAAATTCACCAAAGTCACAGAAAAAGCAAATTTAAGCCAAGTGTCAGGGTTTGAAATGAATTTCCATGCAGAACCAAATGTTTTCTTCAACACTGAGTGGAAGGGAATGCTGTAAGCAGAAAAAAATCAGTCCTTCTGGCAAAATGAAGGTACATCCTACTTTCAGTTATACCAGCCCCTTTTTCTTGTCTTTTTAAACTCCTATTCTTTCAAGTACAAATTTAACTCTACATCAAACAATATTCAAGACATACATTGATGCTGAGTAAGCTTGACCTTCTTTATCTTTGCGAAAATGAGCCACATAGGCTTTCTGCGGCCAAATCTGATTTTGTCGCGATTTGAAGAAAAGTCATTTATTTGACCTCCTATTATAGGAAAACACAAGTATTGAATGGATCCAGAGGTACTGAGGAGCTAACTACAGTCTATTTACCTTACAAAATGAGTATAACCAATGACAAGTAGCAATTCTACTTGAAGTTATTCAATTTCTCCTATCTATACCCCCAAAATTAGCTAGAATATAAAAATGTAGGCCTTTTATGGAAAATTCTCAACCATCTAGAGACAAAATCTGCTTTTTTCTATTCACAAGACCACAACAATCAATTGTTTTAACTAAAAAGAAGCAGCTGGAACATTTCTTGTGCCTGTTTCAGCAAATTAAACCCCTGCCGTGTATAAATTTGTCCTTTCAGAACCCGATGTCTGGGAAAATGACGCTGTTAAAAGGCATTTTCTTCATTATTCAAACAGTCCGGCTGGATAAAATTTAATGCGTTACTATGCTTTCATCAAGTTGGAGTACTATTCAACCAATTTCTTTGTCCCATTGCACTTGTAAAGGTGTATCAGAAGAAAATGTTACCCCACCCCCCACAAAATACATGGAAAATTCACCAAAGTCACAGAAAAAGCAAATTTAAGCCAAGTGTCAGGGTTTGAAATGAATTTCCATGCAGAACCAAATGTTTTCTTCAACACTGAGTGGAAGGGAATGCTGTAAGCAGAAAAAAATCAGTCCTTCTGGCAAAATGAAGGTACATCCTACTTTCAGTTTATACCAGCCCCTTTTTCTTGTCTTTTTAAACTCCTATTCTTTCAAGTACAAATTTAACTCTACATCAAACAATATTCAAGACATACATTGATGCTGAGTAAGCTTGACCTTCTTTATCTTTGCGAAAATGAGCCACATAGGCTTTCTGCGGCCAAATCTGATTTTGTCGCGATTTGAAGAAAAGTCATTTATTTGACCTCCTATTATAGGAAAACACAAGTATTGAATGGATCCAGAGGTACTGAGGAGCTAACTACAGTCTATTTACCTTACAAAATGAGTATAACCAATGACAAGTAGCAATTCTACTTGAAGTTATTCAATTTCTCCTATCTATACCCCCAAAATTAGCTAGAATATAAAAATGTAGGCCTTTTATGGAAAATTCTCAACCATCTAGAGACAAAATCTGCTTTTTTCTATTCACAAGACCACAACAATCAATTGTTTTAACTAAAAAGAAGCAGCTGGAACATTTCTTGTGCCTATTTCAGCAAATTAAACCCCTGCCGTGTATAAATTTGTCCTTTCAGAACCCGATGTCTGGGAAAATGACGCTGTTAAAAGGCATTTTCTTCATTATTCAAACAGTCCGGCTGGATAAAATTTAATGCGTTACTATGCTTTCATCAAGTTGGAGTACTATTCAACCAATTTCTTTGTCCCATTGCACTTGTAAAGGTGTATCAGAAGAAAATGTTACCCCACCCCCCACAAAATACATGGAAAATTCACCAAAGTCACAGAAAAAGCAAATTTAAGCCAAGTGTCAGGGTTTGAAATGAATTTCCATGCAGAACCAAATGTTTTCTTCAACACTGAGTGGAAGGGAATGCTGTAAGCAGAAAAAAATCAGTCCTTCTGGCAAAATGAAGGTACATCCTACTTTCAGTTATACCAGCCCCTTTTTCTTGTCTTTTTAAACTCCTATTCTTTCAAGTACAAATTTAACTCTACATCAAACAATATTCAAGACATACATTGATGCTGAGTAAGCTTGACCTTCTTTATCTTTGCGAAAATGAGCCACATAGGCTTTCTGCGGCCAAATCTGATTTTGTCGCGATTTGAAGAAAAGTCATTTATTTGACCTCCTATTATAGGAAAACACAAGTATTGAATGGATCCAGAGGTACTGAGGAGCTAACTACAGTCTATTTACCTTACAAAATGAGTATAACCAATGACAAGTAGCAATTCTACTTGAAGTTATTCAATTTCTCCTATCTATACCCCCAAAATTAGCTAGAATATAAAAATGTAGGCCTTTTATGGAAAATTCTCAACCATCTAGAGACAAAATCTGCTTTTTTCTATTCACAAGACCACAACAATCAATTGTTTTAACTAAAAAGAAGCAGCTGGAACATTTCTTGTGCCTGTTTCAGCAAATTAAACCCCTGCCGTGTATAAATTTGTCCTTTCAGAACCCGATGTCTGGGAAAATGACGCTGTTAAAAGGCATTTTCTTCATTATTCAAACAGTCCGGCTGGATAAAATTTAATGCGTTACTATGCTTTCATCAAGTTGGAGTACTATTCAACCAATTTCTTTGTCCCATTGCACTTGTAAAGGTGTATCAGAAGAAAATGTTACCCCACCCCCCACAAAATACATGGAAAATTCACCAAAGTCACAGAAAAAGCAAATTTAAGCCAAGTGTCAGGGTTTGAAATGAATTTCCATGCAGAACCAAATGTTTTCTTCAACACTGAGTGGAAGGGAATGCTGTAAGCAGAAAAAAATCAGTCCTTCTGGCAAAATGAAGGTACATCCTACTTTCAGTATACCAGCCCCTTTTTCTTGTCTTTTTAAACTCCTATTCTTTCAAGTACAAATTTAACTCTACATCAAACAATATTCAAGACATACATTGATGCTGAGTAAGCTTGACCTTCTTTATCTTTGCGAAAATGAGCCACATAGGCTTTCTGCGGCCAAATCTGATTTTGTCGCGATTTGAAGAAAAGTCATTTATTTGACCTCCTATTATAGGAAAACACAAGTATTGAATGGATCCAGAGGTACTGAGGAGCTAACTACAGTCTATTTACCTTACAAAATGAGTATAACCAATGACAAGTAGCAATTCTACTTGAAGTTATTCAATTTCTCCTATCTATACCCCCAAAATTAGCTAGAATATAAAAATGTAGGCCTTTTATGGAAAATTCTCAACCATCTAGAGACAAAATCTGCTTTTTTCTATTCACAAGACCACAACAATCAATTGTTTTAACTAAAAAGAAGCAGCTGGAACATTTCTTGTGCCTATTTCAGCAAATTAAACCCCTGCCGTGTATAAATTTGTCCTTTCAGAACCCGATGTCTGGGAAAATGACGCTGTTAAAAGGCATTTTCTTCATTATTCAAACAGTCCGGCTGGATAAAATTTAATGCGTTACTATGCTTTCATCAAGTTGGAGTACTATTCAACCAATTTCTTTGTCCCATTGCACTTGTAAAGGTGTATCAGAAGAAAATGTTACCCCACCCCCCACAAAATACATGGAAAATTCACCAAAGTCACAGAAAAAGCAAATTTAAGCCAAGTGTCAGGGTTTGAAATGAATTTCCATGCAGAACCAAATGTTTTCTTCAACACTGAGTGGAAGGGAATGCTGTAAGCAGAAAAAAATCAGTCCTTCTGGCAAAATGAAGGTACATCCTACTTTCAGTATACCAGCCCCTTTTTCTTGTCTTTTTAAACTCCTATTCTTTCAAGTACAAATTTAACTCTACATCAAACAATATTCAAGACATACATTGATGCTGAGTAAGCTTGACCTTCTTTATCTTTGCGAAAATGAGCCACATAGGCTTTCTGCGGCCAAATCTGATTTTGTCGCGATTTGAAGAAAAGTCATTTATTTGACCTCCTATTATAGGAAAACACAAGTATTGAATGGATCCAGAGGTACTGAGGAGCTAACTACAGTCTATTTACCTTACAAAATGAGTATAACCAATGACAAGTAGCAATTCTACTTGAAGTTATTCAATTTCTCCTATCTATACCCCCAAAATTAGCTAGAATATAAAAATGTAGGCCTTTTATGGAAAATTCTCAACCATCTAGAGACAAAATCTGCTTTTTTCTATTCACAAGACCACAACAATCAATTGTTTTAACTAAAAAGAAGCAGCTGGAACATTTCTTGTGCCTATTTCAGCAAATTAAACCCCTGCCGTGTATAAATTTGTCCTTTCAGAACCCGATGTCTGGGAAAATGACGCTGTTAAAAGGCATTTTCTTCATTATTCAAACAGTCCGGCTGGATAAAATTTAATGCGTTACTATGCTTTCATCAAGTTGGAGTACTATTCAACCAATTTCTTTGTCCCATTGCACTTGTAAAGGTGTATCAGAAGAAAATGTTACCCCACCCCCCACAAAATACATGGAAAATTCACCAAAGTCACAGAAAAAGCAAATTTAAGCCAAGTGTCAGGGTTTGAAATGAATTTCCATGCAGAACCAAATGTTTTCTTCAACACTGAGTGGAAGGGAATGCTGTAAGCAGAAAAAAATCAGTCCTTCTGGCAAAATGAAGGTACATCCTACTTTCAGTTTAGGTAGTACTACTATAAAAAAAATCCCATTGCTACTAATGCAAAATCAGGTCATTTCACCAACCTGTCAAAGTTTGTCTGGGCTAAAGTCACTATTATGAACTGTAACATTCAGCGGACAAGAACATTACTTACCAGTAAAAGTCAAAAAAATATGGGGTTATGCGGCATTTTTTTTAGCAAACTGTCATCCAATGTAAACAATGCTGGTCCGCAGTAAATTCCGAGCTGAGATTTTAGTGGGCCATATGCAATATATTTTTCTCACTGGAGAGGTTGAAAATGGTGTTAGAAAATAATTCTATTTATTTTATTAAATACTTTGAATAGCTTTCCCAAAAATATTTCACTTTTACCAATAACAATAATCAGCAGCCAGAAAAGTTTCATTGTGTGACAGAATGCTCTCCCCAAAAGAGGCGGCGCTTGCATAATGAGTAAATATTTATAGTAGTGCAACCTATACCAGCCCCTTTTTCTTGTCTTTTTAAACTCCTATTCTTTCAAGTACAAATTTAACTCTACATCAAACAATATTCAAGACATACATTGATGCTGAGTAAGCTTGACCTTCTTTATCTTTGCGAAAATGAGCCACATAGGCTTTCTGCGGCCAAATCTGATTTTGTCGCGATTTGAAGAAAAGTCATTTATTTGACCTCCTATTATAGGAAAACACAAGTATTGAATGGATCCAGAGGTACTGAGGAGCTAACTACAGTCTATTTACCTTACAAAATGAGTATAACCAATGACAAGTAGCAATTCTACTTGAAGTTATTCAATTTCTCCTATCTATACCCCCAAAATTAGCTAGAATATAAAAAATGTAGGCCTTTTATGGAAAATTCTCAACCATCTAGAGACAAAATCTGCTTTTTTCTATTCACAAGACCACAACAATCAATTGTTTTAACTAAAAAGAAGCAGCTGGAACATTTCTTGTGCCTATTTCAGCAAATTAAACCCCTGCCGTGTATAAATTTGTCCTTTCAGAACCCGATGTCTGGGAAAATGACGCTGTTAAAAGGCATTTTCTTCATTATTCAAACAGTCCGGCTGGATAAAATTTAATGCGTTACTATGCTTTCATCAAGTTGGAGTACTATTCAACCAATTTCTTTGTCCCATTGCACTTGTAAAGGTGTATCAGAAGAAAATGTTACCCCACCCCCCACAAAATACATGGAAAATTCACCAAAGTCACAGAAAAAGCAAATTTAAGCCTAGTGTCAGGGTTTGAAATGAATTTCCATGCAGAACCAAATGTTTTCTTCAACACTGAGTGGAAGGGAATGCTGTAAGCAGAAAAAAATCAGTCCTTCTGGCAAAATGAAGGTACATCCTACTTTCAGTTTAGGTAGTACTACTATAAAAAAAATCCCATTGCTACTAATGCAAAATCAGGTCATTTCACCAACCTGTCAAAGTTTGTCTGGGCTAAAGTCACTATTATGAACTGTAACATTCAGCGGACAAGAACATTACTTACCAGTAAAAGTCAAAAAAATATGGGGTTATGCGGCATTTTTTTTAGCAAACTGTCATCCAATGTAAACAATGCTGGTCCGCAGTAAATTCCGAGCTGAGATTTTAGTGGGCCATATGCAATATATTTTTCTCACTTTCAGGATTGCCAAAAGGCATCAATGACCGCCTAATGACATTGAGACTTCCTCTGTCAGGCAATAAACATGCAACTATTGTCAGTGCCTATGCACCCACGATGACCAATCCAGATGAGGTTAAAGACAAGTTCTATAATGACTTAGACGACATTATTTCTGCTACACCCCGTACAGACAAACTTATCCTTCTTGGAGACTTTAATGCCAGAGTTGGTACAGACCACCAGACCTGGGAAGGAGTTATAGGTCCAGAAGGTGTTGGAAAGTGCAACAGCAATGGTCTCTTGCTTCTAAGGAAGTGTGCTGAACATGATCTTCTAATCACCAACACAGTCTTTCGTCTACCTAACAGAAATAAAACATCCTGGATGCATCCCCGTTCCAAACATTGGCATCTCATAGACTATGTTATAGTGCGGAGAACAGATAGACAGGATGTCAGAGTGACAAAGACTATGTGTGGTGCAGACTGCTGGACAGACCATAGACTGGTTGTCAGCAAACTCAACCTTAGAATCCAGCCTGCGAGGCGACCTCAAGGCAAGAAAGCTGCTAAAAGACTGGATGTCTCAAAGCTGAATCAAGACAGCATGCGACAAACTTTCTTAACAGACATTTGCAACCAACTGGATGCAATCAATCTCAGTTCAGAGAACCCCGAAGAAAACTGGACAGTCTTCCATAAAACAGTTCATTCTTCAGCTGCTACTACTTTAGGACATCCATCTCGCAAACATCAAGACTGGTTTGATGAGAATGATGACGAAATTCAGAAGCTTCTTGAAGAAAAACACAGATTGCACAAGGCACATCAAGATGATACTAGCTCAGTATCCAAGAAAGCAGCCTACAGCAACGTTTGTAAGACAGTCCAGACCAAGCTTAGGGACATGCAAGATTCCTGGCTGAGGAAGAAAACAGAAGAAATTCAGTCTTTTGCAGACAGAAAGGACATGAAGAAATTTCATGATGCACTGAAAACCATTTATGGCCCTAAGAGTTCTGGAGCCACCACATTACTCAGTGCAGATGGAAACACTCTTCTCACAGACAAAGAGGCTATCTTGAAAAGGTGGGCAGAACATTTCAATAGTGTGCTAAATCGACCATCAAGCGTCAATGAGGATGCAATTGACAGACTGCCACAGATACAGTGCAATGTTCTGTTAGATGAATTTCCAACCGTCATGGAAACAAGAAAAGCAGTTCAACAACTGTCTTCTGGCAAAGCTCCAGGTGCAGATGCAATTCCTGCAGAGGTTTATAAGGCCGGGGGGCTACCCATGGCAGAGAAACTGACCGAGCTGTTTCACTGTATGTGGAGGAAGGAGGCCATCCCACAAGAATTTAAGGATGCATCCATAATTCACCTATACAAGCGGAAAGGAAATCCACAAGTCTGTGACAACCACAGAGGCATTTCCCTCCTATCGATTGCTGGGAAGATACTAGCAAAAATTCTGTTGAACCGCCTGAATGTTCATCTTGATCAGAAGGGACTTATCCCAGAAAGTCAGTGTGGATTCAGAAAGGACAGGGGGACGATAGACATGATCTTCACAGCAAGACAGCTTCAGGAGAAATGCCAAGAGCAGAATGTAGATCTATACATGACGTTTGTCGACCTCACCAAAGCGTTTGACACAGTTAGTCGTGATGGACTGTGGAAAATCATGGCCAAGTTTGGCTGTCCACCCAGATTCATAGCAATGGTGCGGCAATTTCATGATGGCATGCAGGCACGTGTGCAAAATGATGGAGAGTTCTCTGAACCCTTTGAGGTAACAAATGGGGTCAAACAGGGCTGTGTTATGGCACCAACACTGTTCAGCATGATGTTTTCTGCCATGCTCATGGATGCTTTTCAGGACAGTGACACTGGTTTTCCAATCAGGTACCGTTTTGATGGCAATATATTCAACCTTAGAAGGTTGCAAGCCAAAACTAAGGTGCAGACCGATGTGCTAGATGAGCTCCTCTATGCAGATGATATGGATAAGAATGCCAGCTCAGAGGCAAAAATGCAAAGAGCCATGGATCAAGTCTCACAGTCATGTGATAACTATGATCTCACAATCAGCACAAAAAAAAACAGAGGTTGTACACCAGCCAGCACCTGGAAAACCGTACAATGAACCAACCATCACTGTGAATGGAGAAAAACTGAAAGTTGTTGATAAATTCACCTACCTGGGAAGCACTCTTTCCAGAGCAGTGCACATTGATGATGAGGTCACTGCAAGAATTGCAAAAGCCAGTGTGGCATTCGGAAGACTCCGTGCAAATGTCTGGGAGCGAAATGGAATCAAGCTTGACACCAAGCTGAAAGTCTACAAGGCTGTGGTACTTCCAACCCTCTTGTATGCATGTGAGACCTGGACAGTATACCAGCGTCATGCAAAGAGACTTAACCATTTCCACTTAAGCTGTTTGAGAAAGCTGTTAAAAATCAAGTGGCAAGACAAGATCCCAGACACAGAGGTCCTGAAGAAAGCAGGGATGCAAAGCATGCATACTGTCTTAAAGCTAGCACAGCTAAGGTGGACCGGCCATGTTATAAGAATGCCTGATGAGCGACTTCCAAAGAAAGTCTTCTATGGAGAACTACAAGAGGGAAAGCGCTCTCAAGGTGGCCAGAAAAAACGCTACAAAGACACCCTGAAAGCCTCTCTGAAGGATTTTGACATACCAATTGGGTCTTGGGAACAGACTGCACAGGAGCGATCAAAGTGGCGAGGTCTCATCAACAAAGGAGCAGCTCTCCATGAAAAAAAGAGAATCTGTGAAGCTGAAAGAAAGCGCAGAGAACGCAAAGCCAATACCAATGGGCCACCAGCTGATTCAATGACATTGACTTGCTCTACTTGCAACCGACAGTTTAGAGCTAGAATTGGCCTAGTCAGCCATCAAAGAACTCACCAACACACACGAACCTATTCAAGAAATAATGATGGTCTTTCTCATTAGTGAGAGACGAACGACCATTTTTCTCACTGGAGAGGTTGAAAATGGTGTTAGAAAATAATTCTATTTATTTTATTAAATACTTTGAATAGCTTTCCCAAAAATATTTCACTTTTACCAATAACAATAATCAGCAGCCAGAAAAGTTTCATTGTGTGACAGAATGCTCTCCCCAAAAGAGGCGGCGCTTGCATAATGAGTAAATATTTATAGTAGTGCAACCTATACCAGCCCCTTTTTCTTGTCTTTTTAAACTCCTATTCTTTCAAGTACAAATTTAACTCTACATCAAACAATATTCAAGACATACATTGATGCTGAGTAAGCTTGACCTTCTTTATCTTTGCGAAAATGAGCCACATAGGCTTTCTGCGGCCAAATCTGATTTTGTCGCGATTTGAAGAAAAGTCATTTATTTGACCTCCTATTATAGGAAAACACAAGTATTGAATGGATCCAGAGGTACTGAGGAGCTAACTACAGTCTATTTACCTTACAAAATGAGTATAACCAATGACAAGTAGCAATTCTACTTGAAGTTATTCAATTTCTCCTATCTATACCCCCAAAATTAGCTAGAATATAAAAATGTAGGCCTTTTATGGAAAATTCTCAACCATCTAGAGACAAAATCTGCTTTTTTCTATTCACAAGACCACAACAATCAATTGTTTTAACTAAAAAGAAGCAGCTGGAACATTTCTTGTGCCTATTTCAGCAAATTAAACCCCTGCCGTGTATAAATTTGTCCTTTCAGAACCCGATGTCTGGGAAAATGACGCTGTTAAAAGGCATTTTCTTCATTATTCAAACAGTCCGGCTGGATAAAATTTAATGCGTTACTATGCTTTCATCAAGTTGGAGTACTATTCAACCAATTTCTTTGTCCCATTGCACTTGTAAAGGTGTATCAGAAGAAAATGTTACCCCACCCCCCACAAAATACATGGAAAATTCACCAAAGTCACAGAAAAAGCAAATTTAAGCCAAGTGTCAGGGTTTGAAATGAATTTCCATGCAGAACCAAATGTTTTCTTCAACACTGAGTGGAAGGGAATGCTGTAAGCAGAAAAAAATCAGTCCTTCTGGCAAAATGAAGGTACATCCTACTTTCAGTATACCAGCCCCTTTTTCTTGTCTTTTTAAACTCCTATTCTTTCAAGTACAAATTTAACTCTACATCAAACAATATTCAAGACATACATTGATGCTGAGTAAGCTTGACCTTCTTTATCTTTGCGAAAATGAGCCACATAGGCTTTCTGCGGCCAAATCTGATTTTGTCGCGATTTGAAGAAAAGTCATTTATTTGACCTCCTATTATAGGAAAACACAAGTATTGAATGGATCCAGAGGTACTGAGGAGCTAACTACAGTCTATTTACCTTACAAAATGAGTATAACCAATGACAAGTAGCAATTCTACTTGAAGTTATTCAATTTCTCCTATCTATACCCCCAAAATTAGCTAGAATATAAAAATGTAGGCCTTTTATGGAAAATTCTCAACCATCTAGAGACAAAATCTGCTTTTTTCTATTCACAAGACCACAACAATCAATTGTTTTAACTAAAAAGAAGCAGCTGGAACATTTCTTGTGCCTATTTCAGCAAATTAAACCCCTGCCGTGTATAAATTTGTCCTTTCAGAACCCAATGTCTGGGAAAATGACGCTGTTAAAAGGCATTTTCTTCATTATTCAAACAGTCCGGCTGGATAAAATTTAATGCGTTACTATGCTTTCATCAAGTTGGAGTACTATTCAACCAATTTCTTTGTCCCATTGCACTTGTAAAGGTGTATCAGAAGAAAATGTTACCCCACCCCCCACAAAATACATGGAAAATTCACCAAAGTCACAGAAAAAGCAAATTTAAGCCAAGTGTCAGGGTTTGAAATGAATTTCCATGCAGAACCAAATGTTTTCTTCAACACTGAGTGGAAGGGAATGCTGTAAGCAGAAAAAAATCAGTCCTTCTGGCAAAATGAAGGTACATCCTACTTTCAGTTTATACCAGCCCCTTTTTCTTGTCTTTTTAAACTCCTATTCTTTCAAGTACAAATTTAACTCTACATCAAACAATATTCAAGACATACATTGATGCTGAGTAAGCTTGACCTTCTTTATCTTTGCGAAAATGAGCCACATAGGCTTTCTGCGGCCAAATCTGATTTTGTCGCGATTTGAAGAAAAGTCATTTATTTGACCTCCTATTATAGGAAAACACAAGTATTGAATGGATCCAGAGGTACTGAGGAGCTAACTACAGTCTATTTACCTTACAAAATGAGTATAACCAATGACAAGTAGCAATTCTACTTGAAGTTATTCAATTTCTCCTATCTATACCCCCAAAATTAGCTAGAATATAAAAATGTAGGCCTTTTATGGAAAATTCTCAACCATCTAGAGACAAAATCTGCTTTTTTCTATTCACAAGACCACAACAATCAATTGTTTTAACTAAAAAGAAGCAGCTGGAACATTTCTTGTGCCTATTTCAGCAAATTAAACCCCTGCCGTGTATAAATTTGTCCTTTCAGAACCCGATGTCTGGGAAAATGACGCTGTTAAAAGGCATTTTCTTCATTATTCAAACAGTCCGGCTGGATAAAATTTAATGCGTTACTATGCTTTCATCAAGTTGGAGTACTATTCAACCAATTTCTTTGTCCCATTGCACTTGTAAAGGTGTATCAGAAGAAAATGTTACCCCACCCCCCACAAAATACATGGAAAATTCACCAAAGTCACAGAAAAAGCAAATTTAAGCCAAGTGTCAGGGTTTGAAATGAATTTCCATGCAGAACCAAATGTTTTCTTCAACACTGAGTGGAAGGGAATGCTGTAAGCAGAAAAAAATCAGTCCTTCTGGCAAAATGAAGGTACATCCTACTTTCAGTTTATACCAGCCCCTTTTTCTTGTCTTTTTAAACTCCTATTCTTTCAAGTACAAATTTAACTCTACATCAAACAATATTCAAGACATACATTGATGCTGAGTAAGCTTGACCTTCTTTATCTTTGCGAAAATGAGCCACATAGGCTTTCTGCGGCCAAATCTGATTTTGTCGCGATTTGAAGAAAAGTCATTTATTTGACCTCCTATTATAGGAAAACACAAGTATTGAATGGATCCAGAGGTACTGAGGAGCTAACTACAGTCTATTTACCTTACAAAATGAGTATAACCAATGACAAGTAGCAATTCTACTTGAAGTTATTCAATTTCTCCTATCTATACCCCCAAAATTAGCTAGAATATAAAAATGTAGGCCTTTTATGGAAAATTCTCAACCATCTAGAGACAAAATCTGCTTTTTTCTATTCACAAGACCACAACAATCAATTGTTTTAACTAAAAAGAAGCAGCTGGAACATTTCTTGTGCCTATTTCAGCAAATTAAACCCCTGCCGTGTATAAATTTGTCCTTTCAGAACCCGATGTCTGGGAAAATGACGCTGTTAAAAGGCATTTTCTTCATTATTCAAACAGTCCGGCTGGATAAAATTTAATGCGTTACTATGCTTTCATCAAGTTGGAGTACTATTCAACCAATTTCTTTGTCCCATTGCACTTGTAAAGGTGTATCAGAAGAAAATGTTACCCCACCCCCCACAAAATACATGGAAAATTCACCAAAGTCACAGAAAAAGCAAATTTAAGCCAAGTGTCAGGGTTTGAAATGAATTTCCATGCAGAACCAAATGTTTTCTTCAACACTGAGTGGAAGGGAATGCTGTAAGCAGAAAAAAATCAGTCCTTCTGGCAAAATGAAGGTACATCCTACTTTCAGTTTATACCAGCCCCTTTTTCTTGTCTTTTTAAACTCCTATTCTTTCAAGTACAAATTTAACTCTACATCAAACAATATTCAAGACATACATTGATGCTGAGTAAGCTTGACCTTCTTTATCTTTGCGAAAATGAGCCACATAGGCTTTCTGCGGCCAAATCTGATTTTGTCGCGATTTGAAGAAAAGTCATTTATTTGACCTCCTATTATAGGAAAACACAAGTATTGAATGGATCCAGAGGTACTGAGGAGCTAACTACAGTCTATTTACCTTACAAAATGAGTATAACCAATGACAAGTAGCAATTCTACTTGAAGTTATTCAATTTCTCCTATCTATACCCCCAAAATTAGCTAGAATATAAAAATGTAGGCCTTTTATGGAAAATTCTCAACCATCTAGAGACAAAATCTGCTTTTTTCTATTCACAAGACCACAACAATCAATTGTTTTAACTAAAAAGAAGCAGCTGGAACATTTCTTGTGCCTATTTCAGCAAATTAAACCCCTGCCGTGTATAAATTTGTCCTTTCAGAACCCGATGTCTGGGAAAATGACGCTGTTAAAAGGCATTTTCTTCATTATTCAAACAGTCCGGCTGGATAAAATTTAATGCGTTACTATGCTTTCATCAAGTTGGAGTACTATTCAACCAATTTCTTTGTCCCATTGCACTTGTAAAGGTGTATCAGAAGAAAATGTTACCCCACCCCCCACAAAATACATGGAAAATTCACCAAAGTCACAGAAAAAGCAAATTTAAGCCAAGTGTCAGGGTTTGAAATGAATTTCCATGCAGAACCAAATGTTTTCTTCAACACTGAGTGGAAGGGAATGCTGTAAGCAGAAAAAAATCAGTCCTTCTGGCAAAATGAAGGTACATCCTACTTTCAGTTTATACCAGCCCCTTTTTCTTGTCTTTTTAAACTCCTATTCTTTCAAGTACAAATTTAACTCTACATCAAACAATATTCAAGACATACATTGATGCTGAGTAAGCTTGACCTTCTTTATCTTTGCGAAAATGAGCCACATAGGCTTTCTGCGGCCAAATCTGATTTTGTCGCGATTTGAAGAAAAGTCATTTATTTGACCTCCTATTATAGGAAAACACAAGTATTGAATGGATCCAGAGGTACTGAGGAGCTAACTACAGTCTATTTACCTTACAAAATGAGTATAACCAATGACAAGTAGCAATTCTACTTGAAGTTATTCAATTTCTCCTATCTATACCCCCAAAATTAGCTAGAATATAAAAATGTAGGCCTTTTATGGAAAATTCTCAACCATCTAGAGACAAAATCTGCTTTTTTCTATTCACAAGACCACAACAATCAATTGTTTTAACTAAAAAGAAGCAGCTGGAACATTTCTTGTGCCTATTTCAGCAAATTAAACCCCTGCCGTGTATAAATTTGTCCTTTCAGAACCCGATGTCTGGGAAAATGACGCTGTTAAAAGGCATTTTCTTCATTATTCAAACAGTCCGGCTGGATAAAATTTAATGCGTTACTATGCTTTCATCAAGTTGGAGTACTATTCAACCAATTTCTTTGTCCCATTGCACTTGTAAAGGTGTATCAGAAGAAAATGTTACCCCACCCCCCACAAAATACATGGAAAATTCACCAAAGTCACAGAAAAAGCAAATTTAAGCCAAGTGTCAGGGTTTGAAATGAATTTCCATGCAGAACCAAATGTTTTCTTCAACACTGAGTGGAAGGGAATGCTGTAAGCAGAAAAAAATCAGTCCTTCTGGCAAAATGAAGGTACATCCTACTTTCAGTTTATACCAGCCCCTTTTTCTTGTCTTTTTAAACTCCTATTCTTTCAAGTACAAATTTAACTCTACATCAAACAATATTCAAGACATACATTGATGCTGAGTAAGCTTGACCTTCTTTATCTTTGCGAAAATGAGCCACATAGGCTTTCTGCGGCCAAATCTGATTTTGTCGCGATTTGAAGAAAAGTCATTTATTTGACCTCCTATTATAGGAAAACACAAGTATTGAATGGATCCAGAGGTACTGAGGAGCTAACTACAGTCTATTTACCTTACAAAATGAGTATAACCAATGACAAGTAGCAATTCTACTTGAAGTTATTCAATTTCTCCTATCTATACCCCCAAAATTAGCTAGAATATAAAAATGTAGGCCTTTTATGGAAAATTCTCAACCATCTAGAGACAAAATCTGCTTTTTTCTATTCACAAGACCACAACAATCAATTGTTTTAACTAAAAAGAAGCAGCTGGAACATTTCTTGTGCCTATTTCAGCAAATTAAACCCCTGCCGTGTATAAATTTGTCCTTTCAGAACCCGATGTCTGGGAAAATGACGCTGTTAAAAGGCATTTTCTTCATTATTCAAACAGTCCGGCTGGATAAAATTTAATGCGTTACTATGCTTTCATCAAGTTGGAGTACTATTCAACCAATTTCTTTGTCCCATTGCACTTGTAAAGGTGTATCAGAAGAAAATGTTACCCCACCCCCCACAAAATACATGGAAAATTCACCAAAGTCACAGAAAAAGCAAATTTAAGCCAAGTGTCAGGGTTTGAAATGAATTTCCATGCAGAACCAAATGTTTTCTTCAACACTGAGTGGAAGGGAATGCTGTAAGCAGAAAAAAATCAGTCCTTCTGGCAAAATGAAGGTACATCCTACTTTCAGTTTAGGTAGTACTACTATAAAAAAAATCCCATTGCTACTAATGCAAAATCAGGTCATTTCACCAACCTGTCAAAGTTTGTCTGGGCTAAAGTCACTATTATGAACTGTAACATTCAGCGGACAAGAACATTACTTACCAGTAAAAGTCAAAAAAATATGGGGTTATGCGGCATTTTTTTTAGCAAACTGTCATCCAATGTAAACAATGCTGGTCCGCAGTAAATTCCGAGCTGAGATTTTAGTGGGCCATATGCAATATATTTTTCTCACTGGAGAGGTTGAAAATGGTGTTAGAAAATAATTCTATTTATTTTATTAAATACTTTGAATAGCTTTCCCAAAAATATTTCACTTTTACCAATAACAATAATCAGCAGCCAGAAAAGTTTCATTGTGTGACAGAATGCTCTCCCCAAAAGAGGCGGCGCTTGCATAATGAGTAAATATTTATAGTAGTGCAACCTGAAAGAAAGACGTAGTAGATCATCGCCTAAAGTTGTGTTCGCTGTATAGCTCAGTGTTATCCCCCTTTTTTTTTCAAAATGGCCAGTGGTTACGACCGCTACTTGATCATTCGATCATCTCTTACTGCTGTTTTATCGATAAATGTAGTTATACAAGGCAATGCCCTTTGCCACAGTTCCTCCACAAAACATATTATTGACACATCTGTCTTTGAATGTCCTGGTGATTCTCCTGACTTATACAGATGAAATTTGGGATATTATAAATGAGCTGCTGCATGGGAAAACCAACAATCTGCATAGGCGAAAACAAAGGCGCAGATCAGCTTCGCAGTAACTGCGAAGCTGATCAGCGCCTTTGTTTTCGCTACACGGATAATACATTTCTTCTACTTTCTAAATCCAAAATTTCCAGCCTCTAACCATCTTCTGTGACTGTACAGCCCGGTTTGTGTCGAACCTGGTCAGAACCCAAATTGTTGGTTTTCTTACGCACAGGCTCAAATGGGAGCTGTGAGAGATCGCCTAACAATGAAAACGATTCTCTTAAATAGCCGAAACCATGGTAAGGCCCATCCCCTTTCTTAGCTCTTATAGGATCTAAGTTTTAATTTTTATTTGCTGTTACTGCAGCTGGTGTTGTGCCGTGTGGCGGCCCTAAAACGTCTGCCCGTACGTCATCCATAGTGCAGATTATATTTTCCTTTTGGTCCTTTGAGACCAGCGAGGATATTCTTTTGCATGTTCCTCATGTATCATTTGAGATGATATGAGTGAAATAAAGATTATATATGAGAAATCAGAAAATTATTATCGGTCTAGATTTTCTAACCAACATTTAAGGATGTTGTATGGGACATCTTTGTCTTCGCTTTGGAAAATACACCCGGATTTCATCTATTTTTAAATTGAAATTTGCACTCAACATACCGTATTATCACGCAGTCCAATCTATAGTTCGATAACGAGCGGGTGGGAAAAGAATACACCCATTTTAGAGACGGTACTTGCATTTTTACTACAAAAATGTCGTTTTAAACCCATTCTCTGCTATTTTTGATCCAAACGATATAGCGCATACAAACGGTTATATCACACTGCACGTTCTGGTATAAAAATTATGTCGCAGTCATGTCTCGTGCAGCACGCAAATATGCGCCAGTATAAATCAGCCCGTGGAAATTGTGGGTTTGAAATCAGACTACGTAATTATTTTGGCCAGATTGTTTTCCGGTATTTTGAAATCACTTGTGAAGAGGTAAGTGCTATTTGGACTACGTATTATTGTATACTCTAAATTACTATCTTTGTTTAAAGCCCCATACTTTTGAAAATATGTTGATATAAATCAATTACGTCGTCTCCTACGATGGAGGGGTTGAGTATACGTATACTTTTACGGAAGGGCATTCTTGTTTCATGAATGTTATTTTGATGTGGCTATGGGTTTTCGTCCAAGTCAACAGGTTTTTCAGTCATGTCGGGACGAAACCACTGATTTCTTGATGCTACACAGTTCCATGGAGGAGATTAAAGTGTCTTGTGTATGGGCACAGCACGGCGAAGGTAGGTATCGAACCCATTATTTCTCGATCCTGACCCCTGAGCTCTAAATATAAGGCACCCCACTCCCCAGATGCATGTTAAATTCAATGTGAAACGCATAAACACTAACTAAGAATTAGCCTTTCTCATTGTAAAAACAACAACAAAGGTTCTGATAAAATCATTTGAACTTAGATCAGGAAAGTAAATTTCACTCCGCTCCGCTTCGGTATCTCGTTCTACTACCGTGTGAGGCTCGGGTAATTACGAAACAGCGACGGGAAATAATGAATGAGAAGATCTTGCAGCAATTTGTCATATTTCAGAAATGTGGCATCTTCGTTCGTTTAAATTTTATTATATTATTTTTGGCCGGGGCGGGTGGGGGGAGGGGGTAAATCTACAATCAATGGGCAAATCTACAATTTTGTTAAATCCGATATTTAAACCTCTAGGCTGATTGGGTGACTGTAAAGGTCGGTTTTTATCGGACATGATCGGAAACAAAATTGTTGGTTTTCACTTGCAAAGGCTCAGAGCATATCATTATCAAAACTTGCCCATGCAATATACAGATAATTTTTTTCAGGTGTAAAAATTGAAGAAAAAATCCGTAGAAAAAATATTTATAATATATTTGCTAAAACATTGATTGTCGGTACACGTACAATCGCCTCGCCGAGGCTAAGGAGTACCCACAACGTATGTTTGGGATCAAATATTGAAGAAAAATAGGTATAACCCTGTAATCCCCAATTTAAGAGTACCCACAATCTATGTTTTGGATCAAATGTAAGAATAATAGGTATGCCACTGTAGTCCCCAATTTTACTGTATACAATTGGGGTTCAATGGGGTATACAATTCATAGACATGTTTTCCTGATGGCTTGACTGTTGCTTTGAGATCGATCACGTGACAATTTACGTCAATCACTTAAAAGGATGTACATGAAGATTTCTGTCATTGAGCAAAACGTTCAGACAATAGAGTCTGTATACACTTTTAATGTTTTAAAATCCACATAAAATCCAGGCAATGTGGGTCAAATTTGTGGTTATATCCCAAGGCGATGACAATAATGAGAATCAACATCTGAAAGTTGTTCTTATGCCAAACAATATATTCGAGAGAGGCTTAGTAATTTGCATGTGCGTGCACTAAAGTAAGCCCACGGCACATCCCCGGCACATCAGAAGTTAAATCCTGGCACGTAGGCCTCGTTTTCCCCGGTAGATACAAATGACTAGTGCGGAGCAAATTACTGCAAAAATAGGTAAATGTGTATTTTGAGCTGTAATAGTCTGTTTTAAGTTCAGCAATGTGTGTTCTTTTATACCAATGCCATAAATATACATAATTCATCAGGAAAACATGGACGTAATATGAATAACACATTGTTTCTCGCTTGTATATAGTAACCAGAGGACCAATGGTCCTGTAAACGCTCACCTGAGACCTGAGATATATACCAATAAACTAACTTGACTAAAATGGTAATATATATGTATATAACCCCAGGACATAGAGCAACCTCTGGAGTCAATTTCTTTTTTAAATCATAAAGATTCAGTCCATTTGCCAATTTACTGAAAGTTTTACCCTTGAAATGACATTGTAAAAATTATATTTTCCCCATTCAAATGCGTGGGCAACCTTAGTTGACCTTGCCGTAAAAAAGGTCAAGGTCATCCCAGGGTCATGATTTATACAAACTTTGTAGAGATCTATTGCCTAGTTTCAAAATCATAGACCCTCTGGTTCTAAAGAAGAGGATTTTTGGAGGTTTTTGGTATTTATAGCCATGGTGGCCATCTTGGTCATGTGACCTTGACCATTTTATATACACTTTCATTCCCACTTCCTGACAATGTTCCTCATAAAGTTTGGCTTTGATTTGCCAAATAGTTTCAGAGAAGAAGATCTTTGAATATCACTGTAATATACATGGTTATTACCCAACCCCCTGTATAAAAATAAATTGAATAGTTTTGACTATCTGCACAAATCAGTGCTTAATTGGCACGCGATGTACGAAATGCATGTAATGCGACAAATGTGACGTCACCAGCCGGTCCATAGTTTTGACTATACCATGCTAGTGTCGTCACCTATGAAAACGTAATGCAAAAACGGGGTGGAATAGTTTTACTTATACCATGACCGATGACGTCAACGTCGTGAGCATAACTTAGAATATCTCGAGCGTAAATAACGTCGCGCGACAATTAGTAGTCAATTTTGTAACGAAATCGCAAATGATTTCTGGTTAAGTTGGGTAATAAAGCAGTTATTTCATGGCCGTTTGGCAGAATCGTCAAAACTATGTCCCTCGGTGCCGTTGACAGCTCAGTGCGCAATTGCCCTCAGCCTAACGGCCTCGGGCAATAATGCATTGAGCTGTCAACGGCACCTCGGGACATAGTTTTGACTATTCACCAACCAGGCATGAAATAACTGCTTAATATTGCCCCGGGGTGGGGGCAGACAGACCCCTGGGGTCAAATTTTTTTCAGATTCATCAATCTTAAGTCCATTTGCCCATTACCTGCAAGTTTTTCCCTACAAATGACATTTTAACACTTTTCCCCATTCAAATGCATGAGCGACCTATGTTCACCTTGCCGTAAAATATGTCAAGGTCATCCCAGGGTCATGATTTATATAAACTTTGTAGAGCTCCAGTCACTGATGCTTCACACCAAGTTTCAAAATCATTGGCCTTCTGGTTTTGGAGAAGAAGATTTTTAAAGTTTTTTTTTTATCTATAGCCATGGCAGCCATCTTGGTCATGTGACCTTGACCATTTATATAAACTTTCTTTCCCCCTTCCCAAGGATGCTCCATATGAAGTTTGGCTTTGATTGGCCAGGCGGTTTCAGGGGAGAAGATGTTTCATTATTATGGAAATATACATGTATATAGCCCCGGGGCAGGGGCAGACAACCCCCAAGGGGCTAAAATTGTCCATTAACAATAATCTTCTGTCCATTTGCCTATTCCCAGTAAGTTTTACCCATTAAATAGCATTTTACCATTTTTTCCCATTCAAATGCATTGGCGACCTAAGTTGACCTTGCCGTAAAATAGGTCAAGGTCATCCTAGGGTCATGATTTACATGTATGTAAACTATGATGGACCCGCGTCCCCGATGCTACATTACATAAGTTTCGTGGAAATCGGCCCACTGGTTCTGGAGAAGGTTTTTGCTATTTATAGCCATGGCGGCCATCTTGGTCATGTGACCCGGACCATTTATATAAACTTTCATTCCCCCTTCCTAAGGATGCTCCACATGAAGTTTGACTTTGATTAGCCAAGTGGTTAAAGAGGAGAAGATCTTTGAAATTGTGGACGGACGACGACGACGGTAGACGACGGACGGACGACGGAGCATGGCCATCCTATAATCTCACCTTGTGAGCCTTCGGCTCAGGTAAGCTAAAATGGGGTATGCAGGGGTTAACCTATTTTTCTAATGTTTTGTCGAAAACATAGATTGTGGGTACTCGTTAGAACAGCCCCAGAGACGATCTTTGTTTTGAGGAAAGTATTAAAAATATCAATTTTTCCTGGTGAATTTTTCAATTTTTACATGTCAAAAATGTCTTCTGAGTATTGCATGGGCAAGTTTTCGCACAGGCGTTTGAAGTTATAACCATATATCATTAAAATATGCCCTTACATTTTTCGGCATGGGCCATGAAATATACACTGACTGTAGGTGAAATCGACAAAATGAAATAAAAATTCATAGAATCTCACCGGCATGCGAATTTCAAGCGACTGTTTGCCAATTTTGTCGCGGGCTTTCGCACGACATTCGTGCGAGTGTCGCACAAAATATCTTGAAAATTTTCATGTGTCGCGAACTAGTCGCGAACTGATCGCGAAGTTTTTAAACAGGTTTAAAACATTTATGTAAATGTTTTCGTCAAACTATTTCGCAAGACTGTCGCGCGACTGTCGTAATAATGAAAATGAAAATAAGCCACATTCGCGGGGAAGTCGTGAGACACTCTCCCGAATGTCTTGCGACTGTCGTGCGACAGTCGCGCGACAGTCGCGAGGTATATTTTCAAAATTAGACCGAAGTTTGCGAATTTGTCGCATTAATGTCCATTTAATGAGAATGCAACGTAAAAGCTGTGTTTGTCTTATCGTTAATCTTTGTCGCGAAACAGTCGAGAACTACATGTATTCGCGAACTAGTCTCCAGTTGTCGCATACCAGTGAGGTAGGGGTCTTAAGCTAGTATCTCACTGGCATGCGAATTTCTCGCGACTGTTTTGCGAATTTCGTCGCGGACATTCGCACGACATTCGTGCGAGTTTCGCACGAGTGTCGTGAGAATTTTCAAGTGTCGCAATCTAGTCTCGAACTGGTCGCGAACTGGTCGCGAAGGTTTTGAACATGTTTAAGTTTTCATTTTTCATTTTAGTCAGCAACGTATGTAACCTTCGTATAGGCATTGTGCATTACAATAGCACAAACGTTAAACGTATTTTGTATGCTTTAAACAGCTTCACTGAAGATTTCAATATCCATCCCCTCCGGAAGAAAGGTACCTATTACAAATGGCACCTACGAAGAAACTACGTATACCTGAAAAAATCAGCCATGTGGCATCCCATCTTAATTTAGGATAGTATAGATCATTATTCGGCTACTGTGAAGGTCAGACATCATCAAAATTTGTACAGGTTAGATGGAATTGCTCGAAACTTGTCATTTCATGATGTCGCATGACAGAACAGGTAAGGCACAAAGCTTCGAATAAAATTTTGGCGCATCTATCACGCTGTTTCTACGATGTGTTGCAAGGTCATTTATATATCAGTTTAAAGCTTATGAGATGCACTTTATACTGCGAATACACATATTATAACAACTATCTACAGAGAAATGAGTAACAATGATCTTACCTGGCAGATTCATTTATCCATGGTTTGTTTACACAATTTATTCATCCCACCTATCCGGAAGTACGCTTTAAACCAACCCCTCCGTTCCGTCGCTCAGTTATTGATTGGACTGCGTGATTATGTTTATCTATTCCTTGAGACTCGACACACAATATCCAGATGTCACATTGCAACGCATTTTGACCTTAAGGATGTTGTATGGGACATCTTTGTCTTCGCTTTGGGAAATACACCCGGATTTCATCTAATTAGAGCCAAAGTGTGTAGCATTTTTAAATTGAAATTTGCACTCAACATACCGTATTATGTTTATCTATTCCTTGAGACTCGACACACAATATCCAGATGTCACATTGCAACGCATTTTGACCTTAAAGCATGTCCAAGCACATGTTTGAATTTATTTGTGGTCACAAAATGTTTGAAACACACCCTAGGATACCATGACACAGACATTACCATATATATGCATCAACAAACACAGAAGACAAACATGGCAAAGGAAGTTTTTGTTTGACTTCATGCTTAACGTCCCAATCAAAAGCAAATGTCATGTCGGGACATTGCCTCCATTTTATGGGACTTTTACCCAAAGTGAGGATGTCATGACACCCAACAAGTGCTTCAAATATAACCATCCAACTAAGCCACAAAGGCTTATATGTATGGATGGTTTGATTTGAACCACTTTTCCTGGGCTGGCTCAAACCAGAGCGGTATACCAGTAATCAGCTGGTCAGTCAGAAGCGTGTAAGCTTTGCCTGGAAGCACAAACAGCCCATCTATTTCTTTAGGCCCCATGCACTATTTGGTTGTCATTTTGATTGAATAATACATCAGCCATGTGAGGAGACTGTAGCAGCATATGATGGCTTTGCGCCAATGCAACGCGCTACAAATGTGATATTTGGTGAATGATAAAAACCTGAAGTACAAAAATGCATGTTCATTGAGTGTGTTAAATGTTTAATATTGAAGAGTATATATACAATATTATCGAGTTGATTTTGGGTGAAATGATCTTCAAATATTGTTAAAATACAATGTACAGTCGAGTTTCCGGTTACGCAAAGTTCCCGACTCCGGAAATCCTTATTTAAAACATGGTTAAACATGTATTACCAGTACCTTCAAAACAAATAATCAGTTTTTGTTCTCTTGGCAATTTTCTAAACATTGCATTATCCAATAAATATCTGTGAATGAGTTCACTCACACCAATCTTTTATCTTTAGTAGCTTTTTGCATGTCAAATTTTATGTCACACTGTTACATACCGAGAGCAAAGAAGCATCGATTATGCATGGAAACAATTATGAACATTACGTACATGAATGATCTCATAAAATTATATAGAAAATTGTAAACACTGTTACATTATATTTAATGGCAAACACAGGCTGGACCAGAACCCAATACTTCAAACTTACGTAGGATGACACATTGCCGGGACTAAAAAATCAGCAAGAATGTACAATTTCTTTTGAAATAGTCGCTTCTATGAGGTAATGGCTTCAAGAAACGAAAAATTTGGTCATAAAAATCTTTCCTGCAAAGTAAAGGATATGACTTTGTCTACATCTTGTCGGGTATAGTTTAGCAGTAATTAAAATTCTATTCTTCTGATGGCAATGATTTATCATTGACAAGAACATTTTGCGAAACCAAGTACTTGACTGTAATGGAAATTTGATTTTATGACAATTACTAAATTTATTCACCCAAGAAACACAAAAGAAAAAACGGCTCTCCTAGCAAAACGTGGGGAGCCTAGTTTGCTAACAGAGAACCGGACTAACAACTGAGAGGTCATGATTCGGTCCGATACCCGCCTCCGCCATGTAGTGTCCCTGAGCAAGACTCTTCAAGCTCCGGGCGGCCCCCGTGGCCGATTGGTTAAGGTCGCTGACTTCAGTGCTCTTGATCATTCCATCATCTCACCTCTGTGGGTTCGCACCTCGCACGGGGCATGAGTCACATGTGGGACAAGCATAGTTCTGCTTGCGGGTGTGTCAGGTGGTTTTCCCCGGGTACTCCGGTTTTCGCCACACCTACCGATTGATTTGTCCCGAAATGAGTAAAAAAGCTTGAAAGGGATGCAAAATTGAATTAAAAAAAATAAAAAAAATCAAGCTCCACAAAGTACCGGTTACGTACCCAGAAAGGGATGGCTTTGTCTCGCAATGACTAAATAATAGTTGTGAAATACATTACGGCCAAAACACAAAAGAAAGTGAGAAAAAAAAAATAATGACTTGACACAACCATCCTATGAGTCAGTATTTACATTGTGTATATGCATTAGACCCAAGGTTGCAAATAACATGTCTAGGCAAAACAGTTAAATTTTGCTTCAGTGGCTTGTTTGGTAATGTTTTTACGTCCCACTTAATAAAGTAGCTAAGGTCATGCGGATAAACTAGCTCATTTTAAATTTTAACCGGAAAGGCTGAAGAACCCTTGGATCAATACCACTCTGGAAACAGTTCAATAGGCCCAGAGCTATGTATACATGTACATGTATGTCGATATTGTACCAGGTTGACCAATCTTTTGCTTGACCGACTTTGTCCAAGGACTATCCTATAAGGGGGTACAAGATAGACAAGTTTCAGTGGTCAATTTTTTTTCATATATATATATATATATATATATATATATATATATATATATATATATATATATATATATATATATATATATATATATATATATATATATATATATATATATATATATGTCTTTGCTGTTGGTATGGGTAACCTTAAGTGTTGTAATAATAATAATAATAATAATAATAAATAAATAAATAAATTTTATATTTTAGGAGGACAACAAATTTAGCACAATTGACAATCTTCCATATGGTCCTCCAGTGAATACAGACAGTGATCAGTATCAGACCTTTTTTATTTTTTTTTTCAGTCATTTTCATATATTTTCGAGATGTAAGTAATGCTATATTTTGAAAGAAAAGAATCCAGTGCTTGCCTTATAATGCTGAGCGCCAAGCAAAGTAGCCACTGATACCATTTAAACGGTCTTATTTATGATGCGGCTCTGGATCTAACCTACGACACTCTAACCATTACACAATGAGCAAGCACGATTTGGGAAAAATATCCATAGGCTGTCAGCAGTTAATTTGATTGTTTGTATGGAGGCTTAACAAGTTAACATTCCAGTCAACATTTTTTTAGTCATGTCGGGGCGGAGCCAACGCTTGTGGGGCTGTCAGCAGTTTAGCAGTGTAGCATTGAAGTGAAGTCCCAAATCACATGCTTTGTAATATATATCAGCAGTAAGACGAATAGCAACTATTTAAGAAAAATCTGAAACTTAGACCACTGAATCATATTCTTGTTGTAGTGTCAGCGTTTTATGCCCTACTTACATCGCAAGTCATACTGAAACAGGGGCCCCTACCCATTGGGGCCTCAGAAGGAAATAGATGGGCTGATTATGCCTCCAGTGAAAGCCTGTACGATGCTGACTGGCTATCTGATTACCGGGTTTACCGCTCGGGTCTGAGCCTGCCCAGGAAAAGAGGTTCCGAGTCTAACCATCCGCACATTATAATATGAGCCGCATCGTGAGAAAACCGGAATTTTGCATATGCGAAAACAAAGGCGCAGATCAGATTCGCAGTAACTGCGAAGCTGATCAGCGCCTTTGGTTTCACCACTCGGATAGTAAAATTTCTCTTATTCCTAAATCCGAAATTTCAAGCTTTTGACCATTTTCTGAGACTGCACAGACCCGTTTATGTCGGACCTGGTAGGAAACCGCGAAGACCGGTTTTCTCGCATCAAGGCTCATATATTATAACCCCTTTTGGCTTTGTCTGGTTATATTTGAAGCACATGTTGGATGTCAAAGACTCATGACATCTTCATTTTGGGCAAGAGTCCCATAAAATGGAGGCAATGTCCCAACATGACCTTAGCTGTTGACTGGGACGTCTTCATTTTGGGCAAGAGTCCCATAAAGTGGAGGCAATGTCCCGGCATGACCTTAGCTGTTGACTGGGATGTAAAGCATCAATTCGAAAGAATTCAAACTGAGACAGGGCATATTTGAAATTTCATCTGGAATGAATATGCCGGAGAAGCCCTAGAGCGATTTCCCAACCACTTATTACATAGCAGATAGCTTTACCACACCACGGATGCTCTAGACTTCAGTTGTATCCGAAGGATGCAACCAACATGGACTGACCTCCACCCCCGATCCCCATCCATTCACACCCTTGTAACTATAAAAAATGTGTTTAAACTGCACATACGCAACAAACGTGAACTGCATGAAAGGGACATTTGGCATACTGGACTTTGTCATGTATATTTCAATAGACAAAAATGGAACACAATGCATTTTCATTTATTCAATAAATGAAAACTAATAGGGTGACAGGACTTTTGAGGAAGAGTATATTGCACCCCGTGTTCAGGACTTTCTCAAAACTGTTGTGTAATATTAAAACGTACACAAGGAAAATTATATACTACATTTTCCGCGTGCATTGCTCTACATGAACCATAACTAATTTTCTCTAAACAAATGTGTTTTTGGATAGTTAAATATCTTGTTTAATGCAGTCGGAATGTGATGTGCAGAAAAAATCTGCCATTCGCGTGCAAAAGGATTACATAAGCTATTCATGGTGGTAAGTTTATCGAAAATGCTTGTTTTGGTCACTTTTCATATCCTTTGTAACGCCATACTGGTGCTTTGCATGATTAAAATTGTGATGTTTGGCAATAAAGAATAACTATTCATAATAGAGTCGGACAAACTTTTGGCAAAATACATTCTTGTTTTCTCTCCAATCAGATGGTCAAAACTGGCCGAACATGTTCGAAACAGCCAAAATATGCCAGTGTTTAGAACAATGACCTTAAAGCATGTCCAAGCACATGTTTGAATTTATTTGTGGTCACAAAATGTTTGAAACACACCCTAGGATACCATGACACAGACATTACCATATATATGCATCAACAAACACAGAAGGCAAACATGGCAAAGGAAGTTTTTGTTTGACTTCATGCTTAACGTCCCCGAATCAAAAGCAAAGGTCATGTCGGGACATTGCCTCCATTTTATGGGACTTTTACCCAAAGTGAGGATGTCATGACATCCAACAAGTGCTTCAAATATAACCATCCAACTAAGCCACAAAGGCTTATATGTATGGATGGTTTGATTTAAACCACTTTCCCTGGGCTGGCTCAAACCAGAGCGGTATACCAGTAATCAGCTGGTCAGTCAGAAGCGTGTAAGCTTTGCCTGGAAGCACAAACAGCCCATCTATTTCTTTAGGCCCCATGCACTATTTGGTTGTCATTTTGATTGAATAATACATCAGCCATGTGAGGAGACTGTAGCAGCATATGATGGCTTTGCGCCAATGCAACGCGCTACAAATGTGATATTTGGTGAATGATAAAAACCTGAAGTACAAAAATGCATGTTCATTGAGTGTGTTAAATGTTTAATATTGAAGAGTATATATACAATATTATCGAGTTGATTTTGGGTGAGATGATCTTCAAATATTGTTAAAATACAATGTACAGTCGAGTTTCCGGTTACGCAAAGTTCCCGACTCCGGAAATCCTTATTAAAACATGGTTAAACATGTATTACCAGTACCTTCAAAACAAATAATCAGTTTTTGTTCTCTTGGCAATTTTCTAAACATTGCATTATCCAATAAATATCTGTGAATGTGTTCACTCACACCAATCTTTTATCTTTAGTAGCTTTTTGCATGTCAAATTTTATGACATCTGATGTCACACTGTTACATACCGAGAGCAAAGAAACATCGATTATGCATGGAAACAACCATGTACATTACGTACATGAAGGATCTAATAAAATTATATAGAAAATTGTAAACACTGTTACATTATATTTAATGGCAAACACAGGCTGGACCAGAACCCAATACTTCAAACTTACGTAGGATGACACACTGCCGGGGCTAAAAATCAGCAAGAATGTACAATTTCTTTTGAGATAGTCGCTTCTGTGAGGTAATGGCTTCAAGAAACGAAAAATTTGGTCATAAAAATCTTTCCTGCAAAGTAAAGGATATGACTTTGTCTACATCTTGTCGGGTATAGTTTAGCAGTAATTAAAATTCTATTCTTCTGATGGCAATGATTTATCATTGACAAGAACATTTTGCGAAACCAAGTACTTGACTGTAATGGAAATTTGATTTTATGACAATTACTAAATTTATTCACCCAAGAAACACAAAAGAAAAAACGGCTCTCCTAGCAAAACGTGGGGAGCCTGGTTTGCTAACAGACAACCGGACTAACAACTGAGAGGTCATGATTCGGTGCGATACCCGCCTCCGCCATGTAGTGTCCCTGAGCAAGACACTTCAAGCTCCGGGCGGCCCCCGTGGCCGAATGGTTAAGGTCGCTGACTTCAGTGCTCTTGATCATTCGATCATCTCACCTCTGTGGGTTCGCACCTCGCACGGGGCATGAGTCACATGTGGGACAAGCATAGTTCTGCTTGCGGGTGTGTCCGGTGGTTTTTCCCCGGGTACTCCGGTTTTCGCCACACCTACCGATTGATTTGTCTCGATATGAGTAAAGAAGCTTGAAAGGGATGCAAAATTGAAAAAAAAAAAACAAAAAAAACAAAAAAAAAAAACAAAAAAACTTCAAGCTCCACAAAGTACCGGTTACGTACCCAGAAAGGGATGGCTTTGTCTCGCAATGACTAAATAATAGTTGTGAAATACATTACGGCCAAAACACAAAAGAAAGTGAGAGAAAAAAATAATGACTTGACACAACCATCCTATGAGTCAGTATTTACATTGTGTATATGCATTAGACCCAAGGTTGCAAATAACATGTCTAGGCAAAACAGTTAAATTTTGCTTCAATGGCTTGTTTGGTAATGTTTTTACGTCCCACTTAATACTGTAGCTAAGGTCATGCGGATAAACTAGCTCATTTTAAATTTTAACCGGAAAGGCTGAAGAACCCTTGGATCAATACCACTCTGGAAACAGTTCAATAGGCCCAAAGCTATGTATACATGTACATGCATGTCGATATTGTACCAGGTTGACCAATGTTTTGCTTGACCGACTTTGTCCAAGGACTATCCTATAAGGGGGTACAAGATGGACAAGTTTCAGTGGTCATTTTTTTTCGTATATATATATTTGCTTTGCTGTTGGTATGGGTAACCTTAAGTGTTGTAATAAAAATAATAATAATAATAATAAATAAATAAATAAATAAATTTTATATTTTAGGAGGACAACAAATTTAGCACAATTGACAATCTTCCATATGGTCCTCCAGTGAATACAGACAGTGATCAGTATCAGACCTTTTTTATTTTTTTTTTCAGTCATTTTCATATATTTTCGAGATGTAAGTAATGCTATATTTTGAAAGAAGAGAATCCAGTGCTTGCCTTATAATGCCGAGCGCCAAGCAAAGTAGCCACTGATACCATTTAAACGGTCTTATTTATGATGCGGCTCTGGATCTAACCTACGACACTCTAACCATTACACAATGAGCAAGCACGATTTGGGAAAAATATCCGTAGGCTGTCAGCAGTTAATTTGGTTGTTTGTATGGAGGCTTAACATTCCAGTCAACAATTTTTAGTCATGTCGGGGCGGAGCCAACGCTTGTGGGGCTGTCAGCAGTTTAGCAGTGTAGCATTGAAGTGAAGTCCCAAATCACGTACTTTCTAATATATATCAGCAGTAAGACGAATAGCAACTATTTAAGAAAAATCTGAAACTTAGACCACTAAATCATATTTTTGTTGTAGTGTTGAAGCGTTTTATGCCCTACTTACATCGCAAGTCATACTGAAACAGGTGCCCCTACCCATTGGGGCCCCAGACGGAAATAGATGGGCTGATTATGCCTCCAGTGAAAGCCTGTACGATGCTGACTGGCTATCTGATTACTGGTAAAACCGCTCGGGTCTGAGCCTGCCCAGGAAAAGAGTTTCCGAGTCTAACCATCCGCACATTATAATATGAGCCGCATCGTGAGAAAACCGGAATTTTGCATATGCGAAAACAAAGGCGCAGATCAGATTCGCAGTAACTGCGAAGCTGATCAGCGCCTTTGGTTTCACCACTCGGATAGTAAAATTTCTCTTCTTCCTAAATCCGAAATTTCAAGCTTTTGGCCATTTTCTGAGACTGCACAGACCCGTTTATGTCGGACCTGGTAGGAAACCGCGAAGACCAGTTTTCTCGCATCAAGGCTCATATATTATAACCCCTTTTGGCTTTGTCTGGTTATATTTGAAGCACATGTTGGATGTCAAAGACTCATGACATCTTCATTTTGGGCAAGAGTCACATAAAATGGAGGCAATGTCCCAACATGACCTTAGCTGTTGACTGGGACGTCTTCATTTTGGGCAAGAGCCCCATAAAGTGGAGGCAACGTCCCGGCATGACCTTAGCTGTTGACTGGGATGTAAAGCATCAATTCGAACGAATTCAAACTTAGACAGGGCATATTTGAAATTTCATCTAGAATGAATATGCCGGAGAAGCCCTAGAGCGATTTCCCAACCACTTATTACATAGCAGATAGCTTTACCACACCACGGATGCTCTAGACTTCAGTTGTATCCGAAGGATGCAACTAACATGGACTGACCTCCACCCCCGATCCCCACCCATTTGCACCCTTGTAACTATAAAAAATGTGTTTAAACTGCACATACGCAACAAACGTGAACTGCATGAAAGGGACATTTGGCATACTGGACTTTGTCAAGTATATTTCAATAAACAAACATGGAACACAATGCATTTTCATTTATTCAATAAATGAAAACTAATAGGGTGACAGGACTTTTGAGGAAGAGTATATTGCACCCCGTGTTCAGGACTTTCTCAAAACTGTTGTGTAATATTAAAACGTACACAAGGAAAATTATATACTACATTTTCCGCGTACATTGCTCTACATGAACCATAACTTATTTTCTCAAAACAAATGTGTTTTTGGATAGTTAAATATCTTGTTTAATGCAGTCGGAATGTGATGTGCAGAAAAAATCTGCCATTCGCGTGCAAAAGGATTACCTAAGCTATTCATGGTGGTAAGTTTATCGAAAATGCTTGTTTTGGTCACTTTTCATATCCTTTGTAACGCCATACTGGTGCTTTGCATGATAAAAATTGTGATGTTTGGCAATAAAGAATAACTATTCATAATAGAGTCGGACAAACTTTTGGCAAAATGCATTCTTGTTTTCGCTCCAATCAGATGGTCAAAACTGGCCGAACATGTTCGAAGCAGCCAAAATATGCCAGTGTTTAGAACAATGACCTTAATATATTTGGCCCCATTTGGATACTAGTCTTTGTATCGACTACCCTGTTGAAAGGTGCAAAATAATAGTAATTCTCTTTGGTTCCATGTTGTCAAATCTAACAGGTCACCGAAGAGGCTTAAACGCTAGAAAGAAACCCTAAAAGCAGCACTGCCTGAATTCAATACACCAATCGAGTCTTGAGAACACGCTGAGCAGAATCGATCAAAGTTGCACTACCTACAGGGAGCAGCTCATTAAAATATATAATCTGTAAAAACCAGATAAATGGACCGTAGTAGATGTTTTCATTAGCTTAGGTTGAGGTTGTTATCCCGTGAAACTGGGTTTAGCCCTCTCCTCCACCCAGTAATTTTTATATTATTGAACCGTTTCAAGACGGCACTTCTGTGGTGGTTCTATTTGTTTTATGTTTTGGTGTCATTGTTTGTGCTGTTGGTGACATTTATGTACGTATTCATATATTTAGTTAAGCCTTTCGGGTAGCTGAGTGGCCCACTAAAGGAAAAAAGCCAGACCGCCTTGATTGTTTAGTTACACAAATATAATCTGAGAATAACGTAAACGACTAAGATCAAATTGCGAAAAAGTGAAAAAGTGATAAAAATTAAGCTGAGGATTATATGCAAACCACATGCATATCTTCAAAGCATGGTCAAGACATCTGTAAAGTTTCAAAAGAATCGGAATAAAACTGAAGGAGAAGTTGCGTACACAAGGTACCCACTGTCCATTCACTTTCATTGAGTGCCCGAAAAACGACTAAGTTCAAATTGCAAAAAATGCGTGAAAATTAATCTGAGCATCATATCCAAACCACATGCACAAAGCATAGTAAAGACATCTGTAGAGTTTCAAAAGAATCGGAATGAAACTGTAGGAGGAGCTGCGCACACAAGGTACCCATTCACTTTCTTTGTCAAAATGCACGAAAACCAGAGGACCAATGGTCCTGTTAACGCTCACCTGAGATCTGCTGCATATACGTGTACCAATAAACATGTTTTAATATAATGGTATTTAACCCCAGTGTAAGGGCAGATGAAGCCCTAGAGCGATTTTCTTTTTTCAGAATAATCAATATTCTGTCCATTTGCCAATTTCCTGCTGGCTTTTCCCTTCAAAAGACATTTTAACAGTTTTTCCCATTCAAATTCATGGGCAACCCATGTTGACCTTGCCATAAACTGGGTCATGGTTGTCACAGGTCATGATTTAGATATACATTGTAGTACTTTAGCCATCGATGCTTCACTCCAAAGTTCATGGAAATTTGTCAAATGGTTCAGAGAAAAAGATTTATATGGGCATTGCGGCCATCTTGGTAATGAAACCTAGATTATTAATAAACACATTGGTTCCCCCATCCTATAGATGCTTCAGATAAAATTTGGCTTAAATTGGCTAAGTGGTTTCAGAGGAGAAGAATTTATATGTATAATGCCCCAGGGTGGGGGAAGATGAGCCCCAGTACCAGGATCCATTTTGTTTTTTCAGAATCATTAATATTCAGTCCTACTGCCCATTTCCTGTAAGACTTTCACTTTATATGCCATTTTAAAGTTCTCCCAGTTCAAATGCATTGGTGACCTATGTTGACCTTGCCGTAAAAAAGGTCAAGGTCATCACAGGGTCATAATTTATATACACATTGTAGTGCTTGAGCCATAGGTGTTTTTCTTTTGCTCCGGAGTTAGTAGGTTATTCGGCGCCCAGGGATCTCCATCGTCGGGCAGCTTACTCAGTCTGTGAGTCCTGGTTTTTGATTCATCAGGATGTTCATCATGATTTATTTGTTTGTTCTTGATGATTCATTGACTAGTTAGAGATTCACCACGAGGACCGAATAACTAACTAAATGTTATGAACCACTGCAGAAGCTGAGGGTGAGGTTATGGCCATGTAAAACCGGTTTAAGCCCGCCAGTAACTTTGTGTTACTGATCGTTCCAAGTCGATACTTCTGTAGTGGTTCTTTTTGTTTTATGTTTTGGTGTATAAAATTTTTTTTGTGCTGTTGGCGCCTTATGTATGTTTCCATATTTTTAGTTAAGTTAAGGTAACTGAGTGGCCACCTATTGGGAAATAGCTGCTCATTCGGCTTACGATATGTTTCATGGTATAAGTACCTGATTGTTAGTTTGTTTTTTTCCCACCTCGGTTTTTGGAGTGGGAATCTTTTTCTGATTGCGCCTTTTCCTGATCTTTGCCTACTTGTACCTTTTCATGCCAAGTATCGTTGAAATTGGTCCACCGGTTCTGGAGAAGAAGATTTTTGAAGGGTTTTTACCATATATGGGCATGGCGGCCATTTTGGTCATGTGACCTGGATTTCTTATATACATATTGGTTCCCCCTTCCTATTGATGCTTCACATAAAATTTGGCTTTGATTGGCCAAGCGGTTTCAGAGAAGATGATGTTTGAATATGATGGTAATGTACAGGTATATTGCCCCGGGGTGGAGGCAGATGAGCCCCTGGGGTCAAATCTTTTTTTCAGAATCATCAATATTCAGTCCCACTGCCCATTTCCTGCAAGATTTTCACTTTAAATGACATTTTAAAATTTTTCCCCATTCAAATGCATTGGTGACCTATGTTGACCTTGCCGTAAAGAAGGTCAAGGTCATCTCTGGGTCACGATTTATATACATATTGTAGTGCTTGAGCCATCAATGCTTCATGCCAAGTTTTGATGAAATCCGTCCATTGGTTCTGGAGAAGAAGATTTTTGAAGGGTTTTTAACATATATGGGCATGGCGGCCATCTTGGTCATGTGACTTGGTGTTCTTATTTACACATTGGTTCCCCCTTAATCTTGATGCTTTACATAAAATTTGGCTTTGATTGGCCAAGCCAATTCAGAGGAGATGATGTTTGAATATTATGGAAATGTACAGGTATATTGCCCCGGGGTGGGGGCAGATGAGCCCCTGGGGTCAAAATTTTTCAGAATCATCAATATTCAGTCCCACTGCCCATTTCCTGCAAGATTTTCACTTTAAATGACATTTTAAAATTTTTCCCCATTCAAATGCATTGGTGACCTATGTTGACCTTGCCGTAAAGAAGGTCAAGGTCATCTCAGGGTCACGATTTATATACATATTGTAGTGCTTGAGCCATCAATGCTTCATGCCAAGTTTTGATGAAATCCGTCCATTGGTTCTGGAGAAGAAGATTTTTGAAGGGTTTTTACCATATATGGGCATGGCGGCCATCTTGGTCATGTGACCTGGATTTCTTATATACATATTGGTTCCCCCTTCCTCTTGATGCTTCACATAAAATTTGGCTTTGATTGGCCAAGCCAATTCAGAGGAGATGATGTTTGAATATTATGGTAATGATGGTAATGTACAGGTATATTGCCCCGGGGTGGGGGCAGATGAGCCCCTGGGGTCAATTTTTTTTTTTTCAGAATCATCAATATTCAGTCCTACTGCCCATTTCCTGCAAGATTTTCACTTTAAATGACACTTAAAAATTTTTCCCCATTCAAATGCATTGGCAACCTATGTTGACCTTGCCGTAAAATAGGTCAAGGTCATCACAGGGTCATGATTTATATACACATTGTAGTACTTGAGCCATCAATGCTTCATGCCAAGTTTCGTTGAAATCGGTCCACTGGTTCTGGAGAAGAAGATTTTTGAAGGGTTTTTACTGTATATGGGCATGGCGGCCATCTTGGTCATGTGACCTGGATTTCTTATATACACATTGGTTCCCCCTTCCTATTGATGCTTCACATAAAATTTGGCTTTGATTGGCCAAGTGGTTTCAGAGAAGAAGAGCTTTGAAAATGGTGGACGACGGACGACGACGACGATGACGACGACGCCGACGGACGGACGCCGGGTGCCTCCCCATCCTATAACCTCACCTGAGAGCCTTCGGCTCAGGTGAGCTAAAAATGACCAAGTTCAAATTGCGAAAAATAAAAAAGTGTGAAAAATTAATCCGAGGAATATATCCGAACCACATGCGTATCTTTTAAGCATGGCAAAGACACCTTTAAAATTTCAAAAGAATCGGAATAAAACTGTAGGAGGAGTTGCTCACACAAGGTACATACTCCTATGGGAGGGGGGGGGGGGGTCGGAAGGACGGAAGGACAAACAGAAGGACGGACGGAAGGACGAAATGACGGAAAGCCAAAAACTATGTCCTTCCGCTTTTCTTCGAAAAGGCGGGGGACAAAAACAAATACTGCTCACTCAGTTTACGATATCACTGCTGGGAATCACGTGATACGCAATGTTTATGATATGTGCAAATTGTAAACAAGAAGCCGCCATTTTCCACCGGGTCTAGGTAAGTCTATCGAGTTTTGTTTCAAATTCTGAGGGATAATGATGGATGAATATGCCCAGTCCATGCAGATACATCAGATTTATTTAACCATGTGCGAGCTAATCTTTCAAAGTGTTTTGTTTGTGTAAACACTTCATTACCATCATCAAAATTGTTTGTTGCCATGTACACCAAATATTTATTTTGGGCCTTATTCATTCTTCCAGCAACAATGCGTCCTTTCTTAGAGGTAAAATAACATTTTTTTCAAAGGACATTTACCTCCATTTTACAGAAATATGCTAAGTGCCACATGAAAAAAGATAATCAACATCATTGACATTGCATCCCTATACACATGCAATGTGGATTGATACCCTCCACACTAAAACAATAGTCATCATGTTTCTATTCTTTCGTCGATAAATGTATTGATTGCTAATGCACCAGTCCTTTGTAACCATTGCCCCCCCCCCCTCACACATACCTACGGTGAAGGGTGGGGGATAGCCGGGCTGAAGTGCAGAGCAATTACTTGTCGAGTGTATCCGCAGTGCAGGGGGTATGACGAGGTGTTTTATGCATTAGGATCCTTACTCTAGGACAATTTTCTATTTCTAAGGTGAGGCCAAAGATCAAAGTTTTGACCCCCCAGTTTGCCCCCTGTGTGTGCGGCTTATAGCAGGGCACTGAAAGCAGAAATGCCACAATCACCGCCCTTCCCCGTAGGTGGATGAGCAGTGGTTACAAATGACTTGTGCACAATTGCAGCTGAAATATGATCAAAAAAAGAAAAAAAATAGCCATTCTCGGTTTTGTTCAATATTGAGAACGAATCTTTGAATGCTTTCCTGGCTTAATTATATATCAGCAGTCACACATTAGCGTATAACCCAAACGCGCTTCTGGCGTATGAATACTCTCAACATGCTTAAGATTTTGGACGTATAAAAATAATTTGTCCCTTTAACTCGCTTTAGCAGTCACACATTAGCGCCTGACTGAGACGTGTGCCGGACGTACAAAAGTCTCAAAGTGTTGAAGTACGTTTGTGTTACTTCCCAGACGCGCTAAGCATGTGCTACAGGCGCACAGCAAACGTTCAACGCGCGTCTCACAAACGCTTAGGGCACGCTACGGAAGCAATATCTCATAAATTCTGAAAACGCATGTGGCGTATACTAGCGTGCATAACACGTGCGCCAAATGCGTTCATAGAGTATTCAACGCGTCTGTCATGGAACTTATTCGAAACGTAAAAGACATTCGCACAAGACAAGCCCAGCTTCTGGAAAAAATTTAAGCATGATTAAACACATACGTGCCTAGAGCGCGCACCGACCTTTAGCGACGTATATCAACCTACACCCAGCGTACACCAAAAACGCACATGTAGCGTGTTTCTAATGTGTCTCCGACGTGCTCCTGACGTAGGTTGAATCATTCAAAGTTTACATTTTTGTCAACACGCCCGGCGCGCGTTGGCTTATTCTGCTATTTTAAACAGCAGTGACACACTAGCGTATAATCCAAACACGCGCCGGGCGTGTCGACAAAAATGTAAAATTCAAAAAAACGCCAGGAGCACGTTAGAGACACGTTAGAAACGCGTTAAACGCGCGTTTTTTTAAGCTTGGTGTACGCTTGTTGCATACGTCGCTGTAAGTCGCTGCGCGCTCTTGGCGCGTTTGCCCCCCCCCCCCCCCAACAAAAAAATCAAACATGCTTAAAAACTTTCTAGAAGTTCGGTGTGTCCCGGGTGTGTGTCTTATACGTTTCGAATAAAAAGGTACAAGTAGGCAAAGATCAGGAAAAGGCGCAATCAGAAAAAGATTCCCACTCCAAAAACCGAGGTGTGAAAAAACCAAACTAACAGTCAGGTAAGCCGAATGAGCAGCTATTTTCCCAATAGGTGGCCACTCAGTTACCTTAACTTATCTAAAAATATGAAAACATACATAAGGCGCCAAGTTCCATGTGCGTAACATGCAAATTAAGCATGACCTGAAACAGACAAGCTACTTTCAAACTAGATGCACTGCGACAGATAAAATGCAGGTTTGTCGGACACGCACATTTAACATATCGCAAATTTTACACCCATGTACACCTCATTAATTATGAGAAATGTGACATTTATTTTGCATATGCCAGTTTCGATAAGTTTTTGGGTATCATGTATGCTCCAATTTAATACGTTTTTATCATTGTCGTGTGAAGAATTTGTACGTATTCATCACATCTGTGAAGAACTTTTTTTAATATATAGAAACGGTACCAAAATTCACGTGTGAATTTTTGACATGTAAAGAGTTGGTGCGTATTCTGCAAATTTTCTGTCAAGAACTGTTGAATTAAACTGTGCGTATGTTCATTTTCTGGGGCACATGGCGCTCTTGACGGTAGAAAAGTCTATGCTTTTACATGTCAAAAGTGAGTACAAAAAGGTAAGGAGAAGTTTTTGATATGTGTAAAAAGGTAACTGATACTTTTTGCATACTTTTGCATTAATTTAGAAGCGTGTGAACTTGTCTTTGAGAGACTCTAAAAACTGGTTTAAGGCCCCCAGTATTTTTTTGTATTACTGATTGTTACAAGGCGATACGTCTGTTGTGGTTCTATTTGTTTTATGTTTTGGAGTCGAATTTTCGTGCTGTTTGAACCTTACGTACGTTTTCATAGTTTTGGTAAAGTTCGGGTTACTGTTTGGCACTTATTGGGAAATAGCTGCTCATTCGGCTTAAAGGGAAACATAATTATTAAATTCTCGCATATAATTTTCATGAAACTTCACATGCTTCAAGATTATTGTATCCTTGGACTAAAATCGAAATAAAAGTGGGATGTTACCGGCCTCGGTTCCATGGTATCAGAACTTTTTGAATGTTTCTCGTGCATTTCATAAAAAACGCGTTCGTAGCGGACATGTGTTTTAATATATGTGTTATTTTTGCATAAACAACTTAAACATACGATCAGTGATATTTTCTTACATTTTGATACTATTTGCTTTTAAACTGAGGAGATTACAAGCAAAATTAACTTTCCCGCCATGTTTTCAAACCTGGAAAAAATATGTATTTTTGCGATATCTCCTTAACTACGCATATGATTTAATTTAAATTAAACCAATAGATATAAAACGATGTAACCATTCAAAAGTTGAAATAAAAAGTGGGGGTCATCGAATTGCGTTGGAAGATTTAGAGAAAACCCGTTCTTTTTCGTTTTAATGCCAAACGTTGCACTGACGTGGCGTATATTAATGCGACGTCATCAACAGCGAAATAACCGTTTTTCACATGTAATTAACCTTATACAAGAATGAGGGTATATCAATTGTCGCATAACTAATTTAAAATAAAAAATGAACAATATGTTTACCCGCTTTAGGACTTAATTATGCAGAAACAAACAAAATAAGATTCTACAGCTTGAAACGTCATTTGAAAATCAAAATAAAACGACGCTAAAAGCTACGCGTAACATAGTAAATCAATAGTACAAAAAAGTGTAACAAAAATTAACAGAAAATTATTAATAAGGTTTCATTATTAATAATTATGCATATTTAAGTAGAACTTTATGACGGCATTAAGCCTAATGAATATCCAAGCTTTTAACAGAAATTAATGTATATTCAAACCAACACAACTTTCTAAATTATATATCCATCTGATTTTAATAAAACTTGTACCAAGTTGTTAAGAGAGGCAACCACTTTCATTTAAGATGCATTGTGTTTTAACCTTGCCTTTCCCTTTAAGAGTCCATGTTAGAACAAAATGTGAATAAAAGATGCAAATAGTGTGTGTCTGGTGTCGTTGAAGTGTACTCAAAAGATTCTAAACATCTAAAGCAAATACCAAAGTGAGGGTGAAAAAAGGTGCAATTTTAAAGTGACTTAACATATGACCCCCACCTGGTTGAGGGCTAATTTTTGAAGCACAGTTTTTGCCCCTTGTTCAATAGTGTGATCGAATAGCATATCTATGAAATGGAATCCATAAAATTTTGTTAATTCTTATGAGCTTTATGGAAAATTGGTTAATGGCATCATTACGTTTCTAATTTGGTCGGGTATAGTAAATAAAGAAATGTAGAAAGAAAAAGGTATTCAACATGAAACATTTAAAATACCATTGATGGATATGAGTGGTAAAGCGTCAAACAGTTTGTATGATCTAGTACTTTCTGAACTAGCGAAAAACATGGCTTTGTCCGTTACTGTATTGGACCTAATCAATTTTAGAGAGCCAAAATTAATCTACTTAAATATTAAACTGACAGAAAATAAGAACACAATTTATTTGTGTGGAAGGAATCAATTTGGCTTGCTGTGTACATGGTATCTAGCAAAGTAATCTGCTCGTAAAATTGCAGAATTTGGTTTTATCCGTTATGACACAACTTCCCACGTTTTTTGTAATACCACAGCAGTATGTAATGAATTTCAATGTCATGATTAACATTTAATATTTAAGATATTAAAGGAAATAAAGCTTATGTGTGTAGGGTAACAGCGTATTTTAAGTGAATTTTTGAAGTGTTTGAAACACTGGCCAGGTGAAATGCCACAAACTATGGCTCAAATTCTTCCAAATAGGGTTGTCCATGGAATGCACTAGGTGGCGTAAAAATCAACAAGCGTATCTTGAAGTTATTTGGAAAGAAAACAAAACTGATGACGTCATTTGTTTACATTTTGGTGTATATGGAAACACTTGCGGTCACATGATTCTCAGCAGTGGATATGTTTGTTAACTTTGCATCATGATAGCGGGACTGTCAATTTGTTTTTACCCAAAGATGTTTTTCTTTCACTGAATAACTGCTGCATCATCTTGTAAAGATTGTATGAAATATGAGGTAGCTAAGGCAGAGGGCTCATAGCGTCGATGTAAATAATAGCTACCGAATACGTAACCTAAAAGCAATGAGAAACTGGATATCCCAAACTGCGACTGAATACGTGGATCTTCCCGTGTATTTATGGAATTAAATTTCAGATAGGTAACCTGGGGCTTATATGAAACAGACAAACACAAATTAACTTTGGCACTTAGATGACTGAACGAGTTTGCATACATGTATATCTATCAGGTCACATGACAAGATCTTCACAAACCAGGCTTGGGCAGCATTAGTTAGCAAAGTAATGCATTGTCATTAGCATTAAAACTCATTTGGAGCATTGGTATTAGCATTGGCATTAGCTAGTTTATAAAAACAATGGAGTGGCATTAGCATTATTGGATAAAATAATGCATTGGCATTGGCATTAGTTTTAAGGTTATTTTGCGATAGGAAATTGAATCAGTATTCATTGAACATTTAACATTGAACTATCATACATACATTGCAGATTCTGGTACTTCAAAGTCATTTAACACATTCATGATAAAGATGATCAACTCGGTATAAGATCAAGAACTGATGTACTAAATGAATCCTTCACTGTTCAACTTCAAATTTAGTTTCCATACTGAAACATTATATAAATCTTATGGCTGTACAGTTGTAATCTTAAATTATATTATTGTGAAATGGTGCTGTTCAACAGCATGCCTCAATGGATGTATTCACATGACAAAAATTCTTCATAAAAGGACACAGGTAACTGCAGATCATTAAGCGACATTGTTTGTAACACACACACACACACACACACACACACACACACACACACACACACACAATACTGCTAGGTAATAGCCAAAGGCAAACAAACAACTTCTCAAGAAACAATATGTATTTAAGTGGCAATTTATCACACCTTTGAAAATAGTTTATAAACAGGATCCTAATTAATGAATCAAGATAAAGTATGTTAATCATGGAAAACAAGTTTTGTCGCTAGCTAATGCATTAGCAAAATTTGCAAAAGTAATGCATTAGAATTAGCATTGTTCTAATGCCAAAATTAATATAAGCATTGGCATTAGCATTAGTTGAGAAATAGCTAATGCCTTGCTAATGCATTGCCCAAGCCTGTCACAAACTGTAGAACGATAACAGAGAAATTTAGTCACCAGTGTCGGATAGATAGGCAGGTAGCGTTTAATTGCGAAAAAGGGATTTTGTTTATTTGGTTTATTCTCTGTCAACATATAAAATCCCTACATGACCATAGCTGTTCACTGGGACGTTCTGCAATAAATCAACTAAATAAAAATTCGTTTTCGCAATTTAACGCAAGTCTGCGAAAATTCGTTTTCGCAATTTAAAACGCAAGTCTGCGTCGAAAGACTTTCGCTTTTGTGTGAAGAAGCCATAAGGCGAGAAGTGCTTCATTTTTTTCGCCCTTTCATAATTGAGCCGCATCGTGAGAAAACGGGATTTTGCCTATGCGAAAACAAAGGCGCAGATCAGCTTCGCGGTAACCGCGAAGCTGATCAGCGCTTTTGTTTTCGCTACACGGATAGTACTATTTCTCTTCTTCTTAAATCCGAAATTTCAAGCTTCTAGCCTGCTTCTGAGACTGTACAGGCCGGTTTGTGTCGGACCTGGTCGGAAACCCCGAAGACCGGTTTTCTCGCGTCGCGGCTCCATTAATCCTGATATCAAGGGAGCGTCTACAGGACTAAAGCTCTCAACATTTTAACGATTTCTTGGCCTGAAAAAAGACCAAGTGGAAACACAAACGAGCCTTTGCATGAGAAAACCAACAAACTGGGGTTCCGACCTGGTCCGACACAAACAGGCCTTTACAGTCACAGAAGCAGGCTAGAAGCTTGAAATTTCGGATTTATAAAGAAAAGGGATTATATATCCGTGTACAGCAAAAACAAAGGCGCTGATCAGCTGTAAAGTTACTGCACAGCTGATCTGCGTCTTTGTTTTTGCCTATGCATTTTGTTGCCGTTCTTATGCTTTGGCGGCTCAAATCGTTTCATTTTCAAATATAAATCAGAAGATATTCCAGAAGCTTGAGATGTTCCAAATTCTGTATTAAACCAAGTGAGTCCCTGGAAAACATGCACATTTGCATTTCATAAAGAAAATGGGACACCCTATCACGTGACAAGACTTTGAACTCAGAAATTCCCGTTTGCTTTTATCATCATATTGTCCAGTTTTGATCCTGGTTCATAAAATATACACATGGAAATAAGTTAGGGAACACCTGTAATAATGTGCCTACCAACTTTGGACTGTATTTATCCTTCTTTGTAAAAATAATGAAGAATGTTTTGACAATTTGTCAGAAACTGTAGTCTCCAAAGTTGCTTCTATGTGAAAATGGTTATGATGAAACATAAACTGCGGCGTAGAGCGGCCATCTTTGATTCAGAAAATGTTGGCTAAATTTAAGAAACGCAATGCTAGACTTTGCGATAACTTCATTATTTGAACACGCATTGTCGTAATTTTTCGTAAGCATAAAGCTAAGATATGGCTTGTGGAACTTTGATCATGAGTTTGTTATTTTCTGACCGATTGTCGGCGGTAGGCCCATACTTTTCCGGGGCTAGGTTTCATGTCCACGTTTTGTTCTTTGGGTATACATTTTGCAGGTTGTAAATGTTGGGCCAGATGTTCGATATGACCCTTTAGGAATCTAAACATGTACATTCTGGTTATAGTGTCCTAGCGGAATTATTCTTTTACGGCTTTATTTGCAAAATATCCAAGAATTTTGCTTTCCATAGAAATCAATGCAAACTGTAGATTTTGTAAGCTTAGTTGGTTTTGAGATGAAGCATGAAGTTTTAGGTCCGAAGTCGTTTATTCATTCAGAACGATCAGAATCAACATTTTATTCCTGTTTTGCTTTCAAAAATTGAGATTTGCGGAGCGCAGAAGCAATAAGGCAAACTCGTATTCAGTAAAAGTTGAGTTTTTTGCATATGGCATATTGTATCCTCCGTAGCACAAAGACAAAATGTTGTGAATTTCCATAAATTGGTCTGTGGCTAGGCCAAGGTATGAAATATATGTGATAAAAATTTCAGTATAGCCAGAAAAAAGGAAAATGGATTTTTACAAACTTTCCCCAAGGGCAAAAAGTGTTCCCTAACTTATTTCCATGTGTATATTTTGCGGCTGGCAGATTTTGATTTTTTCTCCGTTTAAACATGGTGCTGTTTTAACATATTAGCCGCCTCATGGGAAAACCAACAATCTGCATATGCGAAAACAAAGACGCAGATCAGCTTCGCGGTAACCGCGAAGCTGATTAGCGCCTTTGTTTTCGCTACTCGGATAGTACAATTCCTCTTCTACATAAATCCGAAATTTCAAGCTTCTAGCTCTTTTCTGTGCTTGTACAGCCCGGTTTGTGTCGGACCTGTTCGGAAACCACATTGTTGGTTTTCCCACGAGGTGGCTCATTTCATAAAGAAAATGGGACACCCTATCACATGACAAGACATTGAACTCAGAAATTCCCATTTGCGTTTATTATTATATTGTCCAGTTTTGATCCTGGTTCATAAAATATTTTGCGGACTGGCAGATTTTATTTTTTTCTTCGTTTAAACATGGTGATGTTTTAACATATGAGCCGCCTCATGGGAAAACCAACAATCTGCATATGCGAAAACAAAGACGCAGATCAGCTTCGCGGTTACCGCGAAGCTGATCAGCGCCTTTGTTTTCGCTACTCGGATAGTACAATTCCTCTCCTACTTAAATCCAAAATTTCAAGCTTCTAGCCAGCTTCTATTGCTGTACAGGCCGGTTTGTGTCGGACCTGTTCGGAAACCACATTGTTGGTTTTCCCACGAGGCGGCTCATATCGTTTATATTTAACGTTTGATGTTGTCCTCGATATTTAATAAGCCGATGGCTTCCCCGTTTATCACATCGGGAGTATGTAAATAATTATGAGAAAATTTGTTATCTAGAAAAAAAATTGTGAAGCACCTGTATATTAATTTGAAGAAGTAAATTAAGATATTTTCCTGATTGCCTTCTAAGAATGGCAACAACTACCTTTTGGATGTTTCTTTTAAGTACACAAGTACCTTTTATTTCGAGCAAAACTTTAAAAAAAGAAATATGCATGTCTTTTTGTACATCCACGTGGGATACGAGCCATGAAGGAAAGAAAACTTCACACCAGTATCTAGCGCCCACCACTCATCAGACAGCAACAAGCTATTATTAGCTCTAGAGGATCGAAAACAATGTCTATTCCCATGCACACCACCAAAGCCACGTGGTGCCACTTGCTCAAGTTGAGATTCTCCCGACCGATGATCGTCCCTGCCAAGATTGCCAGCGCCATCAACAGATTCATTATCTTGAACGCGAAGAAGAAGATTCCCACGAACTTGTCGCCTACGTCGCGTATCGCAATTATCCCCAGAAGCATCGTAATCGCCAGAAAAACTAGGAAAATTCCCGCGCAAATCAAACTGATCATCATGATTTCATCCTCGTCATCAAGTAGGTCGAAGAGGACGATAAATCCCTCCGCGAACGTGAAGCAAAATCCAGCGATGGCACGTATCATGTATGGAGCCATTTTCAGGTTCTTCATATAAAATTGTAGAATCGGAGTCAGGATAAATACGGAAAGATCCATTGGATACTCCATAGAAAACCCCATTTTAAAGTGACAGAGTTCAAAATCCTTCAACAGTGAACTAGTTCAACTTTTGACTATTTACTTTTGACTGCACTATAAATGGCAAATGTTGCCAAAATTTTGCAGTGACAGTTTGGCAGAACGAGAAACCAAGTATGACGAAACGTTATGGCTACACCAGCTTACACCTGTGACGAATGAAAGGAGCATGTGCGTGTGAAAACCAACAATTTGGGTTCCGACCAGGTCTGACACAAACCGGACTGTACAGTCACAGAAGGTGGCTAGAGGCTAGAACTTTTGGATTTAGAACGTAGAGGAACTGTACTGTGTGTGTAGCGAAAACAAAGGCGCTGATCAGTTTCGCAGTTACTGCGAAACTGATCAGCGCCTTTGTTTTCGCCTATGCAGACTGTTGTTTTCCCATTCGGCGGCTCAAATATTATATGGTATTTGGTATCTTATCTAAGTATCTTGTTCCATGGGTAATCATGAGTATGAAATTACAGAATGAAGGCAAGTTTCACTTTACAAAGATGTGCATGTATGAAATGACTCTGTGCGCCTTTTCAAATTCATTTCAGTGAATCGTATTCTGAAATGGGCCGTTGCATGGGAAAACCAACAATCTGCATAGGCTGCAATCTGCGAAGCTGATCATCGCCTTTGTTTTCGCTATACGGATAGTACAATTCCTCTACTTTCTAAATCCAAAATTTCCAGCTGTGACTGTACAGCCCAGTTTGTGTCGGACCTGGTCGGAACCCGAATTGTTAGTCTTCTCACGCACAGGCTCGAAAATATACTTAACGACACTTCCAACGCTACCGATAGAGTTTTTGCTATAATTTCAAAACTATTCAAGATATTGAAATGAAAATTGTAGGGACGATAGCAAAATTCATGAGTACTGAAGGCAAAATCATGCCAGCAAACATTTATTATGAAACATCCCAGGTGTTTAGACAAACCACACCTCATTTTCAAAAGTCTCAAAACTTGATGGATTAAACAAAACATTATTTCAGCAATAAACCTACAATTTCGCATACAAGTACGCTGCGCTATACCCTTCCACCCAACCTAACAAATTGCTCAAACTGTATAACATTTACATTTACAGGGTACCGTCTCATTACTACACAGCTGATAACGTCCCAGATACATGTATGGGACCGATATGGTCGATTCGATTTAGATCGGTGATTTGGATGGCTAAAACATTAACTCTGTTTGCTTGCAGAAGGCTTACAGTCTTGCGTGCTGTATGGGACGTGGCACGGTCATGCATCAGACGCATACCCCTGTGGGTCCGTGCATATGATTTGTTTTTCTGAGAACTGTCCCTTCATGTGCTGTGGCAAAAAGAGAAAACAAAACGAGAAGAAAATACGGAGGAACTGTTGTAATGATTTTTGTTCGCTACACATTGTTTTGTGACTTTTGAAAATGAGGTGTTATGTGTCCAAACGCCCGGGACGTTTCTTCATAAAAGTGTGCTGGCATAATTTTGCTTTCAGTACTCGTCTCACGAATTTTTCAATCGTCCCTGCAATTTTCATTTCAATAGCTCGTGTAGTTTTGAAATTATAGCAAAAACCCTATCGGTAGCGTTGGAAGTGTCGTTAAGTATATGTGCAGAAGATCAATTACTGAGATGTTTTGTTCGTGTTATCTTCGTCTCGTTTTGTTTTCAGGAAAATCGCTCGATGTGCGATTATTAAAGCATAATATGGAAGAAGTGCGTTGAACTGAACCATCAGAATAAGATGTCCATGTAATAATTACCTTCTTATACCCCGCTTTTATATAGCAAGACTGGGGTGCGCACGGGTTTAACTATTTTTTCTCATTCATCAGGATAACATGTCCTAAAAATACCCCCTTAAAAGTGTAACTGGGGTATGTAGGGGTATACCTATTTTTCTTGTTTTTGATCCAAAACATTGATTGTGGGTACTTGTTAGAACCGCCTCGGCGAGGCGGTTCTAACGTGTACCCACAATCTATGTTTTGGGCAAAAATAAGAATAAAGAAAAAGAAAATCACTTTTTACAACTTCGGAAAATGGGCATATTTTCGTAATGCGGTTATTTGGTAGTCCTTTCTGAGGACCGCGGAAAGCATAAATTGCCTCGTAAACACGATCTGGTGGCTAGTGATGCGTCAAAAACTAGTTCCCCATATCGATATTTGATTTAGCTCCTTCTATAAGTAGGAGACATTTTGAAATCCAAAACCACGAATGCAATAACGCAGAATCACCGAAAATAGAAAGTACTTTAACCGATTTTGCATCGGCAGTCCAGATTCATCGCCTTGCTCTTTTGCTTTATTAAATTACTACTTATCATCTCGTCTCGTGTGGCATTAAGGCCATCTAGCTTTTATTGTTCTATGACTTCTTGATGTAATGGATTCAAGCACCAGTCGCAAGAAATCATACTCTTCGGAAATATGTTCCACGATTACCCATCCACGATTACCCATGGCATGAGTGGCTACATGTACATTTGTTTTGGTATGTAAGCTTAAATTATCAGATAGTACCATAGAGATTTTCAGCCTGACATTACTTACACATGTACATGACTAGAAGTTTTTTTTCAAAAGGGGGTTCTCAGTTGAACCATGGCTTGTATGTAAGCTGCATCACCTTACGAAATTGTTCTTTAACCGTGATTTGTAAACACAAGGCATTGTGCAGTTTACAATCAATAAACTCACTTTGTTTGAAAATTCCTATTTAAGCCTAGGTTACATTTGCCCTACGATTAACTTGCGATGATCGTACGATTCCATTTTTTGCATTTTCGTGCGGTCTCCGCAGGGTGACCCTTCGATGCTCCTACGATTCTACGGCTTCCTACGGCTTCCTAGGACTTCCTACGGCTTCCTACGATCTCCGTAGCCTCTACGATTTTGTAGTAGTCTGCACTTTTACAAATTTTAAAAATCGTAAGACTGTAGCCCGTAGACGCGTCGTAGGTAGCATCATCGTACGGGCGCCTTACGGAAACCCTGCGATGATCGTGCGGTCACCGCACGGTTTTATGATAATTTGGGAACTAAAATAATAAGAAAATCGTAGACCTTTAGGATGATCGTGCGGCATCCGTACGGTTATATCACAAGTTTATTAAAATCGTACGGACACCTAACATCGTACGGCTATCGTAGGGAGACCGCAAGAAATCGTAAGGACTCCTCACGGCCATCGCACGGGCTCCGTACGATTTCAACTTAAAGTGTGCGGAGACCCTTTAATTTCCCTACGATCTCCAAACAGTTCCGACTCAGGACATCGAAGAAAGCTAGAACAAGAAATCGAACGATACCCGTATGAATTGTAAACACCTACGTCGTAGCCCATGATCACATTCGATTTTTAAAAAATCGTAGGGAAATCGCGGACCGAAAAATCGTACAATGATCGGGGCAAATGTAACCTACTAGGCATGACCCCTTGCGGCCTCCCTACGATCACTGTACGATTTCTGTTCCCAAATTATCATAAAAAAATCGTGCGGTGACCGCTCGATTATCGCAGGGTATCTGCACGGTGCCCGTATGATGCCGTACGACGTGTCTACGGGCTACGGTCTTACGATTTTAAAATTTGTAATAGTGCAGACTATTACAAGATCGTAGAGGCTACGGAGATCGTAGGAAGTCGTAGAACCTGCGGAGGCCGCACGAAAATGCAAAAAATGGCATCGTACGATCATCGCAAGCTAATCGTAGACCAAATGTAACCAAGGCATCAGTCAGAAGTCCAAGGGACTCCGTACGATATCCACTAACAGTCTGCGGAGACCCTACGACTACCGTGCGGCCTCCTTGCGCTTTGTATCAAAACGTATAGGGACTCCGTACGGACAACGCACGGGATCCGTACGATATCTACGTACTATCTGCGGAGACATACGACTGCCGTACGATCGCCTTGCGTTTTTGTATGAGAACGTCGACAAATGGCAGATCAAAAAATCGCACGATGCCCGTATGAATTGTAAACACATGCGTAATAGCCACGACCTCCTACGATGTCTAGAAAAGTCGTAGAGAAAATCGCAGACCGAAAAATCGTAGGATGATCGGGGCAAATGTAACCTAGGCTTAGTCTGAGTTTTACCTGCTCAGAAGATCGTTTTGCACACATTCTCTCGGAACGATGTTCGGACGTCTGCTTTAGTCAAATTCTGTCCGTGATGGACAATACTGGAGAAATTTTGACCTAAAAGAGTTCATTTGAAACAAACCAGGAGACAATCCTGTCATTGATTTGATATTACGCAATTATTATTCGTTATTATGACAGACAGACAGACAGACAGAGACAGACAGACAGACAGATGGACGGACGGACGGACAGACAGACAGACAGACAGACAGACGGACTGACAATATGTCTGTGTTCTAGGAATGACATTCCTTCTTCCGAACACATTCATGACATCGGATGGGATACGGTATTTTTGGTTATCCTAAAACCAGTCCTTAAAGGCCTCGTCACACATAAGCGAAAATCTATCAACGTAGAGGCAGGTATCGAACCCAAGACCTCTCTCTCCGGAGTCCTGTACCCTACCTCTAGGCTTCCCAATTAAGATAATAGTTGCTAGCAATTGTAATATAACGTCTTTATTTTACTGAAGCATCCGACTGAAACACACTGACAACATGCAAATCAATAATAATCAATTGCGGGTCTTTTTGCAGCTTTGAAATGTTGACTCCTTACAAAAATGGTCTCGTTATTTTGATGTTGCGTGGAAAACAACATCTCCTTACGCTTGAAAACAAACTAATGGTGATGAAATATGGCAATGTTAAGATAGGGCAGTTAGAGATATCATTTCATTTGATATGTTGCATTAAATGCTTGATTCCACCAAGTAGAAGCATTCTTGCGAAATCAGATAAGACCTCGTTTTGAACTCTCGCATTTGACGCTCTAGCCTATTTTGGTATGAAGAAAACAGGAGTACCCCATCACGAACGAAAACATATCCGTGTACAGTCTATAGACTAAGTCCTTTTCAGAGCTCAGATTTGAGCCCATAAATCTCAATAGAAAAGATATTGTCAAAATATTTTTCTCACTATCTTGAAGGCTTTCTGGTTCAGCCACTGTTCCCATCACTACTGGTTTATAAGTCACAATCATCACTTATGTTCAGTTCATTTATTTTTCCCATTTGCAATATGTGAATTGGGTATGTCAGTGTAAAAAGAATGTGACTAGACTGTCCATGCAAGTGGTGTTCTTTGTATGCACTTTTATATTCAAAAGGACTCATTTTATGTCAAATGCAGCATTCAAATGTTTCAATTTGATAAACTGTTTTCATACCTAAAATTTTCTATGCAAAGGTATATGGCTATCTAATAGCATTATCTTTCTGTTCTTGAAACATTGTAATTGTTTTAAGATTAAGACTGTCAGGCGAGTTGATTTATTCAATTGTGGCTTGGGCACTTAGTCTCTAGACTGTGTAATGTATACCCCATTGAACCCCACTTATATATAGCAAAACTGGGGTATGCAGGGGTTTACCTAGTTTTCTTATTTTTGCTCCAAAACACAGATTATGGGCACTCGTTAGAACCGCCTCGACTAACGTGTACCCACAATCTATGTTTTGAGCGTAAATAAGAAATATATGAAAAATTTTCTACTGAAAATTTTCAATTTTTTCAACTTCAGAAAAATCAGTATATTACATAGTGTATATGTTTTCGTAATTCCACAATGTTCCCAGGCCCCTTTAGTCAAAAGGCGACACGTCAGTGCGCAAACCGATACTAGTCGATGACAATGGACCTTTAGTGAGATTTGGTGCACAGCCTGGTGGAAATAAATCCTCCTTTATACATTTATATTCAGTTTATTGAAACAATCCTTGTCGCATTCATGTGCACGTTATCGTGCTGTTTATGGTCAGCGGTTTTTTTTTCCATGTTAAAACCCATTATTCTGAAATGTGAAAGTTTACAAAATACTTTAACCTGGTTATCGGGTCCCTAGAGACAGTAATAAGACAGAAATGGTTCACACAAATGTGACGTAGGCCGGACAATCAGGTCAAATGGTAATCATTTGATAAAGCATTGCCAACTCTTAAGATGATGACCGTAGAATGCATCTGAGTATCAAAGACTGGCTGGACTGTATGCCCTGTAACTGCCCATCAACTGCCCATCAACGACTTCTGTCCACCAAACACTTAATTGTTGCTCCGGTTGATATGACCTGCAATGTCAACGACAACTGTCCATTTCTGAAAAGAGATTTTTTTTCAGCTGTTGAAACGGAACATTTCTTTAGAAAATTTTGACTATTTTTTTTCTCAAAACGTTGATTGTGGGTACACGTTAGAACCGCCTTGCCGAGGCGGTTTCAACGAGTACACAAATCTGTGTTTTGGATAAAAAATAAGAAAAATATGCATATCCCTGCAAATCCCAGTTTATATGGCCCAAGTGTGAATATTGTCTGCTATTGATGTCAAGGTATGTGTTTACAGAAAAGTTTTGACAGCAATTAACTTTTTTTCGCAGTGCTCTAAGAAAATGAATAGTATTCGTTGAAAGAAAATTTTATATACACATGCTCAACGAGTATTGTCCATTTAGCTTGTGGACAGAAGTCGTCTGAATCTGAATCTGAATAGTTTAGTGGTGATACGCCAAATGACATTATTTCACCAGGGGGGTTCGGGCGGGGGAGAAATTAGTCCCTAGAAAGCACGAGTGAAGCGAACTTGGACACAAAATCATCTGACATTTCAGCAGTAGAAAACAGTCAGGGTGGTCATTCCAGTCCCAGATAGTCTGGGGAAAGAAACTACATTTATAGGCCTCTATACCAGTAGACGGAAGCTGACTTGCCTTGGAGTGACTATTTCTACAACGCCTAGTCTTTGGGATAAGGTCATCTGTAGGTATTCTGGCTTTACCCTTCAGACCTTTGTATAGCAATTTAAGTCGATTATCCGTCCTCCTTTTCTTGAGAGATTCCCATCTGAGTTGTTCAACAATGCCAGTCATACTACCTTCCTCGAAAGTATAATTCCTAGTTACAAATCTAGCAGCACGGTTCTTTACCTTCTCCAATTCCTCCTGGAGGCCTTTAGTATGAGGATCCCAAACAGAACTTCCATATTCCAGGACTGGGCGCACCACTACTTTATAAGCTGCTTCTTTAACATCTTGGGGGCAAGAAAATAAGTTTCTCCTCAAATCCAAGTGTTCTGTTGGCTTTAGTACAAATATTAGTGATATGGGTATTCCATTTCAAGTCATTTGTAATTGTTACACCTAGATATTTAATGCTATCAACATTTTCCAATACCGTACCCTCGAGGGTGTACGAGGTCTCAATTTTATTTATCCGCCTATTTGTTAGCTGCATCATGAAGTCACGGTTCCAAAACAGATTACTGGAAATGACATCAGCTTCGACATGTTTTATTATTCATTAAAATCAAATACATGTATATGTCATTCACATTATATAACATTGGCAATAATGAGTTCAGTGTGTATTGAAATGGGTATTGATGTGTTTTTCTTTTAAAGAAACATTGCAATTCTGGACTCTGACCTATACCAATATATACAATAGGTTGATAAATTTTTGGTATAACTTATGATGAAATGCATCCATGATAGAGACATAATACATATGCCTTTCTTAAAGTTATCGCGATACGCCTGTATCATGCTTTATATACATGTACTTTTATTGCATGTTATATTCGTTTTATTGTTTTGAGGAAACAATTTTAATGAATTTATTTTTCATGCTTTTTAAGCGCTATTTTTATTCATTAATTTTTATTTTCTTTTTACTACAACATTTCGTTTTAGAGCAGCTGAGCAAAAATCCATTAGTCTATTTTCGTTTACCCTATTAAACATACCACGTGACTAAAATTGTATATTTTGTACTAGTAATCTGACATAACCTGTAAGCAAAGTGGGCATAGTTTTCTTAAAATGAATGGGATTACATGGGGTAAAGTGCACACACGCCGGTATGCTACGCTCTAAAATGTTATACAATTGTCAGTTTAATGTGCGCTGTTGTTTAATACATACCCCGAGCAACATAGTTTTGAAATATAAATCCCTTTAATCAGGATAATTTATTAAATTCGAGCGCACATCAAACTGACTGCTACATAGCATGTTAAGAGCATATTATTTCGGGGTATGTACAGTCGAGTCCCCTAACATTGCGCGGCCCTCAACATTGCGCACATTGCATGTCAACCAGATTTCAAACAATATTGGACTACCAAATTACAATTTTCTCATATGTTACACCAACAAGAGTGTACAAGATAAATTTAAAGACAAACATGATTTTCCTTCCCTTCTGATTGAATAATTTAGCACCATTATGTGATTTTATTTAATTTTGAAGTACTGTGTGGTGACATTTTTGTGCCACCATACACAGCATGATTTTCTTTGAACTTTCATGTTTGCAATTTGTCACATGGGTGTCATATGTATTGACAGAAATACAGCTGCTGTGGGTGAATTGCAAGTTGCTATAAAATATACATTTGATTTAGCAGTGCGCAATGTAAGGGGACAAAGTGCCTCCATTTTTTTCAAGGGGGTGCATGTGTTTAAGCCACAATATTTCTAAAGCTGGCTAGGCGGACTGCACCGTACATATTATCTCATGAAATTTCACGAGTTTAAAGAACATTACTACGAAAATTATAATTATTTAGCAAAACACCTGGACAAGAAAGAGAGCCAAAGCTACTGAGATTGACAGGTCCTTCAAATTTCCCTTCGCGTTCTGCGGCGTCACATCTGGGGCTATTTTGTTTGCCTATGTCCCATAAAAGGAACGCCAGGCTTAAATGAGTTAATGATCGCCTTGATAAATAAACTGAAGGAGAAAATTATCGTACATGTTAAATTTCTAGAATTTCTAGTGGCATTAGCTTTCTTTATTTTTCAGCTTTGATTAATGTTTAGGGTTCAGCAAATGGAATCGAAGTAAATATATCTTCTTCTGAACATACCTGACTATTATCTGTCAATAAGTTGATATTTAGGCTAATTTTGGATCTCGTTTCTTAGAGACAGAAACGTAAAGAAATGCTACACAGCCCTTCAGTTATTAGACTTGGTCAATACATAAAAATCGTGAGAGATTATTTTAATGTTATAGAAAGATGATAATGTCACTGGCTATAGCTTCAAGTACAAGGTATTTTGAAAACTAAAATATCTTATTGAAGATACCTAATTTGGTAATTACATGTAAATACTATGATGACCGTAGACGGAATTTCCTTTTAAGTATAGTTATGACGCAGTTTCCACGAAAGCATCTAAACACTTTTGTCTAATCAGCATTAAAATGACTCGACAATCTTTCGGAGTTATAAATCAAAATTTTATGCATGCGCGAGTACTCGCGTCAGAGTACAAAAGTATATTCATCAGGAAAACATGTCCGTGCAATGAATACCCCCTTAAACCCCACATTTATATAGTAAAACTGGGGTATGCAGGGCATACCTATTTTCTTATTTTTGCTCCAAAACACAGATTGTGGATACTCGTTAGAACCGCCTCGCTGAGGCGGTTCTAACGTGTACCCACAATCTATGTTTTGAGCAAAAATAAGAACAAAATCAAACATTTTCTACTGAATTTTTTCCATTTTTACAATTTAAGAAAAATCTGTTTATTACAAGGGCATGTTTCCGTAATGTTCGGTACCGATCGTCAATTTTCGAACCCATGTACGGCATTAAAAACCTAAAAGATCATCAGATGAGTGTATGCCAGATGAAATATATAGATTTACAAGCGGTTAAGCGTACTGATGCGAAAATCTACAGTGAGCTTTTAGTGTCCTTTGTTGCAGGCTTGTTGTCTGGTAGAGACTTTTTTCTTTCCATTTTTTTCTTTTCTCCCTTATTTATTCATTCCGTTTTTGCTTCCTGACTCAACAACAAGCTGCAGAAAAAAACGATCTCACAAGCAACAACATGTTTGTGAAAAAAAAAAAAAAAAAAAAAAAAAAAAAAATGCATTGACGTCAATTTTCGGTACCGATCGTAAGTTTCATTAGATGATTTTTGTATGCCAGATGAAATATCTAGATTAACGAGCGGTTAAGCGTACTGATGCTTAAATCTACAGTGTGCTTTAAAAATGCACTGATGTCAAAAACAATGTTGGCAACGTTTGTCAGTATAAACAGAGTAATGTTTAGTTACAAGGGGGGAAAAGACAAGGTTTCGTCGAGAAAAGAGGGTGTGATTAAGTGGACCATGAAGAGTTCGGTCCGCTTTGACATGACACATAACAATTGAGCCGCCACATGGGAAAACCAACAATCTGCATTGGCGAAAACAAAGACGCAGATCAGCTTCGCGGTAACCGCGAAGCTGATCAGCGTCTTTGTTTTCACTACTCGGATAGTACAATTCCTCTCCAACTTAAATCCAAAATTTCAAGCTTCTAGCCTGCTTCTGTGACTGTACAGGCCGGTTTGTGTCGGACCTGTTCGGAAACCACATTGTTGGTTTTCCCACGAGGCGGCTCAATTGTTGACTGGGTCAGTCAGTCTTATAATTCGTAGCATACATAGAAACAGAATAAATATGATTTTCTCTGGGTGATCGCGACACTAATCTATCATGCCTGCGTATTTAGTTCGTATTGATACGAAACCAGTTTTAATAAAGTCATTATTCACGCTAATTTAGACCCAATTTTTATTTCTCATTTTCATATTCGCTGTTTCTTTCTTCTAGCGCAGCTGAGCTTTACTGTCGTTCAACCTTAGTTGCACATGTCTCGTACATACGTGTACATGAATATAAGAGGTTTAACCAACTAGAAGGCAGTAAGCTGACATCTGAACAATTTCAAGTATATAGAAAATACAATGATTATTGTAACTAATTCATAATGGCCAGAAAAAAAATACTTTAGAAAATGGTGTGGTAGAAAGAAAGAAAGAAAGAAAGAAAGAAAGAAAGAAAGAAAGGGTCTACAGCTGCGTTCAGTTATAAATATACCCCTGCAATATTCAGAAATAAATTGACAATTTTTTCTTGTTTTAGAACAATCGTCACTTGAATTAAATGGACAACTAGATGAATATTGTTTTTCTTGCAAAATAACAATGACGTCGTAAGTTTTAAAGTGTGACAACCGCTTTACCTTGAAATTCTAAAATGCACACTGAATAAAAATCAGGGTGTTACTTTGTAAATTGTGCTCATAAAGACACCAAATTTTCAGCCTTAGTACAAAAATGGCCATTCTTCCATAAATTAGAGATAAATTACAAGCCATTAACCATGGTTCCTTGTGGAAACTTTGATACTTGAATATCAGCGACTTTTTTGTTTAAAAAAATGGGCTCCATACATCATGTAATCAATTTAGGCATACAACATCACAAGGTCTGGAAGTCTCATTTACAGAGTAAATAATTACCCTCATACTTATGTATAAACAAATGCCCCCAGTTGTCCAGTTCATGCCAGCGACGATTGTTGAAAGTCAAGAAGAGTTGTCAATTTATTTTTGAATATCGCAGGGGTATACTAATAACTGAACGCAGCTGTATGGCATAAAATCATCTTGTCGCTAGATGTATGCACCAAACATAAAAAGGAGCTTATAAAAGTGATTAATTCCTGTACAATACAGTATATACGAGAATACGGGTGTAAGATTTTCTGAACGGTAAGTGAGATTCAGACGAGTTTGCTTCACACATTGCCACTGATAATGCACTACTCGTTGGTCGATCGACTCGATAAGAAAATACTTGCTATAGAAGTTCACAGAAAGTGCTTAATTTCTAGAAGCTTTTGATCTTTACAGTGTCATTAGCTTTTTGTGTTTTCCCAGCTTTAATGTGATGTGATTGTAGTAAATATTTTCTTCTGACAGCGTCACTGTCTATTATCTGTCAATAAGAAGCGTTTGATATCTAGGCTATTTTTGATTTTGTTTCTGAAGAGCTCATTAGAGACAGAAATGTATAGAAATCCAACATTACCCCTCAGCAATTAGACTTGGTCAATACAAAAATCGTGCGAGATTCTTTTTAATATTAAAGAAAGATGATAATGTCGATGGTTAATAGCGTCAAGTACATTTTGTTTTGTTAAGGTATATTCTTTGGTAATAATATATGTACGGGAGCTGATGATGGGGTTTCGCGTGAATTATTCACGAATCTTGGGTTTATATAGGTGACACTTCAATTAGCCATGACACATTTCCTTTAAGGTGCTTAGCTGAAAACTCTGTTCTGCCCAATCTTTCATCCTATACCTAAGTTAACAATTAAACCTCTTTTGAGATTTCGACTCGGGGTACAGACGTGCATTTTCAAAGCCTTGCGCACACGAGGTCATGATTTTTCAAACTTATACGCCAATGATAAAAATTGAAACTCGTCCGACTCGAGCTTAAATACTGAAACCAACTAAAATGAAGATTTGCGTTTGCGTTGTCTGCGGAACTCGGCATATAACGTTTAGATACTATTATAAATTATACGTGAGCATTTGATATTGGTCGTTCGTCTCTCAGTAAAAAGAATGAGGGTCTGGGTAGGGTATAATGATTAATGAATAATGGCCACAAAAATTTAATGAGAGTGAATAAAGAGAGAAAATAATAATAATAATAATGATAAGTGAATAATGGGGTCCTAAAATATAATGAATAAATGTCCTTTTCAATGAATAGCAGAATAATATAATGAATAGTGAATAACAAGATTTTGAAGAATAAATAATATAATGAAATTTGGCTCTAGAATTGTCTTTTAACATGGCATTCCAGATTTCCATTTTGTCTCCGGTCTGTGGGATCAAACCCCTAGGCCCCATTAACTCAAATGTTGTATATAGCAAATAATTACTGAATGTTTAAAAGGACAATATGTCACTTGGCTACGGGAAGCCAAGCATATTGGGGCTCGCAACATGAACTAATTGATCAGAGGACCAACGGTCCTGTAAACGCTCACCTGAGATCTGCTATATTAACCAAATATTTATTTAATAAATTTGCCCTTTATGGGGCCCCACCAACCAATCAAAATACAGGATTAGGACAAAAGTCAACCAAACTGTAGAGGACTATTCTATAAACATTTCTGCAAAAATAGAATTCAAATATCTGCGATTGGACCAGAAAAAAATAGCCAATTTCCACTTTTCCCGTTTTAAGTCTATCGAAACTTTAAGTTGCGATAGCAACCAGATTTCTTATCCGACTGAAATAAAAACACAAATTATGTAGAGACTACTGTCAGGAACATGTCAGGAACATGTATACAAAGTACAGGCTTCATGCCGTAGACAATTTCTGAGGAGAAGATTTTTAAATGTTTTTCGAAATTTTACCCTTTATGTAACCCCAGCAACCAATCAAAATAATGGATTAGGAAAAACGTCACATGAAGCATAGAGATATACTCAATAAATATTTCTGCAAAGACAAAATTCAGATACCTACAATTGGTCCAGAAAAAAATAGCTAATTTCCACTTTTCCCATTATAAGTCAATGGAAACCATAGCAACCAGAGTTCTTAACCGACTGGAATGAAAAACACAAAATATGTAGAGGCTACTGTCAGGAACATGTATACAAAGTACAGGATTCATCCACTTGACAGTTTCTGAAGAGAAGATTTTTGAATGTTTTTTTTTTCTTCAAAATTTTGCTCTTTATGGGGCCCCAGCAACCAATCAAAATAAAGGATTAGGGCAAAACTCACAAGAAACGTCAAACACTACGCAATAAACATTTCTTCAAAAACAAAATTCAAATGTCTGCAATTTTAGCGGAAAAATAGCCGATTTCCACTTTTCCCATTATAAGTCTATGGAAAGTTTAAGCTGCCATAGCAATCAGAGTTCTTATCCGCCTGGAATAAAAAACACAAATTATGTAGAGGCCACTGTCAGGAACATGTATACAAAGTACAGGCTTAATCCCCTTGACAGTTTCTGAGAAGATTTTTTTAATGTTTTTCCAAATTTTGCCCTATATGGGGCCCCTGCAACCAATCAAAATAAAGGATTAGGACAAAAGTCACATGAAACGTAGAGGACTATTCAATAAACATTTCTGCAAAAACAAAATTCAAATATCTCCAACAAGACAGCAAAAACTGGCAATTTTCACTTTTTTTTCCATTACAAGTCTATGGGAGCATAAGTTACCATAGTAACCAGAGTCCTTATCCGATCAAAACAAAAAAAAAAACACAATTATTCTTCCCCCCTACCTGTAGATGGTGTATGTGTAATATGAGGCGGCCCAGCACTTTCAGAGAAGAAGATCTTTGAAATTGTGGACGACGACGGACGGACGACGGACGGACGGACGACGGACGGACGCCGGAGCATGGGTATACTATAAGCTCACATATGAGCCTTCGGCTCAGGTGAGCTCAAAAGGTAGAGATAAATCGTTTTGAGTTGTTGCTGGGCCAGTTTTGTTTGCCAATGTATTTAAGTGAGCTTCAGTCTTTGTGCAATACACAAGTTTTCTTAGAAACAAAGCAACATGTTCTTCAACTAATTTCTCTTTATATAAATGCGTTTCTGACCTTTTCATTTTTCCTTGCTCAGAGCTTAATTAGTACTTTAGTAAACGTACATTGCAATCAGTATTTAGGGTATTGAGAATGCTTCCCTGACCCTTCCAGTGTGACAAAAAAAAATCATATTTTCCCTTGCTTTGTACTTGAGGTACTGTACAATCAGGTGGTACAGGCACATATAATTGGATCTAAGGACATTATAATGTATGTTGCTATAACCATTTTTTGGCAAGTAGACACAAGTACTAAGAAAATTATTGTGAATATATCTATGGCAATTTATATGGGGCTTTATCACATTTTCCTCGCTCGCTTCGCTCGCTCGGTGTTTAAAACAATAAAAGGTCTCAGACACAAACACAAATCCATACAACTGGTATACTAAAAACAAAAAAAAAAATATATTCACTTTTTCAAGTTACAGTTATGGCTTGAATAATACTTGACATGCAATACTGAAATAAATGAGTATTCAGGACTCGTGGTAAAACTTAAGAGTTTTCAGTATTGAAGGTAGAAGGTTATACACCCCCACAAATAGAAATAAGGACAGCGTAGCTCGCCAGACTTGTGCTTTGCTTTGCCGATAATCTACTAAAATCTATGACCCCTGACCTTGACCTCAAGGTCACTCAGGTGGGTGGTGATGGTACTACAGCATAAAAACTTCAGACCAATATCTACCAACATGCAAAGTATCAACTTAATCCATATATATAATATATTCAGGAGATTTGGACTTATAAAGACTTAAAGCAAAAAATAAAACACAAAATTTCGAAATCTGTGACCTTGACCTCAAGGCCATTCAGATGGGTCGTGATGGTACTACAACATATTCAGGAGATATGGACTTACAAAACTTTAAAGCAAAAAATAATTCAAGGTTATCCAGGTGGGTCCTGATGGTGCAGAATAAAACTTCAGACGAATATCTACTAACATGCAAAGTATCAACTTGATCCATGAAGAAGTTCAAGAGATACAGACTTACAAAAAGGTTAACCAAAAACTTTACAACATTTGAGAAACGCAAATGCCAACGCCAACGCCGACGCCAGTGTGTCTGCAATAGCTCTTCCTGTACTTTCGTGCAAGCGGGCTAAAAGATTTATATAGAAATTCAATTGCTCTGGAATCTATATTTCACGCGGGCATTGTGGTCTAGCAGTGTATGCATGCATCGCTCAAGATTTAAACATTCAAATTTGCACCCTGTAATTTAATAATATTAGCATAGAACCAGTCCTTGTGGCCTGTGAGGATTGATACCTCGTCCTGAGGTGGGGAACAAGGATATAAGAATACCCCTTTGCTAATGAATAAACTGAGTGACTAAGGCGTAAATATGAGTATATAGTTCTTTTACTCACAGCAAAAGTTTTATTCCATGCTCTGAGTAAAAGAACTATATACTCATGTCAAATCCAGAGCAGAGAAACCTCTTTGGATGTAAGGCGTAAATAGTAATTATCACATTTTAATGAATAATCAAGCTTAATTTAATGAATTATCCAAAATTTTAATGACAGTGAATAAAAGACCCCCACAGCCAGATCCTCAAGATCATCGTTATTTCTTGAATATTGGATGTTCATGTGTGTTGATGAGTTCTTTGATGGCTGACAAGGCCAATTCTAGCTGTAAACTGCCGGTTGCAAGTAGAGCAAGTCAGTGCCAGGGAATCTGCTGCTGGCCCGTTGGTCATTTCTTTGTGCTTTCTATCAGTTTCGCCGATTCTCTTTTCTTCATAGTGAGCTGCTCCTTTGTTGATGGTACCTCAACACTTTGATCTCTCCAGTGCTGTCTGTTACAAATACTCTATTGGTATGTCGAAACCTTTCAGAGAGGCTTCGAAGGTGTCGTTGTAGCATTTCTTGTGGCCACCTTGAAAGCGTTTTCCCTCCTGCAATTCTCCATGGAAAACTTTCTTTGGAAAAAAAGTACAAGCAGGCAGCGATCAGGAAAAGACGCAACCAGAATGAGACTCCCACTCCAAAAACTGAAGTGGGAAGTCGTTCATCAGGCATTTTTATAAGGTGGCCAGTCCATCATACGAGATGGTTTGGAAATCAATTCATAGTGTCTACGATAAAAGTTATAAAATGTTTGTCGAAGTTAACGATACCGATGGTCCTGTTGGAGAAATTTGACCGTTAAACATTAATTTCGAGGGTTGATGTCTGTAAAATGATTGCAGACACTAGCACACCTAATAAGTTGCGAAATGTATACATGCACCATAAGAAGCACGGCAAAGAACGCCACCATCCAAAAACAGAAAATTTACTATATCAAAATCAAAGTCATCGCGCTTATCATTAATCTTAGAAGAAACACATCCTTTGCTAAATCTAAAAAGGGGACTTCGGTATCTGTATGATACCGATCCATGTTGTAATTTTTGCCTGAAGGTAAATTAGCGAGTTGTTTCTGCATAACATACGTAATTTTAACATAACTGTATATTTCAGCATTTACATATGCTATGTCGAAAGTAGTTCAGTTCTAATTAAGTATTCACATGATTCATGCAGTGCCGCCCAAACGGGTACCCAATTGGCCACCAATTCTGAGTAAACAGCTTATGATTCTATTCAGCTGTAATCGACCATTTGAGGCACAACTCTTTTCATCCTTTGATTTGTTGATGCGTCATTTATCTAGCTCCAAGCTTGTTTAGTTACACGTTTATGTCCCACTTTTATATATAGGGGATCTTACACGAGTGCCGGATCAAAGGGCACATCTTGTGTGTAAACATTTGCGAAACCGAAATAGGTTTCATAAATCCAAAGGATCAAACATATACCACTACTGAATAGCTTTCTTAAAAATGGAAGTACACATACGCCGGCATGTTATGTTCCAAAATGTTATTAAAAAGTCAGTTTAATATGCAAGTTGTTTTGAATTGGTCATGCTTTCATTAAATTCGAGCACGCATAAAACTGACCGTTGTATACCATTTTAGAGGTATTATATATACTTACCCAAAATAACCCACTAATCTGATACGTTTCCGTATCACCTTCCTACAGTTTTACACAACAATATATCCGAAATTCAAATTTGAATGAAAACTAGGGTTTATTTTTGTTTTGTTTTGTAAAATAACTGTTTCAGAAGAGTCAGTGGTTCGCTTGTTATCAACGAAACAAAACTAAAAAAATTTAATGACTTTTTCTAGCTAAGTTAAGTTCGGGTAATTGAGTGGCCGCCCATTGGGGAATAGCTGCTCACTCGGATTACGATATGTTTCCTTGGTATAAGTACCTAAGTGTCATTTTAGTTTTTTCCCACCACTCGGTTTGTGGAGTGGAAATTTCTTTCTGATTGTGCCATTTCCTGGTCATTGCCTACTTGTACCTTTTTACGATTTTATTGAATTCTAACGGCAGCATTGCTGATAACTTTTCTTGAAGGTATATAATAAAAACATCATTACTTTAGTTGTCGGATCACGTCTCATCTATTGTATTAATGCTGATCAAAAGGACACTTGTTATCATATTTTGAACCCATAGATATAATAGCACTGTCATGTTGTATGATCGAATGGATATTATGTTGAAAAAATTGTTAATTCAATTTATGACTTTGCATTAGACAGCGATTCAACGACTTCACATATTAAGATACTCAGCTTTCAAGACCGATTTCCCAGAGAAACCAATTCAATTTGCTTGTTCTTTCTATATGTATTCACGAGTATCGGTTACATCAAATATAATTAGATCTAATCTGTCATATTACAAAGTCTCTCCATCTGTCCACTAATAGTATATATTTTGTTATGTTCCAGACAAGAACAAACCCAAACAAGTATATATATACAGCTACAGAAAATGATGGGGAAATAACTGAAGAAACTTAAAGCTTTCGGTTATTCCCATTTCACCAAGTGTATAGAAAAATGTGTAATGTTTAAATTACTTAAAACACATGTATATGTTAGTTTGAATAAATGTGTTTATATGAGGGTAACATTATGTATTAGGAAAGGTAAATTATAGCAATGACCAGGAACTAGTGTAAAGAGAAGTAAAAAACAACCCTAAAGTAAATCCCATGGTGGGGAAAAGTAAACGGCAATGAGGTACTGATACATTTGAGCCGCCTTATGGGAAAACCAACAATCTGCATAGGCGAAAACAAAGACGCAGATCAGCTTCGCGGTAACCGCGAAGCTGATCAGCGCCTTTGTTTTCGCTACACGGATAGTACACTTGCTCTTCTTCTTAAATCCCTAATTCCAAGCTTCTAGTCGTCTTCTATGACTGTACAGGCTGGTTTGTGACGGACCTGGTCGGAACCCAAATTGTTGGTTTTCTCATGCACAGGCACATTTAAAGAGCATATTACAGACCGAGTAAGCAGCTATTTCCATGAGGAGGCCACGCAGTTTCCTGAACCATGCTACTTACTTTGAACATTTTACGTATATATTTGCCATGGCTTTAGGTTTTAGAGCCTCAGGAAAACATGTCCGTGTAATATATACCCCCTTGTACCCCACTTTTATATAGCAAAACTGGGGTATGCAGGGGTATAGCCGAGGCGGTTCTAACGTGTACCCACAATCTATGTTTTGAGCAAAAATAAGAAAAATATCAAATTTTTTCAGCTGAAAATTTTCAATTTTTAAACCTCAAAACATCTCTGTTTATTGAATGGGCATGTTTTCGTAATGGGTTGAGGGAAGTATCTAAAGTGTGTGATCTTCTGATGAAAAAGAATTGCTGCAAAATGTTTTATTATACTTTTTTTCATAGACATTGCTTTATGAGCAAACGGTGAAGCAAATAAATGTCACATTATGAAAACTTGCCCATGCAATATACAGAGATTTTTTTCAGCTGTAAAAATTGAAAATTTTAAAATTGGAAAAAATATTATATTTTTCAGGAGGGAAGTGTTTAACCGTAGTATTGACCTCTCCATATGTTTTCAGTATTGTTCTCGTTCACGTCCGCTGTCATAGATGATTGTGGTATCACGATCTACCGGATTTGACCGAAACTGTACCAAACGAATCGATATTGTCCGAAACGGACATAGATTGTGATAATATCAAAGCTTTAAATATACAAAGCTAATCATGGGTCACCACATAGTAGCTTGTGAAGAATTTTATGTGCACAACAATATTTTGATTTACTTAGAACGCATGAAAACCATACCCGAAGAGTTATTGCACCCTGCATACATGTATCCGTCATGCAACCAGATTTCTTATAGAACGGATTTATGCTACATCACACTAGGCCAAAAAAAAAAAATTAGTTTAACCTCACTTTTAAGAATATACCATTTGAGTCACGTGCTAGCAGATTTTGGCTTATGCTACATAACCTTACATTTAAAGTATATTTATAGCTTTGAAAAATTCGAACCATACTGGATTCACACTGTCCTTCCATTATTGCTTGATTCTGTTGTAGTATTGTTCTGACTGGCTCTAGCAAAATCAAACTTTCATCGTGTATTTGAAATCTTTGTTTGGAGACTCAGAGAATCTTATCAAGTTAGGCACAAGCACGCTATACAACTTTGGCTCACTCAGATAGCAAGAATATATGTTTGGAATTTTGAATGAAATCTTTTGCTGGTGGAACTTTACATATGTTTGTTTGTTTCCTTTAAGTTTTAAAGGTTAAGTCAACAATTTTTCAGACGTGGTGATGTAACCATTACGGTTTAACACAGTATATGTTCTGTTTAGTATCAAAATGCACTAAACGTTACTAATTAAAAGGGATAATTCTTCTTGTCGGTGTAGATTTCTATCACAATCTCATTTTATTTTAAACTTCCAAATTTCTATGAACCCCTCCGTATAGCATGTTACTAAGAACATGCTACAATTTTCTTGTTATATTTTTGTTCAAAACATTAATTTTGGGTCGTTAGAACCGCTAACGAGTACCTATAATTTATGTTTTGGATCAAAAACTGCGAAGCTGATCAGCGCCTTTGTTTTCGCTACACGGATAGTACGATTCCTCTACTTTCTAAATCCAAAATTTCTAGCCTCTAACCACTTTCTGTGACTGTACATGCCGGTTTGTGTCGGACCTGGTCGGAAACCCAAATTGTTGGTTTTCTCATGCACAGGCTCAATTTTTGGATGAAGAAAGAAGAAGGATCGTAATATTCGTGGAGCGAAATTAAAGGCGCTGATCAGCTTTGCAACTGTACAATTACGAAAACCTGCCCATGCAATAAACAGAGATTTTTCGAGCTTAAAAAATTGAAATTTTCAGCTGAAAAATTTTGAATTTTTCTTATTTTTGCTCAAAACATAGATTGTGGGTACACGTTAGAACCGCCTCGCCGAAAACCTAAAGCCATGGCAAATATATACGTAAAATGTTCAAAGTAAGTAGCATGGTTCAGGAAACTGCGTGGCCTCCTCATGGAAATAGCTGCTTACTCGGTCTGTAATATGCTCTTTAAATGTGCCTGTGCATGAGAAAACCAACAATTTGGGTTCCGACCAGGTCCGTCAGGGTAGGGTTCAAGGGGGTATACTTTTCATGGACATGTTTTCCTGATGACTGCCGACCAAGGGCGCAAGTCCAGTTATTATGCGCTGAAAGCACCAAAGAACTTTGTAATTTGGTAAATGTATATAAAAACAGCATTTTCATTGAGGGAATAATCCAACTCACTATTCTGCATGAACCATGTTTTCGACTGAAGCTTAAATGTTTAGTATCTAGATTGTTTTTCATGTTTGCATTTGTAATAATGTGTATTTATCACACTCATATATTTTGTACTCTCCTATAAATCGTATGACTATAGAATTTCGGACTGTTGGCTTTCTGATGCACTGACGCATATTTTCTTTATCACGTCAAAGAGGCAGTCGCAATTAAGTCATATGAGCCGCGTCATGAGAAAACCGTATTTTTGCTTATGCGAAAACAAAAACGTACATCAGCTGTGCAGTAACTGAACAGCTGATCAGCGCCTTTATTTTCGCTACACGGATAGTACAATTCCTCTTCTTCCTAAATCCGAAATTTCAGGCTTCTAGCCATTTTCTAAAGCTGCACAGGTCGGTTTGTATCAGACATGGTCGATACATCCGAAGACCGGTTTTCTCGCGTCTCGGCCATTATATCCAGGAAGGCTTTGTGTACATCAAAGAATTTGAGCCGCATCGTGAGAAAACCGGATTTTTGCCTAGGCGAAAACAAAGGCGCAGATCAGCTTCGCGGTAACCGCGAAGCTGATCAGCGCCTTTGTTTTCGCTACACGGATAGTAAAATTTCTCTTCTTCTTAAATCCAAAATTTCAAGCTTCTAGCCTGCTTCTGTAACTGTACAGGCCGATTTATGTCGGACCTGGTCGGAAACCCCGAAGACCGGTTTTCTCGCGTCGAGGCTCATTTGTTTTGTCTTGAACCAAGCTAATGATTGCCTTTCATCTGTCTGTGAAATCAAATGAGCCGCGACATGAGAAAACCAACGTTGTGGTTTCCGACCAGGTCTGACAAAAGCCACAAAAGACAACTAGAGGCTGCAAATTTTGGATTTAGAAAGACCTGAGAATCGTACTATCCCTGTAACGAAAACAAAGGCACTAATCAGCTTCGCAGTTACTGCGTCTTTGTTTTCGCATATATGCAAAATGTTGGTTTTCTCATGATGCAGCTGAAATGTCTTTGTCATCTTGCAATACAGTAGTTAATTTTGTTCCATTCGCTCAAATTCTATTACATTCTATATATTTATTTTCCTGGCTTACCCGGAACACGACATCGTTATTATTATTATTGCCATTGGTAATTAGAGACTATTTCTAAGTTAGACATGGTCTTGTCTTGCGTTAAATGTAGCATTGCAAATATCACATTATGAAAACACGCCCATGCAATATACAGAAATGTTTTTGGTTGTAAAAATGAAAATTCTCACTGATATTTCTCTTACAAAATGATATTCAAATTTGAATGGATATTCTCTCAAATTTGAATGGAACAGAACTGAATCTAGTTGGGAATAGGACATTAGAAGAAAAACATCTATAAAGTACACAAACACTGACTCGCTTAAAGGCGGGTATTGCCATCATGTCTTGTCTACAGTAAGGAGCAGCATTCATGACAGCAGAAGGGCGCAAATGAAACGTAGGTTGTTAACAGGAACATATATCCTACAGGGAAACAGAGCTATCTACATATACTGAGTCGATCATTTTCTGATCATCGTCTTAGGTGAGACCACTGAAAAGGGAAGACTGTTCCATAAAGGGATAGTCCTAGGGAATAAAGAATTCTTCAGAGCATCACTATATGTTTTGTGAGATGCCCTGGTACTTCATTTGTTGGGTGCTGGGGTCAAACATCTAAATTTATCAAGAGACACGGTACCAGATAATCTTGTAAAAACTGTTAAGGAGGACTTAACCCTGCGGTCCTCCAGGGATGGCCACTCGAGTTCCGTGGCCTCGGTGTAGGTTTACAGCAGCCTATCATGTCTATTTACAAAGTTATAACACCTATGACAGAAATTTCTTACCCATCCTCGTTGTTGATCTCCTCCGCTGACTTTTCGGAGAACAGTCTGTCAGCTTTGCTTATAATTATTGACTTTGTAAGTGAGCTCCATTCACAGGCACTCGACCACTGGACTATTTTTTAACCGATTTGAGACCCTAAGGCCTTGTGTGTTTAGTAGCCCATAGACGAGGGTTGATTGAGGTATACCTATTTTTCTTATTTTTTTTCTCCAAAAAGTACTTGTTAGAACCGCCTCGCCGATGCGGTTCTGATGAGTACCCACAATCTACTGTATATTTTGAGCAAAAACAAGAAAAATGGAACTTTTTTGAAGCTTAACGTCCAAGTCAACGGCTTAAATCATGCCAAGACGTTGCCTCCATTTTGTGTGACTTTTACCCAAAAATAGGATGTCATGACATACAAAAAGTGCTTAAGGATGTTCGCTGCCAATGAAAAAGTATTCAAACGTTTTTTCTTACCGCTCTTTTTTGTTTCCGAAATATAAAATAAGACATATAAAAACAAAATATAGGGTAGTGTGCATTTTTTCAAGCTACAGGCCTCTGAATGAGACCTCTAAACAAAATGTTTGAAAAAAAAATAATTTAATTTTCAATTCTTTCACATAAACCTCACAGTACAAACAAAACATCACAAAAGCTTTCAAAAGTCATTTTGTTTAAGTAACGCTGACTATTTTGGCCCTGAAACATACATACAATATTCATCTTGAAGTGGATGACATTTTTTTTCGACTCATTTAATAACCCTACCCCTTACTTATTTATTATGATGTATACATGTTCATCGTATGATATTTCTGAATCCACTGTTTTATTCCAACACAAGAATTGATACATAATCCAATATTTCTATTTTTGTTTATGGTGAACTTGGGAGGACATCTTTTCAAAATAATAGGTTTTTCATGATTATCAAATATTGGTTAAAGATTATTGTATGTAATGAAGCTAAGTATATAAGATATATTTATAATATGATGTTAGAGGATGTTAGAGGATATGGATAGAATGCCAGATAAAGATAATTGGGCGTCTTTAGTTAAAAAGCTGCTAGAATTTTTGGGCTTCAATGACGTTTGGTTGGCTCAAGGGGTAGGAAATGTTAATTTGTTTCTAAGTTTAGTCAAACAAAGATTACACGATCAGTTTATTCAGAATTGGAATTCAAGAATTCAAGAGTCGAGCAGAGCAAATTTTTATGCTTGCGTTTGCTCTTTTCAATTTCGAAACTATTTAAATTTTGTAAAAGTTAAAAAATATAGAAATGCTTTAACAAGATTAATATGTTCATCTCATAGATTAGAAATAGAATCTGGAAAGTGGCATAAGCCAGTCAAAATACCAACTTATCAAAGATTATGTAAAAGGTGTAATGTCATCGAAAATGAATTTCATTTTTTGTTTGAATGTAGTTTGTATAATGATCTTAGAAAACAATATATTGACATTTATTTTTATACAAACCCAAATCACTTAAAATTAAAGCAGATGTTTAATACTACAAATGAGAAGCAAATCATAGATATAGCAATATTCGTTCAGAAAGCTTTCACTCTAAGAAATACATTATGTTATTAATGATTATAGTTTTGTTTATAACACCTTTAGTAGAATTTCTGACATGGAGTTGTATGAATTTCTGTATTGAAGGGATGTATTTTTCATGTTCTTAAGATTCGAAAGGAAATGGTATGATGCTTCCTGGACCCAATATATATAGCCATATGTAGTAACGAGCCATTTCTAGTGGAAAGAAATTCCCGACGGGTCAATCACAAACTATGCAGGTGTAGTCCCAACTCCCTGCCGAACATCTGGTATACTGAAGTAGATTTGATGCATCTTGCTTACTATCTAGAATACGTTGATATTGTTTAATACATGTATGCTAAATGCTAACAGTGAAGCTGTCCTCTCTTTCTGTCTTCCATTCTCTCTCTTTCTATCTTTTACCTTATTTTTTTCTTCTGTTTGTCACCATAAAACCATGCTATATATGCATTTACTGTTGCCGCTCATGTCGTTATAATGTATTGTATAACCTGAGCTATATAAATAAATTTGGAAATTCCTTTCAAAATTTCAGAACTTTGTGCATCTCCCTGAAAGAAAGTAGTTACGAGGGTGATCCAAGAAGTAATGCGAACTAGTGTGTAATTTCTTTCACCATTGCCGTTTTTCAAGATAGTTTACATCAGAATTATGATGCATTATCGAATTTTCCAGATCCGATTTCTTTTTTGACTTAACCACATATCAACCCTCGTTGCCTAGCAACAAGAGAATGCAAGGTAAACGACCTTGGCCACGGTTAAAATTGATTTTATTTATGTACTGCAGTGTCATATGCAAAGCACAATTACGTCAATAAGCGTTTTATTCCAAAGTACAATGATCCCTTGAATAGATTTACAGTACATACCTTTATTAGTTTAACACAGCACAAATTATTGAGGTTTGGCTATCTGTACCCCCTAGAATTTGAGTCAATTTTGATCTCTCAAAATCTCCACATTTTCATCAAAGCCTATTCTACTTAACCAAAAAGGTTAAATTCCATACAATATTTATTTTTTAAATAAAAATTCTTCGTTGTGATAGGCTATGGGCATAAATATCGATATATACAATCTTATCAGAGTCAAATATACCCACGAATTATAGGTATTTGCCGTATTTCGTCGAAATTGTGATATTTTTGTCAGATGCCGTTGCTAGGCAACATAGAATAGTCTCTGCTGATCTTTGCATTTCGCTGTCTCTATTATTTCCAAACATTAGGCATATATAACACAACTGATATGATTTATATGTATATAAATGTCAATTTAATAAATTGGAGCACAAAATCTTTCCCTGTACCCCTAACAAAATTGACGTTTTCAGTCAATTTCGCGTCCATGTCGACTTCGGGTCGACAAATCAAATATTCCTTAAATCTCAATTCGTCATCCGAACTTCATGATATTACACCTAATAACTGCACATATATACACGTGTACACATGCCAAATTATTTAATTGTATCTGCGTTGGTTACTAAAATACAGTTGTGTTCGCATTACTTCTTGGATCACCCACGTATATTTATACATTAGGGTATTTCCGTATTAGAAATCTGTCTTGATACATGTATTTGACACTTCACTTTGCATGTGGTCATGATTGTTATTGTAATATATGCTCAAGGGCCATTGGCCTACTGCATTTAAATATACTTTATCTTATCTTATCTTATCTTATCTTATCTTATCTTATCTTATTATGATGTATACATGTTTATCATATGATATTTCTGAATCCACTGTTTTATTCCAACACGAGAATTGATACATAATCCAATATTTCTATACTTTCGAATGTTATAAATTTTTGTTTTTCAAAAATCATGAAAAGCGTGATATCCAGCTTTAGGGAAATCCGATTTAATTTCGGATTTATGGAAGCATAATTTTGTCATGTGGCTAAATAGAAATCTTTGGAGAAAATCGCCATTTTATTCATCAGTAACCATAATTACGAATCCAGAGATCCGTGATACGGGAAACAGTCAAACAGCTGGGTTCCCTTCTTTCGGATCACATTTGTTTTCAAGTCTGACAAGATATATAAATTTTGGTGTGGACATCACATGTATTTTGCCATTGTATTGTTATGTGTTTTGGGCCGGAGGCCTTTATTCTAGAATAAAGTTATTGTACTTATTGTACCCCCGTACTTGAAAAGTCAGGAAAATTCAATATTTATAAATGTGTCAGATCCATATTTGCAGATTCAAGCCTTTTCTTGTATTTTCACAGAACATAGAACTTGTTCATATTTTTTTGAATAAAAGAATGAAAAAATATAGGGTAATGTGTATATAAGAGAGAACCAACAACTTGAAAATCGCCATTTTAAGCCTTTTTTCGGCTGTTTTATTTGTTACACCCCATTTCATAAAACCGCCCAAAATTTTAAAACTAGCACACCAAAGAAAAAATACTGATAAAGAAGACCTTGTATACATCTACTTCTGCTAAAATAAACATCAAATCAGTGCAAGTAATTTGATGTTGTGTAATATTCAAGTTTGATCTACCCTACCCCCTAAATTTTGCTGACACTTAGAATTTTCCAAAAAGTTGCAGAAAATGGGTTGAAAAAAAAAATGAAAATCCTTAGATTGACAATTTTCATGACTCGTTCGATGCATATCATCAATATGTATTCTAATATAAAATATTAGGAAAATATCTGCAACCGTTTACGAGATATTCAACGAAATAAAAACCGGAAGTTCCGAAATGTCAAATGTTAGCAGCGAACATCCTTAAAATATCACCATCCAAGTAAGTCAATAAGGCTTATATGTATGGATAGCTTGACATGAACCACTTTTCCTAGGCAGCCTCAGACCTGAAGGGTCAGCCAGTAATTAGATGGTCAGTCAGTGGCGTATAACACAAGCAGCCCATATATTTCTTTAAGCCCCTATGTGCGGGAGTTGAGTGGCCACTGTTTTTGGGAAATAGCTGCTCCCTCGGTTTCCCATTTGTTTTTATCGTATCTAACATATTGTTATTTTCTTCCCTTTGATTTCATGGCAGTATGTGTTTCATATTATCATGAGACGTCTGTGTTGTGCATTTGTTTCCTTAGAAATTAAAGACTGCTAATTTTGCTAGTCTCAAATTATCGCTTTACATCGAGAGAAAAGAACTATACTTAAGGAATCGAAATACGCAACAAATCAAAATTCAATTGTAACGAAATTAAAATTTAACAGTAACATATGAATTTTGTTTAAGGATTGAAATTCAGATTTTAGCTTTCACTGGATGATGAAAAACATTAAGCTGTTTTAATGTCTGTGAAGGGCTTCTCGGAGACATTAAAATAACTAATGTTTTTCATCATCAAGTGAAAGCTAAAATCTGAATTTCAATACATGTATTTACATTTTATATTATCAATCAAGTATCAGATTTTTAATTGCATATATCATAGCTCATTTTCATGTTATTTGACTTTAAATCCGACTTAACGTAATTTTGGAACAATCAAAAATTCAAATTTTCGCGCTTACAGTCATGGCGATACGCGACCGACGTCACGTCAACAAGAGTAAACAAACAATTCACTGGATTGTTTTAACGTCGCTCCGCCCAAAGGCGTGACCTCTAGATCACGTGACTTTTTATATTGGGAAATGAAGAACATCAAAACAGATACTTTCATCTAGGGAGATTGCAATAAAAATGTATTATGGTTTGATAAATCCCTTTTAGAAACGACTTGCTGACAGCTTTTGGCATATGGTGAAATGATAAAACGTCATTTTATTGATAAAATTACATGTAACGACAAAAACTCAAAAAGCATGAAAAACGTGAGGATGCCAAATCTTTTGCATGCTGGGTTATCTGACGTCGACTTGATAATATGCAATAAAAATACCGTCATTGCATACTTAAATGTAATGCCGTTTTGCATTATTTAAAACCTGTTAATGAAATACAAAAGTGTACAAAAATGACGAATGAGCAATGAACGTCATCATCAGTGAGATTATTCGGCGCGGGTCGTTTGTGCTTATGTGGTTTATTGGCGTACCAAGAGTTGATACGACATGCGTTTTACGAAAAAGTGACATCACAGGGTCACTAGAGCGTTTGCTTTGACCCTCATTAAACCGGGTTTGGCGTGGTGCTAGGAAAAATACCCAGTTTGCCTACTGTAGCCTAAAGTATGGTAGTTGATCATTTTATTTTAGAAAACAATAATTTCTCTAAAATGCCAAATGTAGGATATTGATTTTTGACGTTTTCTGAAATCATCAATTTTTTACAGAAATAATCATTTTCTTGAATAAAACACAAGCCGAATAAAATTTAAACGTCCCTAAACATAGCCTACTGTTACTAACTGATCAATGGTTACCTCTACAATCACTTTACGAATTTTTAAGCAATAACATTGGTTTTGGTTCCAAACTTTTATTGATCATCTTACATCGTTTGCTACGGTGGGTTAGTGTAGCTACGCGCACGCCATCAAGCATACCGACATAGTGGATTAACCTGCTGTAAGACGTTTAGATACTGCTTCATATGATAATAAGATCAGTTACACCACATGCTTGCCTACTACAATTACCCAAAGTGTTTGTTGCGTTTTCGTTTTATTCCTTCAGTATATAAATGCCTGTTAAGATTTCAATTAGACCGATACCGTATTATTGCATTGCCTTATGCCTAGGTCACACTAGGGCTTACGTACGCTGCGGACGCTGCGGATAGGTGTTCCGTATCTGTCCGTCCTATCCGTAACGATTCGTATCTCATCCGTAATGTCCGTAACTGTACGTATCGTATCCTCAGGGCGCGGTAGATCCGCGGGCAAATTTTCATAACTGTCAAAAATGCATGCGCGGATGGACGATCGGTAATGGTAGGCAATGGTACGTAACTGAAGGCATTTATTCGAATCTGTCCGTATCTAATCGCATCTAAACGTATCATTCCGCGATCAAGCATTTGTTGCGGATCGATACTGTTACATACGTGTTGTTTCGTTCGGTTGCGGTCTTTATCGTTTATACACACTTTTCGATACAATTTAATACGTTCAGATACGAACACATAATGTTACGGTTTTCCTAAAGTTTACACAGCATGCCACACGTATGAAAACGGAATCAAACCAGGATGCAACTTGAACAATGTAAATAAGCGTGTGGCTGAGCCCTCTAGAGCTGAGTGTTTGGGCATAACATAATCTGTATCCAATGCTTGAATGAATCATACAATAACGTTTCTGGAATATATAGTCTCCTTGACAAAAATGTCCGTCATTTTTCTATTATACAGGTCATTTATTTATTTAAGGATATCCATAATTCATTTATAGATATCCATAATTCATTTATGGATATCCTTCATTCATTTATGGATATCCTAAAATAATTAAAGATATCCATCTGTATTTTTGGATATTCTAAAATGAATTATGGATATCCATAAATGAATTATGGATATCCATAAATGAATTATGGATATCCTTAAATGAATTATGGATATCCATAATTGAATTATGGATATCCTGAAATACATTTTTGGATATCCAAAAATCACGATGAATTATGGATATCCATAATTCGATTTTTGGATATCCAAAAATCGAATTATGGATATCCTTAAATCAGCTCATTTAAGGATATCCTTAAATGTGTTTTAGGATGACCAAAAATAAGCTTGAATTTAGGATATAATTCGATTTTTGGATATCCATGATTCTTTTTTTTGGATATCCATAATGATCTGATTTAAAGATATCCATAATTCGATTTTAAGATATCCATAATTCATTTTAAAAAATATTACTTTTCCATAATGATTTTTTCCGTGTAATACGCATGCGCTAACTTAAACTGAACGAAACGGAAGCCAACGTAAATTCAACCACACCGGATGCATCCATTCTCTGACTAGGGAGAAATCATTATATCCCATAGGCACGTATAGGGTGCCGTTTTACTATTTATTTCCTATTTATGGATATCCATAATTCATTTTTGGATGTCCAAAATTCATTTTTGGATATCCATAATATATTTTATGGATACCCATAATTCTTTTTTGGATATCCTAAAATCGATTTATGGATATCCTTAATTCGGGTGAATATTGGATATCCATAAATTGATTTTAGGATATCCTTTAATCGAATTATGGATATCCTTAAATACAATCCTATGTTTGGATATCCATAATTCGATTTAAGGATATCCTAAAATCGGGCTAATATTGGATATCCATAATTCGATTTATCCTTAATTATTGTAGGATATCCATAAATGAATTAAGGATATCCATAAATACATTATGAATATCCTTAAATAAATTATGGATATCCAAAAATAGGGAATAAATAGTAAAACGGCACTCCATAGGCACGTACATCATTTTTTGTGATTTAAGGATATCCTTAAATGAATTATGAATATCCTTAAATACAGTCCTATTGAAGGAAATCCATAACTCATTTATGGATATTCATAAATCGAATTATGGATATCCAATATTAGCCCGATTTTAGGAAAGCCTTAAATCGAAATATGGATATCCAAAAATAGGATTGTATTTTAGGATATCCATAGTTCGGTTTTAGGATATGCTAAATCTATTTATGGATATCCAATATTCAGACGAATTTAGGATATCCTTAAATTGATTTTAGGATATCCAAAATGAATTATGGATATCCAAAAAAGAAATATGGATGTCCAAAAATAAATTTTGGATATCGAAAAAAAAGGATATCCATAATTCATTTCAGGATATCCATAATTCATTTCAGGATATCCATAATTATTATGGATATCCATAATTCATTTATGGATATCCATAATTCATTTTAGGATATCCAGAAATGTTAATGGATATCCTTAATTATTATAGGATATCCATAAATGAATAAAGGATATCCATAAATAAATTATGGATATCCTTAAATGAATTATGGATATCCAAAAATAGGGAATAAATAGTAAAATGGCACCCATAGGCACGTACAGCATTTTTTGTGATTTAAGGATATCCTTAAATTATTGATATCCTAAAATACAGTTCTATTGAAGTACATCCATAACTCATTTATGGATATCCATAAATCGAATTATGAATATCCAATATTAGCCCGATTTTATTATATCCTAAAATCGAATTATGGATATCCAAAAATAGGATTGTATTTTAGGATATCCATAGTTCGATTTTAGGATATCCTAAAATCAATTTATGGATATCCAATATTCAGACGAATTAATGATATCCATAAATCGATTTTAAGTATCCAGAAATGAATTTTGGATATCCAAAATGAATTATGGATATCCATAAATAGGGAATAAATAGTAAAACGGCACCCCATATGATTGTTGGTTGATGCGTTCATTTACGGTGTAGATACGTTTGTGTTACGGTTTAGATACGGAAAGATTCGAATCAACGCCTTCATTTACATGTCATTACGTACTATTACGGATGTTTCATCCGTGCCCAATTTTTGACTTTTTTCAAAATTTGGGCGCGGATGGAATCGGACTTGCATATACAATACGTTAAGATACGAACATATACGGAAAAGATACGAATTGTTACGGATATGACGGATAGATACGAAAGGTCAGTCCGCAGCGTCCGCAGCATCCGGATGTGCTGGTGTGACTGTAGTTTGACTAAAACCTGCGTTTTCTTGCATCAAATTTCGCCGTTATATACGCAAGAAAACGCAACATTACGTATCTGAAGGTGTATGTCTGTATCTAAAAGTAACAGATGGTATCGAAAGGTATGTAGTCAAGTATCTTAACCGTATGTATTCGAATTTATCCGTAACTATCTTCGAACGTATCCGTATCTTTCCTGAACTACTCGTATTAATTCGTATTTAAAGGTAATAAATTCATTAAGAACCGTTAGCCCCGCCCACAAAATTCTGCGGATCGCTACGTATAGTATTCGCAACTATCCGCGGCATCCGTAAGCGCTAGTGTGACCTAGGCATTAGACATTCTTAGAGTCACGTAACTTATTAATGTGTTATGATTTCTTGAAACAATTATGTTTCTCAATTTGAATCTTTAGTAGAGCGCAACATCTTTACTTGTAGCATGCTCAGAAATCACTAGCTGTATTTAACATTTGCGCAAAACAAATGAGCCGCCGCATTGGAAAACCAACAATCTGCATAGACGAAAACAAAGGCGCAGATCAGCTTCGCGGTAACTGCGAAGCTGATCACGTCTTTGTTTTTGCTTCACAGATTGTACAAATCCTCTACTTTCTCAATCCAAAATTTCCAGCCTCTAACCATCTTTTGTGACTGTACAGCCCGGTTTGTGTCGGACCTGGTCGGAAACCAAATCGTTGGTTTTCTCACGCACAGGCTCAAATGGCACATGGGATTTTTACTCGAGATTTACCTGTAGCTTGTTTTATGAATGGTTTTATGACATGCCTAAGTCTAAAATCCATCCTTGCACATATGAGCCGCGACATGAGAAAACCAGCATTGTGTTTTCTGACCAGGTCCAACACGATTCGGGCTGTACAGCCAAAGAAGATAGGTAGTTTTGGATTTTGGAGTCGGAATTTCTTACCATTTTTGTTCGACTTTTGACAAAGTTTTTTTTGACAAAGTTTTTTTATTCTATAATGGTACAAGGTTTTGTTTGATGGACAAAGGTTTGTTCTGAAATCTATTAATATGAACTCAAAAGATACGTCACACGCCTGTGTAAACCGATGTTCACGCCGGATGCGTTTAACCAATCGAAAGAAAAAAAAACACTAGTAAGCATGTTATATGGTTTTGTTTCTTAAATTTATATTCTAGGCTTTTAAGTCGAAAAAAATTGTCACATTGTCTAGATTGTCAATGATTAGATTCGACTTTTGAACTTATGACAATGGTTTGTTCCTACAGTGTCCCGGATTTTTTCTACAATGTTTACTAAAACGCCATATATCTTACCAACATAATTATATTTTGTGTTTGCTAGAAACCAAGGCGGGCTGGGAGCAGTTTCGACGTTTGTACAAAAGCTAGGACTAATTCAAAGGGTACGATAGCGACACTGTGCCACTTTGAAACTTAAAAAATAATATTGAAAATAACTCATGCATGTATTTGGCTCGCTGTGTTTGACTTCTTTTTCTACTCGGTCAGCGAGGATTCAGAAAAAACAGCTCATCTAAGCAGTATGACCGGTCGTCTCAGGGAGTTCAGTGGTCCTGTCGTTGAGTAAAAGTATACGGGGAAAGAGGCCCTAGTTTGATACCAAACCCCGCCATATAGAGAAAGCCATAAGCTCCCACAGTACTGATTTTCACACAGGAAGCGTTGACAGGTTTCACACGTGCGCGTGTCTTCAGGCATCAAAACGAAAGTATCATACCAAATGGTTACTTAACAAAAATATAGATCTACAATCACTTATCAAAATAATATAGATCTACAATCATTTATCAAATTATCATTTTAACAACTGACTCGTGAGACTAGTAGTCGACTCTGTTTGTCAGTAGACCAAATAATATGGCCACCATCTTGAATCTGCCACAATGTCACCTTTGTAGATTGGTTCTCTTTAATAAAGAATTTACTTTTTACTTACTTACTTTCTAACTGTGGAAAGTGCTTCTTTCATGAAATATTGTTGTTTAAGTGAAAATACCTCTGGAATGATTTCTTGAATGCATACAAGGGATATGCCTACCTCAGATTTATACCATCCTGATTCGGAAATAAACTACATGTCATGCTAGTGTGCATTGTAATCATGTTATAGCCAGGGTGCCCAGTGACGTACTGTGGTAAAGCATTGGACTCCAAATCGAGAGATCCTGGGTTTGATCCTGACTGGTGGCACCGTGTTGTGTCCTTGAGCGCAGCACATTTACTCACCAGAATACTGAAAGTTCTAGCTCCGTCTCGACATGACTAAAATTGTTGACCTGGACGCTAAATATACATGTATAAACAACCATTTTATAGCCATTGCGATAAAGACGCTTTATTCCCTTACTTCTGTACTTAGCAAGTTAACAGCTCACCAACTCGCGCTGTACCGCACAGGTGGGGATGTGACTTACTGGACTGGGGCGATTCTGAAAGATGGCGGTCGCCAGTAGGAATAATTGCCCATTTTATGCCGTAATTCTCTTGATTTAGAAGCCAGTGACAGTGTATAGACCTCAGTGGAATGATCAATTGGTAGAATAGGCTTCCATGTGCGGTCAGCAGAGACTTTTAGTTTTGTTTTGTTTGGTTATGGCTTAACGTCCAAGTCAATATATTTTCAGTCATGTCGGGACGGAGCCAGGGCATCCTGGGTGTTTACTAGTATTGTGGGGTGCTTAAACTGTCATGCTTAGTGACACTATATACATACAGGGGTAGGCTTCGAATTCAAGACCTCTCGCTTCGGAACTAAATGTATACACGCTTACGGTACATGGTTAGCAATCGCTCCTAAACCTAATGCTTGTGAATGTGCCAGGTCATGGCTTATTTTCACAAAACGCATGCTCAGGAATAGTGCGGTAAGGTAGATGACCGTCCCTACACGACCTTAGCAAATAACGAGGTCCTTTTAAACTTGAAAATTAAATTATAGCTATAGGAGGATCGAACATGATTGACCATTCATTAACGTTTGCTAGGTCCCGCAGGAATTATTTAAAGATCTATGTGATTATATCTGACTAAGGGCTGTCTGGGACATAATCACTCAGCAACATGCCTAATAGGCACAAACCTTGCGTATTTGCACATACGTTATTATATCTCGCAGAACAGTGGGCTTGAGCCGAACTTTAGAATCTGAAATGAAATGAACGTATTTGACCAACAGCACTGGGTGCTTCCTTGGTCCCGATATAAAAAAAGGGTTTATCTACAATGATACAATATTTTGTTTGATTGACAAAGATTTGTTCCGAAATTTATAACTAAAAGTTTGTTATAGAGGCAAAACACCAAAATGGTAAGTTATTTTATTTTTCCATTTTCTTTTTCTGGTTGGACGATTAGTAAATCATTTTGGCCATATGCGGTGCTTAAATTTTAACGTATGATCATTTATAAGATCTCAAAGCACTGAGTCAGCTCTACTCAATTTCTATGTTCAAAGACTACGAAACCGGATATAATTATTGTCGGGCGCTAATAAACTATCAGGATGGGGCAAAGAAATATGTTTTTCCATGGAAAATACCCGAAATGGCAAATTTTCATTTTTGAGATGTTTCGGGTTTTGTTCTACTCGTCCCAGATTTTGTTCGATCATGGCAGTGTGGTATTTTGGCTCCAGATTTGTTTCTACACTTGCGCTGGATGTTCTACAATTGTGCCGGGTTTTGTTCTACAATTTAGAAAGGTACAAAATAGGCAATGGTCTTAGATATACTTAGAAAACATATCGTTAGCCGTGTGAGCAGCTATTTCCCAATAGGCCGCCACTCAGTTAAAGCAGAAAAGCTCGAGCCCACTATTCTGCGAGATCTAATAACGTATGTGCAAATACGCAGGGTCTGTGCGTATTGGACATGCTGCCGAGTGATTATAACTCAGATAACCGTTAATAATCAGATATAATCACATAGGTCTTTAAGCATCCCTTCGGAACCTAGCGAAAGTTAATGAATGGTAAAAGATGTTCGATCCCTCTATTGTTGTTATTTAATTTTCATAGCTTAAAAGGACCTAGTCATTAGCTAAGGTCGTATCTATATTAAGCCATATCCAAACAAAACAAAACTAAAAGTCTCTGCTGACCGCACATGGAAGCCTATTCTACCAATTGATCATTCCACTGAGGTCTGTACACTGTCACTGGCTTCTAAATTAAAAGAATTACCAAAAACATAACGCATAAATGACCAATTATCTGTAATGGGGACCGCCATCTCGCCAAAGTCGTCCCAGTCCAGTGAAGTCACATCCCTACCTGTGCGGTACAGCGCGAGTTGGTGAGCTGTTAACTTGCTAAGCACGGAAGTAAGGGGACACAGCGATACAGCGACAATCTTTTTCGCAATGGCTATAAAATATTTGTTTGTATTGAGTTTAACATGTTTAAGCGTCAACAATTTTAGTCCTGTCAGGGCACAGCGTCCAGTACTCTGGGGAGTAAATGTGCCTCGCTCAAGGACACAACACGGTACCACTAGTGGGGATCGAACCCAGAATCTCCCGATTGGGAGTCCGATACTCTACCAGTACGCCACCGGGCTCCCTGGCTATAACATGATCACAATGCATGCTAACATGACATGTAGTTAAGTCCCGAATCGGGTTGGTATAAATCAAAGCTAGTAAGCATTCAAGTAATCATTCCAGCGTTATTTTCACTTAAACAACAAACTATTTCACCAAATAAGCACTTTCCACAGTAAGTAAGTAAAAAGTAAATTCTTTATTAAAGAGAACCAATCTACAAAGGAAATTAACTGTGGTGGATTCTTGATGGTGGCCATATTATTTTGTCTACTGACAGAAGGAGTCTATTAGTCTGACGAGTCAGTGGTTAAATGATATTTTGATATATGATTGTAGATCTATATTCTTTCACCTAACCATTTGGTATGATACTTTCGTTTTGTTGCTTCACCAGTGATTCTAATAGTCGACGTGCGTACGTGTTAAACCTGTCAACGCTTCTCGTGTGAAAACTAGTACTGTGGGAGCTTGTGGCTTTCTCTATATGGAGAGACCCTTTGATATCGAACCTAGGACCTCTCGCTCCATATACCCGTACATTTACTCAATGACAGGACCACTGAACTCCCTGAGACAACTGGTCATAGGGCTTGGATGTGCTGGCTTATTTGAATCCTCGTTGACCTAGTAGAAAAATACTACTAGTAAGTAAAGTATAGCGAGCCAAAACCATGCACGAGTTATTATAGTGGCAGTGTCGTCATACCTTTTGTATAAACATTGAAGATAATCCCAGCCCGCCTTGGTTTCACGCAAACACAAAATATATGTAAGATATATGGCGTTATCCGTTTTAGTAAAAATTGTAGAAAAAAATCCGAGACACTGTAGGAACAAAGCAATGTCACATAAGTTCAAAAGTCGAATCAGATCATTGACAATCTACACAATGTGACGCCATGAAACATTTCCCAACTAAAAAAGCCTGGAATACAAAATTAGGGAGCAAAACCACATAAGATGCTTACCTGGTGGCTTTTTCTTTCAATGGGTAAAAGCATCTGGTATGGAAATCGGTTTACACAGGCGTGTGACGTATTTTTGAGTTTCTATTAATAGAATTCGGAACAAATCATCTTGTACCATTATGGAAAAAAAACTTTGTCAAAAGTCGGACAAGACCGTTTTGTATCGGGACCAAGGAAGCACCCAGGAATTCATAGGAACAGGCATGTCACTCATAATCTGAGAAGCAAGTCTACAACGACAAAAATAGAATTATAGCGGAAAAAGTCGTATTGCTGTCTGCGATTTTTTTCTGCAGACAGTAGCCTACGCAACGTATTTATCACATACCAAAACAAATTTTCCCTTCATATTCAGGTGAAACAATTTGCCACTTAACTTTGACCACCACTGAACTTCTCAATGCTCTACGCTATTAACGTGAACGGACAATCATGAGCTGTGATTAGCCAGGTAATGCACAGTGTGTATAATTGTACTGAAAGCCACAGTACGAACATGCCAAACGCTGCAGGTTTGGCTTATAACAGATATTTTTGGAAGAATTTAAGACGGATTTTTTACGTATTTATGTATTCTCTCGATTAGTCAGATATTTTAGCAAATCGCATTAAGGAAGTGATATTGCTACCATGGTATATAATAGCATCTCAAGAAATATTTTCTGTCGTCACATATGACAGCGATTCTGGTTCGCTGTGACAAGTTTGTACGTCAATCGATGCCTAGTATCACTGTGCTGTGCCAGATAAGGCGGATTTTCGTTTAAAATCAACTAAAGATTTTAGTCAGTTTTTCATAGAATCATTTGTTGTGTGTACTCATTTGAATCGTCACACCGAGAGTTTTCAAACAAATAGCCACAATATATGTTTTCGTCGAACAATACAGAAGTTTATTACTTAATTGAATTCCAGATACCGCAGGTGTGTGTAAATTCTGATACTCTCTGAGCAGCGGTAGTATGAACGGAAGGAAGATAAACGAATTGATCAAAGATAAGGAGAAAGCTGACAGGACAGTTAACAAGATCGTACAGTAACTGTTGCCTCCAGCTATCTTAGTGTGTACATTGTACATTGTTGTGTTTTACCATCAGCAGGTAGCTCGGAGATTCGGAGAAATAGTTTTATTATCATATTTCTATTTATACATACATGTATCATGGTTTTATATGATGACGTTAAAAAAATAAAGGACCTATAATTCTAAATTCGGTAAGTAATAAAAGCTGAAAACCAATTATATATTATAATATTTTTATCAAATCATCATCATCATCATCATCATCATCATCCAATTTAATCCTAGCTAAAATAATAATAATAATAATAATAATAATAATAATAATAATAATAATTTATATCATTACTATTGTTCTTGTCGCCATCATCGTTGTTGGAATTTTTTAACTTAGCAACAATGAAGTGGACTTTCGGTAATGTGTCGCATAATTCACATATGCTCTGTCTCAGGTGGCGATTTTTTTCAAAACTCGCAGGTAATTTGAATGTCACATATATATACATGCGTATTTATCTACATGCAAACCTAAGGCGACAACCAAACGGGTCGAGAAAACTCAGGACGCAACAACTATTTTCTTTTGTGGACGTAAATTGTGATTTTATTTTAAGCTTGCATGTGTACGCTGCCAACTCAGGTTAAATATTTCAATCGACATTCGCACCTTGCGTTGTTCAGTATGACTGGATGTCGGTGGTATACTAGCACCATGTGCAACCCAAGGTAAAAAGGATTCGTTAAGTTATACTCGGAACTCGGATTCGACATTTGCATTTACGGACACGTAGTATGACCGAAAGTCGTTTGTCGATTATATGCTCCCTCACCTTTGATAAATCGTAATTAGCAGTTACGAGTATTTATAATAATAAAAGAGATTTAAGTTGACGTTGATGCGTCTGTTACCTGTAGTTCGAAGGCGGTATACGTTCTATGTTTGGATGAAAAATAAGTCAAATAGGTAAAACCTTGTATACCCCAGTTTTTCGTCATAAATGTGGAGTTTCAGAGGGTATTCTATACACGGACATTTTATCCTGATGACCAGCTACATTGCTTTTAATAGGTGGCTGTTTTTCGAATGGGTATTTGATTGTTTCCCAGATCTACAGTTCTTGGAAGCGTGCAGCTGAACAGTACAGCTAGTTAGGGATAATCACTGGACTCAAATATACATTCGCTGCCGAAAGATAAATGAGTATGCGAGTAAATATGAGGTTATAATTAGAAGTAATTTGTAAACATCTCTGAAAAAAAAAATAAATGATGCTTCAGGTTTGTCGGATTTTGACAACTCGTAAATGAATAGATCGGAATAAGGTTGCAAAAAGAGATGTTGAACTGCAGCGGACACTTCATTATTCACTGTTTTAATTGAACTCATTTGGACACAAGGGTGCCCTCTCTGCAATAAATAAGTCATACATGTAAACTGTCACGTTTTTTCCTGTTTAGCAAAACGGGTTCACCTAAATTTAAGGCTCATGTTGCTCGTAAATACGTACGTCTTTTTGCCATTCAATAGTTTCAGGATGATTCAGAAACGTAGGTTTGAGAATAGCATCACCAAAACGTGTCCGTGTAATGTATACCCCCCTGAACACCACTTTTATAAAGAAAAACTGGGGTTTGCAGGGGTATACCTTTTTTTTTTTTATTTTTGCTCCAAAACATAGATTGTGGGTACTCGTTAGAATATTTCCAATTTTTACAAATTAAGAAAAATCTGTTTATTACATAGGCATGTTTTCGTAATGGCATAAACAGCTGTCGTTGTTGACCAGTTGTTCGTCTTAGCAGATCACAAGATCGGTAAATAATTTCCGTTGGGATTTGAAGAACTTCGAGAATGTCACTTTATGTTAATGCAATGAAAATAGGAAAATATCCGTAGAACATACCCACCATAATTATTGTTCATGACAGCAATGAAACATGTATATATTTACATTAAGGTATTTAGGACCACATAAATGCTGATCAATAGATTTTTTTGTTAAGTTTGCATATTTAAACCTATCGCTTCATACAATAATACATGGTTACCGAGTTGGTTTTGCCGGGAAACCATCTTAAACATGTTAAAAATGGACAATTTTACGGTCAATTTGTACGTAAGGTAATGGGAAATCGCGAAATTCCCGTTGATTTTTGTGAAAACTTGTTCGTAGAATTTGAAAAACATAGATTGTGGGTACTAGTTAGAACCGCCTTGCCGAGGCGGTTCTAACGTGTACCCACAATCTATGTTTTGAGCAAAAATAAGAAAAATATAAAATATTTTCTACAGAAAATTTTCATTTTTTACAACTTTAAAAATCTCTGTATATTGCATGGACATATTTTCGTAATGCAAAAATTCAGTTATTCTCTTTGGCTCTATGTTGCCAAATTCTAAAGGGTCACTGACGAGACTTTAATAGTCGAAACCGCGAGATGGCCCACCCCCTTTCTCATTAATATGTTCACTGCTCTTAAAGGATCTCAGTTTAAATTTTATTCAATACGAGAAATCCCAAAACAGGGTATATCCGAGCAGGCAAGATTTTGTGCAAACGTTCTTTGTAGTTCAGTACGAAAACTTGCCCATGCAGTATACAGAGATTTTCAATTTTGTAAAAAATGAATATTTTCAGTAGACAATTTTTGATTTTTTTTCTTATTTTTGCTCAAAACATAGATTGTGGGTACACAGCGAGGCGGTTCTAACGAGTACCCACAATCTATGTTTTGGAGCAAAAATAAGAAAAATAGGTATACCCCTGCATACCCCAGTTTTGCTATAAAAGTGGGGGTTCAAGAGGGTATACATTACACGGACATGTTTTAGTGATATACTGCACTACACATACTTGTATAGTACTGACAAAAACCATGCTCATACATGAACAACCTCTGTTGGCCTTTTCATTTCCCCGAAACATATCATTAACATGCAAAGCACTCAATATCTTCTCTTTAACTTAGTTTGACGCAAATATTTCATCTTGCAGCATGTTAGAAATGATAAATGAGGAATCTTTAAAGCCGACTCATAACAAAACGTATTTTTTCATCCAAGCAGGTTCCACACTAACATTACAACCATAGCCTATCTAGAATTTCATAATCAGACAGCGCAGAGACTGCAATATCTAGCGTGTCTATCCGTGTCTTTGCTTTCGGGGATTTACAAAATGCGTTTTCTTATGGCGCGGCACTTGCTAGTAAAGATGCAGATTCTTTTAAACTGATAATATTATGAAAGCCTTTCTTGAAAGCTAAGTATTATGCTTTTGCTATATCCCCGAGGGAAATGCTATTCTTGTTTCTTTGAAAACACTGCACTGACACACCCATGCATAAAGGTGGCTCAAAATCTGTTTCTTAATGATCTCCCTGGTAACAAAAGGATGCTTGGGGAACGTCGTCTTTATCAGCATATGGCCGTCTGTCGCTGTTTGGCTGCGTCTAATTTGTAAACATTTTTCGTTCAAACGAAAAACATTCATGAATGTAGTTCAACATTGGGTTTGCCTGATACACTGGCCCAAAGTTGCAACCGTCAGTCAGATTTGGATAGATTTTACACGAAACCGAAAATATTCGGATCAAAAATAAAAATGGATGTGCAACATGCAATCATTCCTCTTTCAAAATATAAAAGTAGTACAGAAAGAGTCATTAACTCACATTAAAGCCTGGTTTCCTTTTTATGGGGCGTAGGCAAACAGTATAGCACCAATTGTGACGAAGTAAAACGCGGCGTCCCATTTGGGGCTATATGTTGTTTGTTTAAAGGAATTTCATCGACAATGGAATAAAAAATTAAATCACTCCTGATGTCTCTAAAAATGAAAGCGGGCTCCAAATTATAATGATGGGCAGTTGCATTCTTGTCTGTTGCTTGTTGTTGGGTTTCGATTGGTGTTTTTTCTTTTGCTCCGGGTTTCAGTAAGTTATTCGGCGCCCAGGGATCTCCATCGTCGGGCAGCTTACTGAAATTTTGCTCGTGAATTAGGGGTTGCATGTTCAACATGGCTGCTATGCTCACAAATGGTAGATGCTGACAACTGATGAAGTCAATAAAGGTATGTGAGTATTTAAGGTCAAGGTCATTTCATGATGACTAAATGTACAAAGGTCAGGCTTCAGGTGAGCGTTCTCTCTCTCTCTCCTATTTTTTTTTTTTTTTTTTTTTTTTTGTTTTTTTTTGGTGGAGGTGGGGGGTGGGGTGTAATTGAGGTTTGTTTCGGTAAAATGTTCAAAACTTTTGAGCAAGGCGCTAGTTTGTCAGGGACAACGAGAGCTAGTCTAGTTAATTGTCAACTTTTAGTGTTATGTCCCATTGCACCACTCATTCATTCGAGATTAGTTGCCGTGGTTGGAAGGTCGGGTTGGCAGATCACATGATGCGTAGCTTCTATAAATAGCACAGCTATTCGATACAATGTAGCATCTGTTAAAGTGACTCTTTCGGCTGTATTCTCAACCTACACTCGAGGCTTACTCCACTCAAACTCATTAAGATAATCTGATCAGTCACTCGTGTGAGCGCATAACTGTTCGATTTGGTATGCGCATGTCCGAATTTCGAGTAAACGTTGAATGTAAGCGACACCTCACTTGAGCGCTACTCGAAATTTTTTGGACCCTTATTTCTCCACATTTTCTTCGAAAAAGCCCAATAATAGCAGATTACATACATCACCCGGACCAAACTTTATGCTCGGGACAAATCTTTTTTGAGAGGGGTCGCGAGTTCTAGAACAGATTTCGATTTTCCCAAGGCATGTCATTTGCCACTATTTTGAACATGTAAAGCAATGATCCATATTTTTAGGTGAGTGGTCATCATTGTACATCCAGATGCAGACACATCTGTGCCTTTACGCTAGACATCGCTGTCACAGATTCACCACCTCCACCCCCACGCACACCCATCTACTCACTCACACCCCCCCACACACAGAGAGAGAGAGAGAGAGAGAGAGAGAGAGAGAGAGAGAGAGAGAGAGAGAGAGAGAGAGAGAGAGAGAGAGAGAGAGAGAGAGAGAGAGAGAGAGAGAGCGAGAGCAAAATAAGAAAATATCAAAATATTTCTACTCAAAATGTTCATTTTTTTTTACTTTAAAAATCTCTGTATATTGTATGGACGTGTCTTCATAATGGCACTGTCGTTTTGTTTTGTTTTTCTCATAGTGGATCTGGATAAATCCCTAATTCCATTTAAAGTTTGATTAGGTCTGATAGCATTTTGCGAAACGGACATGTCTTGTTAAGAAGACTTAAAAGTTAACCCTCTGGAGATGAAAGAAAGAAACGATCCACTGAAATTAATCTTAACGTTGTGTGACTTAATGAATTTAGGATGCCACAATTACTATAAATGTTTGTAGTTCGCAATTATTGATAGTATGAATGTTTCTCATTTTGTTTAAAATTGAACATTGTATAAGAGCTCGAATCCAATATTGGTTATTTTGAATCCGAGATAAGAGCCACGGTATATATTTTGTGAGATCCGGCAATGAAACCATTTATATTAGACATTGCTCAGATTGCTTAGATGTTGAAGTTTGATATCTGTTTTCCTTGAGAGCATGTCCACAGTCAGCATCTCAAGGGATGCCCCACATTTTATCTCCAATCTGTGTCATACTGACATGATGCCGACGAAGGCATTTGTCACGTGACAAAATGAGCCGCGTCCCGAAAATATCCGTCAGGTGGTTTCAGATGCAGTTTGACACAATTCGGTCTATGCAGAAACGAGAAATTTTATTTTAAGAAAAAGGTGGGGTTGTATTTTCCGTGTAGCGAAAACAAATGCGCTGATCAGCTGTGCAGTAGCTACTGCACAGCTGATCTGTGCCTTTGTTTTTGCATATGCAAAATGCTACTTTTCTCATGATGCGGCTAAGATAATATTGAAATAGTCTTTAACCAACAAATTGTGCAAAAGCATGTCATAATGCCTAAGTCATAATGCCATTTTATTTCTTGAACAAAATAACTGGAAAAAAAATTGATTATAAAACTGATACATTATCGCAGCTTTATTAAACTGATACTCTGATTTCAAAAATTACAATTTAAAGTTCGCTAATACTTGTTTATTTTAATGAAGGATGTGGCACGGTGATAAAATTAACTCACCTGAGTCGTAAAGGAATCTAATGCTTCGGTTTCCGTCCGTGCACCATTTCCAAAACTCTCCTTTCCGCATGAAGGAGGAACGAAAGTTTGCACTCGTTTGGGTCATATGCTAAAATGTTTACAAACAAACATGAAACTTTGTTGTAGCCTTTGAGACTCCAGCCCATCATGGTAGGGGCTCCTAATGTGCCGTATAGTTGATTTTCACTGTCCTCATAGCGTGGTAGGGGCTCCTAATGTGCCGTATAGTTGATTTTCACTGTCCTCATAGCGTGGTAGGGGCTCCTGATGCGCCATATAGTTGATTTTCACTGTCCTCATAGCCTGGTAGGGGCTCCTGATGCACCGTATAGTTGATCTAGCCTTGTGGGCTCCTGATGGGCCGTATAGTTGATCTTCACTGTCCTCATAGCCTGGTAGGGGCTCCTGATGCGCCATATAGTTAACGACCTCTTCCACTGGTCAGGAAAACAACTGTGCTCGGTGCGAAAATAGTATTTTTCATTTTATTTATTTTTTATTTATTTATTTATTTTTTTTTTTTTTGCGATTTTAAAGATCTTCTGTGTACAAGCATTAGATTTTTGAGACTATTGCAAGATAACATTTAAAAGCAGGAGTTTAATGGAGGTATGTGGTAAATTAAGCCCAAAGTCATCGGCCGTCGTCCGTCCTAACTTTACAAAGATCCTAATTGACATTGCTTGGGCCAAATTTCATATGGGACCTCCATGGGTAGGGGGAACAGCTGCAGTCTTTGATCCAATGTGGCTGAATTTGAAGCCCATCTTGCGGCTGTATTCTCAACCTACACTCAAGGAATACTGAACTCAAACTCATTCAGACAATCTGAAAAGGCACTGGTGTTCTATTTGGTATGCACATGTCCCACTTACTCAGAACTCAGCTCAAATTTCGAGAAAACGTTGAGTTAAGGTGACACCTTACGCGAGCGCTACAAACCTTTTTTTCTCTACAATTTTCTTAGAAAAAAGGTCAGTCATAGCAGTTTACATACCTCGCCCGGACCAAGCTTCATGCTAGAGACAAATCTTACCTTGAGAGGAATCGCGAATTCCAGAACAGATTTCGATTTTCTCAAGGCATGCTATTTACGATTATTATGAACATAAAAAAGCAATGATCCATATTTTACGTGGGTGGTCAACATTGTACAGCCTGCTGCAGACAGGTTTGTGCCTTTACGCTAAAGAACACTGTCACAGACTCACCCCCTTCACACACACACACACACGCACACCCACCCACAGAGAGAGAGAGAGAGAGAGAGAGAGAGAGAGAGAGAGCACAGAAAAATAGAAAAAAAGAGAAACAAACAAGCAAACAAACAAACAAACAAACAAACAACACAGAAAGAATAAAGAGTAAAAGCATACACACTACTATGCGTGCTTATCGAAATTGTGAAATTGTATAACAAGATGCGGCGTCCAGTCAGAGACGTTTCTGCTAATGCGATGTCACTAAGGATAAATAACACCAAACTTCCATAAGATTTCAAATTAATTTCATTGTTTTATGATGAAAATCTGACATGTCGAATGACTGTTGTGCATACCAAATCTATGCTCCACTCACACTGTGCTTTAACGGACAGACGGGTGCCGACTCTGCTCACCCACTCATCCTATGGGTGAGGTGAGCTAAAATAAAAATACAAATCTTCTCATGAACCGGGGACCGAGTTTCGTGAAGCTAGGTATGTAGCATTTGGTACTCATCATAATTTGTTCATATGATGACCCTAAGATGACATTGTCCCATTTTAAGGCAAGGTTATTTTTTGAGGTGGTTGTCTGTCCCTACCCATAGCTATATACTCGTTCATGTTCATATTTTACGAATTTTTCTTAAACAATTTGGGCAGTCAGTATCAAATTTCACATGAAACTTCCTTCGATATGAACTCTAAGGTTTTATCTGTTATAAATATATGAAAAGGTACATGTCATGTTAGAATATATATAGGAATAAAAGGTACAAGAAGGCAAAGATCAGGAAAAGGCGCAATCAGAAAAAAGATTCCCACTCCAAAAACCGAGGTGGGGAAAAACTAAATTAACAATAAGATACATATTGATTCGCCGTGCTTCTTATGGCGTATACATTTCGCAAAGATTCGCTGTGCTTCTTATGGCGTATACATTTCGCAACTTATTGGGTTTGCTAGAGTCTGCAATCATGCTGCGGACAATGCGCGTAATAAATGTTTAACAGCCAAACTTCTTCAGCAGGGCTATCGGTATCATAAACTTCGAAAAACCTTTTCTTAATTTCATCGAAGACACTATGAACTGATTTCCATATTTAATGTTGGGCTAAAGACCCTTTTACGCGAGGGCCTTTCGGAACCAGAATTTTTTGGTGACTTGGTTTACAAAAAGGAACTTATTGGAAGGAATGATTTTTTTTTTCAATTCAGAAAATTCATTACACGTCATATAGGATATAACTTAAATGTTATGCGACATTCTGCATGCTTGGTTTTTAACTCAATCATGGTTGATAACGCCGGTGGGTCGACCACTGCAGAAGCTGAGGGTGAGGTTAGGTACCTGTAAAACCGGTTTAAGCCCGCCAGTAATTTTGTATTACTGATCGTTCCAAGGCGATACTTCTGTGGTGGTCTTATTTTTTATGCCTTGGTGTTTAATTTTGTTTTGTGCTGTTGGCGCCTTATGTATGTTATCATATTTTAGTTAAGTTTAGGTAACTGAGTGGCCACCTATTGGGAAAATAGCTGCTCATTCGGCTTTCGAAATGTTTTCATGGTATAAGTACCTGATTGTTAATTTAGTTTTTTTCCCATCTCGGTTTTTGGAGTGGGAATCTTTTTCTGATTTCGCCTTTTCCTGATCGTTCCCTACTTGTACCTTTTTATACCATGAAAACATATCGTAAGCCGAATGAGCAGCTATTTTCCCTATAGTCTTCTTAACTTAATTAAAAATATGAAAACATACATAAGGAGCCAACAGCACAAAAATTTTAAACACAAGGACATAAACAAAAATAACGACAGAAGTATCGCCTTGGAACGACCAGTAATATAAAATTACTGGCGGGCTTAAATCGATTTAACATGTCCATAATTTCACCCTCAGCTACTGCAGTGGCTCTGATATACACACATATTAACATGCACTAAGGAAATCATGTTAAGAGATATAAAATATAAGTTACAACGAATAACATGTATTAAAGGAAAATAGGGTGAGCAGCAGTTGAAGTGAGGTGGTCACAGTGCTAGCTTGGACAGAACAAATAAAATGCAGAGGGCTAAGTGAACAGCCAAATAATATTCGGGTGGCCACAATGTCATACAACAAAAACTCATTTTCATGGAACAACTTGGTTAAATATGAACCACAGCAGCAGTCCCGCCTTGGAACGGTCAGTTATAGATAACTGGGGGCTGAGATCGATTTTACATGGCCATAACCTCACCATCAGGCTCTGCAGTGGTTCATAACATTTAGTTAGTTCTTCGGTCTTCGTGGTGAATCTCTAATTAGTCAATGAATCATCAAGAACAAACAAATATATTGATAAACACATCCTGATTAATCAAAAACGAGGACTCACAGATTGAGTAAGCTGCCCGACGATGGAGATCCGTGGGCGCCGAATAACTTACAAACTCCGGAGCTAAAGAAAAACACCAGTTGGACCCCGGTTGGTCAGGCAACAGACAAGAAGCTCCGGCCCCAACCAACTAAAATGAATAGCTTTAAGTCGGGGCCATCATAGAGTCTGACGCCCGACCCACCGGCGTGCAATTAAAGAAGGCAGCATAGTTATCAACAATGATTGTGTTAAAAACTAAGCATGCAGACTGTCAAGTTATAACCTATACGTCTGTAACGTGTAATGATTTTTCTGAACTGGAAAGATAAATCATTCCTTCCTATAAGTTTCTTAAAGTAAACCAAGTCACCATAAAATTCAGGTTCCGAAAGACGGATAAATACATGCATTGGGTAAACCATCAGGAAAACATGTCAGTGTAATGAATATCCCCTTGATATAGTAAAATACGCCAGTTTGATAAATTGAGATATGCAGGGGTATACCTATTTTCCTATTTTGAGGGGTACTCGTAAGAACCGCCTCGGCGAGATGGTTCTAACGTATACCCACTATCTATGTATTGAGCCAAAATATTGAAAAAATCATGTTTTATTTGGTGAAACCCTGTTTATTGCAAGTGCAAGTTTTCGTTATGCATCGGTCATTTGTATACACGCCCCCGCCCACCCCCCTAGCGGGGAGTTTAATTTTTCAGTTTTTAAAGCCCTGTTAAAAGCCCGGCACTGCGGGGACAGATTTGTGGTAAAATCCCTGCTAAAAGCCCCCGGATCCCCGGAGGCTGACAATAATGTGGAACAACAGCTGGGAGCTGCTCTATTGAAAACATATGAGAGAGAGACTTGAATTTCTTCATGTAAATGTTCAAGTACATTTGCAAATTCAATAAGCACAATAAAAGCAGTTAAATGTTAAAAATATTTGAATTAAATGTGACCGTGTATTGGCGGGAAATTAAATCCCCGGGTACATACCCGGCACTGCCGGGACTCATCAGAGGTTAAATCCAGGCACTAAGACTTTAGTCCCGCTATGTCCACACTTTCTCCGGTCCTAGGGGGCCAGGTATACGAATGTCTGGTGCATTATGGCGTGAACTTTTGTCTACGCTTACCGAGTTCGGCCTCAAATACTGTACAAAGGGTTAGAGTTAAAATTTTACTCTGCATTATCTAGAAGATTTCGAACTGCTGTTAAAATGACTTAAAATCTTTTTAGGCGAAATGAATAACATGCAATTTCGCAAAGTTTTCATTACATGACGATATTGATTTTAATGGAATCAGTTTTAATGGACTGTTTACCCATTAGAGTAATGCGGTTTAAAGAACGACACTTCTAAGGTTAGACGATGCATCGTTTTCAGAAAATGAAGGAATCAAAAATAATCCATCATATATTTCAAAATTTGATAGAATCGATAAACCAAACAACGATACTCAAACTTTCGATTCCTTATATGGATTAGTTGAGAACGGCTACTAAAATTGCAAGGAATATTATAGTTGTCATTTCTTACTGTCACAAGGCATGCCATCTATACATGTATGAAAGTATTCAAATGCATACCAAGTTCAGGTGCGCTTTAAGGGACCAAGAGTCCTTTTGTTTCCTCTTTTATAGTCGCATGACATGATCTCAGTGAATACAATTTGTTATTACAAAGAGTCACATTACAAAATAATATTGAAGCAGTCTTAACTCATTTAAGCCTGGCGTCCCTTTTATGGGACATAGGCAAACAGAAAAGCCCCGGATTCGACGCCAAAGAACGTGGCGTCCCATCTGGGGCTATTCTGTTTGCTTATAGTATTTTCATCGAAAAATGGAGAAAAAAAATTAAAAAGCACCCCTGATGAAATTGGACTCACCCAAATGATAATGATGGGAAAATTCATTTCGTCAAATATATTCGTTCTAATAACCTATAATGAAATGCCAACGGCTTATGCAAACTAGTGTCATAGTCATTTTGCATAAAGTCTTCTGGAACTAAATAACTTCATTTCAGCGGTTTATGTAACTTGTTTTCTGAGTTCATACAGCCAGTTTTAATTATGTCACAAGGTTCTTATGGAGGACTCGTCGCCAATCCATACTTAACGCTAATGGATGTTCTATAAAACCGGCTGCAGGCCTCATCACAGCTGAGAAACACGTGGTACGGAATGGGTGACGTACAATGAAATTCTCTCCGAAGTTTTCTCCTATAGCGTTTACTCTATTGACTGATAGATAGGTGCAGTCAATGTAGAAATTGAACAATTATTGAATGAAAGTAACATTAAGGAATCTAGGTTATTTCGTTTTCGCTTATGTCAACATATCCCAGAAGTCAAAATCCGCAGGATGCTCCGAGACTGTTATCTGGTAATGGGGGCATTTTATATGATTTGATAATAATTGTGAACTAAAATACTTTTTGTCTCTTTTTAGCAACCGGAAACATTATTTTTCTTCAAATTGGAGTATCATTTACCACCTGATGCATATAAATTGTTTTTTTTTTTCTAGTCCAAAAAGTAAAAACAGTAGGGGACTGTAAACTAATTATTTATTCCATAGGCTTCAATGCTAAGTCTCTGCTCTTTGACACTTTAATTTGCATGCAAGGTAACACTTAGGCGATCAAAATATACCTGAATTTCAAGCCAAAACATAGATAAGAAGATTAAAAAAAATACCATCACCGGCTCTTTTCTCCGCTGTTGCATGATGAAGAATGGCCGTCAATTTTTGGGAATACCCACCTGACCTCATTTTTCAAATTACTGTTTTTACTTTTTGGACCAGAAAAAAAAACAATTTATGTGCATCAGGTGGTAAATTATATACCAATTTGAAGAAAAATATTTTTTTCCAGTTGCTAAAAAGAAAAAAAGTAATCTCAGTTCACAATTATCATCCAATCATATGTCTCCATTACAAGATAATAGTCTCTGGAGCAACCTGCAGATTTTGACTTGGGATATGTTGACATAATAAGTTCCCGGTCTCCTATACTGCACACGTTTTTGAAGGTATTCTTCTTGTTCTGTGTTGTATATGACAAATATCTCAATTTAATTACCTTTCCCTTCTGAAGCAATATAATAAAATAAATAAGATTTTAATGACAAAGTAGAATGGCACTAAATGCCAAAGTAAAACCCTCATTACAACAGAAATGAACATCATATTCATTTGAAATCTTCAGGGAATACTATATGCATTATTTAAATGGAAACTTTGAAAAACATTTTCTAAACTTTATCGCAGAGTTGATTTCCATATTTAATGTTGGGCTAAAGACGCTTTTACGTGATGGCCTTTCGGAACCAAAATTTTATGGTGACTTGGTCTACAAATTTAAGAAACTTATTTGAAGGAATGACTTTACTTTTTCAGTTCAGCAAAATCATAACACGTTACAGACGTATTGGTTATAACTTAAATGTTATGCGACAATCTGCATGCTTAGTTTTTAACCCAATCATGGTTGATAACGATGCTGCCTTCTTAAATTGCACGCTGGTGGGTCGGGCGTCAGACTGTGATAGCATCGGCATAAAGCTATTCATTTTAGTTGGTTGGGGCCGGAGCTTCGTGTCTGTCTGCTTTGCCCACCGGGGTCCAACTGGTGTTTTTCTTTTGCTCCGGGTTTCAGTAGGTTATTCGGCTCCCAAGGATCTCAATCGTCGGACAGCTTACTGAATATGTTGAGTCCTCGTTTTTTATTCATCAGGGTGGTTATCATGATTTATTTGTTCGTCCTTGATGATTCATTGACTAGTTAGAGATTCACCACGAGGACCGAACAACTAGCTAAATGTTAACCACTACAGAAGATGAGGCCAAGGTTAGGCGCCTGTAAAACCGGTTTATATTACTGATCGTTCCAAGTCGATACTTCCGTTGTGGTTCTAACTGCTCATAGCTATTTGAAGTCGTTCGTTCGTGTGATTCTGGGGCGAATTGTGTGTATATACGTCTGGGCTTGCAGAACTCATGATTACTAATGAAGCATTTAGAGCTATTAAAAAGGAGGATTGGTCTTTGCGTACTTGTACCTTTTGATGAGGGTCCATTTCCCGAAATGGTGCATTATGGTCCATACTATCTCCCCCTTTATACGTTTTCACTGCTTCCAAAGGATCTAACTTATATTCTATTTAATTCTTCTTATAGTAGGTGCTTTTCTTTTGCCCCGGAGTTAGTAAGTTATTTGGCGCCCAGGTATCTCCATCGTCGGGCAGCTAACTGAATCTTTGAGACCTCGTTTTTGATTCATCATTGTGGTTGTCGTGATTATTTTGAGATTCGCCACGAGGATCGAACAACTAACTAAATGTTGTCAACCACTGCAGAAGCTGAGGGTGAGGTTAGGTACCTGTAAAATCGATTTAAGCCCGCCAGTAATTTTATATTACTGATTGTTCCAAGGCGATACTTCTGTGGTGGTTCTTATTGTTTTATGTCTTGGTGTTAAAACTTTTTGTGCTGTTTGCACCTGATGTATGTTTTCGTTTTATTTTTAGTTAAGTTTAGGTAATTGAGTGGCAACCTATTGGGAAAATAGCTGCTCATTCGGTTTACGATATGTTTTCATGGTATAAGTACCTAATTGATAATTTAGTTTTTCCCTTCCGGTTTTTGGAGTAGGAATCTCTTTCTGATTGCGCGTTTTCCTGATCGTTACCTATTTGTACCTTTTTAAACAAAATAACTAGTTAACTTGGGCAATATTACTTGAATTATATCGAAAGTAACGTTAACAAGTTTTATTAATCAGGGAGCCAATGACGGAAATAGGTTGATAATTACTAATAATGTCATTTCTACGGTAACTGAAACATGATCACCTGTAATTCTTTTGGTGATTATTGAAGTCAGTAGCAGTTTTAGGTCGTATCACCGTCGTATTATTATACTGAAATGAAAAGACCTCGCATGCAACAGAACTAGAAAATCGGTTTGGGTTGATTTGAAATAATGTAATTTGGAATGGGATTTTGCATTAGTAACGATTAAATAGTATGGAATTATTTTGTTCCTTTCTTAAAGCAATATTGAATTTTCTTGATTTTACGCTTTAGTTCATCTTACATTCACGTATATCTTTTGACTGCAAGTTTCGTTGACATTGAACAGTTCTTAACAATAGAACTGTCTTCATATTCTAGTCAATGGAAGACCTCTAGTTCAAGTTGGATTGGTACATATAGATGTTTACTCGAGTGCCCATGTTTTAGGAAAATAAAATAAAAAAGATATTCCGACGAAGTTAAATCTTAATTTTAGAAGAACCTTTCAGATTTTCAAAGCGTATAACAGAGGAAAATGAAGGCATGAATTTATTTATTTATTCATCTATTTTCAGGTTTAAAACTGTAGTGATGGCGGACATTATTGTACGACCTGACTACGAGTATTTGAACTCATCATCCGACAACGAAACTCTCACACGGGCAGACCTACCAACTTGGGACGAGGAGATGCAACATTTTCCCTTCGTGTATCCCATCACAATATACTACTTATATCCCGTTATTCTCACCGGAAGGATATTGCATGTGATCTGGTATGTGATTGGTTCAATAGGGAATATAGTGTCAATGCGGATATGGGCCAATCCCAGGATGAAACGCGTGAATTCATCCGCCTTGTACCTGGTTGCAGTGACTATCAGTGATATAACATACCAAGTGTTGCACGTGTTTATGTATATGAAGTATTTCTGGGGACACCCGGCAATGGGGGCCCCGGGGGTTTGTGAAATATGGAACGTGCTTTATATGATTCCACAGTACGCAAGTCAATTCTTCGTGCTCGGATTTACAATTGAAAGATTCATCTCTATTTATAAACCATTCCGGAGTGAAAGATTCTCGAAGCGACAGCGTGCACCGCGTGAAATCGCCGCCATTGTTGTGGTAGTTGTGGCGATTTCTATTCCTCAGGGAGCGTTCTGGCAGGTGGACGATCGCGGATTTTGTGAGTTGAAGAACGACAATGTCGTTGCTGAGACATTTACTATTTGGAGCTGGATAACTGAAATGATCATCTTCGTTATTGTTCCATTGTTGACTCTTGTTTTAAATATATTCGTTATGTACGCGTCGAAAAAAGCTTTCAAAGAACACGCCTCATCTGAAAGACAAGTTAACGGGGACACACGAATACATCACAGTAAAGGGAAAAATTGCCGCCCTTCAACGATTACCTTATTGTACATTTCATTTTTCCGAATTTTTACTCAACTACCCGTCACAGTGACTTACACCATACAGAGTCTGGTACAATTCGGCCTACCCATGCCAACGAAAGACATGAAGTATGATCCTCAATGGAGAAGCTTTATACTATACTGGGGAATTCGGTTGATCATAGAAATGATCGGCTCGTCTCACCACGCCTTGAGTGTGTTTGTGTTTTATGCATCAACAAAACAGTTCCGGACAGAAATAAACGTGCTACTTCATAAGTTGAAAATCTGTGTCTTGCGAAGAAAAGCAGAAAAGGTCAACCTGTTTATTCCGTCTTACAGATACAGTGTTAGTCAGAGTAGTAAATCAAGGGATAGAATAGACAGCGCTTACTTTCGATGATGTGCAATTAGATCAATGTGGTTGTGAATTATTGTTGGCAGGTACACGGAACTGTATGTAGCATTGATTCACTGCGTGGTATTTTGCATCCAGGAAAGTAAAAATAGAAAGTACAGGAATAGATACATTTTCCCCAGACACCAGACGTGATAGAAAATGAAAATGATACAAATCCTTTAAAACATAACTATTCAGTAGAATGAAGAGAAAGATGACTAGCTCTTTCCAAGCAAGACTGCCATCAGACTAGCTTCAGCTAAAGCAAGGATGACTTGCACAACAGGGAAAATAGTCAATGTAAAGATAAAATACACCAGAACCTCATTGAAACAGTCAGTAAAGAGTTAAGGATCTTTGACAGTGGTAATGGGAGTCACAATGTATAGCTGCCCTGTATTTTGAAAAAAATAAAAGTTTGTAAAATGCTTCAACCATCACACATTAGTTAACTCTCAGTCCATATTTTAGCATATTGACCCTAAGCATTCTTGGTGGCGGATATCAACGGCTGCATGCATGCAGAACTTAATCTTGGCTTGAAAATAATGGTGTGTCGTTGCTTTCTCAGACAGAACCCCAGGGATTTGTCATTATTAAACACCTCCAGATTGTCTAGTTTTCTGTGCAAAATTTGTTGATTTTCTTACATTGGTATAGCCCAGATACGATACAATGCATATACATGTACCTCATATTTTCAATACATGTACCACCAAGTAAATCATCGTAATGGGTCTATTGGGCATAGATGTGTATATCATTCGAATATTCGAATATATTCGAATATCCTATGCGAATATTTCAATACCAATTTCGGCATTCGTTGACATCCCTAGTATTAACATTGTGTTGTGGATGATCTCTTAGTACATGTACATTTGGAGTCAGCATCATGTCATGAAGATTTTGACTACTTCAGGCATTTGCTTGATTAAACTTCTTAATCCATGATTTACAGGGAATTAAGATCTGTGAATCTAGTCAAATACATAAGTGACATCATCTTGGTCTACTCTGGACAGTATGTCTTGACTACTTTAGACCAACAATATTTCACTGAAGTACTTCTCATTGACCTGTATTACATGTATGAGAGAGATAGCAGGGCGTGTTATAGCTGATCAGGTGCATGTATACCAGGTGTGTATGCCATAGTTTTAACATTGAAAAATACTTGATCACTGTCGGAACATTTTAACAACAGAAAAGATTTAGATTTCATATGTGTCTAAATTGAATGGTGGCATGCATGCATTCATTCATTCTGTGTTTTAAACCCCTATTTGTGAAGTGTTTTGTCATGTTCTTTGGCTACATAACTTGGGTTTATGGTCTACCTGACAGATTTTCTCATGACTTTGCTCAATACTTGTCATAGTTAGTAATGATATACAGGTAACTCCCCAAATTATTTATGAAAATAATGTCTCTTATTAAGCACCAAACTTTTGAGATGAATTTTAGGGTGTCTAAGACCACTGACAGTGACCTACATGTTTAAAAATCACAACAATGGTGGAACTGAATACAGACATGCAACAAAAATGATTTTTTATTCAAATTTATATTTTCAAATTTTTGACCCCCCACCTCTGCTTCCCTAGCCATTTCTACAGTATGTGATGGAATGCTTCATACATTATAGCATTTATCTGTTCTTAAGACATCATACTATCTTCCCCATTGCAAAGTTTTAGCAGAAATTGCTTTAAAACAAAGTTTTGGGCTTTCGAAAACAGGGCATATTTTACAGAACATGGTCAATGGTCCTTTGAGTGTTTATATCAATTCACGGGTCTCCGTTTCAGCCCTTAGCATCACGCAAACGTTTCCTTGCATTGGATACCCCATGTACCCCACGACTATATAATAAAAGTAAAACTGGGGTTATAGCGGTTTATCATATGACGTCACTGTTTTCCAGTGGATAACGTCATGTAATAAGAAAGCGTTATGACCACACATGTATTAACGTTTGCGGGAATACGTAACGTCATTGACCACTACTCTGTTACAACAATGTAAATTTTCATTGAAAATATGTCCACTTATAAGGCGATGAAATCCTATTTTACAAGTCATATGTTTATTAAATTTCATATGAAATGACCACGAGTGTAAGATCCTCTCTATACATCTTCTTAATTTTGATCCAAAACATAGATTGAATATATATATATATATATATATAAAGTTATATAAAGTAGAGAAATAAAGATGTACTAAATTGGCGAAGGTAGGTTTCGAACCCGCAGACTTCGGCTCCGGTGCCTAGCTATACAGGGCCATCCCCTCTACCGACTGCGCTACTACGCTCCTTAAAAAAGGAGTTATCATAGCTCAGGTTTAGAGGCGATTTCCCTGCATAACCCGTCTGATAGGTTACTATTATTCGTTGTGCAAGCACACTCGTCTATATACATGGAATAACTGGATCCTATGGATAGGATGCCAAAGCTTGAAAATAATATTTTCATATGGATAGGATGCCAAAGCTTGGAAATAATATTTTCATATCAAAGATATACAAACTTCAACAGCTATTCCAACCAAGATCATTTCTGATACCAGTACATCGGAAAAATTATAAAGTAGAGAAATAAAGATGTACTAAATTGGCGAAGGTAGGTTTCGAACCCGCAGACTTCGGCTCCGGCGCCTAGCTATACAGGGCCATCCCCTCTACCGACTGCGTTACTACGCTCCTTAAAAAAGGAGTTATCATAGCTCAGGTTTAGAGGCGATTTCCCTGCATAACCCGTCTGATAGGTTACTATTTTTCGTTGTGCAAGCACACTCGTCTATATACATGGAATAACTGGATCCTATGGATAGGATGCCAAATATATATATAATATATATATTAGCTCAAAACATAGAAAGAACCGCCTCGAGAACCCAAAATCTATGTTTTGGACCAAAAACTGGAAAAAAAATAGATAAATTAGGTTTTTCCTTGCTTACCCCAGTTTTACCATATGACAGTGGGGTTTGAGGAGGTAACGACGTTATTCGTCGCACAGACGTTTTCTTGATGCTACTTTGCTGGGTCAACCAATTTACGACAAATGGACTTGCCCATCATTTCATTTGAGTGAGTCCACTCCACTGTCAATTCGAGGGACTGAAGGAATGTGTTTATTTTTTTTTTTTTTTTTTGCTTTATTTTTCGATGAAATTCTTTTAAGCAAACATAATAGCCCTAGATGACACGCTGCGTTCAACGGCGTCACATCTGGGGCTTTACTGTTAACCTATGTCCCATAAAAAGGACGCTATGCTTAAATGAGTTAATACAAGTAGGTGTAATTATTTTTATATTGTCCTTTCGCTCCTGTCTGGTGTCTAGCGTGGTAGCTTGGGATTTTAAATTAAATTGTATCAGAAAAATGTTCCTTTTCTTTTAATGCTAAAGCACATGGAAATCTTTGAATGAGCCTGTGCGTGAGTAAACCAACAATTTGGGTTCCGACCAGGTCCGGCACAAACTGGGCTGTACAGTCACAGAAGATGGATAGAGGCTGGAAATTTTGAATTTAGAAAGAAGAGGAATTGTACTGTCTGTGTACTGTTCGCAGTAACTGCGAAGCAGATCTGCGCCTTTGTTTTCGCCTGTGCAGACTGTTGGTTTTCCCATGCGGTGGCTCTAATATGAACACATTCTGTTTTCAGTAATGGCCAATTCCTTGTTTTCATTCTCAGTAAAAATATTAATCTCAATGTTTTGTTGCATAAATGTTTTTGTCCATATATTAAAATGGTTTTAACAAATTCCATGTTCTGGAAAACTCTAGAAAACTCTAGTTTTCTTAGGACTAAAAAAAAGTTGATAACCATTTGAATAGACTAAATTTAAGCCGCGTCGTGAGAAGACTGGTCCTCGGGGTTTCTGACCAGGCCTGACATAAGCCGGCCTGTACAGTCACAGAAGCAGGTTAGAAGCTTGAAATTTCGGATTTATGTAGTAGGAGGGTTGGTCTATCTGTGTAGCGTAAACAAAGGCGCTGATCAGCTGTGCAGTTACTGCACAGCTGATCTCTGCCTTTGTTTTCACATATGCAAATTGTTGGTTTTCTTATGTGGTGGCTCATTTTATTATGCGATGACAGTTTATTTCAAATAGGGCGCTTTTCCACAACGTGGTTTGTCTTGGTCTGAGGAGACTTTATGATTTAAGACACTGCATGAAAATTATTGTCAACAAACTTTTTTCCCCAAACTGTTACTGTAGCTTTAAGTTTAGACGATAAGACGAAAAGAGACGCAGCATCGAAACTGACAGATCGATGAATGTCGTAAATCATAATAATGGCGTGCACACTTTAATTATATGAAGGTCAGATATTGTAAACAAAACACCTTCGTGGTGATAATCGGGCCTCTGTGCATTTGTTTTGCAAAAATGACAGCGGTCATTTCCAGTTTGAAGCCAATGAATTGTCCTCAGGGGATTTTTTCATACAGGCAATGACGCCAGAAGACATGTTTTTGGACAGGTGCAACAACGACCGGCATGTACGGCAACTGACGACGAATAGAGATACTTTATTACAAATTTTGAAATTAAAGACAATCTCCGAAGCTACCGTAATGTAAGTCAAAGGTGCTCATCGGATTACACTGTGCCTGTTATCTGCTCCTTCGTTTTGTGCATTGCAGGTCTTCCCATTCTTTTCACTCTTCAAATAAATATTTTAAAACGCGCTTCAATATTTTTAAACCAAAACAATCTTTTAGGTCATTGATTGGTCCTTTCACTCCATGTGACTCCGATGTTTTCATACGAATATCCGAGCTTTCTGTGAACATTTCTGTTGTTGTGTCCATTCTTAAGAATATGAAAATTCGTAAATAAGAGATGATGCAAAGTTTGAAAAAAAAGAAAAGAAAAACAAATCCGAGGTCCCCTGGTGGGATTGGAATCCGGACCGCCGGCCGGGGGTGGAAATCCAATACTCTAACCACTTAGCCAAAGTCAGAGATTGTACTTATCGGATACATTGTATCGAATAGCTGTGCTATTTATAGACGATACGCGTCATGTGATCTGTCAACCCGGCCTTCCAACCACAGCAGATAATCTCTAATGAATGACGATGGAATGGTACACTCAGGTGCCAAAAATTAGTCAACTTTTTTTTCAAGAAACTTGGTGTCAAAGAGGTCAACCGTAAGACACGACTTCAGTACTGCCGGGGTAAGCTCCACTGGTCTGTTGTAACTAAATCATGTAGATCTATATAAACGGGCCGCCGCATGAGATGGGCAACATGCATAGGCGAAAACAGGGACGCGGATCAGCTGTACAGAGACTGCACAGCTGATCAGCGTCTTTGTTTCCACTACACAGATAGTATGACTACTCTTCTTGTTGAAAATTGGAATTTTCCAGCTATTAAGAAAGCCTGCTTCTTTGACTGTACAGGCTGGTTTGTGTCGGACCTGATCAGAAACTCTCAGTGATGTCTTTCTCATGCGAAGGCTCATATGCTTTCATATTTTCCACTTGTATATTGATGTTTCATTGCAACACGTACATTATACGGAGAAGGCAATTATAGGCATGCCTACGCCTAATCCGAGTCACATATATATTCTCCAATGTTATCATGTAAACACTTGAAACTATGTATGTAAATATGTTGACTAAAATTTCGGAATAAATAAAAACTGGTCTGTTGAGAGGTACTGGAAGTGTGTAATTTTCAGCGATGAAATGACAATTGTTGCTCGACCTGATGGCAAAGTTAAAGTTTGGAGACAGTCTATTTTGCGACATTTCAGGGGTATATTATTTTTGAAACGGAGCTGTAAAGAGAAATGGAAAGGTTACTGTTTAGGGTACCTGTCACAGGGCCCGTCCCAAACACTGAAACTAATGGTCTGTGGTACGATCACCTATTATGGAACTGGTATTCTGACATTTGTAGATGGAAATATGGACAGTGCTAAATATATAAACATTTTAGACAATTATCTGTGGCCCGTGGTTTTAAAGTATTTCCCGCAAGGAAGATGGTACTTCATGGACGACAACTGCCCAATTTACAGGTCCCGTGTCACTGAGGAGTTCAAGCGTACCTCAGGAATTCCCCCATTTTTCTGGCCCCCACAGAGTCCAGACCTGAATCTCATAGAGAATGTGTGGTGGTTCCTAAAGAATTACGTAAAAAAGAAATTTTCAACATCAAGACCGGGGAAGACCTCAAGCGAACGTTGGAGAGTGGATGGAGAAAAGTGACTGTAACCTACCTTCAGAGCCTATACAATTCCTTGCCGATGCGTGTGCGACAAGTCATTATGTCAAATGGTTACATCACGAAGCATTAAGAAATATGAAGCATTTTCAGGTGAGATTTTGTTTGTTGAATTTAACCTTTATCTGCGGAAATAATGTCCGCCATTTTGAAAAAGTTGACTAATTTTTGGCACCTGAGTGTACATGACGCCATTAATATGCTACGGCTGGTCGAATAGGAAATGGATGTGCCTCAACATACAATGGCGCCTGGGTCTCAGTTTTATCGAATTATAAATGTTCATTATAAATGTTCCGTAGAAACAACAACTCGTATTAAAGACGAAAACTTTCGAAAAAACAACGACAACAAACAATCTTTAAATAATGTTCTGATAAAATACCATCATGGATTGACAATCCACAATTTGTGAAGAATAAAACCGTTATTCAGAGGGAAGGTTTGAGGTTGACATGAGATAAAATAAGTCTGTCATTATCAAAAAGTCAGAAAAAGCTTTTGCCTGCAGACGTTTGTCAATCAATAGCGCGTTCATTGACAGACGTCTGCCAATATAGCGTTTACAGACACTGAATCGTTTAACGGCAATATAATTTTTGTAATATTCTTTTCGGGATAGACCTAAAATGTTGTTGGCAATATTCATATTTTAAGCAGGATAAATTTTAGTCTCAGCTGGGGTGACCATGAAAGTTTTTATAACGTTGGGACCTGGTTTTAATTAGCACTGGAACCACGGTAATTTAGGCGTCAGACCATTGTTGTTTTATATAGCATAGAAAAAGCGGGCATTTCTCCTACAATAAACTGTCCTGTATTCATTTCCAGTGTTTGCGTGCTTTAATAGGCTATCATCACGATCAGCTTATTATTAACTCGTATAAGCCTGTCGTCTTTTTTGTGGGACATAGGCAAACAGTATAGCCCCAGATGTGACGCCGCAAAACGCGGCGTCTCATCTGTGGCTGGGGAATTTCATTGAAAAATGGAATAAAAATTCAAAATCACTCCTGATGTCCCTAATAATAAAACTTCAAAAAGTGGACTGACCCAAATGATAATGGTGGTAAAATCCATTCGTCAAATATGGGTTAACTAACGCTTGTTATGAGAAAATATTGCTATGTAGATTACACAAAATAATGACGCTTACCGGAGTTCTGAGCTACAATGAAAGGCATATTTGACAGGTACAACTACTACAGTTAGTGTGTTATTCAGAACCTTATTCAGAAACAGATCGCACTGTTCATGTACATACAGCGACAAATGCATATTGTTTATAATACAGTAACTGTAAAACACGTTTGTTTTTATAGCTTGACCATCATAATATGGCTGAGTGTTTGGAGTATTCAGACAAGTATTGATCGGTTTATCGTAATTCGTGAAGCGTGGTATTGAACAAATACTCTCATGTTGCAACGTCTGCATTAGAATATGGTGTAATGGTTAGACCGCAGTACGTAGGATCCGACCATCGCTGGTTCGAATCCCTTTAGATATTTTTCTGAGAGTATTTTCATTTTTTTTTTATATATTTTTTGTTACTTTTTTTTTCCATTTATTTTTTTTTTCACGCCATTCCCTAATCATCACTCAATCTTTTATGCAGTTATTGTTTTACATGATAATCTAGATATTTTTCAAAATTCACATGAGAATGTAAAATCAGTCATTGTTTGGCTCACGTACTCTGACAAAAACACGTTGACGACAGATACGCTGACGGCGGGTGACGATTGTTCTGGTGACGCGACATTGAGCGACAAGGAGACTTTTTCCGCAGACGAAGGTGTGGCCGACTGTCAGTGAAACTATGCGACAATGCGGTGCAAATAAGCATTAATATGGATGCCTACTTTAGTTTCTATGTCCGTGAAAGTTATACTTAGAAATTCAAATATACTTTGTTTAGTCCCATAAAAATATCATAAAGCATTGATATGATCTGCAAAGAGAATACATTAAATAAGATATCAGAAAATATAACACCATGGAAGACAAAGAAAGAAAAAAAATGAAGAAAAAGAAGAGCATTCTATATAAAATAATAAAAATGTCTTTGATGGGAATCGATCCCGGGTTGTCAAAAATACTTTCTATTTCTAGTGAACTAAACTGCTCCTCTACTTACCGAGTCAATGCCTTTCTCTAATATTATTCAGGACAACATGTCAATACATTACCGTAAATAATTGGTGAATTGTTTGGAAAACACCTTTGATAAACGGCGATCTATAAACAGCTATACGTTGACAAACACTATAATCAAAACACCGCCAATTTTTCGTGGTCAAGCTATAGAAGTTGCCCATTCGATAAAAACACAGTCTCTGGAGTCCTAAAATAGTCCTATGTCGTGTTATTGTCACATACAATTTTTATGACCCTTTAAATCTTATCATCTATTTTCTGTATTGACAAGATGCCTTAATTAGAGCGCTGTACTCAAAGCAAGAGGTCAGATATTCTCGGATCAAGTATTAATCGGGTAAACATAGGCTTTATAAGAAATGAAATATTTTACGTTGGTGCCAAATCAACGAATATGATCCGCGTCATATAAAAATGTTATTATGGTCCCCTACCATATATTACTGAACTACATGTAGCTGTGTGGACATGCTAAGTACACCATCAGTACAAATAGATTCTAAGAGTAACGCCAATAGTTATTTTCCAAAACAACTGAAAATGATACAGGTATATTGCACTTACTGTGTAGGAATGATATACAGGTATATTACGAGTTAGTGTTTAAAGTTTCAGCTGTTTACGTATATGTGATATTTGCAGCTCATAAAGCCATCAATGCACTGTGTCTTTAATGATTTTTGCCACAGTTGCCATGGCAACCAAATAATTTAGGTACATATTACCTACGTGACCATGGATTGTTTACCAACATTCTCTCGTTGCTAGGTAACGACAAGTTGCTGTCTAGATGTCTAGATGTCGAATTTTAGCGGTGAATTGAGGTTGCATTATATCGAGCAACAATAATAATTTACTCTCAATAAACGAATTTTATTGACATAAAAGTAATTCAAAAAGTCCCATTCTTTATTGGATCACCCACGTATGTATTTACAATTCATACGGGCACCGTACGATTTCTTGTTCTGACTTTCGTCGACATTCTGAATTTCTGAGTCAAAACCGTACGAGGATCGTAGAGAGATCGAACGGAAACCGTGGGGTCTCCGCAGACTTAGTCTAAACGGTTATTTTATATTTCTGATCGTTTCAATGCGATGCTTCTGTTGTGGTTCTATTTGTTTCATGTTTTGGAGTCGAATGTTTGTGCTGTTTGGACCTTATGTACGTTTTTATATTTTTGTTTAAGTTCGGGTAACTGAGTGGCCGCCTTTTGGGAATAGCTGCTCACTCGGCTTGCGATATGTTTTCTAAGTATAAGTACCTAATAGTCAATTTAGTTTTTCCCACCTCGGTTTTTGGAGTGGGAATTTCTTTCTGATCGCGCCATTTTATGATCACTGCCTACTTGTTCCCTTTTTTAAGTGGAAATCGTACGGAGCCTGGGTGATGTCCGTGAGGAGTCCCTACGATTTCTGACTGAGCCCTTGCGGTGTTCCTACGATCGCCGTATCATAGTGACTTTTGTCCCCAAACTTATCGTAAAAAATCGTGCGGTGACCGCACGATTATCGAAGGGTCTCCGTACGATGTCTATTCGGTATATTACGTTTTTTTTTTTAATTGTAAAAGTGCAGACCATTATAAAATCGTAGGATGTCTAGAATCGTAGGGACATCGTAGGTTGACCCTGCCGAGGCCAATCGAAAGCCAAATGTAAGCGAGGCATAATATAACTGCACACACACACACACACACACACACACACTTTTTTATTTGGTGATGCGTTATTCAGTTCACTCAAAACATATCTACAATCCAAACCAAACATCCGTTATGCTATAAGAAATCTTTGAGACGTTTTGCATAAGAAAACCAAGAATCTGCATATGCAAAACCAAAGGCGCATATCAGCCGTGCAGTTACTGCACATCTGATAAGCGCCTTTGTTTTTGCTGCACGGATAGTACAATTTCTCCCCTACATATTTCCAAAATTTCAAGGTTCTAGCCCTCTGTGACTGCACAGACCAGTTTGTGTCGGACTTGGTCGGAACCCCTAATTGTTTTTCTCGTACAAAGGCTCAATTTATCTAATACGACGTAGTTTACAGGTTCGGTTCAAGAATAATAACTCCTTATGCTCCTTAAAGGTACAATATAGGTCACACTTTCTATATTGTCCGACCAGCAAAGTATCCCTCTTTTCAATCCGGCGCTCTTTAGTAATATAGCTTATAAGGGTAATTCAGCAATCAGACTACGTAAAATATTAGTGACCATTACGCACCCGGGTAATTAAGTAATGAGACTCAGATAATAGTTTTATGACTATTATTGTTTTTATTAGTTAATAGCATAATTATCGAAAACGGATATTTCTGTCATAATAAAACACCTCATATTTATTTCTAATATCAGGGTGTTTATATTATTTAATCTTCACGATTCTGGCCTTTTTATCGGCCAACCTTTGATGTGAACAGACTACTTTCGTAGTTTTCAAGAAAGATAAGCACCTGCTTTTTTAGCTATTCCGCCTTGACGAAGAAAACTGAAGATGCGCCCAAAACGTACAGGCGGCAAGAAGTGCAACTTAATGACAATATGTACTTAAAGCGTGACAATTTTCTTAGGTTTACCATTTCATGCATTTGATCAAAAATAGTCACATAACAGTCATACGTCGTGTTATTGTGACAATGTTATTGCCTTAAAACTCTTATCATCTAATAGAGGCACTGAGCTGAAAACACGAGTTTTCTACTCTGCGTAATTCGTATAAAACTCGTGCTCAAGTAGTGCAACTGTGTTGATAATCATGTACATTAAAGGCATGACGGAATCTAATAATTACTTTGATAAAATCCTAAAATAGTCATACGATGCCTTTTGTCACATACTTTTTCTATGACCCTTTAACCTTATCAAATGTTTTCGTCCTAATAAGTAATTCTATCTAGAGAACTGGACTGAAAGCACAGGGTTCAGATATTCTCGGATCAAGCGTAGCTCGGGTAAAATATACTTAGTAAAATATACTTAGATTATAATTTGGCTGTTCACTTAGCCCTCTGCATTTTACTTGTTCTGTCCAAGCTAGCACTGTGACCACCTAATACCTTCAATAGCTGCTCACCCTGCTTTCCGTTTTCCATGTTAAACGTTGGTATCTATGTTTATTACTTTCTTAATATGTTTTTTCTTATTTCTTGTATATCACTGAACCACTGCGGAAGCTGAGGGTGAGGTTATGGCCATGTAAAATCGGTTTAAGCCCGCCAGTAACTTTGTGTTACTGATCGTTCCAAGTCGATACTTCTGTGGTGGTTCTTTTTGTTTTATGTCTTGGTGTTTAAAAAAAATTTTGTGCTGTTGGCGCCTTATGTATGTTTTCATATTTTTAGTTAAGTTAAGGTAACTGAGTGGCCACCTATTGGGAAAATAGCTGCCCATTCGGCTTACGATTGTTTCATGGTATAAGTACCTGATTGTTAGTTTGGTTTTTTCCCACCTCGGTTTTTGGAGTGGGAATCTTTTTCTGATTGCGCCTTTTCCTGATCTTTGCCTACTTGTACCTTTTTAGCATCATACTTAACAGTAAATTAGGTTCGATTAATATGAGATATTTGTTTCATTCTGAATAGACAACGGCAGATACTTCAGCATCCATATTCATGGCATATAGTGCCACCCATCATTGCTACTGAAAACAGTGCTCACCACAGCCGAAAAGATTATACGCACTCCCTCACAACTTTAAGAAGTTCCCATTTAAATGTATAGAGAAATGCAAATTTGCCAGCCGATGGAAAATTTTAAACCAATTTGATGACGTTTTCAATAAAAGTGTTAGAGGCATAAAAGACATGACGATTTTTGAAAATAGGGCTTCCTAGTTCTCAGAATTTTCAAAAATCGCATTGCACGTGCAACACGTGCTCAATAGTTCCAGGGCTAGAGGACCTGTTTAAAGTCAATGAATCGATTCGCGATTGAACAGAATCATGATTTAAACTAAAAGTTTTGAAAGAAATTATATAGTTTTCAAAATATCGAAATTTAAGTGGTGGTAACTTTTCATTGACGCTGAGTATATGTCTTATAAGAAATAACATTTCTGACGCTGGTTCCAATTGCAAAGTAAGAAACAAAGCGAAATGAAAATTATCAGGGTCATGTAAAAACCATTTCTTCATGGATTTTACATGGATTCCGACTGTATAATCCTGACAAACTATAGCCACATGAGGTTTTAAAAGTAGCGTGAAGTTTCAGATTTGGCAGTTTCATTGGGACATGCCTAAGGACGCGTTCACAGTAGTCCTTTAAATCCATATCCCAGCAGCACATGACGTCAGAATGTCGTCAGATCGACGTCAATGCGACGTCATGACGTCAGATCGACGTCGATGCGACGTCATGACGTCGCATCGACGTTGATATGACGTCATTCTGACGTCATGTGCCCGCTGGGATCAGACTGATCCTCATTTACGTGATCCAAATAAAGTATGCATTCACATCAGAATAATTGTAATCATGACCAGACAGATTGAAAACAACTTGATCAGGATTTAATTTGGGAGTAAGCTAAACAAAATCTTAATCAGGATCCGACTGGTCAGGATGAATGTCGCATTATAATTATCGTTTTGTCTAACGTATTGCAAATTAAATCCGGATCAGACAGTTCAGAATAAATCTGATTCGTGTAGAAATAAATTTCTAGTGTGAACAAATCAAATTGCCCAAATCAACATCATCCGGACCAATTTGCTCAGGATTAAAGTGTCTAGTATGAACGCACCCAAAATGATATTCTATTAAAGACCGGATATCGATGTCTGGCCAGGCGATATACACTATTTTATATGCTTTCCAGAAAAATAAGGGTATTTGGAAAATTAACAAAACTTGCCTATGTAATAAAGATATTTTTTAGGTTTAAAAATTGAAAATTTTAAGCTGAACAATTTTGACAATTTTCTTATTTTTGCTCAAAATATAGATTGTGGGTACACGTTAGAACCGCCTCGCCGAGGCTGTTCTAACGAGTACCCACAATCTATGTTTTGGAGCAAAAATAAGTAAAATAGGTATACCCCTGCATACACCAGTTTTTCTGTATAAAGTTGGGTTCAAGTTTATGCATTACACGGGCATGTTTTCCTGATGGACACCGACAAGGCAAATGGATCAGACACGTCAAAAGAAGGCGTCAAGATTACGGTGTTTGACAGTAAAATAATCTCCAATCGGGATTTAAATAGTCGTTTGTGCTGCAGATTATATTTGCAAATAGCTGATAAAAACATATAAAGAAAATGTAAGCTCTTAAAAAACATTCATTTTACATTTTTCTCTACATATTACATTGACTCTTATATGAATTACATATTTTATATTTACAACAGTGTTATGCAGATCCAAGCAATATATATACATGTGGCATGACGAAATATAAATCATTTTACCCCGAGAATCATCGAGCATTGCCTAATAAGATTACATACATATGGCACGACCAAGCTTAACCAGTGGGACATATTTTTCTATATCATCTGGTTAGGTTGACTGGCACTAGTCGCCCCGGGAATCAATGCAAATATATTCATTGTGACATAACTACGACAAGTCAGACGGTCAAATATTTTCCTGGGAATCATATACGCATATCTGTAGAAAGTCTTGAAGTTTCCCCAATAAATCTTAATCTATCTTTCAAATAATGATAGACTTTAACGTAATAATATTTATGCTAATCTGTGACAAGTTTAACCTTAATATTAAGAGCAATTCTCTGTAACCACTTAAATTTTATATGGGATCGTGACACGCATAGTCTCCGATTTTGCTGAAATAATAACTTTATGGAAATTCATATCCTACTTATTGTTCATAAATAAAAAGTAAACATGTATTAATTATAGACATTTCTTGCCTAACCCGAGATAGAGTTGCACACCATACACTGAGATACAAACGTCGTTTTCATGGGGATGTCTCAAAATAAAATATCAATTTTCCTTACATGTGTTTTTGTTTTGAATTGTCGATCAGGCTGGCACTAACCAGGAGCTGCACAGTCACAGGTTGATAGATGGTTAGAATTTTTTTGTATTCAGAAAGTTCTCTCTTATACAATGTACATGTGCAAAGCGGTCGCACCATTGCTGATATGTGCATTGTTGGAAAGAGCGGGTTTTCTCACTGCATTTCTTGTCTACGAATGTACAGCTTTGTAGACCAATGGCCGCGGTGCAAGAACACCTTCTTTTGTCAGGGTGCATCTATACTTTAAAAACGTACACGACCAAACAGATTAGGCTATGTAAGATAACCGCACGGTTCCTGGGCAAGCCTCCCAGAACCTGACTAACGGTGCTCTGTGCACATTTCTTTCTCCATAAGTTTAATACCCTGGAAACGGCGGTTCTGTCCCGACATGACTAAAATTGTTGACAGGAGTGTTAAACCACAACACAACCCGCTGACTGAAAGAAATATACTTTAACGCAAAAGTTTCTCAACACTAAGAAAATGCAAATTTCTTCTTATCGACTCAAAATTTACTTTCGGTGATATTACGATATTTACGTTCTTTGCCTTGCATACAACATGAAAATCAGAACGCCGCGGCTTATGGTTGCCGAAAAAACGTCAAAACTCGAAGGTAACCAATTTTTAAAAGTCACAGATGTACGATACATGTACCTTACATTATATGCGAAAACGAAATTTCAAACCAACGTTTCAAAAGCAAAAAGGACAACAAACGTAACACTCCCGTTTAGGAGTGGGAATTTCTTTCTGATTGCGCTATTTCCTAACGATTGCCTACTTTTACTTTTCATGCCTTGTGACGCGTTTAAGTTTGGGCTGATATTGATTGATGTTGTTTGTTTTTAAATCGAAATAAACATCCATATTTTAGACACAAGTTGTTAGAAAACACAAACGTCACATTAACGTCAGAACGAAAACATGCGATCAAATCTCGTTTACTGAGCGACAATTTGATTTTTATGAAAGATGGAGTGGGGGGGGGGGGGGGGCTGGGCTGGAAGATGTTTTCGGGCCTGGACATTTTTTTTCACTCGCGACGCGGTCCTGTCTTTTTATTTGTATATAATACAAAACGTACGATAGAATTTAACCTGTCCTAGATATTTTTTTCTTCTAGCCCCAACCCCATAAAAATCAAATGGTCGCTCCCTTGTGGCTATATCTCATTGTGTAGCGACATAAAATATGAGCCGCTACATGAAAAAACCAACAATCTGCATGTACGAAAACAAAGACGCAGATCAGCTGTCGTAAATGCTTCGTTTTCAACTGGCACATGTACCAAAGCACTTAAATCCGTTTAGTGATGTGTTGATTGATGCATGGGATGCACAATGCACAAGGCTTTTGGTAAGGAGGCATTGATTTGATTTGATTTACAATAATAAAATATTCAATAATTTTGTGTGCTTTAGCCGTCTACCGAATGGAATGTTTTGTTGTAGTCTTGTATAATTCCGTCAGTATATACATGTGTATTTGTATAGACATACTTCCCCTTTCTCTGGTTCTAAAAGCCTTATATATTAAGAGTCAGCATAACTGACAGTCCCGATATGACATTGGCTGTAGGCCGTGGTCGTAAAGCAAGAAAACAAACAAATGAACGAACAAACATTTTATTTACAATGTAATAGTTCGATAAATGAAATTGTTCTGAAAGTGCGTCGATAAAACGAAATATCTTGAGATAATCCCTGACTCTTTGTCAATGTATGGCGTATTTACATCTCCAAATACATCTCAGGTTAGGCAAGAAATGTCTAATACATCCTGGTTAGAAATATATAAAAATAAATATTGATTTGGAAAACCTCTGATTTTATCACAGCTCTGCAAAATGGGCGTGGTTTCGGAGATTTAAAAAAAAGTGATTTTAGTTATTTTCAGGGACATTTTTCAGTGTCAGAGCGGTCGGTTTCATAAATACACACGTGTTCCTGATAAAAAACAATGTTTCATTTTTTTTTTTTTTTTTTTTTTTTTTTTTTTTTTTTTTTTTACATTGACCTTGGATGCACCCCGTTGACAAAATTATCTATGACGTGCAAAAGATTCTGTGGTAATATGTATAAATACTCATTACTAAAGGAATATCAAGCCTCAGTTGTGGCAAATTCGACTTAATTATGGACAAAAAGGCAAATTTCATGTCATTTTCTCAATTCTGTGACCTTGTCATTGACCTTTAGAAGGACAGTGAGGATTTAAAGCTATAGTTTCTAAAGACATGTTTTATGACGCTGGGTTTCCAACGGTATATCGCAGAATATACTGTCGCAAATTTTTGACGTTATCCAGTCAGACGTCGCGTTACATTCTCAAGTGCATTAGAATATTCAAATGTTTCTGTTGAATATGACTTGTATTTCATGAGTGAAGTGAAAAAATATTTCATGATGAGTGGCGAAGCCACGAATGAAATATACATATTTTTCACCTCACGAATAAAACAAGTAGCCCAAGGGTAACGATCGCTCACCTGAGAGTCAGCAAGTACAGTCACTGGACAAAGTGTTGTTGTTTTTCCATATATGGGTATGACGGTCATCTTGGTCAAGTTTCAGGCCTATGGCTGCAATGGTTTCCATAGGATCATTGGTCATGTAACCTAGTTGTCACTTTTTCCCATGTTTCCATGTTTGCCTATGTTTCCAAAATCGACCTTTACCTACATTAATCACATACCTTCATCTACTCTATCAGTTGTTTGCATCTATCACTTTTCAGTTCTCAGTTTTCAAAAAATAACATTGACCTTGCCACAAAATAGGTCAAGGTCACCACAGGGTCATGTTTTATATATACATTGAAGTACTTGAGTCATCCATACTTCATGCAAAGTTTCGTTGAAATCGGTTCACCGGTTCTGGAGAAGAAGATATTTTAATGGTTTTTACCATATATGGGCATGGCGGCCATCTTGGTCATGTGACCTGGATTATTTATATATACATTGGTTCCCACTTCCTATAGATGCTTCATATAAAATTTGGCTTTGATTGGCCAAGTGGTTTCAGAGAAAAAAAATCTTTGAAAAGTGTATGGACGACAGACCGGCCAAGGTCAAGAGATGACCTTGACCTAAATTAATCATATACCTTCATCTAACCCATTAGTTGTTTGCATCTACCACTTTTCAGATTTCAGGCTGCAATAGTTTTCAAAAAATAGCTAATTTCCACTTTTCCCATTATAAGTCTATGGAAACTTAAAGTTACCATAGCAACCAGAGTTCTTATCCGACTGGAATAAAAAACACAAATTATGTAGAGGCTACTGTCATGAATATGTATACAAAGTACAGGATTCATCCACTTGACAGCTTCTGAGGAGAAGATTTTGAATGGTTTTTTTTTTTTTTTTTTTTTTTTTTTTTTTCAAAATTTTGCCCTTTATGGGGCCTCAGCAACCAATCAAAATAAAGGATTAGGACAAAACTTGCAATAAACGTCAAACACTACTCAATAAACATTTCTGCAAAAACAAAATTCAAGTGTCTGCAATTTTAGCGGAAAAATAGCCGATTTCCAATTTTCCCATTATAAGTCTATGGAAACTTTAAGTTGCCATAGCAACCAGAGTTCTTATCCTCCTGGAATAAAAAACACAAATTTTATAAAGGTCACTGTCAGGATCATGTATACAAAGTATAGGCTTCATCCCTTTGACAGTTTCTGAGAAGACGATTTTTGAATGTTTTTCGAAATTTTGCCTATTGTGGGGCCCCTGCAACCAATCAAAATGAAGGATTAGGACAAAAGTCACATGAAACGTAGAGGACTACTCAATAAACATTTCTGCAAAAACAAAATTCAAATAAAAATAGGCAATTTTCACTTTTCTCCATTATAAGTCTATGGGAAGCATAAGTTGCCATAGCAACCAGAGTTCTTATCCGATCGAAATAAAAAACACAAATATTCGTTCCCCCCCTCCTGTAGATGCTATATGTGAAATATGAAAAGATTCGGCCTTGCAGCTTCAGAGGAGAAGTCGTTTGAAAATGTTGACGACGGACGACGGACGCACGGACGCCGGCTCGACTACCATACTATAAGCTCACCTTGTGAGCCTTCGGCTCAGGTGAGCTAATAAAAGCCATATTCAATAGAAACATTTGATTTTTCTTTTTATTAATGCAACGTTTACTACAGCCATTTCAGCGTAGGGAATTGTCTGTTATGGTAATTTTACAATCTAACTATCATCTTAAACTTGTTGTTACATAATCTGGCATTTGAAATGAGCTCACAAAAACCACATGATTCTAAAATTTATTTGAAATTCTTATCACAACCATGCAAAACAAGTGAGGTCGGTTATCAAATAAAAAGACCACTTACTGAAAAGAACCCATTGAAGAAAGGAGGTGTAAAATAAAACTGAGATCCTTTAAGAGCAGTGAACATATTAATGAGAAAGGTGATGATGGGCCATACAGCGTTTTCGGCTACCTAAGCCTCTCCAGTGACCCTATAGATTTGGCAACATGAAGACAAAAGAATTCAACAGAATATTTGATGCAAATGGGGCCAAATATATCAAACCTTGGTTAGAAAATGGATCTAAACCGATAATTATTTTCTTTTTCTCAGAATACCCTCGCTGATGTCAAATGGACTGTAAGGAAACTATAATCTGCACTATGCATAATTTACGGGGAGATTTTTAGGGCCACCACACGGCACAATACCAGCTGCAGTAGAAGCAAATGAAAATAAAACAGAGATCCTTTTAGAGCAGTGAACATATTGATGAGAAAGGGATGGGCCATAATGATAATGTGTTAGTTTAAATGAGAAAGATATCAAGCGGTGCAAATTTTCTTTTGATGAGTATATAATGGCCATGATTCAGATGCCAGTTTTCTCAATGTATAGTTAAAGAGATATTCCATTGAATGATGCTGACAAGCTAAAGATAATTGATCAGGCATACAATATTTTATATGTTCATATAGTTAATCAAACAGGAAATACGAGTCCAACCTATCAGTTGTAAGTAGCAGAGAATTTCTTTTAAATACAGCAATTAGTTTCGGCACGGAGGACCGATAACACAGATTCCCGAAAATCTAAAATAGCATCAGGGAAACAAATCCATGAAATGTATACCCCCTTAAACCCCACTTTTGTATAGCAAAACTGGGGTATGTAGAGGTATATCTATTTTTTCGCTGTGGCGGTTCCAACGAGTATCCACAATCTATGCTTTGAACAAAAATAAAAAAAAAAAATATGTATGAAAAATAACCTACTGAAAATTTTCGATTTTTACAACTTAAGAAAAATCTGTATTTTACATGAGAGTGTTTTCGTAATGGATATGGAACTTGCAATGTTCTATTTGACATGAGACCTTATCAACCTTTCAATTACATTACTGGGACTAACATTCGGACGGATAGAGTTCAAAAGTACGAGTATACGAGTTTGAAAAAGAATGTTAAGCCTAAACATTTGATCATGACTGCATTAGCTCACCTGAGCCGTTAGGCTCACAAGGTGAGCTGGATAGTATGTCTAGCAATACTCAGGCGACCCTCTGTCCGTCGTCGTCCGTGCGTCTGTCTACTTGTTTTTAAAGATCTCCGAAAGTGCGAGGTCAATGAAAGCCATTTTGTGGAACATCCGTCATGCTCAAAATTGCTCAAAACCAATCTTCTCCCCCAGAACAGGGTGGGGGGGGGGGCGGGGACTAGGGCAGATGATTGTATAAATTGGGTCTTCAGCTCGAATAACCTTAACCTATTTGATTAGTTTGGAAACATGCTTTAAATGGGATTGCAATACAATTTGCCCTCTGTCTTTATTTTCAGTATCAAATGCAGTACAATATTGTTTTTGTTTGGGACTACTTTCAGAAATTTACTGAAGAGAAAATTAGTGTACTTAAAAAAGCAAAGAAAATGTTCCTAAAATGTCTTTCAAGATTTGTAAGATGAATCTCGTAGACACCAGACGTTTGGCGTGGGCAGAACCTGCTGTTATGGAGTCTTCGGAAAAAAATGCTAGATCAAATGAGCCGCATCGTGAGAAAACCGCATTTTTGCCTATGCGAAAACAAAGGCGCAGATCAGCTTCGCAGTAACGTTTTCGCTACACGTGTAGTACAATTTCTCTTCTTCCTAAATCCGAAATTTCAAGCTTCTGGCCTGCTTCTGTGACTGTACAGGTCGGTTTGTGTCAGACCTGATCGGAAACCCCGAAGACCGGTTTTCTCGAGTCGCGGCTTAAATCAGTTGATGGCAATCTTGATTTGTTACTCTGTGTCAACCAGAGGCAATTGATCCTGAGAAGGACCATTGGTCCTGAGAACGCTCACCTGAGATTTGGCCTTTTGGAAAATGACCTTTGACCAAAATGACTTTGACCTTGAATACTTACATAACTTCATTAATAATTTGTCTATTTCTACCTAAATTCAGGTCACAGACTGAAAAGTCATGTTTTCAATTTTGTCCATTCGAAAGCCTATGTGACCAAATTTTATCATGCCGTAAAACAGGTCAAGATCAACCCAAGGTTATGATTTTTACAAACTATGGTGGGCCAGAGTACCCAGTTCTACATATGGCAATGTTTCCTTAAAATCAGTCTATTGGTGTAAGAGAAGATCTTTTAAGGTTTATATCATATATGGGCATGGCGACCATCTTGGTCATGTTACCTGGACCATTAATGCAATCATTGTCCCCCTTCTCAAGGATAATCCACGTGAAGTTTGGCTTTGATTGGTCAAGCGGTATCTTAGAAATTAAGAAGTTTTAAATATAATATGCAAATGATCTTTGGCCAAGATTAGGTAACGACCTTGACCTTGAATAAACACTTAACTTCATTTACTCAATACGTTATCTCTATCTACCTTCTTTCGAAAAAAAACTGTTTTCACATTTTTCATTAAAAAGCCGATGTGACCCAATTTGACCATGCCATAAAATAGGTCAAAGCCAGCCCAAGGTCATGATTTATACAAACTATGATCGGCCAGAGTCCCTGATAAAACATGCGAAGTATCGTTGAAATCGGCCCACTGGTTCAAAAGAGGAAGATCTGTAAGGTTTTTACCATATATGAGCATGGCAGCTATATTGGTCATTTGACTTCGACCATTTATACAAAGGATGTTCCACCTTAAGCTTGGCATGGATTGGCCCAGTGGTTTGCAAGAAAATTAAGCTTTAACTTTAATATGTAAATGACCTTTGGACAAGGTCAATAAATGACATTGACCTTAAATAATCACATAACTTCATTAACTCAATAAGTGTTATCTATATCTACAGCTGTACCTACCGTCAGGTGTGGCTACAAAACTTCCTGAAAAATAGTACTTCAATAAAGAAAATTTTTAGTAGAATGATGAAAAACTTGTTGTGTATTGCATAGGCGAGTTTTCGTAATGTTATCCTCGGAAGAAAATGTGTCAATATTCAATATCATTTGGTTAGGTTGACTGGCACTAGTCTCCCCGGGAATCAAGGCAAATTTATTCATTGTGGCATAACTGCGATAAGCCAGACGGCCACATTTCTTCCTGGGAATCATATATATACACGTATATCTCCAAATAGACCTACAGTTTTTTTTTGTTTTTTTTTTTCGATAAAGTTGTATTAATTTCTAACAGATAATGTAGCGATCAAACATGATTTTCCATTCATTAACATTCGCTACGTCCCGGGGGAAATGTTGAAAACCGTCCGAGGTTAAATGTAAATGTTAATGTTAGCAAATGTTAATGGATGACAAATTCATTTTTGATTGCTAATATTGCACAAATTCTGCGCAAATGAAGTAAATAATGGTACACTTAAGAAATGAATTTCATTTTTCTGGTGTTCATGGAGCTATGAACCGCAGTGGGTCGCGTGCAAAATGAATGAACCCCGAAGGAGTTCATGTAAGCTTTGCTAGCGACCTGAACCGCAGTGGGTCGCGTGCAAAGTGAATGAACCCCGAAGGGGTTCATGTAAGCTTTGCTAGCGACCCACTGCGGTTCATAGCTCATGAACAACAGAAAAATTAAACTCATTGCTTATATTTACATTCATTTCTCCCTATCGCTTGTTGAAAAATCACCAAGCCAGTCACATTTACCAGCAAACAGAGAATCTACACACAGTGTGTGTTCAAACAGCGGAACGGCGTCGACGTTTACAACGTCCAATCAGATTGGCGAGATTCTTGTTTTTTGACGGACGTCAAGTTTGGATTACGTCACGTCGCGTGACACAATGTTGTTCATGGAAGTATGAACACGGATGAACATCTAATGGTTCATCTAAGGAGGTTTTAGAAAAATGTAAATATTATATTATACAACCTCGCACGTAAAAGCTTTATGATCGTTCCGGGCGGAGTTCAGTCAGTCATTATCGTGGCGCCCGGTAACGAGCATAAATAAATGCGCGCGTGAATTGCCTCATTAATACACGGCTTTTCCTCATTAATATACGCATGTTAATATCGTGTGGCACGGTTTTTCATGCGATAATGATAGAACTAAATATAATAACATTTATCATTATTCAATGGATAACGTACGTCGTGTAATAATTACAGGATATCCAAATGTTTCTGTTAACCAGGGGTCAGCTGCAAGTGGGGGGCCACTTCTAGTCACAGTCACAGGCAGGGAATAAAATAGGTAGACACTTATTTCACAATATGATTCTTCGTTCTCACCATTTAAATGAATGTGTTTGTTTAGCAGTCATAGAAATTTAAATCTTATCCGTGGTGTCCCTAGCAGTACGTATCTTGATACTTATAGGGCTGTCACACATTCGCGTATCGGCTCACGTATCTACGGCGTATCGAGATACGAAAGGTACGTCACACGTACGTCGTAGATACGTGGGCATACGTAGCTCATACTCTTCGATACGTAGCTCGTACTCCTCATACGCCGAGGTGCTACGTATTTTTATGTGTGCACTTAAAAATTCGTAGTACGTACGTAGCAGGTCCGATACGCCGTACATACGTCACACTGACGTGGTACATACGAAAGCAACGTGGCAGGTACGTCGTAGATACGTAGCTCATACTCCTGATACGCCACACGTACGTAGCGGTTAACATGTCACGTAACCGTGACGTATGTACAGCGTACCTTTCGTATCTGCTACGTATGTGTGACGTATGTGTGGCGTATCCTCGAATTTCTTTTCGTATCTACGGCGTATCAGCGACGTACGTGTGGCGTATCTCGCGTATCAATGGCGTATGTGCTACGTATGTGCTACGTTCGTTTCACTGCTGTGGAGTATGTGTGACGTATTAGAAGTATTAGGAATATTTTGTGGCGTTCCAAGAGAATCTTAATGCTTCTATATGAATGTTTTCGTTTTTCCGAAATCATGGATCCGATGTTTCTCGCGGTTCTGGGTGTCGTGCAGGGTTCTTTCATGGCTACGCTTGGTGTAGCCTCCGTCTTTGTTCATGTCGTCTTACGACCAGGATGGAGAGCTTGAAGATGTTCCCCCACCACCACCACCACCACAACCTCCGTTTTTTTTCTTCGGTGTTAATCTAGATTATCTAGATTTCTCCGGTGGCATCATTGATAACTATAATGTGCGATTGCATGAACAAAGAGAACACAACCGTTTGCTCTCATAGGTATTAAAAAGCAATTGGTACAGAACAGATACGCCGCAGATAAGAATGGAACGTAGTACATACGCCGTAGATACGTCACGCGTACACTTCATACGCCATACATACGTCACACGTAAGTAGCACATACGCATTGATACGCCGCACATACGAAAGTGAAATTCCATACGAATACAGATACGTCACGGATACGCCACGGGAACGTAGCAGGAACGTCACACGTACGTGGTACATACGTCTCTCGAGCAAAATACGGCTCAGACCTCGGCGTATCGACATTTTCATAGATACGTGAGCGATACGCCGCTGATACGTGAATGTGTGACAGAGCTATTAGTATTTGTAAAATATTCTAACGGTTACCATGTTTTGGTTTGTAATAGCTTTGTCACACATTCACGTATCAGCGGCGTATCGCTCACGTATCTATGAAAATTTCGATACGCCGAGGTCGGGATCGTATTTTGCTTGAGCGACGTATGTACCACATACGTGTGACGTTCCTGTTACGTTCCCGTGGCGTATCCGTGACGTATCTGTATTCTTATGGAATTTCACTTTCGTTTGTACGGCGTATCAAGGCGTATGTGCTACATGTACGTATGTGTGACGTATGTATGACGTATGAAGTGTACGCGTGACGTATCTACGGCGTATGTACTGCGTTTTATTCTTATCTGCGGCGTATCTGTTCTGTACCAATTGCTTTTTAATACCTATGAGAACAAACGGTTGTGTCCTCTTTGTTCCTGCAATTTGCACATTACAGTAACTGTTATCAATTATCAGATGTCGAAGATGCCACCGGAGAAATCTAGATAATCTAGATTAACACCGGGTGGTGGTGGTGGTTGGGGTGGCATATCAAAGCTCCCCATCCTGGTCGTAAGACGAAATGAACAAAGACAGAGGCTACACTAAGCGTAGCCCTGAAAGAACCCTGCGCGGCACCCCGACCCGTGAGATACATCTGATCCATGACTTCGGAAAAACGAAAACATGTATATACATGTAGACGCATTAATATTCTCTTGGAACGCCACAAAATATTCCTAATACTCCTAATACGTCACACATACACCACAGCAGCTAAACGTACGTAGCACATACGCCATTGATACGCGGGATACGACACACATACGACGCTGATATGCCGTAGATACGAAAAGAGAGTCGAGGATACGCCACACATACGTCACACATACGTAGTAGATACGAAAGGTACGCTGTTCATACGTCAAGATAAGCGTACATACTATTAAATATTCATGAGGACTCGCCCCGCCTTTTTCGGAGAGAGCATTTACTTTACATTAGAGACAAAAATGACGTCGCCTGTCAATAAGTCTTGTAAATTTTGTATGTGTAGTTTTCGAGCTAGGCGACGAAACGTTAACATTGTCACCTAGGAAAAACCTAATGGTGAAGTGCAACCTTAACCGCGACGTACGTGTGGCGTATGAGGAGTATGAGCTACGTATCTACGGCGTACCTGCCACGTTGCTTTCGTATGTACCAAGTATGTGTGACATGTGTACGGCGTATCGGACCTGCCACGTACGCACTACGAATTTTTAAGTGCACACATAAAAAAGTAGCACCTCGGCGTATGAGGAGTATGAGCTACGTATCGAGGAGTATCAGCTACGTATGCTCACGTATGTACGACATACGCATGACGTACATTTCGTATCTTGATACGCCGTAGATACGTGAGTCGATACTCGATACAGCGGTTTAAGCTTAAGCAAAAGAAAACCACCAGTCATGGTTGATAACTATGCTGCCTTTTTTAATTGCACGCCGGTGGGTCGGGCGTCAGACTCTATCATGGCCCCACTTAAAGCTATTCATTTTAGTTGGTTTGTTAAGAAACGCTGATAATATTCGCTATTCTTGCCAAAGGAAGGTTTTGCATAAAAATAAAACCGAGGTGGGAAAAACCAAACTAACAATCAGGTACTTATACCATGAAAACATATCGTAAGCCGAATGAGCAGCTATTTTCCCAATAGGTGGCCACTCAGTTACCTTAACTTAACTAAAAATATGAAAACATACATAAGGCGCCAACAGTACAAAAATTTTAAACACCAAGACATAAAACAACTAGAAATGGGTGTTTGTAAAACACTATGCCCCCAACTGTATGTTTGTCCTTAAACTGACAAATTGTAGGGTTTGTTTATTTCATTTGAATGAAGTGAAATTCAATTTCCTGTAGAAACTGTTCGGTTGCTTCTGTTTTGACCTCGATCCAGAAACAGAGAATGTAAGCTTTATGCCAACAAGTTAAAATGGAGTAAAAATTTCAAAATTGAGTTATTTTGTCAAAATTTGACGGAAAGTCCTCAAAAGTTAATCAGGTAATTTTCTTCTAAGCCCCAACCAGTATTCCAAATATAAAGGCTCTAGCTCAAATACTTTTTGAGATATCGTGCACACAAGATTTTCAAAGTTTGTTTTCAAAGGGACATAACTCAGAAAAGTGACATAACTCAGACATGAAAAAATATGGGTCAACTATTTTTTCATAAGGAATCTGTATACTAAAATTCAAATCCCTAGATGCAGCGTTCAAAAGTTTCAATTTTCACCGAAAAGTCGAAAAATCAATCGAAATTTCAAAATTCCGTATTTTTGTCAAAATTTGACAGAAAATTCTCAAAAGTTAATCAGGACATCTACTTCTCAGCCCCAACCAGTATACTAAATATGAATGCTCTAGCTTAAATACTTTTTGAGATATCTTCCACACAATATTTTAAAATTTTCAAAGGGACATAACTCAGAAAAGGGGCATAACCCGGACATGAAAAAAATATGGGTCAACTATTTTTATGAGGAATGTGCATATGAAATTTCGAAACCCTAGCATTCACCGTTTAAAAGTTTCAAATTTCACTGAAAAACTGAAAAAAATAATCAAAATTTCAAAATTCCGTAATTTTATCAAAATTTGCGGTAAAGTTCTCAAAAGTTAATCAGGTGATCTGCTCCTCAGACCCAACCAATATACCAAATATGAAGGCTCTAGCTTAAATACTTGTTGAGATATCTTGCACACAAGATTTTCAAATTTTGTTTTCAAAGGGACATAACTCAGAAAAGGGGCATAACTTGGACATGAAAAAAATACGGGTCAACTATTTTTTCATGAGGAATGTGCATATGAAATTTCAAAACCCTAGCATTCACCGTTCAAAAGTTAACAGACGCACCCACCCACACACACACAGACACGCAGACAAGCCGAAAGCAATATGCCCTTCCAACTTTTTCAAAGTTGGTGGCATAAAAAGAACCACCACAGAAGTATCGCATTGGAACGATCAGTAACACAAACTTACTGGCGGGCTTAAACAGGTTTTACATGGCCATAACCTCACCCTCAGCTTCCATTTAGTTAGTTCTTCGGTCCTCGTGGTGAATTTCTAACTAGTCAATGAATCATCAAGAACAAACAAATAAATCACGATAAACATCCTGATGAATCAAAAACCAGGACTCACATATTGAGTAAGCTGTCCGACGATGGAGATCCCTGGGCGCCGAATAACTTACGAACTCCGGAGCAAAAGAAAACCACCAGTCATGGTTGATAACTATGCTGCCTTTTTTAATTGCACGCCGGTGGGTCGGGCGTCAGACTCTATCATGGCCCCGACTTAAAGCTATTCATTTTAGTTGGTTGGGGCCGGAGCTTCTTGTCTGTTGCTTGGCCCACCGGGGTCCAACTGGTGGTTTTCTTTTGCTCCGGAGTTCGTAAGTTATTCGGCACCCAGGGATCTCCATCGTCGGGCAGCTTACTCAATATGTGAGTCCTGGTTTTTGATTCATCAGGATGTTTATCGTGATTTATTTGTTTGTTCTTGATGATTCATTGACTATGGACGACGGACGGACGCCGGAGCATGACCATCCTATAAGCTCACATTGAGAGCCTTTGGCTCAGGTGAACTAAAAAGGTCTCTTATTCACGTTTAGTATTCCACATATCTGAGATAATCAAATTGCTAAAGTCTTAAATCTGGATTCCCAAGCTTAATAGGATTTTAACGACGACAGACAGAAAATCAAATTTAAACATTAGATAAGAATCCTCAAAAGATATTTCATATTAACAAGTAAAAGTGGGTGATAACAGACCAATGAACTACGCTGAAGGACTGGGCGATTCGACAACTGACAAAAACCTTGTGATACAATTGGTATGTAGTCTTGCGTTATAAAACTTCAACGGGATAATATAAATACTTTGAGTGGCTAAATTGATTAATTAGCACGTGCTGTCAGTGTGCTCATTTCGTGAGTATGTAAAAAGTTACAAATTCGGTGTTTTACATATTCATGAGGATTCAAATATATTCTTTTATTGTGCAAAGTTGTTTTTAACTTAGTTTTCTAGCAAAACGCTCTAAAACTCGTGTAAATACAAAATTCAGACCAGCAAAACCACTATACGCTATACGAAAATCGAACATGTTCGCTTCCCACTATACTATACTATACGCACCTATACGCGACTATACGAACTTTTCGAATAGTGTCCGCCTATGGCTGCGTTCACATAGAAATATACGGTATACGGAATACGGTATTCGCTATACGCTATTCGGTATTGGCTATACGCTATACGGGCACAGCGGTTCACATAGAAGTAGCACAAGCTTTCAGTGTGCTCTTTTCGTGAGTATGAAAAAAGTTGAGAATTCGGTATTTTGAAAAGATATGAATCCCTCAGAAGAAGAATATTGTGCTTTGCTTTCACTGGCCGAGGATGCGGAGGAGGCGGCAATACCTAAGAAAGACAGGCGCATATTGGTTCAACAGCACTTTGAAATGCGGCCTGTTTTGGTCGAATTTAACACAACATTCCAGAATCTCATGAATTATTTCAACCATCCTGATATGCATGTCATTATTTATCATCAATACCAGTATATAAATTGTACCCGTTCTGACGTTATTCATACATTAAATCCATACACTCGCCAACTTAAAATTATCCAAATCGAACCAAGAAACTCCGATAAATTTGACCTGTGACCTAGACGGCATTGTCCTTTCAAAATAAAATACTCCAATGACACACCCGGGCCCCATCACGTTTGGTGAAGATAGGGACCTAAGAACCTGGGAGGAGTATGGGGAAAAACAAGCAAACAAACAAACAGACGTTACTTGAATTAGAGTAATATGAGAAGTTATTTAAGTTATTTACGTTGTTTTACATACTCATGGGGACTCACATATATAACTTTATTGTGTAAACATTGTTTTTAACTTATTTTTCTAGCAAAACGCTCTATAATTTGTGAAAATAAAAAAATCAGACCAGCAACAACCACTATACGCTATACGAAAATCGAACATGTTCGATTCCCACTATACTATACTATACGCACCTGTACGCGCCCATACGAACTTTTCGAATAGTGTCCTCCTATGTGACCCGGTATAAGGAAATCATAATGTTTGATTTCAAGTATTCGCGTGCCCTCAAAAACGAACACCGTATACCCGAATAGTCTACTCCTATGTGACCGCAGCCTATGTGATTCGGTATAAGGAAACCATAATGTTTGATTTCAAGTATTCGCGTGCCCTCAAAAACGTACACCGTATACCCAAATAGTCTACTCCTATGTGACCGCAGCCTTATGCTTTTTTGGCCATTTCTCATCACATTATCTTATAATTACTGTTCGTCTATCATTTGGTAAGCAATGCCCAAAAATTCCATCCCCGCCACTAGCAATTTATAGCCAACCGTTCAAAGGCGGGAGTGTATAGTAGTTTGCCCCCGCTTATCATTTTTGGTGTCAGTTTTAGTAATATCTTCTGTATTTTCAAATTTACATGTATGTGTGTGTTCTTTGTGGTTTAGTTAGGGCATCTAATAGGCCACTTACAGAGAAATGACATTGTTTTTCCATTATCCTTTTATTCAGTTTTGCGTCCCTTTCAAGATCAGTAGGTGGGGCAAAAACCGGGGGTGGGGCGAGAAAAAAACACCTGGCAGAACTTGTTTTGTCTCTACTGTGATTGGAAGCCTGATCGATTGGGTTTCAACCTACAGCGAAGAGTTCATTGTCTTGACGTCGGTTGTTGCCAAAACGGTATTGTTTCCGTTTACGATTAGAACTGTCCGTATATATCATTTCCTCGGGTCACGGGAACAGACATATTACATATAGATATATGGGCTCATCAATTCTAAATAAGTGGGACTGGCCTATAATGTCGTTTGTCATTAAAGGTACGAAAACTCGACAGGCGAAGAAACACTATATCGACATGGATGTGTGGCAATTGCATACATCACACTGGTCAAACTTTACGCTGATTTGGTGGGTTTTACACAAGTTTGACGGTGCCTAAAACCTGGAAGTGGTTCTATTTCGTCTATGTTTGCATATATACTCTATGGAAAAGCATGCCATATGCTAAAGGGACTGTAGAAATATGTATACTTTGTGAATATGCCCTGCAGCGGTCGATTTATGTATGCATTGAAGAATATATTCGATTACCGACCAAGGAGGTAGATGATTAAAACAAAACGACTTACCCTTTAGGTCGGTACTCGAAATCATCCCTAAATGCCTACATCAATCACCAGGTGAATGTCGTATTCTTAAAACTAACATAAATCTATAGTCCCTTTGACATGCTGTATGTGTTTCTATACAGCATCAACACGATTTAAGATGAAAAATCCAAAATTTATTCACTGGTCGCCGCCATTTTTTGTCTCCAGTAAATCAGCGTAAATACCCGCAAATCGTCGTAAACACCGCAAATCCACAAGGTCTATTCTTCAAGCCAATATGCTCGGGTGTCGTCCAGGTATAGGCAGGTTCCGGTAGTGGTTTTGAGAAATTGAATGTAAACAAAGAAATGGAGTAGACAGGTGAACAGGTAAGTTGCATTATTTCTGTTTTATCTTTTGATTTTGAATAAAATCCTGATGTGCAGTCTCAAGAGAATTCACAAACGCTAGTAGAAATCAAAACTAGAGTGGCGAAGATGCAATAGGAAACTAGATTTTGATGTTCAAAGTTTCGATACGTGGCAGTTTTGATGTAACAGTTTCGGCCAGATTCACAAGTTTGCCATACATTTTGAATATTTATGCACCGGACATTGTCCAATTCGACCCACAAACAAACATAACCAGTTCGTACATTCCTGGGAATCGAAATCGCTTCATGAAAGCGAGTCCAAAATTAAAAATCTTGGTATAAGCACATTTTTCAGGTGGTCGTGAATGTTAAGACACTTTATTACGGTAGACGTGCAATCTGACTGACACTGTACCAGGTATATACTCAAATTGTTTATGCAATCACAAGCACTCTCAAATTTGAAATAACTGAGCTTGTTGATAGTGGCTGAGAGACATATTCGCTCAAAAGCTTAACAAGGATCTTATCCCATCCCAAAACATAAACTGGTTCCTCATAATTCTGGCTAGATCAGCTGGCTAACCTGCACTCCGATACACTTCGTGACCTCGCTCCTCTCTTGTGACAGCTTAGCATTGGTTGCCTTTAAACTATGGTCGAATAGATGATGGATTTTGTAAGAAGATTATAGCTGCTTTATTTGGTGATAATTGTTAGAAATTTTGTTATTTTTTTTTTTGTTAGAAAATGCATAAATCTTACAGTAAACATCGGGTTAGCCTGCAAAATTTCATTAACGTTGCAAAAAGAAATCGATTTTCTACGTTGTATCCCATATTTTACAGTAGTCTCCCCTTATCTATTTATAGACGAATGTGATATTTTCCACAGAAAACAAGAAATATTTTATGAATCTGCTTACTTTTACATCTGGAATATTTATGAATTAAGTCCTATCGGTCAGAAAAGATATAACATAACATAGTTTTCAATTTCTTTGGAGTCTTCGATGTGTTTGGTTTTTCAACCAGTCATTTCCGTCGGTATGGAGAGGTCTAACGGAATACCGATGGAAATATTCCGTCTAAATTCTGGCGTGAATTGCCTAACGCGAACCCTTGAGATATTGATGAGGCCATTTGATCTTCCTTATTTCTTAGCAACGGCGGGTTGCTTTCAGAGAGGCAGCTCCTGGGATCGTTACGTAGCGCTGGCGAACACTTTTTTGTAACATACCGTTGCATAGGAAATAGTTGCAAAGTGCTTGCTAACTCTGTTTATGTATAACATGTATCAGCTAACGCGTCTATTCATATCCTACATAATATTCCCAACTCATCCTCACATCAATGATTACTATGACTAATGCATAGGTTACATTTGGCCTACGATTATCGTGCGATGATCGCACGATGCTAATTTTGACATTTTCGTCCGGTGTCCGCAGGATGACCCTACGATGTTCAACTATCATCATAGCCTCTACGACTTTGTAATAGTCTGCACTTTTACAAATTTTTAAAAATTGCAAAACCGTAGCCCGTAGACACGTCGAGAGCGTGTCGTACGGAGACACAGCGATGATCGTACGATCGCCGCACGATTTATTATGATAATTTATGGACAAAAATAGTTCGGCGATCGCAGGGAGACCGCAAGAGCTCAGTCAGAAATCATAGCGACTCCTCGCAGACATAGCACGGGCTCCGTACGATTTCCAATTAAAGAGTGCGGATACCCTACGATTTCCATACGATCTCCATACGGTTCTGACTCAAAACATCGACGAAAGTCAGAGCAAGAAATCTTTGAATTGTTAACACATACGTCGTTGCTAACGATCACTCCCGATGTCTAAAATCGTAGGAACAATCCCAGACCGAAAAATCGTACGATGATCGGTGCAAATGTAACCTAGGCATAATCAGTATACGTTCACTATAATCGTATAAATTAGTTGTAATGCTTATAACGCCTATTGCTCTTCGATCTACAGTAACAATTTAACGAAAGTCTTAATGTGTGCAACTGCACATATTAATTATGCCTGTTAAAAGAATCCATATCACGAACGAATCTCAATAATAACGAAAACTTATCAGTTTCATGTTTTTTGGAAATATCTCACCACCCATGATTTTGTGCTTTGCATTCACACCACCCCTACATTTTATTCTTATACGTTACATGTTTACATGCTGTTCTTCCTCCAGAGCAAAATGACATGTTATTTCTTGAATATACATTATAAATCATTGAAGACCAACAAGTGTACTCACCTTCAGCAATCTGCTCAAAATCACAAGTGTGTCGACAGATCAACCAAAATGTACCGCTACTTTATCTTCTCGCGGATGAGGCACGTGCTTTTATGAGCTTTGAACATTTCCGCTGAACGCTTCTCAAACTTTTGCAAAGACTTGTTAATGTTAATTTGATGTTTTAACATGTATCTGGAGACTGCACTTCAAACAATGTACATTGCTGACCTAAGTTCTTATATTTTTTTCATTTTTGAAGAAAGCAATGAAACACCAGACTAAACTGACCTTAACCAGCACAACTCCCGAGCATATTGGCTTGAAGAATAGACCCCGTGAAATCGACGTATAGGTTGACCAGTGTGATACATAATATAATATTAGTGAACAATAATAAGGTTAAATAATGCTTGCATTTTCTGTCTTGGGATTTGTCTTGAATTTCTGTGATTATTAAACGTTTCCGCGTACAGTGTACATAACAGACAATAAAACTTGTTCAAATACTGTGTAGTAGATTGCTCTTAAAGGATTTCAGTTTATTTTTATTTTCTTGCTCTGAAAATATCTCAGGGAATATCGCATGCTCAGATGCAAGAATTTAGTCTGGTAAAATATATGTAAAATCACATTGGGGCCATTTAAATCATTATAGTTTCAAAACCCGTGGTTTAGCTTTGGATTAAAATTAACAGTAAAGCAGTAGACCAATGGTTCTGTAAAGGCTCACTTGAGATTTGTGATACATGTATATACTAATAAGGTACAAGTAGGCAAAGATCAGGAAAAGGCGCAATCAGAAAAAGATTCCCACTCCAAAAACCGAGGTTGGAAAAAACCAAACTAACAGTCAGGTACTTATACCATGAAACATATCGTAAGCCGAATGAGCAGCTATTTTCCCAATAGGTGGCCACTCAGTTACCTTAACTTAACTAAAAATATGAAAACATACATAAGGCGCCAACAGCACAAATTTTTTTTTAAAAACACCAAGACATAAAACAAAAAGAACCACCACAGAAGTATCGACTTGGAACGATCAGTAACACAAAGTTACTGGCGGGCTTAAACCGGTTTTACATGGCCATAACCTCACCCTCAGCTTCTGCAGTGGTTCATAACATTTAGTTAGTTATTCGGTCCTCGTGGTGAATCTCTAACTAGTCAATGAATCGTCAAGAACAAACAAATAAATCATGATAAACATCCTGATGAATCAAAAACCAGGACTCACAGACTGAGTAAGCTGCCCGACGATGGAGATCCCTGGGCGCCGAATAACCTACTAACTCCGGAGCAAAAGAAAAACACCAGTTGGACCCCGGTGGGCCAAGCAACAGACAAGAAGCTCCGGCCCCAACCAACTAAAATGAATAGCTTTATGTCGGGGCCATCATAGAGTCTGACGCCCGACTCAAATAAACTTGTTTGACTATCATGGTCATATACATGTATGGAGCTCAAGGGCAGGGGCAGATGAACCCCTAGGGCTACTTTTTTCCAGAATCATAACTATTCTCTCCATTTGCCCATTTTTGTACGTTTTCCACTTCAATGAATTTAAAAACAGTTTTAACAGTTTTCTGCATATGCAACCTAAGTTGACCTTGACGTAAAATAGGTCAGTGTCATCCCGGGGTCATGATTTATACAAACTTTGTAGATAGAGGCTTCATTCCCTAATGAATGCTTTATGCCAGGTTTTAAAATCAAAGACAATCTGGTTCTGGAAGGAGACTTTAAAGGTATTTCCTATTTATAGCCATGACGGCAATCTTGATCATGTGACCTTTACCATTTATGCAAACTTTCATTCCCTTTCCCTAACCATGCTCCACATAAAAATTGTCTTTGATTGGCCAAGCGGTTTCAGAGAAGAAGACGTTTGCATATTATGGTCATATACATGTATATAGCCCCGAGGCAGGGGCAGACAACCCCCTGGAGATAAAATATTTCCATACACATAAATCTTCAGACCATTTGCATAGTCCCAGCAAGTCCCCCTCCCATTTAATTACATTTTACTAATTTTATCCATTCAAATACATTGGTGACCTAAGTTGATCTTGTCGTAAAATAGGTCAAGGACATTCCAAGGTCATCATTTATATAAACTTTGTAGAGCTCTTTATGCCAAATTTCAAAGCCATATAGGCCTTCTGGTTCTTGAGAAGAAGATTTTAAGGTATTTGCTATATATAGCCGTAGCGACCATCTTTACCATGTGCATGTGACCTTGAACTTTCATTTCCCCTCCTTAAAATGTTCCACATAAAGTTTGGCTTTGATTGCCCAAGCGGTTTCAGAGAAGATGTTTGAATATTATTGTCATGTACCTGTATGCAGCTCAGGTACAGGGGCAGACAACCCCCTGGGGATAAAATACACTTTCTGTCCATTTGCATAGTCCCAGCAAGTTTCCCCCCATTTAATTACATTCTACTAGTGTTCCTCCATTCAAATGCATTGGCGACCTAAGTTTACCTTGTCGTAAAATAGGTCAAGGTCATTGCAGGGTCATTGATCCAATACAGTTAATCTCGGATTTGTAACTGGACCAATACGAGAAATAACGTGATAAAAACATTATATCATTACACTTGTAGCTTGTAGATCAGCTACAAGTACCCATACCCGTACACGTTCGTTTTCAGTTAATGCATCGGATATGCGTACAATTTAATAAAATGTGTTATATAAGATCCATGTTTGAGTATGTCAGACAATATTTGCATGTCAAATGAAGTACATGTAATTTGTTCGTTTTGCGTTTCAAAGAAACCCTAAATATATTATATCTCTTAATATCTTGACGTGGACTAAATTTGTATTGTATTTTACAATCATTCTGCGACGTTTTATCTCATGTGTGTTATCTTTCAATCCAATTTTATTTAAAGTATAATTTAAGATTGGTCGTAAAAATTGGAAGAATAGTGCCGATTCGATTATCAGCAGACGTTTTGAATTTCTCTTGTCCCAAACCATAATTAATTTTGTCACTCATGAGTAGAAATGGCAGGATAGTGCCTCCGAGTCGTTGTAATTTGTAATTTGCCTGTCGGATTATACAGCTCACGTCGGGGAGAAAAATATCATATACATCTTGGGCGAAGGAGCATTTATGGGAATGTTTTTTTTTTTTTTTTTTTTTTTTTTTTTTTTTTTTTTTTTTTCGTTTTGTTTCAAGTGTGTCTTTTATTTATGATTGTATTTGCAATTTAGTACGTAATAGTATGTAATCATGATGTAATAATATAGGTCCACTACTCACTAGCATTGGGTATTGGGTCAGTCTATATGAGGGTCACTGTTCACTGGTACAGAGGCAGCTAATTTGATGTCCACTGTTCACACCGGGTGAAATCATCAGGAAAGCGTGTCCGTGAAATAAATACCCCTTTAACCCCCACTAACAATATATAGTAAAACTGGGGTTTACAGGGATATACATATCTTTCTTATTTTCGATCCCACAATCAATGTTTTGAGCAATAATATTAAAATATCAAAAATTGTACAATGAAATTATCCATTTTACCCCTGAAAATAAGCTGTGTATATTGCATAGGCAAGGTTTCGTGTTCCGGCTTCCGTTGCAGCACTTCTGTTCACAGAGGCCATTGCTAAAGCCAAGGGTACAAATACTTTGTTACATGCTGCCTGTACCAATGCCACCAAGGCATTTGATGTAATTTTGCACAGGTTGATGTTGTGAAAGTTGTTCAACTTAAGGGAAATTAGAAACCAACTGAAACATTCATCGGGACAGATAACATGCTTTATTTTCCGTCCTATCTCAAATAGCGGCCACACATTTTCCTTTACATGGAAGACTATGACCGATGACCGTTGAAAACAAGCTCAGTTTTCGTATGGACTAAATCGGAGACAAAGCATATAATGCATTTATTAAGGTTTTAATTAATTTCCGGTCATCGTGATTACCATCATCGCGTTTCCTATTAAAAGCATATAAGATACATGGCTTTGTTCCAATGTCAGTAATTGGTTATGGTGAACTGGAAATATAGAGCAAGGTCAATACCCATTTGAGCCGCTTCATAAGAACATCTGACTGAGTTTTCGTGGTTTTCCAAACAGGTCCGACACAAACCAGTCAGTGCAGTTGTAGAGGGGGTCTAGAAGCTTAAACGTTCGGTTGTAAATAGACAAGGCATTCGCATAGATAGAGGAAATGGCATAGAACTGGTAGGACTCTAGTGAGCCGCCTCATGATAAAACAAACAATTTTGCATAGGCAAAAACAAAGACGCAGATCAGCTTCGCGTTAACCGCGAAGCTGATCAGCGCCTTTGTTTTTGCTGCCCGGATAGTAAATTTCTTCCCTACTTATATACAAAACTTCAAGATTCTAGCTTTCTTCTGCGACTGTACAGCTGTACAGGCCGGTTTGTGTCGGACCTGTTCGGAAACTACATGGTTGGTTTTCCCACAAGACGGCTCTAATCTGTACCCAGTCCCTGATCTGTACCCACTCTTTGATCTGTATTCACGCATTCTCTTATGCGTGCTCACGATTTCATACGTTCTCTGATCTGTACCCATGCTTTCTCTGATCTGTAACAGCGATTATCTCAGCAATGAGAAGTTAGTTCGATTTTCGTTTTTCGTTTTTCGATAGTCAAAAAAAGAAGTTAGTTCGATATTCGTTTTTCGTTTTTCGATACTCAAAAAAAGAAGTTAGTTCGATATTCGTTTTTCGTTTTTCGATATCCAAAAAAAAAGTTAGTTCGATATTCGTTTTTCGATATTAAAAAAAAAAAAGATAGTTTGATTTTCGTTTTTCGATATTCAAAAAAAGAAGTTAGTTCGATATTTTTATTATTATTATTATTATTATTATTATTATTATTATTATTATTATTATTATTATTATTTGATTTGTACAGGTCTACGCGTTATTCTGATCTGTACCCATCATGTTTATACCTTTACTCATACGCTTGGTGGTTGTTTCGTTGAAAAAGAATAACAACAAAAACGAGACGATGATTTAAACTAGGTATAGATTAGACATATCAGTATGCATGGTAACATAGTAGAGGACATAAAAAAATGGATACAGATCAGGGACGCTTTGGGTACAGATCAGAGAATGGGTACAGATCTGGGACCGTGTATAGATCTGAGCTATACACCCTACACCCTTTTATACCCCACTTTTATACAGTAAGATTTTGGGAAAGCAGGTGTATACGTTTGTACCAACAATGTCTGAGAGTGCTGAGGCGGTTTTAACGTGTACCCACAATCAACGTTTTGAGCACAAATAAGAAAAATCTACCAAAATTTTCAACTAAAATTATCTGATTTTACGGCTGAAGAAATATCTGTATATTTCATGGACAAGTTTTCGCAAACGCAAAAAAAAAATGTTACTAATCATCTTTAACCCAACCAAAAGGAAAATACATAAAAGGAAGAAATCGCATTTGATTCCTTTTTAAATTCTTTGCCTTTGCTTTATAACAGTGAAGGACATGCTAATATAGTCTAGGATATTGAATACACAACTTCAGTAACCGACAATTAGCGATATAAGATATATAAGCCTTGTAAAATATTCCTATTTAGCTGTTTAAAATTTAAAGTTTACTTCTTCGGAGTCCGTCGCAAGCACTGCCGAGTATAACATTGCATTGGTCCTTTACTACCCTATATACAACCATTCGCTTAATATGCTTAAATATTTTAAGCTGCGTATCGCGGACATTAATTTTATTTTGCTTGGAGAATTACGTAATCATACAACATACGTGGAGAAATCATATCTGAACCTCAACGCGACAAAATGTACCTGCGGAGATTCTGACATTAGTAGAAAGCAGCAATAAGCGAAAAAATTATGTAATATGCGTTATAGAAATAACACTGTATTTGTAATCTTTGTACACTGGGCTACCGAATGAATGAGTTTTAAAACATATTTATTGTCAATATTTTGAGTTATCTGCCCTTGTTTTAGCCCATATTACACATGATTTTCCTGTATGTATTGTTAAACGGTAACCATAGCAACCACATCATTATAAAAGTAGACAAAATAATTACGACAGATTGCGTGTAAGGTTGGTATGCTTCTATCTTAGCAATAGGTTCTGACCAGTGCTTAAACAGTTTTAAACAAAATCCATCTAGTTTTGTAAGCTCTGCTAACATGCAGAAATGCATTACGCAACTTTGACGTCATTTTTCAGGACAATGACGTCTGCAGGGTTCGTATAGTAAATTAGACATAACTCACAAAATAAATGAACTAATCTGGTCAAATAAAGAGTAACTCTAGAAACATCATACATTCAGCGTAACTTTGTTTGTCTAATACTCAAATAATTGTTCGAAGGTACATTTTCTCACGTTGTGGCCCATCTTTGTGAAAAGTGATTTATGTTATGTTTATTTTGGAAAATCAAAAATCAAACAAAACACAATATAAACCCCACGATCGCTATGATTTTAGAATACCTAATGGATGCATAAGCACGCACCTAAGCATCCATTAATGCATGTGATTTATCACAGATGCAAATGGCTTACATAATGCTTATCAGAATTTGCAACATACTTAATGGGATTAGTTCAAGACTTGTACAAGATTCTTTGCTCTCAGAATCTATCAAACATTCACGACACCCACCGTAAACGGTATACTCCAAATCTTCCACAACACATAACGCCTAAGCTACGATCAGATGCAAAGTTTTGATTTACCAGTTTTCAGAGGCCTTTTTTCAAACTTGTACCATTGACATTGTTTCAATTTTTTTAAATCTATAGGTTAAACATATTCGGAAAATATACACCTCTTTATCATTCTATGCGACAGAATTCCGTTATATCCAAAACAATATTTCAAATTGAAAAATGAAAATATTTTAAGAAGGGGAGCTTACTCCTTACTTAGGAATCGGATTTGGTCGAAACTTGATACAGTGAAAGCTGATGTGTGTATCCTTGTTACAATTAAGTTTGAACAGGATCGCTAGAAAATAAGCAAATTTACGCTATGGTTCCGTTGCCATGGTAACCAGAGTTTTGATCCATTCCACCATATATTCTAATTAAACGTTTGTTCCGCTAAAATACGTATGCTTCTTGCAAAATTTGATGGCTCTGTGTTTACTGGTTTCAGAAATTTGCATTTTTGTTGTAGATTTTTCTCTATGGACAGGGCATTTGAGACAAATTATTATTTCAATAATTCTACATTTTCATTGTTGTTGGTATACTATTTTTCATATGAAGATTATCAGTTCAGAGGATTCGATTCCATTCCCCAAATTGATGTGATTTTATTACATGATAGAGAAATAATTATGTCTTACGGACAGGACAATTTGTATTACATTTTCCTCAGTAATTTGGGATCTAAATTTTTATCCAGTTATAAAAAAGTAAGCCGCACCACCGGTTATTTTTACCTATTGGGCATGTCCAAATATTGTTTATAACTCACTGTAAGTATCGTATGTAACAGTCGGACTTATCTGGCAGGTCACTCATTTATTATATTTTAAAATACCTCAGTTTGGCACATTTCAGCAGCTGATATAAGCTTGGCAGATAAGGAAAAATAGAGCATTCTCATGTTGAGGCAGCTATTGATATAATTTACGATCGCCTTGTGTCACTCGAATCCCAGAACGCTGGTGATTATTGCATTTTGCGAGTGACATAGAATGTTGATATCCTCAGACACATTGAGTGAAATAGAACACAGGAATTCGAAAATATTTCTGATCAAGTCATGGAACCTCTATCCCAGCAGGCACATGACGTCATAATGACGTCAGACCGACGTCGATGTGACGTCATGGCGTCGCATCGACGTTGATATGACGTCATTATGACGTCATGTGCCCGCTGGGATGTATTTGCACTGTAAAGCCTGAGAACCAATGGTCCTGTAAACGCTCACCTGGGATCTGAGATATATACCAATAAATTTGTTTGACTATCATATTCATTTAAGAAATGAATTTCATTTTTCTGGTGTTCATGGAGCTATGAACCGCAGTGGGTCGCGTGCAAAGTGAATGAACCCCGAAGGGGTTCATGTAAGCTTTGCTAGCGACCCACTGCGGTTCATAGCTCCATGAACAACAGAAAAATTAAAATCATTGCTTATATTTACATTCATTTCTCTCTTTCGCTTGTTGAAAAATCACCAAGGCGGTCACATTTACACAGCAAACAGAGAATCTACACACTTTGTGTGTTCAAACAGCGGAACGGCGTCGACGTTTACAACGTCCAATCAGATTGGCGAGATTCATGTTTTTTGACGTCAAGTTTTGCTTACGTCACGTCGCATGACACAATGTTGTTCATGGAAGTATGAACACAGATGAACATCTAATGGTTCATCTAAGGAGGTTTCAGAAAAATGTAAATATAAACATGTATATTTATTCATTAGAAATTTAATGACAACATATACACATACTTCCTACATATATACTAATGACAATTTTTAAAAACAGTTCACATATGAGCATATATACATATACATGGGTCAAGGGGCTAGATGTAGGCTAGGCCTGTGATTATCCTCTCCCAGACGGTATTGTATGCGTGAGTTGATAATTGTAGAAAATGCGATTGCTAGTAATGATATATCTGGTCAGAGAGAGAGAGAGAGAGAGAGAGAGAGAGAGAGTCTCAGACTAGGAATCTCTCTCTCTCTCTCTCTCTCTCTCTGACCAGATATTAAATAGTCTTACTTGACACAGTTAGTAACAATTGATACTTCAGAGATCAATCTGAATGCGCATTAGTTACAGGTACTGAAACGGTATGGTAGTGGTGTATCGGTAATTCGTTTTACCTCGCTAGCCATTTAATACCGTTAATCAGAAAGGACATAGAAGTGTTCAATTTCACTTTTAACGGTAAAATGAGTGCCTTAACGGTAACGCAGGTAAGTTTTCAACAGTTTTTCTTGTGTAATAACAGTTAGATTGTATGTCATTACGTTTTTATTCAGTTTTATGCAGGCTTTTTTGTGTATTCAAGTACAGTACATGTGCAAAAGATAGAGCTGGTTTCATCGATTTTCTTCAAGAAGTATTATCATTTGATTTTAAAAAAAGAAATTTATTCTACTTTTACAAAACCTTTGCAGGAAAGGCTAGCAGAGATATTTATTAAATGCTAGTCAAGTTTTTTTTTTTTTTTTTTTTTTTTTTTCTCCTCTTGATTTAGTATTATCATTTTAACATTTAGATTTAAAATATACACATACATATATATTAATGACAGAGAGAGAGAGAGAGAGAGAGAGAGAGAGAGAGAGAGAGAGATTCCTAGTCTTACTTGACACAGTTAGTAACAATTGATACTTCAGAAATCAATCTGAATGCGCATTAGTTACAGGTACTGAAACGGTATGGTAGTGGTGTATCGGTAATTCGTTTTACCTCGCTAGCCATTTTATACCGTTAATCAAAAAGGACATAGAAGTGTTCAATTTCACTTTTAACGGTAAAATGAGTGCCTTAACGGTAACGCAGGTAAGTTGTCAACAGTTTTTCTTGTGTAATAACAGTTAGATTGTATGTCATTACGTTTTTATTCAGTTTTATGCAGGCTTTTTTGTGTATTCAAGTACAGTACATGTGCAAAAGATAGAGCTGGTTTCATCGATTTTCTTCAAGAAGTATTATCATTTGATTTTTAAAAAGAAATTTATTCTACTTTTACAAAACCTTTGCAGGAAAGGCTAGCAGAGATATTTATTAAATGTTAGTCAAGTTTTTTTTTTTTTTTTTTTTTTTTTTTTTTTTTTTTTTTTTTGCTTTTTAGGATTTTAGGTAAGTCTTTTTGCATCAATAATGTATTTGAAAATAATTTCCATTAGTTGTTGATTTTCTATGTCTGAAAGTTGTGCACATCCATGTAATAAGTCATTACATGGATCTCATTTATTTATATTGTTTTGTAGATAGTTGGTTGGGAGATTAAACTGTTCATGAGCTCCATTCTTTGGAGTTGGTGTTTTTTTTTTTGCAATGAAATAAGAAATATTTTCTATCTAGGCTTACAATGTTTACTGTAGTAATATCCTGTGTTAATTCCCATCCCAAAAAGATAACAAGAAAGTTGGGTTCATTTCATGTTTCAAGTAAGACTAAGAATCTAGAGAAAGTTTGAGCGTAGTAGAAGTTGATAGTCCAGAAAAAAGATGAGTAAAAAGCAGAAGTAGTTTCAATTAACATGCTTGATGCTGCACAAATACAAAAAAAGAAATCTTAAGAATTCCAAACATGATTCCGTCATTGTATAAGCAATACATGATATATACATGATCATTCTATTATGGTACTGTGTTACCCATTAATATAAAGTTTTATGTCAAAAATGACAAAATGTAGGTGTGATTTTTTTCTGTAAATGCCCAAACAAAAGTCCCCCATGTTCCTATATTAGGATCAGTACGGGAATGCATATCAGATGAAAGTGTGCTAGGTATAGTTACTATGGTGTTATCTGGCATGTATTCCATAAAGGTGTAATGGAAGTTTTAAGTTGAATGGGGACTTTGGTTTTAACAATGACAGCCTACATACGTATGAGAGTCAAACAATTCAATCCAATTCAATTCTTTATTCAGATTGCCAAATACATTTTAGCGCATCTACAAAACATTCAATACAAGTAGTCAAGTACACAAATACACTATCTTGACATATTTTATCGTGAGTACTGGATGACTGTCAAACAACAAAATGTGTTCAAAATATTTTTTGTATATTTCAGGTATCAAATTTAGTGATCCTTTGACAGATAAGACGATGACTAATCCGGTACCATATACATGTATATAGCCCCAGGGCAGGGTCAGAATAACTCTTGAGCCAATTTCCTTTTCAAAATCATAAATATTCTGTCCATTTGCTAATATTTGAATGTTTTCCCTTCAATGACATTTTAACAGTTTTCTGCATTATGTGATCTAAGTTGACCTTATCTTAACATTTGCCAAGGTCATCACAAGGTCATGATTTATAAACGCATTGTAGTACTTGAGTCCCAATTGCTACATGTCTAGTTACTTTGTTATAGGTTCAGCAGTCCCGCAGAATCATAAATATTCATTCCATTTGCCCATTTTCTGCAAGTTTTTACCTTCAAATGACATTTTAACAGTTTTCCCCCATTCAAATGCATAGGCAACCTATGTTGACCTGGCCACAAAATAGGTAAAGGTCATCCCAGGGTTATAATTTATAAACACATTGACGTTGCTACATTCCTAGTTTCGTTGAAATTGGTCCACCAGTTCCAGAGAAGAACATTTTTGAATGTTTTTACCATATATGGGCATGGCGGCCATCTTGTTCATGTGACCTGAATTATTAGTTACCTAACACATTAGTTCCCACCTTCCTGTAGATGCTTTATGTAAAATTTGGCTGTGATTGGCCAAGCGGTTTCAGAGAAAAAGATCTTTGAATATTTTTGTAATATACATGTACATGTATATTGCCCCGGAGCGGGGGCAGACTGGTCCCCGGGGACCAAATTTTTTCATAACCATAAATCTTCAGTCCATTTGCCAATTTCCTGCAAGTAATTCCCTTCAAATGACGTGTTTACAGGTTTCCCCATTCAAATGCATGGGCAACCTAATTTGACATTGCCGTTAAATAGATCAAGGCCATCCAAGGGCCATGATTTATAAACTTATTGTAGAGCTTGATTCCCCAATACTATATGCAATTTTTCAAGATCCAATGCCTTTTGGTCCTAGACTGAGAAGAAGGTTTTTACCATATATGGACGTGGCGGCTATCTTGATTATGTTATTCATTAACACTTTCGTTCCTTTTTAATTAATTGGCCGAGCAGCTTCAGAGAAGAAAATCTTTGAAATTGTGAACGACGACGACGACGGACGGACGCCGGATCGTGGCCATCCTATAAAAAGGTAAAAGTAGGCAATGCCTAGGAAAAGGCGCAATCAGAAAGAAACTCCCACTCCAAAAACCGAGATAGGAAAAAACTAAATTGACAACAGTTAGATACATATACTTAGAAAACATATCGTTAGCCGATTGAATAAAATATAATTGTTAGATCCTTTGGAAGCAGTAAAAACATTCAAAGAGAGGTGGGTCATATTGTACAATTTCGGGTAATGAACCTTCGTCAGTGACCCTTTACAAAACTGGCAGCGAAAGCCAGACATTCATGAGTGCTGCAATTTCAAAAATTTTCACCAGTATAGTCTTAATCAAAGACTAATATTCCCAAAGGGGCCAAATATTCAAAAAAGCTGTTAAGATGATGATTCTTAACGTACCCTATATTTGAAATACTCTAAATATCTTCACTGATATCAAAGGACCAAAAGAAAAATATAATCTGCACTATGGATGATGTACGGGGAGACTTTTTAGGGCCGCCACACGGCACAACACCAGCTGCAGTAATAGCAAATAAAATATAATTGTTAGATCCTTTGGAAGCAGTAAAACATTTCAGCTATTTCCTAATTAGGCCACTCAGTTACCTGAACTTAACTAATACTATGAAAACGTACATCAGGTTCAAACATCACAAAAATTCGACTGCGAAACATAAAACATATAGAATCACAGTAGATAGATAGATAGATAGATAGATAGATAGATAGATAGATAGATAGATAGATAGATAGATAGATAGATAGATAGATAGATAGATAGATAGATAGATAGATAGATAGATAGATAGATAGATAGATAGATAGATAGATAGATAGATAGATAGATAGATAGATAGATAGATAGATAGATAGATAGATAGATAGATAGATAGATAGATAGATAGATAGATAGATAGATAGATAGATAGATAGATAGATAGATAGATAGATAGATAGATAGATAGATAGATAGATAGATAGATAGATAGATAGATAGATAGATAGATAGATAGATAGATAGATAGATAGATAGATAGATAGATAGATAGATAGATAGATAGATAGATAGATAGATAGATAGATAGATAGATAGATAGATAGATAGATAGATAGATAGATAGATAGATAGATAGATAGATAGATAGATAGATAGATAGATAGATAGATAGATAGATAGATAGATAGATAGATAGATAGATAGATAGATAGATAGATAGATAGATAGATAGATAGATAGATAGATAGATAGATAGATAGATAGATAGATAGATAGATAGATAGATAGATAGATAGATAGATAGATAGATAGATAGATAGATAGATAGATAGATAGATAGATAGATAGATAGATAGATAGATAGATAGATAGATAGATAGATAGATAGATAGATAGATAGATAGATAGATAGATAGATAGATAGATAGATAGATAGATAGATAGATAGATAGATGGGGGCGGGGACTTAAACCGATTTCACAGGAACCTAACCTCGCCCTCAGCTTCTTCAGTGGTTCAATTATACACACATATAAACACAAAATAAGGAAAATCATTAATTGTACATAGTTACCAAGCTCACCTTGTTACATGTATATATTACCTTTGATAAACTTTCAAAGTCGCTAACAACAACAACATATGATATATAACACGGAGTCCAACAGTCCAAAGGGCAATGATCGAACGTCTGAGAAACAAAACGTACTTTACAAAAGCATATACCGAGCTGAAATGAGGTCTTTTTATTGGTCTTTACAGCTCGGCCAGTCAAAGCCAAACTTCATGTGGAGTATCTTTAGGAGGGGGTGGGGCGAGGCCGGCGAACGTTTATAATAAATGGTCCAGGCTATAGATAGAAGAAGTCTTCTCCAGAACCAGAAGGCCTATGGTTTTGAAACTTGACATGAATCATCAGGGAGAGGAGCTCTACAAAGGTATTTAAATCATGACCCTTTTAACGGCAATGTCAACATTTGAATGAAATTGTTAAAATCATGCCATTTGAAGGGAAACGCTTGATGGAAATGAGCAGTAAGACTGAAGATTTATGAAGATTTATGAATCTCTAATTATAAAAAATTGTACCTAGGGGCTGGTCTGTCCCACGCCGGGGCAATATACAATATTCAAAGATCATGTCTGAAACATCTTGGCCAATCAAAGCCAAATTTATTGAAAACATCTATTGGAAGGGAGAACAATGTGTTCATAAATAATGCAGGTCAGATAACTAAGATGGCCGCCATGCCCATATATGGTAAAAACCATCTTCTCTGGAATCGGTGGACCAATTTCAACAAAACTTGACGTGTAACATCAGGGACTAGAGTACTACAATGTATACATAAATCATGACCCTGTGATGACCTTGACCTATTTTACGGCAATGTCAACATGGGTCGTCCATGCATTTGAATGGGTAAAATTGTTAAAACGTCATTTGATAAGAATAACTTGATGGAAATGGGGAAATGGACTGAAGATTTATGATTCTGAAAAAAAGGGATTGTTGGTTTACTGATGCGGCGATGCAATTAACAAATAAGAGATCCTTCAATCATTTAAATGCACACATTGATGATTTGCAGTAGATAAAGCATAAATGCCAAATGTTTCCCTTTTACAAAAAAAGAAGAAAAAAAAAAACACTGAATATGTTTCTGCCAAGTTACAGAATGTAACGAAGGAACAGCAATTCATTCGATGTTTCAAACTTCCATGCTTTGGACAAGTAAAAAGAAGATGATATTTGTCACCTTTGTCACCTAAACTATTTTAGGCGCGTGAACCTCAATGACATGGAGTAATAAAAACCAAGCCTTTTTCAATGGTAGGGAGACCGCAAGGGCTCAGTCAGAAATCGTAGTGACTCCTTGCGGGCATCGCATGGGCTCTGTACAATTTCCACTTAAAATGTGCGGATACCCTACGATTTTCGTACGATTTCCCTGCGATCTCTGTACGGTTCTGACTCAGAACGTCGACGAAAGGCAGAGCAAGAATCATACGATGCCCGAATGAATTGTATTTACACACACATGTACGTCGTAGCCCACGATCACCTACGATGTTAAAAAATAGTAGGAAAATAGTAGGAAAAATCGCAGACCGAAAAATCGTACGATGATCGGGGCAAATGTAACCGAGGCATTAGGTTTCGAATAACGGACTTGTATAATACGGAGTTGTGTTTATTGTGTAACGAAATTGGTGAGACCACAGTAATGTATGGGCTTTTTGTGAAAGCTATTCTTGTAATTGACAAAAATAGTAATTGCCTCTATTTTTAGCTCTGTGTTACTATTCTTATCTTTCCAAATTCCTGGAATCGTACCGTCGGTCCAGCAGCTGCACCGTTTGGTAGCCTACAGTTCAGCCAATCGTAGCTCGTAATCCGTTCCAAATTCGGTACGGACGGTACTTTGGAACCTTATGGTCATTCCTGTCCTGTCTTTCGAAGCGAGCAGTTGAAACTTTGCTGCATCTAAATTATTTTGATAGAATTTCTTATTTTGACATTTCTTCCCGCATTTTGACGTATTTTGTTTATCGCGAGTGAATCTAAATTGTCGCAATACATTCCTGATACAGAATAGAACAGACTAATTGGATTATAGCAGGAATATTGCTTGAATTAGATCGATCTTGTCGGATATTTTGTCTTAGTAAGTTTGTAGAGTTTCTAGTTTTCAATTAAAGCATTTTTGTCTAATTATTTACACTGTAACCCTGAACGCAGCGACCTAGTTTTACGACAATTACAAGTATTGGCTTTTCATAAGTCAGCGCCGTGAGGCAAGGCTCATCTTTCATGTCATTTTCATATGAATGGTTGTAAAAGATGTTTGCTTGTTCAGATTCACTCGTTTGTTTGTTAAATGAAACTTTGTTAACTAGAAATATAAATTCAAGATCTTGTCAAAATGCTTTCTTCTCATTGACCTGTAAATATTAAAGACTTGGAGCTTCATTGCCAGACCCCCACATTTCATGGACCAGATCGACTTACTGATTGGTGCATTTCTTGATTAATACGCCGACTCAGCAGCTACATTATGTCCTCACACTAGGGTGAGAGCATTACTTAGTGTAGCATTTCATCACAGACAACGTAAGCACCAAGCGAATATCACCAAGCATTCCCGCGAATGCGACAAGGGTGAAAATCGTTACAATTGTCATAAGACACGGCTTATATGTGGTCGTTTATTCAATTACCTTTTAGCACGGGGATGTGTGATGATCATTCCGCTGATCACTGACAAAATGCTACAATTAGTACTCCCGTGGGTCTGGTGACTATGACGAGCCGCGTCATTGGGAAACATGGTTTTTGCCTATGCGCAAACAAATGCGCAGATCAGCTTCGGAGTAACTGCGAAGCTGATCAGCGCCTTTATTTTCGCTACACTGATAGTACCAGTTCTAAACTTTCAAAATCCGGAATTTCCAGCCTCTCGCCATCTTCTGTGTTTGTACAGCTCGGTTTGTGTCAGACTTGGTCGGAAGCCCCGGAGACCGGTTTTCTCGCGTCGCGGCTCTGATGGCATTTGGGCAAGCAGAGAGCAATGCACTCATGGACAATCAGAAAAAAAAACATATAATCTGTTGCTATGGCCACCTTTCATATCAGAAACATAGCCCCCAGAGTAAGACTAGTCTCATCAAGTATGCATAACGTTTTTTGCTCTTTTAAAAGTTAGATTGCCTATAATAGTCGCTTAGAAGGTGAAGGAAAAGTAATGAAAAACGTTTCTGAGGAAAATAAACAATGATCATGAAATAGCATAATTAGAACGAAAGTCGAAAAAAAAAAACTAAATTGACAATGCAGGTAATTATACAAAGAAAACAAACGTTAGCGGTGCGAGCAGCTATTTTCCCACAAGTAACCACTCAGTTGGCCTGACAACTAAACATATGAAAATGCTGCAAAAAGCACAAACGCTACAACAGAAGTACCGCCTTGGAGCGGTCATTAGTAAAAGTCAGGTAAACGAGAGACAGTCAACAGTCAGAATTACGTAAATTTGACAATTTGAGCCGTCTCATGAGAAAACAAACAAAGTGTTTTGACCAGACCCATCACAAACCGAGCTGTACAAGCACAGAAGATGGCTAGAGGCGGCAAATTTTGGATTTAGACAGTAGAGGAATTGTATTGAACTATCCGTGTAGCGAAAATAAAGGCGCTGAGCAGTAACTGCCAAGCTGATCTGCACCTTTGCTTTCGCGTATGCAAAATGCTGGTTTTCTCATGAGGTTAAAAGGTTTCTGTTATTTGTTCCTAGACGATTCTGCTTTATGTAATTGTCATGCTTTCTATCTATCATGTCTACATCTGTTGTTCTCGTTACCTTTGGTTTATGCTAACCGCATTACGAAAACACAGGAAAAAATTTGATATTTTCTTATTTTTGCTCAAAACATAGATTGTGGGTACACAATCGCCGAGGCGGTTCTAACGAGTACCCACAATCTATGTTTTGGAGCAAAAATAAGAAAAATAGGTATACCCCTGCAAAAAAATAAGAAAAATAGGTATACCCCTGCAAACCCCTGTTTTTCTATATGAAAGTGGGGTTTAAGGGGGTATACATTACACGGACATGTTTTCCTGACCGGATGGCTACTTTGTTGGGAAAGACCCAGTCATCTTGCTCGCATGTATGTTTTGAGATTCAACAATAAAATTATTGTATTGTATTGCTCAGCATGCATGTTATAACATTTCTGTGATGTTTTTGTATTGCACTTCCGCCTTTTGTCTAGGTTAGAATTTTCATTTTAATTGTGTCAATGTCTGTGTCTTCTTTTCTTACTTCTTTACAGGTGTACAGTGTAGCTGTGGGCGTCAACGCTCACTTTTTTCTAAATGTGAATTGCTCGACAGAAATGAGATGAGCCGCGACGCGAGAAAAGCGGTCTTCGGGGTTTCCGACCAGGTCCCACACAATCAAAGCTTGAAATTTTGGAAATATGTAGGGGAGGAATTGTACTATCCGTGTAGTGAAAACAAAGGTGCTGATCAACTGTGCAGTTACTGCACAGTTGATCTGTGCCTTTATTTTCGCATATACATAAGTCCGGTTTTGTATATTTTACCCATTCAAATGCATGGACGACCCATGTTGACATTGCCGTAAAGTAGGTCAAGGTCATTACAGGGTCATGATTTATGTATACATTGTAGGACTCAAGTCCCTGATGTTACACGTCAAGTTTTGTTGAAAGCCATAGCCAGAAGTGCCCTTTTGGACCTTGCACTAACCCCTTGATGTATTAGATATTTGTTTCTTTCCAGTGTGTACTTAAACTTGAAAATCTGACGGGCAAAAAGATCACAAATGTCGAAATTCAAAACGTCTGCTGAAAATCGAATCAGCTTCATCCTGCTGCTTTTAACGACCCACTTTTAATTCTACTTAAAGCATTATTGGAAACTACAATAACACAAACTAATGATGTAGTGTCGCAAAATGTGTCGCAAAATAATTGTAAAATACAATAGCAATTCAGTCTATTTCGGGTTTCTCCGAATTGAAAAATACGAACAAATAACATAATTTGATCGGCATTTTTTTAATTAACCAGCACTGCAATTAAGTTTCTTTAATTCATTTTCCCTTTAATATAAAAGCACCATTGTCATTTCTAGCAAATAAAAATAAAACTGAGGCCCTTCAAGAGCAGTGAACATGAGAAAGGGGATAGCCATACCGCGGTTTCGGCTACTTAAGCCTATTCAGTGACACTACAGTGACACTATAGATTTGGCAAACATAGAGCCAAAGAGAATAACTGTTATTTTGAAACGTTCAACAGGGTAGTCGATACAAAGACTACTATAATCAAAAAGGGACTAAATATATTAAACGTTGGTTATAAATGAATCTTTACCAATAATAATATTCTGATTTCTCAGAATACCCTCGCTGATCTCAAAAGATCAAAAGGAAAATATAATCTGCACTACTGATGATGTTAGGGGAGGCTTTTAGGGCCTCCACACGGCACAACACCAGCTGCAGTAATAGCAAAAAAAAATAATAATAATAAAACTGAGATCCTTTAAGAGCAGTGAACAGATTAATGAGAAAGGGGATGGGCCATACCTATCTATTAAGAATCTATTATTTTCATTGCGCGACTTTTACGCCCTGCATTTGGCGGAGGACAGAGTAAGAATATTTTTATCTTCTAAGCGTTTTAGGAATATGTTAAATGTTATAATTTACTGTTTTTTTTTTTCGTGGTGCTTCTGTTGCCATTTTAGTGGTGGACATATGTGTTCTGGGCATTGTTGATTTTCGATTACGTTTTGGCTCTAATTGAAGCATTTTCCTTTCGTATCTTTCTATTATTTTCCATATAGTTGTTTTGAAATATTAAATTTAACTGTCAGAAATGCATTTGTTTTAATTTGGGAACCAGTTAAAAGGAACACTCCGTGCATATAAAAACGTTTCTCATCGTCTCAATAATCACATCAGGAAAACATGTCCGTGCAATGTATACCCCCTTGAACCCCACTTTTATATAGCAAAACTGGGGTATGCAGGGGTATACCTATTTTTCTTACTTGCTCTAAAACATATAGATTGTGGATTCTCGTTTGAACCGCCTCGCCGAGGCGGTTCTAACGTGTACCCGCAATCTATGTTTTGAGCAAAAATAAGAAAAATATCAAAATTTTTCAGCTTAAAATTTTCAATTTTTAAAGCTAATAAAATATTTGTTTATTGCATGGGCAAGTTTTCATAATGTTTTACATCAATTTCAGCTCTTTATAACAATTAAAGGCAAATCTGTATCTATACCCCTTTATTTTTCCCCGCATTTTTCCTCTATTTTCTATGTTTTCATAAAAAATATTGAAACACTTTAAGACATATGATTTATACATCTGATTAATAAAGCAATTATGTGACAAAATTTTCAGCTATTTCTGGCCGTCAGAGGCAGAATAGCTCTTGCGATTTCATTTTCAAATGTTTAAGACCACCGTATGCCAAGATACAAAGATTTGGTTTAGGTCACAGTGGACCCCTTTGATTATTATACATTTTACTTCTATTTTTTTATTTACTATTTTTTTTTTTTTATTTTTATTTTTACTTAATTATTTTTGACATTCAAAGTCACGTGCTTTGAATATCTGAATACAGGCCACTAGAACATTGAACTTAACTTTGAACGTTTTAAAGTTTTTAACGGCGTTTATTTTTTCTCCCCTACGAGTTTACAATGTTGGTACTATATACCACACCTAAATACACCCATATAGACATACCACAATGCATTGAACATGTATATTAAAACTTTTCTGGTGTAGGAATGTGGCCCGTTTATTACTTCTAGTTTTACTTTCCAAATGATATGCAATGTTTAATTAACCAGAAAAGCACAATGACTCCATAAATGATGTAAATGAATGCTTTGTATTGTATGCACCCGAGAACTTGGTGTGTGCAAACCTATTTGTCTTTATTTTTGGCATTAATACCCCTTAAAGACATAAAGTGCATGCCTTTAATCCTGTATCTATCATATTTGAACTGAGAATGTAGAAAAAAGTCAATAACCATTTGTTAAGATAAATATCGTTGTATTTTGTTTCCCTGGTGATGAGTGAAAAGAGGTCTGCGGCTGCTTATTGCAGACATGATTTGGATTTTTTTATAACAACGTGCAGTCTGTAATATGGTGCCTGAGCAGCTGTAGAAAAATGGCCATTGAAAGAGTTCGTGTTTTTGTTAGGTAAAATATATCAAATGGCCAGATGATGACACAATTATTAACAAACACCCAAACAGGAAATATCTTAATAGAAAATAAACATGACATTTATACCGTCGCATCATATCATAAAGTTTTCACTGTTTGCTTCTTCGAAGAACCTCGCGAAGCATTGCCCTATGACATTGCATTGTCCTTAACCAGTCAGAGCACTTACTTAAACAGGTGATTATGAAAATCACCTTGTGCAGTACATTTTTTTATAAATCAGTCACAAGATATAAGATTTGTTTCCCTTTGTTTGAAATAATTATCTTAAATATCACTTCCTCAGGTGATTATTTTGATCTATCAAATCACTTGCATTGGTGATTTAAGTAAATAAGAAAAAGGGACGGTGCTGTCTGTTCATTTTGCCAGGCACAAATGCCAACATGTTAAGGGAGATGACGAGCATTGTCAGCTAAGATGAAACCAAGAAACATAGAAGCCATATCAAGTTTTGTGGTTTTTATTTCATTGAGAAAGTGTTACTTGAAACAGTGATCGGCCAAACCGATCAATGGCCGATCACGATGCGGAGTGATTTTTTGGGGTTACCCTTCAACTTTTAACCCACTGCGCGCAGTACTTATTTGAATGCGCGCACCACACTTTCTTTTCACTATTCAACGAATAAGACTCCAAACTTATCAGAAAAAATAGGCGCTGTCTTCACAAAAAATAGGAAATCCTTCAAAACTGAACTTGAAAATCACGAAAATTTCACATAAAATTCACAGTTTTTCTCGATTTTCTCTGCGATGCTTACACTTTGGCTGCCTCTGACCATGTGACTGAATGGCGCGTCTTTGCATTGACCCCTCGGATAGCTTAGAATTAGGAAAACAGCGCGAAATTCAAAATAAAACAAAAAAATGTAGGCATTTATTCATGCTATTGCAGTCTTCTCTTGGAGCCAAAAAATCACCCGAGAACGTGATTTTAAGATCACTTGTTTAAGTAACAGTTTTACATCCCTGTATAAAACCAGTAAGTTAAACTAATCTTATAAGCCTGCCCAAGTTATGTAGCAAACGTTTCACGTAATGTGCTTAATTAACACGGCTAAGCTGCTGATAGTGTTACGGTGGCAGTCATAAACTCGTGTCACTATCTCACCTCACAATCTATTAAGAGGCATTAGAGCTATGGTTTAAAACCTTGCCTCTGATAATGGTGCTTCGCAGAAAATGTTTGTATGGAGAACGATAAAAATATTTTCATGGCATACTCTTCATCCTGGTTTAACCTAACAGGCACTGCAAAGGAAAATTGAAAATTGGTCTACAGATTGAGTTTAATTAGGCCAAAATGATTTTGGAATAGGGATTTTATTTTACTAAGGGAGGTTATCGATGATCATGAAAAAAATGCTACTTTTCGAAACATTTTACCATCAGGAAACATGTAATGCATACCCCTTACACCCCACTTTTACATAGCATTTAACTGGAGTATGCAAAGGTATACGTATTTGTCTGACTTTTTGTTCCAAAACATAGATTGTGGGTACACTTTAGATGCGGTTCTAACGAGTACCCACAATATATGTTTAGAGCAAAAATAATATAAATTCTGCTGAAAAGTTTCAAGGTTTACAACTTACGAAAAATCTGTATATTACATGCACACGGGCGTAATGTAGATCACGAAGATTTCGTCTCAGATATATCATTTTTGACATGTTATATTGATTTTGAGCAATCATAATAAAATAGTTAAAATCTATTTTTTGCGGGAAATTATTTACCTCCCTTTAATGCGAGGACAGAAAACCTCCTCATTCAAAAATAATTTTGACAATAACATTATTTGTCAACCGATTTTCAAAACTTTCGCTGCACACTTTACGACAAACTAGATGCTTAATTGTGCAAAGAAAATATTTCATTTGCAAAATATTTGCAAACACCAAAATCATGAGGGCTTAACTCTAAACGCACACGAGTAGATTTCGCACTCCCTTTCCAGGCGTGTATTTAAGGTTATTTCAAAAGAATCGTTTAAGAAGTTTTGCTTTCCAAATTTAAGCATTCGCCAGACCCATCGCATATTCCAGATCGAGCTTTCTCTACGAGATGTAAGTAAAAGAAACGTAATATTTTGCCACGAGCCTTTTTTGTCGCAAGGCCAATTTCTAATCTTTCTCGCGTCGAAGTTCATAGACACAGCTAATGAAATAAATTACGACCACCCTCGCCATTGTTTTCCCATGAGCCTTGTCACAAGAAACCTATGCGAAGATTTTTGCCTATGCGAAAACAAAGGCGCAGATCAGCTTCGCAGTAACTGCGAAGCTGACAAGCGCCTTTGTTTTCGCCGGTTACACGGATAGTACAATCTCTCTTCCTCTTGAATCCGAAATTTCAAGCTTCTATCCTGCTTCTGAGACTGTACAGGCCGGTTCGTGTCAGACCTGGTCGGAAAGCCCGAAGACCGGTTTTCTCGCGTCGCGGCTCCCATGATGATGATTAAAATTGAATATTGATGTCCACAGACTTGCAAAAATGTCGCATCTATTTAAAGAAAACTAACAAGTAAGCAATGACCAGGAAGTGATGCGATCAGAACTCAAATTCAAACCTAAAAACCGCGATATAAAAGACCAAAATGACAATCAGACACTTATACATAAAATCATATTGTAAGTTATGTGAGCAGCTATTCCCCTACAGGTGGCCAATCAGTTACCCTTACTTAACAGAATATATGAAAACACGCATAAATGAAACCAACAGCACACGAATTCGACACCAAAACACAAAACCAAAAATAGAACCACTAAAAAAGTATAGCCTTGGAACGGTTTAAACGAAATTACAGGGGTAGGCTTAAACCCGTTTTACGGGATTCCAACATCGCCCTCAGCATCAGGAAAACATGTCCGTGCAATGTATACCCCCTAAACCCCACTTATTTATAGAAAAACTGGGGTATGCACGGGTATGTCTATTTTTCTTATTTTTGCTCCAAAACATAGATTGTGGGTACTCGTTAGAACCGCCTCGGCGAGGCGGTTCTAACGTGTAACCACAATCTATGTTTTGAGCAAAAATAAGAAAAATATCAAAAGTTTTCTACTGAAAATTTTCGATTTTTACAACTTAAAAATTCTCCATATATTGCACGGGCAAATTTTCGTAATGGTTTCTGCCACTGGAGATCCCTGGGAAGCCAAACAACAAAATTGAAATCTGAAGCAAAGGAAAGACAGCAGTCGAACCTCGGTGGCACACTAGACAAGAAGGTTCCGGCCCCAACCAACTGAAACAAATTTGTTTTAAGTCACCATAAAATTCTAGTTCTGAAAGGCCCTTACGCAAAAGTGTCTTTATTTAATCCATTCGTACAGTAGTGTTGGCGATAAATGAACTTTAAAACCTTTCTTTTACGAGATGCCCACGAAATTTTCAAAATTTCAAGTTCAAGGCACTGAAATGAATTTTAATGCAGTCAAAATATGAATGTGTATTATATTTTGACATATAAAGGCAAATGTACCTTAAAAAGTGTCTTTTTTAAAAAAGAAAATGGATAAAAAAAACGTATGTACTTTATATACTGTTAGGTTTAAATAGGAAACAGGAAACATACTATAATACCATGTCCCCTCTAGCCCAATTAAAACAGTTTAAAAGCAGCTGCATTATTGTCAATGACATAATATGAGCCTGTGCGTGAGAAAACCAACAATTTGAGTTCTGGCCAGTTCTGACACAAACCAGCCTGTACAGTCACAGAAGCAGGCTAGAAGATTGAAATTTCCGATTTAAGAAGAAGAAGGATTGTAATATCTGTTCAGCAAAAAGATAGGCGCTAATCAGCTGTGCAATTACTGCACAGCTGATCTGCGGCTTTGTTTTCGCCTATGCAAATTGTTTGTTTTCTCATGCAATGGCTCATATCCAAATGGCATGTTTGGGTAGTGGGGGCGGGGAAGGCTGTCAAAAAGCCCAAATACTTACGAATGGGATCAGAAGAGGCTTCAGTAGTCGAAACTGCGGTATGGCCAATAATATGGTCTCTGTCTCTGCTCTTAAAGGATCCCTTTTTTCAGCTCCATAGTTAGTATAGTACCAATGCTATGGAAATATACGGTACTGGATGCACACACTAGCTATCCAATTGTAAAACAGCAGGTATTTATAACGTACATGTAAACACATGTATAGGGCACAACTATTTTAGTTGTAGGTTCATGTATTGGTATTAGTGTGTACAGTGTTATTTATTAATGATTATAAATACCATAAGCAATGCTGCATGGTGAGCCTGTGACTTGTGTATTAAATAATTTTCACCCAAAATTACAGGTTGCAATAAGAACATTGCTGATATATTCTTGAAAATCTGTGGCAAAATCATGTTTCCTTGAAAAACAATTTTGAAAGAATCTTACCCCCTCCTACGTAGAAGCTGATTTATGCCGTTGTGTGACAAGAAGTTTTCATCATGTTTTATGCCCCCATCTTTGAAAAAGTTTGAAAGTTGGAAGGGCATATTGCTTTCGGCTTGTCTATCCGTCCGTCCGTCCGTCCGTGCTTTCTTGCGTCCGCTAGTCATTTTTCTTTTCGAAACTTCTAAATGGTGCATGCTAGGCACTTGAAATTTCACCATTCCTCACGAAAAACTAGTTGACTCGTATTGTTTTCATGTCCGATTTATGCCCCAAAAATTTCTGAGCTATATCACTTTGAAAACAATATTGTGAAAATCTTGTCTGCGCAATATCTCAAAAAGCGTTTAAGCTAGAACCTTCATATTTGGTATACTAGTTGGGACTGAGGAGTAGATGATCTGATAAATTTCTGAGAACTTTAACTCAAATTATGACAAAATTACGAAACTTTGAAATTTTCATAGATTTTTCCGCTTTTCTGAGAAATTTGAGACTTTTAAGTGGTGAATACTAGGGTTTTGAAATAACATACATATTCCACATGAAAAATAGGGCAAGGTGGTGGTGGGGGGGGGGGGGGCATGTATTGAATTCAAGCTTTTTTGGCCAAATTTAAAAGAAGTCACTGTTGAGTTAAATACAGTAGAATCTTATTTTTCGACTGTAATAAAATTCACTCCAGTGTCTGGAACTTGAAATTTTGAAAAATTTCTTGGGCATAAAAAAAAAAAAAAAATCCGGAATCCTTTTTCGGCCGATTTCACTTCTCTCATCAATTAATGGCATATTTATCTTCAAAATGTAACAATGGGTTCAAAGATCTCTCACATTTATATTACAGTGAAACCATTAAAGATCCGGCGAAATATAAAATTCCTGTCACCCACTCCTATTGGAATCCTTAAAGAATTTACCCATGCTCCTGAACATTGTTATGCTGTTCAGCTGCAACGGTGAATTTGTCGTTCAGTTATTTTGTAATTCGAATTTGCAAAACATATTTTTTTTTCAATAACATGACCCACAAGTGTACGTTTATCCAATTACCTTTAAGCATGAGAATTGGTAATGATCATTCCGCTCACTGACCAAATGCTACAATTAGTATTCCCGTGGGTCTGGCTATGATGAAATTGGGAGTACAGAGAGCAATAAACTCAAGACAGTCACATCAGGAAAACATCTCTGTGAAATTAATACCCCTTATACCCCACGTTTATATAGAACAACTGGGGTATGCAGGAGTATACCTATTTTTCTTATTTTTGCTACAAAACATAGATTGTGGGTACTCGTTAGAACCGCCTCACAGAGGCGGTTCTAACTTGTACCCACAATCTATGTTTTGAGCAAAACTAAGAAAAATATTTTTTTTTTTCTGATGAAATTTTCATTTTTTACAACTTGAAAAATCGCTGTATGTTGCATGGGCGTGTTTTCGTAATGCAGAAAAAGCAATGTACTGTTGTTGTGAACATTATTCATATCTATAACCCCAGTCCCTCGAGAGAGACCTACTCATCAAGTATGTATATCACGCGTTGTTTGCCTTGTCCATTTTGACTGCCAGCAAGCAGCCAAATTACTTTTATGAAATACGTATGTATATTCTACACCATGGATGAAGAACGGAGAGTCTTAAAGCCAGATGTACGTAATTGACCTCACGGTAGAATTCTTTTATTTTTTGCATGTGAGTGTATTTTGATGTCCTACATACGAAAATGAAAAGAAATCGATACCGTTCCGAGCTTGTTTTCAAGATATATGCCTTCGAAATCGTCAAATTTGAGAGCGAAAATACATTGACGTCAACGTAAAATGCGATTTTTAGACCCCTTTTTTTGTTAATTTTCTTGATATATTTCAAAAAGTCCACGGTAGGATTTTTTAAAAAACTGATATGTATTAGAGAAATTCCTGAACTACAAGAAGATAACGAGAAAGTCCTTAGTTACCGGATTCGTTTTCCTGCTATAAGCGCGCGAAGAGAAGTAGTCGTTGCTGAATGCAGTAGGTTTTACGCGCGACGTCGGTTTTGCGCCAAAATCTCCGACGCTATTTAGTATTCAATATTGCTAACTGTCGCAAAAATGATGTTTTCCTCGGGATAACAAGTCCACAATCTATATTTCGAGCAAACATAATAAATAATATATTTTTTTTTACATATCTGAAGTTCTCTGCATAATTGTATGGACATAGTTTCGTATTCCGAACGTAAACTGACGCTAGAAATGACGTTTCGAGCGAAAATTTACGTTACAAATGCGGCGTTAAAATGACGTTTCGACCCTTAGATACGCACGTTCCTTTGAGCGCCTTCAATTACGTACATCTGGCTTTAATGTATTTTTCAGTAACGTGAAGAGAATAAGCCTTAGACAATTTATTCGTGGTGTGTCCTTGAAGTTTTGTCCAAAGATTATTTCTACGCAGGATTTTATCACTATCACTTCTGTTGAGATATAATTGAAGAGTTCTAAGTTAATTGGGCGAAGGAATAGTGCCAATGCTTCTCTTATACATGTGCATCCGTCTTAAACAGGGATGATGATACTTAGTCCATAAGTACAATAAGTAGTCAATACTATCTCCCTTTGAATGTTTTAGTGCTTCTTAAGGATCAACCCATATTTTATTTGTTATTACTGCGGTTGGCGTTGTGCCATGTGGCGGCCATAAAAAGTCTCCCCGTACATAGTGCAGATTATATTTTTCTTTCGGTCCTTTGAGATCAGTAAAGATATTCAGACTTTCAGAGTGTTCAAAACACTTACGTTTAGAAACATACTTCAAAGCAATGTTTTAATTACTTGACCCCGTTTAGGAATGTGTGTTTGATTTAGACTTCACGTATAAATTCTGGAAATAGCAGCGCTATAGTCTGGCTTTCGTTGCCGGTTATAAATGGCTAATGATGAGGGTTTATTACCCGAAATTGTGCAATATAGTCCATAATATCTCCCTTTGAATGCTTTACTGCTTCCAAAGGATCAAGCCATTATATTTTATTAGATAGTCAAATGTTTCTTGATTTTTATTGTGATATATATCTGACATGATTTTTGTTTGTTTGTTCACTATTTTACTCGATCGGCGGAATCGCCGCCATTGTTTTTGTCTCATCTCATTCAACGCGGCACGTGACCTTGCGTGTCGTATTTTGACTAATCAGATGTAGGGATTCCAATGTAGATAGCAGGTCAATCCATATAGATATAGCTCGGCAAATAGGTCACTGTATGGGCGTTACCTTATGAATACGTTATTGGGTATGGTCTACTTTTGACCTAGGTAAAAGCTAAAGGTATACAGCTGAAAGACTGAACTCACATGTTGTCCGTTAGAATGAAAATCCGAGTTTGTCTAGTTTACTGGATTGGACAAAATAGGTAGTTGATCTTTAACGGTAAAATATGTGACAGCGCTCTAGGCTGACTGAATTCGACTTTTCTATTATCTCCCTACTTGAACAGATGGACTAGCCGACCACGCCCAGATATGAATATTAAAGTTGCCGCCCATACAGTGACCCATTTGCCGAACTATACAAAGTCAATTGTATTAGTGCGAGGTCAGCTGTATTAGGTCGAAGTGTAATCCAGTATAGACTTACGAAAAAAGAAACGTCACCAGTATGACACAGACCAAATTATCTGTATAAGTACTTTATACTAATAAGTTAATTTATAGAAGATATATTAAAGCTCTGGGCTGTACAGTTTCAGACAATAGTTTGTTATTTTACCTATATTAAGGCTATGGGAACTAATTACCCCCGGGGTGGGTTGACCCCAGGGGCATTTTATGGCTTTAAATTTATAAGCTTTTAGCAGATAATATATTAAATCCCCAGGGCGTGGCCTGTAAGGATCTCAGAGACACTATTACCAGGATTTACATATATAATGAGGATTACTATACGTAGCTAAATATACATGTTTTTGGCCTTGTGGTTTGACAGATGAAGATTAAAAGAATCTATGATGTGGTTGAGACCGAGACAAGGAAATCTCAGGCAAGTTTTCAGATTATTCAAGTCTCATCCGAGGCTCTGCCGAGGATGAGACTCGTATAATCTGAAAACGAGCCTGAGATTTCCCTTTTTTGAGGCCTCAACACCATCATTGATTATTTACTCACCCATCACTTTAAACCATTTTAACTCTGAATAGGCTTCATATGCTGTTCAGGCAGTCATTGTGCTTTTACATGAAACAATATGCAAATTAACCAGTGAAAAAAAAAGTTTTGTATATGCACTAACCTTACAAAAATATTCAACAGTCGGGTAGAATTCTCGATCGAGAAGTCGGAAGGAAGTTGTATTTACAGGCATGCCGGTATTGATTATATTGCATTATGGGATAGTTTGCTCCCCCTTCGGGAAGTTTTTCCAACATATTTGGGTACATAGATTTAAATGTGCCCGCGATGCACAATTTTGCATTCAATTTTAAATAACCTGGATATATTAATTCTAGACTAATATTGCTACAATTCTACCGAGTCGGATTTTTTCTTACGGTCTTTAACAATTTTTAAATAATATCGAAACAGCAACCATTTTATTACCTCGTATTCTCCGACATTACTTCCCGATGAGGAAGCTTCAAAGTCTTCAACAGCCTTGGATTTTCACGTTCCATGAAACTTGATTACGTTTGTGTTAGTATTTACGTCCTACTTAGCAACTTATAGCATACGGAGACGAGACCTCATTTTAAAGAACGTCCGAATGACTTATGTCATAAAAGGTAAAACTCTTTGGTCGAAGAATTATTTAATTACTTTTAATGGAAATATGAAAGTGTGAAATTAATGAATGACAAGTAAATGTTTTATGACGCACCCAAAACGTTAATCCCACACTAAAAACTGAGGTGAAAAATAACTAAATTAACCAAAAATTAGGTACTTATACAGAAAGAACATATCGCAAGCAGAGTGAGAACTGTTTCCCTATAGGTTGCCAATCAGTTACCCGGACTTAATATATGAAAACGTACATTAAAATGTGTAAAAACACTACGTTTACATCCAAAACATAAACCATTTAATGAAATACAACGGAAGTACCGCACTGGAACGGTCAGTAATAACACATAAGCATATCAGTACGTAGGTACCATAGATAATATTGTGCTTATACATGTACATACAAGAAACATTATTTACATGTACCCTCGGTTACAAAAAAAGAAAGAAAAAATAACTCGATATACTCAGTCGACCAATGTCTTCAAAAGTATAGATGCTTTTTTCAGTAATATGCGAAAATCGTACCTGAGATACATGTATGATGATTGATGCCGGGATAAACGATAGCATGTTCTTCCTTGGACTTCATTCATAATCCAGCATTCATGGTTAGCTTTCATTGAAATACAGTCTATAAAGGCAACCTTTGTCTAACATTACGAAAACATGCCCATGTAAAATACAGATTTTTTCTAAGTTGTAATAATTGAAAAGGTTTCAATAGAAAAAAGCACACATACATAAATTGTGGGTTCACGTTCAGACCGCCTCGCCGAGGCGGTTCTAACGAGTACCCACAATCTATGTTTTGGAGCAAAATTAAGAAAAAATTGGTACACCCATACCCATAAATATCCCCAGTTTTACTGTATAAAAGTGGGGTTCCAGGGGTATACTTTTCATGGACTTGTTTTCCTGATGATAATTTCATGCCTATATTCCAACACAAATTAAGGGGACGCCAATTGTCAAAAACTAATACTTGTATAATTTTTACCTGTATAAAGAAAAATGACAATTTTTCTAAGGAGACTGGGCATTCTTGACACATTCTTGTATGAGTCATTCAAACATCGAATACATATTCTTTTATGCCCCAAACCTCAGCTCTAGAGGGCTCAGCAGCACGCTTATCAGCATTGGTCAAGTCACTTCCTGGCCCCGAGGTTATAAAACTTTTTTCAATCTCAGCTCAGCTGAGCATGAAATTTCAACTGCTCATAAATGTTAAAATAATCATAATTAGTGGAAAATTCAGGTTCAAAACTCAAAAACTAGTAATTTATCCTGCTAATAAATGTTAAAATGCCAACAATTGTTGGCATTTTAACATTTATGAGCAGGATAAATTTTAGTCTCAGCTGAGCTGAGCATGAAAAAAGTTTTATAACCTCGGGGCCTGGTTTGATTCCATTGTCATCCGTCTGGCATGCCGGATAAATTTTACTAAAAGCTTTCACCGTATGACAACAGATGACAACGGAATCAAACCAGGAAGTAACTTGACCAATGCTGATAAGCGTGCTGCTGAGCCCTCTAGAGCTGAGTTTTTGGGCATTAAATAATCTGTATTCGATGTTTGAATGACTCATACAAGAATGTTTCAAGAATATCCAGTCTCCTTGGAAAAATTGTCATATTTCTTTATACAGGTAAAATCATACAAGTATTAGATTTTAACAATTGGCATCCCCTTAAAATTGTAACAGTATTCGAAATTAATCCATGCCACCTTGATCAATATACTTTTGGAAATGAATGAAACACACCTGTCCATCCTGATAAACTGTTATACTAATTAGGGCTATTTTGGAGAGTGTAACCCGAGATGGAGACTAACTTGGTGTTTTATTTTCCATTTCAAAGTTTATATTCATTTATCTAAAAGATCTAATCTGTTTCATTTTGTAACTTTATATGACAAATTATTTGGTCAATATTTTATTGCCAATTTTAAGTGGGGCGTTCTTTGCTCAAAGGCAGATTGCAAATTAAGCATTCATTCTTTTTGACATTAAGTGGTATGTGTCGGACACGGGGTCGATCATGGGTCCGCTTCGACACGATTTGGTTGCACGGTTGGTAGTGTTGGTGTTTTACGTCCCATACAGTAGCTAAGGTCAAATAGAGACGAGGCCTCGGTTTAAAGTTTCACCCGATGAGAAGCATGGGATAAAACTCACGACAAGGCACACGTGGATTAAACAACTTCAGCTTTTGGGGTTTCCGCATACGAATTGGAATTGAGACCTAGACAAACACTTATGATAAAAAATGGCATTCTAATCTCATAAATGCAACAATGTTTCTGTTTTTTCTTGCTTTGTTCCCTTCCTTCGGCATTGATTACCGTGGTTTGTCATATGTTTAACCAGTTTTTGACGCTAGACCAGCATACAGGAAGAGACTTAATACCGACGTTCCGTCTCCATATGACATGGCTGTTTGGTGGGACGTAAACACCAACACATCAGCAAATAAACTTTATGAAACGTGAAAATGAAAATTCAAGGCGTTTCAAGAAAAAAGCTTCCCCATTGGGAAGTTATGTCGGTAAAATGAGATAATGCTCGCTGTTTCGATATTATTTAAAAAATGTTAAAGGCCGTAAGAAAAAAATCCGACTCGGTAGAATTGTAGCAATATTAGTCTAGAATTGATATATCCAGGTTATTTAGAATTTAATGCAAAACTGTGCATCACGGGCAAATTTAAACATAGGTACCCTAATATGTTGCAAAAACTTCCCGAAGGGGAAGCAAAGTATCCCATAATGCAATATAATCAATACCGGCATACCTATAAATACAACATCCTTCCGACTTCTCGATCGGGAATTCTACCCGACTGTTCAATCAGCATTTTGTTTTGTGCATAAGATTCTCAGCAAAATTAAATTTTGAGATTTTTTATCAAAGCAGCAGACTATAATTGCTCCTGTAAACTTCCTGAAATTTACACCTGCATGGTTATTATATGTCACTGACAGTTGACACCTGGCTTATCACTTCCTTATATGGAAGTACATATAAAGCTGTATATTTCTATTGGCTAACTACAGAAATGATTAGCATTTTGAGACAGCTAAAATTCACTGGTACTGAGACAGAAATATCTTGGACAGGCACACAAAGAGATATGCTTGTCTGATGGGTGAGAAAATATTTCCCCGTTGTAAGGTTATGGGAACTAATGACCCCCAAGGTAAAGCCGTGTAATTTCAGAGAAAAGATTTTAATGTATGTCCCATTTAAAGGCTATGGTAGATAATGACGCCCCCGGGGTGTGGCCTGTATGGCACCCAGGAGCACGGTTGGTAGGATTTAAAAAGCGGAGTACTATGCATTGCTACACACAAAATAATTAAGCTCTGGGCCGTGTGGCTTCGGAGAAGAAGATAGATGTTTTCCCTTTATAAGTCTATGGGAATTGTCATGAATACTAGGATTTTATCCGCCCTAAACCTAATGCACCATATCCCCACCCTAATGATGCTTCAGATAAAAAATGATTGCAATTGGCCAAGTAAACCCTAGAGACATTGATGTGTGAAAGTGTTAACGGACGGACGCACGACCTAATAGAAGCACGGACGCCGGCTCGCGTATCATCCTCCAAGCTTACCTTGTGAGCCGGCTCAGGTGATTTAATAATACTGCTCTTTAACAAATTATGAGAAATCAATTTTTCATATGCGAAAACAGTAACTGCATAGCAGTTCAGCGACTTTGATTTCGCTACACAAATAAAACAATCCCTCTTCTTCTTAGATCCATATTTAGAGCTTCCAGCCTTTTGTGGTGAGTGTACATCCCGGTTTGTATCGGAACCACGAACACAGGTTTTCTCGCGTACCGACACATTTTAACTTATCTTCAACATATCATGAAGATGATCCCTTGTATATTGAGCGAACGAGGGCCGAAACATATAATTGTAATAACAAAAGCACTGTCATCGCGATCAGCATGTTTAAGTACTGGACATAGGACGAGCGTTCTTGCTGAATAGGTTACTAGTATCCTAAAAACAATGCACTTGTAAATACGCGGCACATCGTGAAATTATACCATTGTCGCGTCTGATAATCTCATGAGAGCTCTATCCGTAATTACTTACTTAGCTTCATAAAAATTGGATTTTCCATGTGATCTACAATAATTCGTGACCGTGCCTAAGGGATTTACGGCACTACGTTCAAAGAATAAAATTAAGCCTTCGCATGAGGAAACAAACGATTTGGAGTTCCGACCAGGTCCGACGCAAACCGGCATTTTGCAGTCACAGAAGAAGGCTAGATAGTTGAGATTTCAGTTTTAAGAAGAAGAGGAATTGTACTATCCGTGTAGCGAAAACAAAGACACTGATCAGCTTCGCAGTTACTGCGAAGCTGATCTGTGCCTTTGTTTTCGCCTAAGCATCTTGTTGGTTTTCTTATGCAGTGGCTCAAAGTAAATTGTCCTTAATAATAAAGACGAGAGTCTGGGTTTGAGTTTTAAATGTATTGATTCTAGACACATGACCGGGTTTTGAAGTCTTCTGCAAAAGATGTTTTAGGAAATTGCAAACCCAACCCCATTATTAGCTCACCTGAGCTGAAGGCTCACAGGTGAGTTTATAGAATACCCATGCTCCGGCGTCCGTCCGTAGTCCGTCGTCCGTCGTCCGTCCGTCGTTCAAATTTCAAAGATCTTCTCCTCTGAAACCGCTTGGCCAATCAAAGCCAAACTTCATGTGGAGCATCCTTAGGAAGGGGGAACGAAAGTTTATATAAATGGTCCAGGTCACATGACCAAGATGGCCGCCATGGCTATAAATAGCAAAAACCTTTAAAAATCTTCTTCTGCAGAACCAGTGGGCCGATTTCCACGCGATTTTCGCTCATGCATTTGAATGGGGAAAAGTGTTAAAATGTCATTTGTAGGGAAAAACTTGCAGGAAATGGGCAAATGGACTTAAGATTGATGATTCTGAAAACATTTGGACCCCAGGGGTCTGTCTGCTCCCACCCCGGGGCAATATACATGTATATTACAGTGATATTCAAAGATCTTCATCTCTGAAACTGCTTGGCCAATCAAAGCCAAACTTTACGTGGAGCATTGTTAGAAAGTGGGAATGAAAGTATATATAAATGGTCATGGTCACATGACCAAGATGGCGGCCATGGCTATATATAGCAAAAACCTTTAAAAATCTTCTTCTCCAGAACCAGAAGGTCTATGATTTTGAAACTTGGCATGAAGCATCAGGCAATGAAGCTCTACAAAGTTTATATAAACCATGACCCTTGGATGACCTTGACCTATTTTACGGCAAGGTAAACTTAGGTCGCCCATACATTTGAATTGGGAAGATTGTTAAAATGTCATTTGAAGTGCAAAACTTGCAGTAAATTGGCAAATGGACTGAATTTTTATGATTTGAAAAAGAAATCGACTCCAGGGGTTGCTCTGACTCTGTCCTGGGGTTATATTCATGTATATTACCATCCTAGTCAAACAAGTTTATTGGTATATTTCTCAGGCCTCAGGTGAGCGTTTACAGGACCATTAGTCCTCTGCTTATAGGTTATAGGAAAAACTGTACAGTCCGGTTTGTGTCTGATCTGGTCGGTAAACCTAAAAAAAGCGGTTTTCATATAATGCGACACACTTATTACATGTACGATGGGGCGTCCATTCTGCGTAAAACTGTCAATATTACTTACTCTTGCAAACTCTCTAGAGAGAATATTTATTACATAACATAACATAACATAATATAACTTTATTTCTCTCAAACTGTATACAATACAATACATGAGGAATTGAACACTGATCAAATAAATATACAATTAATTGTTTGTTGAGGTGCGTGCGCAGTTTACAGGCACTAAAATTTGCTTAAGATAATGTATATGAACCTACTTAATTGCTGTAATAGTTTTATCTTTGTACTTGTCATAAGTGTTTGGAATTTCAGGGTATTAACATGTTTACGATAAAAACTCGGTAAATATAATCTTCTAGTTTCTTTAAAAAACTCACATTCGAACAAGTAATGAAATTCGTCGCCCAATTCGTTTCGATTGCATAGAGTACAAACTCTTTGTGATCTCTCAGTGTCATTCCAACTTCCCCTTTCTATGGGTAATCTATTATTTGCTGTTCTATATCTGGCAATAGGTATGTAAAATTTTGGCTGGAGCTCATTTATATAAAATTCCATTTTAAATTCTGTTTTAAAGATACGATAATTTATGCATTTCGAAGTGTTTTGAACGACCGCATTCCATTCTTGTATATAATGCATTTGAAGACGTTTCTGAACCTCCATACAAAGCCAATCGGCATCTGTAACAACATTATTTAACCAAATATAGTTCAAACCGACATCCTGTAATATTTTTTCTATAAACAAAATCCATTTACATGAGTATATATTATTTTTATGCAAATATAATAAAAGTAAGTACAATTTAAACGATATTTTACTGTTTTTGCCAGTTAAAATCTTTGTCCAGAACTTTATCATTCTTGTCTTTATTTGGATTGCAAGTGGAAAGCGTCCAAACTCACCATAGACCATAGCCAATGGTGTGCTGCTTTTCATTTTCAATATACTTCTCAGAAAGTCAAGATGTATTTTTTCAATAGGTTGCAATTTCTCAAAACCATAAACTTCGCTCCCGTATAATAGTATAGGCACAATTGTTTGGTCAAAAAGCTTTATCTGGCAATCAACAGGTAAATGGAGATTAACAATTCTTTTTCTTAATAAATGCATTGCTTTACTTGCAAGAGTTGATACATTTTTAATATGTTGTACAAATCTTCCATTCCTTGTAAAAAGGACACCTAAATATTTAAAATCTTTAACAATTTCTATCACATCTCCAGCAAGATGAAATGAAAAAATAGTATGCAATCTAATATAATCGCCAAATATGATAATTTTAGTTTTGCTTATGTTTATTTTCAATTTCCATTGTTTACAATATTCGTTAAACGTATTCAGTATATCTTGAAATTCTTTAGCATTATCACTTACAATTATAGTGTCATCTGCATAAAGTATTACGAAAAGGATAAGAAAAATGGTAAATTCGTCATTTTGCACACCAATTTCGATTCCCTTACAGCCCGAGGTATTCATAAAATTTTCGAGATCATTTAAGTATATTGCGAACAACAAGGGCGAAAGATTTTCTCCTTGTCGGACTCCTTTTTCACATGAAAAATATCCAGATGAGGCTCCGTTGACAGTTATGCATGATTTAATTTCACTATACATATTTCTTATGACTTTAAGGATTTTACCATCTATCCCGTGCTTAAGTAATTTTTGCCAAAGACCAACTCTCCAAATATTATCGAACGCTTTTGTGAAATCAACAAAACAACAAAATAATTTTTGTTTTCGACTTATAAAGTACTCAATTAAACTGTGAAGTGTCATAATATTGTCGATCGTTGAATAATCTTTGCGAAAGCCGCTCTGGGTTTCATTAGAAATTTCATTTTCATCTAAGTATTTAGTTAATCTTGAATTTAATACAGAAGTAAAAACTTTACCAATACAACTTAATAATGTGATTGGTCGGTAATTAGCAGGTTCGCTTTTATTTCCTTTGTTTTTATAGATCGGTATGATATTACCTTTGACCCAGTCACTGGGAACTATTCCGTTTTCTAGTATCAAATTGAACAATTTTCTGTATACAGGCATAAGTATTTGTTTTGTAGAAATAATATATTCATTTAAAATAGCATCTACCCCACTAGATTTATTGAGTTTAAGTGATTTAATAGCTATGTTTATTTCATTATCATTTATGGGGGCATTTAGGGAGTCTTTTGATGTGCGGAAAGTATCATTATATTCAGGATTTGGTAAATCAATCAATACATTTGGGATGCGTTCAGTTTCATCTGTACTTGTTTCGTTGTTTGAGTTTAACGTTTTAAAATATTTGAACATGTCCTCTAGAGAAATTGGTATAGGCTCGTTCTTTTTAGTTAAACTGTTTATCATTTTCCAGTAGTCCTTAGGCTTCTGAGTTCTCAGTTTACGTATTTTATTTTGTAGGCATAAGGTAAATTTATTATAATACTTTTTATTTGTTGCTTTGTAGCGTTTAGAAGCGTTTTTCAATAATCGCAAAGAAAAATCGCTTTTTTGGACTGAATGTAGTTTTCTAGCTACGTGATAACGTTTCCTTGCTTTCTGGCATTGTAAGCCGAACCATGGTTTAGCATTTTTGACTTTTTTCGACACAACTGTATATTTTTTAAACGAATTTTTAACACTTTTGAGGAAAATAGTTTTAATTGATTCAGCAAAGAAGTCAATTTGAGTTTCGTTTAGCGAAATATTATGCGACTGGTCCAATAACAGGTTTAATTCATTGACCATATTTGAATCTATATTATTTATGAACGATTCTTTCTTTCCTGATTCCCATCTCTTGTGAACAAAGTGTACAGACGAATTATGATTGATATGTGGTGATGCAACATTTATATTAAAAGAAATTGCACAGTGCACATCGGAAAATAATGGTGAATATCCATGTACTTGAAAATTATTTACAAAGACTAACCCGTTTAGATTGCATATCAAGTAGTCAATTACACTCCCTCTAATGCAGGTAAATGCACCTGTTTCATCGCCACTTATTCGGCCATTACAAATATAAAGATTATTATTACGGCATAATTGCAGTAGTTTATTTCCAAAATTATTCTTAACTGTATCACGCGAGGCTCTAATGCGTGAAATATTGTGCATTTGGAGCTCATTGCCGTTATTCAGGTAATTCAGTACGTCATCATCGATACCGTATTGTTGCAAAGTCACACGGTCTATATCGTATTCGGTATATTCGGTGATGGTACCGGTACGAGCATTCAGATCTCCCATTATATAGAAATATTTACAACTATCAATATAAGGTAGCAAAACAGTTTCAATCTCAGAGAAGCTATCATCGTCACTGTAATTAGAACCCTCAGGGGGCAGATATGTAAATGCTATACAAATGTCTCTATCTGTATTTGATGCGGTGCTAGATATCTTAAGTAACATCAAATACTCAGAGTCGATTTCAATTATATCTGTATATGGCAAAAGATTATTCTTTACAAAAATACCTAATCCTCCAGAACGTCTTATAAACTGTTTTCGATGCTTGGGAAAATATGTATAGTTCGGATATAATATAACATCGTCCTCGCATGTTTTCGTTTCGCCTACTCCTAGTATGTCACATTTATTCAAAAAGTCATCGAAATCTGGCAATGTTAATTTAGATCTCAAACCACAGACGTTCAAAAAAGAAATATTTAAAGTCTTGTTTAAACCTCGACTGGATATCGCAGGTTCAGTCAACTGTGTAGATTGTGCCCCGTGACATCGCTAAACTGGCTCGTGATTATCCTGCTTTTCTGCACCGTTAGCCACCGGCACAGACGACTGCGGTGACAGTTCAATGTTTACGTTTGATGTGTATGATTGTGTAGTAATTTCATTCACAATTGGAGTATTACGCTGAGTGGATATTTCTGAAGGCTGCCCTGGGGTAATGTCTGGGTGTGGTCTAATCTCCGAGGTAGGTTCGATGGCTGGCTGTTCGTTATCATTGTTACAATTTTCATCTTTTTGCTTTTTACTGTCAGATTGATTTTCTAGGGGGGAAGACGCCTTTTTCTTCCCGGCATTGTTCCTCGCGTTGCCAGGGTCGTCTCTTGGTAGAGATCCAAAGGAATTAACACTTTCAAAGTTTATATACTGCCGTGGTGTTCCGGGTATCGGTCCTCGTATGTCCTTGAATAGGGGGCGGGGGGTAGGTGGGCCTTGGGGTGGGGGCGGTCCTCGCGTGTCCATGAATTGGGAAGGGGGCGGTCTTCGCGTGTCCATAAATTGGGATGGGGGCGGTCCTCGTGAATCTCTCGGTGGGGGTGGGGGTGGGAAGGTTCCTGGGGGTGGTCTTGGGGGTGGGGGCGGTCCTCTGAATAAACTCCGTTGTGAATACTGGCTTTGGGAGTTCAGGGGATATTGTCGCTCATAACTTTGCGTTTCTGGCATTCTTTGTCCGTAGTTATCAGGTACAGTTTGTGCACTAAAATTCGGTCCATTATATGCACTTAGGTAGACAATTTTGACAGGGACATTGTTTTGACCACATATGTATTTTTCATTGTTTATGTACAGGGTGTCTTTCACTAATCGGACTTTATTTTCAGGGTTAACTTTTGCGGCCTTCATTTTTGGGTAGAGAACTTTCCTTCTCCTTTCATACTCGTCCGGGTATTGTTCTCTGACGCCGTAATTTGTATTTTTCAGAGCATCAGGGGCCCGTGATTTCACCATTTCCTTGGATCTGAATTCATGAAACTTGGCAATGATTGGTCTTGGTCTCGCCTGATTCCTTCTGAATCTGCCCAGGCGATGGACCCTATCGAACTGAATTTGATCATAAATTTGCATGTGTTCAGCTAGGAAGTTTACCAGTGTCCGCTCGCAGTTTTCCTGTTGACCTTGTGTAAGTTCGACCTCACTGATTCCCGTGAATATTAGATTTTCGCACATTTGGCGACATTTTGTATCCAGAAAATCTTCTCTCAGATTACTATGTTCAGACTTTATATTTTCAATTTCTGAAACTTGCAGATATGTCAATGTATTGTTTATTTCATCAATTCTTTTGTTCAATTGTTCTTGTGACTTCAATACCTCATCACACAGGCTACTGTATGTGGTAATACTGGTGTCATATTCAATTTGTTTATGTTTAATGTGGGTCAGGTCATTTTCAATCGTGTAAACTTTATTTTCCACAGTGGTCATGCTTTGTTTAAGAGCCGTTATCTGTTCAACGTGACCTTCTATGCTTTGAATACGCTGATTTTGTTGACCCATTTGTTGATTTTGAAACACGAGCTGGCTTTCTATTTTCCCTAGTCTCGAATCGAGGCTCTGCAAAATGTTTGTCAACTGGCCAGGATTATCTGATTGGGGCTGGGGTTGGGGAGGGGGGAGGGGATTTGGCAGTCTTGATACACCGATTTGTTCACTCGTCTGTTGTACTGGGAAGAATTGTCCATGTGTAATCTGGCCGACAGGCTGTTGGAACATGGACATGGGCATGGGCGTCGGTGCAGCAGTCGTTGGTGACATGTTCATCGCGCCTGTCTGGTACTGATTTTGGAGCTGACTACCGTACAAAATGTCATTTGATTGACGAATTATACCACCCGGTAACATGTTTGCTGATGCCATATTCATGTAGTCACTATAATTACTGGCAATTGTAGAGTTCACGGTGGGTGGGGTAAATGTCTGTGACGTACCTTGGCTTAATTGCACATTTAAATCCGGATTTATAAGTCCTTTTTCCTTCTTTTTTGCATTTTTATTTTTCTTACTCATTCTACCACTGTTGACACTGTTTTTTAGTCAAATACATTGTTTAGATCACTTTTTTTCAGCGATTTTTTATGTTTTTATTTGAGACAAAGAAAAACCGCGACATTTGCTTAGTTGCGCGCGCACCTTTCTTCAAAGAGCCGCGTCATGAGAAAACCAACAATTTGCTTTCTGATCAGGTCCGACATAAACCCAGCTGTACAAGCACAGAAGATGGCTTGTCTGAAAATTTGGTATTTAGAGGGTAGAGGAATTGTATTATCCGTGTAGCGAAAACAAAGGCGGTGAATAAGCTTCGTAGTGAAGCTGATCCGCGCCTTTGTTTTCGCATATACATGTATATACAAAATGTTGGCTTTATAAGATGCTCCCCCAAGATGTTAACGTATTGTCATTAGTTGACACAGTAATATATATTATACGCTACTGGAGTAGCAATAAAGTGTCAGCATTCAGACAATACAATATTCTGACTTTGGAGAACTTAGAGTTCAGATCAAGACAGAAGAAGAGAGCGTGTGTGTGTTTGGGGGGAGACGCCAGGCAAGAAGGGTCTCAGTTATATTTTATTTGCTACTACTGCAGCTGATGTTGTGCCGTGTGGCGGTCCTACAAAGTCTCCCCGTATATCATCCATAGTGCAGATTATATCTTTCTTTTGGTCCTTTGAGATCAGTGAGGATATTCTGAGAAATCAGATATTCATAATCGGTTTAGATTCATTTCTAACCAACGTTTTACATATTTGGCTCTGTTTGGATAATACTAGTCTTTTGATCGACTATCCTTTTGAAAGTTGCAACATTACAGTATTTCACTTTAGCTCCATTTTGCCCAATCTGAAGGGTCACCGCAGTTTGGCCCATCCCTTTTCTCATTATTATGCTCACTTTTCTTAAATGATCTCAATTTTATTTTAATTTGCTATTACTGCAGCTTGTGTTGTGCCGGATGGCGCTCCTTAAAATGTCTCCCCCTACATCATTCATAGTGCAGATTATATTTTACTTTTGGTCCTTTAAGATCAGCGAGGGTATTCTGAGAAATCAGAACTTCATTATCGGTTTAGATTCATTTTCTAACCGACGTTTAACATAGTTGGCTCTTTTTTATAATACTAGTCTTTTGATCGACTATCCTGTTGAAAGTTGCAAAATTACAGTATTTCACTTTGACTCCATTTTGCCAAATCTAAAGGGTCACTGATGAGGCTTTAGTAGCTGAAACTGCTGTTTGGCCCATCTTTTTCTCATTAATATGCTCACTGCTCTTAAAGGATCTAAGTTTTTGTTTTATTTGATATTACTGCAGCTGGTGTTGTTCCGTGTGGCGGCCCTAAAAGTCTCTCCGTACATCATCTATAGTGCGGATTATATTTTCCTTTTGGTCCTTTGAGACAAGCGAGGGTATTCTGAGAAATAAGTTTCTTATCGGTTTAGATTCATTTTCATTACAGTATTTCACTTTGGCTACATTTTGCCAAATCTAAAGGGTCACTATAGAGGCTTTAGTAGCAAAAACCGCGGTTTGGCCCATCTCATTTCTCATTAAAATGCTCACTGCTCATAAAATGATATCAGTTTTATTTTTATTTGCTATCACTGCAGTTGGTTTTGTGCCGTGTGGCGGCCTTAAAAAGTCGCAGCCCCCCCCCCCCCCCCCCCCCCCCGATTATATTTTCCTTTTGGTCCTTTGAGGTAAGCGAGGGTGTTCTGAGAAATCAGAAATTTATTATCGGTATAGATTCATTTTCTAACCAACGTTTTATTTATTTGGCTCTGTTTGGAAAATATTAGTCTTTTGATCGACAATCCTGTTAAAGTAAAGGGGTCAAGGTACCGAAATCGTATATTCCAGCTCATAAAAATCCGTAATAACATTGACGAATACGAGCTATGTAGTCATACAGGCATGAACCCCCAAAACAGGAGGCAGGTGTTCGCGAAGGGTGAGCATCACCTGCCCATTATAATGCACCCGTCATGTCCATATGACTGATTACAAAGCCGAGAAAATGAATATCTGGTAAGAAACGAATGTTCGGTAATTGAAAGCCTAATTATTTATTGGCAATAGGCATAAGGTCAGTCACAAGTTTAGACGCGGCCACGTTGTAGGAATCAATTAAAGTTGCAAAATTACAGTATTTCACTTTGGCTCCATTTTGCCAAATCTATAGGGTCACTGAATAGACGTAAGTAGCCGAAACCGCGGTTTGGACCATCCCTTTTCTCATTAATAAGCTCACTGCTCTTAAAAGATCTCAGTTGTATTTTTATTTGCTATTTCTGCAGCTGGTGTTGTGCCGTGTGGTGGCCATAAAAATTCCCCGTGCAGATTATATTTTCCTTTTTGTCCTTTGAGATCAGCGAGTGTATTCTGAGAAATCACAAATTCATTATCGGTTTAGATTCATTTTTAACCAAAGTTTTATACATTTGGTTCTGTTTGGAAAATTTCAGTTTTTCACTTTGGCTCCATTTTGCCAAATCTAAAGGGCCACTGAAGAGGCTTAAGTAGCCAAAACCGGAACTTGGCTCGTCCCTTTCAGTATTTCACATTGGCTCCATTTGCTATAACTGCAGCTGGTGTTGTGCCGTTAGGCGGCCCTAAAAAGTCTCCCGCCCCTACATCATCCATTGTGCAGATAAGGTTTTCCTTTTGGTCCTTTGAGATCAGCGAGGGTATTCTGAGAAATCAATAATTTATAATCGGTTTACGGGTTTATATTCATTTTCTAACCAACGTTTTATATATTATGCTCTGTTTGGATAATACTAGTCTTTCGATCGACTTTCCTGTTGAAAGTTGCAAAAATTAGATCTACAGTATTTCACTTTGGCTCCACTTTGCCAAATCTAAAGGGTCACTGAAGAGGCTAAAGTAGTCGAAACCGAGGTTTGGCCCATCCCTTTTCCCATAAATATGCTCTCTGCTTTTAAAGGATCTTTTTTTTTTTTTTTTTTTTTTTTTTTTTTTTTTTTTTTTTCAAATTTAAACTGTTAAATAAAAATAAATCTGCGATCCTTTAAAGAGCAGCGAACATATTAATGAGAAAGGGGAATGGGCCAAATGCGGCTTTGGCTACTGCATTTTTTTTTTCTTAGGAAATGTCTGTGTTTCATGTCGTCAGGTTTTAAATTTTTGTTTGTAACAGATCGTTCCAACAAACTCTTCTTTGACATGGGGTGAAGTTTGTTCAGGCATGGTGTATGATGTGCAGAATTCTGCATTAAGAAACACGGCTTATCATTAAGATAATGCATTATGAACATATCAAATAATATTAATGAATCTGATAGGCCGGGAAAGAATTGTCTTTTGTCATTTGCTACGACAGGCTTCATTTTTAAAAGGTACAAGTAGGCAATGATCAGGAAAAGGCACAATCGGAAAGAAATTCACACTCCAAATACCAAGGTGGGGAAAACACTGAATTAACAATTAGGTACGAATACTTAGACCTGCAACATATTGTAAGCCGAATGAGAAGCTATTTCCCAACAGGCGGTCACTCAGTAAGCCAAACTTAACTAAAACTATGAAAACGTAAATAAAGCCCAAACAGCACAAAATTCGACTCCAAAATAGAACCACAACAGAAGTATCGCCTTAGAACGATCAGTAATATAAAATTAATGTGTGTGTGTGTGTGGGGGGGGGACTTAAATCGATTTTACAGAGCTCTAATCTCATTTTTATCTTCTGCAGTGGTTCACAACCTTTAGTTAGTTGTTCAAGGACAAACAAATAAATCATTATAACCAACATCATGAATCAAAAACGATGACTCACAGATTCAGTAAGCTTGCACACTGTCACATAACATTTAAGTTATAACCTATACGTCTGTAACGTGTAATGATTTTTCTGAACTGAAAAGAAAAATCATTCCTTCCTATAAGTTTCTTAAATTTGTTAACCAAGTCACCATAAAATTCTGGTTCTAAATTAATGACTATTGAAGTCGTGTTATGCTTTGGAAATATTTTGCAAGACATTCAACGTTGCCACTATAAAACTAGAATATGCTATACTTTTGGCGAGTTGTATTATATTCTCTCGTTTTGGAGGTGATACTCAAATGGTGATTTCACGACTATCTCCAAAAACATCACCACGTTTAGATCTCAACGAGTCTCAGCTCTGTGATGAAACTCTCTCTTGAAACCCAGCAAGCACATTACGTCATAATGACGTCAGATCGACGTCGATGCGACGTCATGACATCGCATCGACGTTGATATGACGTCATTATGACGTCATGTGCCCGCTGGGAAGGCGAAACATCGGGTACACTAAGGTTTTGGAAATCTATTGAAATCTGTACATAAAATTCTGCGTTTTTTTTATTTAGTATAGGTAGGGTGGTTTATACCGTGAAGAAGGCCAATTGTTGCAACCATTACGAAAACTTGCCCATGCAATTTACAGAGAAATTTTTTGGATGTAAAAATGAAAATTTTCAGTGGACAAATTTTAATATTTTTCTTATTTTTGCTCAAAACATAGATTGTGGGTACACGTTAGAACCGCCTCGGCGAGGCGGTTCTAACGAGTACCCACAATCTATGTTTTGGAGCAAAAATAAGAAAAATAGGTATACCCCTGCATACCCCAGTTTTGCTATATAAAAGTGGGGTATAAGGGGGTATTCATTACACGGACATGTTTTCCTGATGAATGAGAACGAGATTTTCCTATTTGTCTTTGTCATATGACACAGCATTCGGGGGTGTAGTAGCCAAATCAAAACAGAATTAACGAATGCACAAGATGGTTCTCTTGACGCTTACGTTAGAAGAAGCATTCCTTTCGTTTAACCCTTTATATCGTTTCTCATCACGAGTTTCAGTTTCAGATAATAAAAACAAGCGCGATGTTGCAATGAAACAAAAGATTATCAGTAGGCCTAAGTACTTCTAATGGCTTCTTGATCCACATAATCTGAGAGGGCGTCATTTTTATCCCAAAAGTGAGAAAAGCAATTATTGGATAGAATGTACTTCTTTTAACAAATACAGTACTGTTTTGCAATATTTTCAACATATGCAGTGTATTTTAACCCAATCGTGGTTGATAACTATGCTGCCTTCTTTAATTGCACACCGGTGGGTCGGGCGTCAGACTCTATGATGGCCCCGACATAAAGCTATTCATTTTAGTTGGTTGGGACCGGAGCTTCTTGTCTGTTGCTTGGCCCACCGGGGTTCAACTGGTGTTTTTCTTTTGCTCCGGGTTTCATTAAGTTATTCGGCGCCCAGGGATCTCCATCGTCGGGCAACTTACTGAATCTGTTGAGTCCTTGTTTTTTATTCGTCAAGGTGATTATCAAAATTTATTCGTTTGTCCTTGATGATTCATTCACTAGTTAGAGGACCGAACAACTAACTAAATGTTGTGAACCACTGCGGAAAATGAGGGTGAGGTAAGGCGCCTGTGAAAACGGTTTAAGCCCCCCCCCCCCCCGTAATTTTATATTACTGATCATTCCAATGCGATACTTCTGTTGTGGCTCTAATTGTTTTGTGTTTTGGAGTCAAATTTTTGTGCTGTTTGAACCGTATGTACGTTTTCGTATTTTAGTTCAGTTTGGGTAACTGAGTGACCGCCTATTGGGGAATAGCTGCTCACTCGGCTTACGATATGTTTTCTTGGTACAAGTACCTCGGCTTATGGAGTAGGGACTTCTTTCTGATTGCGCCATTTCCTGATCATTGCCTACTTGTAACTTATTTATAAAGATTTTTACTTTTAAAAATGTGTTTCAAAATAAAGAATTGGTTATTTCCTTGGTTATTTCTACATGTAGTTGACCCTTAATCATTATACTCTGGGGAGAAACAAGAACTATTTTATAACAATATTGGGAAAAACAATGGTATGGTAGCATCATTGTTAACTGCAACCGGTATTTGTCGCCCTTAGTAGTGTGCTCATTCTTGTATTTTCTTGGAAAAGCAATCACAACACACTGATTTTCATGATTCTCATAATCTTGCTTTACCCACTCCATACCCAACGTGCAAATGACGTCATAATGACGTCATATCAACATATCTACATTCATTTCTACGCTGACACAATGGGAACAATAACTAGAACTGGACGTCAATATTTCATATTCAATTTATTCGCGAAATCACACAGAGAATAAAAATGTAGAATGTGAAAACCGATTTTCTATAATCATTCAAAACGATGATCAATCGATTAAAAAGAAGAATTGACAATAACAGTTCAATGCATCACACAGCATGCTTGGAATTTAACCAGGACATAGATAAATGCCTTGCGTTCCTCCTTAATTCAATACGGACCCTCGTTTCTGCTTTATCCCAGTACTTACATGTACATGTTCATACATGTTGTTCTCTTTAATGTTTATTTACGAGCTAGGAAGCTTCGTTTAGATCTGAACAATTTCTCGTTATTAAATGACAACAGACTAAAAAGTACAAATAGGCAATGATCAGGAAATGACGCAATCAGAAATTCCCACTCCATAAACCGAGGGGTGGGAAAAAACTAAAATGACACTTAAGAACTTATACCTTGAAAACATGTCGTAAGCCGAGTGAGCAGCTATTCCCCAATAGGCGGCCACACAGTTACCCGAACTGAACCAAAAATATGAAAACGCACATAAGGCCCAAACAGCACATAAATTCGACTCCAAAACATAAAACAATAAGAACCACAACAGAAAATGTTCAGTAATATAAAATTACTGGGGGGGGGGGTGCTTAAACCGGTTTTACAGGCGCCTAACCTCACCCTCATCTTCCGCAGTGGTTCACAACATTTAGTTAGCTGTTCGGTTCTCGGGATGAATCTCTAACTAGTCAATGAATCATCAAGGACCATAAAGACGGGGATCGGGCATCCCGTTTAAAGCCCTCCATTAATTTCTTTACTAACCATTCCAAGAACTTGACTACCATGAGAGTGGTAACATTACATTACGAAAACTTGCCCATGCAATATACAGAGCTTTTTAGCATTATTTTTCAATATTTATGTTCAAAACATTGATTGCGGGTACACGTTAGAATCGCTTCGGCAAGGCGGTTCTAACGAGCACCCACAATTTATGTTTAGGAGCAAAAATAAGCAAAATAGGTATACCCCTGCAAACTACAGTTTTTCAGTATAAAAGTGGGGTTCAAGGGGATATACTCTTCATGGACATGTTATCCTGATGTTTTAGTCATTTTCTTTCCCGTCTAATGTCTTGTTTGGAATTCTAAATGACATGCCATCAATTCATGTGTCCTTTATTCCTATTACATCATTGTTAAACAGCTGTGACGAGTAGACATATTAGATAAATATCCGACAATATTTTCAGATCTTTCTACAATTGATAAATTGTTTCAACATCTTGATCTAGAACGAGCAAAATAATAACAAAACCTGATTTACATACTCGGAAACAAAGACGCAGATCAGCGGCGTGCACTAAAAGGTAGATATTGTCTTAACTAGTCAGAAATCGAAGCCCTAGTTGAAAACCTCGGCGTGCTTCACGAACGAGCCGAATCGTGATAAATGTGCTGATAGCAGTTGAACTACGAGGATCGGTCAAAAATGTATGGCACTCCCTTATTTCTCAATAACTTACATTGAAAAGTATTTTAAAGAACAATATCTGAAAGACCATTGTCCTGGCTATAACATGTAGCAAAAATTTGGTGTCTTCGTCGATGAAATCAAATAAATATCGCTCTAAAAGACGTGACACTGGCATAGTTAAAAAAGACTGTGCAATACTTTGGTCCTTTGAAATCAGCGGAGATATTCTGAGAAATCAGAAAATTTATTATCGGTTAAGTTCATTTTCTAACCGATGTTTAATATATTTGGGCTCATTTAGATAAAACTAGTCAGTCTTTGTATCGACCACCATGTTGAAAGTTGCAAAATGTCAGTTATTCTCTTTGGCTCCATGTTTCCAAATTTTAAGGGTCACTGACGAGACTTTAATAGTCGGAACCGCGGTATGGCCCATTCCCTTTCTCATTTATATGTTCACTGCTCTTAAAGGATATCAATTTTAATTTTTATTTACAGAAAACCGACTTTGAAAAAATATTATCAATGCAATATATTTTTCAAACATAGATGAATATATCCTGCAAGAATCGAAATCATTCAACTGAAATTGCAAAATGAAATATTGAAATTGGCTTTTATTGACATCTACACGTAACATTACGAAAACTTGCACATGCAATAAACAGAGAATTTTCGAGCTTTAAAAATTGAAAATTTTCAACCGAAAAAGTTTGATAGTTTTCTTATTTTTGCTCAAAACATAGAACACCGAGGCGGTTCTAACGAGTACCCACAATCTATGTTTTGGAGCAAAAATAAGAAAAATAGATATGCCCCTGCATACCCCAGTTTTGCTATATAAAAGTGGGGTTCAATGGGGTATACATTACACGGACATGTTTTCCTGATGGAGCATTTATTGACATCTACACGTAGACCAGGGAGCTTAAAATGCATTTGACCATTTTATTGTTTCATCCTAGTGTGCTCTGTAGTAAACCCATAATAAAAGCAAGCAAATATAACGGTTCACGGTACCAGAAATGCTATGGGGGTACCGCTTTATTATAAAGTCAGCAAAGCATCGATAACGGTTAGTCACATTGCTTATCTAAATATAATATTATTTATCTTTGTAAAGTTGGAGAAAATTTTATCGGTAATTAAAAAGATATAACGCATGAAACGCACACAACAATATTCACAAACTCAAGAAAACGTGTCATTGGTTTTACCCCAGGTGTCTTTCAAGGCCTCTATTTCGAACTATTTATTTCTTTCGTGCATTATTGTGGCATCATTACAGAGGAGAAGTGTAGCCCTTTCAATGAAGGTAAAATACAGCAACCTATCATGTCTATTAACAAAGTTATAACACCCATGGTAGAACTTTCTGACCCATCCTCGTATGTTTGTTGCACAAGCTGCAATAAAACTGGCAGAACACCACCAGCACTCGCGACTAGACAAATAAGCAGTGGGAATTGGTCAATGTTCAAGATTCATTTTCTTGATGAGAAACTCTCGGCATCATCATATACTACTGTTTACCTTAACTTTTATTTTTTCAAAACAGAAGTAAGGGTAGTAGTAATACTGTTTTCCTGGTTATCCGCACCGTTTGAAATTTTTCAATGAAAAAGGAATTTGATTTGCTCAAAATATAGTTTGTGGGTACCCTTATTAATTTCATTCTATGCTTTCAGATTAATATCCCTTAACGAGCTTCCCCAATGGCTGAAAACACCTAATTAGTGAAGGTCAGATATTTCTGGCTAAGATTTAATTGACATTATTTGTTTTGTAATGAAAACCAAACTACTTGTCTCAGATTATTGTTATTATCTTATCTATTGGATGTTATTTATTCTATATTATTATGATAGCCATGAAGTTGACGGCTGTGTTTTTGTACTTTTAGATATCGACTTACCCACGAAGCTGACTCAAGAAGGGATATACAGAGCTTGTGAAAATAAACAAGCCACGGCGTAGAGATTTTCGTAAAAGTCTTAAAAGTCTGTAAGGGGATAGCCATAGAGGCTGTGAAAAAATAGACTGGCTGCATCTACCTCCGGGTAAAACATTCTAACTAACAGATCATCTGACTAATGGTGAACCGCTTAGAGGGCCTGAGCCTGCCCAACCATACAGACAAGGCTTAGTTGTTTTCATTCGGTGGTTGGTTATTATTCAAAGCGCATTTCGGTTGTCACATGACTTCCCCAGCCGCACAACATAGCTGTTGAGTGGGATTTAAAGCAAGCCAACAAATAAGAAGACAGCGCTATACATGTATTATAAAGCGATATGTGTAGCGAGTAATGGTACCTCTGGGCCCAGAATTACAATGCTTCCTTAAAGTTAAGGCCTACCTTAGTTAAGGTGACAAATTTTGACTCGATATTTTATCGTTAAAATCATTAACTATACAGGTGTGTAAAACTAAATGCCATTTGCATAATCAAACCGATAAGTTTGATTTCATTAAGATTTAAATGCATCTTTTTGGATGCTGAAATTTGTCACCTTAACTAAGGTCTTCCTTAACTTTAAGGGAGGATTGTAATTTTGGGCCCTGGTAAATAGACTAGTTGCGGCCATCCTCAAATGGACGCATACGATAGCTGATCTGGTTTGAGAGTCTGGTTTGTGTCGCACCTGGTCAAAAACCACATTGTTTGTTTTCCCACGAGGCGGCTCATATATTATTGTGTCAACTAATGACAAGACGTTAACATCTTAAGGGAGCATATTGTAATAAAAAAAATCCTCCTCAGAGAGGTTGAGAGAGTAAGTAATATTGACAGTATTACCAATGGACGTCCCATCGTTCATGTAAAACGTGAGTCGCATAAACCCTTTTTTCAGGTTTACCTACCAGATCAGACACAAGCCGGAGTGTATAGCTACTGAAGATGGTAAGAGGCTTGAGGTTAATTACGAGGGTTGTCCAAAAAGTTCCATTACACTCACCGTTTTGCCTTGATAACAACACGTCAGAGCTCACAACACTTATGATAACCAAGAACTATATCTAAGGGCTTTTGGGGCAAATTTTCGTACTGCTAAGTGCATTTGTTAAAATCCAGTGGAGGTTTGAACCCTTGTTCCCCTACTTCAGCGGAGCAGGTCTAATGACGTTGCCGTTAATTTTGATTTTTCTTAATATTTTGCCGTTTTGATAAATGCAAGACAAACAAAAAAAATCTATTTCAAAATAATATTTATATTTGGCTTAACGATACGATACCGTAGCATATATTTGGAAATCTGAGTAAAATATTTATAAGCCAATCGTCAAAAATAATGCTATAAATATCAGCCATGCAAAATAAGAATAATAATTAACCAAATGTTAACCACTGTTAACTACTGCCCATGTTTATTTAGGTAAAGTAATTTTACTGTTAGCTGATATATCGTTTTAAAAGAAGGTGTTGTGTTCTAGTATTGAAGCCACCAACTTATATAAAGCTAAACATTGCTTGGTTTCCATTAAAGAACATATTTTAGATGTTCACGACCCTGTATTTTTGCTCCGCATGTTTTTGCGACGTCGTAATTTTGTCGTTGAATTTTTTAGGTAAGCTTCTTTATTTGTCTCTTAAACTATCAAATCTTTCTCAAATTTCATAAAATTATCACTAAATGATGCTTATAGAATAATAGTTAGGCTGGTATATTTTCTAAATGATCAGATTATACCTATGTTGATTTAGCAGATAGCGAAAGATAGAAATTACGGAAACATTTTGCATAATTTGACTTATTCCGGTCATGCCTACTTGTGGTAACCAAGGTAACTGTAGCAGTGAGGTCATTGAAGTGAGTATCATTTTGCACATTGCACTGTCTGTGTACCTGATTTTCGCCTTTGTTTTCGCATAATGTGACACTATACGATTTAAGTAATTTGATTTTCCTACAGAACATGACAGTTGGAACTCACCAGGAACTAAAATCTGCGCATAAAGAAAATAAACCGATCTGCTAAATATTGTTTCATTTCAAGTTCTAACTTTGGCTCTGTTTGGACAATACAAATCTTTGTATCGACTATCCTGTTGAAAGTTGCATAATTACAGTAAACTCTACAGGGTCAGTGGAGAGGCTTAAGTAGCCGAAACCGCGGTATAGTCCATCCCTATTCTCATCACTTTTGAAATGAAATTTCCCTGTCTCGCTTCCACTTTATGGGACAATACTCCTCGACTAAAACTAGGGGTGATATGAACCGTTACTTGGTCAATAATTATCGATTTTAGTGAAAGGCGAGAGGTCCTGGGTTCGAGTCCCGGTCGGATCTATTTTTTTTCTTTTTGTCGCATCTTTGACAATTTACTTGCTTAGAAAAAAATAAAATCATCTTCTCGTTGAACTGTCTAATTTGATGGAGTGACCTTTGACACGACATGTTAATACATCTATATTGCATATATAATTGAATAGGGCTGGAATCTTGTTGTTAATAGACCAACGACTTTCGGTCGTATTTGATTGGACGAGGCAGCTCCAACTGGGTCGCACTAAATACCGCATGCCGGCTCGGGCATGAAAGCTCACGTTGAATCGAGCTGCCTGAGTCTTTTCGGTCTGTGGTTTTCGCCGTCGGTTTATACGTGGTCATACAGTGAAAATAGTGCTGAGAGATCAGAAGCGTTTTGTAAACGCTTATACTTGTAATTATCACGTTTGCAATTAAAGAAACAATACTCGTTCAATGCGAGTAGTCCTCACAAATGCTTGGCGCGAATACAATGCCACCAAATCTTAGCGGTTTCAGAGGAGAACTTGAGATGTTTGAATACCTTTGATAATGAACATGTATATTGCCCCGGGGCGGGGGCAGATGAGCCGCTGAGGTCCAATCTTTTTCAGAATCATTGACATTCAGTCCTACTGCCCAATTCCTGCGAGATTCCCTTTACATGGCATTTTAACAGTTTTCCCCATTCAAATGCAAAAACCTATGTTGACCTTACCGTAAGATAGGTCAAGGTCATCACAGGGTCATGATTTATATATGCATTGTAGTACTTGAGTCATCGTTGCTTCATGCCAAGTTTCGTTGAAAGGTTTTCGGAAGATTTCATAGGTTTCCCGCCCAAAGTTGGAGTGTTTCTGGCAGCTTCAGTGTGATTTGTATAGAAAAAATGTTGCATTCTCCGTATAATTCAACATTTGACCAATGCAACAACATAGTGGAAACCTCTTGATGTTACATACATGCAGAATAAATCTGTGTCAAACGGGGAGGGGGTCAGATTTTTTCAAAAAAATATTTTGTCAGAAAACATATTTTTTGCAATAGATTATCAAGGAAATGCTACAATATGCTTATTGCGACCCAAAATTTTGGATAGAAACTATTTATCCACAAATAACAGGTACAACATTTTCATTAGGTTTATAACTGTAAATAGCACTGTCCACCACTTGTGCAAAAACCTTTACCTTAAATATACTATGCAAAATAAATTAAGCAACTTTAATTTTTTTAACATTGACTCCATATGTTTTGTAGACATTAGGGAAGTTCTTCTGACAATGGCTTGCATGTATCAAATTATGGTAGAACCAGTCTTTGTGTGATGCTGAAGTGACATTTGATTTTAAGCCCACGGAGGCATATCTCAAGTAAAACGTAAACCATCAAATATTGATATACATATTTTGCACAGTATATCTATATGCATTATAAGTGTACACTTTGTGTTTACCTGTTAAAATAGGACAGTCAGTCTGTTCATTCAGGTAGAACATACATATACAGTATATTCCCATAGCCTTAGTGAATTACATATAATTGACCTAAGCCCATTTATCGGTTTTGGGGCTTTTTGACAGCCTTCCCCCCCTTGCCCAAACATGGCATTTGGATATAATATGTCATTTACAAAATTACAGTTGTGCTCAAAATATTTTGGTTGGGCAAGGGGGGGACATGGTCTTATAAAAGGTTTCCTATTTCCTGTATGATGCTATATTAAATTCAAAGATTTTGTCCAATTTTTAAAGAAGTCACTGCTTGAGTTACACAAAACATTACATGCCTAAATACAATAGAAACTAATTTTTCGACTGCAATAAACGTCATTTCAGAGCCTGGAACGTGAGATTTTGAAAAATTCTTGGGCATTTCACATAAGAAATCTTCCGAAAACCTTGGTCCACCGGTTCCGGAGAAGATTTTGAAGGATATTTATCATATTTGGGTATGGCGGTCATCCTTAATTGATTTAATTAATCTTGTCAAGACATTGATGACTGTTCCTTATAAACACACAGGATGCAATGTATGACGCCGAACGAATTGCTCTGTATTCTGTTGACTTTTAGATATAAAAGCGCAACCGTAACTTTCCGTCACTTTCCCGACGGAACTGTTCAAATAAATCGACGCAAACACTGGTTTTGAACAGGGTTGAAACATTGGTTCTGATTTCGCCGGCTCCTCACTATTGCTTACTTTTAACAAAAAGCACTTTCACGAGTTTAGGCGCCATCACAGTATGTAGTGTTAAGGTCAATCAAACTGTATGAAACGTAATTCTCGGTATTTATGCTACGCTTGATGTCTCAGGTGAGCTAAAAACTAAAATAAAAAAAATAAGTTTTGTAAAGTATGAAATAAACTGAAGTAAAACAAAATAAGTTTTATAATAAAGTATAAAACTAAAAATAAAGCTAGTTTATACATTTCGACTTTTGTGGGATTTGAACGCACGTTCCCCGTCTGTCAATCACATTTGGATAAATTATTTGCGTCTTTAACCACTCGACCATGTCATTTGGGCCTCTTTGTATTATAGAAAGATTATAATTCTATGAAAGTATACAATTTCAAGGGAAAGTACTCAACTTTTCAGCTTCTAGAATAAGTCCATAGAAAATGCTTCCTACGATAATTGTCTCAAATATAAATACATTTTAGCATATTAATATAATTTCAGATTTTACAAACAGCAAATACGCATCTCTAATATCTACAACAGCCTAGTTTCGTTATAAATAATGACATTTTATTATACCTTTTTACAGTAATATTTGGTTTATTCTTAACCTTTGCCCCGAAGTGTATGCCTTTAACCTGGTTTTATACCAGTTACTTTGCTTTCTTCGGAGTCATGCTGTAAGTGATATCCGTGCCAATGATTTAAATCCGAAGCCTGCGTATCGCTATTGCACAACAGCAAAGTGCTGGAGAATGTTCTAGTTCAGCACAATGTTGAACGAGATTTCGCTCGGGCTTAGCCTGTGCAAAGAGCGTTGGTGCTGTGCCTTCGCTTCAACTAAGCGGTTTCCTCGGTGAGGGTCCGCACATCTGGGTTGGGGTCAGGGCCTTGGGGAAAGGAAAGGGTGCGTCGGGAATTATGGGTGGGAATAGGTAAGCGGTTGGGTCCGGGCTTCTCAGTGGGATGGATATTGGTTGGGGCTTGTGGTAAGGTTTGGGTCCGGGCTTGTGGGTGGGTATATGTTAGGGTTGGGTCAAAGCTTGTTGGTGGGGATGGGTCAGGATTGTGGGTTGGGGTCGTGTCGGGTGTTGGGATAGGTTAGGGATGGGTCGGACTTGTGGCTGGGGATAGGTAAGTTCAGGTAAGACGTCGGGGTCTTGTTATCTAACTGGGTGTTGCTAACTAACTTGGAATTCGAAGTTGGTGACCACCCATTTTGAGATTGACAGTATCAATGAACAAGGATATAATAATTAATTCACTACTAACATGTTCATGACATCCTTTAAAACTAAGCTATCAAACGTCTATGTGAAAATTGTACAATGCGCCTTTAAATTTCTGCATGTTCTATAGGTAAATTACGTTGACCGTGACGCTTGAACTCACGTGATGAAGTTTTGTAAACACGTTAAAAGGGACACCTAGATTGGTTTTGTCAAATTTTTCATACATGTTAGCCTTAAGGCCAATTTAGACGATGTGCTTTTCACATATATTGGCTGTGCATATGTGGAAAACATACCATCTAAATTGAGATATGCACAGCTATGTTCTAGTCTTATGTTTTTATCACACGTTTTCAGTGGCAAATCAGCAGAGAGTTCAATGGGGTTTATTGCTTTTATAACCTCGGCGAGAACAAGTAATGCAATAACATTGATATCCGAGCTATCATTTGTCATTCTGCATACATGTAAAATCAAAACTACCATCCACACCTTTTTCAGTTGTAATTCTCTGTATTTTGAAATTTTCAGTGATCTAAGTATTGGTATTGTATATGAGGATTCACTTATTTTTGTTCTGTACACATAAACACAGTATTTTTTTTCACCTTTATTTACTTGGGTGGTTATTTTTGAAGCACATTTATGAGTGCCATGATATCTTAATGTTGGACAAAAGTCCCAAACATGGAGGCCATACATACACACAGATGTTGACTGGGGCGTAAAGCCTCAATTCAAACAAACAAATAGAAAGTGCCAGGTGCACAACACCCTTAGTTCTAAGGATCGGTCCTGATTGCAGCAGAACATATATATCATTTAAATACCTAGCGAAGAAAAACTTTATTTGACCGCACAAAGGGTTAGAGAAACATCCACAAAACTTTTAAGAATGCACAAATTTGCGTACGATTTGCTGAATTTGTTAAAATCCCGCGTACCAGCTCTCTGCGTCCCGAATACCCGTTAAGAAGGGTCTGAATCCCGCGTACTATTTGGGGGGTTACACCCTCACTTATCATTCTCATTCCGGACTACAGCATAAACAACGTTCCATCACGAAAACATACACATGCAGTATACAGAGGATTTTAGAGATGATAATATTCTTTTTTCATGTTTGTTCAAACATAGATTGTGGGTACACGTTAGAACCGCTTCGGCCGAGGCAGTTCTAACGAGCAACCACAATCTATGCTTTGGATCATGAATTAGATAAATAAAATACCACTGTACACCCCAGTTTTAGTATATAAAAAAACGGGGGGGGGGTATAATGGATGGGGGTATACATTATACGAACATGTTATCGTTTTGCACTGTGTGACACTGTCGCTGAATAAAAGATAGTACTGCAGATTCAAACCTCAACAAAACTTAAATGATTCAAAAGTCTTTGAACTTTGTATTGAACCATACCAGATATTGCTATTAATATGTTTTAAATTAATGTCTTTTTTTAACATTAAGTTGGTATAATTATGCGTAAATATGTCTAAAATTGGAAATAAAAGTGATTGTTGTAACGGTCTAATTACCGTTTTCATACTGAATGTGTAATTTGTCTTCAGATAAACAGAATCTGAAATGGTATTTCAGACTTTTGTTTCCAACATTCGATTGAGAAATTCTTGGAGTTTATGCTTGGATAGATATATGAAAAAATGCATATATTCTAGCCGTTTCTACAATGACCGGAATGCGTCAAATTGTCAGTGTATGCCAACATGAAGCACAATATATCTACACCAAATTTTGACGAAACTGACGTTTGAAATGAAATATGCAGAAAAAATAGGTGCCGAAGTATCTAGGGTCTAAAATGACCAGGGGCCGAAATGACTATGGTATTTTTCTAAAGTGGTACCGATTTGACTGCCGATTTGTCTAGCTGCCGAATTCGTAGTGGTGCCGAATAGTCCGATTTCCATCTTGGTCAAGTGACCTGAATTACTTGTATACACATTGGTTAATACCCCTTGAAAGAATGCTTCCTATAGATGTTTTATATAAAATTTGGCTTTGATTGGCCATGCTGTTTCAAAGACGAAGTTCTTTGAAAACGTGAACGGACGCACGGACAGACGCATGGACGGACGCCGGCTCGAGTACCATCCTATAAAGCTCTCAATGAGCCTTCGGCTCAGGTGAGCTAAAATCTGAAAACATACATAATGTGCAAATAGCACAAAAAGTCAACAATATAATTAGAACCACAACAGAAGTATCGCCTTGGCACGAAAAGTAATATAAGGGGGGGGGGGGTTCTCATATGCGCCCACGCACCAATTATGTTCTTGCTTTGCATGGTGAATGCCTTCATTCTAACACCTATAAAAATGCATTTATTTGTTTTGAAAAACAGTTTTAGGTCAAAGGATAGCACCCTGACTTACTCCACCTTTGTGACTATACCTGCATTATACTTTGCCTATATGTTATCACTTAATTAACTTTTATTAAACTAATTAAAACAGGAATTCAAAAAGGACTCCACATGGGTTACATTGATACCAGTTTGGCTTAAATAGATAAACAGATAGACTTTTTATGGAAACTTAAACTTGAAATTGTCAAACTTTTATCAAAAATATTTTCGAGAATGACAAATTGTGTCTCATATTTTGATATGTTCCGGTGCTTGTCAACCTTTGATACCGTCTATAAAATTGGACAGTGGTACCCTCTTCATGCTGGTAAAGTTTTATAAATTTTCAAAACCGGTAACACTGTTGAAATGTACATGATATACATGTTGGTCAATTTTTGACAAAAGTGGATTTTAATTTTTTTAGCTATTTTTTCGTCTAAAATCATGTTATTGAACAAGTTTATTATCATTGGAAATGAAAAATCACATAAGAATTATGAATATTTAATATAAAAATGCTTATTTGATTTGGCAATTCCACATATCTTATAGTGACCTACCTCAAAGTTTATATAAATTTTTCATACAAATGACCAGCAAACATTTTCAGGTTTGAATATATTAATGAAATGTTTTGGTTTCTATAATTTCATCACTTAATATTCTTGTAGGTTTGGATGTATTTGGATAATTCTACTAAGTAATATTCATTTAATTTGTGATTGACCACTGTAATAGTAATAGACATTTGATTGATTCCTTCATTTATTATACCATTTTTGTATTGTCGTTTATAGGATTACTTATTCATAACTTTATTTATTTAATTGTTGCTGATGCCAACTTTAGTTAAAAGATTTACAAGAATACCAAATACAGTGGCACTTTCTAACGTTTCTCACTGTTATCTTTATACTTATCCAGTAAATGCATAATTCAGCTATGTGACAGGCTTTTCTCTTTGTAAGTGTTCAGATGTGATGCACAGGTATAGCTTTTACTTTAAATATCAGATTTATTTTAATTCTTCATGAAACGTATCCATCACTGACAATCTGTCTGCAATTGTGGTTCTTTTTTCTTTTTTTGAAATGAATATTAGAGTAATGAATAATGCAACTGAACACTGAGACAAATATCCAAACTTGATGTTTAAAAATCTCAAGGCTTTTAACAGAATTATGAATCCATATATGACCATGGGTAAATAGTCAAATATAGGTGCAGCAAAATGGTTGTAGTTTCATGCTGATAGCTGTCTAGATACTCTTCTTTAATCCTATCCTTGGTTAGAAATCATAGCTGTTTTATAATTATATGTGAGCTAGGTAAAAAACCTGTCAGCTACATGTCAGTTTATAAGTTCAAAAGCTGGTTTCCAATTGTGAAGTTTTGGAAGTATGTTTGAAACTTCTAGTTATAGGTTTGCCTGCTGTAGCAGATGATTAAATGCACGCATAAAATTAATAACATGGTATACGAGTAACTGTTTAAAAAATGCTATTTGCTGTCAAGGACATGCATAATTTATTATAATGCTTCAAGTGGAGGAGAAAAAAAACACAAGTCATTAACCAGTTCCTCTTGTTAGTAACTTATCATATAATTTATCTATTGAGATTTTGTTTTCTCTCTTCATCCTATTGGTTTTGCTTCATTATATACTTGGGTGGTTTTTCTGAGGTCTTGATATAATCAGCAGGAAATGAACTGTTCTTAGCATCATCTGCTAATTTTATAAAAAATGCTAAATCCCTTAGGTTTATCATATGGCGTGAGTTACAGAATGTAACCATCAGCAATATAGCCGTTTAAGTTCATTAAATTGATTAATACCTAAACGACTTAATTTTTAGAGAAAAAAAAATCAAAACAGTAAAAAAAACTAGGCAATTGCATCATAAACACGAATAAATTATAGAGAATGGCTAACTAATAGAAAGAATCATGTTCAAAAGTCTAATTATGAAAACTAAAAATAATGGGCAGATATGTTTTGTAAGGTCCAAGGCAGGGTGCAATTTTCTCACTTAAATCAATATTCAAAATATAGCGTTGATGGTCATTCAAGACACAAAATTGTTTACGTAGAAAATAGTTCACAAAAAGTTCGCTTTGCAACATGTTGATAACATGAAAAACTTATAATAATTTGATTAATTATTATTAAGTTTACGTTTTTCAGAGTTCTGACTTGTATCATTCAATGTTCTAGAAAAAGATGTTACCGGTCTTCAAATTTCACGAAATTTTCAGCATATTATCTATATATGTGTAGCCTAATTTGAGATTAAAATTATAGGCTGACAAAACCTGGAACATGTTAAAATTGAAAATCAAACATGTGGTTACACCATTATGGAGCTAAAATTTGGGGTCATCTGCAAAACAAATGATAATCAGCTGAATTCAATATTATAGCTATCGACAATTATGCAATACAAAAATTATTTGTGATTATTTTAGATTATTTTACAAACACACAGAACTAGGAAGAGGCTATTATGACGGTTATGGGCGACTTTAATCACACATACCCCTATATTCAGACCCCCTCTAATAAAAAGTGTTGTATTTGAAAATTCTAAGTAGTTAAGAGAAAATCTATATTACTAATAAAGTGGCCATGTACCATGCAAGCATAATATTATAAAAATCGGTGCGTGGGCAGAACCCTATGTAAATTTCATATAGCGTGAGACCACCCCTTAGGGCCTTAATTGTGCTTTTTAGGCACCGACTGTCTAGTGGTGGGTGACTCTCAAACCATTGATACATTCCATACAGGAAAAATTTGATAGGTATCTCAATATTTTAACTGAATGTGCCAAAAGGATACAGGATTTCTGTCAGTCATATTACAAAACCAACAACGTTTGAGAAAGGCCGCGTACAAGGTCAAATAACGAAAATGCGAGAGAAAAATATAGGTGTTCAACAATAATGCAACCTTAGTTGTTTAAATCTAAAGCTTATTAAACTGAGCAGAAGATATCAAATTGTATAAAATATATAACCCTTTGAATTTATTGGGGCGCTTAACCTGTAAAAATGTAATAAAATATGTTAATTTCTTTTTAAATTTGATCATGGTATAAATCATTAGGCAGATCACGATTTTGCGCAACGTGTATGCACAACGACGAATACAAAAATACAGACCCCGATTATTGTGCGATATGTGCATCTCAAACAAAATAGCAGATCAGCTGCTGGCAGGGAATTTGATTCTTCGTGTCCCAGTATAGAACAGAGTTCATGTATCCGTCCCTGATGCGGTTTCACCATGACTCTGGCAAAGAATTTCCTCGGACAGGTTTTCTCAGGACAATGTTCATGAAAGTTGTTTTCGTAACGCTGGTTGTCAATGTAAACATTTTATGCAGGGTGTAAGTATTGGCCACTTCATGAGCACACATTTTGCTAGAACGACAAACTATTATATCGAAGAGCCAAATAATCTACAAACCGCACGCACGCACGCACGCACACACACACACACACACACAAATTATTTTTTACCCTTATTCTCGTAGTAATTTTAGAAACAATGTACTGCGTTACTGCATTCCCAGCAGGCACATGACGTCAAAATGACGTCAGATCGACGTCGATGCGACGTCACGTCAAAATGACGTCAGATCGACGTCGATGCGACAATTGATCTGACGTCATTTTGACGTCATGTGCCCGCTGGGATTAGTTCCTGCAACAATTTAGTTAACTGCGGTTTCTATTCTACAGGGACTGTGGATAGGTACGGGTTGAATGCAAGTCTTTCTGACACCATGTACAGGGGCTCTGTCGTCAATGAAAGCCGTTGCCAGAATAAGGAAAAATTCGAAAGTATAAATGAGCCACCTCGTGGAAAAACCAACAATGTGGTTTCCGAACAGGTCTGACACAAACCGGCCCATTACGAAAACACGCCCATGTATTATATAGATTTTTCTTAAGTTGCAAAAACTGAAAATTTTCAGAAGAAAATTGTTGATATTTTTCTTATTTTTGCTCAAAACATAGATTGTGGGTACACGTTAGAACCGCCTCGGCGAGGCGGTTCTAACGAGTACCCACAATCTATGTTTTGGAGCAAAAATAAGAAAAAAATGTATACCCCTGCAAACCCCAGTTTTACTATATAAAAGTGGGGTTTACAGGGGTATTCATTGCACGGACATGTTTTCCTGATGCTGTACAGCTATAGAAGCAGGCTAGAAGTTTGAAAATTTGGAGTTAAGTAGAGGAGGGGTTGTACTATCCGAGTAGCGAAAACAAAGGCGCTGATCAGCTTCGCGGTTACCGCGAAGCTGATCTGCGCCTTTGTTTTCGCCTATGCAGATTGTTGGTTTTCCCATGGGGCGGCTCAAACGAGAACCAAATTGCTAAAACTCAGGAGCACTATCACGGCCACCGATCCAGTTCTTACATAGCAAAATGCAATGATAGTAAATTTGGTATTACCTATAAGGCATAATAGGGATTAGAAACGTACGGAAGCCTATATGTGACTTTGTCTGTTGATTTTTGTGTTTTGTGACTTATGAATTTTGCCTTTTGAATTCTGCCTTTTGTCTTCTCAGACTGTATAATGACCTCAAATATTCAACAAAACCAATTTTTAGCCCACATGCACCCTATAATCAAGAGTACAGAGAATAACAAGAGCAGAATGTGAATCAAAGAAAAAAAGAACTATTTAAAAAATAGTATATTAACAAAGGTAAACACAAACTATACGGAAGTCAAAAGACAAAATTTAAAACTACAAAAGTCAAAACTCATAACTCAAAACACAAACGAAATTAACAACCAATGACCCATAGGCCACACAGCTCACCTGAGTTTACAGCTTAAGCCATATTTGACGAATGGATTTTCCCATCATTATCAATTGGATGAGTCCATTTTCATTTCTAGGGGCGTTAGGAGTGATTTTTAATTTGTATCCCAATTTTCGATGAATTTTCGTTTAGCAAACAGAATAGCCCCAGATGGGACGCCGCGTTCTGCGGCGTCACATCTGGGGCTATTCTGTTTGCCTATGTCCCATAAAAGGGACGCCAGGCTTAAATGAGTAAATGGAAAATTTTATACTACACAATAAACCGTGATGATTTCTTTTTTTTTTTCCATAGCTGTATACTATGGCCCATGTGCCTCTGGTTGTTGATTTCTTAAATGTCTTTTGATTTTTTTTTTTTTTTTTTTTTTTTTTTTTTTTTTTTTTTTTTTTACTTTTGTGCTTTGTGTTTTGGGTTTTGACTTTTGTAGCTTTGAATTTTGTGTTTTGACTTGTTTGTATACAGAAGACAAAAGTCTGAATTCAAAAGGCACACTTCACAAGTCACAAAACACAAAAGTCAAGAGATAAGAGTCACAGATAGGCTTCAACGGACTTCAACGCCCGAAATAAATGTTTAACAGCCAAACTTCGCCAGCAGGGTTATCGGTATCATAAACTTCGAAATAAAAAATCTAAATTTTATTGCAGACAGTATGGGTTGATTTCAAAATTAAATGTTGGGCTAAAGACGCTTTTACGTGAGGGCCTTTCGGAACCAGAATTTTATGGTGACTTGGTTAACAAAAAGAAACTTAAAGGACGGAATTATTTTTTTAGTTCAGAAAAATCATAACACATCACAGACGTATAGGTTATAACTTGAATGTTATGCGACAGTCTGCAGGCTTAGTTTTTAACCCAATCACGGTTGATAACTATGCCTTCTTTAATCAAATGCACGCCGGTGGGTCAAGCGTCAGACTCTATGATGGCCCCGACATAAAGCTATTCATTTTAGTTGGTTGGGACCGGAGCTTCTTGACTGTTGCTTGGCGCATCGGGGTTCAACTGGCCGGTGTTTTCCTTTACAGTTTTCAGTAAATTATTCGGCACCCAGGGATCTCCATCGTCGGGCAGCTTACTCAATCTGTTGAGTCCTCGTTGTTTTTGATTCATCAGCGTGGTTATCATGATTTTTTGTTTGTCCTTAGTAAGTAAGTAAGTAAGTAAAGTAAGTAAATACTTTATTTTACGGGGGTAGCCCAATTGGCAGAGCCAATCTTCCTTGGGGCCCTCAAAACATGGTTATAACAAACATAGTACCGTTTAAAACAATGAAACAGTTACATCTAACTAAAAAAACAGTGAAAACAAAGTCATATGGGAACTTATGCAATCAAATAGATAGAAAGAGACAGACAGACAGACAGACAGACAGACAGACAGACAGACAGACAGACAGACAGACAGACATACAGGCTGAGATACGAAATACATAGCTAAATACCTATTTTATGCAATTGGCAGTGGAGGTATATAAAACGTAATTGAAAAATATGTTAATGTAAAATCCATTCGGTACAGTTGTGAATGAAAATTGGCAAGGACGACGACAGGAATACTATTCCATACATTCACTCCTGAATAAGACATACTGCCTTTAAAAAGGTTACATTTCGCCTGTGGTATTACAAAGTTTTTATTTGCCACTGACCTTAAATTGGAAGACGTGTTATCAAGATTTGCATCTCGCATTAAAAACATTTCATTTAAGGATGTTCGCTGCCAATGAAAAAGTATTCAAACGTTTTTTCTAACCACTCTTTTTTGATTCCAAAATACAACACAAGACATTTGTAAATAAAATAAATATAGGGTAGTGTGCTTTTTTTTGAAGCTACAGGCCTCTGAATGAGACCTCTGAGCACGATGTTTTAAATTTGGTAAAATTAATTTATTTTTTAATTCTTTGAAACATAACTGTGTTGAACAAAAATACACTTAGAATGCTTTCAAAAGTCATAATATTTATGTAACGCAGACTATTTTGGACCAAAAGCATAGAAAAATTTGCAACTTGAAGTGGATGACAAAATTTTACGATTCCTTTTCCAACCCTACCCCCATACTTGAAAAGTCGGAAAAAATTAATATTTTGAAATGTGCCAAACACATATTTGTTGATTCAAACTTTTTCTTGTATTTTCACACAACATAGAACTTGGTAATATTGATCGAATAAAAGAAAGAAATATATAGGGTAGTGAGCATATAAGAGAGAGCCAACAACTTGAAAATCGCCATTTTCAGCCTTTCTTCGGCTGTTTTGTTTCTAAAAGCCCATTTCATAAAGCCACCTAAAATTTTAAAACCAGCACACCAAAGACATAACGAATGACTTAGAAGACCATGTACACATACACTGATGCTAAAATAAACATCGAACTAGTGCAATTAATTTGAAGATGTGTAATATTCAAGTTTAATCTACCCTACCCCCTAAATTTTACTGTCAACTAAAATTTTCTGAAGAGTTGCAGAAAATGGGGTGATAAAATGAAGTTTCTTAGACTGACAATTTTCATGGCCCATTCAATGCATATCATCAATATGTATCCAAATATAAAATATTAGGAAAATATCGGCAGCCGTTTACGAGATATTCAAGAAAAGAAAAACCGGAAGTTCCGAAATGTCAGATGTTAGCAGCAAATAAGTAGGGGCTAAATTATTCTTAATTTATACATAATTTTCGCTTTACTAAGGAAAATGCTTTGATCAAATGACAAAATCTCTAACATTTCGAGTGCCTCTGATAGGCCGCTATATTCATGACCTAGAATCAGTTTGCATGCTCTTTTCTGTAATTTTACAATTTTGTTTATATTTGTGTTAGATGTATTACTCCATATTGAACAACAATAATCAATGTGTGGTTTAATATATGCGTTATAGAAAAGAACTCTGTGTTCCGTAGAGAGATACGATCTTATTTTGCTCAAAAGCCACATATATGAAGCCAGTTTCCTTGATGATTCATTGACTAGTTAGAGATTCCCCAAGAGCACCGAATAACTAACTAAATGTTGTGAACCACTACAGAAGATGAGGGTGAGGTTAGGCGCCTGTAAAACCGGATTAAGCCCCCCAGTAATTTTATATTCCAAGGCAATGCTTCTGTTGTGGCTCCATTTGTTTTATGTTTGGGAGTCGAATTTTTGTACTGTTTGAACCTTATGTACGTTTTCATTTTTTTAGTTCAGGTAACTGAGTGGCCGCCTATTGGGAAATAGCTAAGTATATTGGGAAATTCTAGGTATACGTACATAATTGTCAATTAAGTTTTTCCCACCTGGGTTTTCGGAGTGGAAATTTCTTTCTGATTGCGCCTTTTCCTGACCATTGTCTACTTCAATCTTTCCGTAGTAACGTGAAATGCACCATTCATTTGTAACCACTGCTCCCCACCTACGGGGAAGGGCGGGGATTATGACTTTTCAGCTTTCAGTGCCGTGTTATAAGCCCCATCCGCAGGAGGCAAACAGGAGGTCAAAACCCTGCTCTTTGCCCCACCCTTTGCCATAGAAAATCTCACTTGGGTAAGGATCCTAATGTCAAAACCCCATCATTTTCCCTGCACTGAGGGGACACTCGAAAATTAGGGTAATTTGGGGTAATATGGACCGTTGGGGAATATGGACCACCCTGATATTTTCTTCAAATATTTTCATCAAAACTCCTGTTTCACAAAAAGTAATAACATTTTGTTATTCCCCTGGCTATCCGTCCTAAATTATCGAAATCATTTTTTTTATTAATACCCAAGCTGGTGTTTTCGGACAGGTTCAATTAATGGACCCCTATAAAACAACCTGTGAAAATTGTGTACTTAAAATGCCTTAGTTTACACTTAAGAACCAATAAAAAGATCAAGGATATTTATATAGAACCAAGTTTCACGCTTAGAATTAACCTAATACATCATTTAAGATGATGCAAATGGTCATTTGCTTGAGCTATTTTTCAGTGTTGGGAAAATTTCTCTATTGACACAATCGTCGTGTCTGGGGTAATATAGACCACCAATCTCCCAATGTAAAGGATCTCGGAAGAAAATATAGGTTTTCCGCCCAAAGTTTGAGTGTTTCTGGCAGCTTCTGTGTTAATCTTATAGAAAAAATGTTGCATTCTCCGTAAAATAAAAGGTTTGTTTAATGCAACAACATGGCGGAAACCTTTTGATGTTACATACCTGCAGCATAAATCTGTGCCAAAGGGGGAGGGGGTCTGATTTTTTCGAAAAATTATTTTGTCAGAAAACAACTTGTTTGCCATAGAATATCAAGAAAATACTACAATATGCTTATTGCAACCTAAAATAGTGGGTAGAAACTATTTATGGACTAATAACTGGTACATCATGTTTATCAGATTTATAATTCTAAATAACACTGCCCATCACTTTTGCAAAAACCTGTACCTTAAATATACTATGCAAAAATATTAAGCAACCTTTACTTTGAACATTGACTCCATATGGTTTGTAGACATTAGGGAAGTTCTTCTGACAGAGCCTTGCATGTATCGAATTAAGGTAAAACCAATAGTTGTGTGTTGCTAACGTAACGTTAGGTTTTAAGTCCACGGACGCACATCTCAAATACAACATAAACCGTCAAAAATTGAGAAACATATTTTGCACAGTATATTTGTATGCATTGTAAGGTGTACACTTAATGTGTTTACCTATTAAAATAGGACAGATAGTCTGTTCATTCAGGTAGAACATACATATACAGTATATTTCCATAGCCTTGGTACATTACAAATAATAGAGCTGAGCCCGTTTATCGGTTTTTGGGCTTTTTGACAGCCTTCCCCCCCCCCTTGCCCAAACATGACATTTAGATATAATATGTCATTTACAAAAACACAGTTGTGTTCAAAATATTTTGATTGGGCAAGGGGGGGGGGGGGGGAACGTGGACTTATAAAAAAGTTTCCTATTTCCTATATGCTCCTATATGAAATTCAAAGATTTTGTCCAATTTTTAAAGTAGTCACTTCTTGACTTACACACAACATTACATGTCTAAATACAACAGAAACTTACTTTTCGACTGTAATAAACTTCATTTAAGTGCCTGGAACTTGAGATTTTGAAGATTTCTTGGGCAATCTCACTAAAGAAATCTTCCGAGATCCTTTTCCATTTGGGGTAATATGGACCACCTAAGAATTTTGTCTCAAAATCTTTCTTAAAGTGATACACTGAACATTTGATACCACATGTCTTTAGAATTTTAACTTTTGCACTTGCGTGATATGTTTTACGCTATCTTTTTTTTAATAAATTATTTTACAAGTAAATTATTTTACAAGTGAAGTTTATAAGCAAACTTTACATATTTTGAAATCTGTGACATTTTTGTCCGTTTTGTAAGTTTCTCAAGGTGTTTTGATTTTGTTGCGAAATAATTTTCGAGTGAATTTGTTTCGAGCATCAAAGTGTATTTTATGCTAAATAGACTTTTAAATAGAAGTTTACATTCTGTTTTCCTAATTCATTTATATGTTGACATCAGCAGCATTTTTAAGTTGTGGTCCATATTACCCCAGTGGAGTGGTCCATATTACCCCAAACGTTTGGGGTATGGACCACCCAGTGGGTGTGTTTCCCGCCGGGGTTTCCCGTAATACGCAACAAAAACTAGCTTACGGAATGAAGTAATTTTTATATTAAAATGGTTCGCAGGTGGACACAGTATAAAATTATAACAATTTAGCCTGTGGTTAAACTGATTCGTTATGTGCTTAAGCGGTCCATATTCCCCCAAATTACCCTAATTGCCCTGCACATTAGCTCGGCTATCCCCCACCTTCCCCGTATGGTGCCTATTAAGAATTAGGCTTTGATTTTTGTAAAGTAGCTATGACTTTCACACGCTTTTCATTAAGAAATGAATTTCATTTTTCTGTTGTTCATGGAGCTATGAACCGCAGTGGGAATGAACCCCGAAGGGGTTCATGTAAGCTTTGCTAGCGACCCATTGCGGTCGCAGTGGGTCGCGTGCAAAGTGAATGAACCCCGAAGGGGTTCATGTAAGCTTTGCTAGCGACCCATTGCGGTTCATAGCTCCATGAACAACAGAAAATTAAACTCATTGCTTATGTTTACATTCATTTCTCTCTATCGCTTGTTGAAAAATCACCAAGGCGGTCACATTTACCAACAAACAGAGAATCTACACACAGTGTGTGTTCAAACAGCGGAACGGCGTCGACGTTTATGTACAACGTCCAATCAGATTGTCGAGATTCATGTTTTTTGATGTCAAGTTTGGATTACGTCACGTCGCGTGACACAATGTTGTTCATGGAAGTATGAACACAGATGAACATCTAATGGTTCATCTAAGGAGGTTTTAGAAAAATGTAAATATTAACACATGTAAATGCATGCCAACGGGATTATAATCGCGCATCCGAAAATCCGAGAAATCTGCTGTCTCCCTATCTCCCTAGCAGTGTTAGTCGGTGGTCCCGAGTACCGATGACACATTTTCTTGGGATAATAAACCGCATTTAATGATTTTATAATGCGATATATCGATCTTCAATATACCTTTGCATAATTTGCATGCTACAGTGAAAACATGAAAAAGTTTGCCAGACGCTACTACCGAAAACCATTTAACGCAACCTATGAAATCCAATATAACCATGTGTGGCGGCCAATAAAATTCAAGTGTTTGGATGGCGTTTTACTGTAACTATGATATTTAATTACTTTTTTCTTATATTATAATTTCACATTCAGCTAACTTTAGGTGAATCGATTGGATCAACACGTAAAGTCTCCATAAACAGGTATTTTATTTTAGAATTTAAAATATCTCAGCGGAAATGTGATAGTTGAAAACGCTTTTTAGCCGTTCGGCAAGCCATCCGATCAAAAAACGATCTGGAATCGTCAACGATAGAAAGTGCTTTCCATTGTCACATTTCGGTTCTGGTTTACGTAAAATATTACATCCTAAGGGAGTTTACCTTTACTCAGTTAGGACTGAACATGGCAGGCATGTACTGGTCAGGGATCGAACTCGCAACCTCCTGATTGCATTTAAGCGAATTACGCTATCCATTAGACAACCGCAACCAATCAGGCGGGGCATTCATTCTGATCCACCAAGAAAAGCTTACAGCTGTAGCCGAAAAAAGGTCACAGAAAACATTTTATATATGTTATATTTAATTCATCGGATCCAACAAAACTGAAACAGGATCATTTGAATTGTATTTGTTTTTAATATTTCTTCAAGCGGTTCATGGTGAGATCTTAACCCCATTCTAACGTGAACCCACAATTAGGCCTAATGCTTTGAGCAAAAATACCAAAATATCAAACTTTCCAATTTTCTCACCCATCAGACTTTAAAAAATCTATGATAGGGTTGAGGCCGAGATAAGGAAATCTCAGGCAAGTTTTCAGATTATTCAAGTCTCATCCGAAGCTCTGCCGAGGATGAGACTCGAATAATCTGAAAACGAGCCTGAGATTTCCTTGTTGAGGCTTCAACACCATCATTGATTATTTTTCTCATCCACCTTTTAAAACATTTTGACTCTGAATAGGCTTCAAGTTCTGTTCAGGTGGACATAAAACAAAATGCAAATTAACCTGTGAAACAAATAAAAATATTTTTGTATTTGCACTCACCTTACAAAAATATTAAATCATCATTTTATTTTATTCACAAAATTCCTGGCAAAATTAAATTTTTAGATTTTTATGAGAGCAGCAGACTACAATTACTCTGGATATTTTCCTGAAATTAACACCTGCTAGGCTATTTTGGTCTCTGACAGTTGACACCTAGCTCATCACTTCCTTATATGGAAGTAAGCATGAGGTGTACATTTCTATTAGCTGAATACAGAAATTATTGACATTTTGAGACAGCTTAAATTATGACTTTTCAGCTTTCAGTGCCATGTTATAAGCCCCACCCGCAGGTGGCAAACTTGAGGTCAAAAATTTGCTCTTTGCCCCACCCTTTGCCATAGAAAATCTCACTGGGGTAAGGAAAATAGCAAAACCCCATCATTTTCCCTGCACTGAGGGGACACTCGAAAATCAATTGCCCTGCACTTAAGCTCGGCTATTTAGTACTGAGACAGAAGGCACACAAAGGGATATGCTTGTCTTGTGGGTGAGAAAAGCATATCCCTTTGTGTGCCTGTCTGAGATATTTCTATCTCAGTGCTAGTAGACTTTAGCTGTCTCAAAATGCCAATCATTTCTGTAGTTAGCCAATAGAAATGTACATTTTTTATCTTCCATATAAGGAAATGATAAGCCAGGTGTCAGCTGTCATTGACAAAAATAACCTGCAGGTGTTAATTTCAGGAAGATATCAAGAGTAATTGTAGTCTGCTGCTTTGATAAAAATCTCAAAATTTAATTTTGCTGAGGACTTTATGCGCAAAACAAAATGTTGATTAAATATTTTTGTAAGGTAAGTGCATATACCAAATAATGTTTTTTTTTCACTGGTTAATTTGCATATTGTTTCAAGTAAAAACAAAATGGCTGCCTGAACAGCATTTGAAGCCTATTCAGAGACAAACTGGTATAACGTGATGGGTGAGAAAAATAATCAATGATGGTGTTTAGGCCTCAAAAAGGAAATCTCAGGCTCGTTTTCAGATTATTCGAATCTCATCCTCGGCAGAGCCTCGGATGAAACTTGAATAATTTGAAAACTTGCCTGAGATTTCCTTGTTTCGGCCTCAACTCCATCATAGATTCTATTAATCCCTAAAAAAAACTCAGTATATTGCATGAGCGAGTTTTTGTATTGTTAAATCATGCAGTTGTTTCAATGTTGCGGCTTTGTGTTGCCTGTTTTATCTCTCATGTGTGGAGGCATGGAATTGCTCGGGCTATACCTATCAAAATAGAAACCAGTGTCAGGCTTGCATTTCGATGTCTAGACCACTATAGCAACTTATACATATGCAGAAAATGTTTATGTACCTGACGATATCATAGTTTTCCCACAATTTCTTTTTCTATCTTTTCTTTGTAATTATCAGTTTTTATTTTGCTGGATATTTTACTGCACATGCAATTTAGCTGGTCGCTCAACTGAAGGTTTCTAGTCAAGACACGCTGAAGTCCAAAGAATGTCGGTGCAATGAAAGGTTTCCTTTATATTTTTGTTGCAGTAAACATGGCCCAGCAACAATTTGGTGGTAGTGACAGAAAGGCTGTGATAAAAAATGCGGACATGGGTGAAGATATGCAGCAAGATGCCGTAGATTGTGCCACACAAGCACTTGAAAAATACAACATCGAGAAAGACATTGCCGCTTATATCAAGAAAGAATTCGATAAAAAGTACAACCCCACATGGCACTGTATCGTTGGCAGGAATTTCGGAAGCTATGTCACCCATGAAACCAAACATTTTATCTACTTCTATCTTGGACAAGTGGCTATTCTGCTGTTCAAATCTGGCTAAAAAGAATAAGAAATTAACAAACACATTCCATCCTCCTTACTTTTGATTCATATTTGTCTTACAGAAAAAATGAGCGAACAAAAGGCTGTGATCAAAAATGCGGACATGAGTGAGGAAATGCAACAAGATGCCGTAGATTGTGCCACACAAGCACTTGAAAAATACAACATCGAGAAAGACATTGCCGCTTATATCAAGAAAGAATTCGATAAAAAGTACAACCCAACATGGCACTGTATCGTTGGAAGAAACTTTGGGAGCTATGTCACCCATGAAACCAAACATTTTATGTATTACTACATTGGACAAGTGGCTATTCTGTTGTTCAAATCTGGCTAAAATGGAATGCAAATTCGATTTAACAACGTTTTATTCCTTCCATAAATTTCTGAATGTGTGAACTCAACATTTGATTCAAATAATTTATATTCCAGCAACCATGGCTGACAGAAAAGCTGTGATTAAAAATGCGGACATGGGTGAAGATATGCAGCAGGATGCCGTAGATTGTGCCACACAAGCCCTTGAAAAATACAACATTGAGAAAGACATTTCCGCTTTTATCAAGAAAGAATTTGACAAAAAGTACAATCCCACATGGCACTGTATTGTTGGCAGGAATTTCGGAAGCTATGTCACCCATGAAACCAAACATTTTATATATTTCTACCTTGGACAAGTGGCTATTCTGCTGTTCAAGTCCAGCTAAAACTGAAAAAAAATGTCGGATTTCTATATAGACTGGATAACATGCTTTGATCGATAGTTCAGCCAGCCATTTCAAATAACCAGTAAACATCTATATAATTAGTACGATTCCCATTTTAACATTTTAGATATTCTAAAATATAAAAAGTGACAGATAATTTCTTAAGTTATCTTGTTGTTTCATTTCTGGTACAGACATTTTGCCGCACCAAGTCTTTAATTTTCAGAACACCACCATTAAAACGATGCACAAAAGTGATACTTAGTTCAATATTTTAAATGTTTAAAAATAGTTTTAAAAAGTGAAAGATAATTTAACATGCAGTTTTGTTGTTTCACTTCCGACACAGACATTTTGCCGCACCTAGTCCTTAACCCACAATCCCACATATGACGAATGGATTCTCCCATCGCTATCAATTGGGTGAGTCCACTTTCATTATATCATTTTTCGATGAAATTTCTCTGTGCAAGCAGAATAGCCCAAGATGGGACGCCGCGTTCTGCGGCGTCACATCTGGGACTATGCTGTTTGCCTATGTCCCATAAAAGGGACGCCAGGCTTAAATGAATTAATTTTCTGAATATCCGAATTAAAAATTGCCCTAACCATATAGATAACAAATCAAGACCTCTCCAATCAAGAGGCTGTCCCCCGTCAAGTGAAAGATTTGCCTCAAGTTCATAATATGGGGTCCGGGACATGTATGCAAGGTCTTATGAAATTGATATATTGGCGGGGCGTGGTGACCTAGTGGTAAAAGCGGTACAATACTAGCCCATTTAATTCGAAAGACTTTGGAGGAATGCGGTGACCTCGTGGTGAAAGGCCGTACAATACTAGACCATTTAAATTCAAAAGACTTTGGTGGAGCGCGGTGACCTCGTGGTGAAAGGCCGTCCAATACTAGACCGAAAGACTTTTGAGGAGTGCGGTGTCTTAGTGGTAAAAGGCCGTACAATACTAGACCATTTACTTAGAAAGACTTTGGAGGCGTGCGGTGTCCTAGTTGTAAAAGGCCGTACAATACTAGACCATTTAATTCGAAAGACTTTGGAGGAATGCGGTGTCCTAGTTGTGAAAGGCCGTGCAATACTAGACCATTTAATTCGAAAGACTTTGGAGGAGTGCGGTGTCCTAGTGGTAAAAGGCCGTACAATACTAGACCATTTAATTCGAAAGACTTTGGCGGAGCGGAGTGACCTCGTGGTGAAAGGCCGTACAATACTAGACCATTTAATTCGAAAGACTTTGGAGGAGCGGGGTGACTTAGTGGTAAAATGCCGTGCAATACTAGACCATTTAATTCGAAAGACTTTGGAGAAGTGCGGTGTCCTAGTTGTAAAAGGCCGTACAATACTAGACCATTTAATTAGAAAGACTTTGGAGGAGTGCGGTGTCCTAGTGGTAAAAGGCCGTACAATACTAGACCATTTAATTAGAAAGACTTTGGAGTAGCGCGGTGTCCTAGTAGTGAAAGGCCGTACAATATTAGACCATTTAATTCAAAAGACTTTGAAGGAGCGCGGTGTCATAGTGGTGAAAGGCTACAATACTAGACCATTTAAATTGAAATACTTTGGCGGAGCGGGGTGACTTAGTGGTAAAATGCCGTGCAATACTAGACCATTTAATTCGAAAACCTTTGGAGGAGCGCGGTGTCCTAGTGGTGAAAGGCCGAACAATACTAAGCCATTTAATTCAAAAGACTTTGAAGGAGCGCAGTGTCCTAGTAGTGAAAGGCCGTACAATACTAGACCATTTAATTCGAAAGACTTTGAAGAAGCGCGGTGTCCTAGTGGTAAAAGGCCGTACAATACTAGACCATTTAATTCGAAAACCTTTGGAGGAGCGCGGTGTCCTAGTGGTAAAAGGCCGTACAATACTAGACCATTTAATTCGAAAACCTTTGGAGGAGCGCGGTGTCCTAGTGGTACAATGTAAAAGGCCGTACAATACTAGACCATTTAATTCGAAAACCTTTGGAGGAGCGCGGTGTCCTAGTGGTAAAGGGCCGTACAATACTAGATCATGTGATTCAAAAGACTGATGAAGCGCGGTGACCGTACAATACTACACAAGCTAGAGCACCAGTAATAAAACTATTGGAAAAGAGGTGACAAGCCACCTTGAGCACAGGTCGCTAGTCTTTCACTAATGAGAAAGACCATATACAACTGCGTTCAGTTATTATAATATACCTATGCAATATTCAGAAACAAACTGACAACACTTTTTGTTTTTGAACAATCGTCACTGGCAAGAAATGGACAACTAGGTGAATTTGTTTATATATTTTGTTAGTATGAGGATATATATTATTGCTGATATTCCCGTTTCAAAATTCATGATTAATGGTTTGTAATTTTAGTTGTACTTTAATAAAGAATATAGGGATCACTGCATGATTTTCTATTCATTAACATACGCTAGGTTCCGAGGGGAGTGTTGAAAACCGAGGGCGTAGCCCGAGGTTTTCAACACTCCCCGAGGGACCTAGCGAATGTTAATGAATGATAAAATCATTTTTGATCGCTATTATTGCATAAATTCTGCAGAAACGAAAGAAATAAGGTGCAGAAACGAAAAGAAATATGGTGCACTATATTTTACAGCCTCATCACATTTTTATACGCGTAAAAGCTTTCGTTTTCATGCTTGTTCCGGGCGGAATTCAGTTTCTCATTACTAGCACGTGCTTTGTGTGGCGCACGGTAACGAGCATAAGTAAAAGCCATGTATTAACAGCACGTGCGCGCGTGAATTGCAAAATATTAATGCATGACTTTCTCTTCATTAATAAACAGCTGTTAATATATCGTGTGACACGGGTATTAATATAGGGATCAAACATGATTTTCCATTCATTAACATTCGCTAGGTCCCGAGGGGAGTGTTGAAAACCGAAGGCGTAGCCCGGGGTTTTCAACACTCCCCGAGGGACCTAGCGAATGTTAATGAATGATAAAATCATTTTTGATCGCTATTATTGCATAAATTCTGCAGAAACGAAAGAAATAAGGTGCAGAAACGAAAAGAAATATGGTGCACTATATTTTACAGCCTCATCACATTTTTATACGCGTAAAAGCTTTCGTTTTCATGCTTGTTCCGGGCGGAATTCAGTTTCTCATTACTAGCACGTGCTTTGTGTGGCGCACGGTAACGAGCATAAGTAAAAGCCATGTATTAACAGCACGTGCGCGCGTGAATTGCAAAATATTAATGCATGACTTTCTCTTCATTAATAAACAGCTGTTAATATATCGTGTGACACGGGTATTAATATAGGGATCAAACATGATTTTCCATTCATTAACATTCGCTAGGTCCCGAGGGGAGTGTTGAAAACCGAAGGCGTAGCCCGGGGTTTTCAACACTCCCCGAGGGACCTAGCGAATGTTAATGAATGACAAAATCATTTTTGATCGCTATTATTGCATATATTCTGCAGAAATGAAAGAAATAAGGTGCAGAAACGAAAGAAATATGATACACTATATTTTACAGCCTCATCACATTTTCATACGCGTAAAAGCTTTCGTTTTATGCTCGTTCCGGCGGACTTCAGTTTCTCATTACTAGCACGTGCTTTGCGTGGTGCCCGGTAACGAGCATAAGTAAAAGCCATTTATTTTATACTTAGCAGTGAAATTAATGTATATCAAAAATGGATAAAAGTGATATTTTCACTGCAGAATTGATATTGATATTTTCACTAGTGATTGATATCAGCCGATATTTTCACTGTAGAGTTTGGATTACTTCTGACGTTTCCATTCACTTGACGTCATTAAATGTGCCTCACTTCAGAAATTCAAATGCCTATAACTCCGTTATTTACGAACGAAAACATAAAGTGTGGGTATTCATTTTCTTAGTTAGAAAGTTAGGAACAATGTGGTACCAAAATTATTTGTGTTTTCAAAAATTTTTGGTTTTTGCATTTTCACCGCCTGCTTTGTGAATAGGAAAATGCCCGTGTATTGTATAAAATAAAAAGAAAATTTACTTTTTATCGGTAAATACCAAATATATTTCATCTCGTGACTTGAAAACATCTAAATTTTCACTCGTGCTACGCACTCGTGAAAATTTTGATGTTTTCAACTCACTCGATGAAATATATTTGGTATTCACCTCAAAAAAGTAAATATCCTCTATGTATTAACAGAACGTGTGCGCGTGAATTGCAATATTAATGCATGGCTTTCTCTTCATTAATAAACGGCTGTTAATATCGTGTGACACGGGTATTTATGCAATATTAACCATTGCTGTGCTAAGACTGAAAATTTGGCGTTTTTATGAGCACTATTTACAAAGTTACATCCTGATTTTCATTTAATGTGCATTTTAGAATTTCACGGTAAAGTGGTTGTTTTAAGGATTGAAATTCAGATTTTAGCTTTCACTGGATGATGAAAAACATTAGGCTGTTTTAATGTCTGTGAAGCCCGAAGGGCTTCTCGGAGACATTAAAACAGCTAATGTTTTTCATCATCCAGTGAAAGCTAAAATCTAAATTTCAATACTTATATTTACATTTTATATTATCAAGTAAGTATCAGATTTTAATTGCGCATATCACCGCTCATTTTCATGTAATTTGACATTAAATCCGACTTAACCACAGGGGTTTAGGTCCGTCACAGTGCGAGATGATTCTTTATGATATCAGCTACTGATTCTTTATGATAGCGTTACAGATTCTTTATGATTCTCTTAGCTCATCTATTGGTAGGTGATGAGAAACCGACGTTTCTAAGGTTTTTGATGCCTGAAATGACCTTTTTGGCACACATGCATAGTATATATGAGCTGGAAATTGTTCTCCATCAATTTTAGCAATATTGGTATACAGGTTGAAAGTTAATGGGTGATTAAATCCTTAAAATGGTTAATTAAGCAAGGAAAATCGAAAATGAATATTAAAATACATAACACATCAAAACATTTTATCATCAGTTTAGAAATTTAACTAAATATCTATGAACTAACACTTTTCAATGCATGTAAATCTTCAAAGGAATTGTTTTGCAGACTTTCATGTTTTAAAGCATCAAAAGTATCATAAAGAATCTGTGACAAAATTTTGTCACGGATTCCGTATGATACAAAATGATGGGTAACGGATTCTTTATGATATGTTACAGATTCTTTATGACACTCTTTTATCAAGATAAACTACCAATTATGAGGCCCTCCCAGGGTTTTGGGGGATTCAGGGAGAAGGGCTATCTATTTTCAGAGATTTGGGGAGAAGGGTAATTTATTTTGGGGAGAAGGGTAATTTATTTTAAGGGATTTGGGGAGAAAGCATAACTTTTTGGAGCTTTAGGGAGCAGGGGGCTGAGGAAAACATTTTATGAGCTGGGGAGAAAGGTCATTTTTCTTTCAGGGAGCAGGGAGCAAAGACCCCCCCCCTGGGGGGGGGGCAATTAATAATGTCTCTGATCTACAAAGCAGGTTTGTACTATGCGGTTCGGTAAACACGTCATTATTCTATCAGGCAAACTGATATTTGAGCATTTATTTTCAAATATTATGATATGGTTTGGTTAAGTTATGACTAGACATCCCAGTAAACAAGTTTTGAGTCATGTTGGGGCAAAGGGCCACCACTTCTTGTATTTTAAACAATACTATAGATTAATGAACACAACTTGCATGGTAGAGTTATGTCTAGAACCCAGGGCCTCCCGCATCAGAGTCCTGTAGTCTACCCCTATGGCACTGCACTTCCTTTTTATCGCACCTGCTTATAGCAGGGTGCGATATAGGAGTTCAAATTTCCGTCCGTCCGTATTTTCGTTCGTTCGTCCGTCCGTCAACATTTACGTCAAAGTTTAGTTTTCTTGATATCAGTGATAGCTGCGAGTCTGAAACCTTGCATAGTAATTGTCCTTGACATACCCTTCAAGCACGCACCTTGATCCAGTACCCTTGACCTATATTTCACGGTCCACTGACTTTGAAAATTTTTACGTCAAAGTTTGGTTTTCTCTGCATCAGTGATAGCTGCGAGTCTGAAACCTTGCATAGTAATTGTCCTTGACATACCCTTTAAGCTCGCACCTTGAGCCGCTGACCTTGACCTATATTTCACGATCCATTGACTTTGTTAATTTTTACGTCGAGGTTTGGTTTTCTCTGCATCAGTAATAGCTGCGAGCGTGAAACCTTGCATAGTAATTGTCCTTGACATACCCTTCAAGCACGCACCTTGAGCCGCTGACCTTGACCTATATTTCACGGTCCATTGACTTGATTAATTTTTATGTCAATGTTTGGTTTTCTCTGCATCAGTGCTAGCTGCGAGTGTGAAACCTTGCATAGTAACTGTCCTTGACATACCCTTCAAGCATGCACCTTGACCTGCTGACCCTGACCTATATTTCACGGTCCATTGACTTTGTTATATTTTTATGTCGAAGTTTTTTTTTCTGCTTCAGTGATAGCTGCGGGTGTGAAATTTTGCATAGTAAATGTTCTTCACATACCCTTTCAGAACCAGAGATGGGGTCAATTACTTTTGAAAGTAATGAATTGCATTACCATTACATTGCAATTTCTTCATTACCATTACCATTACCATTACACACTTTTTGGAAAAGTAATCATTACCATTACCATTACTTTGGAAATGTAATCATTACCATTACACATTACTTTTGTCTCGATATGATCTATAAGTTCACTTTGGACTAAACATATTATGAATTGCATGAAAGCAATAAAACGTGTTGGATTATTATGCTGGTACTTCACCAAAAGTGAGTGTTCTACCTCAGACATTTGCCACCTTTGAAAAATGATGTTTGAAGACACCTACCCCATACTAAATGAGAAGGTTGGACATATTACAACTGGACTGTCTACAACTAAATAATTGTGCAACAAATAACAAAAAAGTAAGATTTTTAAAATCTGTTTATAGAAAAACTTCTCAATTCTTTTGAAATTCTGTTTTCTTTATTCATGTCAGTTGACTATCAGATTTGAAAGGGCTGTTTTACAAAAACAAATTTTCACTGGATAAAATTGTTTAATATGATTTTTTGCTTTGATATCTAAGTTAAACTCAATTTTCATTTTTTAACTTTTCATGTTTTTGGATGTGTGCGGCTAACAAGCTGTATATTTTTGAAAGTTTGAATTTGAAGCCACTTAAGTCTTGTGTCATTATAGTCATTCATGTGTGCATCTGTCAAACAATGTATCAGGGTAGTCTTTAATTTGAGTTTTTAAAATCTGTCTAAATTGAGCAACTGTTTTCACACTTTGCAAACTCTTTTGTTCTACTTTGTCACCTTTCGTAATAACAGTGTAGATTACCAAGGTAAATTTTGATATTGCTTTAGAATTGTAGCATAGTAATCAATAATAGAAAGTATTATCTTCTGGGAATATAAGACCTTTTAAATCATCATCATCATCATCATCATCATCATCATCATCATCATCATCATCATCACAGCTGCTGTTTTCTTTCTTTGTTTCTAACATTATAGATTTACAACTTGGCAAAGAAATTGTATTTGGTTATTCATTTGCTGTTTAACCACATCATCCTGACCTGATGCACAGAATGTGAAGTTGCAAAAGTTATTTATCATTTTTAATGTACAAAGTAATGATAGTGTAATGAGAAGTAATGGTGGCATTACAGGCATTTTTTCCATTGTAATTAATTAAATTACCATTACTTGTAATGATAAAATCCTTCATTACACATTACTTTCCATTACATTGAAATTTGTAATGCATTACAATGCATTACCATTACACATTACCATTACCCCATCTCTGTTCAGAACACACCTTAACCGGGTACCCTGGACCTATATTTCACGTTTTTAGTTATTTTGCCCGATGCAGGTGCGATATCGACCTCCGGGGAGTTCTTGTTTAAATGAAATGAAGTCAAATTGTATTGAGGCTTAATGTCCCAGTCAACAATGCTTCAGTCATGTCGATACAGAGCCAATTCTTCTTGGGTTTTACCAGTACTGTAAGGAGTTAATGTGTTTTGCTCAAGGACACATTACGGTGACGCCTGTGGGGATTGAACCCAGGACCTCTCTATTTGGGAGTCCGACACTCTACCACTACGCCACAGCCCTCTGAAGTGAACAGCGAAATAGATAACAATGCGTACTGCGTATGTACGCACGATTTTTCGCTCTATACGCATAAAAAATTCAGACCTGTGTGTACCATGTACGCAGTAAAAATCAGCGGTAAGCTAACAGTTTTCGGTTTTATGCGTACTCAAATAGAAATACCTTTGAAATTGTCTCAAAATGATATTTTTTCAGCTGCTCTGTCAACAATCGAAAAGTAGTTACAATATTTATGCAGCTTTTGATCGTTCCATATTACATATGCAATATATAATGTATCTTCAGTAGTTATACCATATACATGCTCTCCGTTCAGTACCTCGGCCAGACAAATTGTTTATCAAATGTTTATTCATGAAATGATAGTCTGTCACTTTGGTTTATTGAATAGGCATTTTGCTACGATTTTTGGTCATGGTTTTCAATTTAAAACTTGATGTTTCCATGTTCAACAGCCATCCCAGTCTTTAATGTTTTCCTGGTGTGTTTCTCTTATTATCTATGCAGGGGACAAAAGTATAGCTTAACATGCCTAAATGATAGAATGACATGTAATTACAGGATTATCAACCAGTTTACTTGAATTTTCATACATTGTACTTTATTAAATGGTCTCATCCATACGTGTACCTTTATCCATAAGTTTGATTCTAAATGAGAGGTTAGAATAAGAATCCTCAAAAACTTGTACACAGTTGTATTGTCGGTATGCACATTTATTTTGATGCGTACAGTACACATTGTGAAAAATAATTATCTACATCACTGGTGAAGTCTAATATTCATTTGAAAATGTTATTTTCAGTGAAAAGCAGCCACTTTTTCTAGTGATGATAGAGCACATGTTTTATTCGTTTGTAACTATCGTCTTTTTAGTGGTGCAGAAATTTAGTTATACGTAGGCCTACCTGCTATGTGATGTACTGGCTTATTGGCGTGGTTTATTCAACCCCGGCCCATCACATACCCCTGGTTGTTATATTAAGTCAATAAGAATTCTGTAAACACGTCATATTATTGTTTTCATTCCAATACAAATAAGAACTTGCTTCTACTTAACACGTGTAGGAGAACGTTTAAAAAAAGATTACAAAACAAGTAGCCCAGGGGCAACGATCGCTCACCTGAGAGTCAACAAGTACAGTCACTGGACAAAGTAAATTGGGTTTTTACCATATATGGGTATGGTGGCCATCTTGGTCATGTGACCTTGAAACCCTACTTACATCAGCAGTCTGGATTGTGTATCCTCTTTTTCTGCCATTTTGGTTCACGTGAAAAAATCATCTAACAAGGTCAGGGTTCTACAATGACCCCCGGGGTGGGGCCATATTTGGCCCCAGGGGCAAGATTGGCAGGATTTATGTAGAGCTCCAAATGACAATGTTGTATATGAAATATACAAGCTTTGTGTCATGCTGTTGAAGAGAAGATTTTTTCATATATTTCCATTATAAAAAGGTACAAGCAGGCAAAGATCAGGAAAAGGCTCAATCAGAAAGAGATTCCCACTCTAAAAACCGAGGTGGGAAAAAACCAAACTAACAATCAGGCACTTATACCATGAAACATATCGTAAGCCGAATGAGCAGCTATTTTCCCAATAGGTGGCCACTCAGTTACCTTAACTTAATTAAAAATATGAAAACATACATAAGGCGCCAACAGCACACAAAAAAAATTTAAACGCCAAGACATAAAACAAAAAGAACAACCGCAGAAGTATCGCCTTGGAACGATCAGTAACACACAGTTACTGGCGGGCTTAAACCGGTTTTACAGGATCCTAACCTCACCCTCAGCCTCCGCAGTGGTTCATAACATTTAGTAAGTTCTTCAGTCCTCGTGGTGAATCTCTAACTAGTCAATGAATCATCAAGAACAAACAAATAAATCATGATAAACATCCTGATGAATCAAAAACAAGGCCTCACAGATTGAGTAAGCTGCCCGACGATGGAGATCCCTGGGCGCCGAATAACCTACTAACTCCGGAGCAAAAGAAAAACACCAGTTGGACCCCGGTGGGCCAAGCAACAGACAAGGAGCTCCGTCTATGGTAGATAATGACATGCCTGGGGCGTGGCCTGTATGGACCCCAGGGGCACCGTTGGCAGCATTTATAAAGGAGAGGATTATACATTGGTCCACACAACATATGAAAGCTCTGGGCCATATGGTTTCGGAGAAGAAGATTTTTTATGTTTTTCCTATGACGCCCCGGGGCGGGGCCCGTATGGACCACAGGGGCACAGTTGGTAGGATTTATAAAGAGGACCACTATACATTGCTAAAAACAAAATATGAAAGCTTTGGGCCTTGTGGTTTCAGAGAAGAAATTTTTTTAAAGTTTTTCCCATGACGCCCCTGGGGTGGGGCCCGTATGGACCCCAGGGGCACGGTTGGCAGGATTTATAAAGAGGACCTCTTTGCTACTGACAAAATGTGAAAGCTCTGGGCCTTGTGGTTTCGGAGAAGATTTTTTTATGTTTTTCCCATTGTAAGTCTATGGGAGCTAATGACCCCCAGGGCGGGGCCATTTTTGACCCCAGGGGCATGATTGGCAGGATTTATATAGAGGACCACTACACATTGCTACATACAAAATATGAAAGCTTTGGGCCTTGGGGTTTTGGAGAAGAAGATTTTTCATGTTTTTCCTAATGACGGGGCCCGTATGGACCCCAGGGGCGGGGCCCGTATGGACCCCAGGGGCATAGTAGGCAGAATTTTTAAAGAGGACCATAAATAATTGCTACACACAATATATGAAAGCTCTGGGCCTTATGGTTTCGGAGAAGAAGATTTTTTAAAGTTTTTCCCATGACGCCCCTGGGGCAGGGCCCTTATGGACCCCAGGCGCACGGTTGGCAGGATTTATAAAGAGGAACACTATATACTGCTACATACAAAATATGAAAGCTCTGGGCCTTGTGGTTTCGGAGAAGATTTTTTTATGTTTTACCCATGACCCCCCCCCCCAGGGCGGGGCCCGAATGGACCCCAGGAGACCGGTTGGCAGGATTTATAAAGAGGACCACTATACATTGCTACTGACAAAATATGAAAGCTCTGGGCCTTGTGGTTTCAGAGAAGAAGATTTTTTTATGTTTTTCCCATTGTAAGTCTATGGAAGCTAATGACCCCCGGGGCGGGGCCATTTTTTACCCCAGGAACATGATTGGCAGGATTTATAAAAAGGACCACTACACATTGCTACATACAAAATATGAAGGCTCTGGGCCATGTGGTTTCGGAGAAGATTTTTTTATGTTTAGCCCCATCCTGCCCCCGGGGCGGGGACTGTATAGACCCCAGGGGCACGGTTGGCAGGATTTTTAAAGAGGATTACTATACATTGCTACACAAAAAATATGAAAGGTCTGGGACTTGTGGTTTCAGAGAAGAAGATTTTCTTATGTTTTTCCCATTGTAAGTCTATGGGAGCTATCTGTTGCCATGGAAACCAGAGTTCCAATCTGACCTGGCCCAAAACCTAATGCAACCTTTCCCCCTCCTCAATGATGCTTTAGATAAAATTTGATCACGATCGGCCTTGTCGTCTTAGAGATATTTGAGTTTGAAAATGTGGACACACGCACGGACGCACGCACGGACGCACGCACGGACGGACGGACGCCGGCTCGACTACTGTACTATAAGCTCACCTTGTGAGCCTTCGGCTCAGGTGAGCTAAAAACCACGGTTGTTAGTATAACATTCAACGATAGATCTACAAGGTGTCCTTTTAACATTGCAGGAGGCAATTGATGTATCATGCTCTCAAATGCTGATTAAGATGTCATGTTAAGAAAAAAAATCTAATATCTTATATCATAATTGCTATATAAGATATCTAATATAATTTTTAAGATATCTTATTCGTCAAATTAGATATCTATTTTTAAATAAGATACCTTATTAAGCCTGAATGATATCTAAATATACTATATAAGACATCTAAATTAACATTGCGGATATCTAATATTAACATTTTGTATATCTAATATAATTAAATGGATATCGTATTTGCTATATAAGATATCTTCTATATAATAGATATCTAATAAATTGAAGTAAATATCATATTCATTAAACAAGATATCTAATTTTGCATAACATATATCTGCTTTCTTAAATAAACAGTAAATTGGTTTGCCATAGAAATGAGATCCTGAAACAGCAGTGAAAGGAATGTGGATCTGTTTCAAATAATCAATACACGTTAGTGGCCGTGCATATTTGTATTTCCTGAATTCCAGTCTGGCAGTAAATGTTACCTCTCTGAAATGGCACCGAAAAGGAAAAAAAGTATGCAATGATGATGATTAGAGGTAATGGTGCAATCAGAAATTCCCACTCCGAAAATACTAAGGGAACATTTTGTAATCTGAGTGAGTAGCTTTTTCCCACTAGGCAGTCACTCAGTTACCCAAACATGAAAACATACATAAGGTGACATAGCGAAGCGGTAAGGTGGTTAGAAATGGGATCAATGCCCATCCTTGTGAGACCCAAAACAGAAAAAATGTAAAATTGTACACACATGAATACTACTTATAAGATTGTCGGTCTCACTGATTGAAAAAATTGAATTGATTTTACCAAAAAGTTAAAAAAAATAAATAAATAAATAATAGTGTTTTGTGATTTACACAAATATACAACAAGGTTCTACATTAATCACAGTTATTAATTGGTTTGTGATAAATCTGATCGAATTTTACACTGCACATCATATTTCTTGCAGTGTGGAGTTGATAAAAACACAGTTCATTGGTGGACCATGGGTCCAAATCTGCATTTCAAGTTGTAGAGCATCATAAACTTGCTTTAAATCATAAAGAATCTGTAACATTTATCATAAAGAATCAGTAACATATATCATAAAGAATCCGTTACCCACATATTGATATCATACAGAATCTGTAACGTATCATCAAGAATCCGTAGCATGCAAAAAAATGAAAAAGGGTTATTATGCAGGGTAATGTAGAATTTGAAGGTCCACATATCACTTTTATTAACTGTTTCAATGTTTCCAAACATGTTTGCTAAAGGAATTCACAAAATAATACCGATTTGCCATGTTTTTTATATTTGCTCAATTTATCTAATTGGTCTTATTTTGAAACCCTAACATGTAGAATATATACATAGATTATCATGAACCATGCTTCTAATATGTCTCCTGACAAAATTTAGATCTACAACTATCTAAAATTACCATTTTTTGCTGTTTGCAATTGGGAGTATCAATCCTTGTCAAGAATCCGTAGCATTTGTCAAGAATCCGTTACCTGATATCATCAAGAATCAGTAGCAGATATCATAAAGAATCACTCACACTGTGACGGACCTAAAACAGTGTGTTAATGTAATTTTGTTAACGTAAATTTGGAACAGCCAAAACGTCAAACTTTCGCGCCTAACGTCATGGCGATACGCGACCAACGTCACGACAACAAGAGTAAACAAACAACGTCACTGGTTGGTTACAACGCCACCTCGCCCATGGGCGTTGCCCTTTTGATCACGTGACTTAATGTTTTTCATTGGGAAATGAAGAACATCAAGAAAGATACTTTCATCTAAGGCGATTGCAATAAAAATGTAAATATACAATTTTAAACAAAGCACGTCAGTGTTACTGTAGATCCGGAAATATTCGCGAGAACTTAATTTTCGCTAATATTTGCAAATTCAAGAACTCGCTAATAATTCGGAAATAGAAAATTCGTGAAATAAAAGACCCTCGAAAATTACCGAAATTACGGTATCTTGCAGGAAAAATAATATTCCACCTAAACGTTTATACAAAGAAACCCAGCTAATGGGTTCCTTCATGAGGTAAGCATGTCTGAAAGCAATGTGGAGTCACCTCTGGCTTGGAATCTGCAAATACACAGGTTGGCATTTCATCTTACAGTTTCAAGATTTGTTTTATCGGCACAGAATACCATAGGGGGCTGGAATTTTCACAGAGAAGCTTTTCATTGTTTTTATCTCTCACAGCTCATAATGATATTTTAAAATTCTTGTATAGGGCGAATCACCAGGGCATTCAAAGGCAGATATTGATCTAATATCAAGAATGTGTATCAAGAACATTGCCTTGCATAAATACTAATTCTTTTCGCATCCTTTATTGGCATGTTAATTTCCATGACTTAAACCCTATAGAAGAGGTATGGAATCTTATGAAGAGGAGATGCGAGCCATTGCCTAACAACAAATTTAGCCCACTATGGTATTTTGTGCGGAGGAACTCTGATAAATTTCGCAAACCGCTTAAGTGGAAATGATTAGGTCTCTTTGCCTGCCATTGGTAGGTATACTGTCCAGGTCTCATATGCCTAAAAGATAATTGGCAGTACCACGGCCTTGGGGACTTTCAGCTTGGTGTCTAGACTAGCTACTAGTCTGTCTGTCATTAATGTCATATGATTATTGTTTTCATTTTTATTATTTTCTCTATATTGAAATTTCTCGAGTCTCTAAGCTAGTCTATCAATGAATTTTTCTTCAATCGTCTTGGCTGAGTTTTACAGAAATCGAGCCCCATCTATAGACTAGACTAGCCGCAGAAATTTAAAAAAAAAAATGAAAATTACGAAAGGCGTTTTTCTTTATTTCTAAGCCTTGGGAAAGGCTACTTGGTGTCAAGCATGATTCCATTTCGCTCCTAGACATTTGAACAATTTCCCAAATGCCACACTGGAGATCATCTAGCACATGTCTGTACCTTAGTTTTGGCTTGCAACCTTCTTAGGTTGAATAACTTGACATCAAAGCGGTGCCTGATTTGGAAACCAGTTTCACAATTCTGAAAGGCATCCATGAGCATGACAGAAATCATCATGCTGAGCAATGATAGTGTCATCACAAAGTCATGTTTAACCCCATTTGTCACCTGAAATGGTTCAAATAATGCTCCCCATTATTCTGAACACGAGTCTGCATGCCATCATGGAGTTACCGATCCATTACTAGTAATCTGAATGGACAGCCAAACTTGGAAATGCTTTTCCAGAGTCCATCACGATTAAGTGTGTCGAAAGCTATGATGAGGTCGACACAAACGTCATGTACGAGGGGCGAGCAAAAAGTTCGTGGACTTTGTTAATAAAATCAAAAGTACTGATGCGATTTATCTAAAATTACCGTATGTTTGCAGTCAATTTAATATGAACTAACGGGGAAAGTTTCAGACAAATCACTTGAAAAACGTTGTTGTTATAACAATTTGTTCGATGGGTGTTAGCGCTACCCGGAGCACGCCAAGGCGTTAACATAATTTGACTCCGGGATTTCTGTATCAAAAGTTCCTATAAACACATTATTTCTCATTCGACTTCAAGCAAAGTTTCACATCTTTATTCCCCATCCGTGCAGGATTAGAGTCGAGAGTTTAAGGCAAATCGATAGATTTCTTTTAGTTTTTATAACAACTTCTTAAACAGACGTTAGGATTGTCCGGGGCATGCTATGCTGTTACGTTGTTAAGAGATAGAACTCTGCGTATTAGTACATTATGTGATAAGGCGGATTTAGAGGACGAGTACCACTTTGTCATCATATGTCCAATTAATGATACAATAAGAAGAAAGTATATTCGCCCATTATATCATAATAGACCTAGTATGTACAAATTCATAAATTTAATGCAAACCAAAAAACAGATAACGCTAAGAAATACAAGAATCCTTCGAATTACGAAAGTCACTTGATTAATGCATAATAACATTTTTTAGTACGTAAGTCATTTTGTTTGTCATATGTACAACCATGTCTAAACTTTTTACTTTGCATCACGGATTTCATCCTCCAACACTTCACTATATCCATGCATTGAAAAAAAAAAATGGAAATGTACTTTTAGAATCACATGAACTTTATGTTGTTATTTCCTGTTATAATTGATAATGTAGTATAACCAAGCAATTTTCTTGCTTTATTTCATAAACCAGTCAATAATTGGATAAGAAATATGATTAGCAATACGTAACATGCATTATGATATCCATCTGCTATTTGTGACCTTTGTAGTATATATGTTTGTCAAATTATGTTCTGATAGACTAGAAACTGTATAGTTTATGTCTGAATAAAATTTGTCCATGTCTATGTTGTTTGACGTAGATTTTTTGCTTACTTGTTGTTTTTAACAGCTATTTCTTTGTGACTAACACTTTGTACATCATTGAACACTATTGAATCATTAAGTTCTGATGTGTCTCTAGCTGTTTATAACAAATTAAACGTTTCTGTAGGTTTTATTCGGAAGTCTCGCACAAATTTTATCGATGTGCGAGTTTCCGCCATTTATCAGTAACGTCATTTTTACTGAATTTTTGCTTCGACTTGTCTTCTAAAAAGTGTCGCTGTAGCGTTGTCTTCTGAATGTGAGGACTGAAATTTCACCATACGGAGAAATATTGAGCCGATACCTTACCTGTAATTCAGTTTATTGCCGATAAAAAATGTACATAAATGAATAGGACATTGACTTTCAATGTTTAATTAAAACTTAATTACGGCAGATATCAAATTTGTTCTTTCGGAATATTGTAATTTAATGTATTCCTGATTTAATGGATATTGTTTTGTTAAATTATCTTGATTTTTTGAATGGACAAAATCAAAATTTAAAAAGGTCCTGTTTGGTCGCATCATTTCTTATATCTGATATACAAAAAGTGTAAAATCTACCAAAGATGCTTTGGTTAAATGCCAAATATATCGTTTCCAAAACCTTTTTTCTAAATTTGTTCTTTCGGATTATTCATCAGAAGAAAATGATCTTTCTAAAGACATGCTTAACTTCAAAATCAAGCGACATTTGGCGTGGACAAATTGCGTGTGTTTTATAGCTACTTTGAGTTTTTTTTTTTTCTAATTTCCGTAAATCAATAGTTTTATCGGCAAATCCCGTAAACCGGGCGGAGAATTACGAAATATCTGTGCATAAGCGTCTGCTATTTCGCATTAAGGTGTAATACTTCTTTTCCTTGTTATTTATTTATTTATTTATTTATTTATTTATTTATTTATTTATTTATTTATTTATTTATTTATTTATTTATTTATTTTCTTTAACATGGAGATTACTTATTTACACAAAAGGAAAAAAAAAAAAAAAAAAAGTCTTTTTTTCTCACTTCGAATGATAATCGATTTAAAATTTATGAAAGATGCTACACAATGATCGCGATTAACTTTTGAGTATAATTTAATAAACACTACATATCCTCACAGAATGTGACACCTCTGAACAACAAACGCATTGTGCATTGTAAGAATGCACATCAACATTTCTTATATCTGATATACAAAAAGTGTAAAATCTACCAAAGGTGCTTTGGTTAAATGCCAAATATATCGTTTCCAAAACCTTTTTTCTAAATTTGTTCTTTCGGATTATTCATCAGAAGAAAATGATCTTTCTAAAGACATGCTTAACTTCAAAATCAAGCGACATTTGGCGTGGACAAATTGCGTGTGTTTTATAGCTACTTTGAGTTTTTTTTTTTCTAATTTCCGTAAATCAATAGTTTTATCGGCAAATCCCGTAAACCGGGCGGAGAATTACGAAATACCTGTGCATAAGCGTCTGCTATTTCGCATAAAGGTGTAATACTTCTTTTCCTTGTTATTTATTTATTTATTTATTTATTTATTTATTTATTTATTTATTTATTTATTTATTTATTTTCTTTAACATGGAGATTACTTATTTACACAAAAGGAAAAAAAAAAGTCTTTTTTCTCACCTCGAATGATAATCGATTTAAAATTTATGAAAGATGCTACACAATGATCGCGATTAACTTTTGAGTATAATTTAATAAACACTACATATCCTCACAGAATGTGACACCTCTGAACAACAAACGCATTGTGCATTGTAAGAATGCACATCAACATTATTGTCGTAATTGCAATTGGTCCAATTAAAGTTTGCATTTCACACCTAATTAACACTTTTTACTCAATCTGATGACCAAACAATAGCGTCTCCGTGTCCCAGTTTGAACAAAGCAAAAACCGACATAAAAATTCTTAATTATCTTCATTCAAATCTCTCTCTCTCTCTCTCTCTCTCTCTCTCTCTCTCTCTCTCTCTCTCTCTCTCGTTAAAGCTGCAGAAAAACACTGAAATTGTACACTATTTTCAATGAAATTAAGATTTGTTTTTACTGTGCTGCTACTTTTTACGCTGATTCGTTCTTATTTTCTTATTTTATTTCTGCTCTCAGCCACGGTCTAGATCATCCCGTTGAGTTTTCTGGAATCGCATATTCATTCATTCATTCTCAGTCACAAGTCGCAAGATACATCAATTCATTATTTTTTTTTTTTTTTACTTTTTAAAAATTCATTAAATGTTTTTTGTTGTTGTTGTTTTTTTTTATCAAAAGATTAGTACTAGATCTATAATTAATATTACACAAAAATGCAGATATTGACGATACGATTTTGAACAGTTCAGTGGCGCATCAATGTTGTTTTAGTTAATCTATGACCTAAGGGTATGTATGATTTAAAGCGTGACTGATTTTATGACATGCAGTCTCGGATTATAAAACCTTTATAACCATTTCACATTTTAGCCGCGGCGTGAGAAAACCGGTAATAGGGGTTTTCCGACCAGGTCTGACACTAACCGGCTTGTATGTTACAACCATTTATTTTAACATTTAAAAAAAAAAAAAAAAAAAAAAAGATTAGTACTATAATTCAATATTACACAAAAAATGCGACACGATTATGATCACGATCAGTGGCGCATCAATGTTGTTTTAGTTTATCTATGACCTAGGGGTATGATTTAAAGCGTGCCTGATTTTAAGACATGCAGTCTCGGATTATAAAACTATACCATTTCACATTTGAGTCGCGGTGTGAGAAAACCGGTACTAGGGGTTTCCGATCAGGTCTGACACAAACCGGCTTGTGTACTACACCATTTGGCAAGAAGCTTGAAAATTCGGATTGAGGAAGATAAGGAATTGTATTACCCGTGTAGCGAAAACAATGGCGCTGATCAGCTAGGCAACTATTCATGATTTCAAGCCGAATTATAGCATAATCGATATTTCCATAATTTAAGGATAGGGAATTTTTATTTTTTTTTTATATTTGTAAACATGTAAACAGAGATTTTACGGCGTGCTCCGGGGTAGCAAACCCCACGTGTTTGTCGATGTAATTTAACCAGTCAAAAATAAGATTGACAAATAATATTTTGCATGAATATAGACAATAGACCATTATTACACTTGAGAAAATACGAAAACAATCGGACGTCAATTATAAAAGTTATCAAGAAAGTCCTCAAACTTTTTGCTTGCCCCTCGTATAGGTCTACATTCTGTTTTTGGCATTCCTCTTAACATTGTCTGTCTATTGTCCATTTGTCTTACAGGAAACACCATTGACTTTCTGGGATAAGTCCTGCCCTGGTCAAGATGAATAATTTAAGCGATTCTACACTCAGTGGCCATAAATGAGTTCCCACAGTGAAAAAATGCAAGTTTTTAAAGTAAATTTTTTGGGTTTAAATATTAATTATTATTGTATTTTAAAACGTATTTTCTCTTCTTACATACCATTGTAAAGCAAAATTACCTAGGAATAATTCTTGTTGACCATAACTTTGGTTTCCAATTCTTAGCTGGTTGCTAGGCAATTTAAGAACATGACTGAAAAATGGATACCTGTTCAACGTAAATGGTTGCCATGGTAACAAACATGTTAACATCTGGTCGGTTTACTACTGAAAGTTAAGATAACGTATGAAACTTTATATAGAAATATGTTTGGACTTGATGGAACAAGGCAAACAGAAACTGCACCCTTTTAAACTTTAAGGTTGGTTTTTGACAAGCAAAAATCACAAAATTAACATGGGAGTCAATGGGAGTGTCAGTGTTCTCAGAATTTCTGCGGTAATTAAATAAGTGTCATTTTAAACTTTGTTATTTTAAAACCTCCAAGTGACTTTTACATAAGAGCCTAATATCATACCCTTCATCTCACAAAATATCAGGTGATAATGTTCCGCTCTGTTACCATAGCAACCACAAACAGCAGACTAATGCTCCATTTTTGGGTAGTGTTCTAAAATTGCTTAGCGCAACCAGTTCCTTTTTCATCATAATTGAGACAAATATTTAAATTTTGCTTCGAAATGTTTCCCCTACATGTTGGTATGTAATATGATAATTTTAAAGTAATATGTATTATTTTATATTGTTTTGAAGACAAAAAATTAATTGACTAAAAAATCTTGCGTTTTTCTATTTTGGGAACTCATGTATGGCCACTGAGTGTACATGTTTTTGCTAGTACAATTGTATCTTTCTAGCAACTACAAGGAGGGAGATGCCTCTGTAATTGTGCATCCTTAAATTCTTGTGGGATAGTCTCCTCAGGGATATGAATGCAATATGGTAAATTGCTGTCATGATATGGACACCTTGTAAAAACTACACAGCATAGCAGTACAACCATTTTAGCTCGCCTGTACGAAAGTACAGGAAGAGCTATTGCAGTCACCCCGGCGTCGGCGTCAGCATCGGCGTTGCTCAAATGTTAAAGTTTTTGGTTAAAGTTTTATAAGGCTATATCTCTTGAACATGTTGATGGATAAGTTGATACTTTGCAGGTTGGTAGATATTGATCTGAAGTTTTATTTTAAACCATCATGACTCACCTGGGTGACCTTGAGGTCAAGGTCACGGACTTAGAAATTTTGTAATAAAGTTTTTGGTTTAAGTTTTTGTAAGTCTATATCTCTTGAATAATCGAGTTGATACTTTGCATATTGATAGATATTGGTCTGAAGTCACCTGAGTGACCTCGAGGTCAAGGTCACAGACTTAGATATTCTGTGTTAAAGTTTTTTGTACCTTGAGGCCAAGCTCACGGACTAATAAATTTTGTGCTCAAGTTTTTGTAAGCCTATATCTCTTGAATATACAGATGGATTAAGTTGATACTTTGCATATTGATAGATATTGGTCTGAAGTTTTATGCTGTACCACCACAACCCATCTGAGTGACCTTCAGTGTCATGGGTCATAGATTTTAATAGATTTAGTGGCAAAGCATAAGTCAGGCGAGTAACGCTGACCTGCAACAGCTCTTATTTACATTGTTCTCGCTATGAATCTGGGTGGACAGCCAAACTTGGCCATGATTTTCCATAGTCCATTACGACTGACTGTGTCGAATACTTTGGAGAGGTCGACAAACGCCATGTATAGGTTTACATTATGTTCTTAGAATTTTTCTTAAATGAAAAAAAAAAGAGAAAAATATAACACTGAAATCCTTTAAGAGCAGTAAAAATATTCAAGCGAAATGAGATGGGCCATACCGTGGTTTCGCTTATTTAAGCCTCGTCAGTAACCCTTCAGATTTGACAGCATGGAGCCTAAGAGAATTACTGTAACATTACGAAAACTTGCCCATGCAATATACAGAGATTTTTTAAGTTGTAAAAAAAAAAAGAAAATTTCTGTAGGAATTTTTTGATATTTTTCTTATTTTTTTTTGCCGCTTCTTGCAAATATCTATTCTCACTGGCCCTAAGTTGAAATTCAGTCATGGTTTTAAAATGTATGTGATATTTGCAAGAAGCGGCAAAATGCGCGTGATAGTACTTATGCTTGTAAAATTCCCACTCCAATTTTGACCTTTCTTTATGGTATAGGAAGGGAGTAATGCGATTTGTTCAAACGTTTTTTACCATTACTTCTTTTACTTGTTTTGATCTGAGAAAATGATTCGTAACTCTGGTCAAAATCGATTTTCAATAACTGTGACAGCACTGATACGTTTTCCAGGGACAACACTATATATGTGCCCCAACACTTAAATAGCACTTTATTTACAATATGACTTTCGAATTTGACTTTAATTACATTATATGCAATAGATGGACACAGAAAATGTGATTTCTGTCAAGCTTCTTTTGCAGTGGAAACAAATAAAACTACCTACTCTACCCCGGGGACACGGTAAAATCGATAAAATAGCACTACTTGCATCTCTTTTTTTTTTCAAATAACATACTCGGAAACGTGAAATCGCGTGTGGTTCTAGTAAAGCACCGCGGATAATAATATAAAGCAAACTTCGGACATCTCACTTGCGAGAAAATCTTCAGGGACAAGGATTGCTCCATTTTTTGATAATGACCTATATGGGCCACAACGTGAGAAAATGAACCTTCGGACAATTGGTGAGTATTTGATAAACAACGTTATTTTGAATGTATAATATTTCTGGAGTATGTTAGTCTTTATTTTAACAGATTATTCAGGTTGACCAATTTACTACAAACGTCATTTACCTGAAAAATGAAGTCAAAGTTGCGTAATGCATTTCTGCGTGTTAGTAGAACCTACAAAACTCGATGCATTTGCTTAAAACTGTTTAAGCACTGATCAAACCCTGTATTGTTACGGCAATATGTTGAAATTATTTTGTGTATTTTATTGCGGTGTGGTTGCTATGGTTACCTTTTATCGATAGATATAGGAAAAATATATAAAATGGGCTGAGACAAGGGCAGATAACTCCAAGTACTGAAATAAATGTTTTAAAACTCATTCAGTTGAAAGATTACAATTACAGAGATATTTTTAAAACATTTATATCACACGATTTTTCCTCTTTTGGCAGCTTTCTACTAGTGATGACAATGTCCGTACGTACATTTTGTCACGTTGAGGCTCATTCACGTGCGCGCTCGAGATGCACTGGTAACTTGGGCAAAAAATCATTATTCTACACGTCCTCTCTCTCTCTCTCTCTCTCTCTCTCTCTCTCTCTCTCTCTCTCTGAGGCTGATTCAAGTTGGAGTGAGTCTCGAGAGTGATTAGCTTAATGTGCTAACTATTGTTTTGCAATCGAGAATAAAATCAATAGTGTAAAGAATATAATGATGTTGCTATTGCTGTTTGAATACAAATAGACAACTTAACCTGTTACATATATGCTTCTCATGTCAACCCCCATTTCGGACAAACACATTTGTAACACACTTTATCTGTTACGAATGTGATCATGTACGTAACAAATGTGTTACATATATGATTTGTTACAAATATGATCCAACAGAGCACTATTGAAGAGTTCTGTCCGCTTTTCAAGATAGCATCTATATCTGTAAGAATGCTTACATCTGTACTGAGCAATGTGGTGACTCCAGAATTCTTTCCGCCGTAAATGACATCATGAGAGCCGCATCGTGAGAAAACCGGATATTTGCCTATGCGAAAACAAAGGCGCAGATCAGCTTCGCGGTAACCGCGAAGCTGATCAGCGCCTTTGTTTTCGCTACACGGATAGTACATTTCCTCTTCTTCTTATATCCGAAATTTCAAGCTTCTAGCCCGCTTCTGTGACTGTACAGGTCAGTTTGTGTCAGACCTGGTCGGAAATCCCGAAGCCCGGTTTTCTCGCGTCGCGGCTCAATTGAGATTTTCTTCAGGTCTTTTCTGTCGATAAACGACTAGATTTCCTCTTCTTTCTTTCTCAGCGCCAGGAGTATTGCATATCCCTGGACTTGGTTTTGACTGTCTTACAAATGTTGCTACATGTTGTGTGGTCATCTTGGATGCTGAGCTAGTATCATCTAGATGTGCCTTACGCAACTAGTGCTTTTCTTCAAAAAATTGAAAAATAAGATGACCTGCGCTATGAAATAGCGATGTTCGTCCTCACCCAACTGCACCCTGAGGCAAGGCACAGGCCAAGATGCTTGATATCATGGCTTAATCACGCTGGCATTTCAGAACGTAGTAGCAGGAAATTTATATGTTATTACACTGCTTCCGAGTTCTCTTATTGTCCAATCTTTGATCCGACTGGGGTCAGTTTCGAGCTAGATATTGTTTCTCAGTTTGTAGATCTTTGTAGTTTGTAATACCATCATGTATCTTTTTATATTTTGTTCGTTGTTTTTTTTTTTTTTTTTTTTTTTTTTTTTTTTTTTTTTTTTGTGTGTGTGTGTGTGTGTGTGTGTATGTGTGTGTTTTTGCTTTTTGTTTTTTGGTATATCCTCGCAGTTGTCATGGAAGTTCGGGTACAGGAAGCTTTTTTTTTTTTTTTTTGGTTTCTGCTTCTGCTTCTGCTTTGTACAGTGTAGGGCTAGTTACAGCGTTATACACCGGGGAGAGAGAGCGGCGTTGTCTAGTAACACCGTGTGAGCGCGTCCTTGAAGCTCTCCACTGTCTCAGAGTGAACCACCTTTGTTTCCAGTTGGTTCCATTCAACAATTGTTTTCACAAAGAATGACTGTCTTAGCTGCTCAGTATTACAGTTTTCTATTTCAAAACACCTATCGTTGTTGACACTGTGCCTATCGACTAAGTTTTTTGTGATGTAATCTGTGTATTTCCGAGATCTGATTTGTCTTTTTGGCTTTTTAGGTTTTAAGAATTCATCTGCTGGTATAGCCGGCACTAGCCCCTCGACCACTTTATACATAAACACCAGTCTGTTTACACTACGACGCTGCTCCAGTGAGGACAGTTCTAAAGTTTCCAGCATTCGCGTGACACAACCTTCATCTCGTGATTTGTAATCTCCAGTTATAAAGCGAGCTGCTTGTTTCTGTACACGTTCCAGCTTGTCAATGTCCTGTTTTAAATATGGGTCCCAGACGATGGAACCATAGTCAAGGAGGGATCTGACTAGCGTCGTGTAGGCACGTTTTCTGCAGTCTAAGGGGAAGCTCCGTAAATTCCTTCTTAGAAACGCGAGGGTGGAGTTAGCTTTTTTTGGAATATTAAATATGGCCATATACATGTATTAGCGAAGACAACCCCCTGGGGACAATTTTTTTTCACTATTCCCAGCACCCGCACCCCCCACCCCCACCCCAACACACACAATTTAGCATTTTTCTCCACTTTGCTCCATTCAAATGTATAGACGACCTACAGTTGACCTTGCCCCACAATAAGTCTAGGTCATTCCAAGGTCACGATTAAATAAACTTTGTAGAACTTGAACCTGATGCTATTTATAACGTAAGGTTGCATGGCTCTTCTTTACCCCCCCCCCCCTTCACACAGACACACTTAATTATTAAAAGTATATCAAACAAACAGCATTAAAGTAATTTTCCTCTTCTCTTTTTCCCCCTATACTTTCGATTTCCTGGCAATATTGGTCGCAAAAGGAAAATGAATTTTGGTGGACCTAGGCGTCCCCCAGAAGCTCTTGGGATATTAATGCAATCTCTTCTGATGTTGGCCTCTCCTGACATCACTTGAGCCTGTGCATGAGAAAACCAACAATTTGGGATTCCGACCAGGTCCGACACAGACCGGCCTGTACAGTCACAGAAAATGGTAAGAGGCTGGAAATTTTGGATTTAGAAAGAAGAGGGATTGTACTATCCATGTAGCGAAAACAAAGGCGCTGATCAGCTTCGCGGTTACCGCGAAGCTAATCTGCGGCTTTGTTTTCGCCCATGCAAATTGTTGGTTTTCTCACGCACAGGCTCATCTTAGCATGCAGCCAAAATAAATAAAGGCATCAGTCTAAGAAAACAAGTAGGATACAGGAAATGTTACAGTTTACTTTGAAGCTCAAGCACTGTAAAAAGGAAAAACCAAATACTTGTCAAACAATATTCTTAAAGACTTTAAAGGATTAAGAAATTCTGAGACACTGAAAGCCATATGACTTCAAGGGAAAAGAATTACTTTTTCACATTCTTTATTATAAGACATTGATAGATTGCTAAAGACCATCACTTCTGCGCAAATTTTGAGATTCCCCGACTTTTCCCTGACTTTCTGCACTATTTGCAAATTTCCCTGACTCAAACCCAAATTCCCTGAACTTTGCCTGACCTGAAAAAAAAAAAAATCATTTTCCAGACATTTTCCCTGATCGTGGCAACCCTGGTATTTAGCCCTAGGTCAAGGGCAGACAACCACTAGGGCCAAAACTTCAGGTCTCAATTTAATTGCATTTTACCAAGTTTTCCCCATTCAAAATGCTAAGGCGATCTAAGCTAACTTTGCTGTAAAATGCGTGTAGGAAGAAAATAGGCCATGATCAATACAAGGTCATGATATATATAAACTTTGTAGAGCTTGAGATCCTGATGCTACATGCCAAGTTTCAAGATCCTATGTCTTGGGATACTGGAGAACATTTTAAAGGTTTTTAACATATATGGGTGTGACAGATCTTGGCCATGTGTCATGGGCCATGTATAGACCGTCTTTTCCCCTTTCCACTAAGGCTCCATAAGAAGGTTTGCTTAAATTAGCCAAATGATTTTTGAGAAGATCTTTGAATACGGTCGAGGAACTGACATTTTCATACTATAAGCTACCAAGTGAGCTACAACTCAGGTGAGATAAGAGCTGTCGCTGGACAGCGCGCTCAACTGCTTCTGACCTTTGTCAGACATAAGGCCAAACTCGACCTGTAACCATAAGGATTATGCTCAAACATCTTTTTGCCTTGAATGCTATAAGACAAAATCACTGGACCATGACAGTTACCTATAACTACCTAAGGTTTAAAGGTCTCACTCATATTGTGAAAGAAGTATGTTCATATGCCAACTGAGTGCCGAGATAAAAGGCAAAATCACTGAACCATGAAATAAGGTCACACTGACCTATAAGTACTTTAGGGTCAAAGGCCTAGTCATACTTACTCAAAATGTGAAAGAAATATGATCATATACCCACTGAGTGTTGAGATATAAAGCAAAATTACTGAACCATGAAATTAGGTCATAGTGACCTATAAGTATGTTTGGGTTAAAGGTCTGGTCATACTCATTCATAATTTGGAAGTATGAAAAAATACCAACTGACTCTCGAGATATAAGGCAAAATCACTGAACCATGAAATTATGTCATAGTTACCTAGGAATACTTAAGGGTCAAAGGTCTTGACATATGCAAACAGATCGTGCAAGAAGTATGTTCACATACCAACTGAGTGCCGTGATATATGGCAAAAATCACTGAAAAGTGAAATTAGGTCACATCGTCCTATAAGTACTTTAGGGTCAAAGGTCTGGTCATACTCATTCATAATCTAAAAGAAGTATGAAAATATACCAACTGAGTGTCAAGATATAAGGCAAAATATCACTGAACCATAAAATTAGGTCAGTGACCTAGGACTACTTAAGGGTCAAAGGTCTTGTCATACACAAACATACTGTGATAGAAATATGTTCATGTACCAATTGAGTGCCGAGATATAAGGCAAAATCACTGAACCGTGAAATTAGGTCACAATGACCTAGGACTACTTAAGGGTCAAAGGTTTTGTAATATGCAAAAAAATGAAATAAGTATGTTCATAAACCAATTGTGAGATATAAGGCAAAATCACTGAACCATGAAATTAGGTCACATTGACCTTAAAGTGTTTTGTGGTCAAAGGTCTGGTCATACTCACTCATAATCTGAAAGAAGCATGAAAATATACTAAGTGTCAAGATATAAGGCAAAATCACTGAGCCATGAAATTAGGTCACAGTGACCTATAAGTATATTGGTCTGGTCATACTCACTGATCTGAAAGAAGTAAGAAAAAAGACTAATTGTGCGTAAAGATATAAGGCAAAACTACTGGACCATGGATAGTAGGTCAGCCCGCCCTTACCGTCATGACACACAAGTCAGTGTCACAAAGTTAAAAGATGAATGAACAACCATCATCCTTAATAGTTTAGAAATAAAAAGAAAAAAATATTTCAGGGAGTTCAAGATTTTGACCTCTAGCCCCACCCCCACCCCCCTGACTCCGACCCAGAGGTCCGATGTTATGGAACCTAAATGTATAAAGTATGAATGCTTTATGATAAGTTGTTGTCAAGATATGGACTCTTTGTAAAAGTTATACAGCAGTACATCCGTTTTTACAGTGCCACTAGCCCTACCCCAGGCATGAGCCCAGGGATCCGATGCCATGAAATGAAACTCAAACCTACAGGGTACCTATGGTACAAGTATGAAAGCCCTCTGATAAAAGGTTTTCAAGATATAGACTTCTATAATACTATACCACAGAAAAGCCATTATTAAAGGTGTTCTAGATTTTAACCTCTAGCCCCACCCCCTGGCATGGACCCAGGGATCCGATGCCATGGAATGAAAGCCAACCCTACATGGTATCAATGGTCCAAGTATCAATGCTTTCTGATGAGAGGTTAAGACTTTTAGAAAACTATACCATGAAGAAAAGCCATTTTTGAAGGTGTTCTAGATTTTAACCTCCAGTCTCACCCCCGGGCATGGACCCAAGAGCCTGATGCCATGGAATTAAAACTAACCCTACAGGGTATCTATGGTCCAAGTATGAATGCTTTCTGATGAGTGGTTGTCAAAATATGGACTTCTAGAAAACTATACTGCAAGTGTCACGCTCATGTCCACGTGCACTAGAACATGGACGACCGGGGTGACTACAATAGCTCTATGCACTTCAAGCAGTGGAGCTAATAAAACCTTAAGCACACTAATACATGTAGAACAATAAGGGGTTGTGATCATAAGGACAGATCATTGTTTTGGTATATAATGAATGAACAATCCTAAGCATAATATATGTTATTTATTCTAATCTACAAGCATATCTAGATCAACAATGTATATTTTCCCCAGCTAAACTAAGTACATGTTTAGAGAGCATTTGAGCCATGTCATAAGACAAACTCTTTAAGCAGACATTGGAAACCTTGTACTTTGTTGTCTCGTGTGTGGCAAGTCTTGGAGGGGCAAGACACATTACCAGTGATATGTGCACATTTCTTTAGCAAGAAACTGACTGTTAAATGCTTTTCTTGACCCAGCAGGAGAACGAGCTGCAGAAGTAGTTTCACTACCATTTTTTTATGAAATAGGAGTCGCATCATGAGAAAACCAGCAGCGTGGTTTTCGAACAGGTCAGACACAAACCGAGCTATACAAGCACAGAAGATGGCAAGAGGCTGGAAATTTTGGTTTTTGGAAAGTTGAGGAATTGTACTATCCATGTAGCGAAAACAAAGGTGCTGATCAGCTTCGCAGTTACCGCGAAGCTGATCTGTGTCTTTGTTTTCGCATTTGCTAAATGTTGGTTTTCTCATGACGCGACTTGTGATAACCCTGCAGCTGGTTTGTGCCTCCAAAAGCAGATTCTCATGACACAGCTCCTTAATAATACATGTTAAGGATCATCAAATACCTATAGCTCAGTTTTGACACTGATCTACGTCCTGCCTGTTCATTATATACAACACCATATGGGTATGTATCCTAATGTTAAAACCATTACGTCACTTCCCATGCACTGGGGGACAATCAAAAACTGACTGGTGCAAAAAGGTTTGCAAATTAATGCAGCCACAATTCAAACTGTTCCAAAAGGTAAAACCCTTCAGGGCTCTTTGGGGGTCATAGAAGTCTAAGGCTCACATGTTTTATCTCGCACTCACAATGCAATACTATGATTGAGTAAAATACATGCCGCACTTTGCTTGTAATGTTGGTATTAACTAGAAAAGGCAGGATAATCTTTCATGTAAAAATGAGAACTTCTTAACATTAAAAATGCATTGAAGTCTATGGAATTTGCTATGTTGCAGATTTTAATTTGGCATGTAAGAGTATACACAGAAGAAAAATAGTAATCTAACTCATATTACAAGCTAATCCCACCACCAATATAACTCCTTTTTTCAAGACCTATTACCCATAGAACAGGAAAAAACACACACTGCTAAAAGGGTGGGTGACCCTATACACAAACATTACTGCTCACCAGATCAGAAAACCAACAATCAGTTTAAACATATTCATTAATTTAAACATTTTTACAATAACCACAAAAACAACATTTTTTTTATGTGAGTATCAAAGGATTTGAACGAAAGCTACAAGTAGCTTATTTAGTTCATCTCCTTGCAAAGGCTCATATTGTAGTACACAGGTTTATCTAAAACATGGGTTAAAATACTTTCCCGAACTCACAACATGAGTTAATCATTTTAAAAAACATAAGTTACATTCATTAGGAAAACATGTCCATGTAATGTTTACCCTCTTAAACCCCACTTTCTAGGGTATGCAGGGGTATAGCTATTTTTCTTATTTTTGATCCAAAACATAGATTGTGGGTACTCGTTAGAACCGCCTCGGCGAGGCAGTTCTAACGTGTACCCTCAATCAAAGTTTTGAGCGAAATTATTAAAAATATCATTTTTTTACAATGAATTTTTTTTCAATTTTTGCTTTTGAAAAAGTTCTCTTTTTATTGCATGGGCAAGTTTTCGTAAATTTACACAGTTTTATAACAACACTACAGTATTTGGCAAACAGCATAAGAGTGAAATCAGAGATTTATGAGCCTGTGCGTGAGAAAACCAACAATTTGGGATCCGGCCAGGTATGACACCAACCGGCCTGTACAGTCACAGAAGCAGGCTAGAAGCCTGAAATTTTGGATATGAATAGAGGAGGAATTGTACTATCCATGTAGCGAAAACAAAGGTGCTGATCAGCTTCGCAGTTACTGCGAAGCTGATCTGTGCCTTTGTTTTTGCCTATGCAGATTGTTGGTTTTCCCATGTGGCGGCTCAAATATGAATGGTTTGTCCAATTCTATTGGTCAAATGTATTTACTTCATTCATCATTTCCAATGGTATATCTCTGACATTGCTGAGTGCTGTAGACTTTTTTATTTTTCATTTTCCATAATTGTATATTTAAACATAGTTTTCTAACCACAATAGATTTTTTTTATTTTCCATAAATTATAATACATGTATTTTATCATTTAAGTTTCTATTTTTTTACAATGTACCACACCAGAAGTTGACCTCATAATGTGTATTGCAAACTACTGTACACAAAATTAATGTACACAACAAGCTCTAACAATAATAATGGCCTTCCCAAAAACAGCGTGTAACATTCAAAACTTAAACCAAGTTTTACAGGGAATTTCATGAGAAAAAAAAAGGTTTTGAGCAAAAAAATCCAAACCATTAACATTAAAACTGGTTTTCGTTTTACAGCTGAAAACATCTATTGTTCATTACATAGGTATGATTCCATTATACGGATCTATCTATCTATCTATCTCTATATACTGCCATACGCCCTCGCGGACATTCTAGGCAGGTGTGCGCATAGTCTGTTAGTATCAGACAGGTAAAAGAATGAAATTTAAGGAATGTCTTCAATAACACTCCCATTAAGGTGCTGCAGGTGCGACATTTACTGCAAAGGAGCTGATGCGACATTCATCAGTTACATCTTCGAAGTAGAAGTTATTGTTGACAACGATGGTGCCAGTGTAAGCTAATTTGTACCAGTTGCCCCCTTCTGTGTACTCCAACTTGCATCGGTCATGGGGAATACCGCCATCAGAATCAGATCTGAATCTCCAGCCTGTAAAATATTACGAAAACACGCCCATGTACATGTAATATACAGATTTTTCTTAAGTTGTATACAGATTTTTTTCTTAAGTTTTAAAAATTGAAAGAATTCAGTAAAAAATATTTGATATTTTTCTTAATTTTGCTCCAAAACATAGATTGTGGGTACACGTTAGAACCGCCTCGGCAAGGCGGTTCTAACATGTACCCACAATCTATGTTTTGGAGCAAAATAGAAAAACCCCAGTTTTAGTATATAAAAGAGGGGTTTGAGGGGGTATACATTACAAGGACATGTTTTCCTCACACAAACATGTCCATGTGTTAAATACCCCATTAAATCCATTTTATATAGTTAAACTGGGATATACAGGGATGTACATTTTTCTTATTTTTGTTCCAAAACATAGATTGTGGGTACTCGTTAACCGAGGTGGTTCTAACATGTACTCACAATCAATGGTTTGGATAAAAAATGAGAAAATATCAACATTTTTCAATGGAAAAATAACTTTTATCAAAGATGAGAAAACAATTGTATCATTGATGTTTGAGCCGCCTCATGAGAAAACCAACAATCTGCATATGCAAAAAGACGCAGATCAGCTTCGAGAATACCGCGCCTTTGTTTTTGCTAAACGGATAGTACACTTCCTCTTCTTCTTAAATCTGAAATTTCACGCTTCTAGCCTGCTTCTGCGACTGTATAGCCCGATTTGCGTCGGACCTGTTCGTAAACCACATTGTTGGTTTTCTCACCAGACGGCCCATATATTCAAACAGACCATCAGGAAAACATGTCTGTGTAATGAATACCCCCTCAAACCCCACTTTGATACTGTAAAACTGGGGTTTGCAGGGGTATACCTATTTTTCTTATTTTTGCTCCAAAACATAGATTGTGGATACTCGTTAGAGCCGCCTTGCCGAGGCGGTTCTTCAATCTATGTACTGTCCCTGAAGCAGGCTAGAAGTGTACCTACAATCTATGTTTTGAGCAAAAATAAGAAAAATATCAAAATTTTTCAAATGAAAATTTTCAAATTTTACAACTTCGGAAAAATCTGTATATCACATGGGCATGTTTTCGTAATGTCTGTGGGCATAGAAATGCACTTCATTCTCTTTAATATGAATTCTAATGTTTTTTTATTTAAATCTTGTGCATACAACAGTGAAAATGTATATATGAGCAGCGTCATGAGAAAACTAACAATGTGGCTTCAGAACAGGTCCGACACAAACCGAGCTGTACAAGCACAGTAGATGGCTAGAGGCTGTAAATTTTAGATTTCAAGTAGAGGAAATGTACTATCGGTGTAGCGAAAATAAAGGCGCTGATCAGCTTTGCAGTTACTGCAAAGCTGATCTGCAACTTTTGTTTTCACATATGCGAAATGCTTTTCTCATGAAGCGGCACAATTAAAAAAATTTTTATGGTTACCCTACCAATGACATCTCCACTTTGAACAGAGAAACTGTCCCCAGGTGATAGACTTATTGTTACTGCCCGGCTGTCGCTAATGGGTGCCACTGTTGTCTTGCCAATCACAGTATAACTGAAATTGTAAAATAATGCACTAGTCATTTGTAACCACGGCCCCCCAGACCCGGGGAATAGCGGGGACTTTGACTTTTGGTCTAACAAATCCCTGCTAAAAGCCCCACCCTGAGGGGACTGCCACCCTGTGGGGACTGCTCGTTGGTAAAACCACCGCTGTTTTCCCCCCCAGCCTGCTATTTTTTCATTTCACGGCCCTTTCTGCCTACATAAAGCAACACCGGGTATTTCACCTGCACTGCCGTGGCAAAATTTTGGTCAAAGCCCCGCTCATTTCCAAGGCTATCTCCCGCACTCCCCCGGGTCTGGGGGGGCTGTGGTTACAAACGACTAGTGCATAATGACTACCATATTTGTTCTATCTAACACACTATGCACTTAAAGAGTTAAAATAGCCCCTAAAATTAATTATAAAAGTGGCTGATTTAGATGGGGTTCGGGTGGTTCGCTTGAACCCTCCTCTGGGACCAAATTATTTCAATTTCATGAAATCAGGTTAAATGTTGAAAACGAACCCCTTCTAGATGGATTTGAACCCCCCTCCCCAAAATCCTGGATTCTCCCCCGTCCTAGTAAGCCAAACTACAGAAGTTATCAGGCCAAACAGAATTGTAGGGAGCGGTGGCTCTGTCCTGACATGACTGAAAAATTGTTGACTGGGACATTAAACCTCAATACAAACAAACAAAGAATTGTAACTGACTTTTAGGTGTAAGGTGCAGTCACTTACTGATTTAAACCAACAGACTCCTACAAATAATAAAATTGATCAAAATTGAGCCTGTGCGTGAGAAAACCAACAATTTGGGTTCCGACCAGGTCCGACACAATGCAGCCTGGACAGTCACAGAAGATGGTTAGAGGCTGGAAATTTTGGATTTAGAAAGTAGAGGAATTGTAGTATCGTGTAGGGAAAACAAAGGCGCCTTTGTTTTCGCATATGCAAATTGTTTGTTTTCTCATGTGAAGGCTCATACGTCCATTCCTCATCCAGTGAATGGGTTCTGATGATGTTTGAGCCTTCGCATGAGAAAACCAACAATCTGTATATTCTCAACTGTATTTTGTACTTGTCCCCATACTTTATCACCCAATGTCCGTAGTTTCTCTACCTCGTCCCCATTTACCCGAATCTACCTCATAGGCTTCAAAGCATAATTTTGTGGAGTGTGGCCCCTTAAAGGAGTAATTTTACTGCCAGAAGCTAGAGAAGACAATAACCTTTCATAATAAGAGCTGTCGCAGGACAGCGTAGCTCGCCTGACTTGTGCTTTGCCACTAAATCTATTTAAAATCTATGAGCAAAGACATTGACCTCAATGTCACTCAGGTGGGTCGTGATGGTACAGTATAAAACTTCAGACCAATATCTACCAACTTGCTAAGTCCAACTTGATCCATCTACATATTTGATATAGACTTATAACATAAAATTTCTAAGTCTGTGACCTTGACCACAGGTGAGTCAAAATGCTACAGCATGAAACTTAAGAATAATATCTAACAGCAAAGTATCAACTAGATCCATCCATCTGTTCCAGCAATCTATAGTTCAAAACACTTTAAGCAAAAGCTTTAACATAAAATTTCAAAGTCTGTGACCCAGGTGGGTCATGATGGTACAGCATAAAACTTCAGACCAATATCTACCAACATGCAAAAGTATCAACTTGATGCATCCACAACTTCAAGAGATATAGACTCATAAAAACTTTAACCAAAAACTTTAACCAAAAACTTTAACCAAAAACTTTAACACAAAATTTCTAAGTCCATGACCTTGACCTCAAGGTCACCCAGTTTTTTAACCAAAAACTTTAACATTTTGAGCAACGCCAACGCCGACGCTAACACAGACGCTGGTGTGACTGCAATAGCTCCTCCTGTACTTTCGTACAGGCGAGCTAAAAAATGGTATTCGAGGCTATAACGCCCGTACACAAAGCACATCACTATTTAATTGATGTGTGAATAGCTTCCAGATTTACCCGACAACCCTACAAAAGAAACAGTAACCTATAGCTCAGGTGAGCTTAGTTGAGCTGCCTCATGAGAAAACCAACCAATTACTGCTATATGGAAAGTAATTCTTCTTCTTAAATTTCAAGATTCTAGGCTCCAGCCCTTTTCTGTGATGGTTAAGGCCGGTTCCTGTGGGACCTGGTCGAAAATCCCAAAGACCAGTCTTCTTGCATGACCTCTGTTGAAACACACAATTAATTTCATCATGGTGTGGTTCATAATTACTTGCGTATTTGTCCATTCTGTCGAAACACAAGCAGTTCAAAGTTGCCAGGAGCCATATTGTACAGCCTCCATCCTGTCACATTCCCATCATGCTCTATTCTATGATTTTTGTTGTTAGCGAGATAGATTGTGTTTCTCTTGTCCAGCAAATGTCTCTCACGTATGGAGTTGTCATTGTTCCATCCACCGACTTGACTCTTCACTGAAAAATACCACATTACGAAAACATGTCCATATGATATACAGTAATTTTTTCAGGTCAAAAATCGATGATTTTCAGTGGAAAAATAATGATATTTTTCTTATTTTTGCTCAAAACATAGATTGTGGGTACTCGGTGAGGCGGTTCTAACGAGTACCCACAACCTATGTTTTAGAGCAAAAATAAGAACCAGAGGACCATTGGTCCTGAGAACGCTCACCTGAAGCCTGATCCTGGAGTATTAAGTCATCATGAAATGACCTTGACCTTGAATACTCACACACCTTTATTGAACTCATAAGTTGTCTGCATCTGCAAAGTTTCAGGTCTCAGGCTGAAATAGTTTCCAAACCCAGTGATTTATGAGAAAACCATAATTTTAATTTTGATATTTAAATGACTTTGGGTCAAGGTCAAGAAATGACCTTGGCCTTCATTAATTACTTACCTTAATTGACTCCATTGGTTGTCTGCATCTAGCAACTTCCAGGTCTCAGACTGCAACAGTTTCCAAAATATCCATTGTTTTCGCCTTTTCCCATGTAAAAGCCTATGTTTCCAAAATTGACCTTGCCGTAAAATAGGTCAAGGTCATCCTATGGTCATCATTTGATCAAACTATGATGGGCTGTAGTCCCAAATGCTACATACCAAGTTTCGCGAAAATTGGCCTGCCGGTTCTGGAGAAGAAAATTTTTGAGTGGTTTTTACCATATATGGGTGTGGCGGCCATCTTGGTAATGTGACCTGGATTTCGCGATCAAACTTTCGTCTCCCCTACCCATGGATGCTCCACATAAAATTTCACTTTCATTGGCCCAGCAGTTTCAGAGAAGAAGATCTTTGAACAGTGTGTATGAACGACAGACTGGTCAAGGTCAAGAGATGACCTTGACCTAAATTAATCATATACCTTCATCTACTCCATTAGTTGTTTGCATCTACCACTTTTCAAGCATCAGGCTGCAATAGTTTTCAAAAAATCCATAGTTTTCACTTTTTCCCATGTAAAAGCCTATGTTTCCAAAATTGACCTTGCCGTAAATTAGGTCAAGGTCCTCCTAGGGTCATCATTTTATCAAACTATGATGGGCTGGAGTCCCAAATGCTACATACCAAGTTTCATGAAAATCGGCCTGCCGGTTCTGGAGAAGAAGATTTTCGAGTGGTTTTTACCATATATGGGCGTGGCAGCCATCTTGGTCATGTGACCTGGATTTCGCGATCAAACTTTCATCTCCCCTACCCATGGATGCTCCACATAAAATTTCACTTTGATTGGCCCAGCAGTTTCAGAGAAGAAGATCTTTGAAAAGTGTGAATGGACGACAGACTGGCCAAGGTCAAGAGATGACCTTGACCTACATTAATCACATACCTTCATCTACTCCATTAGTTGTTTGCATCTACCACTTTTCAGGCCTCAGGCTGCAATAGTTTTCAAAAAATCCATAGTTTTCACTTTTTCCCATGTAAAAGCCTATGTTTCCAAAATTGACCTTGCCGTAAATTAGGTCAATGTCCTCCTAGGGTCATCATTTTATCAAATTATAATGGGCTAAAGTCCCAAATGCTACATACCAAGTTTCGTGGAAATCGGCCCACCGGTTCTGGAGAAGAAGATTTTTGAAGGGTTTTTACCATATATGGGCGTGGCGGCCATCTTGGTCATGTGACCTGGATTTCGTGATCAAACTTGAAATGCCACTACCCAAGGAGGCTCCACATAAAATTTCAACTAGATCGACCAAGCGGTTTCAGAGAAGAAGATCTTTGAAATTGTGGACGACGACTACGGACGGACGGACGGACGGACGACGACGGACGGACGCCGGATCATGGCCATCCTATTAGCTCACCTTGTGAGCCTTCGGCTCAGGTGAGCTAAAAATAGGTATACCCCTCCATACCCCAGTTTTGCTATATAAAAGTGGGGTTCAAGGGGGTATTCATTGCACGGACATGTTTTCCTGATGCCGTCTATGTTATGTATAGCGCCTAACACCTCACTTTTTCATGAGACGACCCCGCTAACCCCACCCCAAAATCTGGGTTTCACACAAGGCCCAACACTGTCTGTACAATTCAGCTTGAAATTTTGAAGAAGAGGGATTATACCATCTGTGTAGTGAAAACAAAGGCACTGATCCGCTGATCCGAAATCTCAAGCTTCTAGCCTTCTTTTGTGATTGTATAGGCCAATTTGTGCCGGACCTGGTCTGAACACCAAATTGTTGGTTTTCTCATGCAGCAGGTCATATACAAAAGTTACGGTTACCCATAACTCTTCTTCAATTTCAATGGAGAATTAATTCATAATTACTTTTTTACATCCCTTTCAAGATAAATTCAGCTCATATGAGACTGGCCAATCAGTAGGCGAATCTCAAACCCACAGCAGACACAGCGGTGAGCTGATGGAACAATTAAGCGTGGTAATGAAATGCCAGCGCCCTTAATCTGTTGGCATTGGGGCCACCTTGTAATTATTTGAAAAGCTGTAGATTTTCATGACTTTATGGCAAAATGGGGAGGCAATTCAAGCAAAATAACATATCATCGACTCAGTTACAAAACCTCATAAGTACACATTTTTACAACAAAAAAACAACAACAAAAAACAACAAAAAAAAACAACGTTTTTTAACACCTAGCAAAGATTGACAATCAAATGCAACCGTTGACAAAACCTTGTACGCTATAGCCAATGAAAACTTAACTTTTGAGGAAATTCTGAAATATCCTACCTGCATGGTCAAAATTACCAGGTCTAAAACCTTGTATGCCAATATTCTGTTTTTAAAACAATGACAATAAGAGGTAAGCCTTTACATGTTTGTTATTGCAATGGATGTAAAATGTCCCAAGGAATTTCTTCGCACTAAAGTTAGATTAATGTACATGTATATGCAAAGCCTTTTATCAAGTAATGGCAAGCAATTTCAAAATGTCGTAAGTACACTTTGTGACAGGGTAAAAAGTCACAAAACCTCGTGAGATAGCACCCAGGAGACTAAGATATCATAATAGCATGTATTACTCCTATTTAATAAACTTGAAATATCATTCTTGCATAGATGTCTATGCGCATAGCTGTTTGAAGCCGTTTTCGATTGGCCGAAAGCCGTGTTCAAACAGCAAAACCCATGTTCAAATAATGAAATTCAGGTGCCGTTTGAACATGGGTTTTGGCTGACGTCATTGGTCAATGCGACGTGACGTCATGTGTTTCATAGAAACAAAATGGCCGACGTTGAAGAAGCTCCGCGGTTTTTGGTCACTTTTTACGTTGTTAATGTTAGTTTCATGAGATTTTAAGTGGATTCGAGTGAAAATGCAAGAATAACGATCAACCATGGTTCGTTTCAGTGTTCAAACATTCGCTGGATCACTCGGAAGGTGTTTGAACACGCGGCCTGCGGCCTTGTGTTCAAACACCTTCCTCGTGATCCATCGAATGTTTGAACACTGAAAACCATGGTTGATCCCTATATTCAATTTCAAATTTTGCAGGGCTAGACCAAAACAAACATTTTATAAAGTTTTTTTGTTTCTCCTGAAAAATTTACTAAATGCATTTCTAAGGTTTTGTATCCGAGCCAAGGATACATTTATGTCTGTACATTGTTCTAAAACACTATTTTGGATGAAAATATTGCTTATTATCAATCCATTAATCATGCATGGATAATACACTTGGTTAAAACATATTTTATTCATTTTCAAAATGCATGCATATTGAGCGTACAAACATATTCTGGTTTAAACGACTTAGTTTAATCCCTAAATAAATCATTTGATATTTTCTGGGTGTAAAATCCTATTAATTTTGGGATCCAAGAAGCAAAAAGGAAGTTTAAACACACAGCTGATAATGTAGCAGGATCACATTTGTGCTACGTATACACTTTGTACTCCCCACTTTCATAAAGAAAAACTGGAGTGTAAAGAGACACACGTTACATTTGAGCTGCCGCATGGGAAAACCAACAATCTGCATAGGAGAAAACAAAGGCACAGACCAGCTTCGCGGTAACCGCGAAGCTGATCAGCGCCATTGTTTTCGCTACATGTATAGTATAATTCCTCTACTTTCTAAATCCAAAGGCTCTATCCATCTTCTGTGACTGTACAGGCCGGTTTGTCAGACCTATTCCAAAATCACATTGTTGGTTTTCCCATGAGATGGCTCATTTCTCATTTTTTGTTGAGGCTGTTCTAAGTTGTACCCACAACCTATGTTTTGAGCAAAAAGTAAGAAAAAATATTTATATTTTATTTTTCATCTGAAAATCATGATTTAACATATGAAGATATACTGTATAATAGGTGAAAAATAATAGCTAAGACAACATACGTGCACAGTTGGGTGTAGATCCAGTCCAGGTTCCGTCCGCTGTACAGCCTCGCTTCAGGTTGCCGCTGACCAGTGTGTACAGAGACTTACACCTGTGTTCAATGTAGTCACCCACCCCTATAGGTTGATTCAGTCGAACCACGTCCAGGTTCAGGCTAGCCGGGTCAGTGTAGGGATTACTACAAGTCACTGGAATATAAAATTGATTCATGGAAAGCAATGTTAAGGAACAAGTGAAATCAGAACTAAACTCAAATAACCCAGGTTAGAAACAACAAAAATGACCAATATTTGAGCCGTCTCATGAGAAAACCAACAATGTGGTTTCCGAACAAGTCCGACACAAACCGGCCTGTGCAGTAACAGAAGCAGGCTAGAAGCCTGAAATTTTGGGTTTGAGAAGAAGTGGAAGTGTACTATCCGTGTAGCGAAAACAAAGGCGCTGATCAGCTTCGCGGTTATCGCGAAGCTGATCTGCGTCTTTTTCGCCTAAGCAAATTGTTGGTTTTCTCACAAGGCGGCTCATTTATTGATACAAAGAGAACATACTGTAAGCTAAGTGAGAAACTTTTTCCCTAAAGGTGTCCACTAAATTACCTGAACTCAACTAGGTCTGCCTTAAAACTGGGCTATAGAGCTACAGTTCAAATGCAATTATGAATTATTATTACCATAATTATTAAATACAAAAGTCATGTAAGGTACAATAAGCATCAAGATCGATGCACAACATTTCGTCGAAAATGTGTTTTGTCGAAAATTTTGTAACTTCAAAAATATGCACCGCAAAATTTTGAGATTTATTCCATAGAGGACTAGCCTATAGTTAGACATTTTGAGCCAAAAACCACTAGGGTTAGGGTAAAGTTCTGGGCATGGGGACATTTTCGACAAATGTAATTTTCGATCAAAAATGTCGCAGAAGCCATTAAGATAAGCATTCTATTGCACATGAGAATGTAATGCGACCTCTGAATGGATAACGTCAAAAATTTGCGCTTGTGATTGGTTAACATGGTGGTTATACGTCGGTCGTGATGTTCACGCTTCGTGAAAAAAATGCATTTTTGATGTTTAAGTTAAAAAGTACATAAGAATGGGGATAACAATATTCAAATTTTTCATTTGGGGTGGTAAATTATGTCGTATATATATATGGTCTGAAATTATGTTTTACGGTTCCGCTGATGAGTTGCTGTAAAACAAAGTTTCCGATCCTATATCCACCGACATACTGCCCCAAATGAAGAATTTGAATACAGTTATCCCCTAATTGTGAGTGCCAAAACAAACCCTTGTGACCTATGATGCTCACCTGAATATCCAGCGACTGTTTTATAGAAACTCAGCTGTTTGTTGCTATGACAACCAATGAAAATTAAGAATTTCATAGACATTTAAATGGCTGTAATATCGATTATAGAAACTAGAAATTGGCTGCAAGCAAGGCTTTCAGTATACCCCCCGCAAAATTATCTAAGGCCAATAACTTCCTTTAAGTCAAACATGCAAAACATTTGTCAAAAATATCTTTTCAATATTATAATCCTTCATGAAAATCCTCCGAATGTCTGACTCATGTCTGTAAGGTATTAAATAATATACTGAAAGCTCAGGGAGTAAAATTATTGTTAATCATTATTTATCATGAGAAATGGTCAAAAATTGGCTATGCTAAAAAAAGCTGTAAATTTGTCAAAAATAAATTATTCAGCATAAGAATTATTCATGCACATCTGAAATATATCTGGAACAAGTGTGCAAAGAATTCAAATGAAACAATGAAAGCACTAGGAGGACTTGATTTCATAAAGTAAGCTCTACCAGCCGTATTGTATATTAGCGATGGTTGAAAAATGTCTAAGTTGAAAAATGCTGTAAATTTGTCAAAAATTATTTTTTCTCCAATAAAATTCTTTATGCAAATCTTCAATATGTCTGTAACATGTCTGCAAAGTATTGAAAAGAATTACTGAAAGCCCCAGGAGGAGTTGGATTTCACAAAGTATGTACTATCAACCATAATTGAATATAAGCAGAAATGGTCAAAATTGGCCAAGTTTAAAAAGCTGTAAATTTGTCAAAACTAAAATTTTCAGCATAAAAATTCTTCATGCACATCTTCAATATATCTGGAACAAATCTGCAAAGAATTAAAAAGAAACAATGAAAGCCCTAGGAGGAGTTGATTTCACAAAGTATGCACTTCGTACCATTATTGTATGTAAGCAATAGTCGAAAAATGGCTAAGTTAAAAATTGCTGTAAATTTGTCAAAAACTATTTTTTCAGCATTATAATTCTTTATGCACATCTTCAATATGTCTGTAACATGTCTGCAAAGTACTGAAAAGAAATACTGAAAGCCCTAGGAGGAGTTGATTTCACAAAGTATGTATGTAAGCAATAGTCGAAAAATTCCAAAGTTAAAAAAGCTGTAAATTTGTCAAAAATTATTTTTTCAGCATTATAATTCTTCATGCACATCTTCAATATGTCTGTAACATGTCTGCAAAGTACTGAAAAGAAATACTGAAAGCCCTAGGAGGAGTTGATTTCACAAAGTATGTATGTAAGCAATAGTCGAAAAATGGCAAAGTTAAAAAATGCTGTAAATTTGTCAAAAATTATTTTTTCAGCATTATAATTCTTCATGCACATCTTCAATATGTCTGTAACATGTCTGCAAAGTACTGAAAAGAAACACTGAAAGCCCTAGGAGGAGTTGATTTCACAAAGTATGCACTACCAACCATTATTGAATATAAGCAATTATAGAAAATTTGCTAAGTTAAAAATGCTGTAAATTTGTCAAAAATTATTTTTTCAGCATGACAATTGTTCATGCACATCTGCAATATATCTGAAACATATCAGCAAAATATTAAAAGGAAACATTAAAAGCTGTAAGAGGAGTTGATTTCACAAAGTATGTACTTTCAGTACTATGGCAAACATGTTATAGGAAGACTTAAAAAGTCCCATAACTCTTGCAATACTGACCCTTTGGCCCCTAAATTCATACCACACATGTATTGTCTGATGGTGCAAGTGTGGTGAAAATTTGAAACAAATCAGGCAAAAGCTACTCAAGTTATTCAGCAAAGATGTCCAAATGTTGACGGAATGACGGAATCACGGAATCACGGAATCACGGAATGACGGACAGGCTGAAACTAGAAATTGGCTGCAAGCAAGGCTTTCAGTATACCCCCCGCAAAATTATCTAAGGCCAATCACTTAAAGGCCTTTAAGTGAAACATGCAGAAAATTTGTCAAAAATATCTTTTCAGCATTACAAACCTTCATGAAAATCCTCCGTACATGTCTGACTCATGTCTGTAAGGTAATTAATAATATACTGAAAGCCCAGGGAGTAAAATTATTGTTGATTTCACTGTACACTGTTGATCATTATTTATCATGAGAAATGGTCAAAAATTGGCTATGCTAAAAATAGCTGTAAATTTGTCAAAAATAAATTATTCAGCATAAGAATTCTTCATGCACATCTGAAATATATCTGGAACAAGTGTGCAAAGAATTCAAATAAAACAATGAAAGCACTAGGAGGACTTGATTTCATAAAGTATGCACTACCAGCCGTATTGTATATTAGCGATGGTTGAAAAATGTCTAAGTTGAAAAATGCTGTAAATTTGTCAAAAATTATTTTTTCACCAATAAAATTCTTTATGCACATCTTCAATATGTCTGTAACATGTCTGCAAAGTATTGAAAAGAATTACTGAAAGCCCCAGGAGGAGTTGGATTTCACAAAGTATGTACTATCAACCATAATTGAATATAAGCAGAAATGGTCAAAATTGGCTAAGTTTAAAAAGCTGTAAATTTGTCAAAACTAAAATTTTCAGCATAAAAATTCTTCATGCACATCTTCAATATATCTGGAACAAATCTGCAAAGAATTAAAAAGAAACAATGAAAGCCCTAGGAGGAGTTGATTTCACAAAGTATGCACTACCAACCATTATTGTATGTAAGCAATAGTCCAAAAATGGCTAAGTTAAAAAATGCTGTAAATTTGTCAAAAAATATTTTTTCAGCATTATAATTCTTCATGCACATCTTGAATATGTCTGTAACATGTCTGCAAAGTACTGAAAAGAAATACTGAAAGCCATAGGAGGAGTTGATTTCACAAAGTATGTATGTAAGCAATAGTCGAAAAATGGCAAAGTTAAAAAATGCTGTAAATTTGTCAAAAATTATTTTTTCAGCATTATAATTCTTCATGCACATCTTCAATATGTTTGTAACATGTCTGCAAAGTACCAAAAAGAAATACTGAAAGCCCTAGGAGGAGTTGATTTCACAAAGTATGTATGTAAGCAATAGTCGAAAAATGGCAAAGTTAAAAAATGCTTTAAATTTGTCAAAAATTATTTTTTCAGCATTATAATTCTTCATGCACATCTTCAATATGTCTGTAACATGTCTGCAAAGTACTGAAAAGAAACACTGAAAGCCCTAGGAGGAGTTGATTTCACAAAGTACGCACTACCAACCATTATTGAATATATGCAATTATAGAAAATTTGCTAAGTTAAAAATGCTTTAAATTTGTCAAAAATGATTTTTTTTCAGCATGACAATTGTTCATGCACATCTGCAATATATCTGAAACATTTCAGCAAAATATTAAAAGGAAACAGTGAAAGCTGTAAGAGGAGTTGATTTCACAAAGTATATACTTTCAGTACTATGGCAAACATGTTACAGGAAGACTTAAAAAGTCCCATAACTCTTGCAATACTGACCCTTTGGCCCCTAAATTCATACCACACATGTATTGTCTGATGGTGCAAGTGTGGTGAAAATTTGAAACAAATCAGGCAAAAGCTACTCAAGTTATTCAGCAAAGATGTCCAAATGTTGACGGAATGACGGAATCACGGAGTCACGGAATCACGGAATGACGGAGTGACGGAATGACGGAATGACGGACAGGCTGAAAACAGTATACCCCCCTAAAACTTCGTTTTGCGGGGGGTATAAACAGTATACCCCCCTAAAACTTCGTTTTGCGGGGGGTATAATAAATTTCAAACTGGGCCATATCAAGACCCTAACCAACATGTACATGTATGCAATGGGGTTGGGTCAAAAGCTCTTCAGACATTAGTCATGGCCCTTCCTCTAACCCACCTGTATTTGGCTGTGATGCATTGTTGGGAGAACATGCCCCCGACGTCAGAGCACACCTGGACTCTGCCCACACTGGGTTGTCAACAAACACCGCTGGGCTGGTCTCAAAGTGAGATGCACAGTTGGCATTCTGATCCGAGCATTCACTACTTACTGGAAGCACAATGAAAATTTTTTTTTAAGTGGCCACAATCCTCGACCTGAGTCAACTGTGATTTAATGAGAATTGAGCTGCCGCATGGGAAAACCATTAATCTGCACATGCGAAACCAAAGGCGCAGATCAGCTTCGCAGTAACTGCGAAGCTAATCAGCGACCTTGTTTTCGCTACACAGATAGTACACTTCCTCTTCTTCTTAAATCCGAAATTTCAAGCCTCTAGCAATCATCTGTACTTGTACAGCTTGGTTTGTGTCTGACCTGTTCGGAAACCACATTGTTGGTTTTCCCATGATGTGGCTCAACTGTTCAGTTCTACCTTGCTCATTAAAGAAGACAACATATGAGCCACTACGCGAGGAAACCGGTCTTTAGGATTTCCGACCAGGTCAGACACAAACCGGCCTGTTCAGTCCCAGAGAAAAACTAGAGGCTTGAAATTTTCAGTAAATGTAGTAGAGGAATTGTACAATCCATGTAGGCGCAGATAAGCTGTGCCTTTGTTTTCGCATAGGCAAAAATCTGTTATTTTCATGACGCCGCTCATATGTAAGCAGATACAAGGGCTCAACAGAGACACTGAAAATTCCAGAATAAAAGAAAGAATGTTTATACCCTGGTGGACCCAGACTGAGCCAAAGAAATAAGCCTGTTATTCTAACTCATAGTCCATCAAGATAACATGCCTATGTAATGTATGCCCCCTTATTCCTCACAGTATTTTTTTTTATTCTGTTTAACGTCCCTTTCAAGATTATTTCAGCTCATATGAGACGGGCCATTCAGTAGGTGGGCGAAAACGGGAGAACCCCTGAGAAAAACCAATTGGCACACCCGCAAGCAGAACTTGGCTTGTCTCACATGTGGCCAGAGCGGGGCTCGAACCCACACCAGACACAGCAGTGAGATGATCGAGTGATTAAGAAACAGTGCTCTTAACCGCTCGGACAAATTGGGGCCGCCCTATTCCTCACTTTAATTCAAGTATTAAGTATACAGGGATATACCTAGTTTTCTTGTTTTTTTTTTTTTTTTTTTTGTTTTTTCTTGTTTTTGTTCAAAGACATAGATTTTGGGTACTTACGGAGGTGGTTCTAACATGTATCCAAATGTAATGTTTTGAGATAAGAAAATTAACCAAATTTTTCATCAGAAAATTTTCAATTTTTACCCCTGCAAGAAAAATGTGTATATTGCATGGGTATGTTTTCGTAATGTTATAGTCAAAATCCCTACCTGACACTGGTTCAAGTTGACAAACTGCTGTATGCATCTCATCACAATAAACGTCTTTCCACTTTCCTGTTGTCGGGTCACGGTACACACAGTCTTGCATTTCTGTGACAAAATATGAAAAAAAGGGTCACTGAGTGAGGTGACCTCCCATGCCTGAAAGATACTATAAGGACACTGATCTTTTTTAATTAGTTCTCTTAAATAATTTGAGCCGAAACACGAGAAAACCAGTCTTCGGGGTTTCCGACCAGGTTTGACACAAACCAGCCTGTACAGTCACAGAAGATGTATAGATGCTTGAAATTTTGGATATAAGTAGAAAAGGGATTGTACTATTGAAAAGGGACTGTACTATCGGAGTAACGAAAACAAAGGTGCTGATCAGTTTTGCAGTTACTGTGAAGCTGATCTGTCTCTTTGTTTTCGCATAGGCAAGAATCCGTTTTTCTCATGACGCAGCTCGTTTTTTATCATCTCTCTGCTCTGGGTTCAAGCACCACATGTGTAATTTGTGGGAGCATGTCTCATTTGAGCCGCCTCATGGGAAAACCAACAATCTGCATATGCGAAAACAAAGGCGAAGATCAGCTTCGCGGTAACCGCGAAGCTGATCAGCGCCTTTGTTTTTGATACACGGATAGTACAATTCCTCTACTTTCTAAATCCAAAATTTCCAGTTTCTAGCCATCTTCTGTGCTTGTACAGGTCGGTTTGTGTCGGACCTGTTCGGAAACCACATTGTTGGTTTTTCCACGAGGCGGCTCATTTGTGGGACAAGGAAAGTTCTGCTTGCCCTGGTAACCATGCCTTATTTTAACTCATTGTATGGTCTCAATATGAGTAAAATTATTTTAAAGGACAGAATGCTGAGGCGGTTCAAACGTGTACCAACAATCAATGTTTAGAGCAAAAATATTCAAAATATCAAAGTTTTTCCAATGAAATATTCATTTTTTTTTTTTTTCATATGAAAAAATCATTATATCGAATAATTATGTTTTCATAATGGATTTTCTTGTGATATGGTAGTGTTTTCACTTTTGCTCAGTATAGGACTTCAGGCACCTATGGTGTTAACCAATCAGTGATGATCTTTATTTTAAAGATCCCATTACTTAACCAAATCAAATAGAATTCAAGCCTCTGACTGTAAGCATAGTACGTAGACTGGTTTGTGCAAAACCTAATTAGAAACCAACAAGACAATTATTCTACAATAATGAGCTGCATCATGAGAAAACCTACTTTTTACATAGCATCATGGATGGAATTACAATCCCTCATCGTCTTAAATCTTAAATTTCCAGTTTCTAGGTTTTTTCTCTGACTGCCCTTTCAAGTTTGTGTCTGATCTGTTTGGAAATTTAAAAGACAGTTTTTCTTATGATGTGGCTCTATAACAAACCTTCCTCCTCTGTCACAGGACAATACCAAGAATTCATATCACCAGCACCATTAACATAGTAGCAGGCAGGTTTGGTGTAGGGTCCCCAGGGGCCACCTCGACAGTAGTTCTCTGCAGCGGATATATTTGCATCGGGAAAGTAATCGTGAAAGTTTGTCTGCAGCCATTCAAAACCCTCCAAGGTGGCAAGATAATCCCAGCGAAGACATCGGTACCCATAGGTTGTCACATCAACAGTCCCTGTATACTCGTTTGTTTTCCGATAACCATGTCCTTAAACAGCAAAATGACCCATACCATCACGAAAACATATCCATATAATGTATACCCCCTTAAACCCTACTATTATTTAGTAAAATTGGGGTATACAGGGCTATTCACTTTTTCTTACTTTTGTGACGTTCTCTGAGATTTTAGGTCTTGTGGAGGTATGACGCTGACGTCACAAAACTTGAATGAAAGTTGATGTCACAAAATTGTATGCGACTGGACTTTTGCACACTCGGTCACTAGTTTCAAAAGGCCATACAATAAGAAAAGTTTGAAATTTCTAGCGAGAGCCTTAAAAAGTATGTTTCAATAAATAATATTTAGCCATCATTTACTTTAAAAGAAAAACCAGTGCATGACATTATAACTCTGTAGTACAAACATTTTTCAAAGGCCAATTAATTTCTTTTTTCAATCAAAAACCATATATGCAAACCAGGGGTGCTGCGTAATTTCTTGATTTTTCTACTGTCGCTATTTAATAAAAGCTTTTGGAAGTGTATGATTAACATACTAATGAATGTAAAAATGCTAAAAACTAAATTTCCGACTTTTTCTCCACAAGACCCAAAATGTCAGATACTGTCACATATAGCAAAACTGGGGTATACAGGGGTATTCACATTTTCTTATTTTTGATCCAAAACATAGATAGTGGGTACTCGTTAGAACCTCCATAGCAAGGCGGTTCTAACGTGTACCCACAATCAATATTTTGAGATAAAATATAAAAAAATATCAAATTTTTCTGATGAAATTTTCAATTTTTACAGCTGAAATATTTCTCTGTATAGTGCATGGGCAAGTTTTCGTAATGCCATGGAAATACTTGCCACTTGTATAAAACAAACAAAAACAAAAATCAAAGACAAACTGGTCCTGATATTTCAGTGGTTAGAGCAGTTGGTTGTGGGTTCACATCCTGGTAGAGGACCAATCATCCTGATACTGCTCACCTGACATTTGGTCTTTGAAAAATGACCTTTGGCTAAGGTCATATTGGTCAAGGTAAAAAGTAAACTTGACCGCAAATACTCACATAATTATTAACACTGTAAACTGTCTGTATCTACCAATTTTCAGGTCACAGGCTACAGCCCTTTCTTGAAAATCCAATGTTTCCACTTTTTCCCCATTGACAAGCCTATATAACAATACTGACCTTGCTATTTAATAGGTCAAGGTCAACTCAAGGTCATGATTTATATAAAGGCTACATACAAAGTTTCGTTGAAATTGACTTGAGAGAAAGATTTTTAAGGTTTTTACCATATATGGGCATGGTGGGCAAATGTCATATGTCCTGGTCCATTTATATAAAATTTTGTTCCCTCTTCCTAAGGATACTACAGTTCAACTCATTTTAACGCCCCTCACTATAGTGCAGTTACTGTTTTCAGTATAACACAGCCATGCCATGCCTCCCAAAATGATTACATGTATTTTGCTATATGTCTATTGTAAATAACCTTATCACAACATGATTTCACTTACAACATGGTCTGTTTCCATGGACCCCAAATATAGCATTATAATGAGGTTGATCTGTACATATAAAATTTGGCTTTGATTGGTCAAGCTGATTCTGAAAAAATTAAGTTTTACATTTAATGGGTAAATGCCCTTGGCCAAGATCAAGGAATGACCTTGACCTTGAAAATTCACACAACTTCATTAGCTCAATATGTTGTCTGTATCTACCAACTTCCAAGTCATAGGCTACAAAACTTCCTGAAAATCCAATGTTTTCACTTTTTCCATTGAAAAACCTATGTGACCAAAATTGACCTTGCCATAAAATAGGTCAAGGTCAACCCAAGGTCATGATTTATACAAATTATAATGGGCAAGAATCCCTGATGCTACATACCAAGTTTCACTGAAACTGGACTAATGATTCTAGAGAAGATTTTCTAAGGTTTTTACCTTATATGGGCTTGGTGGCAATTTTGGTCATGTGACCTGGACCATTTATATAAAATTTGATTCCCCCTTCCTTGGGAAGCTCCATATGAAATTTGGCTTTGACTGGCTGATGGGGTTTCAGAGAAGATGTTCGAACATTGTGGACAACTACGACGATGACAGAACATGGCTATACTATAAGCTGACCTTGTGCGCCTAAAGGCTCAAGTGAGCTAAAAATGGTACAAGTGGCTGCCTTGCTGCTCAGCATTATAAGGCAAGTACGATAGTTAAACACAATCAGACAATGAGTGTCCATTGATTTATTCAGCTGTCTTGTCAGCTAGGGATAATTCTCAACCAGAGGACAAATGGTCCTGTGTAATCGCTCACCTGAGATCTGGGATACATGTATATACCAAAAATCTTGATTGACTATTATGGTCAATTAGCCCAAGGGCCAAAACAGATGAACCCCTAGGGTCAATTTCATTTTCAGAATCATAAATATTCTGTCCATTTGCCCACTTCCTGGAAGTTTTTCTTTTGAATGACATTTTAACAATTTACTGCATATGCAACCTAAGTTGACCTTGCTGTAAAACAGGTACAAGGTCATCATAGGGTAATCATTTATGTATACATTGTAGCACTCGAGTCCCTGGTGCTACATGAAATCAGTCAACCGGTTCCAGAGAAGATTTTGAAGGGTTTTTGTCATATATGGGCATGGCCGCTACATTTATTCCCCCTTCCTATAGATGCTTCATATCAAATTTGGCTTTGATTGGCTAAGCAGTTTCAGGGGGAGAAGATCTTTGATTATTATGGTAATATATATATGTATATTGCCACAGGGTGTAGACAGACCAGTGCGTGGGTTCCAGAATTTTTCAGATTCATAAATCTTCAGTCCATCTGCCAATTTCCTTCAAGTTTTTCCCTTCAAATGACAACTTGACAATATTCCCCATTCAAATGCATGGGTGACCTTCGTTAACCTTACTGTAAAATAGGTACTGATGCAAAATCATTGACCTCCTATTTCTGGAAAAGATTTTTAAAGGTTTTTGCTATTTATAGCCATGGTATTTCGTTCTCCCTTCCTAAGGATGCTCCACATGAAGTTAAAATTGGCTTTGATTGGCCAAGCGGTTTAGAGTAGAAGATTGAACGCATGTATTATGTTAATAATTTGCTAATATACATACAAGTTTTACATAAACTTTTGCTCCCTCTTCCTTAGTAGGTTCCACATGAAGTTTGACTTTGAATGGCCGAGGGGTTTCTGAGGAGAAGATCTATGAAATTGTGGATGACGGACGATGACGACAGATGGACGCAGGAGCATAGCTATCCTATCAGCTCACGTTGTGAGCTTTTGGCTCAGGTGAGCTAAAATACGAAATTACTGACTCTTTTTCGTGTGAATGACCCTTGCATAGCACTCTGCAAAGGCTACTTTTTTTTTAATGTCACTTCTCGGTGAATACGGTACAAGTCTTGTAGATATTAATGTGACATCACACTTTGTTTGCCCCATTCCACTGGATTTAGAGATAGCGAAGGTGACCTGTACAATTATTTCATGTTAATGTTTTGAGATTTGGAAGATAGGATACATACGAGCCGCGTCGTGAGAAAACCGGATTATTGCCTATGCGAAAACAAAGGCGCAGATCAGCTTCGTAGTAACTGCAAAGCAGTAACCAGCCGATCAGCGCCTTTGTTTTTGCTACACGGATAGAACAATTTCTCTTCTACCTGAATCCGAAATTTCAAGCTTCTTAAAAGCATACTTCTGTGACTGTACAGGACCTGGTCGGAAACCCCAAAGACCGGTTTTCTCGTGTCGCGGCTCATATTACAATAGTTAAACACAACACTAATACCTCCACAGTATTCTGGTACATCACAGTTCATTGTCTTCCATCCATTGTCGTAAACCCAGCACCAGGGGTCTGTGTAGCCATACCAAGCGAAGATTCGGCATTTGTTCCCCGCCTCAGCCGCAGTTTCATTATTTTCTGTGAAGTAACTGTCAGAATACCCATTAGCCCAGGTCCAGCAACCTATTCCATTAACACTGTTCACAGAACCATGGTAATGGCTGTAAAGTGTACCATAGAACAGAGCCTCCTTCTCACTGATCGTTACTGTAAATTAAACCAGAATATTTCATTACGAAAACTTGTCCATGCAATATACAGAGATTTTTTTCATACGTAAAAAAATGAAAATTTTCAGTAGACAATCTTTGAAATGTTTATTTTTACTCCAAACATTGATTGTGGGTACACTTTAGAACCACCTCATCGGTGAGGTGGTTCTAACGAGTACCCACAATCTCTGTTTTGGAGCAAAAGTAAGAAAAATATGTATACCCCAGTTTTCATATATAAAAACAGGGTTTAAGAGGATATTCATTGCATGGACATGTTTTCCTGATGTAAATGTTTTTCACTGTAGTTGCCTTGGATGAAATAGACTGAAGGTGTAAGGCTATAGAGCCACATATGTATAGAGCCACAGATGTATATACATGTATTCAGATTTATTATTTACCATACTAAGTGTCAACAAGTAGCCAAAGGGCAACGATCGCTCACCTGTGAGTCAACAAGTACAGTCACTGGACAAAGTGTAGATCTGATCAAAATTGAAGATGCTGGAGTGGCCACAACACTAAAAATTGATTTTTCAAACATTCAAGGGCAGCTAACGCCGCAGTCCAGGGTCGAATCTGGCTCAAATTCAAACTCATCCAAGATGTAATGATTATCCTTGTTTCTTCCAAGAATGAAGAAGATCCAATCAAAATTGAAGGCGCAAGAGTGGCCACAATACAAAATATTGATTTTTCAAACACTAAAGGGCAGCTAACTCCGCAGTCAGGTCGGATCTGGCCGAAATTCGAACTCATTCGAGACATTGTAGTTATTCTTGTTACCTGCAAGAATGAAGAAGATCCACTGAAAAACACAAAATATTGATTTTTCAAACACTCAAGGTCAGATAAGTCTGTAGTCAGAGATCGGATCTGGTCGAAATTCGAACTCATCCAAGATATTATGGACATCTTTGTTACTTCCAAGAATAAAGAAGATCTGAATAAAAATGAAGGCGCTAGAGTGGCCACAACACTAAATATTGATTTTTCACAGAGTCAAGGGCAGGTAACTCTGCAGTCAAGGGTCAAATCTGGCTGAAATTCGAACTCATATGAGATGTTATGGCTATCCTTGATCAAAATTGAAGGCGCTAGAGTGGCCACAACACAAAATAATGATTTTTCAAACACTCAAGGGCAGCTAACTCCACGGTCAGAGGTCGGACCTGGCTGAAATTCGAACCCATCTGATATTTCAGTTGTCCTTGTTACCTGCAAGAATGAAGAAGATCCAATGAAAAATAAAGGCGCTAGAGTGGCCACAACATTTTCCCCATTATAAGTCTATGGGGATTTTTCTAGACGCTCAAGGGCAGCTAACTCTGCAATCTGAGGTCGAACCTGGCCAAAATTCGAACTCATCCGAGATATTATGGTTGTCCTTGTTATTCCCAAGAATGAAGAAGATACAAGCAAAAATGAAGTTGCTAGAATGGCCACAACATTTTCCCCATTATAACTCAATGGGAGCTATCTGTTGCCATGGAAACCAGAGTTCTGATCCGACCTGGCCCAAAACCTAATGCAAACTTTCCCCCTCCTCAATGATGCTTCAGATAACATTCGATTGCGATTGGCCTTGTTGTCTTAGAGATATTCAAGATTGAAAGTGTGAATGCACGCAGACCCAGGCTCGACTACCATACTATAAGCTCACCTTGTGAGCCTTCGGCTCAGGTGAGCTAGTAAAAAGTTACCATGAAAATGGGTTCACTTAACACATGACAATATTCAGTTCATACGGAATAGCCTACAGCTGATACTTTAGCAGTCATCTACATTCGAGCCACCTCATGAGAAACAAACATTTTGCATATGAGAAAACTTAGGCGCAGATCAGCTGTGTATAAGTGTACACTCTTATGGCTTTTAAGGAACGAAATGGAACAATAACAGAAATGCTCTATAAAAATTATTTCGATTTTATTGAAACTTTGCGATCTGTGAAACCTTGCGGAGGACTATGTCCTTCCTGTAAACTTTCATCTGAGATCAGAAATACATCGCTTTCATGCCATTACAAAAACTTGCCCATGCAATATTGAGAGAATTTTTTGAGCATTAAAAATTGAAAATTTCATTGGAACAAGTACTCCGCGGAGGTCGATATCGCACCTGCATCGGGCAAAATAACTAAAAACGTGAAATATAGGTCAAGGGCACCAGGTTCAGGTGTGTTCTGAAAGGGTATGTGAAGGACATTTACTATGCAAGGTTTCACACTTGCAGCTATCACTGATGCAGAAAAAAAAAACTTTGACGTAAAAATTCACACAAAGTCAATGGACTGTGATATAAAGGTCAAGGTGAGCAGGTCAAGGTGCATGTTTGAAGGGTATGTCAAGGACAATTATTATGCAAGGTTTCACACTCACAGCTAACACTGATGCAGAGAAAACTAAACTTTGACATAAAAATTAACAACGTCAATGGACCGTGATATATAGGTCAAGGTCAGCGGGTCAAGGTGTGTGCTTGAAGGGTATGTCAAGGACAATTACTATGCAAGGTTTCACACTCACAACTATCACTGATACAGAGAAAAACCAAACTTCGACGTAAAAATTAACAAAGTCAATGGACCGTGAAATATAGGTCAAGGTCAGTGGGTCAAGGTGCATGCTAGAAGGGTATGTCAAGGACAATTACTATGCAAGGTTTCACAATCCTAGCTATCACTGATGCAGAGAAAACGGAACTTCGACGTAAAAATTAACAAAGTCAATGGACTGTGAAATATAGGTCAAGGGCACCGGATCAAGGTGTGTGCTTGAAGGGAATGTCAAGGACAATTACTATGCAAGGTTTCACAATCCTAGCTATCACTGATGCAGAGAAAACCAAACTTCGACGTAAAAATTAACAAAGTCAATGGACCGTGAAATATAGGTCAAGGTCAGCGGGTCAAGGTGCGTGCTAGAAGGGTATGTCAAGGACAATTACTATGCAAGGTTTCACAATCCTAGCTATCACTTATGTAGAGAAAACCAAACTTCGACGTAAATGTTGACGGACGGACGGACGGACGAACGGACGAACGAACGGACGGACGGACGGAAATTTGGACTCCTATATCGCACTCTGCTATAAGCAGGTGCGATAAAAATTTGGTTAATTTTAATATGTTTGATCAAAACAGTGATTGTGGGTACACGTTAGAACTACCTCTGCAAGGCCGTTCTAACGAGAACCCACAATCTACGTTTTGGATCAAAAATATGAAAAATAGGTTTACCCCTGTAAACCCAAGTTTTACTATATAAAAGTGGGGTATACATTTCACGGACATGTTTTCCTGAAGCATACAATAGTTCAAGGACATATCCCAGGCATTTATATAAACTTTGTAGAGCTTAACTCTCTGATGATATATGCCAAGTTTCAAGATAAATAGGGCGTTTGGTTCTGGATTAAGAAGATTGTGAAGTATTTTACCTTATACGGACATCACGAAAACATGTCCGTGTAATGTATACCCCCTTGAACCCCACTTTTGTATAGCAAAATTGGGGTATACAGGAGTATACCTATTTTTCTCAATTTTGCTCCAAAACATAGATTGTGGGTACTCGTTAGAACCGCCTCGCCACCGAGGCGGTTCTAACGTGTACCCACAATCTATGTTTTGAGCAAAAATAATTAAAATATTAACATTTTCCAGCTGAAAATTTTCAATTTTTAAAGCTCAAAAATTCTGTATATTGCATGGGCAAGTTTTCGTAAGTCTGTGGGAAAATTTCAGTTGCAGGCAGCACTTATCTTGACCAGTATAATTTCTACTTACAATTACAAGCTGGGGTTGTCACAAAGGCCAGGTCACACCACCCCCAGCTGTTAGAGGTATAGCACCAGTGTCTTCCACTCTTTGAAGGGTCCCTGCAGTTGTTGCCAGCGTTAGCTACACTCCCGTCCCCTGGGAAGTATTGATCCTGGTCATAGTAGGTCCCGCTCCAGGGGATACAGTCTTCTCCAGTTTCTGTCTTGTTCCAGTTAGGTGTGGCATAGTGGGTATTACTAGCAGACCATTTGGCAGTGTAGGAATACGGTTCTATAATAAGAAGAAATGCCATGACCAGAAGAACAAAGCTACATATGAGCCGCCTCGTGGGAAAACCAACAATGTGGTTTCCGAACAGGTCTGACACAAATCAGGCTGTACAGTCACAGAAGATGGCTAGAAGATTGAAATTTCAGATTTAAGTAGAAGAGGAATTGTACTACCCGAGTAGCGAAAACAAAGGCGCTGATCGCGGTTACCGCGAAGCTGATCTGCGTCTTTGTTTTCGCATATGCAGATTGTTGGTTTTCTCATGAGGGGGCTCATGTATATACATAAATTCAGAAATATTTAAGAGAATTTAATTTTCAATAATATTCACAAAATTGTCAGTTTTTTCACCTACAGTAGGTTTCAGAATAAAAGTAACGTAATCTCCTTGTGTATAATGGAATTAGCTGTCATTTTTGTTGTATTCTTAATTGGATGTTAGAGCTCCGTGTAAACCAGGCCATTATACAGTTACGTTTTTTTCGATATCAGAAAATTGGTTGGATACAGTCTAGTACGGTGACCTATAATTGGTTTGATTAAATCAAAATAAAAAAACCTGTACTTTTAAATTGAATCATTCAACTTCAATTATAAAAAAGGCTGTCAAATAAAACATGTAATTTTAGATTGGATCAGTCAACATCAATTAACATGACAACTGTTTACATGTACATCATTATATAATACATGTAGTATGTTACAGTAAGAGCCATATAGGTTCTAATAGAAAACATAGTTTCATGTTGAAATTTTTAGGACTGAGTCAAGCCCTCATGTGAATGGGCACTTTGTCCTTGTTTCTATGAGAGGCAGTAATAAGCATCTGATTTTCTTCCCCAAAGCATATGGGCACTTACTCTGCACTTTATTTCTTGAAAATCAGCCCCAATGAGAGCTTAGAAATGAGTATTTTTTTTTACCCTAAATTGACAGAAAATTTCCCAAATGTGGGTTGACCACCATGATATTTGCATGGAGGTTGAAGAATGAATTTTGTAAATGAGCCGCGACGCGAGAAAAACAGCTTTTTGCATGTGCGAAAACAGAGGCGCAGATCAGCTTTGTGGTTACCGCAAAGATGATCAGCGCCTTTGATTTCACTACACAGATAATATAATGACTCTTTATCCTAAATACGACATTCCAAGCCTCTGGCCATTTTCATTGTCGGAACAGCCCAGTTTGTGTCAGACTGGTTCGGAAATCCTGAAAACAGGTCTTCTCGCATCACGGCTCATCACTGAACCATGAAATTAGGTCACAGTGACCCAGGAATACTTTACGGTCAAAGGTCTTGTCATACTCATACATATCGTGAAAGAAGTATGTTCATATACCAATTGAGTGCCGAGATATAAAGGAAAATCACTGAACCGTGAAATTAGGTCATATTGACCTAGGACTACTTTCGGGTCAAAGGTCTTGTCATACGCAAACATAGTGTGAAAGAAGTTTGTTCATAAACTACTTAAGTGCCGAGATATAAGGCAAAGTCACTGAACCGTGAAATTAGGTCACAGTGACCTATAAGTATATTGGGGTCAAAGGTCTGGTCATACCAACTCATAATCTGAAAAAAGTATGAAAATATTCTAATTGAGTGTCAAGATATAAGGCAAAATCACAGAACCGTGAAATTAGGTCACAGAAACCTAGGACTACTTCAGGGTCAAAGGTCTTGTCATACGCAAACATACTTTGAAAGAAGTTTGTTCATAAACCATTTGAGAACTGAGACATAAGGCAAAATCACTGAACCATGAAATTAGGTCACAGTGACCTATAAGTATATTGGGGTCAAAGGTCTGGTCATACTCACTCATAATCTGAAAAAAAGTATGAAAATATACTAATTGAGTGTCAAGATATAAGGCAAAATCACTGAAACGTGAAATTAGGTCACAGTGACCTATATGTATATCGGGGTCAAAGGCCTGGTCGTACTCACTTATAATCTGAAAGAAGTAAGAAAATATACTAATTGAGTGTCAAGATATAAGGCAAAATCACTGAACCATGGAAAGTAGGTCAACCGACCCTTACCGTCATGACACACAAGTCGGTGTTATAAAGTCAAAAGATGAATGACCAACCATCTTCCTAAGTTGTTTCTATTAAGAAATAAAAAGAAAAAAAAAATGGGGGAGTTCTAGATTTTGACCTCTAGCCCCGCCCCCCCTGACTCCGACCCAGAGGTCCGATGTCATGGAACCTACAGTGTATGAAGTATGAATGCTTTATGATAAGTTGTTGTCAAGATATGGACTCCTTGTAAAAGTTACACAGCAGTACATCTATTTTTTACAGTGTTCTAGTTTTTAACCTCTAGCCCCACTCCCCGGGCATGAACCGAGAGACCCGATGCAATTAAATCAAACTCAACCCTACAGGGTACCTATGGTCCGAGTATGAAAGCCCTCTGATAAAAAGTTTTCAAGATATAGACTTCTAGAATATTATATCACAGAAAAGCCATTATTATTAATGGTGTTCTAGATTTTAACCTCTAGCCCCACCCCCTGGCATGGACCCAGGGATCTGATGCCATGGAATGAAAGCCGACCCTATAGGGTGTCAATGGCCCAAGTATCAATGCTTTCTGATGAGTGGTTGTCAAGATATGGACTTCTAGAAAACTTTAACACAAGAATTGCCATTTTTGAAGGTGTTCTAGATTTTAACCTCCAGCCCCACCCCCTGGCCTGGACCCAGGGGCCCGATGCAATGGAATGAAAGCTCACCCTACAGGGTATCTATGGTCCAAGTATGAATGCTTTCTGATGAGTGGTTGTCAAGATATGGACTTCTAGAAAACTTTGTGTGACGCGCACGCGAACGGGAACGGGAACGTGGACGACCGGGGTGACTGCAATAGCTCTATGCACTTCATGCAGTTGAGCTAAAAACAAGGTCCACTGTAAATCACTGTTGGCCCATATGATTTGTCTGGGTGCTTCATGATTTACCCGTTATATTTGGGAGGAAACTATTGCTACCCAAAGAAGTGGTCTTCCTTTTCTTACATGCACAAAATCAGATCCCTCTGCTGTCAAAAGACTGCTGTTCAAGTGGTAACTTGAATCATACTGAACATTCCAGTTGCTAATCATTTTATGTGCATGCTTCCAATTAAAATTTTACATACAGGGCAAAACATACCATGGACACATAGTCTGAAATCTAATTTCTAGAGCCTCTGATAATTGACTTTCATACTTGGTTATACCACTCAACTGAAATCCTATCACACATTTGATAATTTCTTGGCATTTTAATGTGAAAAGATATTTGACCTTAGTAGTTCAAACTTGTTACAAACATAAATAAATACTGATAGTAGAATCTGCAGGCGGTTTGTGGTGGAAGAAAGCCTATCTTCCAGGTTTCAGGCCAGGTCTGATGCAAACCCTGCTGTTCAGCCACAGAAAATGGCTAGAGTCTTGAAAATTCGAATTTGGGTTAAAGGGATTGCACCATCTGTTAAGCAAACAGAAGAACAGATAAGGTGCATGTTTGATGATATTTGATGAGAACTAAGATTTTGTCAGTTCTTCATAAAAATCTATCTAGTGGGTGCTCATTAGAATCACCTCGGCCAGGCGATTCTAATGAGCACCCACAACATAGGTTTTTATGAGGAAATCAGCAAAATCATCTCTTAATTATCATCAAATATCAACAATTATGAACCTTATCTGTTCTTCTGAGCAAATACAAAGGTGCTGATCAGCTTCGTGAAAACTGACCTGTGCTTTTGTTTTCACATATTTTCAAAGCAGATTTTCCCATGACAGCTCCTGTGTTTTCTGACAGTAATTGATTTGACAAGACCAATTTCATTGCCAATTTAATGGCTAATAGCAGTTTGTTAATTCAAATTAGAAAAGGGGGGGTCTCATATGCGCCCATGCACCAATTTTGTTCTTGCTTTGCATGGTGAATGCCTTCATTCTAACACCTTTAAAAATGCATTTATTTGTTTTGAAAAACAGTTTTAGGTCTCAGGATAGCACCCTGACTTACTCCACCTTTGTGACCATACCTGCGTTATACTTTGCCTATATGTTATCACTTATTTGACTTTTTATTAAATCAATTAAAGCTGGAATTCAAAAAGGACTCCACTTGGGTTACTTTGATACCAGTTTGGCTTAAATAAATAAACAGATAGACTTTTTATGGAAACTTAAACTTGAAATTGTCAAAATTTTATAAAAAATGTTTTCAAGAATGACAAATTGTGTCTCATATTTTGATATGTTCCGGTGCTTGTCAACCTATGATACTGTCTATAAAATTAGCCAGTGGTACCCTCTTCATGCTGGTAAAGTTTTATAAATTTTCAAAACCGGTAACACTGTTGAAATGTACATGATATACATGTTGGTCAATTTTTCACAAAAATGGATTTTAAGTGTTTTTAGCTGTTATTTCATCTAAAATCGTGTTATTGAACAATTTTATCATTGGAAATGAAAAATCACATAAGAATTATGAATATTTAATATAAAAATGCTTATCTGATTTGGCAATTTCACATATCTGATAGTGACCTACCTCAAAGTTATTATTAATTACTGATATAAATGATCAGCAAACCTTTTCAGGTTTAAATATATTAATGAAATGTTTTTTGTTTCTATAATTTCATCACTTTTAAAATATTCTTTTAGGTTTAGATGTATTTGGATAATTCTACTTGAGTAGTATTCATTTAATTTGTGATTGGCCACCGTAATAGTAATATACATTTGATTGATTCCTTCATTTGTTTTACCTTCTTTGTATTGTCGTTTATAAGAGTACTTATTCATAACCTTATTTATTTAATTGTTCCTGATGCCAACTTTAGTTAAAAGATTGACAAGAATACCAAATACAGTGGCACTTTCTAACGTTTCGATCACTGTTATCTTTATACTTATCCAGTAAGTGCATAATTCTATGTGACAGGCTTTTCTCTTTGTAAGTGTTCAGATGTGATGCCCAGGTATAGCTTTCACTTTAAATATCAGATTTATTTTAATTCTTCATTAAACGTATCCATTACTGGCAACTGGCTACCATTGTTGTTCTTTTTTCTATTTTTTGGAAATGAATATTTTAGAGTAATAAATAATGCAACTGAACACTGAGACAAATATCCAAAATCTCAAGGCTTTTAACAGAATATGACCATGAGTTTATTAAAATAAATAGTCATTTATAAATGCAGCAAAATGGTTGTAGTTTCATGCTGATAGCTGTCTAGATACTCTTCTTTAATCCTATCCTTGGTTAGAAATCATAGCTGCTTTTATAATTATATGTGAGCTAGGTAAAAAAAACCTGTCAGCTACACGTAAGTTTATAAGTTCAAAAGCCAATTGTGAAGTTTTGGAAGTATGTTTGAAACTTCCAGTTATATGTTTGCCTCTGTAGCAGATGATTAAATGCACGCATAAGATTAATAACTTTCATCTCAGATTTGAAATATGGTATAACTGATTGGTAAAATGCTGTCAAGTATATGCATATAATGCTTCAAATGGAGGAAAGAAAAAAAAACAAGCTAGTTAGTAACTTATCATTTAATTTTATCTATTGAGATTTCGTTTTCTCTCTTCATCCTATTGGTTTTGCTTCATTATATACTTGGGTGGGTGGGATGTTTCTCTGAGGTCGTGATATAATCAGCAGAAAATGAACTGTCCTCAGCATCATCTGCTAATTTTATGAAAAATGCTAAATCCCACAGGTTTTCCATATGGCGCGAGTTACAGAATGTAGCCATCAGCAATATAGCCGTATAAGTTGATTAAATTAATTAATACCTTAACAACTTAATTTAAAAAAAATCAAAACAGAAAAAAAAAAAACTAGGCAATTGCATCATAAACACGAATAAATTATAGAGAATGGCTAACTAAAAGATAGAATCATGTTCTAAAGTCTAATTATGAAAACTAAAAATAATTTGCAGATATGCTTTATAAGGTCCAAGACAGGGTGCAATTTTCTTACTTAAATCAATATTCAAAATATACATAATAGCGTTGATGGTTATGCAAGACACAAAATTGTTTATCTGGAAAATTATTCACAAAAAGTTTGCTTTGTAACATGTTGATAACATAAAATACTTATAATTTAATTAATCATTATTAAGTTTATGTTTTTCAGAATCCTGACTTATATCGTTCAGTGTTCTAGAAAGGAATGTTACCGGTCTTCAAATATCACGAAATTTTCAGCATATAATCTATATATGTGTAGCCTAATTTGAGGTTAAAATTATAGGTTGACAAAACCTGGAACATGTTAAAATTGAAAATTAAACATGTAGTTACAACGTTATGGAGCTAAAATTTGGGGTCATCTGCAAAACAAATGATAATCTGCTGAATTCAATAGTATAGCTATCAACAATTATGCAATACAAAAATGATGGGTGATTATTCTAGATTATTTTACAGACAAACATAACTAGGAAGAGGCTATTATGACGGTTATGGGTGACTTTAATTACACACACCCCTATATTTAGACCCCCTCTAATAAAAAATGTTGTATTTGAAAATTTTAAGAAGTTAAGAGAAAATCTATATTACTAATAAAGTGGCCATGCACCAAGCAAGCAATATGCATAATATTATAAAAATCGGTGCGTGGGCAGAACCCTATGTAAATTTCATATAGCGTGAGACCACCCCTTTGGTTGTTTTGGTTTTTATTAGCTCACCTGAGCCGTTAGGCTCACAAGGTCAGCTTATAGGATGGCCATGATCCGGCGTCCGTCCGTCCGTCGTCCGTCCGTCCACAATTTCAAAGATCTTCTTCTCTGAAACCGCTTGGCCAACCAAAGCCAAATTTTGTATGAAGCATCTATTGGAAGGGGGAATCAGTGTGTATATAAGAAATCCAGGTCACATGACCAAGATGGCCGCCATGCCCATATATGGTAAAAACCCTTCAAAAATCTTCTTCTCCAGAACCGGTGGACTGATTTCAACGAAACTTGGCACGAAGCATTGATGGCTCAAGCACTACAATGTGTATATAAATCATGACCCTGTGATGACCTTGACCTATTTTACGGCAAGGTCAACATAGGTCGCCAATGCATTTGAATGGGGAAAACTTTTAAAATGTCATTTAAAGTGAAAGTCTTGCAGAAAATGGGCAGTAGGACTGAATATTAATGATTCTGAAAAAAATTGGACCCCAGGGGCTCATATGCCCCCACCCCGGGGCAATATACATGTATATTACCATAATATTCAAACATCATCTCCTCTGAAACCGCTTGGCCAATCAAAGCCAAATTTTATGTGAAGCATCAATAGGAAGGGGTAATCAATGTATATATAAATAATCCAGGTCACATGACCAAGATGGCCGCAATGCCCATATGTGGTATAAACCCTTCAAAAATCTTCTTCTCCAGAACCGGTGGATCGATTTCAAAGAAACTTGCCATGAAGCATCGATGGCTCAAGCACTACAATGTGTATATAAATCATGACCCTGTGATGACCCTGACCTTTTCTTACGGCAAGGTCAACATAAGTCAACAATGCATTTGAATAGGGGAAACTTTTAAAATGTCATTTAAAGTGAAAGTCTTGAAGGAAACGGGCAGTAGGACTGAATATTAATGATTTTGAAAAAAAAATTGGACCCCAGGGGCTCATCTGCCCCCACCCCGGGGCAATATACATGTATATTACCATAATATTCAAACATCTTCTCCTCTGAAACGGCTTGGCGAATCAAGCCAAATTTTATGTGAAGCATCTATGGAATGGGGGAATTAATGTATATATAAATTATCTAGTTCACATGACCAAGATGGCTGCCATGCCCATATATGGTAAAAACCCTTCAAAAATCTTCTTCTCCGAATCTGGTGGACCGATTTCAAAGAAACTTGGCATGAAGCACCAATGGCTGAAGTACTACAATGTATATATAAATCATGACCCTGTGGTGACCTTGATCTATTTTACGACAAGGTCAACATAGGTCGCCAATGCATTGGAATGGGGAAAACTTTTAAAAAGTCATTTGAGGTGAAAATCTTGCAGGAAATGGGTAGTAGGACTAAATATTAATGATTCTGAAAAAAAAATTGGACCTAAGGGCTCATATGCCCACACCCTGGGGCAATATACATGTATATTACCATAATATTCAAACATCTTCTCCTCTGAAACCACTTGGCCAATTGTGAAGCATCTATAGGATGGGGGAACCAATGTGTATATCAATAATCTAGGTCACATGACCAAGATGGCGGCCATGCCCATATATGGTAAAAACCCTTCAAATACCTTCTTCTCTGAAACCAATAGATTGATTTCAATGAAACTTGGCGTGAAGCATCCATGGCTAAAGTACTACAATGTGTATATAAATCATGACCCTGTGATGACCTTGACCAAGTTTATGGCAAGGTCAACATGGGTTGCCCATGCATTTGAATGGGAAAAACTGTTAAAATGTCATTTGAAGGGAAAAGCCGGCAAGAAATTGGCAAATGGACAGAATATTGATTATTCTGAAAAAAAGAAAACGGCCCAAGGGCTTCATCTGCCCCTGCACTGGGGTTAAATACCATAATATTCAAACATGTTTATTGGTATATGCAGCAGACTCAGGTGAGCGTTTACAGGACCATTGGTCCTCTGGTTATTATGTACCTGTTGCATTGTGATTCACATTTTGTGTTTGTTTCTATTTCATTTTCTGTTGAAAAGAATGAGTGCTTAATGCTCAGAATTAAGGGTCCCCTTTATTGGTATCGGAAAAAATCATAGCATAATGACACAATATCAGTTTCTTTCTTGACAGGCTTAACTTAACATAATCTGACAGCTTTGAGCATTAATTATTTTTACAACATAATTGAAATCCAGTTTACCAGTACCATTTTACACATTTTCAAGTCCGACTCACCAAAACCTTAGCTAGGGTTTAGTAATAACCAAAAAAAAAAAAAGGTTTCATCGATACTAGATGGAACTTGCTTTGGTAAGATCTTTTTTCAGAGCTCGGATATGAGCGTGCAAAATAATGTCGAATAGTTATATGTTAGGCATATGGGGTGCCACAATAAGATTGCACAGCCATTCCCAAGCACCAGCTCTAACAAAAACAGCAAAATCACAAATAATTGAGGGGGCGCGGTGGCTCAGTGGTAGAGCGTCGGATCGAGAGACCCGGGTTCGAATCCCACGACCGCCGTATAGTGTCCTTGAGCAAGACTCTTTCAGCTCCCTAAAGTACTGGTCACCTACCCAAGAAGCGGTGGCTCTGTCCCAACATGACTGCAATATTGTTGACCGGGACGTTAAACAACAAACCATCCAACCAACAAATAATCGATATAGGTCTACGAATATAATATTCAGAATATGACTTAACTGAGAAAGCAATTAAAAGCAATAAAACCTACAATGTATAAAATTAATTTGACAGCTTATCAGCAAAGCCAGTACCTTCTGAGATAAATATGCTGTAATGCTGCAATAATGTCCACACAGCCTGCTCAGTCTCAGTAAATGGATTTTCTTAAGACATTTATGCAAACCCAGATCAGATGTTACACAATGCAACCCATAGTGCAAACCCAGATCACATGTTACACAGTGCAAACCTAGATCATATGTTACACAGTGCAAAGCTGCATGGTGCAAACCGAAATCAGATGTTGCACAGTGCCAACCCAGATCAGGTGTTGCACAGAGCAAACGCAGGCCAGATGTTGCAAAGTGCAAACCCACATCACGTTACACAGTGCAAACACTGATCAGATATTACACAGTGCAAACCAAGATCAGCTATTGCTCAGTGCCAGTCAGGTCAAATGTTGCACAGTGCAAATCCAGATCAGATGTTACACAGTGCAAACTCAGATCAGATATTACACAGTGCAAACCAAGATCAGATGTTGCACAGTGCCAGTCAGATCAAATGTTGCACAGTGAAACCCAGATCAGATGTTACACAGTGAAAACCCAGATCATATGTTGCAAAGTGCAAATCCAGATCAGATGTTGCACAGTGCAAACCCGGATAGTGCGAACCTAGATAAGATTTTACACAGTGCAATCCGAGATCATATGCCGCACAGTACAAACCCAGATAAGATAATGCACAGTGCAAACCTTGATCAGATCTTGCAGAACAGGATCTGCACAATTTATTGGCAATAATTTTATTACACCAAAGTTGATCACGAGATACCAGTATTTATGTTTTATGGAGAACTAATGAGAACCCACAACATATGCTTAATGGAGAACTAAGTACCCACAAATAGTTTTCACACTTTTCATGAAAAAGAGACCACAATATGTATTTTAGGATTTATCATTAGAGTTACCAACAACAACATTTTTATGGAGAACTGATAAGTGAAGATAACTAATAAGTACCCACAGATAGATTCCTGCAAATTAACAACCCATTCTTTTTATGGAAAAATGATACGTAATCACAACGTATATCTATTGTGAATGTTTCAGTAACTAATATCTACAACCTAATTAGAACTTAAAACGTAATAACTACTCACAATATGTTTCCACAACTTTTTCTTAGGGAGAACAATTAATTACCAACAAATAAATACCCACAGCATATTTTTATGGAGAAATGTTGTGACAACAATATATATATTTATCATCATGTTATTTATATTTATCATGAAACCGGTCAGCCATACGAAATAAAAAAATTGTGCATTCTAAAGAACTTTTTATTTACTATATATATATATATATATATTGATAAATAAATCAAAAGTTAGATGCACAACACAAATTTATTACTGGCTTACCGGTTTCATGTTAAAAACAATTTTCAAAGCCATTATATCTCCGTGTCAATGTTCATATTGAAGACGTTGTCAAGGTTATCTTTACTTATCAGGGAAAATTAGGCTTTCATAATGATATATAGTGATTATAACATCAACTACTTTATAAAAATAACTCATTTTCATTTATAAATGAGCCGTGTCATGAGTGTACCTGCTTTTTGCATTTTCGGATATCAGGCGCAGATGAGATAGACCTTTTTACCACGCCGTTGATCAGCGCCTTTCGTGTTTGCCACACAGTACAATTCCTCTCCTTCCTAAACCCGAAATTTCAAGCCTCTAGCCATCTTCTATGGCTGTACAGCCGGGATTGTGTCAGATCTGGTCAGAAACCCAGAAGACAGGTTTTCTCGTGACGAGGCTAAAATATAATCATAATTTTACATTTCAATTAAATGCTTTGTTAGAAAATTTAACATAATGTAATATCACCTTTTCATTCATGTCATCCAAACCTTTACATGCACTTGTGGGGAGTCTGCTGAAAATAATTGGATGTGTGTTCAGTATCTTGTTTTTAGCCATTACAACCTGTCAGATTCAATCACCACTACACTGAGGTGTACCGTCAGAAAAAGAGCTCGTTGGCGTTATGCTTGCAACTGTATCAAATATTTATATAGCAATCAAATGTTGTATTGTGTATAAACTTCGAGAAAGCACTTGCAACAAAAATAAATGTCTGCCGTAATGCCATATAAACAGCACACGCAGCTATTTGGCTATTTGTCAAGCCTATGGGTGGTTTTGATCCCTCGCGCTGCGTTGAAACCTTTGATATTAACCAAACTCATCGAGTTTTTTTTTTCCGCATGGTGTCTAACAAAAAGTAAAACCGAATTCTTTTAAGAGAAGTGATGACATAAATGAGAAGGAGGATGGGCCATACCATATAAGCCTGCCAGAGATGATCAAACAGACTGCCGCAATATGACATATTGTTGAATGCCTTGCTTCACACACACACACACACACACACACACACACACACACACACACACACACACACACAGACACTGTAATATTGTTAGCTGGGAGCTACATGGGTCATATTAGTGAATGCTTAGTGTATCCAGCCGCGTTCCTGCAGCTGGTGTTACTGCAGCTGCTGTTGTGCTTTGTGGCGGCTCTAAAAAGTAGTCCCGTACATAGCCCATAGTGCAGTTTATATTTTATTTTTGGTCCTTTGAAGTCAGTGGAAATACTCTGAGAAATCAGAAAATATTATGTTTAGACCCAGTGTTAGGATCGACTACCTTGTTGAAACTCTAAATTGCAGCATGCCTTCTCTGGCTTCCATTTCCAGTTAATGAAGGGTCACTGACGAGCATTTATTGTGCAAAACCAATCGGTCTGGCTCACTCCCTTTCGTTTGAGTGTTTTCACTGTTCTTACAGCAACTTTTATATTGCAGCTGGTGTTGTGCTGTATGGCGGCCCTAACAAGTAGCTCCATACATCGTCCATAGTGCAGTTTATATTTTACTTTTGGTCCTTTGAGATCAGCGGAAATATTCTGAGAAATCAGAAAATATTATAGGTTTAGCCTCATTTTCTAAACAGTTGTTTGCAATTTGGACCCCACAGGATCGAATGCATTGTTGAAACTAAATTACAGTATGCCTTCTCTAGCTTTCATCTCAAGTTCCTTAAAAGTCAATCTAAAATTTATGGTATATTTGGTGACTGCAGTCAAACAAATTAAGGTCTAAAAGTAAATAAATATCAAATCCTAATAAAAAAACTAGCTCTTGATCTTCCCATAATCTAAAACATGCCTGGCAATCATTGGATAATAAACTGTATTTCTTTTCAATTAATATGTACAAGTAATGTCGGGGAAGTAATAATTAAAGATTTAAGTACATGTAATTCCATGGAACTTGATCTGATAACCTTACATAATAGAGTTTGGCAGATTACTCTCATTTCAATTAGAGCTAATAAAATTTCAATTTTCATCCAATTATAAAGGTCGTTACATGGTTATTTTTCAAAAGAGCAATTTTCATTTTACAGTAGACCAGAAGTTTACATGTGAGCAGGCCGTGTAAACTGCTCCAAAATCGTACAGGTTTGGGAGTGGATAATGTATCAGGTTACACCCCCGTTACTTTTATTTAGAAAGGTACTGTATATAGATTAACTTTTTTTTTTATTTCTTGCTTGAAAAAAGTAATCATGAAAAATTCTCTAACTCTCTACTCAAACAAAATTTTTTAATGTGAAGACGTACCTCCAAGCGCCCATTTATCCTCCCTGTTCAAACTCGAGCCATCCACCCACAGAAATGTACCCTCAATAACGGAGTCACTCAAACCAAGCCAATGTGAGCTGTAAATAGGAAAATACATTATGTAGTGCACTAGTCATATTAGCAAAACATGTCTGTGCAAAGTACACCACCTTAAACCCCACTTTTGTATAATCAGGGCCGGATTCAGGATTTCTGGAAGGGGGTTCAAATTCAACAAGGGAGGTTCGCTTTCAACATTTAAACTGATTTTTCATAAATTTCCCCATGAAAATGAAATAATTTGGTCTAAGAGGGGGGTTCAAGTGAACTCCCGAACCCCCTCTTATATGCCACTGATAGTAAAACTAGGGTTTACTGGGGTAAAAATTTCAAGCGTCTAACTTTCTTTTGTGCTAGTACAGAAGGGTTTGTGTCGGAAACCCTTAAGTCCGCTTTTCTCGTATGGCAGCTAAAAATCATCATGAAAATGGCCTTGGTGAGGTGATTCTAACTTGTACCCACAATCAATGTTTTGAGTAAATATGTTAAAAATATCTTTTTTTTTTCTAACCAAATTTTCAATTTTTACAGCTGAAAAGAAAATTTGTATACTCCAAGGGCAAGTTTTGCTCATGAACATCAAAATTCACCTGCTAATAACATCTAACTGATCCAGTGATGTCCCTTTCTCAGTTACTAGCTGTCCACCTATCTGGGAACAGTTTACCAGCGCTTGTTCATACGTGACCAAAGTGTCGGTGAGAACCTTCAAGCACTTTAATCCATCTTCAGTCTGGTACTCAAACTGATCAGCTGCGCAGCCAAAACCAGCTGAAATATTCAATCCAAACTATAAATGAGCCTCTGCACCAGAAAACCAACAATCTGCATATGCGAAAACAAAGACGCAGATCAGCATTGCAGTAACTGCAAAGCTGATGAGTGCCTTTGTTTTCACTACAGAGATAGCACAGTGCTTCTACTATCTACATGTAAATCAAAAATTTCCATTCTCTAGCCATCTTCTGTGCTTGTACAGCTCAGTTTGTGTTGGACCTGTTCGGAAACCACATTGTTGGTTTTCTCACAGGAAGGCTCAAATAAACCACACCTGCTATTTGGTTGATAACCTGAATCGTTTCCTCCTCTTTCAATATAAAAATAATAATGATAATAATAATTTAGCTCAAAATGTTCTATATTTAAGCAAAAGTTAATTGATGAACACTAAAAGTCATCTGATTCAAAATATTCTTGTATGGTATTTAAGTGTATGTTATACCTTACAAATTTTGCTTAGTATATTTGAGCCGCCGCATGGGAAAACAAACAATCTGCATAGGCGAAAACAAAGGTGCAGATCAGCTTCGCAGCCTCTAACCATCTTCTGTGACTGTACAGCCCAGTTTGTGTCGGACCTGTTCGGAAACCACATTGTTGGTTTTCTCACAGGAAAGCTCAAATAAACCACACCTGCTATTTGGTTGATAACCTGAATCGTTTCCTCCTCTTTCAATATAAAAATAATAATGATAATGATAATTTGCTCAAAATATTCCGTATTTAAGCAAAAGTAAATTGATGAATACTAAAAGTCATCTGATTCAAAATATTCCTGTATGGTATTTAAGTGTATGTTATACCTTACAAATTTTACTAAGTATATGAGCCGTCTCTCTGTTTTGAGCAAAAATAAGAAAAATATTAAAATTTTTCAGCTGGAAATTTTCACTTTTTAAAGCTCAAAAAATGTCTGTATATTGCATGGGCATGTTTTCGTATTGATTGTACAGACTGTATCCTTTTTAACCTGGCCCCGAGGTTATAAAACTTTTTTCAAGCTCAGCTCAGCTGAGCATGAAATTTCAACTGCTCATAAATGTTCAAGTAGTCAAAATTTGTATAAAATTCAGGTTCAAAACTCAAAAACTAGTAATTTATCTGCTCATAAATGTTAAAATGCCAACAATTGTTGGCATTTTAACATTTATGAGCATGATAAATTTTAGTCTCAGCTGAGTTGAGCATGAAAAAAGTTTTATAACCTCGGGACCTGGTGAAAAATTATGTTGACAGCTTTCTTCGTGACATGGCAAGTTTCATACATACTTCCACAGAGATTCTGTAACCTTGGTAACCAGTTGCCCATAGTGGAACAGGTCAGGTTGACCTGCTCTCCTGTCGTATTACAGGTCAAGGTCACATTGTCTCCCATAGGATAGCTGCTCTTCACAGGAACATGGGGGCCAAAGCTTGCTGGGGGTGGTGCACAGGCTGAAAAATACAATCATAATTTTAACATTTTGTGTTTTGCTTTCTTTCTGTCTTTTTTTGGCTTTCTATTAGCCTATTGATAATAGTTTGAAAGCATGTATTGTATGATGCCAAAAGCTGCATTCCAGGACCTGGACCCTTGGGTCAAATGTAATAAAAGTATTTTGGAATTATAATTTAAAACCATGCTTCTGATGATGAAAAAAAAATTTGTGTGGAGGACGATAGGAAATCATTTACATGTCAAAATCTTGGTATTTGTTTGTCCTAATAGGGCCTGCAAAAAGTTGGAAAATCTGTCACCCGATAAAGTTTAAATGGCCAAAATGAATTTTGAAAAGGGATTTTGTACTAGCAAGGGAGGTAATCATTGATCATGAAAATATTTTTGGAAAATATTACAATGAATGATTGTGAGCAACCATAATAAGATGCTAAGAATTTAAAATTTTTGCGGGGAAAATATTTACCTGTGGACCCTTCCATAAGATTTTGTACAGAAAATCCCTATCTAAAAATGTTTTTGACCACAACTTATTTTATTTGTCAACCATTTTCAAAATATTTGCTGCACATTTTGTGACAAAGCAAATGCTGAATTGTGCCAAGAAAGTATTTCCTCTACATTATAAAAGTTGCACAATATCAGACATTAGGAAACACAGTTTAACATGTGATTTAACAACATAAAGGGTGTTAAGAAAGTTCGTTCCGCAGTCTACCACATGGTTTGAAAGCATTTTATTGGTAAAAACTAATAAATGTTGCATTTTTCAGGACTCGATTGTGTTCTCAGATACAAAATAGCAGTTGAAACGCTGTCTAACGTCGAGTTGCTTCACAGATGTATATTTTCTAAGGATACTATATTTAAAAAATTTCGGAATAATTCAATTTGTCTGTAAAAATTGTAAAATAGTTGACATTTGATTTTTCTTTACAGGTTTATAACTAAGGACATCACAAAACTATTATAAATGGCGAATTAGTAGTCCATCTAGGCTTTATTCATTAAATTATAGAGGACTTTTACGCATTTTCCTTGGCATGACAAAGATATTTTCTAGTATACCCCCATTTTTGTGTAAAAGTTCAAGGGTTAGAAAATAGGTGCTAGGGTTTGGTGGCCATTTTGTTCATGATCAGGTATCAGATTTAAAACATCTTTGCTTTTATCTGATTATATACTTCCAAATTAAAGTCTGGTTATGCCATTATTTAGTTTTGAAGCATGAAAATCGAACTATCAGGAAAGCAAATTTTGCGCGGAACGAACTTTCTTAACACCCTTTATATCTTACTTAGTATGCAATAGATACAAAAAAGTGTAAAGTTTAGTACACAGGTCTGTATTAGCTAAGATCCATTCCAAGTCATCATACATACAAAGGTTCAGCTTTATCATCACAATATCTAGGGTCACTGTGGCTCAACTTTCATACTTTTCTGGCTTATAGATGGGTGTGGTACACCACGCTGAAATTGCCACTGCTTCATAAGTATTTGATCCGCGACATGAGAAAACCAACAATTTGGTTTCCCAACAGGTCTGACACAAACTGAGCTGTACAAGCACAGAAGCTGGAAATTTAGATATAAGTAGAAGTGGAACTGTACTATCCGTGATGCTGTGAAGCTGATCTGTGTCTTTGTTTTCACATATTGCTTTCTGGTTTAAATTCCTAGTCAACAATTTTTAGAATTCAGTCATGTCGGAACACAGCCACTACTATTTAGGTATCAAGCACTACTATGGTGAGTTACTGTGTCTTGCTCAGTGACAGAACCCAGTGCCAGATAGGTTCAAACCTCTAGATCTAGACTTCGATGCTCTAACCACTAAAACCTTTGTACAAATCCAAATCTAACACTCATTCTTATGGCCAACTGGGTTCGAGCCCATGCAAGGCACATGTGACAGAAGCCAAATTATGCTTGTTGGGTGTGCCCGGTGGTTTTTCTCAGGGTTCCCCCAATCCCCAGCCCACTACTGAATTGCCTGTGTCATATGAGATGAATTAATCTTGAAAGGGACATAAAGCTAAATCTAATTTATACAACTTTGAGGTACCTTTCGGAAAGTTTTGTACTTCACCCACTCTAGCCGTACATATACCGCAGGTGTTGGCACATTTTGGAGCATCAGTGGTATCACATACACTGGCTGAACAATCTTGCCAAACATCATAGCATGATTCTACAAGAAAAATGTTCAACAATGTGTCTTTGTTTGTTTGTTTGTGTTGAGGCTTAACGTACCACTCAACAATTTTTCAGTCATGTCAGGAAGGAGTCAACGCTTCCTGGGTTTAACCAGTACTTTAGGGAGTTAATGTGTCTTGCTCAAGGACACAACACGATGACGCCTGTGGGGATCGAACCCAGGACCTCTCGATTCGGAGTCTGACGCTCTACCACTACGCCACCGCACTCCCTCAACAATGTGTCAGTCAAGTCATATTATTGCATAAATACCCATATCATGTGATATAAACAGGCATGTACTTATCAAGACAAAGCCTTGTATTAATGTGGCAATTCTCATGAGCATGCACTGTTGATACATGGCTTTTATTTATGAACAATTCAGGGCACCACACAAAAACTGACGTCATCGCGTAACATGCATTTAAATTAACATTATGATGTGACGTAATGATGATGTTGAAGTTTGTACTGAAAACAGCATTTTTAAAGAGATCCTAGCTAACATCAATTTTCATGCCATTTTATACGCATGAATTTTTTGCGAATCTAGGTAATTTTTCCTAAATTCTACAGGAAATACATTGTAATTGTATAGCCAAGACAGTAAACTGTTTGTAACCTGTACCCACAATCAATGTTTTTGAGCAAAAACAAGAAAAAATATCAAAGTTTTTTAACTGATTTTTCCTCCAATCGGCAATGTTTACCGATTCAGAAAATTCTTTCCACTGCATGAGAATATTTTCGTAATGATTTGAGCCACCGCATGGGAAAACCAACAATCTGCATAGGCGAAAACAAAGGCGCAGATCAGCTTCGCGGTAACCGCGAAGCTGATCAGCGCCTTTGTTTTCGCTACTTGGATAGTACAATTCCTCCTCTACTTAACTCCAAAATTTCAAGCTTCTAGCCTGCTTCTGTGCTTGTACAGGCCGGTTTGTGCTGGACCTGTTCGGAAACCACATTGTTGGTTTTCCCACGAGGCGGCTCATTTTTCATAGGCAGCTCCCTTGACCCTTACCTAAATTGCTGACATCACACAGCTCCACCCTACAGTAGCCGTCCTTGGCGTGTGTGTAACAGAACGGGAAGTCAACAATTCCACCGGGGTTACGACAATAGTTGCCCTCCAATATATCAAACCTATCGCTGAAATAAAATTGTACCAATTGTTGCTTAACATCCCAGTCAAAAGCTATTGACCATAACTACATTTTTGCTGGTTTCTGGCATACGATCAATCAATATTGTAAAACTAGGTAACCAGTAAAAGCAACTCAGTAAGTCATTGGTCAATATCTGAAGGTGTGTCCAATATTGACCAATGAGTTTTTTTTCTGGTTACCTGATTTTCCAATATTGATTATTGGGAAACAGGGAACCAGCAAATTGATGTGGATTTGGTCAATGTTGCTTATCATACCAGTCAAAAGCCATGGTCATTTTGGGATATTGCCTTGATTCTATGAAACTTCTACCCACAATGGGACTTCCATGACATGCAAAATAAGCAGCCCCTCAAGAAAACCAACAACATGCATTTGGTCAAAAACAAAAATATAGGGATTAAACATGATTTTCCATTCATTAACAGATACTAGGCAAAGCCTCGAAATATATTAATCCAAGGCAAAACTCTTCCCCAGGGACCTAGCAAATGTTTATGAATGACAAAAGCATTTTTGATCGCTATTATTGCATAAAATCTGCACAAACAAAAGAAATAATGGTGCACTATATTTCACAGCCTCTCAAAACTTTCATTCTTATACTTATTCCAGGCATTCAGTTACTCATTATTAGCACATGCCTTTGGCAATAATGAGAGATAAGTGATGATGTTGTTCATGATTTACATCAGACTAAATAGCTAAGGTCATAATGAGATGGGACCTCCTTAATGATCAGCCATTTGTGACTTTCACTTAACAGTGTATTTTCAAACCATACAGCCATTCTTCTTTGGCAATTTGCTGGATTTGTGCCGAATTAAAACCTGAAAAATTAGAACAAAACGCCTAAAGCACATACTTTTCAGAGAAGGGGTCTTGAGTGCAGTTGGCCTCTCTTGCCTCTGACCAGGAGATACAGCTCTCAAAGGTCCTTGTGTAATTTCTTGGGCCATCGTAGTTCTCACCTTTCAAACTATACGCATAGTCTAAAAGCATAAAAATGAAAAGACTGCAAGTCTGAACAAAGGTATAAATAAACTTAATTTGCACTCTAATATCTATGCCTTAGCCTTTGTTCAGACTTGCATAAGTGTTTTCCATAACAATATTTTAAAGCATTTATTAAGGGTATAAAACAGACTCAAATATATTTTTAAATATATTTTTAAATTAAATCGGAAATTTCAACTTTCTAACCATCTTCTGTGACTGTACAGGCCGGTTTGTGTCGGACCAGGTCCGAAACCCTGGAGACCAGTTTTCTCACGTCATGGCTCATATATACACAAACTCACAACAAAGTCTTATACTCTCAACTTACCGGCCTCTGTCACCAGCGTGAAAGTCCCGTTAAAGCCTCGGGCAGTTTCTGGTCCATCGGAGAAGAGATAAACAGCTGTATAGTTATAATATGACACCCAAGAACGCTGCATGTTATCACCATAGTACCTACAGAAAGAGATAAACAGCCATAGAGTTACAACAAGGCACCAAAGAACAATGCAAGACTTTAGTGTAACAGTCCATCTGAGCCGCTGCATAAGAAAACCAACAATCTGCATGTGCGAAAACAAAGGCGCAGACCAGCTTTGCGTTAACCGCGAAGCTGATCGCGTTAACCACGAAGCTGATCAGCGCCTTTGTTTTCGCTACACAGATTGTGCAATCCCTCTTCTACCTAAAACCGAAATTTCAAGCTTCTAACCTTCTTCTGTGATTGTACAGCCTGGTTTGTGTCCAACCTGGTCGCAACCCAAATTGGTTTTCTCAACCACAGGCTCATTTATCAAATGATTATGTTTACTATCTTTCTTCAAGAGAAAGAGTTCTTATTCTTAAACCTATAGAAAATTAAAAAGGTCCAGAAGAACATTTTACCACTATGTCAAAAAGAAAACATGCACCCATACAAAAAAAAACACCTTGATTCAGCTACCACTCTTTGAAAAATAAATCTTAAGGGTTTCTGACCAGATCTGACACAAAGAAAGCTGTATACCAGAAGCCATGGACGATTCCTGAAGGCATGAAACTTACAACACAGCAGGAAGAAATTTATCTGCACTGAGGAAAAACAAAAGCACTGATCAACTGAACAATAAATGCTCACCTGGTCTGGAGGTTATAAAACTTCATGGTCAACTCAGCTGAGCATAACATTTAAACTGCTCATACATACTGAAATAGCCCAAATAAACTGAAATTTCAGGTTTAGATCACCAAAACCTGTACTTTATCCTGATAATAATAATGTTAAAATGCCAAAATTGTTGTTATTTTAACATTTGTGAGCAGGATAAATTTAGTCTCAGCTGAGCTGAGCTGAACATGAAAAAAGTTTAATAACCTCGGGGCCTAATCTGCACCATAATTACTGCGCCGCCGCATAAGAAAAAAAACAACATGCATAGGCAAATACGAAGGCATAGATTAGCTCCTTTGTTTTCGCTACACGGATAGTACAATTCCTTTTCTACCTATATCCAAAATTCCAAGCTTCTAGCCTGCTTCTTTGACTGTACATACAGGCCAGTTTGTGTTGGACTTCGTCGGAAACCCAAATTGTTTGTTTCATGTGAAATCGTAATAAACTCACAAGTGTCCAGGGGTTCCTTTATGGTTGTTACGTATCTCAACCAGATCCCTAGCCTGCCCATCTGGCCCCGCAGGTATGTAGAAGTCATCAAAATGTAGAACAATTCTTGTGTTAGCAGGACTCTGTTTTACATAAAAAATTAACTTTTATGATGAATGGACTTTCCCATTGTTATCATTTGGACGAGTCCATTTTCATTTTTAGGTGAATCAGGGGTGATTTTCAAATTTATTCAAATTTTTGATGAAATTACTCCAAACAAAAAGAATAGCCCCAGATGGGATGCTGTGTTCTGCGGAGTCATATCTTAGGCTAAACTGTTTGCCTATGTCCCATAAAAAGGCTGCAAAGTTAATATCAGTTAAATGCTAATACATGAGTATATTGTCGAAAATTTGTAAAACATTTTCAAGCATTTGATGCTTTGTGAATTCAAAGATCTGGCTAATGGTTTTATAAGCTTTTAAGAATGCATGAGTAACCTCTCCCAATTTCAACTCACTAATATAAAATTGGAAATAGAAAATTTCTGTGAAAATTAAAAATTACAGAATGTTGTAGACAGGGGACTTAAAAAGTGACTTTATTGCTGTAGTAAATAAAGACCTTACATGACTGGTCGTTTCAAACAAAATTAATGAGACAAGCCTTTATCAAATGAGCCATAAAAGCACTATTCGGTTCTATCATATGACTTCTAGAATATTGCTGTGTGCAACTTTTTCTGAAACATTACACAGCTGTCATTGATTCAGTCATGAAGTTAAGAATTCATTTGTGGAGATGCAAGCTTGCAAGCACCAATGTCTACGATTTTAGCTTATTTCTTGCTCAATATCCACAACAAAAACATAATGGCCTGTCAGGACAGTCCTTCTAGAAAACATCTCTGTGCAATGAATACCCCCTTAAACCCCACTTTGTATACATGTAGCAAAACTGGGGTTAGTGCGGGTACACCTACTTTTCTTACTTTTGCTCCAAAACATAGATTGTGGGTACTCGTTAGAACCACCTTGGCGGTACCCTCAATCTATGTTTTGAGCAAAAATAAGAAAACTGATGAAATTTTCATTTTTACAACTGAAAATCATCTCTGTATATTGCATGGACAAGTTTTCGTAATGACTCCCCCACACCCCACTTTCATATAGTAAACCTGGTGTGTACAAGAGAATACAATATTTCTTATTTTTGCTCCAAAATACAGATTGTGAGTACTCGCCGAGGCGGTTCTAAAATGTACACACAAACAATGCTTTGAGCAAAAAAAAAAAAAATTTCAGCTGAAAAAAATATTATTGCATTATTGCATTGGCATTTTTTTTGTAATAAAAAAATGTGTACATACATGAACAATCCATGTGATTCGTGTGTTTGAAGTGTAGTTGCTTGGATAGTTGGGTGAGTGTATGTGTACTGTAGGATTGCTGGAGTTCAAGTAAAATATGCCGCCATAACCATCTGTCATAAATATAAACGTAGGTTACAGTTATTCCATTTGTGCTAAAATTTACTTTCAAATCATTATTGTTTGGGTGAGTCCACTTTCATTTTAAAGGGCTTCGAGGGAGATTTTCAACTTTTTTTATTTCAATTAAGTTCCTCTTAGCAAACAGAGTAACTTCAGATGGCATCAGGAAAACATGTCCGTGATATATATACCCCCTTGGACCCCACTTTTATATAGCGATACTGGGGTATGCAGAGGTATACCTATTTTTCTTATTTTTGCTCCAAAACATAGATTGTGGGTACTCGTTAGAACCGCCTCGCCGAGGCGGTTCTAACGTGTACCCACAATCTATGTTTTGAGCAAAAATAAGAAAAATATCAAAAGAATTCTGATGAAATTTTAAATTTTTGATACTGAAAAAAATCTCTATATCTTGCATGGGCAAGTTTTCGTAATGGGATGCCCTGTTCTGCTGCATCACATTTGGGCTATTCTGTTTGCCTATATCCAAGAAAAAGGACACCATGCTTACATGAATAAAGGGGTGATCTAAAATGAACCTATCAATATTATGCTCATGGGGTGGTGGCGGAATGGGGGTGACGGGAATACCCTGGTATGTAGTAATATGCGCCACATCTTGATAAAAACAATTTTTGCAAAAACAAAGGCACAGGCAGATCAGCTGTAACTGCACAGCTGATCAGCACCCTTGCTCACCTCACGGATACAGCAATCATTCTTTTACTTAAATCCAAAAATTTCAATCATTTAGTCTTCTTTTGCGACAACATAGTCCAGTTGTGTCTTTTTAAAAAGCATGGGTACCCCTACAATTTTTTTGCTTTTTTGGTAGCATTCCACCTATATTTTATGTTGTCTTAAAATCATAGGTTTATTTATGCTGTCTTAAAATCATAGATTTATTTATCAACAAAAATTGGTATCAAGACACCTTAAATTGCAAATAGGGGCCTAGGGTAGTGATGTTGTAAATACCAGAGGACCAATGGTCCTGTAAACGCTCACCTGAGATCTGCTGTATATACGAATGTTATAGAAAATAGTCCAAGTATAGGGGCAGATGAAGCCCTTGGGCCATTTTTTTCAGAATAATCAATATACTGTCCATACAAGTTTTTCCCTTCAAATGACATTTTAACAGTTTACCCATTCAAATACATAGGCAACCCATGTTGACCTTGCCTTAAAATAGGTCAAGGTCATCACAGGGTCATGATTTTTACATACATTGTAGTACTTGTCATCGATGCTTCATGCCAAGTTTCTTCGAAATTGGTCCACCGGTTCTGTAGAAGAAGATTTCTGAAGGGTTTATACCATATATGGGCATGGCGGCATTCTTGGTCATGTGACCTTGATTATTTATATATACATTGATTCCCCCATTCTTTAGATGCTTCCCATGAAATTTGGCTTTGATTGGCCAAGCGGTTTCAGAGGAGAAGATGTTTGAATATTATGGTAATATACATGTATAATGCCCCGGGGCTGGGGCAAATGAGCCCCTGGGGTCCAACTTTTTTCAGAATCATTAATATTCAGTCCTACTGCCCATTTGCTGCAAGACTTTCACTTTAAATGACATTTTAAAAGTTTTCCCCATTCAAATGCATTGGCGACCTATGTTGACCTTGCTGTAAAATAGGTCAAGGTCATCCAAAGGTCATAATTTATAAACACATTGTAGCACTTCAGTCCCCGATGCTTCTTGTCAAGTTTTGTTGAAATCGGTCCAATGGTTCAGGAGAAGAAGAATTTTAAAGGGTTTTTACCATATTGGGCATGGCGGCCATCTTGGTCATGTGACCTGGATTATTTACAAATACATTGATTCCCCCTTCCCATAGATGCTTCCTATAAAATTGGGCTTTGATTGGCCAAGTGGTTTCAGAGAAGAAGATCTTTGAATATTTTTGTAATATACATGTATATTGCCCCGGGGTGGGGGCAGACCAACCCCTGGGGTCCGAATTTTTTTCAGAATTACCTACCTTCAGTCCATTTGCCCATTTCCTGCAAAATTTGCCTTTCAAATGACATTTTAACAATTTTCCCCATTCAAATGCATGGGCTACCTATGTTGACCTTGCCGTAAAATAGGTCAAGGTCATCCAAAGGTCATAATTTATAAACACATTATAGTACTCTAGTCCCCGATGCTTCATGCCAAGTTTCGTTGAAATCGATCCCGTGGTTCCGGACAAGAAGAATTTTGAAGGGTTTTTACCATATATGGGCATGGCGGCCATCTTGGTCATGTGACATGGATTATTTATAAACACATTGATTCCCCCTTCCCACAGATGCTTCCTATAAAATTGGGCTTTGATTGGCCAAGCGGTTTCAGAGAAGAAGATCTTTGAATATTTTTGTAATATACATGTATATTGCCCCGGGGTGGGGGCAGACCAACCCCTGGGGTCCAAATTTTTTCAGAATTACCTACCTTCAGTCCATTTGCCCATTTCCTGCAAAATTTGCCTTTCAAATGACATTTTAACAATTTTCCCCATTCAAATGCATGGGCGACCTATGTTGACCTTGCCGTAAAATAGGTCAAGATCACCGCAAGGTCATGATTTATATATACATTGTAGTACTTGAGTCATTGATGCTTCATGCCAAGTTTGGTTGAAATCGGTCCAGTGGTTCCGGAGAAGAAGATTTTTGAAGGGTTTTTACCATATATGGGCATGGCGGCCATCTTGGTCATGTGACCTGAATTATTTATATACACATTGGTTCCCCCTTCCCATAGATGCTTCATGTAAAATTTGGCTTTGATTGGCCAAGCTGTTTCAGAGAAGAAGATCTTTGAAAATGGTGGACGACGGACGACGGACGGACGACGGACGGACGACGGAGCATGGGTATACTATAAGCTCACCTTGTGAGCCTGACGGCTCAGGTGAGCTAATAATAATGTCTGGGTAAGTAGGCATACAATTTACGCTGAAAAATGAACGAGTTGACCGGCACCCAAATGTGTTCGTATCATGCATATCTGCCATTCCAAATTATCGGATCTGGGTAAACAAACATGGCGACTTCCTTGGAACTTGCGGGTGTTATTTTATTACTTTGCAATGGGAATTTGGTGTTCTGAGCATAGACTCAGTAATACGAACAAACCAATTATCGATTAGCAATTTGGCCAGCCCCAAAATGAAATGAGCCTTTGCATGAGAAAACAAACAATTTGCATAGGCGAAAACAAAGACGCAGATCAGCTTCGCGGTCACCGCGAAGCTGATCAGCGCCTTTGTTTTTGCCACATGGATAGTACCATTCCTCTTCTACTTTTATCCAAAGTTTCAAGCTTCTAGCTTTATGCTGTGACTGTACAGCCTGGTTTGTGTCTGACCTGATCGGAACGCAAACTGTTGGTTTTCTCACACACAGGCTAAAATGTGATGCATAAAAGGGAGTTGCAACAAAAGTACTGATCAGGGGGCCACCTTTTCAAAATTAACGAAGTCCTTAGCTAAAGATAAAACACTTATTTTTTTTTTTTTTTGATAGAATCTGAGAATCCTTTGCATTCTCACACTTTATCAACAAAAAATAACAGTGTATTTGCTTATGTAGTCAGCATATACTTAACAAGTTGAGGGTCTTAATGATGATGTTAAGCTAACAAAGGTTTGAACAACTGGTCCCTGATGTGTGTAATTTCAATAAAACTGCTGATCATACTGCACAGTGCATCTATACTGACTAAACTGCTGTAAATTTCTGGTTTGTGTATAGGAGTGGTGTTTTGTAGTTAAACATCCCAGTCATAACATTCAGTCATGTTGGAATGGAGCCTCCAGTACCATGGGGAATTGATGTGTCTTTCTCATGGACACAACCTGGCGCCATGCTGTTCCAAGCCCCAACATCTCAAGGTCTCTCCCCCCACCCACCCCCTCGACAAGATTTTGAGTCACAACATCAGGATAACATGTCCGTGCCATGTATACCCCCATGAACACCACTTTTATAAAGCAAAACTGGGGTATGGAGGGGTTTACCATTTTTTCTTATTTTTGCTCAAATAAGGGGGTTCTAACTTGTAACCACAATCTATGTTTTGAGCAAAAATAAGAAATATATTGAAAAAAAAACATGGGCGTGTTTTCGTAATGATGAACAAAACTTACTGTATGACACTGGCTTGTAATAGCACACATAAAGATTGAATATGGCTGTATTAGAAAACTTGTAGATATATGGATGAGAACCTGTCGGCCCATACCCATCCACTGTGTTGTCAAATGTGACAGAGGTCATTTCAGCTGTCATTCCTGAAAAAAACAACAACAATTGAGCCGCCTCGTGGGAAAACCAACAATGTGGTTTCCGAACAGGTCCGACACAAACCGGCCTGTACAAGCACATAAAAGAGCTAGAAGCTTCAAATTTCGGATATAAGTAGAATAGGAATTGTACTATCTGAGTAGCAAAAACAAAGGCGCTGATCAGCTTCGAGGTTACCGCGAAGCTGATCTGCGTCTTTGTTTTTGCCTATGCTGATTGTTGGTTTTCCCATGTGGCGGCTCATTTGAGCCTTCATGCGACAAAACCAACAATATGGGTTTCCGAACCCGGCTGTACAGCCACAGAAAATAGTTAGAAGATTGAAATTTCTGATTTAGTAAGACGAGGCATCAAACCATCACTGGAGTGAAAACAAGGCGCTGATCAATTGTGCAGTTACTAAACAGCTGATCTGCATCTTTGCTTTTATATTATGCAAATAGATTTGTCGTGGATAGTTATGTTAAGCTAGAAATGAGAATCTGACTATAGCCCCCCTTCTGAGCTTTTTTCTAGGGTGAGCTAAACAACGATGGGTAACAATTCCATGTTAGATCTTGCAAATATTGATGCAAAATTTGGTCAGATCATAATAATTCGTTCTTAAGATATTGAGCGGGAACTAATCTCCCATCCCTTCAAATTTTGGCAGGTAACAATCCCAAGCCAGACCTAGTCAATGTTGATGTGCACAAAAAATTTGTCAGATTCTGTCAATTTATTCTCAAGATATTGAGTGGAAATAAAAATTCTGACCTCATTCAAGGGCTGTAACTCCTTCATAATTTTGTGATAAATGACAGGTAACAATCCTAAGCTAGATCTTGACAATGTTGATGGGCATACAAATTTTGTCAAATTATGTCAATCTGTTCTCAAGATAAAGACAAACTAATTTTTTACTTCATTCAAGGGCAGAAACTCCATAAAAATTTTGCGTAAAATGACGGATAACAATCCCAAGCTAGATCTTGTCAATATTTATGTGGATACAAAATCTGGTCTATTCTGTCAAGTTGTTTTTAAGACCAGAGGACCAATGGTCCTGTAAACGCTCACCTGAGATCTGCTGTATATACAAATGTTATAGAAAATAGTCCCAGTATGGGGCGGATGAAGCCCTTGGGCCATTTTCTTTTCAGAATAATCAATATACTGTCCATACAAGTTTTTCCCCTCAAATAACATTTTAACAGTTTACCCATTCAAATACATAGGCAACCCATGTTGATCTTGCCTTAAAATAGGCCATCTTGGTCATGTGACCTTGATTATTTATATACACATTGATTCCCCCATTCTATAGATGCTTCACATGAAATTTGGCTTTGATTAGCCAAGCGGTTTCAGAGGAGAAGATGTTTGAATATTATGGTAATATACATGTATAATGCCCCGGGGCTGGGGCAAATGAGCCCTTGGGATCCAATTTTTTTCAGAATCATTAATATTCAGTCCTACTGCCCATTTCCTGCTAGACTTTCACTTTAAATGACATTTTAATAGTTTTCCCCATTCAAATGCATTGGCAACCTGTTGACCTTGCTGTAAAATAGGTCAAGGTCATAATTTATAAACACATTGTAGTACTTCAGTCCCCAATGCTTCATGTCAAGTTTTGTTGAAATCGGTCCACTGATTCAGGAGAAGAAGAATTTGAAAGGGTTTTTACCATATATGGGCATGGCGGCCATCTTGGTCATGTGACCTGGATTATTTATAAACACATTGATTCCCCCTTCCCATAGATGCTTCCTATAAAATTGGGCTTTGATTGGCCAAGTGGTTTCAGAGAAGAAGATCTTTGAATATTTTTGTAATATACATGTAAATTGCCCCGGGGTGGGGCAGACCAACCCCTGGGGTCCAATTTTTTTCAGAATTACCTACCTTCAGTCCATTGCCCATTTCCTGCAAGATTTGCCTTTCAAATGACATTTTAACAATTTTCACCATTCAAATGCATGGGCGACCAATGTTGACCTTGCCGTAAAATATGTCAAGGTCATCCAAAGGTCATAATTTATATACACATTGTAGTACTCTAGTCCCCAATGCTTCATGCCAAGTTTTGTTGAAATCGGTCCAGTGGTTCCGGAGAAGAAGAATTTTGAAGGGATTTTACCATATATGGGCATGGCGGCCATCTTGGTCATGTGACCTGGATTATTTATAAACACATTGGTTCCCCCTTCCTATAGATGCTTCATGTAAAATTTGGCTTTGATTGGCCAAGCGGTTTCAGAGAAGAAGATCTTTGAAAATGGTGAATGACGGACGGACACCGGACAGACGACAGACGGACGACCGACGGACGCCGGACGGACGCCGGATCATGGCCATCCTATAAGCTCACCTTGTGAGCCTAACGGCTCAGGTGAGCTAATAATGAGAGGAAGCGAAATTCTGACTTCAATAAAGGGCCGTAACTTCGTCAAAATGGTATTGAGCGGAAACAAAATGTTCACAGAATCACGGAAACATGGAATAATGGAACCACAGGACTGGGCTATAACAAATCATAACTTTTACATTAGTGGACCAATTTTAATAATTCTTTCGCCATTGTTTTTCTACAAAATGAAAGTTTCAAATATGTCTTTATACAATTACATTATGTACAAGGTGAGCTTTTAAAAAATCTAACTAACTTATTTTATTAAAATATCAGTGGGTTAAAAGACTAGCATTGGTTATCTGAACCTAAAATTTCCACCAATTTCAGTTATTTCAGTATTCGTAAGAAGTTTAATTCTCATGCTCAGCTAAGATGAGCTCGAAATTTTTTTTTATCATCTCAGTGATTGATGTCTGGAAAGATTTTGCCACTCTCAAAAAGAAACAAATAATAAACAACTTCCGACATTTTTCAATTTCTTGACACTTTGTCAGTAAATCAGGATTACAAGTGTTTGAAATAGACCCCCTTATACCCCACTTTTACATAGCAAAACTGGGGTATGGAGGGGTATACCTTTTATTCTTATTTTTACCACAAACATAGATTGTGGGTACTCGTTATAGAACCTCCTCGGCGAGGCGGCTCTAACATGTAAACTTTTTTTTTCTACTGAAAATTTTCAATTTCAACAATTTTGGAAAAATCTTTATATTACATGGGCGTGTTTTCCTTATGATACCTTTAATAGCTTGACAACCCTTAAGAGTGAATGGAGTAAGCACAAAGGGAAAGTTGCTTGGTGCTTTCATTGGCGTATCAATATGGCCGTCCCTTCGACAACAAAAATTCATAACAATCGTCTCGGGGGAGGTATAATCTCCACTTGGAAAGTGTGAACCATTGTAGTTGGCTGATTGGGAAATATCGTGGTAACTAACTGTGCCCTCAGAGAAACCTAGTGACAAATAAAACAAAACTGAGCCGTCGCATCAGAAAACCAACAATTTGCATATGTGAAAACAAAGGCGCAAATCAGCTGTGCAGTAACTGCACAGCTGATCAGAGCCTTTGTTTTCGCTACACAGATAGTACAATTCCTCTACTTTCCAAATTCGAAATTTCAGGCTTCTAGCCTGCTTCTGTGACAGTACAGGTTGGTTTGTGTCGGACCTGGTCAGAAACAAAATTGTTGATTTTTTTCACCCAAAGGCTCATTATTACCTGTATGTTTGTTCCTGCAAAAGTGATACACAAATTAGTTGTAAAATTTAGACTGTAATTTAGAAAAGTTTAACATTTCCCTCAAAAATTGGCCACAGTTTGAAATACTGTATTTGTTCTAATTAGTGCATAGTGCCCTCAATTTTTCAAACTAACTTAAAGTTAAGGCAAGAAAATATCATTCTAATTAGGGCACATTACAAATAAAAACATCATATAAACTGCTAAATTAACCGTGTCACAAATATCAATGATGTCATTTGAGTGTTCCAATCATTGATCATTTAAGATTAAATTTTAATGCGGTTTATATGGTATTAATGTGTAAAATTGGTGAAAAATACCAATATGCTAGTCAGAGCAGTGTGTGCTTCAGCACATGTTTTTCAGAAATGACTAGGGTGTGTGCTTATTGGAGCATGGGCACAAAGTAAAACGAATATGAGCAGTTTCATGAGAAAACCAACAATCTGCCTATGCGAAAACAAAGACGCAGATCAGCTGTGCAGTTATCAGTGTCTTTGTTTTCGCTACACAGATAGTACAATTCCTCTTCTTCTTAAATCCAAAATCTCAAGCTTCTAGCCATCTTCTGTGGCTGCACAGGCCTGTTTGTGTTGGACTTGGTCGGAAACTCAAATTGTTGGTTTTGTCACGCAGCTCATAAAATTATGGAATTTTAATTTTGTGAACACAAAGGTGGCGAATGTCTGCACAAGTACCATCTGTACCCAGCCTTTGCTAAAAAAAATGGTTTTCTAATGACACCACCAATTATTAACAGGTATCATTTAAAGTAACTGTATAAAAACAAACTTCAAACTTGTTATGAGTCACGGCATAAGAAAACCAACAAAATGCTTATGCAAAAACAAAGGCGCAGATCAGCTTCGCGGTAACCGCGAAGCTGAGCAGCACCTTTGATTTTGCTACACAGATAGTACAGTCCCTCTTCTTCTTAAATCCAAAATTTCCAGCCTCTAACCATCTTCTGTGACTGTACAGGCTGGTTTGTGTCGGACCTGGTCACAACCAAATTTGTTGGTTTTCTCACGCACAGGCTCTTATATCAAACCTTCATGACAAGAGCTGCCCAACTTCCAATAACAGTAATCCCCTGCCCCCAAGTTCTGTACGTTTTGTCGTTCCTCGCCATCTTGGACACAGAACTCAAGCTGCAGCTCCCACAAACCGTTCACATATGTTGCCTTAAAAGAAATATTAAAATAGAATTTTTTATTCACTTTTACGTCCCTTTTAAGAGTATTTCAGCTCAGATGAGATGGGCCAATGTGGCAAAAAATACCTCAGACCCCAGGAAAAACCACCTGGCACACCTGCGAGCAGAACATGGTTTGTTTCACATTTGTCCTTTGCAGAAACTAGATTTTAGCCTGTAGCCCCAGTTTGGTACACAAACCCCTTGGGTCCACTGTCTTACAACTATAAGACCTATGGTCAATGAATGACTAATGCATTTTCATGGAACTGAATAATGAAAAATTTAATCTAGTTTCACCAAAAGCTTTGTTTTTGTTTTTACCTCCCAGTCAACAGTTATGGTCATGTTAGGGTGTTGCCTCCATTTTTAGAAAGGTCATATCCCAATGTGTTGCTGTATGGAGCAACCAAAGTAAACACATAGAGCTTGTAAGTATAATTTTTTCCTGAGCTGAGCGTTAGACCTTCTAAGCCGTTAGCCAGTATCCAGGTCCCGAGGTTATAAAACTTTTTTCGTGTTCAACTCAGCTGAGCATAAAATCAAACTGCTCAATTAGATACTGAAATAACCAAAATTGGTTGAAATTTCAGGTTCAGAATGCCAAAGCCTGTAATTTATCCTGCTCATAAATGTTAAAATGCCAACAAATGTTGGCATTTTAACATTTATGAGCAGGATAAATTTTGGTCTCAGCTGAACTGAGCTTGAAAATTTTTTAATAACCTCGGGTCTAGGTTGTCAGGCAGTTAGCAACTCTAATCCAGGAGAGGCAGCATCAAGTAGCCCCTCTACTCCTCACAGTCCCAATAGGTGGGGTTGAAGAACAAATAGCACAATAACAAGCCTATGCAATGAATATTTGGCTGTTCATTCATGTTTTTTTTTTTAATATTTTCACTATGTTTTGGAAACCCCTACAAACACCAATTTCACCATTTAAATGTGCGTGTCTCAGGGGTTTTTCACTGCATGGATATGATTGCATGATGGTTGATAAGTGGAGTCTAACAAAACTGCGTACCATTTGTCCTATCCAGTCAGTTGGTGTGGAGTAGGTTGCAGATTTTACCCTGACACTTGCATCACCATGGAAACCAGCAGGGCATCCAGCAAGGGGCTTCAGGAGGGCAACGTCAGTAGGCCAATTACTAGTTTTCAATGCAACATCTGAAAGACAACTATAAACTTACTAAAAATGAGCCGCATCACAAAAATATTCTTCAGGATTTTCAACCTGAGTTTCGACATAAATCTCCCTGTCATCAGGAAAACATGTCCATGAAAAGTATACCCCCTTGAACCCCACTTTTATATAGTATAACTGGTGTATGCAGGGGTATACCTATTTTTCTTATTTTTTATTCAAACATAGATTGTAGATACTCATTAGAACCGCCTCGTCAAAGCTCCACAATCTATGTTTTGCCAGCTCCTTTCGTGTCCGACCTGTTGGAAAACCACATTGTAGGTTTTCTCATGACGTGGCTAATTTATAACAACATTCAAGATTAATATGAACTATCCCACTGCACTTGCATCTCAAACTTAGCTGACATAACTTACTTTTGACAAATGAAGTATAACTCTTAATTACTAATACCTGGAAAGCTAGATTTTTGTCTATGCGAAAACAAAGGAGCAGATCACAGATGATCTGCACCTTTGCTTTTGCTACATGGATAGTCTAATTCCTCTTCTTCTTATGTCTGACATTCCAAGCTTCTAGCCTTCTTCTGTGACTGTACAGACCACTTTGTGTCGGAGCTGGTCACAAACCCAAAAGACAGGCTTTCCAATGTTGTGGCTCATCTAATACCTTTAATACTCATCAGGGAAACATGCCCGTGAAATGTATACCCCTTGAACCCCACTTTTATATAGTAAAACTGGGGTATGCAGGGGTATACCTACTTTTTTATTTTTGCTCCAAAACATAGATTGTGAGTACTCGTTAGAACCGCCTCGTTGAGGCAGTTCTAACGTGTACCCACAATCTATGTTTTCAACAAAAATAAGAAAAATATCCAAATTTTTCAGTTAAAAATTTTCAATTTTTAAAGCTCAAAAAATCTCTGTTTACTGCATGGGCAAGTTTGTGTAATGTAGTACCAAAATTAGTAAGGCAACTATACACTAACCATCCTGCTCCAATTCTGTACAACCAGACTCCGAGCTCAGCCCTTGAACACAAATACATTTACACTCCAGTTTTCGCAGCTTTGTGGCGAAGCCATCATTATGGCAGGTTAAGCCATCAGATGCACATGGATCAGCTGAAATCATAACAAAACAAGTAGCCCAAGGGCAACGATCACTCACCTGAGAGGCAGGAAGTATAGTCACTGGACAAAAGAAAAGTACATGTAGTTGGGGTTTTTACATTATTTGTATGTGTATGGTGGCCATCTTGGTCATGTGACCAGGATTTTTTATACACATATTGGTTCCACCTTCCTATAGATGCCAAGTTTGTTGAAATCGGTCCACCCATATATGGGCATGGCAGCCGTCTGGGTCATGTGACCTGGATTATCTATATATACATTTGTTCCCCCTTCCTATAGATGCTTCACATAAAATTTGGCTTTGTTTGGCCAAAAGGTTTCAGAGGATAAGATATTTTAATATTATGGTAAGAAACATGTATACTGCCCCGGGGTAGGGGGAAATGAGCCCCTGAGGTCCATCTTTTTCAGAATCATTAATATTCTGTCCTACTGCCCTTTTCCTGCAAGATCTTTTCTTTAAATGACATTTTAACAGTTTTCCCCATTCAATGCATAGGCGACTAAGTTGACCTTGCCATAAAATAGGTCAAGGTCATCATAGTGTCATGAGTTATATATACATTGGAGTATTTTAGCGGTTGATGCTTCATGCCAAGTTTTGTTGAAATTGGTCCACCGGTTCCGGAGAAGAAGATTTTTGAAGGGTTTATATCATATATGTTCATGGTGGCCATCTTGGTCATGTGACCTGGATTATCTATTATCTTTTTTTTTAATTTTTACTCTAAACATAGACTGTGGATATATGTTAGTACCACTTCACCGAGGCAGTAAGGAAAAGGTTATTATGTATAAAAGGCGGGTTTAAGGGGGTAAACATCTCATGAGCCTGTTTTCCTGATATGGGACCCAATCCCACCCTTAGTTTCTGCAGTGAAGCTGACTTATGCTGTTATACTGCCCAATCATTACAAAAACATGCCCATGAATAAGAGATTTTTAAACCTGGAAAATGAAATATTTTGATGTATTGCTCAAAACATAGATTGTGGGTACTCATTCAAACTTGTACCCAAAATCTATGTTTTGAGCAAAAGCTTCAGAATAACATTTTTTTCAACTGAAACTTTTTATTTCTACATCGAAAAAAACTCACTCTTAATTGTATGGGCAAGTTTTCACAACAAACTAAACCTACCTTCAGGTGTGTAATATGAATTAATATCCTTGAGAGCATAATGGGGGTATAAACTGAAGGAGCTCCATCTCAGTGTGTCCGCTGTGTCAGGATCATAGACACCAAGCTGGGGCTGGTAATTCGCTGTCCAGCCGGAATCCTGTAAAATTTCCAAAGAGATCATGAGGGTTAATCATATGAGCCACGTCATGAGAAAACCAAATTTTTGCCTATGCGAAAACAAAGGCGCAGATCAGCTGTGCAGTACTGATCTGCACAGTAACTGCACAGCTGATCAGTGCCTTTGTTTTCGCCACACTGATAGTTTTATTTCTCTTCTTCTTAAATTCATAATTTCAAGCTTCTAGCCTTTTTCTGAGACTTTATGGGCTGGTTTGTGTCGGATCTGATTGGAAATCACGAAGACCAGTTTTCTCGCATCGCGACTCAAATTGTACTACAATCTGCCAACCAGTCAATTGCATTCCACATTACGAAAACTTGCCCATGCAATATACAGACAATTTATTCAGCATTAAAAATTTCATTGGAAAAAATTTCATATGTTTAATATGTTTGCTCAAAACATTGATCGTAGGTACATGTTAGAACCGCCACGTCAAGGCAGTTCTAAAGAGTACCCACAATCTATGTTTTGAAGCAAAAATAAGAAAAATAGGTATACCCCTGTAAACCGCAGTTTTGCTATACAAAAATAGGGTATGAGGGGGAAATACTTTTCATGGACATGTTTTCCTGATGATTCATGCAATAACATGTGGACAAACTACAATATCCACAGCCATGTCATGAGATACCCAGCTTTATCATATATTTACTACAAAATATGTTCTTTTTGCATATGCGATACAGACAAGAGTTACGTTCACGTATCGCGGCACAGTATTTCGAAAGCCGTATCCGTTCAAAAATTGATAAAACCCATATCACTCCCTTGGGAGAAAAAGCCATATCACCAAATGATTGGCTCACATTTCCACGTGACCCATATCATCCCTAGGGAGAAAAAGCCGTATCACCAAATGATTGGCTAATAAAATTATATTCGGAGCACTCGGCTCCTATTGTATTCAGTTCATTAGGTAGTGTACCGCAGGCATTTTAGATTTGTTTGGATTGTGGTTTTATGTCACAGGCAACAGTATTTTGTCATGTTGAGACGAATTTTCGATTTGTGCTAATGTGGAAATAATATGCGCTCTACTGCACGCTTTGGCGGTATGTCAAAATAAATAAATAAAATAAAATAAAATAAAATAAAATAGATAAATAAATAATACAAAGAAAGGGAAAAAATGGTCATGAATTAAAATATATGATAAAAAGATTACAATATGACAATTTTCATATCGTACCCATGTATCAACCCTCGAATCCCGTATCAGCCCGAGACTCTTGCATCAGCACTCGGGCCTTCGGCCCTCGGGCTGATACGAGAGTCTCGGGCTGATACGGGATTCTCGGGTTGATACGAGGTACGATATGAAAATTGTCATATGATAACCTCTATTTATATGTTGTCTATGAAAACACAGATGCTGATAGGCTCTACAATAAATGCAAAACAGATCAGTGCCTTTGATTTCACTTCACAGACAGTACAATCCCTCTTCTTCAATTTGAAATTTTAACCCTTCCTCTGTGATTCTACAGACCATTCTTGTTGGACCTGGTGCCGAGGTTATAAAACTTTTTTCATGCTCAGCTCAGCTTAGACTAAAATTTATCCTGCTCATAAATGATAAAATGCCAACAATTTATTAGCAGTATAAATTACAGGCTTTGGTGATCTAAAACTCAAATTTTAATTTATTTGGGCTATATTAATATTTATGAGCAGTTTAAATTTCATGCTCAGCTGAGTTGAGCATGAAAAGTTTTATAACCTCAGGGCCTGGACCCAAGGTTATACTTAAAACCTTTTTTATGCTCAACTAAGCTGAGACTAAAATTTAAATTGTCCATTAATACTGAAATAGCCCAAACAAATTGAAATTTTGCATCTAAATCATCAAAACTTGCAATTTATTCTGCCAATAAATGTTTTAAATGCCAACATGAAAAACATGAGCATGAAAAAAGTTACATAACCTCAAGACTAACAAGGATCAAATTTTATTACACAAATTAGCATTTATGTGACAAAAACAAACAATCTGCGCTTACAACCAAGTCATTACACTCCAACCTCGTTAGTACTCGCATCAGTATAACGCGTTTACCGGTATAACGCGGTGCCTGCTTGGACCCCAAAAATTTCTGATTATGGGAAAAAACGATCTCAAAAAAAAAAAAAAAAAAAAAAAAAAAAAAAAAAAAAAAATTGATCTGAAAATCCCACAAAACGATCTCTCATTCATTCTTAAAAAATCCTCATACCTGGTCAGAATATACAAGGTGTCAAACATTAATCAATTGAATAAACAAACTTTTAAATCCAATCAATAAAAACGCCAATTAGTCTACAGCAGATGATTGAGCACTGTCATTGGGATCAACTTACGTAATTTATGCAAACATCCGGTGGTAAACAATGAATGGGCCAGTGCCGAACAAAATACTAATTAGGGCAATATAATCAGGGAATGATCAGACCACCCTGTATGAAAGGGTTTCTGATAATTGTCAACTTACAACACTCAAACTATAAAGCACACAGTAAACACAGATCAGGGGTAGAATATATCAGTCTTTACTGTCTCTCTTTCACTTTTTTAGTTTTTGTCATGTAGTAGCTCAGTGGAAAAACACCAATACAATGACCTTGATCTGGGTTGTTCAAGCGCATAATTTGACTACAGTTGCTCCCCCTTGTAAAAACGTTGTACATACGTTTTGGTAAAATCTGTATTTATCCAACACAATCGGCATAGTCTTACGTAACTGACAATGATGTATAATTCCATTTACATAATTAAATTCAATTCAACTAAAAAAAAGATTTATAATAGCAAATCTATAAAATTGAAAGAATTTTACTGATAAAATATCAAAGGTACCACACCTTTATACTGTTAAATTTTTTACCTACAAATATGCTATTGATGTAAAACCAGGTAATACATTAGAAGATACCATAACTACAGGTGGTTCTTCAAAGCACAAACAGGCAAGGACCTGTTGGTGTGTCAGTCGTTAGTACGCGATTCACTTATAACGCGGTTCAATTTTGTGGACCCCGACCGTCGCGTACTAACGAGGTTTGAGTGTACTTAGCATTACTCCGTATAATTTTTTCATGCACATGAAAAATCTTGTGTAAAATGACAGAAAGTATACTTCACTGGCATACTATTGTATTGGCATACCTGTATATTGAGTGAGTAATGCATGAATGAGTATGCATCAGTCTGCCTCCCAAACGTTGAGCGAATCACAGTACCCGAACCATCAGACAGACTGCGTACATAATAGTTACCCAGGATATCTGAAAGATAAACATTTTTGACAAATGTACTTTCCCATCATTATCATTTGGATGAGTCCTCTGTCATTTTTAGGGACATCAAGAGCAATTTAGATTCTTTATTTCAGTTTTCCACAAATTTCTTTCAAGCAAACAGAATAGCAAAAGATGGGACACCGCATTCTGTGACATCACATCTGGGGCTACATTGTTTGCCTATGTCCCATAAAAAGGATTCAAGGCTTAATGTAAGGTCGTTTAAACCCACAAGCATATATTGTGGTTTCGAAGAAGAAGATTTTTTTATGCTTTTCCCATTGTAAGTCTATGGGAGCTATCTGTTGCCATAGGAATCAGAGTTCTGATCCAACCTGGCCCAAAAGTTAAACCTAATGCCACCTTTCCCCCACCTCAGTGATGCTTTAGAAAAAATTTGATTGCAATTGGCCCTGTGACCTTAGATATATTTACTTTTTGAAAGTGTGGATGGAAGGACCAACGCACGAACAAACACACAAGATTGCAATTGGCCCTGTGGCCTTAGAGATATTTACTTTTTGAAAGTGTGGATGGAAGGACCAACGTACGAACAAACACACAAGATTGCAATTGGCCCTGTGACCTTCAAGATCGTTAAGTTAATGCCAACTACATATTTAGCAAATACACTGTTATTTTTGGTTGATAAATTGTGAGAATCCTTTGCATTGTAATTTTTGGTTGATAAAATGCATTGCAAAGGATTCTCACATTTTATCAACAAAAAATAACAGCGTATTTGTTATATTCATGTTTGAAATTTTAACGAATCGTTAACTAACAACATCGTTAATTTTGAACTGGCCCCAGATATTTACATAGATAGTACAATCCTCCTACATATTAAGTCCAAGCATAAATTTCAAGCATATAGCCTTTTTCAAAATGGTTTGTGTCTGACCTGGTTTTCTCCCACTGTGGCTATATGAAGACAGACAGAACAGAGAAAACATGAAAGTTTCTAGTAAACATATACATGTGTACGTACATTGAAGTTGATAGAATTTCAGACTTTGTGGAATTACTACGCTCTCTTACCTGGCCTGTTACTAATGATGTTGTGCCAAAATACAGTCTCTTTTTCTCCTCTATCAGGATGCTGATGTTCATGTTCCAGGCCAATAGCATGTCCGAGTTCATGTATAGCAGGTATCTACAATAAAATGCACCACATGTGAAACAAACCAGATTTTTGCATCTGCGTCAGCAAAGGCGCAGATCAGCTGTGCAGAAACACTGCATAGCTAATCAGCACCTATGTTTTTGCTACATGGATTGTGCAGTTCCCCCTCTTAATCCAAAATTTCAAGCTTCTAACTTTTCTCTGAGTTTGTACAGACCGGTTTGTGTTGGACCAGGGCAGAATCTCCGAAGATAGGTTTTCTAAGTGTCATGCTCAGGTGAGACAAATTATAAGCAGGTTAAATATACAATCAAACAAGCCCATTACGAAAACTTGCCCATGCAATATACAGAGATTTTTTTTCACCTGTAAAAAGTTGAAAATTTCATCAGAAAAATTTTGATATTTTTCTTATTTTTGCTCAAAACATAGATTGTGGATACACATTAGAACCGCTTCAGCGAGGCAGTTCTAACAAGTACCCACAATCTATGTTTTGGAACATAGATTGTGGGTACACATGTTTTGGAACATATATTGTGGGTACACGTTAGAACCGCCTCAGCGAGGCGGTTCTAACGAGTACCCACAATCTATGTTTTGGAGCAAAAATAAGAAAAATATGTATACCCCTGCAAACCCCAGTTTTTCTATATAACAGTGGGGTTTATGGGGGTATTCATTGCACGGACATGTTTTCCTGATGCATTGAAATCGATATAAAGTCTGAATTGGGCAAAATATCTGAAGAGAGAGTAAAGGTCAAGAACACAATGTCAACGTGCATGCTTGAAGGGCTTGTCAATGACAATTATTATGCCAGTTTCATGCTTGCATGTAACACTGCTGTATTATATTAGCCTTGGGATACAGACTTTAAAATTAGCTTACTTCTGCTTCATTTTCAAATGTATTGTTCGTATGATATATGAGCCTTCGCATTAGAATAACCAACAATTTGGGTTTCCAACCTGGTCTTTAACACAAATCCCCATGTACAGACAGCCAAAGAAGCAAGCTAGCAGCTTGAAATTTCTGAGCTACTTGCATCAAGAAAACATGTCTGTGCAATATATACCCCCTTAAACCCCACTTTTATATAGAAAAACTGGGGTATGCACTATGCAGGGGTATACCTATTATTCTTAGTTTTGCTCCAAAACATAGATTGTGGGTACTCGTTAGAACCGCCTATGTTTCCAAAATTGACCTTGCCGTAAAATAGGTCAAGGTCATCATAGGGTCATCATTTCAACAAACTATGATGGGCTGGAGTCCTAAATGCTACATACCAAGTTTTGCGTAAATCGGCCTGCCGGTTCTGGAGAAGAAGATTTTTGAGTGTTTTTTACAATAGTTGGGCATGGCGGCCATCTTGGTCATGTGACCAGAATTTCGCGATCACACTTTCATTCCCCCTACCCATGGACGCTCCACATAAAATTTCACTTTGATTGGCCAAGCAGTTTCAGAGAAGAAGATCTTTGAAAACTGTGTATGGACGACAGACTGGCCAAGGTCAAGAGATGACCTTGACCTAAATTAATCACATACATTCATCTACTCCATTAGTTGTTTGCAGGTCTCAGGCTGCAACAGTTTTCAAAAAATCCATAGTTTTCACTTTTCCCATGTAAAAGCCTATGTTTCCAAAATTGAAATTGCCGTAAAATAGGTCAAGGTCATCCTAGGGTCATCATTTGATCAAACTATGATGGGCTGGAGTCCCAAATGCTACATACCAAGTTTCATGAAAATCGGCCTGCCGGTTCTGGAGAAGAAGATTTTTGAGTGGTTTTTACCATATATAGGCGTAGCGGCCATCTTGGTCATGTGACCTGGATTTTGCGATCAAACTTTCGTCTCCCCTACCCATGGATGCTCCACATAAAATTTCACTTTGATTGGCCAAGCAGTTTCAGAGAAGAAGATCTTTGAAAAGTGTATATGGACGACAGACAGGCCAAGGTCAAGAGATGACCTTGACCTAAATTAATCACATACCTTCATCTACTCCATTGGTTGTTTGCATCTACCACTTTTCAGGCCTCAGGCTGCAATAGTTTTAAAAAAATCCATAGTTTTCACTTTTTCCCATGTAAAAGCCTATGTTTCCAAAATTGACGTTGCCATAAAATAGGTCAAGGTCATCCTATGGTCATCATTTGATCAAACTATGATGGGCTGGAGTCCCAAATGCTACATACCAAGTTTCATGAAAATCGGCCAGCCGGTTCTGGAGAAGAAGATTTTTGAGTGGTTTTTACCATATATGGGCGTGGCGGCCATCTTGGTCATGTGACCTGGATTTTGCAATCAAACTTTCGTCTCTCTTACCCATGGATGCTCCACATAAAATTTCACTTTGATTGGCCAAGCACTTTCAGAGAAGAAGATCTTTGAAAAGTGTGTATGGACGACAGACTGGTCAAGGTCAAGAGATGACCTTGACCTAAATTAACCACATACCTTCATCTACTCCATTAGTTGTTTGCATCTACCACTTTTCAGGCTTCAGGCTGCAATAGTTTTAAAAAAATCCATAGTTTTCACTTTTTCCCATGTAAAAGCCTATCTTTCCAAATTTGACCTTGCCGTAAAATAGGTCAAGGTCATCCAAGGGTCATCATTTTATCAAACTATGATGGGCTGAAGTCCCCGATGCTACATACCAAGTTTCGTGGAAATCGGCCCACCGGTTCTGGAGAAGAAGATTTTTGAGTGGTTTTTACCATATATAGGCGTAGCGGCCATCTTGGTCATGTGACCTGGATTTTGCGATCAAACTTTCGTCTCCCCTACCCATGGATGCTCCACATAAAATTTCACTTTGATTGGCCAAGCAGTTTCAGAGAAGAAGATCTTTGAAAAGTGTATATGGACGACAGACAGGCCAAGGTCAAGAGATGACCTTGACCTAAATTAATCACATACCTTCATCTACTCCATTGGTTGTTTGCATCTACCACTTTTCAGGCCTCAGGCTGCAATAGTTTTAAAAAAATCCATAGTTTTCACTTTTTCCCATGTAAAAGCCTATGTTTCCAAAATTGACGTTGCCGTAAAATAGGTCAAGGTCATCCTATGGTCATCATTTGATCAAACTATGATGGGCTGGAGTCCCAAATGCTACATACCAAGTTTCATGAAAATCGGCCAGCCGGTTCTGGAGAAGAAGATTTTTGAGTGGTTTTTACCATATATGGGCGTGGCGGCCATCTTGGTCATGTGACCTGGATTTTGCAATCAAACTTTCGTCTCTCTTACCCATGGATGCTCCACATAAAATTTCACTTTGATTGGCCAAGCACTTTCAGAGAAGAAGATCTTTGAAAAGTGTGTATGGACGACAGACTGGTCAAGGTCAAGAGATGACCTTGACCTAAATTAACCACATACCTTCATCTACTCCATTAGTCGTTTGCATCTACCACTTTTCAGGCTTCAGGCTGCAATAGTTTTAAAAAAATCCATAGTTTTCACTTTTTCCCATGTAAAAGCCTATCTTTCCAAATTTGACCTTGCCGTAAAATAGGTCAAGGTCATCCAAGGGTCATCATTTTATCAAACTATGATGGGCTGAAGTCCCCGATGCTACATACCAAGTTTCGTGGAAATCGGCCCAACGGTTCTGGAGAAGAAGATTTTTGAAGGGTTTTTACCATATATGGGCGTGGCGGCCATCTTGGTCATGGGACCTGGATTTCGCGATCAAACTTAAAATGCCACTACCCAAAGAGGCTCCACATAAAATTTCAACTAGATCGGCCAAGCGGTTTCAGAGAAGAAGATCTTTGAAATTGTGGACGACGGACGGACGACGGACGGACGACGGACGTACCCTGGATCATGGCCATCCTATAAGCTCACCTTGTGAGCCTTCGGCTCAGGTGAGCTAAAAAACTTACTGTTTATTATATGGGCATGTTTTCGTAATGTGTAGCGAAACCAATGGCGCTGATCAGCTTTGCAGTTACTGCGAAGCTTATCGTAACTGCAAAGCTGATCTGCCCCTTTGTTTATGCATATGCAAAATGTTGGTTTTCTCTCATCGCGGCTCATTTATTTACTTACCAATCCACATTTAAAGACAGATATATACTGGTCAGTCACTTGCTGGTTGCCAATGAACGACCAACACCTGGAAATAATCATGATCAGTGTTACTCCGGGCACCGAGGTTATGAAACTTTCTCATGCTCAATTCAGCCGAGTCTAAAATTTATCCTGCTCATAAATGTTAAAATGCAAAAAGTTGTTGGCATTTTAACATTTATTAACAGGATAAATTCTTGGCTTTAGTGAAAAGCTTCCAAATTCAATAAACTCTGTCTATTTTGACCCACTGGAGCAGTTAAAATTTCAAGCTCAGCTTGAGTTGAGCATGAATTTTTTTTTTTTTGTTATAACCTCGGAGCCAGGCTAACATGTCTATGAAATGTAAATCCCCTCGAAGTTGACACATCAAAACTGGGGTTAGACAGGCATGTTCTTGTAATGACACTAGGGACGGACTTAAGCCATTTTGATATTTACCTATAAGGCAATTGTAAAATCCTGCGATGAGGAGCACAGAAGTTTTGAGTGCACTGATGAAATCAAGTGGAACGTATGCGAAATTCAGCATTAGTTTTGTGGTACATAATGTGGCATATGGGCTGATATGCAACAAAACAGTCTTCAAGTTTCCAACCAGGTCCGACACAAATTAGCCTGTACAAACACAGAAGCAGGCTAAAAGCTTGAAATTTCAAATTTAAGAGAAAGGGGGATTGTACTATCCGTGAAGCGAAAAGATTAGGCTCTAGCCTCATGTTTTTTTGTTGTTTTTTTTCATGCTCAGCTCAATGTGCACTCAACAGGAAGAAATTTTGAAAAGCCTAGGAGCACAGTGCACTTAAAAGAATGAATACCAAGGATGTATAATTTGCATTAATTTTGTTTAGTACATGTATAAAATACATAGAAGGCAGCACTGAAAGTCCACCCATTTTTTATTTTATTTTTTTTAAATTCAATTTTACGTCCCTTTCAAGATTATTTCAGCTCATATGAGACAGGCCAATCAGTAGGTGGGGCGAAAATGGGATACCCCAAGAAAAATCACCTGACACACCCGCAAGCAGAACTTGGCTTGTCTCACATGTGGCCAGAGCAGGGTTCAAAACCCACACCAGACACAGCGTTGAGATGATCGAGTGATTATGAAACAGCCGCCACAAATTTTTTAGAAAAGCTTCAACTTGTCTTTACTGACTACTCCCTACTATACTTACGTCCATGGCTGGGTTGAGATGAAATGCAATGTGTAGTTATGTGGAAGACTGAGGGCTAGAGCAGAGTTATTGGGTGTAAATAGTACTGCCGACATGTCGTTGTAGAACTGCATGGCCATCTCCAGGATGTTTTTCTCTTCTGCGTTAGACGTATCTGAAAAAAAAAGATCCCTAAAGTGAGAAAACTGGTCTTAAGAGTTTCCGACCCGGTCTAACGCCTGACACAAACTGTGCTGTAAAATCACAGAAGGCTAGAAGCTTGAAATTCGGGTTTTAAGAAGAAGTAGAATTGTACTAGATCTATCCGTTTAGCAAAAACAAAAGACGCTGATCAACTGTGCAGTTACTGCACAGCTGATCTGCGCCTGTTTTCAACTAGAAAAAGTGCCTTGAGAGGCACGTATACCCCCGGCTGGTAGCTCCCTCCAACGCCCCCACCCCTCAGCCCACCGCCACCAATCCAGACATGCTCACTGACAGTCACACATTAAACCTCAATGCCTGATGAAAGAGAGCGCCCTCAACAAGTAAATCTTATAAATTTGTATTTGCAAAAAACACTGTCTAAAACCATGGGGAGGGGGGGGGGGTTGTAGTAGAATGACAGATCTATTTTAGAGCAGTATACAGAGCTGACTTGTATACTCAATCTAGGACTTGATCGCGGACATTGAGGGTCAGGTCCTCGGTCCTAGATGTAAAGTAGAATGTCATTCTTCAATAATATTAAAAAAAAAAAAAAAAAAAAAAAAGATGTCCTATATTTTGACCTCTAGCCCCACCCTCAGGGCACGGACCCTAGAGTTTACAAGGCAAACCTTATAGTGTACCTTTGGTGCAAGTACAAATCATTTCTGAACATGGTGGTAAAGAAAAGTAAAGAAATACATTTTTTTAAAGAAGTTCTAGATTTTGACCTCTAGCCCCACCCCCCCGCACATGGACCCTAGTGTCTGAACCTTACATGGTACCTATGGTCTAAATATGAATGCTTTCTGATAAAACTTTGTGGATGTCAAGAAAACAGACTTACAGAAAATATTTATTATGATATTTATCATATTATAAATAAGTCCTAGATTTTGACCTCTAGCCCCACCCCCTGGAGATGGTACCGAGCATGGAGTATGAAAGCAAACCCTATAGGGTATCAATGAACTAAATAAGAATACATCCCTATGATTGTTTGTTAAGAAATGGACTTATAGAAGAAACATTAAAATTGTAAACAGCATATTTTAAAGGTGACCTAGATTTTGACCTCCAGCCCTACCCCTGGGGATGGGCCCTGGGGTCCGAACTCATGGAAACAAAGCAAACCCTATAGGGTACCTATGGTCCAAATATGAATGGTTTCTGACCATTGGTTCATGAGATATACACCTCTAGAGAAACTTTAACCAAAACTTTGACGTAAATTCCACGAACGTTCCGGAATTACGAACGAAGAAACGAACTAACTAACTAAATAACTAACTAACATACGAACGGACGAACGGAAAAGCGAAAGCTATATACCCGTCGGCATAAATGCCGGGGGTATAAATATGCAAAAATCTGGTATTTTCATGACATGGCTCAGATAATATGTGGGATTTTCCTAAAACACTTTAAAGTGATAAATACAGTACTAGGAAAGAAATAAAAAAAAGGCTGTGAAATCTTTAAAAATAATAAATCTAGTGGCATTGATCTGATTTTGAACGAGCACATTAAGTATTCTTTTGACCTCTCTTACAGTACTCCCCAAAACTATCTCTAAATCCCTTTAAGCATTTGTCAGCCTTTTCAAGCATTTTGATGGCTCAAAGGAAACTTCAGACACTAATGATCAAGGCAAGGCATGATAAGTATATAATGAGTACTGAGGGCAGTAAAGTGTCTTGTTCAATGTCACAACAATTCCATTACAAAAACTTGCCCATGCAATATACAGAGAAATTTTTTGGTTGTAAAAATGAAATTTTCAGTGGACAAATTTTATTATTTTTCTTCTTTTTGCTCAAAACATAGATTGTGGGTACATGTTAGAACCGCCTCGGCGAGGCGGTTCTAACGAGTACCCACAATCTATGCTTTGGAGCAAAAATAAGAAAAATAGGTAAACCCCTGCATACCTCAGTTTTGCTATATAAATGTGGGGTATAAGGGGATATATATTTCACGGACATGTTTTCCTGATGAATTGTCAAAATAGTTTGGCATAAGTTGTAACTTGAGTCACTTATGAGACAATCTGTCTTTAGTGTTTCCAACCAGGCCTGACACAAACCAGCTTGCACAGTGGCAGAACAAGGCTAGAAGCTGACTTTTGAATTTGAGAAGAGAAAAGCTTTTGAGAAGACTACAGTTACTGCCCAGTTGATTTATGTCGTTACTTTAGCACACCAATTTTCTCATGGCGAAGCTCACTTGAAATCAGGATAACATATCCACATAATTTATACCCTCTTATACCCCACTTTTATATAGCAACACTGGGGTATGCAAGGGTATACCTACTCTTTCTTATTTTTGCTCCTAAATATAGTTTGTGTTATTCGTTAAAACTGCCTCGCCTAAACATATATTGTGGGTACTCGTTAGAACCACCTCACCAAGGCAGTTCTAATGTGTACCCACAATCTATGTTTTGAGCAAAAATAAGAAAAATATCAAAAGTTTTCCAATGAAATTTTCAATTTTAAAAATCTCTGAATATTGCATGAGCATGTTTTCATAATAAATAAGATGGCGACTTACTATAATAACCATCGTCTAAATGGTATGGTACAACACCCGATGGCCACAATGATGTTATTCTCGCAAATCTTTTCGTTCGCTTATGAGCGTCACTGTGTGGATTTATGTTCAAATCTTCAGGAACTTGTTGATCAGCTGATCGTTTACTCCTTTTACCATTTCTGCTCTTTGGCTGAAAAAAGTAAAATTTAAGTAATTAAAAAAATGGTTATCAAGAATTTATATTAAGCCAGAAAAAAACTTCATCAATTTCATACATGTATTCTGTTGACATAGCTAATCTTGATTTTTAATTCAATTACACAGAAAGCCCAAGGAACGCATCCTTTAAGGTGCGGATGATGGCCTTATATGGTCAAACATGGTGGAGGAAACTGGAAAATAGGGAAACCACCGAACCTGGACGTGCCACCACTATCCTGTCACAGGCCCTGATCCGGATTTTAACCCAAACCAAAGAGGTGACAAGCGAGTGTGTTATCCACTATTCTATCCAGAAAACAGAAGTAACAACCAACATCAGCCAGGATTAACCATATTTACAATTTATATTTACAAATTTTGTAAAGGATCGATACATCTCTGTTTAACACCCCATTTTTACCTTGCCATTGTTTCCCAGTTGTCTGTTTTCCTGTTCTCTCTGCCTCTGGAGTCTAGCATACATAGGATTTGCCTCCATATTTTTCATTGTTTTTTCCATTTTTGCCGCTATCGTGTCTCGAAGTTTCTGGATTCAAATAAATGTCACAGGTATAGATAGAAATGAATGTTATGAATTAAGTTAAGCTTATTTCCATACATGTGATACATCTGAGAAGCCAAATAGGGAGATTTACTTTTCAAAATAGGGAGAATGATTAAACAAAGAAGGAAATTCTTGATTTCAAATAGGGAGATCAGAAATTTGAAATAGGGAGATGTAAATAAGTTATACAGGGAAATTTTGAAATTCCAAATAGGGAGATTTGCTCAAAAATGGGGAGATCCCTCTAAAATAGGAAGATATCACATGTATGCTTATTTCTCAACAAATATTTTAAACTAAAAAAGCAAGATTCCTTCAATTTAATGATCCTTTTTGAAAAAAAAAGTTACCCTAGGCCTAAACTAGAAAATGTGTTTAAGAAACACTATGCCCCCAACTGGTAAGTCACTTTCAAGATGTAAAAATGTCCAAAAAATGACTAAGTGCAAATTGTAAAAAAAGTGACAAAAATTAATCTGAGGAGTATATCCCAACCATATGCATATCTTCAAAGCATGGTCACAATGTATGCAAAGTTTCAAAAGTATCGGTACTAAAATGCCCGAAAAAATGACTAAGTTCAAATTGTGAAAAAAATGACAAAAAATAATCCAAGGATTATATCCAAACCACATGCATATCTTCAGACCATGCCCATAACACATGTAAAGTTTTAAATGAATTGGCATGAAACTGTAGGAGGAGTTGCGCACACAAGGTACCCACTGCCCATTCACTTTCATTGTCAAAATGCCCGAAAAATGGCTAAGTTCAAATTGCGAAAAAAGTGACAAAAATAATCTGAGGATTATATCCAAACCACATGCATATCTTCAAAGCATGGTCACAACATCTGTAAAGTTTCAAGAGAATCGGAATAAAACTGTAGGAGGAGTTGCACACACAAGGTACCCACTATCTATTCACTTTATCAAGAATTAAAAAGGGAAATAACTCTCACAGAATGGGCCCTTAGCCCCTTGAATTTACTTGAAAGAAAAAATATGGGTCCTCTTAATTTTCATATACAAACTACATACCAAATTTCAAGATCCTAGCTCTAACGGTTCCAGACCGAGTGCTAAGTGTTACTCACGCATCACAGACTGCCTGCACACCACTGGACGGACAGACACAAACCAATATGCCCCCTCAACTTCTTCTGAATTTGGAGGCATAAAACATAGCTGTGTTTCTGCTAACGCTTCAAATACCAGAGGACCAATGGTCCTGTAAACGCTCACCTGAGATCTGTTGTATATACCAATAAACATGTTTAAATATTATGGAAAATAGCCCCAGTATAGGGGCAGATAAAGCCCTGAGGCCATTTTTTTCATAATAATCAATGTCCTGTCCATTTGCCAATTTCCTGCAAGTCTTTCCCTTCAAATGACATTTTTACAGTTTAATCCATTCAAAGTCATAGGCGACCTATGTTGAGATTGACATAAAATAGGTTAAGGTCACCACAGGGTCATGATTTATATATACATTGTAGTACTTTAGCCATTGATGCTTCATGCCAAGTTTCTTTGAAACTCCACCTGTTTGGGAGAAGAAGATATTGGAAAGGTTTTTACCATATATGGGCATGGTGGCCATCTTGGTCATGTGACCTGGATTATTTATATACACATTGGTTACCCATCCTATAGATGTTTCACATAAAATTTGGCTTTGATTGGCCAAGCAGTTTCAGAGGAGATGTTTAAATATTATGGAAATATACATGTATACTGCCCTGGGGTGGGGGCATATGAGCTCCTGGGGACCAATTTTTTTCAGAATCATTAATATGATTATTGCCCATTTCCTTGAAGACTTTCACTTTAAATGACATTTTAAAAGTTTTCCCCATTCAAATGCATTGGTGAGCTATGTTGACCTTGCTGTAAAATAGGGCAAAGTCATCGCAGGGTCATGACATATATAAACATTATAGTACTTGAGTCATCGATACTTCATGCCAAGTTTTATAGAAATCGGTCCACCAGTTCCTGAGAAGAAGATTTTGAAGGGTATGAGCCCCTGGGGTCAATTTTTTTCAGTCCTGTTGCTCATTTCCTGCAAGTTTTTCCCTTTAAATGACATTTTAACAGTTTTCCCCCATTCAAATGCATAGGCAACCTATGTTGACCTTGCCGTAAAATAGGTCAAGGTCATCACAGGGTCATGATTTATATATACATTGTAGTACTTGAGTCATCAATGCTTCATGCCAAGTTTCATTGAAATTGGCCAACCAGTTCCGGAGAAGAAGATTTTTGAAGGGTTTTTACCATACATGTATATGGGCATGGCGGCCATCTTGGTCATGTGACCTTGATTATTTATATATACATTGGTACCCCCTTCCTATAGATGGTTTATATAAAATTTGGCTTTGATTGGCCAAGTGGTTTCAGAAGAGAAGATCTTTGAAATTGTGGACGGACGCCGACGAAGGATGCCGGACGGACGCCAGAGCATGGCCATCCTATAAGCTCACCTTGTGAGCCTAACTGTTCAGGTGAGCTAAAAATAGGGTAGGTAGGTAGGCAAATCTTTCTTTTTTATTTATAATTTTTACGTGAAAAAAAAAAATACACAGTAATTATATAATCAAGAGTAAAATAGACCACAGTTACCTGATTTTTCTCTCTACTACCCTTGTTTGACGATCTTGGTTTCTTGAGAATTTGTTCCAGTTTCTTTTTCTCTGCCAAAGTTTTAAGATGTTTCAGAGTTTGAATCTCTGGGTCAGGGTCTAACTGAATATCCCCTCCGTTTGCCGCTTCCAAATCCTTAAATTAAAGGCATACATACTCATTCTAATTTACTTTTCAAAGTGACCCCTAAAATACCAAACAAAATGTCAGTAGTGCACACTAAAACTGTGAAAAAAATGAAAAATTCTAGGATCTCAACAGACATTTCACATTCAACTCCACTCAAAAATTTTAAAATACATGTAATAATAATGTTCTAGAATCACTACAGTCAAAGCATTATAAGAAAACTGGCTTTGCAACTGCGAAATCAAAGACGCTGATCAGCTGTGCAGTAGCTACACAGCTGATAAGCGCTTTCATTTCCGCTACACAGATAGTACACTTCATATCTTCATCTACTCCTTATATCCCATTTTTTAAGCATCTAGGACTTTTCTGTTTAGTACATGCCAGTTTGTGTCACACCGTGTCGGGATCCAAGAAGACCGGTTTCCTTGGGTACTCGCGGCTCACCTGCAATAGTCTCTTCCTATATGCATTGTGTCTATTGTCTGCTCTTCCTCCCTGCGCTTTTTCTGCTACGCTTTCTCTTGCTACATAAGCTTGGTCTTTAAGTGAATTTTTCCTATCCAAAGGTGACATCTTATCCTGATTGAAAATATGCAAAAAAAAATAGTTAAAGTTCTCCAGTCAGATTCCAGGCGGAATATCGGCAAAACCAGACATCATTTTGGGGAATGAGTAATGTTTAACCCTTGATATGAAGAACTCGGAAATTTTTCCAGACTCTTTTGTTGCTATCCGGAAAGACAGAGTAAGTGACAGCCAAGGTGGTGGAGTTTTCATTGCTTTTAGGCATGACCTACTTTGTACAGAATCTCCGGATTGTGAAATCATTTCGTGTAAGTTGAACATAATTGGATGTAGGACTCTGTACCTTGGTTCCTTTTATCGCCCCCTTAAATGTATTGATTCAGAATATCTTACGGAATTAAATAAATCTTTGACTAGGATAATGGCAAACAAAAATGCTCATGTCTTGTTAGGTGACTTCAATTGTGGGAATGTTGAGTGGAGCACTATGCAGGTACCCGAAGGAGTGCCGCAAAGGCAGGTACAGTGTCAACTTTTGGAGCTCATAAAAGACCACTGCCTATCCCAAATAGTAAAGATACCCACTTGTAACAACATAACTCTTTGATCTTTTATTTACTAATTCCCCATCCCTGGTGGATCATGACATAATCCATGTTGAATATGATATTAAGGCAAAACGAATCCAACAAACCCCGCGGAAGATTTATCTCTATAAAAGAGCGGATATGGACGGACTCCGTGACCATCTAGCGCGATTTAGGGATTTGTTCCTTTCATCTGACCATAGTTACATGTCAGTAAATGAAATGTGGGTCAGTTTTAAGTCTGAGATTCTCGTGGCTACTGAAAGGTTTATACCAACAAAAATGACCAAGACAAAATATAGCTTACCATGGATCGACCATTCGATTAAACGCCTTATTAGGAAACGTGCAAATCTGTACTTCCGTGCTCGAAAGTCAAGCAATCCTGACACTAACGGTTCAGAGAACAAACGGTTCAGAGCACATGTACAGAAAGCCATCAGAGATGCATATTGGAAACATATTTCCAATATCTTCGCCTTTGAAACTGATGACAATGATCCCAATTGCCCAAAAAATAAGAGCTGTCGCAGGACAGCGAGCTTGACTGCTTCTGACCTTTGTCAAACATAAGGCAAAACCCGACCTGTAACCCAAAACATTATGCTCATACATCTCTTTGCCTTATTGCAATAAGGCAAAATCACTGAACCATGAAAGTTCACTATAACTACCTAAGATTTAAAGGTCTCACTTTTATTGTGAAAAAAGTGTGTTCATATACCAGCTGAGTGCTACGATACAAGGTAAAATCACTGAACCTTGAAATAAGGTCACACTGACCTATAAGTACTTCAGGGTCAAAGGTCTAGTCATACTTACTCATAATGTGAAAGAAATATGATCATATACCCATTGAGTGTTGAGATATAAAGCAAAATCACTGAACAATGAAACTAGATCATAGTGACCTATAAGTATGTTTGGGTTAAAGGTCTGGTCATACTCATTCATAATCAGAAAGAAGTATGAAAAAATACCAACTGAGTGTTGAGATATAAGGCAAAGTCACTGAACCATGAAATTAGGTCACAGTGACCCAGGAATACTTTACGGTCAAAGGTCTTGTCATACGCAAACATATCGTGAAAGTAGTATGTTCATATACCAATTGAGTGCCGAGATGTAAGGGAAAATCACTGAACCGTGAAATTAGGTCATAATGGCCTAGGTCTACTTTAGGGTCACAGATCTTGTCAAATGCAAACATAGTGTGAAAAAAGTTTGTTTATAAACCAATTGAGTGCCGAGATATAAGGCAAAATCACTGAACCATGAAATTAGGTCATAGTGAACTATAAGTATGTATGAGTTAAAGGTCTGGTCAGACTCATTCATAATCTCACAGAAGTAAGAAAAAATACCAACTGAGTGTCGAGGTATAAGGCAAAGTCACTGAACCATGAAATTAGGTCACAGAGACCTAGGGTCAAAGGTCTTGTCATACGCAAACATATCCTGAAAACAGTATGTTCATATACCAATTGAGTGCCGAGATATAAGGCAAAATCACTGAACCGTGAAATTAGGTCATAAAGAACTTGGACTACTTTAGGGTCAAAGGTCTTGTCATACGCAAACATAGTGTGAAAGAAGTTTGTTCATAAACCAATTGAGTGCCGAGATATAAGGCAAAATCACTGAACCGTGAAATAAGGTCACAGTGACCTATAAGTATATTGGGCTCAAAGGTCTGGTCATACTCACTCATAATCTGAAAGAAGTATGAAAATATACTAATTGAGTGTCAAGATATAAGGCAAAATCATTGAACCTTGAAATTAGGTCACAGTGACCTATAAGTCTATTGGGGTCAAAGGCCTGGTCATACTCATTCATAATCTGAAAGAAGTAAGAAAATATATTAATTGAGTGTCAAGATATAAGGCAAAATCACTGAACCATGGAAAGTAGGTCAACTGACCCTTACCGTCATGACACACAAGTTAGTGTTGCAAAGTCAAAAGATGAATGACCAACCATCTTCCTAAGTTGTTTCTATTAAGAAATAGAAGAAAAAAAATTCAGGGAGTTCTAGATTTTGACCTCTAGCCCCACCCCCTACTCTGACCCAGAGGTCCGATGTCATGGATGAAGTATGAATGATTTATGTTAAGTTGCTGGACTCCTTATAAAAGTTACACAGCAGTACATCTATTTTTTACAGTGTTCTAGTTTTTAACCTCTAGCCCCACCCCCAGGCATGGACCCAGAGATCTGATGCCATGAAATGCAACTCAACCTTTTAGGGTACCTATGGTCCAAGTATGAAAGCCCCCTGATAAAAGATTTTCAAGATATAGACTTCTTGAATACTATATCACAGAAAAGCCATTATTATTATGGTGTTCTAGATTTTAACCTCTAGCCCCACCCCCTGGCATGGACCCAGGAATCCAATGCCATGGAATAAAAGCCCACCCTACAGGGTGTCAATGGCCCAAGTATCAATGCTTTCTGATGAGTGATTGTCAAGATATGGACTTCTAGAAAACTTTAACGCAAGAATGGCCATTTTTGAAGGTGTTCTAGATTTTAACCTCCAGCCCCACCCCCTGGCCTGGACCCAGGGGCCCGATGCCATGGAATGAAAGCTAACCCTACAGGGTATCTATGGTCCAAGTATGAATGCTTTCTGATGAGTGGTTGTCAAGATATGGACTTCTAGAAAACTTTAACGCAAGTGTGACGTGCACATGCATGGGAACGCGCACTGGAACGGGAACGTGGACGACCGGGGTGACTGCAATAGCTCTATGCACTTCGTGCAGTTGAGCTAAAAATGAAAAATGTAAAAGGTTTTGTTCATTTGTTAAGTCATTAATGAAAATAAGAAATAGGACCAGTCCCAAGATCGATCCTTGTGGGACACCAGATAAAACCAGATAGGACTATATCTGAGGCACGGCCATCTAATACCACTTTATGAGAGCGCTCAGAGAGCCACGAGTGGATCCACTTATGTGTAGATCCTCTAATCCTGTAGAAGTCAAGTTTGCATAATAACCTTTTATGTGGGACCTTGTCAAAGGCCTTAGCGAAATCCATGACAATCACGCCTGTCTGCCTGTGGCCACGACTCACAGCTTGATACAGATTACTAACCAAGTCATGATAAAACTGAACTGGGTTTTGCAAGACCTTTGAATTCAGAACCCATGTTGACAGTCAGCAAGAATGCTTTCAAGAGCCAAGTGTTTGTTTATGTTGCTGACTATTATATGCTCTAGAGTTTTGCAACAGATACAAGCGACAGATACAACAGATACAAGCGACACCAGTCGATAATTAGCTGCATCATATTTCTCACCTAGCTTAAATACTGGGGTTACATTTGTCTGTCGCCAATCATCTGGTACAACACCCTGAGCAAGCAACTAATTGAAAATATAGGTCAGGACAAGAGCAATTTCAGAACTACATTCTTGGAATAGTCTTTCCTCTTCAAAGACTGCTGAAAAATTCAAGGCTCTTATTTAGATCAGGGGTTCAGAGATATATGTTTTAGTATGCCTCTGTTCAGCATCTTGTTAATAGTTTAATGGCCCATCCCTAATGTTCTAGCTATATGAAATGGCGAAATGGTGTGCAAATGACATTCCGTCTTGGACAAGAAAACAACATTTATAAACTTATTTTGTGTCACTATACATCGCCTTACCATTTGTTGGTCCGAACACACTTCCCTTCTTGTCATTTGCAGGAATGACATGATACAGTATGCCGTCCTTCGGATCGGGATGTTAACTGGAGGCCCCCTGTGCAGGGACAGTCATCCCCTGTGCAGATTAAAGATCCCTACACAGGTTCTATCCTCATGTATGTAGGTGTCCCGCAAGGATCAGTCTTGGGACTGGTCCTATTTCTTATTTTCATTAATGATCTTTTGGATAATATCAGGTCATCTGTTCGGCTATTTTCTGATGATTGTGTTTTGTACAAGAATATCAAGTCTCCATTGGATTGTCAGATTTTGCAAGATGACCTGTATAGCTTGGCCAAATGGGAAATGGATTGGCAAATGAAATATAATTTTAGCAAATGTCATTCAATGAGGGTGACCCGGCTACACCCAAGCAAGCATATACAGTTCAGCTACACACTGCATCAGCAAACATGAGAACAGGTATAAATTTATAATTCATGTCATATATGCAAGAAAAAAATAACATACATGTAAGTTAGAATAACACAGTTTTGAAGTTTTGCTGAATTTTCATTTTCGACCAAGAGCTGAATATATCCCATTTCCTTCGGTATGGAGAGGTTTAATGGAATACCAATGGAAATATCTAGGTCAGGACTGGAGCAATTTCAGAACTACATTCTTTCAACACCCTAGCACTCAGGCCATCTGGCCCGGGCGACTTATGTATATTCAGATTATTCAACAGTTTAATGACCCCTTTGGGGTCAACTGTAATGTCACCCATAGCGGTGAAGGGACTTGTGCCTTTGGAAGGGATTTCATCATTTGATTCGCGAGTGAAGAAGTGAAGGCTGACTGAAACTGCCTATTACAAATATTAGCCTTATCCAAAGTGTCAAGTCTTCAAAAGTCTTGGGCGTCCGCTATAGCGCAGTAGGGAGCGAGGAGGTTTCCTACTTTGCTACATACCACTTTCGTACGGGTTCGCGCCCCACTGTGGCCAAATGTTTTTCAGAATAAAAATGAATTAATCCGACGAAATGTATGTGGTCTGGCTGTCGCCAGGCGGACGCGGTGGTTTCACAGGCATAATTTCCGGGTATGCCGAGATATGTCCTGGCTTTCCTCCACCTCAGACAGCCCTTGCCATTACTGCATCTGGGAGAGGGACTTTGGGTAGAATGGTGCAGAACGTGTCGAGCGTCCGCTATAGCGCAGTAGGTAGCGAGGAGGTTTCCTACTTTGCTACATACCACTTTCATACGGGTTCGCGCCCCACTGTGGCCAAATGTTTTTCAGAATAAAAATGAATTAAACCGACGAAATGTATGTGGTCTGGCTGTCAAGGTGGTTTCACAGGCATATTCCGGGTATGCCGAGATTATGGCGAGATATGTCCTGGCTTTCCTCTACCTTAGACAGCCCTCGCCATTACTGCATCTGGGAGAGGGACTTTGGGTAGAATGGTGCAGTAGTGTAGCGACTTCAGTAAAAGCCGGGAACCGGAAATCAGGCGGCATAATCCATTGTTTTTTCTTAGTCAAATCGTGTCAACTGGAAGTGCGTGGTTTTGATATTAAAACCGAATTTTGATGTTTTTCTTTCTTGTGGATCTTATCAATAAATGGATAAATGCATCAGCTAGTACCATTTTCGATGATTATCTCTGTTGCGATGACTGTGATTGAAAATTGATTTTTTTCTTATTATCATTCCGAATCAATCCGTATGTAACAGAACGAAGCTGTGTATGTTAGAAACAATATCTGACCACTTTGAAATGAATACATAGCAGCACAATGAAGCGCAAGCCAAAATAAATTTTGTTTACTTCATTTTCATACCTTGCTCAGTGGCCATATTGGATTTGGTACCTTGCTCCATGGCCATGTCCATTGCATAGCTGGGAACCTGTGAGGTCACTTACAGGTCACTGCTTGACCCATGCTTTGAGACTATTTGACCTTTTGATTTTTTTATATTGTTTTTCAAATTGAACAATTTTCTAGCATTTAATTTGGCTGTCTGAATACTTAAAAAACTATTCCATGCCATTTTTTGCAATAGAACAATAAAAGTAAAAATAAATTGCAAGGTCTTGTTTTTGGTTTGAGACTATCAGTCATTGTCAACAATACTAAGGTTTTAGGGTGTGTGGCTGTTGTCAAGGCAATAATTTCTCATTTAAATGAACTTCTTTGTGTAATTGTGATGTAATTCTATATTTCTAGAGGACTGGAGACACCATTTTTGTAAAAGCTGTGCAGAAAAATTGAGTTTGAAAAAACAGCTGGAGTCACTAAGTAGTGGCGAGTAGCAAGTTGTAAATATGGGGTATAGCTAAACAGCGAAAGGAAGGTTCCTTTCGCGAAAGGAAGATTTTTGTACGAAAGGAACATTTTATCATTATCGCCATTGATATTTAACAGCTTTTAATTGTTTTTTTTACACATGTTGTAATAAAACAATATCAAGTAAAATGTGTAAAATGTAAGAAAAAGTTATTTGGTGCAAAAAGTGGAACTTATAAATAAAGAAACCTCACTAAAATTAGGCGACGAAAGGAAGTTTGCCTATGAAATGAACGCTATAAACCATTATAATCATTGCTGCATATCCCCCCTCCCCCCCCCCCCCCCCCCCACACACACACACCTTTTTTTTTCTTTTTATACATTCTGCAATAAAATAATAAGAAGATAAAGTAAAATACAATTTTACTATTAAGAAAATTTGGTCGAAATGGAGGACAGCAAATTTTTGACACTAGCCGCACTGGCGAATGAAGATTTTCCGCTTCGAAAGGAAGGTTCATCGCTGCCTTACGGTTTTATCACTGGCGTTTGACCTTAAATAAATGCACTAAACATTAGTATTTAAGCATTTTTACAGTTAATTATGAAAAAATCTTACCCCGGATAAAATAATGGTGGGGCACTGTATATTGACACAAAATAAGTTTGTGTCGTTTTGTTATCCAAGACGGAATGTCATTTGCACGCCAATTCGCCGTTTCATACAGCTAGTGTCCATTTACAAAACATGAAAAGCAGAAATCCTGTACTCTCCGAACTCCTGAGAAAATCGCACTTTTATAGTCCAAAATGAACAGTCCAACATCCAAAGTGCCCCCTCGACACCGCCCGACGCCATTAATTTTGGGAACTTCATTCTCGCGAGATTAGAATGGGGTAACTTTGGTTCCGGGTCATCTCGACCCAAAACCAATTCGAATTTCCATTTCCGCCGCACCTCGTTTTAATCATCAGTAAGTGTACTACTCCCACCAGGCAAAGGTGCAAATGCATTTCTTTATGTCAGTATCTATTCTTTTAACCATAATTTATCATACAGAAATGTCTTTGTTTCTTTAAATGTTGTAAAAAGGTACCCTTACTGATGGTTAAAGAGAGGTGCGACGGAAGATGGAGTGCGAATTAGTTTTGGGTAGAGATGACCCCGATCCAAAGTTTCCCGTATACCAGAAATAACAACAACAATGGCGTCTGGCGTTGTCGAGGGGGTACTTTGGATTGTCTACTGCTGGATGCGTTACAGAAATTACAATTTTCTCCGGAGTTCAAAGAGGACAAGAATTCTGATTTCTGCATTTTAATTACGGACATTAGCTGTAAGAAACCGCGAAGTGTCGTGTTCGGGAAATTTCGTTCAGGACAAGAAAACAATAGAAACTTATTTTCAGTCAAAATCATAATGTCCACCATGTTTGAATTGTTTACAATAATAAACATACAAGTACTAGCTTTTATAAAATATACAAAAATATAGTGCATTTAGTAAAGATCAGACGCCAGTGGGTTTTATAAAATCAATTTTAAAGTGAAGTGAACTTCATACAAAAACTATTACTTATTTCCTTTACCCATTTAAAACTTAAAACATGCACAATTATAATCAATGAGTTCAAAATTTTGAAATGAAATCTTCCTTTCGTGTGAAAATCTTCCTTTCGCGAAAGGAACGTTCCTTTCGCTATATAGCTATACCGGTAAATATGTTAAGGGGAGGGATAACCTCAGTGATGGGAATACAGTAAATATGTTAAGGTGATGGTTGGTGGCGGGCAGTGTAGTTCTATCATTGGGGTCTGGTGATGGTAATACCCTTACTCGGGGTTAAAACGAGGTGCGCCGATAAGTCAGCGGCGGAACACTATAACATACATACATAGTGGCGAGTGTGAGATGTTAAGGGGAGGGATAACCAAAAATTCAAAATCTCCCTGAAATGAATCAGGAGATTTCCTATATATTCTATACATTTTTCAAAAACCTCCCTGAAATGGAAGAAAAATCCACTGGCGTCTGATCTTTACTAAATGCACTATATTTTTGTATATTTTATAAAAGCTAGTACTTGTATGTTTATTATTGTAAACAATTCAAACATGGTGGACATTATGATTTTGACTGAAAATAAGTTTCTATTGTTTTCTTGTCCTGAACGAAATTTCCCGAACACGACACTTCGCGGTTTCTTACAGCTAATGTCCGTAATTAAAATGCAGAAATCAGAATTCTTGTCCTCTTTGAACTCCGGAGAAAATCGTAATTTCTGTAACGCATCCAGCAGTAGACAATCCAAAGTACCCCCTCGACAACGCCAGACGCCATTGTTGTTGTTATTTCTGGTATACGGGAAACTTTGGATCGGGGTCATCTCTACCCAAAACTAATTCGCACTCCATCTTCCGTCGCACCTCTCTTTAACCATCAGTAAGGGTACCTTTTTACAACATTTAAAGAAACAAAGACATTTCTGTATGATAAATTATGGTTAAAAGAATAGATACTGACATAAAGAAATGCATTTGCACCTTTGCCTGGTGGGAGTAGTACACTTACTGATGATTAAAACGAGGTGCGGCGGAAATGGAAATTCGAATTGGTTTTGGGTCGAGATGACCCGGAACCAAAGTTACCCCATTCTAATCTCGCGAGAATGAAGTTCCCAAAATTAATGGCGTCGGGCGGTGTCGAGGGGGCACTTTGGATGTTGGACTGTTCATTTTGGACTATAAAAGTGCGATTTTCTCAGGAGTTCGGAGAGTACAGGATTTCTGCTTTTCGTGTTTTGTAAATGGACACTAGCTGTATGAAACGGCGAATTGGCGTGCAAATGACATTCCGTCTTGGATAACAAAACGACACAAACTTATTTTGTGTCAATATACAGTGCCCCACCATTATTTTATCCGGGGTAAGATTTTTTCATAATTAACTGTAAAAATGCTTAAATACTAATGTTTAGTGCATTTATTTAAGGTCAAACGCCAGTGGAAAAATCTCCCTGATTCCTGTTTCAAACTCACCTCATATGAAGGGTATTGATCCCAGACGCATCTTTTTGTCTAGATAGGGCAATATACCGTTAAACTCCCCGCGGGGGCCTTTTGTTTTGGGGCTCAATTTATGTTTTGAAAAATGACTTTTACAAGATGGAAGAACATAATCATGATCACTCAGACGCTTGCAAATTTTCTGCGCATGCGTCGCGCATGAATTTATGTAAATTTCTTGGTCAAAAAAAGAAATATCAGATATGGAAACAGACAGCTCAAAAGTCCACAAAAGCATAATTTTAACCAAATATTACGATATAAGTTCAAATTTATTTATATCAAAACAGTTGTCTTTCCTATAATACCGATAAACTCCCCGGGGAGGATAACGGTACTATATATATACTACCGTCATCCCCCCCCCCCCACCGCTATGCATTGTCAATGATCGAGATTACGTTTAAGACACTTCCCCCAAAAGCTTTCCGAGCCCCGTTTTCTCTGAAATTACTGCCCCCCAAGAAAACCCTCTTCCCGGGGAATCTTCCCCTTGCCATGCATATTAAGTTTCTCTTTGAAAGAAATCGTCGCTATATATATACTACCGTTATCCCCCCCGGGGAGGTTAACGGTACAATATATACATATACTACCGTTATCCTCCCCGGGGAGGTTAACGGTACTATATATACATATACTACCGTCATCCTCCCCGGGGAGGATAACGGTACTATATATAGTACCGTCATCCCCCCACCTCTATTTTCATAAAATGATGCATTGTCAGTGATCGAGATTACGTTTAAGACACTTCCCCCAAAAGCTTTCCGAGCCCCGTTTTCTCTGAAATTACTGCCCCCCAAGAAAACCCTCTTCCCGGGGAATCTTCCCCTTGCCATGCATATTAAGTTTCTCTTTGAAAGAAATCGTCGCTATATATATACTACCGTTATCCCCCCCGGGGAGGTTAACGGTACTATATATACATATACTACCGTTATCCTCCCCGGGGAGGTTAACGGTACTATACATATACTACCGTCATCCTCCCCGGGGAGGATAACGGTACTATATATAGTACCGTCATCCCCCCACCTCTATTTTCATAAAATGATGCATTGTCAGTGATCGAGATTACGTTTAAAACACTTCCCCCAAAAGCTTTCCGAGCCCCGTTTTCTCTGAAATTACTGCCCCCCAAGAAAACCCTCTTCCCGGGAAATCTTCCCTTTGCAAGGCATTATAAGATTGTTTTTGAAAGATTCGTCTGTATATATATACTACCGTTATCCCCCCCGGGGGGGATAACGGTAGTATATATATAGCGACGAATTCTTCTAAAACAAACTTAATATGCATGGCATTATAGGATTGTTTTTCAAAGATTCGTCTGTATATATATACTACCGTTATCCCCCCCGGGGGGGATAACGGTAGTATATATATAGCGACGAAATCTTCTAAAAGAAACTTAATATGCATGGCAAGGGGAAGATTCCCCGGGAAGAGGGTTTTCTTGGGGGGCAGTAATTTCAGAGAAAACGGGGCTCGGAAAGCTTTTGGGGGAAGTGTTTTAAACGTAATCTCGATCACTGACAATGCATCATTTTACGAAGATAGAGGTGGGGGGATGACGGTAGTATATATAGTACCGTTAACCTCCCCGGGGAGGATAACGGTAGTATATATATATATAGTACCGTTAACCTCCCCGGGGAGGATAACGGTAGTATATATATAGCGACGATTTCTTTCAAAGAGAAACTTATTATGCATGGCACTATTCCACAAAAAAGATTTATTTCTGACTTTCATTCCGTGTATGTTTTATGTTAAACGGAATAAATCGCACGCTTGTTATATTTTTTATATTACAAAAAGTTTAAGATTGTATACGGTTGAGGTTTATTCCGTAAGAGCGTCGGTCTTTATAGACCATTCCATAACAAATATGGTATGTTTTTCTGAGACTGTTTCTGTCTGTGTTTTGGCTACAACGGAATAAATCGCATGATTGAAATATTGTTTATAGTACATAAATTAAAATATTGTATACGGTTGAGGTTTATTCCGTAAAAGCATCGGTCTTTATAGACCATTCCATAACAAACCCCTTCTAAATACGGCACGGATATTTCAACCACGCCTTTCATTTGAACGTTTTATAGACGAATATATACATTGGAATATTTGCATATATGACTCATATATACAAGAAGTTTACTGTCCCTTGCTAAAACCAGTTTTTACTTTCCAGTTATATTCGATAATGGCTGAACGTAGAAATAACAACAGGATAATTTTTGAAATTTTATTTGTACTTAAGCGTATACAGCTCATCGTCAACGCAAACATATATCTACATGAAACAGTCGACGACAAGTTTAAATTTACGGTCACTTTTTTTTCTTTTTCTTTTCACGTGCGCGCTGTTAACAAATTGAAAAAAGCGGGAAATTAATTCTCGTATATTTACGTATTTAGGGAAAAAGTCGATGGATGCAAGCGTCTCAGTAACCCTGATCAACTCAGAACCCAATGAATCATAGAGAGAATATTTTTTTCAAAAGTCAAAAACAAAAGGTCCCCGCGGGGAGTTTAACGGTATATTGCCCTAGATAGATAGATAGATAGATGGATGGATAGATACGCTCATCCTGCAAACGCACCGGAGTGTACAATGAACACCTCCCAAGAATAATCAGAAATTGATTGATTAAACTGGGATGTCATAAAAACGCGCGCTTTTCGTCTTACCGGAACCGGAAAAGGTTATTGACTGCTATTGACATGCAATACGTGTCGAGCAAAATATTGTATTGTATAGATTCTGCCATTGTCGGCACACCTCGCGTGCCTGCGCGCGCATGTGTGTTTGTGTGGGTGAGTGGGTGGGTGGGTGGATGTGTCGGGGGTGGTGACCTGGGGTGAGTGTGGATGTGTGAAACAAGATTACTCACCAATTCTGGTTCGTCGGGCACCTGTCGACATTCAGAGCATACACAAGCCGTCAGAATAAACACCACCAAATGCCACGTTTTCTTTGGCCCCATATCTGTAAGGGTAAATAATGTCTCAACAATGAAAAATATAGGTACTGCTCTTATCTGCTTTAATGCAAGTGAGGTATGAAAATTTGTGCCGTGCGTGCGTGCGTGCGTGCGTGCGTGCGCGTGCGTGTGTGTGTGTGTGTGTGTGTGTGTGTGTGTGTGTGTGTGTGACGGTGGGGATGATCATGCACTCAATCTTTGGGTCAGCAATATCGCGAAAACACGCCTGTCGATGAAGTATAGACCTTTATGTTTATTTCATGGACATGACAATGATATTGTCTTGATGTTTCACAGCAAGGTCTATAGCTAGTTTAATAGCATCATTGTGTCTTCAGAAACTAATCATATATACGCGTGCAAATGGGCAGTTGTATTTGCTAAAAACACACACTAGATTTCATAATTTCCTCTGCTGTTTTTAAGGCAGTCAAGACCATACTGTGCATGTTATATACGCCAAATTTTTGTTTATCAATGCCTCGTCACACATCAGCAAAAATCTCTTGACATATACTTACGTTTCATCGCGAAAATGAACTTCTTGTGTGTTAAACTGTTTGATTTATTGTGTGACGAAGGTCGTATGATTCGTTTGGGTTTGCTGAACGTAGATTGGAACCGTTCAGTCACAAATAGGGTATCGCAGTGTGTTTAGATCTATTGTCTGTCATGACGAGGCGTTATCTATAGCAAGATGTATGAACCACATCAAGACCTAGGGCGAGGGATGGGATCCCGTAAAACCGGTTTAAGCCCCCTAGTAATTGTATAACTAACCGTTCCAAGACGGTGCTCTTCACCGTTGGTGTGGCTCATCTCATTCAAATCTCAACATAGTCGTTAAAATAGCATCTAGCTCGGTACGTATATCGAATACTTTAGTTTTCGTAGTTTTAAACTATTTACAGGAATAGCTCGGCCCCTTGAAACGTTACAATTGCTAAATACGTCACGACATGACCCTAGCTGTTGACCGAGGCGTAAAACAAACATAGCCTATTTTTCGCAATTAAACTCAAGTCTGCATCGAGAGATGACGAGGCCTTTAAGAACAAGCCTGGTGTTTCCCACACATTTTTATCAGAATGCTCCAAAATGACACAATGTCATACCTTTTTCTAAATGGGACTCCGCGTTTGACTGGTGTCTCTAGCGTGTCTGAAAAAGAATTTCAGTTGCTGCAATGTGATTTGAATCTGAATCTGAATCTGAATCTGAATAGTTTACTGGTGACACGCCAAATGACATTATTTCACCAGGGGGTTCGGATGGGGGAGAAATTAGTCCCTTGAACGCACGAGTGTAGCGAACTTGGACACACAGTCATCAGACATTTCAGCAGAGGAGATAAGTGAATCAGAGAGGTCATTCCAGTCCCTGATAGTCTGTGGAAAGAAACTACTTTTGTACGCTTCTTTGCTAGCTGAAGGTATCTGAAAAGCCAAAGAGTGTTGATTTCTACAACGCCTATTCTTTGGGATAAGGTCATCTGTGGGTATTCTGGCTTTACCCTTTAGACCTTTGTATAGCAATATAAGTCTACTATCCTTCCTCCTTTTCTTAAGAGATTCCCATTTCAGTTGACCTAAAATGCCAGTCATGCTCCCAGTTTCAAAAACATAATTTCCCGTCACAAACCTTGCCGCACGATTTTGTACATTTTCCAGTTCTTCCTGGAGGCCATGAGTGTGAGGGTCCCAAACTGAGCTTCCATATTCCAAGACCGACCGCACCAGTCCTTTATAAGCTGCTTCTTTCACATCTGGGGGACAAGAATACAAATTTCTCCTTAAGAATCCGAGAGTTCTGTTAGCCTTTGTACAGACATTGGAAATATGAGTATTCCATTTCAAATCATTTGTGATAGTTACACCCAGGTATTTTATGCTTTCAACGTTTTCCAGTACAGTGCCCTCAAGGGTGTAGTTAGCCTGTATCTTACTAGACCGTTTATTTGTCAGCTGCATCATGTTGCATTTGACGGGTTGAAATCTCATTCCCCATTTCCTAGCCCAACTGCCTAAACGATCAATGTCTCTCTGAAGTTTCAATGTATCCTCTTCATTCTTGATTTCACGATAGCAAACACAATCATCAGCAAAGAGTCTTATTTCAGACTCAATGTCTGCTGAGATGTCATTTATATACAAGGAAAACAGCAAGGGGCCGAGAACGGTGCCCTGAGGGACACCCGACACAACTGGAGCCCAATCCGATTTAATACCATTAACCACTACCATTTGTTGTCGGAAACAAAGGAAAGCATTTATCCAATTCAGTGTTGTTCCACCTATTCCATAGCTAAACAATTTGCTTTTAAGGAGTTCATGGGGAGGAGTATCAAAAGCCTTTTCAAAATCGAGTATAAAAGTGTCAACCTGGCCTTTTTTGTCTAAGATTTTGGCCCAGTCATTTATCACTGTAGTCAACTGAGTTTCACAGCTATGCCATTTCCTAAATGCGTGTTGCCTGTCCGACAAGAGTTCATGTTCATCAAGATGGGCCATAACATTTGAGCATACAATATGTTCAAGAAGCTTACAAGGAACGCATGTCAAAGAAACAGGGCGGTAATTGCGGGCAAGTGACCTGTCGCCCTTCTTAAACAGGGGGCAAATATTAGCAAGAGACCATTCTTTAGGAATTTCACCTGTATCAATTGACTGCTGGAAGAGATGGGCGAATACCGGCCCTAATTCCACAGCCAGTTCCTTTAGGACTCTGGGATGAAGCTCATCAGGCCCTAAGGCTTTAGACGGGTTTAGACCTTTGAGAAGTTTGGTCACCCCTTCCTTTGTGACCACAATATCATGCATGAATGGGGCAGATCTATCCATAAGAGGGACCTGTTTGTATTCACTTTTAGTGAAAACATCCGAAAACTGACCATTAAATTCTTCCGCCTTCTCAAATTCGGATTGTGCAATTCCACTTCCATTTCTCTTTTTCAACGGGGGAATACCTTGGGTATCTTTTTTCTGACTGTTTATGTACCTGTAAAAATCTCTAGGATTAGCCTTAACATCTCCTACCAAGTTGTTCACGTAAAGATTATGCTGCTTCCTGATATCAGCTTTGATCTCTTTCCGTAAAGATTCAAATTTAGATCTAAATTTTGCACTACCAGTCTTTTTAGCTTTTGCATGAGTTGCATTTTTTCTGCGAATCTTCCTCCTTATTTCAGGTGTTATCCAAGGGACAGAGGAAACTGAGCGACTAGTTTTTGAGGGGATATGTTTATCTGCCGATTCCTGAATAAACGATGTAATGAGATTGAAATTTTCCTGGACCGAAATCAACAATCAACGAAGAGATAAATAGACTCCATTGGCATTGCGCATGAGTTGATGTCGATCGCACAGTCAGTCTTGTACAAACAAGTTTACATGTTTACTTTTTAATATACAGCTTGCACCACCTGATTATCAAAATAATTGTATTTATTTCAACATTTAAAGCATTCGATGCATTCTTCTAAAATAAACTCCAAAGTTAAATTAGTTTGGCAATTAAGTTTATCAACTTAAGCATCAAAATTCATTAAATTTGCGACAAGTTACATTCTCATTTCCGTGAACATTGTAAGATTTTTCTTGCGAATCAATAATAGAAGAAAAATGTACATACCAAAACTTTTTCTTAACTTGTGACCGGATAATTTGCTTCACAAACTAATAATGAGAAAAAAAGCTGAGTTCCTTTCGTATAACTATAGGAAGACTAGTAGGTCACTACATCACGTGTACGTCATAAAGAACAGTAAACAAAAACTGAAATATAAACCCATTATAAAATAGGTGGAATCTTAGGTAGAAGAAAAATTATAAAATGTTGTTGGTAGACGGCTTTTCAACATTTCGAAAAGAAAATAAATACGCGAGCATTTATCAGAATGACCCCGCCTATGCATATGGCCAAAGCATATGGTTTTGTACAGAAAATACCGTTTATTAATACAAAAATCAGATCTTGTCTGTTATATTTGCTTCACGGCTAATGGTGTGTTCACGTAATGATGACCTAAAACAGCCCCGTTATGACAGCTGCTACCTTTAGTGCGTGCGTCAAATATGCACGAAAAATTTCTATGGGGCTCTAATATTAAACCTATAGAAAATACAACAAAATAGCACATATATTATGTACATTTTAATTACTGTGACATCTGTTATCATTCTTGGAAGAAATTGGTGTTCGTGATCTAGCACGGTTATTCTTTAGATCTTATATATGGTGACACGGTGTTTCGTGCTGTTTTCTCAGAAAATGGTAATAGCATCCCATTATTCCTCAGATATGCCGAAATGTCATTGCCTTACTTATGCGTACGTGGTAATATATATAATTAAATAATCACAAATTAAGTAAGTGTGCAATGTCAAAGGCACGGCCACCAATCTAGCTTGCTCATCACACGTACCACTGTGTAGAAAAGTGGGCAATATCTTGGGGGTTTGGGTGTTGTAATAAAATCTAATAATCTAGCTGAAGCTATCTTATCGCAGAATCTAGAAGGCCCTACCGTCGCTCATGATTTAACGTTGTCCCGGCGGGCGGTCGAGAATGCTATCCAAGATAACTCGCAAGCGCATTATAACGCATTTTTTACCCCCGCCTTTTCGGAGAAAAGTGGGGGACATAGACATAACGTCAGCTACTGGTACACGTAAGCGTCACACGACGTCAAACAGATTTTTACGCTAATATCGTATTATGGAACGCATTATAGCTCCGCCTGTTATTTAACAACCTGCATGTGTCATTTAATTCACGTGATTAACATGATTAAGCTCAACATTTTTGCATTTTATGCTATGTTTAAAGGATAAATTACCTTTGACAGTCAAATAGTGCCGTGACACAACACTGCCATCATGAGCAGTATCGTCGCACGCTGTTCGACGCGTTTAACCTTGTTTCAGATGCTTACATTATTTCTCATTGTAAATAAATGGTATATCATTCTGCTTTTGAAAATTAACCAACTCATAACCCATACGATAAAAAGTACATATACATTAAGGTTTGTAAAGCATACACTATACCGAAAAACGCAATTTGCCGTGCGTAACGTCGCGGAGCTACTGTACTGCTTCCAACATAGGGTTTTTAGTGTTTTAAGAGTGCACTTTTCATTAGCGGACATTTCAGCCTTTAACACTTTCCATTGCTCTCAAAGTTTGTATCTTTCGAAAATATAACTTTTGCTGCACATCGTTTGATGCAATATAGTATTGCGTTGTAGCACCGATAACTGTCCATCAACGATAACTGTCCGCCATGGACACTTATCGTTGCAGCCGCAACGATAACTGTCCACAAGCTAAATGGACAGTTATCGTTGAGCATGTAGGTTTATAATTTACTTTCAACGATATCTGTCCATTTTCGTAGAACACCACGATATTTGCTTAATGATGTTAAACCGTTTCGGTTAGTGCATACCTTGACAACCACTTACCGAAAATCATTCATACTTGGGCCATAGGCACCCTGTATGCCAGGCTTTCATTCCAAGGCAATGAATCCCGGGGTGGGGCTTGAGGTTAATATACAGACCACCATAAAATGGCTTTTCTGAGGTCTAATTTTGCAGGTGTCTATGTCTTGACAGCATAAATACTTTGATCATATCATACGTACCCTTCTAGAAGTCCAGATCTTGGCAACTACTTATCAGAGAAGATTTAAACTTGGACCATAGGTACCCTGTTAGGCTGCCTTTCATTCTATGACATCACACCCATATGTCTATGCCCGTGGGTTGGACTAGAGGTTAAAATCTAGAACACCTTCTGTTCTGTGGTATAGTTTTCTAGAAGTCTAGATCTTGGCAATAACTTATCGGAGAGGATTTAAACTTGGACCATAGATAACCCGTAGGGTTGGTTGCCTTTCATTCGAGGCTCCTAGGTCCATGGCGGGGGGTGGGGCAAGAGGTTAAAATCTAGAACATTTTCAAAATTTGGCTGTTTTGCGATATAATTTTCTAGAAGTCATTTTCTTGACAACCGCTTACCAGAAAGCATTCATACTTGTACCACATCTATCCTGTAGGGTTGGTGCATTGGGCTCCTGTGTTCATGCTAGGGGTGGAGTTAGAGGTTAAATCTAAAACACTTTCATAAATTAGCCAAAATTTACATTTTAATTCATATCTTGATAGCTGTAGATCAGAAAGCATTCATACTTGGGCCATTGGTGCACTGTCAACTTAGCTTTTATTACGTGACATCCGACACCAGGGTCCATGCCTGGGGGTTGGGCTAGAGGTTGAAAACTAGAACAGCTTAAAATGTTTGTTTTTTTTTTCTTTTACACCTTGACACCCAGTTGGTATAAGAACATACTTCTTTCGGATAATAAGTATGTATGACCAGACCCTTAACCCAAAAGTAGTCATAGGTCACAATGACCTAATTTCATGGTCCAGTGATTTTGTCTTATATCTTGACACTCAGTTGGTATAGGAACATGCTTCTTTCAGATAATGAGTAAGTATGAATAGAATTTTGACCTGAAAGTAGTCATAGGTCACAGTGACCAAATCTCATGGTCCACTGATTTTGTCTTATATAAATATCTTGACACTTAGTTGGTATTTGAACATGCTTCCTTCAGATAATGAGTGAGTATGACCAGACCTTTGACCTAAAAGTAGTCATAGGTCACAGTGACCTAATTTCATGGTCCAGTGATTTTGCCTTATTTTTTGACACTCGGTTGGTATAGGAACATGCTTCTCATAGATTCTGAGTGAGTATGACCAGATATTTGACCTGAAAGTTGTCATAGGTCACTGCGACCTAATTTCATGCTCCAGTGATTTTGTAATATATCTTGACACTCTGTTGGTACAGGAACATGCTTCTTTCAGAAAATGAGAAAGTAGGTCCAGACCTTTGACACAAAAGTTGTCATAGGTCACAGTGACCAAATCTCATGGTCCACTGATTTTGTCTTATATCTTGACACTTAGTTGGTTTTTGAACATGCTTCCTTCAGCTGATAATGAGTGAGTATGACTAGACCTTTGACCTAAAAGTAGTCATAGGTCACAGTGACCTAATTTCATGGTTCAGTGATTTTGTCTTATATCTTGACTCTCAGTTGGTAAAGGAACATGCTTCTTTTAGATAATAAGTAAGTATAACCAGACCTTTGACCCAAAAGTAGTCATAGGTCACAATAACATAATTTCATGGCCCAGTGATTTTGTCTTATATCTTAAAACCCAGTTGGTATATGAAAATGCTTCCTTCAGATAATGAACGAGTATGACCAGGCCTTTCACCTTAAAGTAGTCATAGGTCACGGTGACCTAACTTCATGTTCCAGTATTTTTGCTTTATAGCTTGACACTTAGTTGGTATGTAAGCATGCTTCTTTCAGATGAGTGAGTACGGCCAGACATTTGACCAAAAAGCAGTCAAGGGACTTTGTGACCTAATTTCATGGTCCATTGATTTTGCCTTATATCTTGATGCTCAGTTGGTATATGAACAGGCTTTTCTCATATAATTTGTGAGTATGACCAGTTTTGACCAGAAAGTAATCATTGGTCACTGAGATCAAATTTCATGGTTTAGTGATTTTGCCTTGTATCTTATACAGCAAGAGATGTGTGATAAAGATTTTACATGGTTATGGGTCGATAGCACCGAATTTTTGACTTCAAAATAGTTATAGCTATATTTCATAGTAAAATGAATTTGCCTTATTGGAAAAGGTCCCTCAGGACCTTTTCCACAGTGTTTACTTTGAATATGAAGAACTTTGTACCCATGATCGACTGCTCTCTCTAAATTACGCGTTTTGTCACATAATGCGCTTAATAAAAACTAGTGAACCCGTCTATGTTGACTAGACAGTTCACCGCAAACAATTTAATTTATCCATTGTTGACACTCCCTGTCAAAAAGCGGTAAACATCTAGCAAGCAGTCTCGATCGTGGCGACTTCTTATCATAGCGCATCTAAGTTAAGATCGTAGATACCCTGATGAGGGGTACAGAAACTATAGGGACTCTATACGGCTGACTTTTAGTCCATCACATCGGACCCATGGGTCTAGATCTCTTTCCGGTATTGTGGCTGCAAGTCAAAATTCAGAACTCTGTCACAAATTGACTGCAAGTTGCCAAATGGTTTTCTACACTGTGACATATCGACCTATTTGATTGTAATCGTGTTCTCTTTAGAATTACCTTTGATTCTGTAACATCAGAAATTTTAGTCAATGCCTTGAGTGACAGATACACACACTGGTCAAGCGTTCATAACAAGAAACGATATTTATACGAAACTGAAACGTATGGGAATCGAAATTAATGACAAACCAGAGAATCAACAACACTGAAATCTAGAGCAAAAGGTATCAACCTGCTGCTGACCTTTTCATTGGTTTCTTTTTAAAGAAGCCAACTTGTATCATCATGGCCTTGGGATGTCTGTGTGGTGAGTTAGAGTTGGCTCCAGTTTGACAGAACCAAATGCAGTCGAACAACGCTGTCATGCGACAGCTCTTATTATTTTTGATAGGATTGCGTTTAGAGATCTGAAAAACATACATATCGTTTATGAATATCATTTTTCGTATACGAACCAACGGACACACTGCATAAAATGGGTTTGGACTGTATTCGTTTGACCCTAAATGACGTTTGAATCGGGAAATACAGAATTTTCAACAGATATTTTTAATTCATTTGTTTACATGCATGGTTATATTCATCTTTTGTATATTTTATTAGAACTGATGCAATCTTTAACCTGTTTTATCATATCTTGTGCAGACATCCTGAAAACCTTGGTTGCAGTGTCCGGAGGTGGGTGGCATAGCTATCGGAGGACCTGCTTTAAGGTGTTATCGTCGATGTCTGAGGACGACAGTTTTACTATGTGCACTATAAAGCATCTCACAGCTGTAAACAGACATCGACTACTTTTAAGCTTTTAAAACAGAGAACCCGAGTGTTTACAGTTTCATAAAGGAAGAAATAAAATTTGATTAACATAGTTTGTTGATATAATACCTACCATTGTCTCTATCTGTAAAAGGCATATCGAGTTTGTTGCTTATTTCTAACGTTTATTTCAATAGCATACGATACGATACAACCTATCCTATCTTCTCCACAGCAGGACATTTTATATCTGATTGCATGCACTTCATAACAGTTTAGTGTGATCAAGTTTTCGTCCTGATCATGGGTACTTTTACCTGTCGTAAACAGTTATCGTTGACAATGCAACTATAAGTGTCTGTAATGAACAGTTATTGTTGCAAACTCAACCGGGTGTGTCTATCATGTAATGTTTGAATATTTCATTTACTGATTCACACATCCAGATAGTTTAGTGTATCACGAACAGATATTGTTTAAACGTTTTTCACTGATTTGAATGATTTCATCTATGGTGAACAGTTATCGTTGACAGTGCAACCGCTTCTGTCTGTAATTAGACAGCCTCTTTTCAAATAGTTGAACGTCTCAGGTGCAGTAATTGTTTGAAGTTTGGCTGTTTTGAATCATTTTACCCGTCGTGAACAGTTATCGTTGACAATGCAACCATAACTGTCTGTAATGAACAGTTATCGTTGCAAACTCAACCTGTTCTGTCTATCATGTACAATAATATTTAAAAATTGCATTTGCTGATTCACACATCCAGGACAAGGCTTTTCAGATAGTTAAGTGTGTCAGGAACAAATATTGTTTAAACATTATCACCTTTTTGAATGATTTTATCTTTGGTGAACAGTTATCGTTGACAGTGCAACCGCTTCTGTCTGTAATGAACACTTATCGTTGCAAAACCACCCGATTCTGTCCATCATGTACAATAATCTTTGAATGTTTAATGACTGAATTAGACAGCCTCTTTTCAAATAGTTGGGCGTCTCAGGTGCAGAAAATGTTTGATGTTTGGCTGTTTTGAATCATTTTACCCGTCGTGAACAATTATCGTTGACAATGCAACCACATCTGTCTGTAATTAACAGTTATCGTTGCAAACTCAACCGGTTCTGTCTATCATGTACAATAATATTTGAAAATTGCATTTACTGATTCACACATCCAGGACAAGGCTTTTCAGATAGATAAGTGTATCAGGAAGAGATATTGTTTAAACATTTTCACCTTTTTGAATGATTTCATCTTTGGTGAACAGTTATCGTTGACAGTGCAACCGCTTCTGTCTGTAATGAACACTTATCGTTGCAAAGCCAACCGATTCTGTCCATCATGTACAATAATCTTTGAATGTTTAATGACTGAAGTAGACAGCCATTTTTCAAATAATTGAGCGTCTCAGGTGCAGTAATTGTTTGAAGTTTGGCTGTTTTGAATCATTTTACCCGTCGTGAACAGTTATCGTTGACAATGCAACCATATCTGTCTGTAATGAACAGTTATCGTTGCAAACTCAACCGGTTCTGTCTATCATGTACAATAATTTTTGAATACTGCATTTAGTGATTCACATATCCAGGACAAGGCTTTTCAGATAGTTATGTGTACCACGAACAGATATTGTTTAAACATTTTTCACCGGTTTGAATGATTTCATCTATGGTGAACAGTTATTGTTGACAGTGGAACCGCTACTGTCTGTAATGAACACTTATCGTTGCAAAGCCAACCGATTCTGTCCATCATGTATAAAAATCTTTGAATGTTTAATGACTGAATTAGACAGCCTCTTTTCAAAGAGTTGAGCGTTTCAGATGCAGTAATTGTTTGAAGTTTGGCTGTTTTGAATCATTTTACCCGTCGTGAACAGTTGTCGTTGACAATGCAACCATATCTGTCTGTAATGAACAGTTATCGTTGGTTGGCTGTTTTGAATCATTTTATCCTAACTGAGCATCAAGTAATAAGGCAATATCACAGGACCATGAAATTAGGTCACAAAAACCTAGGACTTTGGGGCCAAAGGTCTGGTCACTCATTATCTGAAAGAAGCATGCTTACATACTAACTGAGTGTCAAGCTATAAGGCAAAATCACTGTGACCTATAGTTACTTTCATGTCAAAGATCTGGTAATACTCTTTCGCTATCTCAAGGCAGCATGTTCATATACCAACTGTGTGTAAAGCTATGACAAAATAACTGGACCATGAAATAAGGTCACTGTGAGCAATGACTATTTTGGGTTAAATATCTGGTCATACTTACTCATTATCTGAAAGAAGCATGTTCCTTTACCATCTGAATATCAAGCTATAATACAAAATCAATAGACCATGAAATTAGGTCTCTGTGACCTATGACTTCTTTCCGATCAAAGGTTTGGTCATACTGACTCATCATCTGAAAGAAGCATCTTCATATACCAACTGAGTGTCAGGATATAATGCAAAATCACTGGACCATGAAATTAGGTCATTGTGACCTATGACTTCTTTCGGGTCAAAGGTCTGGCCATACTCACTCATTATCTGAAAGAAGCATGTTCCTATTCCAAATGAGTGTCAAGATACGAGGCAAAATCACTGGACCGTAAAATTAGGTCACACTGACCTAAAACTACTTTCAGGTCAAAGGTCTAGTCATACTCGCTCATTATCTGTAAGAAGCAAGTTCATATACCAACTGAGTGCCAAGATAAAAGGCAAAATCACTGGACCATGAAATTAGGTCATTTTGACCTATGGCTACTTTTAGGTCAAAGGTCTGGTCATACTCAATCATTATCTGAAAGAAGTATGTTTTTATATCAACTGAGTTTCAATGTATAAAAGAAAAACATTTTAGATGTTCTAGTTTTCGACCTCTAGCCCCACCCCAGGCATGGACCTTGAGTATCGGATGTCATGCAATAAAAGCTGACAGTGCACCATTGGCCCAAGTATGAATGCTCTCTGATCAACAGCTGTCAAGATATAGACTAAAGTGTAAACTTTGGCTAATTTATGAAAGTGTTCTAGATTTTAACCTCTATCCCCATCACCAAGCATGAACCCAGGAGTCTGATGCTAGCGCATGGAAACCAACACGACAGGGTAAATGTGGCCCAAGTATGAATGCTTTCTGGAAAGCGGTTGTCAAGATATGGACTTCTAGAAAACTATATTGTAGTACAGCCAATTTTTGAAGGTGTTCTAGATTTTAGCCTCTGGCCCCACCCATGGGCCCAGGGGCCGGATGTCATGGAATGAAAGCCAACCCTACAGCTCCAAGTTTGAATCCTGTCTGATAAATAATTGCCAAGATCTGGACTTTTAGAAAACTATGCCACAGTACAGCCACAATCTTTGAAGGTGTTCTTGATTTTAACCTTGGGCATGGACCCATAAGACGGATGTCATGGAATGAAAGCCATCTTTATAGGATTCCTATGGTTCAAGTTTGAATCCTCTCTGATAACTAGTTGTCAAGATCTGGACTTCTAGAAAACTATACCCCAATACAACCAATTTATAAAGGTTTCCTAGATTTTAACCTCTAGCCCCACTCCCAAGCATGGACCCAGGGACCCGATGTCATGGAATGTAAGCCAACCCTACAGGGTACCTATGGGCCAAGTTTGAAATTTCTCTGATGAATAGTTGCCAAGATCTGGACTTCTAAAATATATACTGCAGTGTGACGCGGACACGGACACGAACAAGAACGGGAACGACCGAGGTTACTACAACAGCCCTTTGCACTTCGAGCAGTCGAACTAAAAACCAACCGTACAGAGGGCATATGGTCCAAGTTTAAATCTTGTCTGCTAACTGGTTGTCAAGATATAGACTCCTTGTGTTTTTTTTTTGTTTCTTTTCAAAAATGGACAGTTATCGTTGACACTGCAGGTCATATCAACTACAGTAACGATAAGTGTCCATGGTGGACAGTTATCGTTGAAAAATCAACGATAGTTGTCCAGTGGACAGTTATCGTTGCGGCTGCAACGATAAGTGTCCATGGTGGACAGTTATCGTTGATGGACAGTTATCGGCGCTACATTGCGTATTTATGTATGTATTTTCAGACTGTTTGCTGGTCAGTAAAACACATGTGCCGAAAACAGAAAGTACACAGTGCTAACGTAAACATAAAAAATAACGCCTACGGACATTTTCAAAGTTGTCATCATTTAATATTTTTGTCTGGAATGAAATCATCATAATTTTCTACCCATACAAGAAAGCAAAATGTTATAAATATTCCCTGCAAATATCTAAGCCATGTCGGTCTGTTTAGATACGAATTTCCGCACTTTTCTCAGATTGTCAATGTGCTTTATTTACGGTGGGACATTTTGACTGAGGTTCTAAGTATCTCTATATCTTTGCAACCAATGTCTTATTTCTCCCAAAACAACATCGGCATTAACGGCATTGTGGCGCTGGGACATTAAAAAAAAAAAAAAAAAAAAAAAAAAAAAACGCTAAAAATAATTGATTTTGGTACCTTGTCATATATTACATAAATCCTAATTATCTAAGCTTCATTTTGATATATGATACAAGGAATGTGCCAACCATGCACCTTTTATCGGCATTAATCCAATGTCCCTTGCTGTATTTTCCAGACAGGTACCAGTAGCTGACGTGACGTCACAGTCTTCGGCTTTCCGTATGTCCATTTCGCCGTCATTACGCCCCACCTCATCCCCTACAGTAGTATGTACCTTTTGTGCGCAACTTTTACAGATTTATTCTTTTGAAACTTTATAGATGTCTTGACAATGCTTTGAAGATGTGTATGTGGTATTTTCTTTGTCTAAATTCAACGACGCTCCGGTCATGAGTGAAGATTTACAGTGCGGTGTTGTACTTTTGCGACGGGGCAAGATGGTCCATTAGAAAAACGGCTATATTTGCTGGAATAATGCATTAAACTAATCAGGTAGAAAAATTATAATTCTGAGTGTAAAATGCCAAACTATTAAAAATAGCTGCAAATTACATGTAATATCAAAATCAGAATTTGGAAAAATGCAATTTTTGGAACAACTAGCCCCGGTCTCTTATTAGGCATAGGTATAGTGGGTACCTTGTGTGCGCAACTCCTACAGTTTTTATGGTGATTCTTTTGAAACTTTACAGATGTTATGGACAGATCTCAGGGACATAGTCTAAAGATGTGTGTTTGTGGTTTGGATAAACATTATTCTCAGATTAGCCTATACTAAACAATCAATGCTAAATTTGCTTGTTGTTTAATGTGTTAGAATCGAAATAGGCCTAACGTTACTTCAGTGAATCGTTTTTGTTTATTATTATTATTATTATTATTATTATTATTATTTTTTTTTTTTTTTTTTATTTGTGCTAGTCTTGGTCATCTAGCCGCTCTATAGGATATGCCTGGGGCAGAGATCTGAATCAGACAGGGGCTTGTTGATCAAGTCTATATTTGTGCGTGATGTTGTCGGACAAGCTGACGCGCTTACGCCGTCTTAAAGACGTGACGCGCCGAAATTTTGTCACACTTGACGTAAGCGCGGTAAAGTTAACACACTGGCAGAATAAGCAGAACGAAATGGTTAAGTTAGCAAACTGGCAGAATGAGCAGAATGAAATGGTAAAGTTAGCAAATTGGCAGAATGAGCAGAATGAAAAATGTCTTTGTCGATTTTCCCATTCTGCCCAATGGTTGGTTGGTTGTAGCTAAGCCCTAATTGGCCGTAGTGTTCTCTCGGTGAAGTGACTCTCTGTATTTTCTCTAAGTATAACTGTCACACAAGTAATCCTGTGTAGGTGGTGCGCTAATGTCTTGTTGAGATAGAAGTAAAGTCTATTTTCCAATCAATGCCACTCTTCGAATGTTATTTAACCAGAGCCCCTTTTATCTGAAATTGTCAAACAATCCACAGTAACCACTTGTAATTGTATCAGCCCACTAACTAAGACACCCATTTGCAGCTCACTATGCAGAGTTCAATTCCGAATGCTCCTTGTATAAACACTGAACACTGGTGTTGACTCAGACTTAAAATGTACCTTAACATATTCAGTCCCAAGGTAGGAAGTAGTCTTTATCACAATTGATTTAAAGTTAGAATGCAGAAAACAACAAACATCACAAGGAGATGAACATCACAATATTTGCTCTTTATCACAGATCAATGCTTATAGCATGCTTATATAAAAAAACCTGTGAAAAACCTTTTGACTAGACTTATATTGAGAAATACTAAACAATAAATTGTTGATATTTGCCATGCATACAATGTATTCAAGCACACAAACATTAACTATGAAAACCTAAAATGAAGATGTGTGATGACTGATGGAAGATACATACATATTTCTTTTTACTTTTTTTTTTTTTTTTTTTTTTTTTTTTTTTTTTTTTTTATTATTATTATTTTTTTTTTTCTTTCATTATAATTATTTTTTTTTTCATATATATTACAATGATAAATGCATGACCATGAGACTATGATTATTGTTGATGGAAGCTGAAATCTACATGTATAATTCATTTTGAATGACAGCACATACTTAGATTATCAATTATTGAAATGCTCAGACATGCCTTAAACAGCATTTCTAAAGTCAGTCATGCAACAAAATTCACAGGCACCCCAAAGAAACAGCCACCATGACAATGAAATATTTGGCTATTAACCAAAAAGAGATTATTTCACTCAATGATAAAATACCCCATAGCGGATGGTGCTCCTTTATCAACAGTGATTTAATTCAAAAAAAAAAAAAAATAATAATAATAATAATAATAATAAACAGTAATGATTAATGTGTAGGAGCTGATGGCAGTTTATGAATTACAATTAATGAATTAAGTATCCAACCATACACACATAAAGTAAGATTCAGTATAATACATTACAGGGAATGAGGGGGGCTGGGCGAGGGGGGGGGGGGGCATGGCCGGGGGTGGGAGTTGAGGGGGGGGGGGCAGGGGAATATGTGAGAAGCACTATTTTTTGAGAAACCTCTTTGTGCTTGTGATGTACTCACTAAGCAACATTAAGAGTGATTCTCTGTGCTCTTTGAATATTTCTTCCTTCAAGCTGAGGAAGATTTCTGCACTAATAACTTGTGCTCCAGTAAGATAGAACATCTGGGTTAGTAATTTCTGTCTTTCCTCTTCATATTCTTCACAGTCACAAATAAAATGGACTACGGTCTCGATCTCACCGCATGTGCAGTTCGGAGATTCTCCGAGACCTATCTTGTGTCTATAGTCATTTAGAGTATATCCTAATCTAAGCTGTGAAATAACCTTTTTTTTCTTCTATGAAAGGCATAAACATATATGTTGGGCTTTTCAAAGAGACCTTTGGCTTGTATTCATACAAATGCCTGCCCGTATCAGATGCATCCCAAGACCTCTGCCATTTCATGCAACATGATACTCTCGCAAATTTCTTAAAATCAGCTCCAGTAAGAATCTGACTTTCTTCTGGGAAAGATTTTGCTTCCTCTGCAGCCTCTTTTGCTAAATCATCTGCAATACAATTTCCTCTGATATCGGCATGGCCCGGTGTCCACTGGATACTGATTTCAAGTCCTGATCTCTCCAAATCTGAAATAAGGAGTTTAATATCTTCTACAGCCTTTTTATGGGATGTAGCAGCCCATCCTAAGGTCAAAATTCCCACGGCTGATTGACTATCTGAAAATATTGTAATAACCATGTATTTGTCTTTTCTTGTGTTCACTCTGAGCAAATTCTAAGGCCATAAGAATGGCTATTAATTCACCAAGCAATATTGAGCCTCTGTTAGTAACAGGTCTCTTCAACATGACAGGCTCTGTCTCATTTGGTACAAATATACAAGCTCCTGGCCCACAGGGCCCAGGGTTTCCTAAACATGACCCAATCTGCTGGCAGAATGAAATGGTAAAGTTAGCAAACTGGCAGAATGAGCAGAATGAAAATGTCTTTGTCGATTTTCCCATTCTGCCCATTCTGCTGGCAGAATGAAATGGTAAAGTTTGCTAACTTTACTATTTCGTTCTGCTCATTCTGCCAGTTTGCTAACTTTACCGGGTTCAAAATTTCAGCCTTATTTAATAATTTATCAAAATAACATTATTTGTCGCACGGCAATGAAAATAATATGACTTTAAAGCTTAGAACATGAGCATTTTAGTAATAGTATCGTATGTCTTGTTTTCTTGCATTAAAGTTTTTTTTATCTTATAATAAGAAGATAACCCACTCAAAAACAACGCAAAAACCGCACGTGTGACATGATTTTTTCAGCCAAAAGCTAACATTTATAAGAGTGAACTATTCAAAGTTTCATACAGGCCTATATATATTTCTGCATACATTTCAATCAGCTTGATATGAGCATTATATGGTCTTACTCATTACATATGTGTAATAGTCGTTTATTTTATTTTCAAGTGCACCCTTGATTTTCTCCACAGCGTGACACTTTTGGCAACGACTTTTTTTAAACTGTCAAAAATGGAAATGCGGTCCGATGTTTACTAAAATTTTGTCAGTGATATCTACACGTATTGCCATTATCCCGTCGTATTTTGATGGGATTTGGTTAAAAACCTTAGGAAATACACGTTTTTGAACATTTTTTTAAATGCGTTTTTGTTACGCGTGACACGCTGTTTTGGCTTAAAAATTGCATTTTATTTGTATTTTATTATAGGGTAATTTGGGGGAATATGGACCGTTGGGGAATATGGACCACCCTGATCATTTCTTCAAATATTTTCATCAAAACTCCTGTTTGACAAAAAGTAATAGTATTATGTTGTCCCCCTTAAATTATCGAAATCATTTTTACATTCATACCCAAGCTGGTGTTTTCGGACAGGTTAAATTAATGGACCCCCATAAAACAATCTGTAAAAATCGTGTACTTAAAAATGTCTTAATTTACACTTAAGAACCAATAAAATGATCAAGGATATTTATACAGAACCAAGCTTCACGCTTAAAATTGACCTAATACATCATTTAAGATGATGCAAATGGTCATTTGCTTGAGCTATTTTTCAGTGGTGGGAAATTTCTCTATTGACATAATCGTCGTGTCTGGGGTAATATGGACAACCAATTTCCCAATGTAAATTTTCCATTTGGGGTAATAATGGTCCACCCAAGAATTTTGTCTCAAAATCTTTCTTAAAGTGATACACTGAACATTTGAAACCACATCATAGTCTTTAGAATTTTAACGCTTGCACTTGCATAATAATAACGTTTTAGCCTGTGGCTGAACTGATTCATTATGTGCTTAAGCGGTCCATATTCCCCCAAATTACCCTAATTTGCACAATCAAAAACATGGATGGTTGTTGTGATGCAATTGCCCATATGAAGCGGATTGTTTTGGTATATAAAACATTTATATCGGGCCGAAACTGAGTTTGTAATTGAGTTTTTACTGATACAGCAAGCATTATTTTAATATTTGTACGAACTTCGCGCGTCACGTCAAAGTCCGCTCTGAAATACCGCATTTACCGCGACGATTATTTCTTTCCTGCAACCCCTCTGAGGGTTAGGCCCTACGTGCCAAAATATGTCTCGAGATGGTGACGTCAAAAAAGGCGCGACGTCATTTTTTTTTCTATGACGTAACGTTATCAGAACTAAAAATGTAAGAGAAACATGTCAGAATGTGAAGCATGAAATCTGGAATGGCAATTTTGATTTTGGCAGCGTTGTTCCAAGCTTATGCTTGCAGTTACGTCGGCACACGGTGCGTATATCATTTTCTACCTTCCGTTCCGGAAAATATTTTTTGCTTTGTCCTGAGCCTCATGACCAACAGTCAGTGGACATAATTATTCGCCACCTTTGGAAAACTCCATTGACTTACATGTATTTTCTTGTTTGCAAGAAAAATCATTCTGCCTCTTCTGGTCATCATAAATTCACGATTTTGGTGCCATTTGAAAGTTAAATGAATAAAGCAATAAATAACGGTTATTTGGTGAATTTTGTATATACAGCAGTTTAAAGTTTTAGGAAATTTTGAAGAAGCCACTTTCCCATTGACGCCAATGGTGACGTTGCCCAAAAAATGCCCGAAAAAAAAATCATAAGTTTTTTTAAAAATGTAGCTTTAAAACACTTGTATGGAATTAATGAAAAATATCTTTTTTATTACTTTATTCATTTACCTTTCAAATGACACCAAAAACATAAAAATACGTTGACCGTTAAAAATACAGTTTCTGAAAGATGGTGTTCAGACAGTAATTTTTTCTTCGAAGTAAAACTCTTATCATCCTATGATTTTTTCCAGATGCTCTAAAATGGGCGGATTGCCACTCTAGGAAGATTATGAAAAAAAAAAAAAGTTGTGATGAATTTCCATTTAGAACGAGGGCAGAGTGATCCGGCCTTTAACGCCCTTTTAGGCCTATCATAGCTCCTTTCACTGCTGTAATCATTTATTCGCGTTACTTTTGTTTCCAGTAGTGTATTATTATGTTGAATTTAGGATAGCCAGTACTTTTCACGTTTTAGCAATGGTCACTCTGCCTCCTCTCGAAGACCGTCGAGATCGCACCATCTCCCAGTAGAGGACCACGAGTTTGACTCGGCGTGTCGGACAATACACCAGGCAGACAAGGAAGCGCTACTGGCCATTCAAGGGGCGACTGATGACATCCTTAAAGTGATAAGAGACATGTCGATTGAACGCAGGCCATCAGGCCCAGTCTCGGCGTTTATCAAAATTCCAAAACAAGTAGTGAGTATGCCTACATGTTACACGTGTATACATATGTTTAAAATACATGGAAGTCTAGGGAATTTTCCGAAAGTGGCGGATAAATAAGTCTATTAACCGCGTAGTTTACAAAGCAATACGAGATATTCACAAAAGAGTATTAAAAATGAAGTATATACAAAATGCATGGACATATTGAGAAGCACTATGCATTTTTTTTTATTAAAGAAAATGGATAAAATGTAGTAAATGGTTGAAGATATCATCTTTTCTGTAACGTTTTTACTTGTCGAACTACTGAAGTTCAAATTTAAAGTCAAAGAAACGTAGTTTCGTCATTTAACGAGTCAACCCCTATTACCTGGACAAGTTTTCCTGACATATCCATTACGAAAAGACGCCCATATAGTATACAGATTTTTCTTAAGTTGTAAAAAAAAAAAAAAAAAAAGAAGAAGAAAAAAAAAGGCAGATTTTTAATATATATTTACGCTCAAAACATAGCTTGTTGGTACACGTTAGGCGGTTCTAACGAGTACCCACAATCTATGTTTTGGAGCAAAAATAAGAAAAATAGGCTTACCCCTGCATGCCCCAATTTTGCTATATAAAAGTGCGGTTCAAGGGGGTTATACATTACACGGACATGTTTTCGTGATGGATATCAACTTAAAAGACATGATGATCATCTGCTAATTTGCTTATGTTGTTATCAGGACGTCGACGAAACAGGACGGCCAACCGAGAGTTTCAAGAATGCCATCCGCAGTCAGCTGAACAATAAAGAAGGCTTTACTATCTCATACGATGATAAATGGTCTCTAGAAAAGATAAGAACTGCCGCTAGGGAGATTCAAACCCAGCTACTCCACCTCGACTTACCGGAGCGACATGTAATGCCGAGGGGACAAAGAATACCGAGTCAGGTGGGCGAAAAGAGAGGGGATCGGTCAAGTAACGTTAGGGCAAGACCGCAATTTTCAGGCGAGGTATGATAGGATAGCAGCGTCATAAGAAAACCAACTGCGGAGCTGATAAGCGCATTTGTTTTCGCTACACGGCTAATCTAAAGTTTCTAGCCTCTAGCGATCTAGTTCTTTTTAAGGGCCTGCACCAGACACTTCATCCTGGTACACCCAAAGTGCAATTGTTCTTAGACCTATACTTGAGCCTCTCGTGAGAAAACCAACAACCTGGGTTTCCGACACAAACCAAGCTGTACAGTCAGAAAATAGTAACACGCCTGAAATTTAAGGTTGAGAAAGTAGAGGGATTGTACTAACAGTTATTGCAAACCGCTGATGCGGAGGCTCGCGTGATTGTCCTTACGCTGAACAGCAATCTGACCATGCTATGTAAAACCTTACATGCCTAAGCTAACAAGAAAAGAGGTCACTGTTCTCTACATAAGAACTTAGTGACAGATGTCCGGTACGATAGCACATCTTTTGATCCATCATAAGACAGCATTCAGGCCATTATTAAATTATTAGGAAAACATTTCCATGAAAGGTATACCCCCTAATACCCCACTTTAGCAAAACTGGGGTTTTCAGGGGTATATCTATTTGATTTTTGTTCCAAAACATAGATTGTGGGTACTCGTTAGAATCGTCTTGGCGAGGCGGTTTTAACATGTACCCACAATCTATGTTTTGAACAAAAAAAAAAAAAAATAAGAAAAATATCATATTTTTTTTTTACTGAAAATTTTCATTTTTTATAACTTTAAAACTCTCTGTATATTGCATGGGCGTGTTTTCGTAATGTTCATACAACATGTGAACATAGTCGTAAAGGAACCGGCGAGTTATGCATATTACATTTTTTGTTTGCAAATCTCATTTTATACGAAAATGCACTGAAAAAATGCACGACCTGGCCCAAAACCTAATTAATGCAACATTTGCAGTCCAATGATGCTTCGGATATTAAGGGAAAACATTACTATTGTTTATGAGCACACTGTTTGCGCAACGTCGGCGTGTTAAAAGACGTTCTGTGGAATCTGATATGCCCCAATTCGTGTATAAGGTTCATTATATGTAAAAACGGTTATTTCGCTGTTGATGACGTCGCATAAATATACGCGACGTCAGTGCAACGTTTCGCGTTAAAATGAAAAGGGCGGGAATATTGAACGGTTTTCCTTTAGATCTTCCAACGCAATACGGTGACCCCCATCTTTTATTTCAAATTTTAAATGGTTACAATGTTTCCTATCTGTTGGTGTAATTTAATCAAAATCATATGCGTAGTTTAGGAGATATCGCAAAAATACGTACTTTTTCAAGGTTTGAAAAAATGGCGGGAAACTTATTTTCGCTTGTAATCTCCTCAATTTAAGAGCAAAAAGTATCAGAATGTAAGAAAATAACATTCATCGTGTGTTTAAGTTGTTTTTGCAATAATAACATATGTATTAAAACACATGTCCGCTACGAGTGCGGTTTTCTGAAATTCACGAGAAACATTCAAAAAGTTTTGATACCATGGAAACGAAGCCGGAGCCCACCCATTTTTAGTTCGATTTTAGTCCAAGGATACAATTATCTTTCAGCACGTGAAGTATTATGAAAATCATACCCGGGAATCAATTAGTAACGTTTCCCTTTGAAGAATTTATGATGGGGTTGGGACCTCAACAAGGAAATCTGATGCAAGTTTTCAGATTATTCAAGTCGCATTCTTATTCTTAAAACATTTTTACTCTGAATTGGCAGGCAGCCATTTTGTGCACAAGAAAAATATGCAAATTAACCATTTCACTCCCTGTCACACACTCACGAGTTGAAGCCCCGACATGCTACGAGTTGGTACGAGTTAAAAATCGCCGCTTGTTGCGCGACTTGCCACGAGTTATGTTGAAAAGTTTAAAAGCTGTCACACACTCACGAGTTGAAGCTACGAGTTAGCGCAAATCATAACTTGCCGCTTGTCGCGCGAGTTGCCCCTACGAGTTCTACATATCTACAATATAAGTCTTGGGAACTCGCGAATACTCGTAGGAATGTCGTAGTAAACTCGAGAGATGCCGTAGGAACTCGTGTCTTCAATGTCGTAGCAACTCGTAGGTAACTCGTAGGCATCTCGACATGTTTGACAAGACGCCGAGAACGCATGACATCCCACGACATTACTACGAGTTCTGTTCGATAAGCTAGGAGATCAGTACGAGTTATGCTCCGCCCATGCCCCGCCCACTTTAAGACGGCGAGTTCCTACGACTTGCTACGAGAATTTTAAACCGTTTAAAATTCTCGTACCATTTCCAGGACATGCTACGAGTTGCTACGAGTTGGGGAGACTTGTGTACGACAATCACCGACATAGGGCGAGTTCACTACGAGTTGCTACGAGTTCACCAAAAAAGTGGGCGGAGCTTAACTCGTAGGTCCAACTCGTGAGTGTGTGACATACAAAGATGGCATACACAACAAAGCAGTACGAGGTGTGATCAGAAAGTTCTAAGCCTGACACACTTCAAAGCATTCCATAAGACAAAATCCTTGTTCAGTCTGTCATTCTATTTAATTGTGTCATCTGGAGAGTAAAAAGCATTTGGTCACGCTTGATTGCTTTTGTACGACAGTATTGAGAGAGGACAGTGCGTCAAACTTGCAAAATGTAGAGTTGAAGTGAGAGCGGTGATAAAATATCTTTGTAAGAAGGGAATGACTCCCAAGGAAATTCACGAAGACTTTATGAAATCCCTTGGGAATGAGTCTCCTTCTTATAGCACGGTGAAAAATGGGCTGCAGAATTTAAGCAAGGTCTGGCAGCCCCAAAGATGCCACCACTGATGAAAATGTAGAGATCGTTCACAACCTGGTGTTATGTGTAACAGGAGTCGAGACTTGCGAAGTATAGCCAGCGAAGTGGGCATAAGTTTTAGGGCAGTGCAAACAATTCTAACGGATATCTTGGGTATGTCCAAGGTCTCGGCAAGATGGGTACCAAGAATGTATTGACTGATGACCAAAAACGATCTCGGCTCGACGTTTCTAGGTATCTCCTGTCTCGCTATGAAGATGATCCCGGTGATTTTATCGACCGAGTTGTAACCCAAGATGAGACATGGGTTCATCACTTTGACCCAGAGTCGAAAATGCAAAGTATGCAATTGAAGCACCCAGGCTCACCCCCTCCCAAGAAGGGTAAGAGAGTTTCTTCGGCAGGGAAGGTGATGGCCTCAGTCTTTTGGGATAGTCAGGGGGTAATCATGATTGATTATCTTGAACAAGGTCGCAAACAAGGTCGCATATTATGCAGCAGAACTGAGGCGCTTGCGCCAGGAAATTGCAAGAAATAGGAGAGGAAAATTGACTAGAGGTGTTCTGCTCTTGCAGGACAATGCGGCTGCTCACACGTCGCAAGTTGCCATGACTACTGCGACTGAATGCGGATTCGAAGTCCTTCCTTATCCCCCATATTGAAACACAGTTTAAGAGCAATGAAGGCGTCATAGCGGCAATGAACGAGTGTTTGGAGGACCAGGAAAAGGACTTCTATTTAAAGCAAGCTCGAACAGGGATGGACTAAGTGCATTGTCTTGAAGATGGATTATACTGAAAAGTAATCACAGGATTTTATTTTCATTCCCTGGTAATCACAAGAACTTTCTGATCACTGTCACACCCCGTAGACTGATAACGTATAATGCAGAGGTTCAACACAGCAGAACACAGTTGAAAGCAACCATGTACTGGTGTGCAAGGTTACCATTCGGTCAGTCTCAACTCAAAGACGAGCACAACATAGAGTCAGCGTTGTGTTCCTTTGCCGGAATGGGCCTGATTACCGGCATGGACTACCGGAATGGACATTTATATGTGTCACTGAGTATTTTGCGTTTGTTTGTAGGACAAATTTGCGTAGAATGTACATACATGTACACAGACAGTGATTAGTTCGAGAATCATGTAGTGCACGTACGCGGTCAAACTGTCATCCGTACGATGGGAGGCCTAGGTCAAGGACTCGCATATTCTTATAGGTTACTGACTCACTGTCACAGTGCCAGCACATTTTACTGCTATTCACCCCTGTTTTTGCTGTAGAACATCCACTGATGATCTCTATATATTTTAATCATAGAAACCTCTGAACAGTGGCCCCATCCCGGACCCCAAGTGCAACTGGACTTCCCTAACCAGCCTGGGAAGTCAGTTTTGCTATACTAAAATAAAAATTTCTTTCATACAAACTATTTAAATATGACTCCAGAAGTACATTTTATGCAGATAAAATACATTTAAAGCACCCAAAGCCACAGCATAATGTCCATTCCGGTAGTCCATTGTGGTACTTATGCCCATTCCGGTAAAGGAACGCACCCTGAAGTCAGAAAATAAGTCACCGCTTAACGGGATGGTCAAGTTTTTACTGGGGTGGCGATTATCGCACTGGGACGGTGACAAATTAACTGGGACTGGTCAAATAAAGAAAAATAAATAAAATTACACATTGTGCTCAATTGTAATTCAGTTTCGGTGGATTCACTCGTATTTCGGAAAAGATTTCAACTGAAACTAGAAAGAGTTTTCAGAGGAAAACATATGTCCCCCCCTCTCTGCCCCAACCCACTTTTAATTCTGTAAATTTTTACATATGAGCCGCGACGCGAGAAAACCGGTCTTCGGGGTTTCCAACCAGGTCTGACACAAACCGACATGTACAGTCCCAGAAGCAGCATAGAAGCTTGAAATTTCGGATTTAATAAGAAGAGAAAGTGTACTATCCATGTAGTCTGGCGGGTCAGCCGTCAAAATTAATTTTTGATAACTGATTTATCATTTTGACTCCAACACAATCAAAATTTCCCAAGTTCTATTATCAAGATGACTTTTTGAAGAAAAACATGTCAGCCATGATGTATGGATTCTTTTAAAAAATCATCAAAATAAACAAAACTTAAATATATTTTATGAATTTTCAAATGAAGGTTCGTTTATTATTTTGTTTTACAGTGTTTTACACCACTTGTTTTGCATAAAAACTTTTTATTCTGTAAAAAATTGTTTTCACCCAAAAGTGGCTAACAGCTTGGCTTTTTGATAATGTGCTGGAGTCAGACGGCAAAATGAACCACTGGGTATGATTCTTCATTTTGACGGCTGGCCAGTCAGACTACTATCCGTGTAGCGAAAACAAAGGCGCTGATCAGCTTCGCAGTTACTGCGAAGTTGATCTGCGCCTTTGTTTTCGCATAGGCAAAAATCCGGTTTTCTCATGACGCGGCTCATATACCCTGAAAAATATATACCAACAGACATTTTAAATTAAAACCAATATATACCAACAGACATTTTAAAATATCACATGTTTCAGCTTTCCATATTTATAAAGTTTGAAGTTTCACGAAATTTACCCATCTACAATCCGAAACCAATTCTTGCCGGTATCAACTAATATGCAAAGTTTGAAGAAAATCGGTAAAAAACTACTCAAGTTAGAGAGCGGAAACGAAAAAAAAATTGCAATTTTTAACCTCAATCAAGGGCCATAACTCTAAAGTCATTTGACGAAATTTACCAGTCATTTGACGAAATTTACCCATCTACAATCCCAAACCACTCCTTGCCGGTATCAACTCATACGCAAAGTTTGAAGAAAATCGGTCAAAACTACTCAAGTTAGAGAGCGGAAACGAACAAAATGCAATTTTTAACCTCAATCAAGGGCCATAACTCTAAGGTCATTTGATGAAATTTACCCATCTACAATCCCAAACCACTCCTTGTCGTTATCAACTCATATGCAAAGTTTGAAGAAAATCGGTCAAAAACTACTCAAGTTAGAGAGCGGAAACGAACAAAATGCAATTTTTAACCTCAATCAAGGGCCATAACTCTAAGGTCATTTGATGAAATTTACCCATCTACGATCCCAAACCACTCCTTGCCGTTATCAACTCATATGCAAAGTTTGAAGAAAATCGGTCAAAAACTACTCAAGTTAGAGAGCGGAAACGAACAAAATGCAATTTTTAACCTCAATCAAGGGCCATAACTCTAAGGTCATTTGACAAAATTTACCCATCTATAATCCCAAACCACTCCTTGCCGGTATCAACTAATATGCAAAGTTTGAAGAAAATCGGTCAAAAATTATTCAAGTTAGAGAGCGGAAACGAAAAAAAAAAATGCAATTTTAACATCAATCAAGGGCCATAACTCTGAGGTCGTTTGACGAAATTTACCCATCTACAATCCCAAACCACTCCATGTCGGTATCAACTCATATGGAAAGTTTGAAGAAAATCGGTCAAAAACTACTCAAGTTAGAGAGCGGAAACGAACAAAATGCAATTTTTAACCTCAATCAAGGGCCATCACTCTAAGGTCATTTGACGAAATTTATCCATCTACAATCCCAAACCACTCTTTGCCGGTATCAACTCATATGCAACGTTTGAAGAAAATCGGTCAAAAACTACTCAAGTTAGAGAGCGGAAACGAAAAAAATGCAATTTTTAACCTCAATCAAGGGCCATAACTCTAAGGTCATTTGACGAAATTTACCCATCTACAATCCCAAACCACTCCTTTCCGGTATCAACTAATATGCAAAGTTTGAAGAAAATCGGTCAAAAACTACTCAAGTTAGAGAGCGGAAACGAATGGAGACACCTGAATTTTCAAACAGTTAATTGACCTTTGTGACCTTGAAAATTAGGTCAAGGTCACCGAAATCTAATCACTCCATTCGGCTGTCCCAATGAAGTTTCTGTGCCAGTTTGGTCTAAATCCATCCAGTGGTTCAGGAGATATCATGCAGACAAAAAGCTTCGCCGACGCCGACGCTGACGCCGACGACGCCGACGGGATCCACACCAAAAACAATATGTCCCCCACCCCTTCGGAGGGGGGACATAATGATATTAGTACAAGACAGGCAGACACAGGCCATGTATAGCATTCGCGTCCTGCAATAGGTCACACAAAGCAAGAAATACTAAAAGCTTGACCACCGAAACCGCCCTACGTTGCAGCCTTAATTGACCGATTTCCAGGACAAGCTACTATACTAGTAGATGAGAAGACTGAAAGGTCATTGGTTTGTTATTAAGTCGGGCTTTTATTTGGAATGCAATTGATAAGAAATAAAATAAAGCAACTGAGTTTGGGGAATAAATTTCTTTTCAAGCAATGAATATAGCAGCTGTTCACAGTTCCTGCATGACTTAATAACTACGTAATTCGGATCCTCTGCGGTCATAAACGTGTGTTCTTTCAGCACTCAGAGTACATGTATACTAATCAACAAAGTACTTGTTTTTTTTTTTTTTTTTTTTTTTTTTTTTTTTTTTTTTTTTTTTATCTCAAAACAGTTGACGAAGTGTCAAGTGTACATCTCATTTTTAAGAGCTATTCAATACACCTTTGATGATCTAGGCAACAAAAGACAGTGGCCCTGTCCGAAAGTGGGCAACTTAGTTTTTAGGGTCACAAGAAGTTTCGCCCCCAAGACGTTTCGCCTCTATTTTCCACCCTAGTCGTTTCGCCCCCAATACCCTAGATGTTTCGCCCCCAATGCCATTTTGCCATTTCCCCCCTAGTCGTTTCGCCCCCCAATTTTTATTTATTTATTTATTTATTTATTAAGGTCAAAGTTTATTAGGGTAGACAAAACGAATAGATAGATACTCGTAGATAGATAGATAGATAGATAGATAGATAGATAGATAGATAGATAGATAGATAGATAGATATCAGATTTGGTGTGGTAATAAAGTGAAGGTGTGAAAAACTTTAATTATTAATTATTGACACCGACTTCTGAAGGATGATTAACTAAAGTGTGAAAAATAGATTCTTTAATCAAAGATTGCTTTCCGAATCCTATGGTTTTGTCGGCATGCGGCAGGCTTTGTATTTAAAAATGACTCAGTGGAATTTTAAATCTAATTATCTTTTATTCAGCGATTTCTTTTAATAGACCGATTATCGGGTATATAAGATGTTCGAAGTCATTAAGCATCATTCATATTTTTGTTACCAAACTCATGAAAATAAGTTTAAAATAAGAAACAGGATAGTTTAGTACACATTAAAATACATTGAATTCTATGGAGGTTTCGTCGTTGCGAAATGTAACTGTAATAGAATTCCAAAGGCACTTTACTTTGAACCCATGATTTCTTTTTCAGCCAATACTTATTAATACTTATTAATGGCCCGGTACTGGCCGGTAACTAATGAAAAGGTACCCATAAACCTTACCCTTAGGCTGACGTGACAGGGCGACGATGCTCCATCATAAATTTCTTTCCAGATATTAATTTACAAAAGCCAGCGAAATGACATGTCTTTTGCAAACGAACTCTTTTACAGCATTGATTGTCCAAGTGAACAACTTAATAAGACTTTACTATACAAGTTTGAATTTTTTATTATTTACATGAAGCAAAATGATGTACATAAGGTTATTATACTATATAAGGGGGCGAAACGACTAGGGGGACGAAACGACTAGGGGGGGGGGGGGCGAAACGACTAGTGGGGGCGAAACGACTAGGGGGGAAACGACTAGGGGGGAAACGTCTTGGGGGCGAAACGACTAGGGGACGAAATGGTTTGGGGGGCGAAACGTCCCGGATTCGTTTTTAGCTCGTCTATACGAAAGTACAGGAAGCCCTGGCGTCTATGGGGCGTTGGCTTTAGCGTCGGCGTTGCTCGAATGTTAAAGTTTTTAGCTCACCTGAGCCGAAGGCTCACAAGGTGAGCTTATAGGATGGCCATGATCCGGCGTCCGTCCGTCGTCCGTCCGTCGTCGTCCACAATTTTCAAAGATCTTCTTCTCTGAAACCGCTTGGCCGATCTAGTTGAAATTTTATGTGGAGCCTCCTTGGGTAGTGGCATTTCAAATTTGATCGCGAAATCCAGGTCACATGACCAAGATGGCCGCCACGCCCATATATGGTAAAAACCCTTCAAAAATCTTCTTCTCCAGAACCGGTGGGCCGATTTCCACGAAACTTGGTATGTAGCATCGGGGACTTCAGCCCATCATAGTTTGATAAAATGATGACCCTTGGATGACCTTGACCTATTTTACGGCAAGGTCAAATTTGGAAACAGGCTTTTACATGGGAAAAAGTGAAAACTATGGATTTTTTGAAAACCATTGCAGCCTGAGGCCTGAAAAGTGGTAGATGCAAACAACTAATGGAGTAGATGAAGGTATGTGATTAATTTAGGTCAAGGTCATCTCTTGACCTTGGCCAGTCTATCGTCAATACACACATTTCAAAGATCTTCTTCTCTGAAACTGCTTGGCCAATCAAAGTGAAATTTTATGTGGAGCATCCATGGGTAGGGGAGACGAAAGTTTGGTTGCAAAATCCAGGTCACATGACCAAGATGGCCGCCACGCCCATATATGGTAAAAAACACTCAAAAATGTTCTTCTCCAGAACCGGTTGGCCGATTTTCATGAAACTTGGTATGTAGCATTTGGGACTCCAGCCCATCATAGTTTGATCAAATGATGACCATAGGATGACTTTGACCTATTTTACGGCAATGTCAATTTTGGAAACATAGGCTTTTACACGGGAAAAAGTGAAAACTATGGATTTTTTGAAAAGTATTGCAGCCTGAGGCCTGAAAAGTGGTAGATGCAAACAACCAATGGAGTAGATGAAGGTATGTTATTAATTTAGGTCAAGGTCATCTCTTGACCTTGGCCTGTCTGTCGTCCATACACACTTTTCAAAGATCTTCTTCTCTGAAACTGCTTGGCCAATCAAAGTGAAATTTTATGTGGAGCATCCATGGGTAGGGGAGACGAAAGTTTGATCGCGAAATCCAGGTCACATGACCAAGATGGCCGCCACGCCCATATATGGTAAAAACCACTCAAAAAATCTTCTTCTCCAGAACCGGCAGGCCGATTTTCATGGAACTTGGTATGTAGCATTTGGGACTCCAGCCCATCATAGTATGATAAAATGATGACCCTAGGATGACCTTGACCTATTTTACGGCAATTTCAATTTTGGAAACATAGGCTTTTACATGGGAAAAGTGAAAACTATGGATTTTTTGAAAACCATTGCAGCCTGAGACCTGCAAACAACTAATGGAGTAGATGAAGGTATGTGATTAATTTAGGTCAAGGTCATCTCTTGACCTTGGCCAGTCTGTCGTCCATACACACTTTTCAAAGATCTTCTCTGAAACTGCATGGCCAATCAAAGTGAAATTTTATGTGGAGCGTCCATGGGTAGGGGGAACGAAAGTGTGATCGCGAAATTTGGGTCACATGACCAAGATGGCCGCCATGCCCAACTATGATAAAAACCACTCAAAAATCTTCTTCTCCAGAACCGGCTGGCGGATTTACGTGAAACTTGGTATGTAGCATTTGGGACTCCAGCCCATCATAGTTTGTTGAAATGATGACCCTAGGATGACCTTGACCTATTTTACGGCAAGGTCAATTTCGGAAACATAGGCTTTTACATGGGAAAAGGCGAAAACAATGGATATTTTGGAAACTGTTGCAGCCTGAGACCTGAAAGTTGCTAGATGCAGACAACTAATGGAGTCAATGAAGGTAAGTAATTAATGAAGGCCAAGGTCATTTGTTGACCTTGACCCAAGGTCATTTAAATATCAAAATTAAAATTATGGTTTTCTCAGAAATCACTGGGTTTGGAAACTATTGCAGCCTGAGACCTGAAACTTTGCAGATGCAGACAACTTGTGAAGTCAATAAAGGTGAGTATTCAAGGTCAAGGTCATTTCATGATGACTTAATACTCCAAGATCAGGCTTCAGGTGAGCGTTCTCAGGACCAATGGTCCTCTGGTTGGTTAAAGTTTTTAGAAGTCTATATCTCTTGAACATGTTGATGGATTACGATGATACTTTGCAGGTTGGTAGATATTGGTCTGAATCATCGTGACCCACCTGGGTGACCTTGAGGTCAGGTCACAGACTTACAAATTTTGTGTTAAACTTTTTGGTTAAAATTTTTGTAAGTCTATATCTCTTGAATGTGTTGATGGATCTAGTGGATATTTTGCATACTGATAGATATTGGTCTGAAGTTTTATGCTTACATACCATCACCACCCATCTGGGTGACCTTGAGGTCAAGGTCATGGACTTAGAAATTTAGTGTTAAAGTTTTTGGTTAAAGTTTTTGTAAGTCTATATCTTTTGAATATATAGATGGATCAAGTTGATGCTTTGTTTGTTGATAGATATTGGTCTTGGTTTTATGCTGTTCCATCATGAACCACCTGAGTGACCTTGAGTTCAAGGTCACAGACTTTGAAAATTTATGTTAAAGCTTTTAACAGTATATTTCTTGAACAGTTGGATGGATCTGATTGATACTTTGCCCTTTCTTAAGTTTTATGCTGTACCATCTTGAGCCACCTGAGTGATCTTGAGGTCAAGGTCACGGACTTTTATTATCTCTTTGATGTGTAGATGGATCAAGTATAGTGTAATGGTCTGAAGTTATGCTGTTAAATCACGGCCCACCTGAGAGACCTTCAGATCAAGGTCATGGGTGGTAGATTTGAATAGATTTAGTGGCAAAGCACAAGTCAGGCAAGCTACGCTGTCCTGCGAAAGCTCTATTCACCGTGTCCATTCGAAACGCATGAAAAGAGGTCGTAACGCATGATCGGCGGCATTTTCACGTATGATTGCGGTAGTTTCCTTCAGATTCGCCGCCATTTTTGGAGGAAACTTTAGCGGTAAGTTTTTACAAACTTTTATTTGAATTATTTAAATAGACCTTTCCAACGAACGATCTAGCCTATCCGGATCTACATACATGCCTCTAATTGCCGAGTGTTCTACTGATGCATAGGCTTCGATAGGACTCGCAAACATTCGAGGAGATTATTGTTTTGCAAGTTCGGCCATACACGAAAATAACATTCGCCCAAAAACGTTTCGTACTTTTCTCATTTTCTTCAAAGTTTTGACTAACTGTTGGATGATTTTGCTTTTTGACATCACACTTTAACTTAAGAAGCCAATTTCTCATGATTTTTTTCCCGAACAACCACGGGTTAAAACAAAATACGTCAAAATTAAAGTAACGCACGTTAATACGGCAACCTGGTCTTTCGAACTTTGCAAGTATTTACAATGAATAACATATTTTAAGGGGTAAAAGCAAGCCAAACGCTCATTTGTCTCCAGTTTACACGTTTGGTTCTCGTCAATTGTACAAAGCTGAATCCTTGCTGTAAAACAGTAATTTGCTGACCATGTTGCTCGGTAGCTCTGTTGGCATAGCTATCAAAGAAGCAGAAGAAGAATGTGGCCCGACCAGGGCACGAACCAAGGGTCTCTCTTTTACCGTTTGAGCATATAGTTAGTCCATTACTTTGAGACTGTCAGTAATAAATTACAGAGAGATTAAATCAAATATATGGACAAACCTCCTCCCTTTCTACAATTTATCTATATTCTGATGTTGACCGAGTCATATAAATTACTGGAATGACCCCGAGTGGGTACTCTGACATTTTCGCCATCTCTATACATAGGCATGGCCTATTTTTTTTGAGTCAACATTTCGAATTTCGGTATTTTTGGGGTTTTCAAAAAAAATGGCTATCTTGGGGGTAGGGAGATTTAAATGGATACTTTGTTGCCCATTGTCTATTTCTTCTTCTTTTTTTTTTTTTTTTTTTTTTGGGGGGGGGGGTTGTTTAATGTCAATTTTAAGTTGTTTTTCATTGTTTATTCTGCAATTTCAAACATCTTTTTGAAAATGTTAAGATTTCATTAATGGGGGGGGGGGGGATAGCCCGTCATACCCGCTTTTTTAAGGTTGTACAGAGCAAGGTAACAAACAGGAAAAGACAATAAACAATTATAAGACTTCTTTTTCTAGAGTCAGCAATGCCATTTCCAAGCCAAGTAGTAAAATAGTAGGTAGTAAAATAGTTAAAAAAATCGAACGGGGTCAAAGTACGAAACTATCCCCTGCTACCTAAACAGCATGACTCTAATATATACCAAGTATAAGCTTTTCAAAAAAGCTTGCGATCTCTCAGCACTTTTTTCAGTGTATGACCACGTATACCGTGACCAAAAGGACTCTTGCAGCTCGGCTCGGCACTGCTATAAATAGCTCTAAAAATAGTTATGTTCTACGGTGCCGTAGATACGGAAATACCATGATGAATACCAATAATGATCTAAAATTGAGTTCCCTTGAGCTATGCAAAAATTCAAAAGAAGAGGTTGGGCCAGACAGATCTGTTTCGAGTAATAAATTCTCCTCAGTGACCCTGAATAAACTGGCAATGAACAGATAAAATATGTACAGTAATTTCAAGCTTCAGCAATGCAGTCAATCAAAAGACTGATATAAATCAAATGGTATCCGAATAGTAAAACCTGTAAAAACTCAACTCAAATTAAACCATCAGTCAATCATATTGTACTCAATATATCAGTATTTACACAGAAGTGTGCTACTTTCGTTTTCATGAAAATCGTCTTTTTTCTCTTTTCTTTCTTTCTTACTATATATACTGACTTACTGACTATCGATTGTGTTCTTTTAATCGATTGCCGCTGTTGACTCGCCGCATAACACTTCTAGATAAGGCTGTAGCATGTGGTTATGTATAATTTAGGGACTTTTCTTGAGGGACCAAGGGACCAGGGACCTGGTCCCTCAAGGACCAAGGGCTATAATTTAGGGACCAGGTAACAGAGGGACCAAATACAAAACGTGCATATAATGGCATATCTGTATGGCATCGCCGTTTACAGACTCGTTCTCCTTCAATTCTTTAATTTTTTCGCGATAAGTTCGTAGCACCTTTTCTTTATCCTTAAAATGCGAAAACTTGACTATCGCCGGTCTTGGAAATTTTCGTGTGTTCAATCTATGCGCTCGTTCAATCGAAAGCCTGTCTGCCTCTAAGCTCAGTTCGTCGGAAAGAAAGTTACGTATTTTAGACTCACACTGTTCCCAAGTCTCGTTTTCATTTTCCGAGATACCGTGGAAAATGAGATTTTCGCGTCTGGACTGGTTCTCCATTTGGTCCACCTTCCTCGTTAGCGTATCCAATTTACGATTAAGTTGAATATTCTCGTTTTTCAAATCATCGTGACTGTTTCTCAAGTCGTTCACAGACTGCTCGAGCCTGTCAAATTTTCGATTTGTTTCCTGTATGTCCGATCTCGTTGATTTCACATCTTGTCGTATTTCATACAGCACAGTTTTGATATCTCGCTCATAATCGCTCATAGCACTGCCCAAGAAGGAACTCGAACCTGGGGACCTGGTTATGGTGTCCTCCGATTGAATCGCGCTAGCCGTATTTGGATCATGTGTTATTCTACGCTCGTTATTCAACCACGCACTCATCATTCCCGTATTCGTATCCGCACTCCGTAATACCCTGTCGGAGCCTCTAGCCCCACTATCAACATACGAATCTCTCCTGCCACCGCGGCCGGACTCGGAACCACCTCTGCCTCGCCCGTAACCCATTGACAATCGACCTCCTGTATTACTCGATGTATTACTCGATGTAGAACCCCCTCTGGTACCCCTATTGGCTCCCCCCGGACCGGACCCGGTTCCGGGCCCGGGGTTTGACTCCACGCCTTGTACCACCAACAACAGAAACAGGCATATTCTGATAAATATGGATATATTCTGGATTTTAATAGTTTGTATCTTGCGTTTAGACTTTATTGGCTGGCTAAAACAACCTATGCGACAACGCCACGCAACAATATCCATGTGCATGTATCTGACAGTTACAAGTCAAATGAATCTAGCTGACTCGCATTAATGATAATTCATGTTTAATTGACAGTGAGCCTGTAAATTGTCAAAAAAACAGATGAAACATAATTGCATTTGAGCCACTGCATTAGAAAACCAACAATCTGCATTGGCGAAAACAAAGGCGCAGATCAGCTTCGCAGTAATTGTGAAGCTGATCAGTGCCTTTGCTTTCGCTCCATAGATAGTGCAATACCCCTTCTTCTTAGATCTGAAATTTCAAGGTTCTAGCCTGCTCCTGAGATTGTAGAGGCTGGTTTGTGTCGGACCTGGTCGGAAACAAAAAATGTTGATTTTCTCACGGACAGGCTCATTTGAGTATAATTTCAGTCAGAACTCCATCGGAAGAGGAGAAGGATGAGATTACATAATCGCAGATCCAATGATCAGGACAAGAATGAACCAACCACAACCCAAACAACCACTACACCAACCAATAAAGGCCCTACCACACCACCCAGTACTTCAACTAAGAATAGTAAAGATGTAAATGATATCAAGCTATTGCACTCAGAGATAGATGAAATGGGGAGACAACTAAGAGAAGAATACATTGACAACTCTAACTTGGAGAGAACTGACATTAAATCAGGGAGTGATAATCTTAAGAAATTGCAAGGAATGCTTTCTTTAACAAATCGCACCATTATGGCAGAGTTACAGAAAATGTTTAAAGATCAGACAAAAGCTAATTCATACTTGAAGAATAAATTGAGTGATATTCAGACTACGCTAATGAAAGTTTATGTTGCTTCTGTAGAGAAGAAAATTGACAGTAAAAGCCCGATTACTGGTACAGTCAAAGTTGCAAAGTCTATAGATGAGATTGGGAATGAAGATGATGGAGAAGACGCTGATCAGAATGCAGAAAATGATGATGATTATTATACATAACATATGAAGCTGTGAGAAATGACAAAAAATGAAACCGTAATGCCAGATAAACAAACAACATAGTATGAGCCGTGTCATGAGAAAACCAAATTTTTGCCTAGGCGAAAACCAAGGCGCAGATCAGCTTCGCAGTAACTGCGAAGCTAGCTAATCAGCCCCTGTTTTCACTACACAGATAGTACAATTTCTCTTCTTCTTAAAACCAAAATTTCAAGCTTCTAGTCTGCTTCTGTGACTGTACAGGTTGGTTTGTGTCAGACCTGGTCGGAAACCCTGAAGACCGGTTTTCTCGCGTCGCGGCTTGTATTATGCAGATTTATGATTTACCCCATGATGACTATTACCTGAATTAATTGAACTAAGAGCCCTGAAAACCTACATGTTTAATATAAAGATTTTTTTTTCTATTCAGTTAAATGTCCCTTTCAAGATTATTTTAGCTAATATGAGACGGGCCAATCAATTGGTGCGGCGAAAATGGGAGAACCTCGAGAAAAACCAGCTGGCACACCCGCAAGCAGAACTTGGCTTGTCTCACGTGCCCCGTGTGGGGCTTGAACCAACACCAGACACAACAGTGAGATGATCAAATGGTTAAGCGCGGTAATGAAATATCAGTGCTCTTAACCACTCGGTCATGGGACCTCCAATATAAAGAAAGACAAAAATGTAAGTGAAAGCTTTTGATGAAATAAGTGATTATAGTCTTAACTCTAGTTCTTCTGACAGGGCTGCTCAAACTGATTGTGGACCACAAGTTTCAAACTAAGGAAAGACTGCCATTTAAAACATGACTATAGACTAACAGGATCGTGCACTCTTGTTTTCTGTCTGCATAAATGAGCCTCGGTCTCCGGGGTTTCCGACCAGGTACACCACAAATCAGCCTGTACATTCACAGAAGCAGGCTAGATGCTTGAAAGTTTGGCTATAAGTAGAAGAAGAATTGTACTATCAGAGTAGCAACAATAATGACGCTGATCAGATGTGCAGTTACTGTACAGCTGATCTGCGCCTTTGTTTTCGCATATGCAAATATCCAGTTTTCTCATGTAGTAGCTATGAGAGGTAGGTAAAATTGCATAACAACATTTTAGGAATATGTTCATTTCTGCTTTATTGTTTTCTGCAGATGGAAATAATGTATACATAACGGAATATACTGAGCCAAACTTATAACGCAACAGTGGTTTATTTTTATTGTTATACCCAAGAACAGTATCAAATGAACTTTTCCTCCACTGAATAAAATTGCCAGACAATCGACACATCTCATAAGATCTCGTTTGTAACATTCTGTGTTATGCGTCTCAAGCAACATTTTTCAGAGGTAGGGTCTTGGCAAAAAATGAAATGCATTGTGATTTTCCAGTATGCGACATGTGACGTGTATTCGTACCCTAGAAATTAATGTCCGTTTTCAGAGTTACCCCTGCCCAATTTTAGACAGTGAATAATTTTACTGTCTAAAGATCAATTTTGCTCAATTTTAAGCAGAGTAAAAGACTCATTTTTACTTCCAAACATTCAAGTTTACTCCCATTTTAACATGTGTTACAGACGTTCCTTACTCAACACTTGGACGCTATTGTGTTTTCTAACAATGCTGAATGAAGGAATGAACATGCTTTCACAGAGATTTCGTTAAAAACTTTTTCACTAATTCCATTTTCTATTGTGTTCAATGGAATGCGCAGTAGTAAACGTTAAATTTCAATAATGCAAACTTTGATTTGAAATTTTTGGTACAAATGGAAGCCATATTGCAATTACCTCATCGAATCTTACTGGGCGATCCATAAAGAATCTATCTTTGTAAAAACTGACTTCCAGAATCTCTCAAGTGGCGGATGCCACCAAAATAACCATTTTGACCAATCAGGTTCGAGCTCAGTGACCCATTCCCAGAAATCCCAAACCTTTGTAAACATTTTTTCATTGGTAATTGCTGACCATCATATGTCGGATAGAACGTCTTACGTTACATTTAAGTGCGGCAAACATGCCATAACGGTTGTGTTGCGTTATTTGTTTGGCTCAGTATATTTCATTTGTAACAGAATTGAATCACTAATAAATATAGATGGCAAATAAACAAACATTTAAATCTTCTTTGAACATTTTTATACAAGGTAAGTTGTGATGTGTCATGATCTTTGCCAAGCTTCAGATATGGTATGTGGAAATTGTGTTTTCATCAATAATAGCCTTGAATTGAAGACTGAAATTGTATATATGCTACCTGTGCCTGCAATAACTGGTCTGCATGATAAAGCTAGTAAAAAGGTAAAAGTAGTCAGTGATCAGGAAATGGCACAATCAGAAAGAACTTCCCACTACAAAATACTAGGTGGGAAAAACTTAATTGACAATCAGGTTCTTATACTATGAGAACATATCATATCGTAAGCCAAGTGAGCATTTCCCAATAGGCAGCTACAGTCTACCATGAAAATGTGTTGACGTAATTTCGTTCCCACAACACATCCCGGACCTGTCGCGGCTAAGTTGCTACGCCAAGAAACGACAAAAACAAAGGTTGGTGACATTGTTATTTTGATTTTTTTACAACCACAAACAAATTTTCGGCAAATTGGACAATTGGGTATATCGGGCATTTCACAAGCAACTACTTTGAAATTCAGCAAAGAAATGAGAAAATTGTCAGCTGCTCTGACAAAGAAATAGGTGGAGAATGGCCCAATGATAAAGAAACCAACAGATTTTCATATGAATTTTGGGGCTCTAGTGAAAGCCAAGACATATTTACACGGAACACGATTGTCTGATTTGCCAAAAATTTGTTTGTGGTTATAAAAAAATCAAAATAACAATGTCACCAACCTTTGTTTTTTGTCGTTTCTTGGCGTAGCAACTACCGCGACAGGTCCCGGATATGTCCTGGGAAAGAAATTACATTAAGCACAATTTCGTGGTACATGTAGTTCCTAGGTTTCCCTCTCGTGTCAAAAAAAAAATCTTAAAACATAGACAGAAATATTACATGTACAAACTAAATTAATTCCTGTTGAAAGAGCATTTGTGAAAACAAAAGATCACAAAAAATCTGTACAGAAAGCCTAAATGCCATGATGAACTTCTTAACAATTTGTAAAAATTTGTTAATAATCTGTCCTATCCAGACACTTGAAACCATGTCATAAGGGTCTTTACAAACTGAGTTAATTCCTGTTGAAAAAGCATTTGTGAAAACAAAGAACAATATTAAGATCACAAAAAAGAAAACGGAAACGTGTCGTGCAATGAATACCCCCCGTAAACCCCACATTTATATAGTAAAACTGGGGTATGCAGGGGTATACCTATTTTTCTTATTTTTGCTCCAAAACATAGATTGTGGGTACTAGTTAGAACCGCCTCGCCGAGGCGGTTCTAACTTGTACCCACAATCTATGTTTTGAGCAAAAATAAGAAAAATATCAAAATTTTTCAGCTAAAAATTTTCAATTTATAAAGCTAAAAAATTCTCTGTATATAGTGAACAGCAGGGCAAAGAACAGTTTTAACCTCCAGTTTGTTCTCTGGGGCCAGAAAATGTAGCAGGAGATTGAAAACCGAGAGACACAATCCCCGGCCTTCCATACTGGTGGTGGAGCAACCTGGTTACATATGAGCACAATCTGCTTTACCCAATGGTGACTCAATACAGGCTGTAACAGGTAATCAGACTTTAAACAAGTACCCCAACGGGCAAAAATCACTCCCCTGAGAATAAGCAAGTTAAACCAGACTTGTCAAAACATTTTCTCATTACAACACTTTAGGGATTTTTTCTCATGCTCAGAGCAGCACACTCCATAGTCTAAGGATGAACTTGACTCATTTGACATATTATTGTTGTGTACTTGTTTATTAACTGCCAAAGATGAAGAAGATCTGATAAAAATGAAGCCGATATGGTTGCCACAACACTTAAATATCAATTTTCAAAGACTCAAGGGTACAGTTGTGCAATCTTGCCAAATTTTGAATGCGTTAGAGACTTCATAAATTTCCTTGTTGCATGTTGAAATCATCATGATCCATCCTATAATCTCACCTTGTGAGCCTCTGGTAGAGGTAAGCTTAATTTCAGTCTAGTTCATTGGACATTTTGAAACAATAAAATGAATTACATAAAATGAATTTCACATGAGCTACAGGACTATTGGTATATAGTCTTGTCTCCTCATTTGACAGACCATAACTTTCACTGAAACAGACCATACAGATCTCACAAAGTGAACATGTTGATACTACATGAGCTGCCACATGAGAAAAAGGTTTTTGGAGTTTCCGACCAGGTCTGACACAAAACGGCATGTACAGTCACAGAAGCAGGCTGGAACATTGAAATTCCGGTTTTAAGAAGAAGTGGGATTGTACTATCCGTGTAGCGAAAACAAAGGCGCTGATCATCTTCGCAGTTACTGAGAACCTGATCTGCGCCTTTGTTTTCGCATAGGCAAGTATCCAGTTTTCTCATGATGCGGCTCACATCATATCTTCGATAATTTTTTTACTATACTAAAACAACATTTATTAAAAATTGAGCATTTATTTATGTCTCCTGTTTTGGTGTTTTTCTACAGAGATCATTAGATTGAGCACCAAACTTTGCCAGAGATCAACTGAAAGGAAAATGAAACATTGAAAATCTTCAGGTCCCATGATTACTGCCAGGAAACAAACTCTGTGTAAACTATCATTGACACATACTGTAGATCCGGAAATATTCACGAGAACTTAATTTTTGCTAATATTCAAGAATTGGTTGCCTCGCAAATTCAAAGGTCACGCTAATAAACAGTCACTATTAACTTTATAGAATAAATGGACACTCACTCTCGAATTCAAGAATTTGCTAATAATTAGGAAATGGAAAATTCGTGAAAATAAAAGTCACGCGAAAATTTCCGAATTTACAGTACCTCAAAGGTGAATTCTATATTTCAGACTGAACCAAAGTATGCAATATATATGGTGCCATTTACATACTTTGCTTCAACTTTTTATACCCATCCTATCATATGCAACAGTGCAGCATATACACTATACAATGTAATTGTATAACTTTAACCATCACACTAACATTTCCATGCAATGTATAAACCTTTAAACCCTACCTTTATGTAGTAAAACTGAGGTATTTTTTTACTAAAGTTTTATACTAAACATAGATTGTGGGTACTAGTAAGAACCCCCTTGCTGAGACGATTCTAACGTGTACCCACAATCAATGGTTTTAGCAAAATATTGAAAATAATATTTTTTGCAATGCAATTTTCAATTCTTTCTGCTATTCTCAATGGCAAGTTTTTGTAATGAGCTATTAGCACTCCTTATCTGGTCGCTGAGAAAACTTACAGTTGCAGAGTTATCTAGCAGTTGAAAAATGTTTTGAAGGAAGCATATTTTGCTAAAATAACTATCGTAATAAGCTGCATAAAATTATGGTATCATATGACATAAGCAAAATAATAGTAAACACAGACTTTGTCTCCGGATACTATGAATATAAAACTTAATTATTCTCAATTGAGATAATTATGTAATTATGCTCATAATTATGAGCCACATCACGAGAAACTCAACAATTTGCATATGCGAAAACAAGGGCACAGATCAGCTTTGCAGTAACTGCGTAGCTGATTACCACCCTTGTTTTCGCATAGTACAATTCCTCTACCTTCTAAATCCAAAATTTCCAGCCTCTAGCCATCTTCTGTGCCTGTACAGCTCTGTTTGTGTCGGACTTGGTCTGAAACCATATTGTTAGTTTTCTCACGAGGCGACTCACACGTAATGTACAGCCTATTATTGACATTTTAACATGGTTAAACATGATAAAATTCACATGAAGACTTGTAAGACACATATCTACAGTCAATAGACATAATTGTTCGTCACTACGACGTCAGCTGACGTTAGCCATGAATATTTTATCATTTAATCATTGTAACATCTCAACAAAAGTAAGAAGCATCTTACCTTAATATTTTGTGAGATTTCCCTTCATTCTTATGACTTCAAGTATTCTGGTAGGAATGGTGGAATAAAGTTCTCGTATGTATTCTACGGTGACGCTTTCCCAGATACGTCGGATTTCTGCTAGGAGGTCTTGGCGCGTATGTATGAAGGTTGCACGGCGCTGTAGGCTTCTCTTAATTTTCAGCCATAAGTTTTCAATTATATTCAAATCAGGGGACTGTGCTGGCCAAGTTGTTGTATTTATTTCGTTATTTTCCATGAACACTTTCACAGCATTGGCCCTATGAACAGGAGCGTTATCGTCCATATACACGTACGGTTTGTCAGTAAAGTGTGCAGCAATGACTGGCCACAAATTATTGTCAACTATATCAATGTATTTGGCAGCATTTATGTTACCTTCTACACATGTTAAAGTTCCCACACCATCGTAACAGACACATCCCCAGATCATTAAACTAAGTCGCCGTCTCGGAGCTGGGCACACAAGATGGGGTTGGTCCTTCTCATCGTCTTTTCTCCATACATAAATTCTGTTGTTTTCACCAATAACCACCTGACTTTCATCGCTAAATATCCATTTCTTCCACTGATCTTCAACTGTCCAATTCTTCCTTTCCTTACACCAGTTTACTCTGTTTTTCTTATTGACCTCCCGCACCACGACCTTCTTCTTTGCTGCCCTCCGTTTATAGCCCAGTGAATGAATTTTTCTTTCAACAGTTTTCTGGCAGAAAGCACGGTCCTTGCCCTCATTCACAGTATTGGTAATGTCTGACAAAGTTTGACGGCGACCCTGTTTTAGCACCCGCGAAAGTTTGTTTTCGTCTCTGACGGTAAACAACCTCCGCCTACCCCTCCCACTTCGATTCTCTGTACTACCGCTTTCCTCAAATTTCTTAATCACACTGCTTATTGTAGTCCTGGGTATCCCCAATACTTTAGATAATTCTGACTTGTTTTTATTATTCCTGTAACTTTCCACAATTAATTCCCGCACCTCACTACTCAATTCAGATCTTATTTTACCCATTTGTTTTGACAGCTATTTATTTACATTTGTGAAGCAGATGACACGCACTTTGACCTATGACGTCATCAGCACGTGTCAGTCTATGACGTAATAGTCAATTATTGGAATTCTGAATGATTAATTTATAACGCGCAAGCCAAACACAAACAACAAACACACTACGAAATATCAGCTGATTACCGAGTGACGAACAATTATGTCTATTGACTGTACAATCATCCCATCAAACTGGCTTGTGTAGTCACAGAAGAAGGAAAAATGCTTGAAATTTTGGATTCAAGATGAAGAGAGATTGTACTACATGTATCTGTGCAGCGAAAACAAAGCTGTGCAGTTACTAGGGGAAAGTGGTGGTTTAGTGGTAGAACATCATCTCTGAATCGAGAGGTTTGATTCCTACCTGTTGGTAACTGCAAGTTTTCGCTACAGAGCTAGTACAATTCTTGTTTCTAAATCAGAAAATTCCAGCCTTTACATGTAGTTGTCTTTTGTATCAGTCAAGGCCAGTTTGTGTCAGACCTGGTCAGAACCCATTAAGACCATTTTTCTCATTACATGGCTCATCTTGTCTCAAATATTCTGCCAGACAGAATGCAGTCAAGTATGAACAAACAATGTAACCTAGATCACACTGAACACTCAATGATATTGTCTGATGTGGGTCTATACTATTTACAAATCAGAAAAAAAAATGTTTTGAGGCATTGAGTCTACGCTGTTTGAAAACTTCTAACACACCAGTTAGCTGGAGAAAACAAATGCGACCGAGGAGCTAATAACTCTATATGAGCCGCCACATAAGAAAACCAACAATCTGCAAAAAACAAAGGTGCAGATCTGCTGTGCAGCCATTGTTTTCACTATACGGATAGTACAATCCCTCTTCCACTTATATCCAAATTTTCAAGCCTCTAGCTCTCTTCTGTGACTGTACAGGCCGGTTTGTGTCAGAGCTGGTCGGAAACCACACTGCTTTCTTATGAGGTGGTTCATATAAGCTCCTAGAACACCAAATTCAGATGAAATCAATATAAAGTAGTATGCAAATACCAGTATAATAAACTTGCATTGGATCAAAATGACGATCCCAAGGCAACCAGGGCCCATTTGTTCAAAACTTCATTAGCTTAACGCTGTCTTTAAGCCCTCAATTTGTTAACTATATATCAACTTCAAAAGCAAATACACTGTCATTTTTTGTTTCTTGAAAAAATATGAGAACCTCTGCATTGAACCTGCTCATCTTGAAATGAATGCATGCCGTCTTCAAAGCACTTCCAATCAATGTCAGCATTTTTTCATGGAGTCACGTTCTCCTGCTTTACAAAATGTATCATCACTTCTCTTGAGACATATGAAATTCTAATGCACTTGCAAATGTAATTGGGCATCAAACACCAGCAACTGTCAGAATATATTCTGGGATGCGCTGCACATTCTATGTTATTATTGAGCATGAGCAACTGTCAAAGTCACTGATGATGCCCGTGCTTGATGAAAACATGGTCTGTGCAAGTTTAAAGTTATTTTTAAATATAGGAATAACCATATTTTAAAGTTTGAACATACACCTGGACATCTTTATAACACAGTTCATTACAACAGTTTTGAATATAACACTGACCATTGTTGGACCCCAAATAGTCATTTTACACTATTTTTCTATCACTCTCGTTGTAACACGGATTGGATAGTTAACACGGAAATTGGCCTAGACCCCAACAATAGTGTTATAAAGAGGTTGAGGTGTAGTTATATCCTTTATATTGTGGAACAATGTTCCATACCTGTTATTCATCATAAGGTCGTGTGGAAAACACTGCCATTTATAACTTTCATTACATTTTCATGTTAAAATCAAATATAGCTGAATGACTAGCTCCCACAATGCCTCAGTAACTGGCCAAGGCTTTTAACTTTCAATGGAGTGAGCTGAAAATGGTTCTTAGTTGCTGAAGGTGGCCTTTGAAGCTGTTAACACGAGTGCCATTTTTTTCAGCCCAAATGAACATGATGACTGGTCCTTAATTGCTGATGATGGTCCTATCCATCAGGAAAACATGTCCGTGGAATAAATACTCTTTTTGCCCCACTTTTACATAGTAAAACTGGGGTATGCAGGGGTAAACCTATTTTTCTTATTTTTGCTCCAAAACATAGACTGGAGGTACTCGTTAGAACCGACTCGCCGAGGCAGTTCTAACGTGTACCCACAATCTATGTTTTGAAAAAAAAATACGAAAAATATAAAATATAATAATAAAAATTTTCATTTTTTCTTTTAACTTTAAAAATCTCTGTATATTGCATGGGCATGTTTTCGTAATGTTTGAACATGTGGCCCCAAGCTACGGCTTCACTGTAGATGCAACCATTGGTGCCATTTTCTTCCAGCTGAAGTAGGCAACCACGCCGATACCGATACACATGAAAATATTCTTGATCAACTTCAATGATGTGTCAAACACAGCTCCCTGAAAGAAAAATGGTAAAAATTGTGTTTTTACAAAATGTGAGTTATAAAGAAGTCAATGTGTAAAGCATATGCACGATTAATGTATCATCAACTTCGAATAAATAAGATGGTCTGAGACTGTAAAGAATAAACTTAACTCAGTTACATTAGGGATTGTGAGAAAATGATAGATAACCAAAATTATATAGCACTAAATATTAAGGCATCAGGAAAACATGTCCATGCAATGTCCTTAAACCCCAATTTTATATAGCAAAACTGGGGTATGCAGGGGTATACCTATTTTTCTTATTTTTGCTCCAAAACTTAGATTGTGAGTACACGTTAGAACCGCCTCGGCGTTAGAACCGCCTGGCCTCGGTTTTACTATATAAAAGTGGGGTATGAGGGGGTAAACATTTCACGGACATGTTTTCCTGATGCCATGAACAAAATCCTTTAGTGAAACAAGAGAGCATCAGGTTTTTGGGGGGGTTTTTTTAAGTGAATAATCCAACACTTTTTATCTTACAATTATTATTAACATGAATCAAGTCTCAAATATTTTATTTTATCAAAATTCAAAAAAGAAATGTGAAATCACTACGTACCCATCCCCCATGTTGTTGGACCCAACCACATACATACTCGCCCATAAATTTCACAGCCCATTTCAGACACTGGACGCAAATATCTACTGCAGGGTCCTCTTTCTTTAGTGACGCGACGGCCACGTCGGCACAGAACACAAACAACACCACAATTTTGTCTTGAGTTATCCCGCCATCAAACAACTGTCTCAGTAATGTGCGGAACTTTTCTTCTGTAACACTCTCGTCTTTCCCTACCTGAAACAATGGAAGCTAACATTTAAAATAAAAAATACCAAAACACTTTAGAAATGCACCCTTCACAACACCAAGAAAGCCAACTTATTGCAATTTGTTGTTAATTGTGCGGGAACCTGCAACATGATCAAGAAAATGTGCCGCAACATGAGAAAACTGGTCTTCGGGTGTTCCCACTAGGTCTGACACAAACTGGTCTGCGCAGTCACTGAAGATGGCTAGAGACTTGAAATTTTGGATTTAGGAAGAAGAGGAATTGTACTAAATCCATACAGTGAAAACAAAGGCGCTGATCAGCTTCGCAGTTACCGTGAAGCTGATCTGCTCCTTGTTTTTGCATAGGCAATAATCCTGTTTTCTCACGATGCGACTCAAATGGCGTCTGTCCTGACAATATGACTGGAAAATTCTTCACTGGGACAGGAAACCTTGAACAAATGCAAAATGGTGAGTTTCTAAAATTCTTCAGAATATTAAATACACATTAGTGATCATTTCATAGGAAATTTATTAACCAATTATTAGTGTAAGATTCATTTTATCATATTTTACGGTCATCAAAGTGGACATACCTGTATATTCAATAAAAATTTGACATATCAGCAACATATGATAAAATAAATTATACTAGAGCATAATTAAATATCATTAGTGTGTATGGGTATATATGTACTTGTACATTAGTACATGTAACCAGAGGACCAGTGGTCCTACAAATGCTCACTTGAGATCTACTATATACTCAAATCTAAATCCTTATGCATAGGCATTTGTCAACCTTTGGCAGAGAACATACTAATAGTATTCAATCCATTTGCCCATTTCTGTCTAGTTTCCCAACGAAATGGTAATTTATCATATTCCCCTCATCAATATGACCTAAGTTGAGCTTGTCGGTCATGCCAAGATCATGATTTATATAAACTTTGTCAAGCTCCATTCATTGATGCTTCATGCCAAGTTTCAAATTCATAGGACTCCTGGCTTTGGAGAAGATTTTTCAGTATTTTGCTAAATATAGCCCTGGCAGTTATCTTCGTCAAGTGATCTGGATCATTTATATAAACCTCCATTCTCCCTTGCAAGAAGACTACTTATGAAACTTGGTACTGATTGGCCAAAAGTGTGAACAAAGACAACTATAAGGACGATGACGGACCCCAGAGCATGCCTATCATATAAGCTTACCCCAGAGCATGCCTATCATATAAGCCTTCTGCTCAGGTGAGCTAAAATTCAAAGTAGAACAACTTGAATGTAGGCCAATAAAAATGTAGAACAAACATGTATCATTTATTATAATAGAATAGAATCATTTCACTAGGTACATTCTGTTAACATCTAATTGAGAAAAATGGAGTTGGACTCCTTGTAAGTACAAAAACAAATGAGCCACCTCGTGAGAAACCCAACAATGTGGTTTTTGAACAGGTCCAACATAAACCGAGCTGTACAACCACAGAAGATGACTAGAGGCTGGAAATTTTGGGTTTAGAAAATAGAGGAAATGTACTATCTGTATAGTGAAAACAAAGGCGCTGATCAGCTTTGCAGTTACTGCAAAGCTGATCTGCCATTTTGGTTTTGCATGTGCAGATTGTTGGTTTTCTTGTGAGGCGGCTCAAATCATGACAAAACACAGTTTTGCAAAAGAGCACTGTATTCTAGATCCGTAAATTGACCAGATATCTCTGTGATCAGTGTCTTTGTGTTCTCTAGATAGTACTCGCAAAGCGTCTTTACCAAATTGGAAATTTCAAGCCCCTAAATTTATAATAACTGCACAGAATGCCAGACTCGTCGGAAGACCTGAAGTTGTTGTTGTTTTTGTTCTTTTTCGCCATTTCTTTTCAAATACATGTACCACCTGGTGTGTTAGTTCATCTAGTATATTATCCTTATTTCAAGAAAAACAGTCTTGGGTTTTCCAACGACACAAACCAGCCTGTACAGTCATTGAAGAAGACTAGAAGTTTGAAATTTTGGATTTAAGAAGAAGAGGGATTGTACTACATGTATCTGTGTAGCAATACAAAGGTGATAGTCAGATGAGCAGTTACTGCACAGCTCATCTCTGCCTTCGTTTTTGCATCTTGGCAAAAAGCTAGTTTTCTCAAGACCTGGCTCATATTATCTAGTTGTACTGAAAGATGATGACAGCAAAAAAGTAATCAATGGCACTGACCTGGTTATGTCGTAAATCATACCTGGAAATGAATCATACTTTCTGGGAAATTTATGACACTGCATTGTATACATTGTATCAAAATTTTGGCTCTTAATATGGTTGCAAGAATGCAAAATTTTGATCAAAATGGGGTCATTAGTCACTTAAACCAGGCAGTCGCTTAATTCAATGATAAGTTATAGTGAAAATTGTTGGGAGGAATTGAAACTGGTCATTTTAGTTATTGGTCCCTCAATTCAAGTGGTTGTTAGCAGAATTTAAACTGTATCTCAATACCAAGAGGTCCTGTAAACCCTCAACCGGGACTTGGTATAATTTATATTTGGATGAGTACATTCATACAGATCCTTGTATATGGTCCCAGGTATAAAACAGGCAACACACCTTGGGGGTTAAGTGTGGACCACTGACTAAACATTATCTTGGAAGCTTCACATTCAATTTGCCTTTGATTGGTTAAAAAATTTAGAGGAAGATATATCTAAATATTATGGCCACATATAATATATATATAGCCCCGGGAAAGAGGCAGACAACCCCTTAGGATCAAGTGAAACATCAATCAATGCCCCACTAAAAATTTTGCTTTCACTGGATAAGTGGTATCAGAGATGTTTGTGCATCGTGAACAACAATGATGACAACAGAGCAAAGCTATATTAAAGTTGAGCTAAAAATTGAATGCTTCATCTATCCAAGAAACAAAGACACAAATCATTGATTATCTTATAAATCTATCCACCAAAAGACCATAACACATCAGGAAAACATGTCCGTGTAATGTGTACCCCCTTGAACCCCACTTTTATATAGCAAAACTGGGGTATGCAGGGGTATACCTATTTTTGCTCCAAAACATAGATTGTGGGTACTCGTTAGAACCGCCTCGGCGAGGCGGTTCTAACGTGTACCCACAATCTATGTTTTGAGCAAAAATAAGAAAAATATCAACATTTTTCTGCTGAAAATTTTCATTTTTTTTAAGCTAAAAAATCTCTGTTTATTGCATAGGCAAGTTTTCGTAATGAGAAAGTAGACATTTCAAACAAGGTAACAGAAGCCCTGTGGGGCTTTTATTTTGACAACATGTATATGGAGTAAGAGTAACATATTACTATTATATCACAGCATGCACAATTATGCAATTTAAACATAATTATACAAAGTGAGCAAACAGCTTCTGATCCCACACAGCAAGACTAATTTGAGTCTTTTCTGCACACACAGGCCATTTAATTGGTTCATGCCATTATGGCTTAAAGTTGATATATTTTTAGCACCTTATCTCAGCATTCTGAGATTGAGATTATTGACACAGTAATCAATATGTCATGCAATCCAAATCAATAATAATGATCAGGATTAATTAATTGCTGATGAGAGAACAAATTCTAGTTTAATACAATAAATATACTGATCCAAACTTATAACGTAACACGTCAGAATCGTCAGATAAAGTTTCTTTTCAATCAAATGCTTTTTAAAGAGCAAATACAGCATTTTAATCTGTGATGTATTCCCGACAATGTGACGGCTATATTTCATTTCTATATACAAAACAAAGTAAACCATGCTCTTCAGTTAACAGCACATTTTTCGATATTCATTGTCTTCAATGTATTAAGGAGTCAGTTAATGCCTCACAATATAATAAATACAATCATGTATCATATGTTCAGAATCATAAATCATCAGTCCATTTGCACATTTCCTGCAAGTTTTCCCTTCAAATGACATTTTACCATTTTGCCCATTCAAATGCATAAGCAACCTATGTTGACCTTGCCGTAAAATAGGACAAGGTCATCACATGGTCATTATATATTTACACATGGCAGTATTCTATAGTCCCTAATGCTGCAAGTTTCATTGAAATTCATTTTTTTTTTTAATTCAGTTTTACGTCCCTTTCAAGATTATTTCAGCTCATATGAGACGGGCCAATCAGAAGGTGGAGAAAGCGGGAGAACCCCGAGAAAAACCACCTGGCACACCCGCAAGCAGAACATGGCTTGTCTTACATGTGGCCAGTGCAGGGCTCAAACCCACACCAGTCACAGCGGTGAGATGATCGAGTGATTAAGAAACAGCGCTCTTAACCGCTCGGCCTCGGGGGCCGCTAAGACTTTTGAAGGGTTTAACCATATATGGGTATGGTGGCCATCTTGGTCATGTGACCTGCATTATCCATTATTTATACACACATAATGTTTCCCCCTTCCTATAGATGCTTCATGTTAAATTTGACTCTGATTGGTCAAGAGGTTTCAGAGAAGATCTTTGACAATGGTGGATGATGGATAATGATGTATGCCAGGTGCCTGCCTATCCTGAGCCTTCAGCACAAGTGACATGAAGTGAGCTCATAATTAAATGCATAAAATAATGGGCGAGGTGGTTTTAGCATGTATCCAAAATGTATGTTTTCAGCTAGTCTAGCTCCTAGACCTTGATGTACATGTATTTGTAAATCCTTGCATTATATATTGGTTTCTTAACTTTGATAACGTTCTGCTAGTGCTATCCCTTGTCTTGACAGTCAGAAATACATGTATTTCTATCTTAGAGGCAAGGCAAATAATGAATTTCAATGAATTTTAAAATTGCATTAAAATAAATAAAAAAAGTAATGATATGGAGACTAGTGGCTAGTCTAGTTTTCAGCAAAAGAATAAGAAAATCATGAAAAAAAAAATCATGTGAAACTTCTCAATTTTTACAGCCAAACAAATTCATGTGTGTATTGAATAGGCAAGTTTTCCTAATGGCTGTCAGAGAAATTTAGGAACTCAAGAACAACATCAGAGGTAAATGACATTCTGATGACAAAATGTGTCAGCCCATATTAATAAAACTCTAATCTAAGAGAAATTTTCCCTAAAATAGGAAGAATATCTCTATAAATTGTAACAACTAAAATGTCATCATCAATGACGACAATGAGAGAAATTCTTAAATTATGACTATTATTGTAAATATCCAAAAACCAATTGGATAATAAATTTTACCTATAAGTGATAATGGACTATCTATAGGTCTTAGTATAAAATTTTACCTGTCATAGAAAGAATAAGAATAGAAACAGGAAGAAAATCATGCCAGAAAAAATAACAAGCAGACCAATGGTCCAGTGCACGCTCATCTGATCTGGACAGTTTGACATGAAGGGGAGAAAAAGGACCCCCGCCCTGGGGCATGGCCTGTATGGACCCTAGAAGCACAGGTGGCAGGATTTATAAAGAGGATTATATGAACAATTGATAATTTGCTACAAAATGTGTCTAGGGTTCATGGTTTAGAGGAAGTTTTTGTATGTTTTTCCCATCCTAAGTGAAGGAGCTAATGTCCTCCATGGTGGGGCCATTTTGAATGACAGGGGCGGCTGAGGGGCCATTTTGAACATAATTGGCAGGATCTATTTAAAGCAACATATAACATTGCTTCATACTAAATATACAAGATTTGAGTCTTGCCGTTGCAGAGAAGATTTTTTCATATGTTTCCTATTTAAAGCCTATGGCAGATAATGACACTCCCTTGGAGTGGCCTTATGGCACGGGTGGTAAAGTTTGGAACGACCTCCAAAAAGAGATAGTGAATTTCTGTTCCAATCGCACATCCGGGAACTCGCGAGGTTGGTCCAAAGCCTAGAAACGGATAAACAAAGGTAGGTGTCGGTAGTTCTTTTGATTTTTTTCTAAGTTTCTAGCGAAAAATGGATAATTATGGCAATGCTATGTCGTGTAAAGATGACTTCTCGATGCATACGGCCCAAAACTGCGGTTGAAACCGAAATAATTTCCGCTGGGTCGTTTTTAAAACGTCGAACACGACGTTGCTTTTTCACAACAGTTTGTCAACAACTGACACCTTTTTGCAAAATTTGTGGTTTTCCACGAAGAATACAGCTCCGGTACGCTTGCCCTGGGGGAACGAGCACTCTGTATTATATATGCTGTTAAAAATCGCAACGGGGCGCATTATTTAAACAAATTATTGAGAAAATTCCAGTAGAGGTCGTTCCAATAAGTTGGAGCTTGGTCCAATTTGAATGAGATCGTTCCCAGTGCTCTCCTGTTTTATACAATGAAATTAATATCTGTGATATCAGACCAGCCACACTCAGACAAAAATGATGGCGTTTGAAATACTGTAATATTTTGGGGTTTGAAAGCGATTCTCCTACGACTGATAGCTTGCTAATGACCGTTCATAAGCGGTTTCTGGCTTGTGCTTTAAACATGAATTGTTCTTTGCAGAGCTTCAGATAGTTTCTTATTCCTGATTTTATGTGTAAACCTATGTTCATGTTTTGTTGCTCTTTTTAAGACGTTTGGAACGCAAAAGGATTGTGACACGATCATATTTTGCTTGATGTATTTCAGGAAAGGGTGATTTTGAAAAATAACAGTATCATAAAACTATTGCAAAGACAGTACATGCGATTCTTGCTTTGTCGGGTTTTCGTGTGATAAATTGTTTCGCTCTTTCTGTTGTTAAATGAGCCGCCTCGTGGGAAAACTAACAATGCGGTTTTCGAACAGGTCTGACACAAACCGGCCTGTACAGCTACAAAAGCAGGCTAGAAGCTTGAAATTTTGCAGTTAAGTAGAGGAGGAATTGTACTATCCGAGTAGCGAAAACAAAGGCGCTGATCAACGAAGCTGATCTGCGCCTTTGTTTTCGCCTATGCAGATTGTTGGTTTTCCCATGGGGCGACTCAAATATACTGAACAAAAAAAAATACAAGTAGGCAAAGATCAGGAAAAGGCGCAATCAGAAAAAAGACTCCCACTCCAAAAACCAAGGTAGGAAAAAACCAAACCAACAATCAGGTACTTATACCATGAAAACATTTCGTAAGCCGAATGAGCAGCTATTTTCCCAATAGGTGGCCACTCAGTTACCTTAACTTAACTACAAATATGCAAACATACATAAGGCGCCAACAGCACAAAAATATTTTAAACACCAAGACATAAAGCAAAAAGATCCACCACAGAAGTATCGACTTGGAACGATCAGTAACACAAAGTTACTGGCGGGTTTAAATCGATTTTACACGGCCGTAACCTCACCCTCAGCTTCTGCAGTGGTCCATAACATTTAGTTAGTTCTTCGGTCCTCGTGGTGAATCTCTAACTAGTAAATGAATCATCCACACTCCAACAAAAATTTGACAAAGGGTCACAAACCTGTTTGGGTCAATTCAGTGGTACCTGTATCAAAACTCACCTAAATAAGCTCATGACATGGGACATGGATTGTTCCATCTGCCCGTGTCATAAGCCCATGCTTGCCATTTCGGTTGAAAACACCTAGTCGGTTGAAAACACGTAGTACTGATTTGACACCGTCACACCTTACCTTTCCAAATGCTTGTGGCAAGATACTGTTCGCATAAACAGAAACAAAGCTAAGTGCAAGATGTTGCCAAAAAGGAATATAAAGTTTTGTGCTATAAAAGTTTTACAATGGGATGAATTGATAGAAATTCATGTAATAATATGAGCACAGCGTTTTCACTTTTGTTCAGTATATATAATTAATGAGTTTTGCAGATTAAAGTAATACCTGAGTTTAAGACGGGGACGTGTGATATTTTGTTGGGAAAGGCTTCGATCACACTTTGAGATTAGGTCGGGTCTCTCTCTCTCTCTCTCTCTCTCTCTCTCTCTCTCTCTCTCTGTAGACCTTCCATATAACTATATTTGTATTTGTATTTGACGTTTTATTTTCAGATAATTTTGATTGATTATGCCATCTACAAGTATGTCGTCTACTAGTCTGCCATCTACTAGTATACCATCTACTAGTTTGCCATCTACTAGTATGTCATCTACTAGTATGCCATCTACTGATGGCGCCAGTCATGCAAGTACAAGTCGTGCAGTGTACCAATGTAAAAAGGCAAAAATGGACAATTAAAACACAGAAAAAAGTCAATATAAGCAAAATTTGACAATCTTGTTTAATACAAATACTTTTCTATGTAACATTTGCTACTTATCAATCATCATTGGCAAATTATACAATAGAATTATAAAAATCAGGATCGGCAATTTCAGCCTATGCGGCTTGCCAGCTTTATCCGACTCCAGGATATGCCTGCCATGTTGGTGACACAATGTTCATCCGGATTCAATAAATGTCAACCGCCCATTTTTTGTCTGAGTTTGGCTGGTCTGATATCACAGATATTAATTTCATTGTATAAAACAGGAGAGCACTGGGAACGATCTCTTTTAAATTGGAACAAGCTCCAACTTACTGGAACGACCTCTACTGGAATTTTCTCGATCATTTGTTTAAATAATGCGCCCCGTTGCCATTTTTAAGAGGATATGTAATACAGAGTGCTCATTTCCCCAGGGCGAGCGTACCGGGGCTGTATTCTTCGTGGAAAACCACACTTTTTGCAAAAAGGTGTCAGTTTTTGACAAACTGTTGTGAAAAAGCTACATCGTGTTCGACGTTTTAAAAACGACCCAGCGGAAATTATTTCGGTTTCAACCGCAGTTTTGGGCCGTATGCATCAAGCAGTCATCTTTACACGACATAGCATCGCCATAAATATCCATTTTTCGCTAGAAACTTAGAAAAATCAAAAGAACCACCGACACCTACCTTTGTTTATCCGTTTCTAGGCTTTGGACCAACCTCGCGAGTTCCCGGATGTGCGATTGGAACAGAAATTCACTACCTCTTTTTGGAGGTCGTTCCAAACTTTAACACCCGTGTATGGACCCCAGGGGCACAGTAAGTACAAAATATAAACACATTGGGCTTCGTTGTTTCGGAGATTTTTTATTTTTAATTCAACCCCCAGGGTGGGGTTATTTTTAACCCCAGGGGCATGATTCAGTCGATTGGCAGGATTTATATAAAGCATCAGTGCATCACATAAAATTGCTGCATACTTAACCTACAAGCTTTGGGACTTGTGGTTTCAGAGAAGATTATTTCATGTTTTTCCTGTTATAAGCCTATGGCAGATAATCTGGCCTCAAGGCATGGCCAATTTGGAAGCCAGGAACTAACCATTGCTATACCCAAAATATATTAGCTCTGGGCTTGGTGGTTTCAGGGAAGATTTTTTATGTTTTTCTATTGTAAGTCTATGAGGGCTAATAACCCCGGGTCTTAGTCAATTTGGACCCCAGGGGCATGAGTGGCAGGATTTATGTAGGGTACCACTAAACATTGTTACACATTAAATATACAAGCTCTAGATCTTGTGTGTTTTTTTTTTTTGAAGATTTATTCCCCATATAAGCCTATAAAATTCTGATGATTTCAACACACATTATATTGAAGATGAAATATGCTCAAAGAACAATATCAGCTGTTAATAACATTGACATTCTGATGACAAAAATCTGTCAGCCCATATTAATAAAACTCTAATCTGAGAGAAACTTTCCCTTAAAATAGGAAGAATGTCTCTATAAATTGTAACAACTAAAATGTCATCATCAATGAGAAAAATTCTTAAATTATAAATGAGCCTGTGCGTGAGAAAACCAACAATTTGGGTTACGACCCGGTCCGACACAAACCGGGATGTATAGTCACATAAGATGGTTAGAGGCTGGAAATTTTAGAATTAGATAGTAGAGGAATTGTACTATCTGTGTAGCGAAAACAAAGGCGCTGATCAGCTTCGCAATTACTGCGAAGCTGATCTGCGCCTTTGTTTTCGCCTATGCAGATTGTTGGTTTTTCCATGCAGCGGCTCAAATATTATCGTAAATATTGAAAAAACACTTGGATGATAAATTTTTGGATAATTTTTAATTATGTGATAATGGACTATCTATAGGTCGTAGTATAAAAAATTACGACTTTGTCATCATCTCTCAAAATGTACGTCAATGTGACGTCACAAAAGCAGATGTTGGGCAGTTGTATTCAGCCTGTGTGTGTGTCTCTTAAGATTGTTTTCTTTAAATATTCATGAAAAAATTTAATCCACCAAAGAATACGATGACACAGGGTTTTTGTTTAAGACTGTGCGAACTTTGTATAACAATGGCACACAAGTGTTTGCCGACATTGACTAAGTTTTCCTGCCCTGAGACAACAAATTTTTGAATTTAGTCACAGAGTGCTTTTGATCAATGCCAGAGAAGGTCTGTAGCCTGCATGTATCCACCCAAACAAGCTACAATCTATCCTCATGCTGAACTTACCATTCAACATGGCAGCTCAAAATGTATGAAAATGCATGCCCGATATCACTTCTTGTGATGTATGTTGTTGCCCTTGGTCAGAGAAAGATTAAGAATAGAAACAGGAAGGAAATCATGTAAGCCGATGCATGGGAAAACCAACAATCTGCATAGGCGAAAACAAAGGCGCAGATCAGCTTCGCAGTAACTGAGAAGCTGATCTGCGCCTTTGTTTTCGCTACACGGATGGTACAATTCCTCTACATTCTAAATCCAAAATTTCCAGCCTCTAACCATCTTCTGTGACTGTACAGCCCAGTTCGTGTTGGACCTGGGCGGAACCCAAATTGTTGGTTTTCTCACGCACAGGTTCATGTCAGTTATTTAGAGACATCCAATGCATTATTATGCCCAAGCAATATACAGATTTTTTTTTGGTTGTAAAAAATCTAAAATTTCATTAGGAATTGTTATCATTTTTCTTATTTTTGCTCAAAACATAGATTGTGGGTACACGTTAGAACCGCCTCTAATGTGAATCCACAATCTATGTTTTGAGCAAAAATAAGAAAAATAGGTAAACCCCTGCATACCCCAGTTTTTCTACTTATAAGTGGGGCTTAAGGGGGTATATATTGCATAGACGTTTTCCTGATGGCTACAGTGAACAAAAAACACAGTCGAAATCACTATAAGGCTGTTAGATGTAAATAACTGTCTGGGACCAACTTTTAATGATGAGAATGATCCATGACAAGTTTTTCTCAAACAAGTGAGCCATGTCGTGAGAAAACCAACAATGTGGTTTCAGTACAGGTCCGACACAAACTGAGCTGCACAAGCACAGAAGATGACTAGAGGCTGGAAATTTTGGATTTAGAAAGTACAGGAATTGTACTTAGTATCCATATAGCGAAAACAAAGGCAATGATCAGCTTCCCAGTTACTGCGAAGCTGATCTGCGCCTTTGCTTTCACATATGCAGATTGTTGGTTTTCACACGAGATGGCTCAAGTACTACAGTTACTCCCTATTGCTGCTATTGATTTCAACTGCATTGGTTATTCTCAGTCATGTCAGAGGTCTCTAGATAACCAGCATGATACTAGTGTTGTTCAATACAAATTTACTTGCCCCATAAGCTTGATCTTTGACTTTTCTTCTTGCCCGTGTTTTCATAAACTTGTCGGCCAGTCTCCTCAACTCCTGACCTGCCTTTGCCCAGTCCTTGTGAGCCTCATCCGAGAAAGCACTGTAAAAATAAGCTGCATCATGAGGAAACCAGTCTTCGGGATTTCAGACCAGGTCCGAAACAAACTGGCTTAAAATTCCGGATTTAAGAAGAAGAGGAATTGCACTATCCTTCAGGGAACAAAAATGCTGTGCAGTTACTGCACAGCTGATCTGCATCTCTGTTTTTGCATTAGCAAAATTTTGTTTTCTCATGCCGTGGCTCATATGAAATTAACAGGTTAGCATGACAAGGGTTCAGTAAAATTTTCTGGCCAACTTCTGATTTTTGAGTGTAACCAGCAAATATGAATTTTCATTTTATGGTATTGTGACAATAATCATTACGAAAACTTGCCCATGCAATACACAGAGATTTTTTTAGCTTCAAAAATTGAATATTTTTCTTATTTTTGCTCAAAACATAGATTGTGGGTACACGTTAGAACCGCCTTGCCGAGGCGGTTCTAACGAGTACCCACAATCTATGTTTTGGAGCAAAAATAAGAAAAATAGGTATACCCCTGCAAACCCCAGTTTTTCTATATAAAAGTGGGGTTCAAGGGGGTATACATTATACGGACATGTTTTCCTGATAATTTGCCCATAACTGCAGCCAATGTCAAAGGTTTGTCTGTGAGATCAATGCTTCACATCTATGTCCATCGTTGACAGCTGCGATCTTGTTGGTGCAATCATTGCACTAACTCATTACCTGGGACAGCCTTCAGGAGAAAGATTATCAGTACACAGCGCACATTTTTCACCACTAACATGACTACTACTCTTCTTGAGTCAGTAGAATATGAAGTCTGTAGAAATAGGTGTGATTAATGACCAAGTCTTCACAAAAAATTATCAAGAATATGCCATGGCGCGATGGAGAAAATGTTTAACTCCACTACACTTCATAAAAGCATTATTAAAGGAACTATTAAATACCATGAAGACTGCCTGACTTCCACATAGTAAGCATGAGGCATGACTATGGCATACAGTATCTTAAAAAAATGATGAACCTGTAAATCTGGATACAATGGTGTAAAGAATCTAAATCTGCCCTTAAATGCATGTAGCAGAAGACAATTGTTAACTAAAAGTGTGTAAAGTTGTTGAGTTTCATTTGAACTGTGTCAAAAAAGTATGATAGATCCAGAGATAAAAGTTAAACCAAAAAATCTACCTTAAATCAAACTCCTCTTCGAAAACATCTGGCGTCTCAAGCTGTTCTTTTGTTATTTCTTCTTTCACAAAATGAACAAGCAACTGTTCCCCTTCATCTCTCACCTCCTCCAGTGAAACTGGTTTAGAGAAGTTCCAATCCCAGGACGACCTCTCTCGATAATCATCCTCAAGTCTAAGTGGGGCAAGATGTGAAGAATTCCTACGAAGTCTCGCATTAAAACCACTTGGATAAACTTTGGCCATTCTGCTGCTAGCCCATTTTGCAAACTACACATGTACATGTACTTAATAAGCTGCCAGTGAAGAACAATCCTGCAGAAAACAATGGATTATTGTGCAATGCAATGAATCAAATGTAAACAACTGAACAATAGACAACTGATGATACCGCCCTTTAGAAAAAGTTTAAAATGTATTATTCCACAACTGAGAGTGATCTTTTATTCAATTTAAATTTTCCACATGCTGCCGTCACGTGCTTGAAATGTTAAAAACAATTCTCGCTTTTTAAGCACCAGAATTGACCCCTGAAAATGCGCAATACAATTCTTAGTCTACTCATCAAATGTCGTCAGCTGGCAACTAAGCTAAAAATAGAAACTGTTAAGAAACTTTGGAAATTACGCGCGCTATTTATAGAACATCCCGCCCTAGGAATTTGAGACATTTTAGACGCATTTGTAACTTCCCGATATTCATAGATTTTGTTCAAGTGCGATAGATAAACGTGTCCATTTGATAAGAATTGATTTGATACTTAATATTTGCAATATTACCCTTTCAACTTTGGCTTCGCCTCACGCTCCACTGATTACGGAAATACCCGATCTGGTATACTATTATCACAGTTATCGTTTAATATAAAATCCGGACCTGGTCGTGAATACCGGATCGGGACTGTCAGACCGTTCTGCCGAGTAGGTTATATTAGTACGGGTAGGTTATATTATTGATTAAACTCAAAAAATGATAGAGAGAAGCTTACATGTGATGATCAGAAATTGATTGACTCAGTTTCAGAGGACAGAAAGAACTGTTGGTAGTCGAGGCGTCTCCGGTTCGATCCCAGTCTGGTGTGTTGTCAGTCGTAGGGTATTGACAGTCGTGAATAAGGCAGAAGCCGTAGTCTGCTGCGAAATCTACCAATGCCAAATTAGAACATCCTCATTTCTCAGCTTTATAATTTTTCGGATGAACTTGTACTCTACTGTATCAGAAATGATCCTTGGCAGGAATAGCTGTTGAAGTTTGTATATCTTTGATATGAAAATATTATTTCCAATCTTCGGCATCCACAAGATCCAGTTATTCCATGTATATATAGACGAGTGTGCTTGCAGAACGAAAACTAGTAACCTATCTTATGGGTGTGACAGTCCAGTGGGTTATTCAAGGAAATTGCCTAAAAAGCTCCTTTTTTTAAGGAGCGAGGAGCATAGTAGCGCAATCGGTATAGGCGATGGTCCTATATAGCTTGGCGCATAAGCTGTAGTCTGCAGGTTCAAAACCAACCAAAGCCAATAGGTGTGTGTGTGTGTGTGTGTGTGTGTGCATTCTTAGTTGCATTATTTGATAATATATTTGTCTCGAAGATATAATGCAACATCACTGGACCATGAAATACAGATATCAATACCATAGTTATCTTTAGGTCAAATATTAGGTCCTATATACGGACTCATAATCTAAAATGCAGGCTCTATTCACTAATATCACAAGTAATGGTAAAGAATATACATGCCTATTGCAAGATCTATTAACAGATCATGAAACTAGGTCATGGTGACCTACATTTTAATACATCTCTAGGGGTTGATGATACAAGCAAAATGTCACACAGGTCACCGCCTATACTCACCATGACCTTATTATGGGGGTAATCATTGACTAATGAAATTTTCAAACATCTTATTTATGTATCCCTTTATCAAGGCCAGAGGACCATTGGTACTGTAAATGCTCATCTGAGATCTGGTAAATACGCCCACAAATACATCATCAGGAAAACATGTCCGTGAAATGGATATACCCTTAAACCCCACTTTTAAGGGGGTTAAAAGAAAACTGGGGTATGCAGGGGTTTACCTATTTTTCTTATTTTTGCTCCAAAACATAGATTGTGGGTACTCGTTAGAACTGCCTCGGCGAAGCGGTCCTAACATGTACCCACAATCTATGTTTTGAGCAAAAATAAGAAAAATATAAAAAATTTCCAACGAAATTTTCAATTTTTGCTTCTTTAAACACTATAAATATTGCTCGGGCAAGTTTTCGTAATGGTGACCTTTTACTGCCATTGGCAGAATCAAACAAACCTTGGCCTTGCATGAAAATATGCCCAGAGGCAAAAGTTTTGTCAGTGAAAATACATGTAAAATCCTCTAGAGACTGTTCAAGTCGCTATATACAAATGAGCCTGTGCATGGGAAAACCAACAATTTGCATAAGCGAAAACAAAGCCGCAGATCAGCTTCGCGGTGACCGCGAAGCTGATCAGCGCCTTTGTTTTCGCTACACGGATAGTACAATCACTCTTCTTCTTAAATCCGAAATTTCAAGCTTCTAGCCTGCTTCTGTGACTGTACAGCCTGGTTTGTGTCGGACCTGGTCTGAAACCCAAATTGTTGGTTTTCTCATGCACAGGCTCAAATGTAGCTTCAAAACCCTTTGGTAGATTGGGATTGAAATTACCAGTGATAAAACTGTGAATAAAAGCTAACATTTCCACGAATACCACGTCCTGATGTTGTTTTGCATACACCAATTTTCGTTCTTATCTTAAATGAAAGGGAGGCAATCTCAAAATAATGAATATTTTACATATTTCTTGAGACTACAGCTATTTTTCAAAGACTTTTTCTGATTTTTGTCACTGGCAACAACCTCTATTCGAAAGCTCTATTAATCAAAGCACTGATTTTAACATTCATCGGGAAATTACAAAACTAATATTTTGCGAAAAAGGACAATAACTCTTTCAAGATGCTCAAATGTTGGAATTTCTTTTAAAAATAAGAAAAGAACTGACTTTGCAAATCAAGTCAAGGAAGGCAACTTAGGCAACCAGCAGGTTATGATAGTACTGAGTATATTTTCCAAAATCTTTTGCCTTTTTTCTGCCATGGTGTTCCTCATTTAATGACTTAGTAACATGTAAAAGCATAGGTAACCAAAGTTGACTTGCTATAAATGTTGTAAAAAGTTGTCCAAAGGTATTACAGTATTTGTTCTAATTAGCGCACATGCTCCAATAAGCGCACACCCTGATCGTTTCCGAAAAGCACGTGCATAAGCACACACACCTCGACTAGGATATTGGTATACACAAGAAATACCGTATTAACCTCATTAAAATTTTATTTAAAATGGTCAAACGCTATTTTGAATCGATTTGAACGCTGAAGTGACATCTTCATTGATTATTTTGACATGTTTATTTTATCAGTTTGGTTCATAGTGTGCGCTTATTAGAACGATATTTTGTTACCATAACTTTAAATTATTTTAAAAAGTTAAGCGCCCTGTGCGCTAATTAGAATGACTACGGTATTACTTTTTTGCATCAGATGAGACAGGACTGCTATTTACAGAAATAAGCAGTTGGCTTCAGATTTTTTAGAATCATCAGGATAACATGTCTCTGTAATACTCAGGATAACATGTCCATATGAGCCGCCTTGTGGGAAAACCAACAATGTGGTTTCCAAACAGGTCCGACACAAATCAGGCTGTACAAGCACAGAAGATGGCTAGAGACTGGAAATTTTGGATTTAGAAAGAAGAGGAATTGTACTATCCGTGTAGCGAAAACAAAGGCGCTGATCAGCTTCGCGGTAAACCGCGAAGCTGATCTGCGTCTTTGTTTTCGCCTATGCAGATTGTTGGTTTTCTCATGAGGCGGCTCAATTATGATATATACCCCCTTATACCCCACTTATATAGCAAAACTGTGTTATGCATGGGTATGCTAATTTTTCTGATCTTTGCTCCAAAACATAAGAGTGTGGGTACTCGTTAGAACCGCCTCGCCGAGGCGGTTCTAACATGTACCCACAATCTATGTTTTGAGCAAAAATAAGAAAAATATTAGTAGATTTCTGCTGAAAATTTTCCATTTTTACAACTTCAGATAAATCTGTACATTGCATGTGTGTTTTCGTAATGTATACACCTTACACCCCACTTTTCTGTAAACTTGGCGTACAGGGGTCTACAACTTATGTATATTTGATCCAACACATAGATTTTGGGAACTTGGTTCTGACCATAGGTGGTTCTAACGCGTACGAACAATCAATGTTTTGAGCAAAATATGAATAATATGAACCCCAACATGACAAAATGTACCTTCGGACATTCTAACATCACTAGTAGGAAATTGTTCAAAAGCGGAAATATCATGTAATATTATGTTTTAGTAATAACACTGTATTTGTAATCTTTGAACACTGGGGTTCCTAATACATGTAATGCCTTTAAAAATATACTGTATTCATTTTCAATATTTGGAGTTATCTGCCCTTGTTATAGTCCATAATATACTTAATTTTCCTCTATCTTTTGTCAAACCGTAACCACAGCAACCATAGTCACAGATATAGACAAGATGAGTTCCACAGAATGTCTGTATGGATGATATGCATCATTATGAGCCGCCGCATAGGAATACCAACAATGTGCATAGGCGAAAACAAAGGCGCAGATCAGCTTTGCTGATCAGCACCTTTGTTTTCGCTACACAGAAAGTACAATTCCTCTACTTTCTAAATCCAAAATTTCCAGATTCTACCCATCTTCTGTGACTGTACAGCCCGGTTTGTGTCGGACCTGGTCGGAACCCAAATTGTTGGTTTTCTCATGCACAGGCTCAAATAACAGCTTCTGGTCAAATGCTTCAACAATTTAAAGAAAATACAGGGAGTTTTATAGGCACTACTAACATGCAGAAATGCAGTACGCAACTTTGACATCATTTTTCATGACAATGACCTTTGTCATAACTCACAAAATAATTTGAATAATCTGACCAAGTAAAGACTATTAGACTCAAGAAACATTATACATTCAAAGTACAGTTGTTTCTCTAATACTCAAGAAATTGTCTGAAGGTACATTTTCTCATGTTGTGGCTCATAAAAATGAAAATTTTCATTAACCCCAAAAAGTCACTGTTCATTGCATAGACATTTTCGTAATTAATTCATTTCAGCCTACTGTCCCTTTTTATGGGGCATGAGCAAACAGTTTAGCCCCAGATGTGACGCTGCAGAATGTGGCATCCCATCTGGGGCTGTTCTGTTTGCTCAGAGAAAATTCATTGAAAAATTGAATAAACATTTTAAATCATACCTGAAGTCCTTAAAAATGTAAGTGAACTCACCCAAATGATAATGATTGGAAAATCCATTTGTTCAAAATGGGTTAAGAAACTGAAGAAACAGGATAAGAAGCACAACATTCACAATTTTTAGTGGTATACTTCTCTTTTAATATTTTAACATATTAAAAGTCCATTTTAACTTGTGTTTGTTACATTTGATCTTTGATCAGTTGCATTTTCTTTTTAATTCAGTTTTACGTCCCTTTCAAGATTATTTCAGCTCATATGAGACGGGCCAATCGGTAGGTGGGCGAAAACTGGAAAAAAAAAAAACGAGAAAAAACACCTGGCACACCCGCAAGCAGAACTTGGCTGGTCTCAAATTTGGCCAGTCCTGGGCTCGAATCCACACCAGAAACAGGGGTGAGATGATCGAGTAATTAAGAAACAGCGCTATTAACCGCTCGGCCACAGGGGCCGCTAAAAGTTGCAATGCCATGGGCATCATTAGTATTTGGACATTGTTAGAAGTCAATATAGGCCATGTAAAGCATTCACATTGGCCACTAAACATTAAAATCCTGCATACAACACTGGCATCCTATGCTATCAAAGATGCTTATAATTAACCTTGTTTACAGAGTTTTGCATATGCAATATGAGATATCGCAGGACAGCATAGCTCGCCTGACAATTGCCACTAAATCTATTAAAATCTAGAATCCATGACCTTGACCTCAAAGTCACCCATGTGGATCATGCGAAGCAGATCAGCGCCTTTGTTTTCGTTACACAGATAGTACAATTCCTATCCTTTCTAAATGAAAAATTTCCAGCCATCTAGCCATCTTCTGCGCTTGTACAGCTCAGTTTGTGTCGAACCCATTTGGAAACCACACTGTTGGTTTTCTCATAACATGGCTCAATTGTCAGCCAAACAGGATTTGTTTCCGATTAAAAAATTGGAAACGGGTGTAAACAGGGTTCAGATAATCGATATACTACTGTAATTGAACACATTCGGTGGATTAATCAATCAAATATAAACAAGTGTATTTCTCTATTCGTACATAGCAAAATCCCCAAAAAGGGCCTATGCACCCATTTACGTCCGGTTAGTTACCCTATCCACAGTTCCCATGCAAGCCTCCGAGAGGCGGGTTACCAGTACATGTACTTATTGCACATTTCTTTCACCACTTACTTTCAAATGAACTGCCTCATGGGAAAACAAACAATCTGCATATGCAAAAACAAAGACACAGATCAGCTTCGCGGTAACCGCGAAGCTCATCGGCGCCTTTGTTTTCACTACACGGATAGCACACTTTCTCTTCTTTTTAAATCTGAAATTTCATGCTTCCAGTCTGCTTCTGTGACTGTACAGCCTGATTTGTGTCGGACCTGTTCGGAAACCACATTGTTGGTCTTCCCACGAGGCGGCTCAAATGCTCTTCTTGAATCAGCAAAAGAGGAATAATGTTATTGCTTACCATTCCAATTAACAGTAAAGGTCATGTCTGGAAGTTGCCACAAATTTTTGGCATTTCTACCAAACATTGGGATGTCTTGTCATGCAAAATGTTCTTCAAAACATCAAGAAAACATGTCCGTGTAATGTTTACCCCCTTAAACCCCACTTTTATATAGCAAAACTGGGGTTTGCAGGGGTATACCTATTTTTCTTATTTTTGCTCCAAAACATAGATTGTGGGTACTCGTTAGAACCGCCTCAGCGAGGCGGTTCTAACGAGTACCCACAATCTATGTTTTGAGCAAAAATAAGAAAAACATCAAAGATTTTCTACTGAAATTTTTCAATTTTTACAACTTAAAAAATCTCTGTATATTGCATGGGCGTGTTTTCGATATGACATAACCACCCAAGTTTGGCAAGTACACAGCTTACATGTCTTTATATAGATGGTTTGATAAAACCACTTTTCCAGGGAAAGCTCAGTACTTCTATGTAGTAAACCCATAGTCATGTGGTCGGTCAGTTGCTTATAAGCTTTGCCTGGCGGCAAAAGTAACCCATATGTTTTATCAGAAAACTATCAGAAAACCGGATTTTTGCACACGCGAAAACAAAGCCGCAGATCAGGTGTGCAATAACTGCACAGCTGATCAGCGCCTTTGCTTTTGCTACATGGATAGTACAATCCCTCTTCTTCTTAAATCCGAAATTTCAAGCGTCTAGCCTTTATCCGAGACTGTACAGACAGGTTTGTGTCGGAACTGGTCGGAAACCCCAAAGACCGGTTTTCATGCGTCACAGCTCTTATAATAGCCATAGAAATATTTTCATGACCAAATAGGGGGTGTGAACCACAAATTACACAAAAAACACTGAAACTGCTCTGCACCCCATCCTACCTTAGAAAAAAAAAAAAAAGACTGCTTGTATCAAGATAAGCGTGTTCTGTTTTTACTAAAATGCAATAAAACACTGAAATCAGTGGATCAGTTGAACATTCACTCCCCTGTCCAATCTTCATGAAAGAATGCCAAATGCAAGATCATTTGCTATATTTCAGACATACTACCAATCAAGATATAGGGTATTATATAAAGTTTTTTTTTTTTTTAAATGAGATCAGTCCAGTCTGACCACAGTCTCTGATGTGCTAAGCTTATTCGAGAATAATGGTCTTCGGGATTTCCGTCCAGGTCAGGCACAAGCCAGCCAGTACAAGCACAGAAGTGGGCTAGAACTTGAAATTTTGTATTTAACAAGAAGAGGATTTTTTTCTATCTGTGTAGTCAAAACACAGCCGCTGATCAGCTATGCTGTTACTGCACACCTGATCTGTTTCTTTGTTTCGGCCTATGAATGTTGTTTGTTTTCTTATGCTGTGGCTCATGTGCTTTAAAAGGTTTTCTAGCACAAGACATGCTCTGATTCCTGAGACAGGCTATAACAGGCACTCCAGATTGAATGGTAATCTCTTGGGGCTTAGGCTTTGTTCTAAAAGTACATCATTTTGGCCTTCTCTTGAAAAAACAAACAATGCGGCTGCCGAACAGGTCTGACACAAAAGCATAGAAGACTGCTAGAGGCTCGAAATTTCTGATTTAGAAAGTACAAGAACTGTACTATCCCTGTAGCAAAAACAAAGGCGCTGATCAGCTTTGCGGTTACCGCGAAGCTGATCTGCATCTTTGTTTTCGCATATGCAGATTGTTGGTTTTCTCATGAGGCGGCTCATTTCTTAAAAATCACTGTTCTGTTTTGCACCACCAGCATCCATGTCCAGTCTATTCCTCGGCCTCAATATTTTCTACACCCTAGATGTCCGGTTATCGTCATCTTTTGGGGAACGAACTGTATGGTGAGGCTTCTGCTGCTGATTGTCTCCCCTGTTTCAAACCCTGAAAGGAATATAAAATGATTTTTAGTCTCGGTTGAGTGAGCATTAAGTAATATATAATCTTCGGTGCCTGGGTTGTGATTTCAAATTTAATAGCACCATCGGAAAAACATGTCTGTATATGCCCATATACCCCATGTTTATATGGCAAAACTGGGGATACAGGGTACTACACATATTTTTCTTATTTTTTATTCAAAACTTAGATTGTGGGTACTTGTGTTGTGAGAACCCATAGTTTATGTTTTGAGCAAAAATAAGATTTTTTTTTCTCCTATTATTTTCATTAGCATCTCTGTATATTGCATGTCTTTGTAATGAAGTCCTGGACTTTCTTTTCTCGCTTTAAACATACATGTACCTGGTAGTAGCCTGTGCGATAACCACTCGTATACCATGACATTAACATACATGTACCTGGTAGTAGCCTGTGTGACAACAACTCCTATACCATGACATTAACATACATATAACTGGTAGTAACCAGTGTGATAACCACTCCTATACCATGACATTAACATACATGTACCTGGTAGTAGCCAGTGTGATAACCACTCCTATACCATGACATGAACATACATATATCTGGTAGTAGCCTGTGTGATAACCACTCATATACCATGACATAAACATACATGTACCTGGTAGTAGCCCCTGTGATAACCACTCATATACCATAACATAAACATACATGTACATGTACCTGGTAGTATCCTGTGTGATAACCACTTGTATACCATGACATTACCTGGTAGTAGCCTGTGTGATAACCACTCATATACCATGACATTAACATAGAACACAAGGCCTCATTCTCCGACTCAGACAGATCATCATTTACAGGGGGTGGGGGTGGGGGAAAGGATGGCAACCTCTGAAAATGGACAATACAAGCCAAGTTTCTAAACCGTATTTTTACCTTTTCAACTGAAATCACCAAAGAGATGAAAGTGTTTGTCCCGATAAAAAACATTATGTCATGTGATCTAGAGACCATGCCTATGGGTGGAGTAACGTCAAAACCAGCCAGTGATGTTTGTTTACTCTTGTTGGCAAGACATCCGTCGATCATACCCAAATCTTAAGTGCAAATATTTGATGCTTTGGCTGTTTCAAAATTCCATTAAGTCAGATTAAATATCAAATAACCTAGAAATTAGTGATGTCATGTGCAAATAAAATAAGAGCTGTCGCAGGACAGCGTAACTTGCCTGACTTGTGCTTTGCCACTACATCTGTTAAAATCTATGACCCATGACCTTGACCTCAAGGTCACTCAGGTGGGTCATGATGGTACAACATAAAACTTCAGACAAATGCAAAGTATCAACTTGATCAATCTACATGTTCAAGAGATATAGACTTATAAAAACATTAACCAAATCTTTAACACAAAACTTCCAAGTCCATGACCCTGACCTCATGGTCATCCAGGTGCGTTGTGATGTACAGCATAAAACCTGAGACCAATATCTATCAACATGCAAGTATCAACTTTATCCATCAACGTGTTCAAGAGATTTAGACTTTAACCAAAAAATTTAACACAAAATTTCTAAGTCTGTGACCTAGACCTCAAGGTCACCCAGGGTAGGTCATGATGGTACTGCATAAAACTTCAGATCAATATCTACCAACATGCAAAGTATCAACTCGATCAATCAACATGGTCAAGAGATATAGACTTGCAAACACTTAAATCAAAAACTTAAACACAAAATTTCTAAGTCTGTGACCTTGACTTCAAGGTCACCGAGAGTGGGTCATGATGGTACTGCATAAAACTTCAGACCAATATCTACCAACATGCAAAGTATCAACTCAATCCATCAATATGGTCAAGAGATATAGACTTACAAAAACTTTAACCAAAAACTTAAACACAAAATTTCTAAGTCCGTGACCTTGACCTCAAGGTCACCCAGGGTGGGTCATGATGGTACTGCGTAAAACTTCAGACCAATATCTAGCAACATGCAAAGTATCAACTCAATCCATTAAATTAAATATGGTCAAGAGATATAGACTTACAAAAACTTTAACCAAAAACTTGAACACAAAATTTCTAAGTCCGTGACCTTGACCTCAAGGTCACACAGGGTGGGTCATGATGGTACTGCGTAAAACTTCAGACCAATATCTAGCAACATGCAAAGTATCAACTTGATCCATCAACATGGTCAAGAGATATAGACTTATAAAAAACTTTAACCGAAAGTGTGACGCGGACGCGGACATACACGTAAACGTACACGTAAACGGGGACAACCGAGGTGACTACAATAGACTTGAATAGCTCTATGCACTTAGTGCAGGCGAGCTAAAAACTTATTCTTCGTTGAATTTGATATTATATAATGTAAATACAAGCATTGAAATTCAGTTCTTCGCTTGGATGATGAAAAACTTAGTTGTAATGTTGCCAAAAAGCCCTTTGGTCTTCACAGACATTAAAACAATCTAATGTTTTTCATTATCCAGTGAAAGCTAAAATCTGATTTCAATCAGTTAAGGCATTCAAAGTTACAGGTATTCAAATAACAATTCTGCTAGGTATAAACTTAATTCACTCTTTACAATTCCCACAGCTAAGTGCTTGATTCTCAACCAGGCAATGAAAATGTATTGGTGTTCATCATGTACACCCCCTCGTATTTTTTAATCATATAAAGATGTGACTTTGTGAGACCTTGATCCAATCAGAAGGCCAGAAGACTGAACCAAGGCGAGTGGCTTGACCCATCACGTTAACATTTTCATGTATTGAATACCCCCTTAAACACCACTTTTTATAGTAAAACTGGGGTATGCAGGGTTACACCTATTTTTCTTATTTTTGCTCCAAAACATAGATTGTGGGTACTCGTTAGAACCGCCTCTGTTTTGAGCAAAACCAAGGAAAATAACAAAATTTCAATTTTTACAACTTACAAAAAATCTGTACATTACAAGGGCATGTTTTCGTAATGATTATGCTTTTGAGGCTTCTAGCCTTCTACAGAAACATTTTTTTGTCATGACATCATACAAGTCTCCATATGAGAAGCTGATCAACACATTTGTTTTTGTTTAGTGAATAGCACAACCCCTTTTCTTCTTAAATCCAAAATGTCAAGCTTTAAGCCTTCTTCTGTGATTGTACAGGCTGGTTTGTGTCAGATGTGCTCTGAAACCCCAAATACCTGTTTTCTTGCATCACAGCAAATACCTCAATACTTACAGGGGAAGACCCATGGCCCGCAGGCATTCCAAATCCAGGGTAAGCTGGCATGCCATGGACTGGGAAGTGTGGTGGGGGCACAGGGGGTGGGGGCATACTCCACTCTGGAGGTACCCCAGGCCACAGCCCTGCCCCCTGGTGTGGAACTGAGGAGGCTGAGGAGGTCTTTCTGGCTGTTGAGTCTGGTGGACACCCTCCCTGCCAATCACTGTCAGTCTGAAAAATAGCAAGGGTATTGTGTTTGTTAGTATTGTTGTATTCTAAACCACAAAAATAATGCATCACTAACTAAAATGCTTGAACTTCACAAATGTTCACTACTTTTACTCTATGAAAAATATTGACAAGTGTATTAAGTATATCACATCCCTGTAGAGTTTGAAGTTTCAGATCAGAATTTATCCATGAATAGTTTTGTAGTATTACCCTTTTTCATTCAACAGCTAAGGACATATGGGACCTCCATTACCCTTTTTCATTCAACAGCTAAGGACATATGGGACCTCCATATAATGACTCATAAGATAGACTGTAGAAGCCTGGATCAAATTCACATACCCTAGTTTTCAAGGCAAGTGGCTTAGCCACTGAGCTATGAAGGCTTCCCATCAGGAAAACATGTCAGTGTAATCTTTACCCCCTTATACCCCATTTCTGTATAGCAAAACTGGGGTTTACAGGGGTATACCTATTTTTCTTACTTCTGATCCAAAACATAGATTGTGGGTACTCATTACAACACCTCAGCAGGGCGGTTCTAACATGTGCCCACAATCAATGTTTTGAGCAAAAATATGAAAATTTTTCCAACGGAATTTTCAGTTTTACCATCTAAGAAAGTTTTCTGTATATTGCATTGGACATGTTTTCGTAAATTGAAAAACATCACCATAATGTTTTTCATAAAGGAAGCACCTACAGGTGCCAGCTTTTAATAAATTGTGATGAACACAATAATGCGTATTCCAGGAGCCAGTTGTTCAAAACTTTGTTAGCTTAATGTGATTTGTTAAGCAAATACACTGTTATTTTTTGTTGATAAAATGTGAGAATTTATGAACAAAAGATAACTGTATTTGTAATATACAAGCTTGAAATTTTAAAGAATCGTTAACAAACGACATCTTTAATTTTGAACAACTTGGCCCTGTTAGTTATAATTTCTCTGTTAAGATTTGGGGCATTTACGGTGACCTGAAATTTCTGAGACTGAAAAGACCAAGTTCAATGAGATCTACCTCACAGAGAGAGATACAGCATGTATGAAAGTAAAGCAAGGGAGAAAACTATGTAATAACCTCAGCATCAGATTCTTTCTCCTTGAGTTTTGACTTAACAACACTAATCTTGTGTAAATCTTTTAGCTCTTGTTCCTCTTCATTACCATAACTGACGTAACGGACGAAGCACGTCCCCGCCTCATGGTCTATAGACAAGATTTCCGCCTCGTACTTGAGACCATCTTCACTGAAAGTCGCTCGACAGTGGTCCCCGACTTTCCACTGAAAGGCAACACATACCCACCTTTTACTCCTTGTTGAGCTGCCACGCAAGAAGACCTGTCTTCGGAGTTTCCGACCAGGTGCAACACAAATCGGCCTGTACAGTCACAGAAGAAGGCTAGAATCTTGAAATTACGGATTTAAGAAGAGGAATTGTATTATCCCTGTGGTGAAAAAAAAAGGCGCTGATCAGCTACGCCTTTGTTTTCACATAGGCAAAAATCTGTTTTTCTCATGGCGCGGCTCTTGTTATGAACTGTAAGGCTCGCTCACATGAACTTTCTGACTTAACATTTGAGCTACCTCATGAGAAAACCAACAATGTGATTTTTTGAACAGGTCTGACATAAACCGGGCTGTACAGCCACAGAAGACAGCTAGAAGCTTGAAATTTCAGATTTAAGAAGAGGGATTGTACTTTCGGATCAGCGAAAACGAAGGTACCCTCAATTGCATGTCTGTTCTGAGATTTTTTAAACGTACATTTTAATAATTTGGAGAATTTATAACGAGTATTTACGTGCAATTGCAAAATGGCAGCTTCTTTTTATATCATATGAACTGTGTCATGAGAAATCCGTGTTTTTGCCTATGCAAAAACAAAGGCACAGATCAGCTGTGCAGTAACTGCAAGCTGATCAGTGCCTTTGTTTTTGCAACGCAAATAGTACAGTTTCTCTTCTTCTTAATCCAAAATTTCAAGCTTCTAGCCATCTTCTGTGACTGCAATGACTGGCTTATGTTGGACCTGGCTGGAAAAGCCGAAGACTGGTTTTCTTGCCTCATGGCTCATATTCAGTCGCAGATAATGTTTTAATATTACATTACATTCATGTAATGGCATAACAAAAAAAAAAAAAAAAAAAAAAAAAAAAAAAAAAAAAAAAAAAAACGAAAAAACAACAACAACAATTTGTCAACAAACAATGATCAACCTGGGTAGGAGTACAAATCAAACAAAGAATGTTTTAAGGATGACATGGATTGATCATAATTTTATGGATACAAGAAGACAATTATGTTCCAAAGTGCAATGTTGGGTATTATTATGAATATAAACGATGGAATTTTTTGGACAGTATTGGAAGAAACACTATCTGGAAACACAAATCGTCTTACCCTACGTTTTTTGTTGTTCCTGTTTCTTTGTTTCTTTTTCTTGGACCTTTTCTGTTTATTGATCGCCACTTCCTGCTCCGATAGTACCTCCCCATTCTGCTGGGCAACCTTCAACTAAAAATGGAGTCCCAACATCAGAAAACAAACTACATCTGGGTTTCCGACCAGGTCCAACACAAACCCAGCTGTACAGCCACAGAAAATAGCTAGAAGCTTGAAATTTCAGATTCAGAAAGAAGAGGCAAAATGTTCTTTCTATGCAGCAAAAACAAAGACACAGATCAGCTGTGCAGCTACTGCACAGCTGATCTATGATTGATTTAGTTTTCGTATAAGCAGACTGTTGTTTTTCTGATGCAGTGGCTCAAGTCCACTGAAAATTAAAAATTTCAATATTTCCTGTATGTTTGCTCAATACTCTGATTGTGGGTACATGTTAAAATCTCTGCAGCAAGACCGTTCTAACAATTACACCGTGTCCATTCGAAACGCATGAAAAGAGGTCGTAACGCATGATCGGCGGCATTTTCACGTATGATTGCGGTAGTTTCCTTCGGATTCGCCGCCATTTTTGGAGGAAATTTTAGCGGTAAGTTTTTACAAACTTTTATTTGAATTATTTAAATAGACCTTTCCAACGAACGATCTAGCCTATCCGGATCTACATACATGCCTCTAATTGCCGAGTGCTCTACTGATGCATAGGCTTTGATAGGACTCGCAAACATTCGAGGAGATTATTGTTTTGCAAGTTCGGCCATACACGAAAATAACATTCGCCCAAAAACGTTTCGTACTTTTCTCATTTTCTTCAAAGTTTTGACTAACTGTAGGATGATTTTGCTTTTTGACATCACACTTTAACTTAAGAAGCCAATTTCTCATGATTTTTTCCCGAACAACCACGGGTTAAAACAAAATACGTCAAAATTAAAGTAACGCACGATAATACGGCAACCTGGTCTTTCGAACTTTGCAAGTATTTACAATGAATAACATATTTTAAGGGGTAAAAGCAAGCTAAACGCTCATTTGTCTCCAGTTTACACGTTTGGTGCTCGTCAATTGTACAAAGCTGAATCCTTGCTGTAAAACAGTAATTTGCTGACCATGTTGCTCGGTAGCTCTGTTGGCATAGCTATCAAAGAAGCAGAAGAAGAATGTGGCCCGACCAGGGCACGAACCAAGGGTCTCTCTCTTACCGTTTGAGCATATAGTTAGTCCATTACTTTGAGACTGTCAGTAATAAATTACAGAGAGATTAAATCAAATATATGGACAAACCTCCTCCCTTTCTACAATTTATCTATATTCTGATGTTGACCGAGTCATATAAATTACTGGAATGACCCCGAGTGGGTACTCTGACATTTTCGCCATCTCTATACATAGGCATGGCCTATTTTTTTTTGAGTCAACATTTCGAATTTCGGTATTTTTGGGGTTTTCAGAAAAAATGGCTATCTGGGGGTAGGGAGATTTAAATGGATACTTTGTTGCCCATTGTTTATTTCTTTTTTTTGGGGGGGGGGGAGGGGGGGGGTTTGTTTAATGTCAAATTTAAGTTGTTTTTCATTGTTTTTCTGCAATTTCAAATATCTTTTTGAAAAGGTTAAGATTTCATTAATTGGGGGGGGGGGGGGGGGGGGGGGATAGCCCGTCATACCCGCTATTTTAAGGTTGTACAGAGCAAGGTAGGTGCTGGAATCCAGCAACTCTCAGAATAGCCCCCGGGGGAATTACCTCTCATTCTCTGATTTCCTGTGCTGAAATGTCAAACGACTGTGTGTCCAACTTTTCATCTCTTGTGAGAGACTAATTTTTCCCAGGCGCACTTCCCCTATTGAGGTATTGTCTCGGGGGTGGGGGAGGGGGTACTCTGAGATTTTGCCTATAAAGAGGTTCGGTCCCACCATCTACTCTGTAACCCAAAAGTCAAACATACGACGGAGCACCTAAAAAATATAAATAATTTTGACCATACCCTAGAAAAATACCAAATTGCTGAAAATACCCCACTAAAATAACCCCTTTTGACATTAAACAGCCCCCCAAATAAATTTATGTGAGAACCACAAAATATCCGCAAAAGTGTCCCTACCAAAAAAATATTTTTTCTGACCCCCTGACACACACACACACACACACACACACACACACACACACACACACACACACACACACACACACACACACACACACACACACACATTCGAAATACAAAATCACACACACACACATTCGAAACACAAAATCACTCACACACACACACACACACACACACACACACACACACACACACACACACACAACAAAGTAAAAAAGGAGAAACACAAAAAATGCAACTAAAAATTTGATTTACATTCTTGCTGATTTGTATTGGGCAACAGTATGCAAATTGGTCATAATTTACTTAAAATTTTTTGAACAAAAAACAACAACAAAAAACAAAAAAAAACAAAACGTTTAATTCATGTCTTATGCTTTTCACAAAACATATGGACGATTTTATAATTTAAGTAGGAGCATGCTGGTCTAAATCCCATGAATTACATTCCTCATTAATCTATATATATATAAGTAATTACAATTCAGTGCACAATGTACATGTATCTGAAACATTAAATACTTCAATTAATAAAAATGGTTCAAAAATCTGTCTTTGATTGAGTACAAAATTTATGCTTGTACTTGTTGCTGTATGCTAGTGTCGATATATCGTGATGCGTATCGTATCGCATTGCTTGTATCGCGATATGTATCGTATCGGATGACAGCCGTATCGTTACAGCCCTGCTTATAATACACCATCCTGGCTGCGTGAAAGAAACATTGAAACAAATCTGAAACTGTTTTATTATTTGGGCATAAATAGAATACAGTATTCACAACTTGTGGTTAAACGACCACCGACTTCTGGTCATCTCGATTGGACCATGCAATTGCAGTAGGCCATACGCGCATGCCGAGAGATCTGCCCGAGCCTTTCCTGATCTTTGACTATTCTGCTATTGATGATGGTTGACACATGGTCATACACTTAAGATAGCGATGTGAGATTGCGAGCATCTCTTGGAAAAGCTTAACTTTTGTTGAATATACATTGTGCAAAGATGATTGAGCGTATATGCGGCGTGACTATTTATGCAATGCGCTCTAGACCAGGGGTCCATAACCAACTCGCACATGGCACATGAACACACTATGTTAATATGACCTATGTTTATCTCATCAAGATTGACACAGAGATTGACGAAAAAGAGGACAAACAAAATTTACGCGCATGCCTCTTACAAAGATTGGCTTTTGTTCTATTGGCTACCGACCTCAGACCTTGCTGCCCTCATAGTCCAGAAGCACATGATACGGTATTTTATTAAAGATTAAACTATGGAATGTTAATTAATGTTAAAATAAATAAGACGTCGCACAGAGTCAACATTCATAAATTGTTGAAGCCCTTTTATATGCTATTTATGGACAAGGGATGGAATGCAACTTCAGTAAGATATTACACCTGGAAATGAAGTAACCTGGACCTTACTTCAAACTACAACGGGACTTGACAACAAATGAGCATTTGGCTTGCTTTTACCCCTTAAAATATGTTATTCATTGTAAATACTTGCAAAGTTCGAAAGACCAGGTTGCCGTTTTATCGTGCGTTACTTTAATTTTGACGTATTTTGTTTTAACCCGTGGTTGTTCGGGGAAAAAATCATGAGAAATTGGCTTCTTAAGTTAAAGTGTGATGTCAAAAAGCAAAATCATCCTACAGTTAGTCAAAACTTTGAAGAAAATGAGAAAAGTACGAAACGTTTTTGGGCGAATGTTATTTTCGTGTATGGCCGAACTTGCAAAACAATAATCTCCTCGAATGTTTGCGAGTCCTATCGAAGCCTATGCATCAGTAGAACACTCGGCAATTAGAGGCATGTATGTAGATCCGGATAGGCTAGATCGTTCGTTGGAAAGGTATATTTAAATAATTCAAATAAAAGTTTGTAAAAACTTACCGCTAAAGTTTCCTCCAAAAATGGCGGCGAATCCGAAGGAAACTACCGCAATCATACGTGAAAATGCCGCCGATCATGCGTTACGACCTCTTTTCATGCGTTTCGAATGGACACGGTGAATTATCCTCAATCCAAGGATACGGACATTTAATTTTGACTAAGGAGCTCAGACAGCCAAAAGTCATTTTTTATCATGGACCTTTTCTCCAAAAATTCAGAGGCCCAGTCCAATATCAAAGAGCCATGGGAAAGTGGGCAGCTGTTAGCCTGTTAATGCCTTTTTCCCATCAATCTATATTTTGGATCAAAAATAATAGAAATTGTGTACGGCTGTACACCCAAGTTATAAGTTGTAATGGGGTATAAATCACACAGACATATTATCCTGATGATAATTTGACTAATCCAGGGAGAGAAGAGAAAACATTGCAAACAAAAAGAACAAGCCATACTTTTTTTAGAACAGTGCCTTTGTGTTCGCTTCATAGATAGGTCAATCTCTCTACTTCGTTCATCAAGCTTCTAGCCTTATTCTGTAACTGTACAGGCTGGTTTGTGTCAGACCTGATCAGAAACCCAGATTTCTCATGTGAAGGGTGACATTTATCTTTATGTTGTCTCCTAAGTCTGTCTACTCATTACGAAAACATGTCCATGTAATATACAGATTTTTCTTAAGTTGTAAAATTGAACAATTTCAGCAGAATTTTTTTGTATTTTTCTTATTTTTCCTCAAAACATAGATTGTAGGTACATGTTGGAACCGCCTCAACAAGACGGTTCTAACGAGTACCCACAATCTATGTTTTGGTGCAAAAATAAGAAAAATAGGTATACCCCTGCATACCCCAAAGTGGGGTATGAGATGGACATGTTTTCCTGATGTTCACTCCATATTTGTTCATAGTTGTTCTGATGCTAGCTGAAAGGTCACGTTTTAAGAGAGAGCCTCGTCATTTTTCTTTCCAACTTCCAATATTTGATTTGGGATTTGAAATTTAATTGCAAGGATTCTACGATTTTTTACTACTGCAAATAGTTAGTTTTTTTCCTCCCACTAGAAGGCTAAGTGCTGAGCTTGTCACCTTAAAAATCATCAGGAAGACATGTCCGTGCAATGAATACCCCCCTGAACCCCACTTTTATGTAGCAAAACTGGGGTATGCAGGGGTAAACCTATTTTTCTAATTTTTGCTCCAAAACATAGATTGTGGGTACTCGTTAGAACCGCCTCTATGAGGCAGTTCTAATGTGTACCCACAATCTATGTTTTGAGCAAAAATAAGAAAAATATCAAAAATTTTCCACTGAAAATTTTCAATTTTTACAGGTGAAAAAATCTCTGTATATTGCATGGGCAAGTTTTAGTAATGGGCCTTTTTTGTTTGCTCTGTATTGACTGATCCATTATTTTGCCCCCTACCCCTACCCAAAAATAGGTTTTGCCTTTCGTGGAAAACTTTTTTTTTAATGTAATATACCCTAGTTACCTTGACAGCAGAGATAGCCTCGTCGTAAGCCTTGATGAGTGCCGTGTCATCCCAGATGTCTGTATCATCACTCTCATCCTATTAAAAATACAAAAACATGCCTATGCAATGAAGAGTGTGGATTGTTGTGGTGGTGTTTGAGATGATATCTGGTGGTTTTTGATGTTTCAAAGGACACAATCATTTCCGGCTAGAAAAACAACAAAAGAATGGCAACCTTTTTTCAACTTATGGTTTGGACGTGTTTTGGGGTGTTTTCATGGACAGAGAATTGTATTGTATTGTAGTGTTAAATTATCGTTATGCCTTACTATTTTTAAACGCTAACAAAATCATAATATGTCCAAAATATTAAGAATTTCTTACACTGGAATAAGTTTTATGCATCAATCTAAAAAAATATGTGATGTTTTGATGAAAATACAGTACAACCTCATTGTAATGCTATCGTTGGGGTCCACAGAAACAGACCGTCTTATAAGTGAACCATGTTATGAGGTTATTCACTATATAAACAATAGAAAAATAATCATTTGGGAGACATGGTTGTGTTATACTGAAAACCGTGTTATAATAGTGTTTCCCCTTGCCACTTTTACTATGGTCCCGCGCCATGCCCTTTCTCCAGCGCCATGCCCTTTTTCTGAATCTACATTCTGTGCCCTACATTTTGGTAAAAAGTTTGTCAAAATCGGACAAAAAATAAGGAAGTTACAAAATTTTTGTTGGAAGTCTGCAGAAATAAATTTGGCGAAATTTTATCATGACTTCCACAGTTGTTGATTGCTTTAATCCCTTGTTTATTGTCACTTAATTGCAGTGGCAAATGTGGATAATTACTAATGACTGACACCAAATGAGCTGTTAATCAGAAAAGGTGTGAAAATTAAATGTCTTACCTTGTAATAAGTGTGCCAGTTTCAATTATCAATAGTTTACTTTTCAAAACAAATCTTGAGTGAGGTTATCTCTTATTTTGAAAAGCATGGTTACTTTTAAAGTAAGGTGAGACAGAGGGCGAGAGGGAAAAGAAATTTTCTAAGTTGTCTCTTGTAAAAGTGAATCTTGATATATGAACAAAGGCTAAAAAGCAAATTTGAAATTACAGAGAAAATATAATGTGTTAAATCTAATGACTGTGCTTAAAATGTGCCCTCCTAGCAAGCCATGGGCCACTTAAAAAAATCGCCCTTTGGCTTGCTGTCGCGCGCTGAAAGTGCCCCTTTGACATGTTGCCACGCGTTAAAAGTGCCCTTTTTAGCAACCTTAGTAAATGGCTAACCATGCCCTTTTTTAGGGCTGGGGGAAACACTATATAATGAGACTGAACTGTATTCATTTCGATTTCATATTTTGTGCGCCAAATTTTGTAAGGCCATAGTGATAAACACGAATAAGCAAACTTACCTGAATGACGTAATCCCTTCATGCCCTATTGTCGTAAAATATTGAATGGCGGCTTTGGGGTGTTCCAAAACATGCAGTTGATTGATATTCAAAATAAAATAGGATTTCTCCATGCGAGAGGGTGTGAAGTTACATACATGTGATGGGATCCAGGTGAACAAGTGGGAGATTTGGATTTCATTTCAGGGAGATTGGGGTCTACTTCAGGGAGATTTTCTTACAGCTTCTAAAAAGCGCAGTTTTGCGTGATTAAGTGCAAAAATAACGTATCTGTGTATAAATTGAAGGCATTTACATACCTACATTCCACTGCCCTCCCTACCAAAATAACAAGTTTCAGGTTGAAAGGTAGGTTGTTAGTTGATCACTGGTTCCCAGCATAGCCATGATTGATTATCAAAAACTGATAACCAGCAAAATTATCGGTTGCAAGGTTATTTCATTGTTTTACTTGATCTGCAATTCTGCTGTGCTGAAGCTGTGCCCCTGGTGAAGTATTGTCAATTTGGCGTATCACCAGTAACCATTCAGATTTAGATTCACTATGATTGCATGCACTCTGAAGTCTGTCAATGTCCTTCTCAGTCTTTTGTGATTCTATATTAATACTTGCAAGAGCACATACAAGTATCTATCTCATTTCACATATTTAAATTGAAAGGAATTAAATTATAGTGCCAGAACTGACCAAGAAAATGCAAAATCGATCCCAAAACAGAGTTCAGCTGACAGCTGTCAATTGGTTTGTTATCCTTAACACCGAATGACTATAATGGTGCCCTCAATTCATACGGTTTGACAATTTGGCGGGAAAGTGTTTGGGCATTGTTTCAGTAACTAAATGTATACCCTTTCATCAGCGTAGGAAACATGATCAACTAAGGCCATTTCATACAATGTTTCAAACAGTGCTAGTCTTATAAGTCAAGCTTTGGGATTCTGATGGTTCAGGTGTCAAAATAAAATTTTGTTTTGATAGAAGATTTAGAACATGGATCGAAAGTTTGTCCTACGATCTCTTAATAGTTGGTAGGCGCCGACAAACAGCAAGTTTATGAGTTAATGAGGTGTCATTTTCTAGAAAATTTCCTACATGCAATGGACATACAAAAGTTGTATATGGAAACATTTTTTTTCTTGAAAACTTTTTCACACAACCAGACCGTAGGTTGCACTGACCTTCCCAAATGACGGCACAGATGACGACCGAATTTCTCTTTTTCCTCGGCATTTTTTGTATTTAATTGTATCTTCTATTTCTGACACTAGATTGAGTTCATATTTTGGCCCAATGTTCTTTATTTTGGTCACAGAAACAGTGACTATGCTGCGATTATAGTTAATTGGGTCTGCTACCAGTAAATATTATGAGGGTCATGATGGGGGGTCCTGGTATTCACTAATCACTAAAAATTTAGCCATTTATTCACTGTCATTAAAATTTTGGCATTTTCATTAAAATTAGCTCGATTATTCATTAAAATATGATAATTACTAGTAATGCCTTCTTCACCCAGCTAATACCCATAAGCAAATAGGTGTTCCCCACCTAAGGCATCCATTATCTCAAGCCACAGGGACTAGTTCTATGATATTAAATTGCAGACTGCTGAGTGCAACCTTGATATTAACATCTTTAGAGAAGCATATATACTCTGCTAGACCACAAAGCCCCAACTAGTATACCCATTTTTTTGCAAATCCCCTTTTAAATCTGTTGAGAGTATAATCCCCTCCACCTTAAATACTAAATATGCCCTAAGATTTACCCTGAATCTTTATCTTCAATTATGAATACCAAAGGTTATTTAGGAAAGATTGTAACTTCAGGGGTAAAAGTTATAATGAAATGCTGTTGTTTTTACTTAGTAAACTAGTTAGCATAGGAGTACTATGTGATGTATGGATTTGTGCTTGTGCCTGATTGTACAATACATTTTATAAATGTCCTTAATACCAAACGAGCGAAGGGAGCGAGGAAAACAATATGTAGCGCCATATAAATTGCCAGATAGATTTGCAGAAACGTTCTTAATGCTGCCTTGTTTTTGATTGCAAAAGACATTATGATTACGTTCTGTCATATAAAAAAGCAAGATGATGTCCATCCACAGAAAAAGATTACCATTATTATAAGGATTGGAACAAACATAATAAGGACAATGTGGGGTAATAGAATAAAAAGAAAATACATATACATAAACACACAAAACAGTGAAATAGAGTCTGGCTCAGACAACATCCAGAATGATTTAATTTTCTCTGCCTTCAAATGACAATGAAATTCAGAAATTGATCCACTCAGTATCAGAAGATAGATAGACACATTTCTTTTTCAATTGGTCCAGGAGGTGAGCCCCTACATGCTCGGCTTCCAGACATATGTCTTTCCAAACATTCAAGGATTTCTGAAATATGAATACAACATTTGAACTAAATCTGGTCTGGGAGCGTCCACTTAGGTACCAGAAAAAAATGAAATTCTTGCATGTCAGGGAGCCCATCTAAGACAATTCCATAGCCAAATGTTAGCATATTCATTATTCTTTAAAATGTTATTATTCACTATTCATTATAAAACTCTGCTATTCATTAAAAATTTACTTTTATTCATTATTCTTTAGTACGCCAATATTCACTATCATTAAATTTTTTGCTCCTTATTCTCTCTCATTAAAAATTTTAGGCCATTATTCATTAATCATTATACCCCATCCAGACCCTCATATTATCCCCGATATAACCTGTATTTGCACTTTGAACAGGTACCTTTATCGATGCACTAGCCAATTTAACACCTAACTGCATTCAATACCCCTCAAGTGACACCAGTGACTATTGTTATCCCAGCCAGGTAATTACGACACAACTTAATCCCTTTAACTTACGACTCTGAAGTGTTTACCGTAAATTTTCACACAAACTGGACGTTTTGAAAAATTGTTTTTGAAAAATTCAGCATCCGGGAGATTCTAGCCGTTATCCTGGAGGCCGGTAGATGGCCCTCATTTCCTGGAGACTCCCGGACGATGCCGGAGGAATCACATGTATGAAGTTAATTATCTTAACGGTTCTCGTTATTTTTCTGAAGCAGCAAAAAGATAAAACAAACGAAACGGTATGTAAATATATTTCTTGACCATCTTTTACTAGTAGAATATAAATTCTTATGGGGTAGATCTATATTTCTCAAATAGAGAGTAGCCAGTAGATCTGGCCCACGGTATAGCCTTTTTTGAAATATGAAACAAAAAAACGAGAGGAATCTTAAATGCTCATTATGAAGCATGATGTTTCTGCTACTCTAGCATCATGTAAGAAGATTTTACCTGGCCACGCTCGAACAGCACATCCCCAACGTTTGGTCTCGCCATTTTGGATGATTAACCGAGTGAATTGAAGATATCCGTTTCGATTGGACAATTTTAGAAAAATCTATCCATTCACAACTATTGTCTTTAGCGGCCGACAGCTTTGCCGACTGGTTTACACAGTATCGTGTCATTTCGCCATTTCTTTCTTTTTCTGTATATTCTTCCCGAACTGAGGCTATCCGCGCGTTGACTTCTACCTGCCCTATACGTCACTTTCAGTGATAACGGGGTACCAGTTAAATCCGCGCGACGCTCGTACCGATAATCAGAGATTATTACCCAACCCCCTGTATAAAAATAAATTGAATAGTTTTGACTATCTGCACAAATCAGTGCTTAATTGGCACGCGATGTACGAAATGCATGAAATGTGACGTCACCAGCCGGTCCATAGTTTTAACTATACCATGCTAGTGACGACACCTATGAAAACGGAATCAGGACAACTCGCCCCAAAGACAACTCGCCCCAAGACAACTTGCCCCACATGAAACTCGCCCCAAGACAACTCGCCCCACTTTAAGAAGACAACTCGCCCCACTTTAGAAGACAACCCGCCCCACTTTTAGCAGACAACTCACCCCACTTTTGAAGACAAATCTCCACACTTTTGAAGACAATTGGTTCCACTTTAGAAGAGAGTGTGTCCCATTGTTTTAGACCTACCCCTCCTCTTTGTCCCTGGTCCCTCTTGGTCTATAAGTCAACTCAGCTCAACTCATTCCCCAATTTTATCATAGTAAAATTGGTGTTTACGGTGGTATTCATATTTCTATCATTTTTATCTAAAATTGAATAAAAATAACAAAAAAAAATCATTTTCTACTGAAACTTTCCCCGTGCCGACATGACTGTAAAATTGTTGACTGGGACCTTAACCTCATAACAAACAAACGCGCCTTGACAGAAATTTTCTCATTTTACTGCTGAAAATGTCCTCTGTTCATGGCAAGGGCAAATTTTCGAAATGCAAATCAGGCCGACTAAGATTTCACGAAAACAATAAGCATTTATTTAAAATATCAAACGCAATATGGCCACAAGTGAGTAACCATTAACTTTGAAGACTCGACCCTAGTCGGTTCGCTATCACGTTGTTTTTCACGGCTTTCCACTTATAATATTATGACCATCAATTATCCACTCACTAGTGAACCTCACGGCTTCTCGCCAATTATGACTGTTAATAGTTTTTATTCACTCACTACTGTTGCTTTGTAGGACTTTTTTAAATTTTAAAATGATGATTTTTAAATAATTTAATCTTAGAATGTTTATATTTTAGTGTTTAAATGTTTTATCTTTAATAATTCATATCTTACTGTTTCTAAATAATGGAGAAAAGATTTTTTTGTTTTTTTTTTTAATGTATATATTGTGCCAAGAATGTATCGGCCAGACAACATGCAGTGGCCAGTCCAGTGTGATGGGTGTGGCACCGGCTGGAAACTATGATAAGGTATGTTGTAAATATATGTACAACAACTTACATGTATGTGTGTATATGTATAACATCTTATTAGAATTATAAACTTTTTCATAGGCGTGATGGGTCGAGTTTTTCTTGTAGATTTTTTACTTTCAGAAAGAAAACAAAGACTTATTGAGGCAACAAAACATTAGTTTGGTAAGTTCTCTAATAATATGGAGCAAATTCCATAGGGGGGTCTAAGACAGTGGGGCGAGTTGTCTATCAATGTGGGGCGAGTTGTCTTCTTAAGTGGGGCGAGTTGTCTTCTGAAAGTGGGGCGAGTTGTCTTGGGGCGAGTTTTATGTGGGGCGAGTTGTCTTGGGGCGAGTTGTCTTTGGGGCGAGTTGTCTGTAATTCATGAAAACGTAATGGAAAAACGGGGTGAAATAGTTTTAACTATACCATGACCGATGACGTCAACGTCACGAGCATAACGTAGAATATCTCGAGCGTAAATAACGTCGCGCGACAATTAGTAGTCAATTTTGTAACGAACTAGCTAATGATTTCTGGTTTAGTTGGGTAATAAAGCAGTTATTTCATGGCTGTTTGGCAGAATAGTCAAAACTATGTCCCTCGGTGCCGTTGACAGCTCAATGCGCAATTGCACTCGGCCTAACGGCCTCGGGCAATAATTCATTGAGCTGCCAACGACACCTCGGGGCATAGTTTTGACTATTCCCCAATCAGGCATGAAATAACTGCTTATTTTCATATGGGCATTTTGGTTATCGCCCGCAGTATCAACCCGAGACTCCATTATCAAGCCCGAGAGCTTTAGCTCGAGGGCTGATAATGGTCGAGGGTTGATACGAAGGGCGATGACCAAAATGACCATGTTATAATTTGTTTATCACATCTTCTTAATCTTCTGTTCCAAAGATTTGTGTTTAGAAATGCGAAAAACGTTTATTTCTGCATTGAAAAAGAAAATGGCACCATAAAAATGACGTTACAATGACGTAACGTCATTAACTTGACGTCACATATACCGTGGCGCGACAAGTCGCATGCGGGCATTATAACCTCTCTCTGTTCAAAATGCATGGTTTCCGGTTATCAGCCCGCCCATACTGATAACCAGTGGGCGGGAAAGACATTATCACATATGCAAACGGGGTTATCGCTGGAAATATAAGTCTAAGTATGTGATAATGCCGCTTATCACATACTTAGACCTATATTTCCAGCGATAACCTCAAGTTTGCATATGTGATAATGTGATTCCCGCTATGTGGTTATCAGCAAGGGCGGGCTGATAACCGGAAATCATGTATTTTGAACGGCGAGAGTTTATCATGCCCACACGCGACGTTGTGGCGCCAAGGAAAATGTGACGTCAGGTTTGATGACGTTACGTCATTTTCACGGCGCCATTTTCTTTTTTCAATGCGGAAATTGACATTTTTCGCATTTAAAACACAAATTCTTTGAATAGAGGATTTGGAAGATGTGATAAACAGATTATAACATGGACATTTTGGTCATCGCCCTTAGTATCAACCCTCGACCATTATCAGCCCTCGAGCTAAAGCTCTCGGGCTTGATAATGGAGTCTCGGGTTGATACTGCGGGCGATAACCAAAATGCCCATGCGATAATCTCTAATTATCACATACTTAGACCTATATTTCCAGAGATAACCTCAAGTTTGCATATGTGATAATGTGTTTCCCGCCCTCTGGCTATCAGCACAGGCGGGCTGATAACAGGAAATCATGCATTTTGAATGGAGAGAGGTTATCATGCCCGCATGCGACGTTGTCGCGCGACGAAATATGTGACGTCAAGTGAAATGACGTTACGTCATTTTAATGGCGCCGTTTTCTTTTTCTACACAGAAATTGACAATTGTGCGCATTTCTACATTTATAATATTTCGTTGAATAGAAGATTGTTATGATGTGATAAACATAGTATAACATGGACATTTTGGTCGTCACCCTTAGTATCAACCCTCCACCATTATCAGCCCTCGAGCTAAAGCTCTCGGGCTTGAAAATGGAGTCTCGGGTTGATACTGCGGGCGATAACCAAAATGCTCATGTGATAATAAGAGATTATCATATGGCAATTTTCATATCATACCCCGTATCAACCTGAGACTTCCGTATCAGCCCGAGACTCCCATATCAGCCTGAGGGCCGAAGGCCCGAGGGCTGATATGGGAGTCGAGGGCTGATACAGAAGTCGAAGGTTGATACGGGGTATGATATGAAAATTGCCATATCATGATCTCTTTATCATATATTTTTATTGAAAAAAAAAGTGTTTGATACAGTTCAATGCACAAAATGTTTCCCAACATAATTTAACACAATTTCAAGTGGAAAAAAGAAAGAATGAAAAAAAAAAAAAAAAAAATTCTGGTCACAAATTTTATTCAATAACATTTAACCATTAATACAGAAAATTCAAATACAAAAATTTGATTTATAAATTGAGAACAATTTACAACGTACTATTGAATAGAACAGAGCGCTCCGAATGTGGGGGTCACGTGAGATGTGATATGAGGTTTGGGGTGTGATATGGGGGTGTGATATGAGTCCATATCTCCCTAGGGAGATATGGATTTTGACAAATTTGGAACTGATACAGCTTTCGAGATTTTGGGTGTGATATGGGGGTGTGATATGAGTCCATATCTCCCTAGGGAGATATGGATTTTGACAAATTTTGAACTGATACAGCTTTCGAGATATGGTGTCCCGATACGTGCATAGGACTTGCGCCTGTATCGCATATGTAAAAAGAACGTATTTTACAGTAAATATATGATAATCTCTAATTATCCGTATGACAGCCATACCGATAAGCTGTGTTATCGAAAGGACATTCGTGTGGATAGCCTGTCCAATATCACTCTTATGCACAAGCAACAAATCTCTCAGATTGCCAGAAAAACATGAGTTCATTAAAGGTAATGAAATAGTGATTAAGTAGTGGCATACTGTGGCTTTCCAATAATTTGTTTATTACCCTCCTGATGAGTGGCATATGGTCAGTAAGACATATCTTTGTGGTTCTATATCCTGAATGTAACATGATACACATTTTATGCATAAATGTTTCTTTACAAAGAAAATGTATATCTTCAAATTTTATCATAGCATATTTTTCTTGCTGCACAAAAACGAGCCTCATTTTTTTCTGCTGAAATTGAATTGCTCATTTAATGATGTGAAAATTTAATGCAATTCAATTTTGCATTTATGAAGCAATGAGAATTATCACAATGGTCATAGTAAACGCATAGACAACAACAGAACATTTGGATTCTTGAGGAGAAACTTTATGCCGGGTGCGATTTAGACACTTCTGGAAGTAGAATATCACGTGACGGAAGATACCAAAGAAGACAGAAGACAAAAAACAAATCGAACAGTAAACGATAGAGTAGCTCTTCAAAAACGAGGAAATCGCAATGGCGGCCTCCATAATCGATTCTGTAAACAAGCTGTGAAAGAAATTAAGGATAAAAACATGTCTTTTTCTTTCACTAAATCCTTTTAGTAAAATGTATATGAAGCATACATTTCGCAAGAGCTAGTGAAAGTCGTTGAAAGTCGGCCCAGCTGCAGAGGCAGCCATTGTTGTTGACAAGAACGCGGTCACGTGACCTCTTCCGTCTTCCACTCAAAATTCGGAAGAGGCAAAAGAGCTTCTAGAACCGGAAGACCCCTGTTCAATTTGACGGAAGAGGCCTCTTCTGGTTTCAGAAGACGTAAATCGAACATAATTAACTCACTTTCACTTCCGGAAGCTACAAATCGCACACGGCATTGTTTTCTTGCCCCCCCAAGATGTTAAAGAAGCAGCTTATAAAGGACTGGTGCGCCCAGTCTTGGAATATGGAAGTTCTGTTTGGGATCCTCATACTAAATGACTCCAGGAGAAATTGGAGAAGGTACAGAATCGTGCCGCTAGATTTGTAACTAGTAATTATACTTTCGAGGAAGGTTGTATGACTTGCATTCTGGAATTCTGGGAATCTCTCAAGAAACGGAGGACGGATAATCGACTTATATTGCTATACAAAGGTCTGAAGGGTAAAGCCAGAATACCTACAGATGACCTTATCCCAAAGCATTGTAGAAATATTTCAGCTTCAATCTGCTAGTATAGAGGCCTATAAATGTAGTTTCTTTCCCCAGACTATCAGGGACTGGAATGACCTCACTGACTCTCTATTTTCTACTGCTGAAATGTCAGATGATTGTGTGTCCAAGTTCGCTTCACTCGTACGATCAAGGGACTAATTTCTCCCCCATCCGAACCCCCTGGTGAAATAATGTCATTTGGCGTGTCACCAGTAAACTATTCAGATTCAAACGCACAGGCACTCGTTTTAGGACGCACAGGCTACCCCATAAAATGGCGGATATTTGACAGGTATGATACATACTTTCTAGCTGTTTTACCATTGTTCAACGATTGTAAAATCTGACACATGCCTTAAAGTACCCCCTATTCATTTCCCTTTACAACGGTAGTAAATTTTAAGTCATATGTTTCGAAATGACAAAATAGACCCAAATTTTATTTTTTCAGGTAACGGTATTTTATAGGAAAATTCCCTTTTTCTTAAATACATAATCGAAGCGCTTGTTCTGCCAAGAACATCGAAAGCCAAGATAGTGACGTCGAAAGACAAACACCTAAATAATGTCACAACTGTTTTGTGGAAAAATATTCAAGAATTTCATTTACAACGCACCTGGCAACATCTGAAACGCACAGGCACTCGTTTTAGGACGCACAGGCTACCACATAAAATGGCGTTTTATGAATAGGAAATACTTTAAGGCATGTGTCAGATTTAACAATCGTTGAACAATGGTAAAACAGTTAGAAAGTATGTATCATGTATTTTTCACCTGTCAAATATTCGCCATTTTATGTGGTAGCCTGCGCCTCCTAAAACGAGTGCCTGTGCGTTTCAGATGTTGCCTATGCGTTTACTATGACCAGTGTGATTATGTTCTCTTTTTTTCAAAACAATGAAAAACAAATACATAATACTGCGTTTACACAATGTTCCCGGCGGTCACGGCGGCCACGTTTCAGACAACCTCGCTCAAAACGGGATAAACGTGAGGCGACGCAGGGGAACGGGATTGGCAAACGCAAGAGGCCGTGATAACCGTGGACACCGTGTCAAATGTTTTGACAGTTTATAGATCTTCCACGGCAGTCACGGCGGAAATGAGAAACGTAATGGGCCGTGATAAAGCGGGCTGAACGTAACACACCGTGACAGAACGTAACAGTACGTAGCGAAACTTGGAGGCGGTCCGTAGTGCAACGGGAAGCTAGTGATTTGCCCGGCAAGCTACGGATCTTCCACGTTCTGCTGCGTTTGATCACGGTCGTCTCACGTCTCGTCCCGTTTCCCACGGAATACTCTACACGTTTTGTTGCGTTTAGCAGGACCTAGACTGATTACAGCCGTAGATGTTGAAATATATTCCCAAGTACACCATGCCCTATTTTATGCTAAAATGCCATACCATACTTTACACTAAGCTGACTCAAACATCTACGTCTGATGGGATAGTCAAAGAAGCAAAATGACCAAGAAGAATATAGAAAGGTACAAGTAGGCAAAGATCAGGAAAAGGGGCAATCAGAAAGAGATTCCCACTCCAAAAACCGAGGTGGGAAAAACCAAACTAACAATCAGGCACTTATACCATGAAACATATCGTAAGCCAAATGAGCAGCTATTTTCCCCAATAGGTGGCCACTCAGTTACCTTAACTTAATTAGAAATATGAAAACATACATAAGGCGCCAACAGCACAAAAAATTTTAAACACCAAGACATAAAACAAAAAGAACCACCACAGAAGTATCGCCTTGGAACGATCAGTAACACAAAGTTACAGTTACTGGCGGGCTTAAACCGATTTTACAGGATCCTAACCTCGCCCTAAGCTTCTGCAGTGGTTCATTTATAAACAGATATAAACATGAAATAAGGTAAATCATGATAAGAAAATATATGATATAGGTACCAACATGTAACATGTATAACGGAAAGCAGGGTGAGCAGCTATTGAAGTAAGGTGGTCACAGTGCTAGCTTGGACAGAAAAAGTAAAATGCAGAGGGCTAAGTGAACAGCCAAATTAAATTCGGGTGGCCACAAAGTCATGCAACATGAAACTCATAATAAGATAAATTTGATAAATGTGAACCACACCAGCAGTACCGCCTTGGAACGGTCAGTTATAAATAACTGGGGGGCTTAAACCGGTTTTACAGGATCCTAACCTCACCCTCAGCTTCTGCAGTGGTTCATAACATTTAGTAAGTTTTTCGGTCCTCGTGGTGAATCTCTAACTAGTCAATGAATCATCAAGAACAAACAAATAAATCATGATAAACATCCTGATGAATCAAAAACAAGGACTCACAGATTGAGTAAGCTGCCCGACGATGGAGATCCCTGGGCGCCGAATAACCTACTAACTCCGAAGCAAAAGAAAAACACCAGTTGGACCCCGGTGGGCCAAGCAACAGACAAGAAGCTCCGGCCCCAACCAACTAAAATGAATAGCTTTAAGTCGGGGTATTTGAGTGAAGTGGCATACGGTATCATGTATGTAAATCAAAGATGATATAGAAAAAAAACCCATCTCATCAGACTTTATAAGTCTAAGCAGGACCGGATCCAGACTTTGAAGATGCAATAAATTAAGAAACTAGGGTAATATCACAGCAGGTGATTAAGATAACAGCAGGAATCGTGACCAAAAGGCTGATTATTGACATCTGGCAGTAATAATTGTGCCAATGATACACATTTTTTTTCTTAATTTTGTGCAAAATATGGCTTAATAAAATATTTTTGCAAGGTGTCTGGGGGGAGCACGAGCCCGAATGCCCTCCTCTAGATCTGTTTAGTTACGGTACGTTACGGTCTTTGACGGTGTTCATCCCGTTCTACTACGTATGTCACGCTATGTTACGGTTATCACGGCGCGTGAAGTTTATAGATACAGAATGGCATATCATGCGGACAAGTTCCTTCATACAATCCCGAACTTTTTTAAATTAACTCTGCAGTCGGTTGTTGAGGAGCGCGGTTGTTATTATTTCAAAGGACTTATTCGTCAGTATACAAAAGACACAAAAGTGCTTTAAATTGTATGGCGTCTACGTTTCGTCCGTAGCTGACCTTGACAGAACGAAAAACGCCTTGGTCAAAGCGCAACTGACCGCATAAGACGTAACAGACCGTAATAGACCGTGCTAATAATCGTGATAGAACGTGGATAACCGTAACGTACCTTAGCGACTCTGTGACACATCGGCTTATCGCTACCACGGCTTGTTACGGATATCGTAACACAACGTAAGAAAACGTAACAAAACACAATAGATCTTGAAAACAGAGACGCTACGTTTCGGGCAAACACGGCTGCCGGGGCCGCCGGGAACATAGCGTAAACACAGTAACTTTTCGATTGTTCAATTTGACAGAGCAGCCACACAAAACTATTTGAAAAGTTGTCGTTTTGTGACAAATTTTATTACAAAAACGTGCCCATGCAATATACAGGGACTTTTTCTCAATATAAAAGTGAATTTGAATCTGAATAGTTTACTGGTGACACGCCAAATGACATTATTTTACCGGGGGGTTCGGATGGTGGAGAATTTAGTCCCAAGAACGCACGAGTGAAGCGAACTTGGACACACAATCATCTGACATTTCAGTGGTGGAAAACAGAGAGTCAGGGAGGTCATTCCTGTCCCTGATAGTCTGGGGAAAAATACATTTATATGCCTCTATACCAGCAGATGCTAGCTGCAATGCCATGGAGTGACTATTTCTACAGCGCCTAGCTTTGGTGATATGGTCATCTGTAGGTATTCTGGCTTTACCCTTCAGACCTTTGTATAGCAATATAAGTCGATTATCTGTCCTCCTTTTCTTGAGACAGCCCCACTTGAGTTGTTCCAGAATGCCAGTCATACAACCTTTCTCGAAAGTATAATTTCTAGTTACAAATTTAGCGGCACGATTCTGTACCATCTCCAATTCCTCCTGGATGCCTTTAGTATGAGGATCCCTATTCTGGGACTGAGCGCACCAGTCATTTATAAGCTGCTTCTTTAACATCTTGGGGGCAAGAAAATAAGTTTCTCTTGAAGAATCCAAGTGTTCTGATGGCTTTAGTATAGATATTGGTGATATGCGTATTCCACTTCAAGTCATTTGTAATAGTTACACGTAGATATTTAATGCTACCAACATTTTCCAATACAGCACCTTCGAGGGTGTAGGAGGCCTCAACTTTTTTTATCCGTTTATTTGTCAGTGTCTGCATCATGTTGCATTTGACAGGTTGAAATCTCATGCTCTATTTTCGGGTCCAGGTCCCTAAAAGGTCAATGTCTTTCTGAAGTTTCAATGCATCTTCGACTGTTTTAATTTCCCGGTAACAAACACAGTCATCAGCAAAAAGCTTGATTTGAGAGTCAGTGCCAACGGATATGTCATTTCTGTACAAGGAGAACACAGTGCCGGAAACAGGGGGGGGGGGCATGTGCTCCCCCCGAACCAACCATCAAGTATACTTTGCCCCCAAAAAACCAGCTACATAAAATGAATGACCCAGTTATGTATTATTACCTATACTTTTGTCAAAATGATAGAATATACAACAAATCAGTTGCAGTGGGGCTTTCTTATACACCTTTAAGTCTGATATGAAAACAGATACTCACACCTTTGATCGGGTTACTTTGAAAAGCTTCCACTTAATTCAGATCTCTGCTCAAGTCACATCTATTAAAGACTCTAGGTGATCATAATTAATGATAAATCTGTCTGAATGGATGGGGCACAAATTTTCAGCTGGTCAAAATGTAAGCATCCTATCTACACTATGGCGTACTAATAATTTTGGGCACAATACAGAAAAGTCGCATTCATATATACACATTGGGTTTATCGTTATTAAAGGATAAGGGGGCACACATGCTTATACGCAGAAAAGTAACTCATATAAAAATTAGGTTTATCAGGGGGCACACAGGCAGAAAAGTCCATTTCATAAAAAAGTGGGTTTATCAATTTTAAAGGACAAGGGGGCACACAGGCTTATAAGCAGAAAAGTCCAATTCGATATAAAGATTGGGTTTATTGTTATTTAATGACAAGGGGTACACAGGCTTATAAGCAGAAAAGTCCGATTCGATATAAAAATTGGGTTTATCCTTATTAAAGGACAAGGGGGCACACAGGCTTATAAGCAGAAAAGTCCGTCGATATAAAATTGGGTTTATTGTTATTAAAGGACAAGGGGGCACACAGGCTTATAAGCAGAAAAGTCCAATACATATAAAAAGTGGTAAATATCGTTGTTAAACGGCAAGGGGACACCTGTTGGCTTATAAGCAGAAAAGTCCAATTCATATAAAATATGGGTTTATTAGAAATATATACAGATAATGAATTTGTCGCATTTACATGTTTTCTGAACTGAAAACAGGGTTTATTTGGTAAAATTCTCTATAGAATGCCCTCTCTTCAACAACAATGGACCGAGAACGGTGGCATGTGAGACACCAGACACAACAAGGGCCCAGTCAGATTTAACACCATTACCTACTACCATTTACTGCCTGAAGCACAAAAAAGCATTTATCTATCTTCTGATACTGTCGATCAATCATCACCTCAGGTGTGGGGTGGGTGGCTAAATTTAGAATTTAGTCAAGGGAAATAAGAACATTTGGGGTGGACCATTAAATTATCAATTCCAATGTCTTTCCACTTATACCCTTACTAAACAGTTCGTGTGGAGGGGTGTCAAAAGTGGGGTTTAAGGGGGTATACTTTTTATGGACATGTTCACGAACGGCTAATTTTACTGTGTACATGGTACACATGCACGTACAGGTCTGAATTTTTATGCGTAAAGAGCGAAAATCGTTGTACATTAACATTATGCATCGTTATCTATTTCGCTGAAGATAAGAAAATTTGCATTTATTTGTCAATAGCGTATTATTTTATGATAAAAGGCTTTGAAAACTCAATATCCCTACATTGCACTTGAAGTATCCCATGTCTGCAGTTTTGCTTCATATTACAATGTTAGCTGTGTGGAACGAGGCGACCTAAAACCGTCCGGAAAGACCGGAAAGAATTCAAACCAGTCCAAATACGGCTATCGACATGACCATCGTGCACATGTCAAAATAAAAATGGAGGACATGCATTGCTAGAATCTCAGGAAAATTCAGAAATTGACGATGAATGTGGCCATTTTGCTATAATACGGCACGGCAATGACTGTTGTTATTCATTTCCCTTTAACTTGCGTGATGATAAGTTCCTCATGCTTTGACAACCACAATTTCACAAAGGGCAGTTGACCTCATTTTCAAGGGACAAAACAAATGCTCAGTGCTCTCTCCCTGACATGCTACAGAAATAATAAAAGTGGAAAAGGAGAACAACACAATGTCTGGTAAAAAAGGGCATGGACATAACCGGTTTACAGGACAGCGTGCTGCTGGTCTTGGTTACAATCCACAAGAAGATAAACAGAGAGGATTTGGTGGCCAGAAAATTCAGGGGTTTACCATTCAAAGCAGAGGTCTTGGAAAGACCCATAATGCTACCTCGTCACATTCTGCTATGGCAGCTGGGATGGCTTATGCTGGGACATCTTATAGAGACAAAATGTCACAAATGACTGACCAAGAGAGAATGATAGAAGAAAAAAAGAAACAAATTCAGATGAAGTTGGATTTGGACAAACAGAAGGCTGACGAAACTGCAAACAAGGCTAAAATTGTTAAAAGGTAAATATGGGGAGACCGTGTGTTCCTTTACCCACATGGGCCTAATTACCAGAATGGACTTTAAGCTATGTCAGTGCAATGTTCGCCAATCTCTGAGACTGTCGTACTTTCGGGCCTTTCCACATAAGTAGTTTGAATTAGACTTTTTTCATCTTACGTATAGAAAAAACGTTTTCCTACTGTGGTTATGGTAGTAAGAAGAAGGTGTGATAGGGTAATTACCATATGTTTATACTTAATCTTTTGTTTACAAATTCCCCATCTTGGTCAACCAAGTGAAGGGGATAACCCTGATCAGCAAGGCAGATCATGATATAATCTATCATGAATATGACATTAAGGCAAAGCGAATCCAACAAGCCCCATGTCAGAAAGATTTTTCTCTACAAAAGAGTGGATATGGATGATCTTGGCGACAATCAAGTATGATTTAGGGATTTGTTCCTTCATCTAACAATAGTCAAATGCCAGTCAGTCAGTGAAATGTGGGTCAGTTTTCAGTCTGAGGTTCTCGTGGCTATTGAAAGGTTTATATAAGATTATAAGTACCAACAAAATGACCAAGACAAAATAAGCTTAGTATGGATCAACTGATCAATCAAACGCCTTATAAGGATTCAGGAATCTCGAAAAGCTTTGCTTCCGTGCTCGAAAGTCAAGCAGACCTAACATTAAGAACCTGAAGTTACATACGGTTCAGAGGATCTGTGACACTTCGCCGAAAACCACTTTGCCGAAAAGACACTTCGCTGAAACGACACTTTGCCGAATGCGACACTTTGCCGAAATATTGCCGAAATTTGGCAAAAATGCCAAAAAAGATGTTTTTAAGAGTATTTCATACAATGTGATTTTTTCATAACTTTTACTTAAATCTACAGCATTAGAATGATTTTAACGATTAAATTTGTATAAATCTATAAAAAGAGGCATTCTAAATTCTTAAGTAATTAAGAAATGATTAGGTACATCAATGACCAATTTTGACGATCAACTAATTAATATATGACCAATTCAAAACATGGCGATAAACCTAATTAATTAATTTTATTATAATTGGCATGAGCACATTTTACTTCATAAATAAATAAACAAGGTAAAACAAACATGAGACTGACTGTGAAATCCCCTCCAAAGGCACAAGCCCATTTACCCCCATGGTAGAAATTACAGTTCACCTTAAATGGATCCTCAAACTGTTGAATGGGTTTAAGGTTCACATTGCATCAGGGATGGATGGCTTTAGTGCTAGGGTGTTAAAAGAATGTGGTTCTGAAATTGCTCCCATCTTCGCCTTTATTTTCAATAAGTCACTTGCTATGGGAAATGTACCAGATGATTGGTTACAGGCGAATGTTCTGTAGCCCCAGTTTTGGTGAGAAATATGAGCCACATCATGAGATTTTTGAACAGGGTCTGACACACGCTGATTTGTACCGTCACAGAAGATGGCTAGAAGCTTGAAATTTTGGATTTAGAAAGTAGATGAGTACTAAGTACTATCCCTCTAGTGAAAACAAAGGCTTTGCGGTTACCTCGAAGCTGATCTGTGTCTTTGTTTTCCCATATGCATATTGTTGTTCTCATGATGCTGCTCATTTGATGCAGTTAATTACAGGCCAGTATCATTAACTTGCATCTGCTGCAAAACCTTAGAACATATAACAGTCCAGGCAAATCTTATACACTACTGACTGAACATTTGACTACTGGTTAACTGCTCAGGTCTCAGCCTGCCCAGGAAAAGCTGTTAAAGTCAAACCATCCATAGATATGGCTTGCTTGAGTGATTATGTTTGAAGCACATTTTGTATGTCATGACATCTTAATTTTGGGTAAAAGTCCCATAAAACATCCCGACATGACCATAGCTGTTGACTGGGATGTTAAGCATCAAATCAAACAAACAAAAGAACAAAGTCTGAATTAACAGAGTTTTGGAATCGTCCAAAAGTCTAATTTTTGCCCTCAACATCATGGCGATATGCGACCGATGTCATGTCAACATGAGTAAGCAACAACTTAACTGTTTGATTTTAACATCGCTCCGTCCCATGGCCTAAATCCGGTGACTAGTTAATGTTTTTCATTGGAAAGTGAAGAACAATGAGAAAGACAACTTCATCTACGGCGATTGCAATGCAAATATAATTGGAGTTCTCCTTAACTCCAATATTGGAGTTTTAAACTCCAACTTTTTGATTCTGACTCCCAACTTTTTTGGAAAGGCCCAATAGAAAGGAATAGGAAGAATCCAACGTTTTAAGAAATACCTCAGTTTTACTTCAATTTTCCAAGTCCTCGTGAGAACTATGCTGTAACAGTAATATATTATTTTTTTCAGTACCCCTGTTAAACCAGAAGTGAAGATCAAGAAATTTGGGAAATCTTTCTATCAGAGCCCAGTACGCCCCCCTGATCCGGTCCCAGAACCGAAGCCAAACCTGCTGATTAATGATGGCAATTTCATGGAGAGATTTAAACAGATGCAACAGGGAGGGAAGTCCAGTCTAGTACCAGGTACAACACGAGAAAAACCCAACATTCTGCATATGCGAAAACAAAGGCGTAGATCAGCTGCTGTATAGTAACTTCGGAGTAACTGCGAAGCTGATCAGGGCCTTGTTTTTGCTACATGTACATGGATAGTGCAATTTCTCTACTTAAGTAATCAAAATTTCAAGCCTCTAGCCATTGTACAGCTTGATTTGTGTCGAACATGTTTGGAAACCACATTGTTGGTTTTCTCATGACACGGCTCACATTAGGAAAACATGTCTGTGCAATATACAGAGGCTGTAAAAATTGGAAATTTTTGGATGTTTTTCTTATTTTTTTTTTGCTAGAATCAAAGATGGTGGTCCGAGGTGGACTGGTTCTAATCTGGTTCTATCACGATCTATGTTTTGGAGCAAAAATGAGCCTGTGCATGAGAAATCCAACAATTTGGGTTCCAACACAAACCGGGCTGTTCAGTCACAGAAACAGGCAGGAAGCTTGAAATTTTGGATTTAAGTAGAAGAGGTATTGTACTATCTGTGTAGTGAAAAAGGTGCAGATCAGCTATGCTATTACTGCGAAGCTGATCTGCGCCTTTGTTTTCGCCTATGCAGATTGTTGGTTTTCCCCGTGCGGCAGCTCAGATATGAAAAATGTATACCCCTGTAAACCCAAGTTTCTATATATTAAAGTGGGGGTTAAGGAACTAAGTTTTCATGAATGTTATTCTGATGCTTCCATCACAGGCATTTTCTGTTAAAGTCAATAATGAACAAGCCCCCATGGCATCATGGTTAAGGCATTGTCCTTTTGAGCCACGTTGTGAGAAAACCAGTTTTTTTGTCTAGGCAAAAACAAAGGCGCAGATCAGCTTCGCAGTAACTGCGAAGCTGATCAGCGCCTTTGTTTTTGCTACACGGATAGTACAGTTCCTCTACTTTCTAAAACTAAAATTTCCACTCTCTAGTCATCTTCTGTGCTTGTACAGCTTGGTTTGTGTCAGACCTGGTAGGAACTCTCGAAACAGGTTTTCTCACGTCGGGCCTCTTATAATCTTAGCTCATGTCTTCATAAGAGTCTTAGACTTTAGTTGTTGGCGACATGTTGAACCCAAAGGCCAATAAACAAAATAGCCGGAACATTTTACAACAAGTTGTCATTAAACCCAAGGATTTTTATGCATTTCCAGTCGCAGAAATGAGGCCCCTTTCCCAATTGAAATTTTCTTAAAAGTATGCAAATTTTCGAAATTTTGCAACTTACCCCTTACGGTCTGTGGACGATAGATTTATAACAAATTGTAAAACTGTGTACAACAGGGCCCCTTTCTGTATATGAGCCGCCTCATGGGAAAACCAACAATCTGCATAGGCGAAAACAAAGACACAGATCAGCTTCGCGGTAACCGCGAAGCTGATCAGCGCCTTTGTTTTCGCTACTCGGATAGTACAATTCCTTTTCTACTTAAATCCGAAATTTCAAGCTTCTAGCTCTTTTCTGTGCTTGTACAGGTCGGTTTGTCGAACCTGTTCGGAAACCACATTGTTGGTTTTCCCACGAGGTGGCTCATATAACTAATCGCCAGGGTTTTCCCTCAGCGTTTTAATTTAGGGGACCAATGTCCCACTACTGACAGCTCCCGAGGGACATCCTGACAAAACGGTAGGTAATTTAGGGGACAATTATATCAGGAACTAGAAATATTTGCGAATTTTGGGGGACATGATTGTCCCCTCTCTAGAAGATTTGGGGGTCATTGGAGGTAAAAAGCGGTCTAAATGCACATTTTTGTGCACCACGGAAAACCCTGAATCGCTATGTTACCTATTTCAGACAAACCTAAAAAGGAAGAGACAAACACTGCCACATATAAACCAAAAGAACAAGCAAAATCAGAGCTGGAAAAGAAACCAAAGAAGGAAGATAACTCCAGCAAGAAATGGTTCCAGGGAGAGAACTCAAGCAGGAGCTGGTACCCGGATGATAGAAATAGAAAGACTGAGAGAGATGAGAGTGAGGAGAGAGATAGGAAACGATCACACTGGGAACCAGAAAGGAATAGGTATGGCTTGGTTAAGTTGGAAAAAATTTAAGCCTTATCGTAAGAAAACCATCAATGTGGATTCCGAACAGGTCTGACACTAAACCAAGATGTACAAGCACTGAAGATGGCTATAGGCTAGAAATTTTGGAGTAAGAAAGTAGAGGAATTGTACTGTGTAGAGAAAACAAAGACGCTGAGTGCAAAGCTGATTTGCGCCTTTATTTTTGCATATGCCGCAAAATGTTGGTTTTCTCGTGGCATGGCTCATTTAAGTAAATTGAGTCTTATTCATTACACTTAGTAAGTGAATTGATTAAGTGAAAAGTTTATAGTCGGTTTGATACAAAAATAATTTTATGGAACATGCTATATTGGAAATGTAATCGCTTAACTTCCCACATCAAGAATTTAAGGGTTGAGCCAAAGATGGCCATCTTCTGTTGTACGGCTTTTGAGTTTGACCTTGTCAGAAATCTTAGACCAAGTTTTCTGATAACAAGCAGCATTATGAAATCATGCCCATGTAATATATAGAAATTTCTGATAATGTAGAAATTGAAAAAATTCCATGGAAATAATCTGAGGTTTTCCTTGGTTTTTGATTGATTGATTGGGGTTTAACGTCCCACCAACAGCTAAGGTCATATGGAGACGGGACCTCGGTTTATAGTCTCAATCCGAAGGACTGGAGAAGCCCGGGATCGAACCTGCGACCCCTGGTTTACAAGGCAAGTGGCTTAACCACTGCGCCACGGAGGCTTTTTTTCCTTGGTTTTGCTCAAAACATTGATTGTGGGTACATGTTAGAACCATCTTGGTGAGATGGTTCTAATGAATACAATGTACCCACAATCTATGTTTTGGATCAAAAATAAGAAAAATATTTATGCCCCTTCACACCCCAGTTTTACAATATAAAATTGGGGTTCTTTTCATGGACATGTTTTGATGCTAGATTGGTTTGCACATACAAACAGTCCCACGGAAGTCATGATCCAACTTAGCTAGCACAGTTTAATAGTAGCATTATCTATACTGGTGTTTGCAAGGTCAGTGCATTTCAGTAGGGCATGAAAATAAGTTTTATAGCCCCTGTACATGTATGCTTTTGTTGGGCTCCAGTGAATAATTATACTACATGAGCCGCAACGCGGCCAGGTTAGACACAAACCGGTCTTTACAGTCATAGAAAAGGCCTAGATGCTTGAAAATTCATATTTAAAAGAAGAGGGATTGTTCTATCAAAAACTAAGGTGCAGATCTGCTTCGCAGTAAATGCGAAGCTGATCAGCACCTTTGTTTTCGCTACAGACATAATACAATTTCTCTGCTTCATAAATCCGAAATTTCAAGCTTCTAGCCTGCTTCTGTGAGTGTACAGATGGTTTTGTGTCAGACCGGTTTTCTTGTGTGGTGGCTCATATTATCAAGAACTTCTTTTTATCATTTAGGTTTGGGAACAAGGACAGGGATAGAGACGGAGAAAGGGACAGATATGACAGCAAGGACAGAGGGGAGAGGGGCGACCCCAGAGGCAGAGATGACAAAGTGAAGAAGGGAAAGAAAGAAATGTTTGATGAAACTTTTGAAAGAGTTCATACTAGTCAATCTGAGAACATCAAAACTAGGCTACATGATGATTATGATGAAGACAGGCCAAGAGGTCTGGGATTTTCTGATAAGCAGGAGAATAATAGATCCCAAGAGTCAGGGCCTATTCAGTTTAATAGAGGACAGTATGAAAACTTCTCTGCACAGAATAGAGAGGATAGCGGTGTTCAGGGTGCATCCCAACCTATTGTGGCATTACAACAATCAACAGATAATGCATCAGTTCTGACCGTTCCCCAGGGCCCTGTGCAGGTTATACAGACAGTGCCCATAGGGGCTACCCCGCCCCCACCACAGTTTCAGCAAGTACCTGTTCAGACCACAACTCAGATTGTTCAGCTATCAAGTCCTCCCCCGCCTGGTGGAGAGGCTGTTATTCACATTCAGACCAACAATGTACAGTCAGGAGAGCTTATTCATGTCAGCCAGCCCCCGCCTGTACAGACTGTTATAACCCCAGGGGCGGGGCCACAGACTATATTTACATCCCCGCCTCCACAGCAACAGATTATAGTTTCACAAACACACCAACAGATACAAGGCCCTCCGCCACATATAGCATTACCCCCTGGACCCCCTCCAAATCTACCATCAGGTTCAGCCCCCCAAGCCCTGCCCCCTGGACCCCCGCCTGGTTTACCTCCTACTGCTCACCCTCCTCCCACTGTATTACATCATTCAGCCCCTCCTCCGCCCGCTGGGCTTGCTCCCACTTTTCAGCTCCATCCTAACCAGGCACCCCCAGAAATTCATAATCTGAATGTGCCGCCCCCTCCATTGCAGCAACCAGCACAGCCTACATTTCCCCAGCAGACACAAGTAACTGTTATTCATGCTAGCGTTGCTCCGCCTCATATGATAAACACATCTCATGTTCAAACACAGTTGATGCAAGCTCCTCCTGACACCAGCTTGCCACCTCCAAACATGAGTTTGCCCCCTCCAAATACAAATATGCCCCCTCCAAACACTAACATTCCCCCTCCCTCAATGAATGTCCCACCCCCATCTCTGGTTACTAGTATTGCAAACACTCCTCAAATAATCACAACCCTCCCTCCTGCCCAACACCAGGCTTCAGTGGTACAGATTCCGTCACCTGGTCCACCACAAGTTGTCAATCTGCAGCAGCCACCTCCCCCTTTACCTCCGCAGCCAATCACTGTACAGCACGGCATGCCTCCTCAGCCAATCACAGTTCAGCAAGGACCACCCACTCCCCAGCAAGTCACAATTCAACAAGGCCCGCCCCTTTCTGTTCAGCCAATCACCCTACAAGGACCGCCTCCACCATCAAGTATGCCCTCCTACATTCAGATTTCCCACTCTGCCACTCCCCCACCACCTCAGATTGTAACTTCCCAGCCAACTCTGTTGATTTCCCAACCAGTGGCTCACATCCCGGTCTCCCAGTCAGATATAGGAGAATATGGCCCCAGACTTGCTCAACAATCACACGAAGGAGAATATGGGTTTGGTCCTCCGAAAATAGAGAGTATTGGAGACTATGGTCCGACACCACCTCCCGTCAAGATTCCTCCATGTATGAAGACGGTCATGGGAGAGTATGGTCCAGTTCTTGTGAAGGAAGAACCGGATAATCCAAATGAATATGGCGGAAAACCCAATCTCAATGTGAATGAATACGGTAGTGTCAATGAATACGGGAGTGGTGTCAATGAATATGGCAGTGTGAAGTCTGAGCCACGGGGAGAATATGGGTCGATGGTGAAAGCTGAAAATGGCTATACAAAGCAGGAGATGGGAGGCTCCTTGAAGAGAGTATCGAGTCAATCATCAGACTATGATCCTGCCATGCCTACAGAAGGAGACTCACCAGGTACGGTTATGTGAGCTGTGACGCGAGATAACTGGTCTTCAGGGTTTCCGACCAGGTCTGACACAAACTGACCTGTACAGTCACAGAAGCAGGCTAGAAGCTTGAATTTTTGGATTGAAGAAGAAGAGAAATTGTACTATCCGTGTAGCGAAAACAAAGATGCTGATCAGCTTTGCAGTTACTGCGAAGCTGATCTGCGCCTTTGTTTTTGCATAGGCAAAAATCCGGTTTTCTCACGATGTTAATAATCCCACAAAAACTTGACTAACTTAAATGAGCCTCGACTTAAGAAAACTGGTCTTATGGTTTTCTGACCAGGTCTAACACAAAGCATTCTGTAATGTCACAGAAGATGTTTAAAATCTTGAAATTCTGGATTGAAAAAGAAGAGGGGAAAAGTAGAGGGATTGTATTATCCGTGTAGTGAAAACAAGGGCACAGTTACTCAACTTACTGCACAGCAGATCTTTAACTTTGTTTTGGCTACACAGGTAGTACAATCCCTCTTAAATCCAAAATTTTAAGCTTCTCGCTCTTTTCTGTGAATGCACAGTCTGGTTTGTGTCGGACCTGGTGGGAAATCCGAAGACCAGTTTTCTCGCGTTGCGGCTCACATAAAATTCAAACACACACATGGAGAGAGAGAGAGAACTTGAATAAATGGTTTGAAAATGGTGTATATGACTTATTATTTTCAAAATGTACTGTTTTGACCAATGAAATGCCTTCTTTATTTAGCAGATATAATAATAAGTTTCGTGACCCTTTGAAAAAGAAAAAAAAAGGAAACATTCTTGAGACTCCTAGGGGAGATAACCTTTTGATCTTTTTGTTTTCAGTGAAAGGACTAGGAAAAGGGCAAGATGATTCAAGGTAGGTCACAGGCAGATTTGTGAAGCAAGAAAATCACTCATCTGGGTTTCTCACCAGGTCTGACAAAAGCGGGCATGTACAGTCTCGGAAAAAAGCTAAAAAGTTGAAATTTTGGATTTAACGAGGAGTGATTGTACTATCCGTGCAGCGAAAACAAAGGCACTGATCAGCTGTGCAGTTACTGTTGTTTTGTGTTTGCGTAGGCAAAAGGCCAGTTTTCTCATGACATGGCTCAGGCAGATTCGCTATGGAAACACACCCATGCAATAAAGAGATTTTTACATTTGTAAAAATTGAACATTTTTATTTGAAAACTTTTAATATTTTTCTTATTCAAAACATAGATTATGGGTATATGTTAGAACTGCCTTGTCGTGGCAGTTCCAACAAGTACCGTCGTGGCAGTTCCAACAAGTACCCACAATTTATGTTTTGGATCCAAAATAAGAAAAAAATATATACCCCTTTTTTAGCTCACCTGAGCCGAAGGATAGGCAGGCATCCGTCGTCCGTCATCGTCCGTCCGTCGTCCGTCCGTCCACAATTTCAAAGAAGAATATTTCTGAAGCTAGTAGGCCGATCTTGATCAAATTTAATGTGAACCATTGTGGGTTGGGGGATTGATGGTATTAGGTTTTGGAGCAGATTGTACCAAAATTGTGGTTTCCATGGCAACAGATAGGTCTCATAGACTTACAATGGGAAAAACTAAAAAAATCTTCTTCTCTGAAACCACTAGGCCCACAGCTTTGATATTTGGTATGTAGCAATGGCTAATGGTCCTCTACATAAATTATGCCATTCATGCCCCTGGGGTCAAATTTGGCCACGCCCCGGGGGTTGATAGTCTCCATAGACTTACTATGGGAAAAAAAATTAAAAAATCTTCTTCTCTGAAACCACAGGGCCCACAGCTTTGATATTTTGTACGTGGCAATGGCTAATGGTCCTCTACATAAATTATGCCAATCATGCCCCTGGGGTCAAATTTGGCCACGCCCCGGGGGTCGATAGTCTCCATAGACCTACAATAGGAAAAAAACTAAAAAAATCTTCTTCTCTGAAACCACTAGGCCAACAGCTTTGATATTTGGTATGTAGTAATGGCTAATGGTCCTCTACATAAATTACGCCATTCATGCCCCTGGGGTCAAATTTGGCCACGCCCCGGGGGTTGATAGTCTCCATAGACTTACTATGGGAAAAAAATTAAAAAATCTTCTTCTCTGAAACCACAGGGCCCATGTTGTAGCTTTGATATTTTGTATGTGGCAATGGCTAATGGTCCTCTACATAAATTGTGCCAATCATGTCCCCGGGGTCAAATTTGGCCATGCCCCGGGGGTCGATAGTCTCCATAGACCTACAATAGGAAAAACTAAAAAAATCTTCTTCTCTGAAACCACTAGGCCCACAGCTTTGATATTTGGTATGTAGCAATGGCTAATGGTCCTCTATATAAATTGTGCCATTCATGCCCCTGGGGTCAAATTTGGCCAGGTCCCGGAGGTTGATAGTCTCAATAGACTTGCTATGGGAAAAAAATTCAAAAATCTTCTTCTCTGAAACCACAGGGCACACAGCTTTGATATTTTGTATGTGGCAATGGCTAATGGTCCTCTACATAAATTGTGCCAGCCATGCCCCTGGGGTCAAATTTGGCCACGCCCCGGGGGTAGATAGTCTCCATAGACTTACAATGGGAAAAACTAAAAAAAACTTCTTCTCTGAAACCAAAAGGCCCAGAGCTTCTATATTTTGTATGTAGCAATGTTTGGTAGTCCCCATTATAAATTGTGCCAGTCATGCCCCTGGGTCAAATTTGGCCATGCCGCGGGGGTCAATAATGTCCATGCATAGACTTTCATTGGTCGATTCTCAATTAATTTAAATCTCATGAGCTTACAATGTGATAATCTCTCAGGTGAGCTACAGGACCAATGGTCCTCTAGTATTGTTACCCCAATTTGACTACACAAACTTGGAGTATGAGAGCATATTTACAGAATAGACTTGTTTTTAGGCATCAATTTACTGCTGTGTTTTTAGCTCACCTGAGCCGAAGGCTCACAGGTGAGCTTATAGTATACCCATGCTCCGTCGTCCGTCCGTCGTTCACAATTTCAAAGATCTTCTCCTCTGAAACCGCTTGGCCAATCAAAGCCAAACTTCATGTGGAGCATCCTTAGGAAGGGGGAACGAAAGTTTATATAAATGGTCTAGGTCACATGACCAAGATGGCCGCCATGCCTATAAATAGCAAAAACCTTTAAAAATCTTCTTCTCCAGAACCAGTGGGCCAATTTCCACGAAACTTGGTATGTAGCATCGGGGATGTGGGCCCATCATAGTTTATATAAATCATGACCCTAGGATGACCTTGACCTTTTTAACGGCAAGGTCAACTTAGGTCGCCAATGCATTTGAATGGGAAAAAATGGTAAAATGCTATTTAATGGGTAAAACTTACTGGGAATAGGCAAATGGACAGAAGATTAATGTTAATGGAAAATTTTAGCCCCTGGGGGGGTTGTCTGCCCCTGCCCCGTGGCTATATACATGTATATTTCCATAATAATGAAACATCTTCTCCCCTGAAACCGCTTGGCCAATCAAAGCCAAACTTCATATGGAGCATCCTTGGGAAGGGGGAAAGAAAGTTTATATAAATGGTCAAGGTCACATGACCAAGATGGCCGCCATGGCTATAAATAGCAAAAACCTTTAAAAATCTTCTTCTCCAGAACCAGTGGGCCGATTTCCACGAAACTTGGTATGTAGCATCGGGGATGTGGGCCCATCATAGTTTATATAAATCATGACCCTAGGATGACCTTGACCTATTTTACGGCAAGGTCAACTTAGGTGGCCAATGCATTTGAATGGGAAAAAAATGGTAAAATGCTATTTAATGGGTAAAACTTACAGCAAATGGACAGAAGATTAATGTTAATGGAAAATTTTAGCCCCTGGGGGGTTGTCTGCCCCTGCCCCAGGGCTATATACATGTATATTTCCATAATAATGAAACATCTTCTCCATTGAAACCGCTTGGCCAATCAAAGCCAAACGTCATATGGAGCATCCTCGGGAAGGTGGAAAGAAAGTTTATATAAATGGTCACGGTCACATGACCAAGATGGCCACCATGGCTATAAATAGCAAAAACCTTTAAAAATCTTCTCCAGGACCAGTGGGCCGATTTCCACGAAACTTAGTATGTAGCATCGGGGACGTGGGCCCATCATAATTTATATAAATCATGACCCTAGGATGACCTTGATCTATTTAACGGCAAGGTCAACTTAGGTCGCCAATGCATTTGAATGGGAAAAAATGGTAAAATGCTATTTAATGGGTAAAACTTACAGCAAATGGACAGAAGATTAATGTTAATGGAAAATTTTAGCCCCTGGGGGTTGTCTGCCCCTGCCCCGGGGCTATATACATGTATATTTCCATAATAATGAAACATCTTCTCCCCTGAAACCGCTTGGCCAATCAAAGCCAAACTTCATATGGAGCTTCCTTGGGAAGGGGGAAAGAAAGTTTATATAAATGGTCAAGGTCACATGACCAAGATGGCTGCCATGGCTATAAATAGAAAAAAACTTTAAAAATCTTCTTCTCCAGAACCAGAAGGCCAATGATTTTGAAACTTGGTGTGAAGCATCAGTGACTAGAGCTCTACAAAGTTTATATAAATCATGACTCTGGGATGACCTTGACCTATTTTATGGCAAGGTCAACATAGGCTGCTCATGCATTTGAATGGGGAAAAGTGTTAAAATGTCATTTGTAGGGAAAAACTTGCAGGAAATGGGCAAATGGATTTAAGATTGATGATTCTGAAAAAATTTGGACCCCAGGGGTCTGTCTGCCCCCACCCCGGGGCAATATACATGTATATTACAGTGATATTCAAAGATCTTCTCTGAAACCACTTGGCCAATCAAAGCCAAACTTTATGTGGAGCATTCTTAGGAAGAGTGAATGAAAGTTTGTATAACTGGTCAAGGTCACATGACCAAGATGGCCACCATGGCTATAAATAGCAAAAACCTTTAAAAATCTTCTCCAGAACCAGAAGGCCTATGATTTTGAAACTTGGCATGAAGCATCAACAAAGTTTGTATAAATCCTGACCCTGGGATGACCTTGACCTTTTTACGGCAAGGTCAACTTAGGTTTGCCCACACATTTGAATGGGGAAAATTCTTACAATGGTATTTGAAGGGCAAAACTTGCAGTAATTGGCAAATCGACTGAATCTTTATGATTTAAAAAAGAAATTGACTCCAGAGTTTGCACTGACCCTGCCCTGGGGTTATATACATGTATATTACCATTCTAGTCAAACAAGTTTATTGGTGTACATCTCAGGTCTCAGGTGAGCGTTTACAGGACCATTGGTCCTCTGGTTGTTTATTTTTTGTTGATTGTCATTTTGAGTGACACTTATGACTGCTAACAGCATCTTGAACCTGTTTCAGCTGGATGAGATTGCAATCATAGCAACATCATTAATATTTTCATATATCATTTAAAATACTCATTTGAGCCACCACATAAGAAAACCAACAATCGGTATGATGCGAAAACAAAGGTGCAGATCAGTTGTGCAGTAACTGCACAGCTGATCAGCTCCTTTGTTTTCGCTTCATACAAAGTACAATGTGTCTCTTTTATTGATCTAAAATTTCAAGCTTCTGGCTATTTTCCGTGGCTGTTCAGCCTGGTTTGTGTCGGACCTGGTCAGAAACCCAGATTGTTGGTTTTATCAAGTAAAGGCTCATTTACATGTATTGTTTTGTATCATTATCTGGTCATTGCTCATCTTTTGTTGTTTTGTTTTTGGTATAACAGGACACCAGAAAAGGAGAAAAAGGCAAAGCTTGATGTCAGAGATGTGTTTGATATAGAAGACCAAGAAGACCAGGAGCTTAAACCAGGTATTTGTCTGCAGACAGTAAAATTCCCTGCGCGGGGAAATTCTTATATGGCAAGCTAAGATGTGCGCTTGCGTTATAATCAAGTGTCGGACATGTTCGATCCACAGGTCTGACATGTCTGCCCTATGATGGTTGTCTACCTTTAACTCATATGAGCCTGTGGGTGACAAAACCAACAATTTGGGTTCCGACCAGGTCTGACACAAACCAGGCTGTACAGTCACAAGAGATGGCTAGAGGCTTGAAATTTTGGATTTAAGAAGAAGAGGGATTGTACTGTCCATGTAGTGAAAACAAAGGCGCTGATCAGCTTCGCGGTCACCGCGAAGCTGATCAGCGCCTTTGTTTTCGCATATGCAAATTGTTGGTTTTCTAATGCAGCGGCTCATATCATGATTCATTATTGAAGGAAGTGCATTGAGTAGCCAAAGAGTATCATTGTGTTACTGCCTCCTTTTGGAGCTTGGAAATCAGTTATTATCATTGTAATGTGTCTTGCCGACTCAAAATATTGTCTTGTCTAAAAGGAGAGCAAGATTATTTAGATAAAATGTCTGTTTTGATACTAAAAACTTTATAAGAAAAAAAAAATAAAATTTTCTCTGCTAGGTCATGCGCGGATCCAGAGGGGGGGGGGGGGGGACAGGGGGTCCGGACCCCCCCCTGGAATTTGAAAATTTTACCTAAAAAAAGGTAATTTCGGGATTTTTGGGAGGTTGGACCCCCCCTCGTCTGTGACCAAAAATTACCATTTTCGTTGGACCCCCTCTCATGAAAATTTCTGGATCCGCGCATGTAGGTGATCAATTTAAAAATAGTATACATGAAGATTTTTTTTTATAGTATTGAGCGGCCACACCAGAAGACCAACAATCTGTATATGTGAAAACAAAGGCGCAGGTCAGCTTCGCAGTAACTGCGAAGCTGATCAGCGCCTTTGTTTTCGCTAAACGGAAAGAACAATTCCTCCACTTTCTAAATCCAAAATTTCTAGCTTTTAGCCATCTTCTGTGGCTGCACAGGCCAGTTTGCGTTGGACCTGCTCGGAAACCACATTGTTGGTTTTTCCATGTGAAGGCTCATATATAGAAGTATGTTTTATTCATGCATCTTTTCATATGACATCATAACTGCCCACAGAACTGGTTAATACCCAGGAAACAATGGCCCCATCTCTACATGACTGAAATATTAATGACTAGGATGTAAAACCACAAAACAAAATACTCTGCCCTCAGCTTGTGGGCGGTTCCATGAGGGCTTTAGCAAGTCACATTTCTACAGCTCCTGAGATAATACTTAGAAATTTATTGACTTGGTACACAGATGAAATAAAAGATGGAAAGACCAAAAATCTTGTATGGGACAACATGAAATGTTGACTACATGTATATATATATTTTTTGACATTTTTATACCCCGACACTTAAAAAAGTGCGGGGTATTATGTTATACCCTCCAAAAAAATTTGCGTTCGAGTGTCTGTCCGTCCGTGCGTCCGTCCGTCTGTCCGTCCGTCAGCGTTTCGTTTCCGGGCTCTATCTTGAGCATTTATTGACCGATTTTCTTCAAACTTTGTATAGGAGTTTATATCAGGAAGGAGTGGTTTGGGATTGAAGATGGGTAAATTTCGTCAAATAAGTACAGAGTAATGGCCCTTGATTTACGTTAAAATTTCGTTTCTGGGCTCTATCTTAAGTATTTATTGATCGATTTTCTTCAAACTTTGTATAGGAGTTTATACCATGAAGGAGTGGTCTGGGATTGAAGATGGGTAAATTTCGTCAAATAAGTACAGAGTTATGGCCCTTGATTTACGTTAAAATTTTGTTTCCGGGCTCTATCTTGAGCTTTTATTGACCGATTTTCTTCAAACTTTGTATAGGTGTTCATTTCAAGGAGGAGTGGTCTGGGATTGAAGATGGGTAAATTTTGTCAAATATGTACAGAATTATGGCCCTTGATTTACGTTAAAATTTTGTTTCCGGGCTCTATCTTGAGCATTTATTGACTGATTTTCTTCAAACTTTGTATAGGAGTTCATACCAAGAAGGAGTGGTCTGGGATTGCAGATGGGTAAATTTCGTCAAATAAGTACAGAGTTATGGCCCTTGATTTACGTTAAAATTTTGTTTCCGGGCTCTATCTTGAGCATTTATTGACCGATTTTCTTCAAACTTTGTATAGGAGTTCATACCAGGAATGAGTGATTTGGGATTGAAGATGGGTAAATTTTGTCAAATAAGTACAGAGTTATGGCCCTTGATTTACATTAAAATTTTGTTTCCGAACTCTATCTTGAGCATTTATTGACCGATTTTCTTCAAACTTTGTATAGGAGTTCATATCAGGAAGGAGTGGTTTGGGATTGAAAATGAATAAATTTAGTTAAATAAGTACAGAGTTATGGCCCATGATTTACATTAAAATTTCGTTTCCTGCCTCTGTTTTGTGCATTTATCAACCAATTTTATTCAAACTTTGTATTAAAGTTCAAATCAGGAAGTAGTGGTTTGGGATTGAAGATGGGTAAATTTTATCAATGTATACAGAGTTATGGTCCTTCATTTATGACAAAATTTTGTTCTGCTCTTTATTGTGAAGGACCTGGGTTTTGGTACTATTTTCAAGATTTTTAGGGGTATTACTTTTTGTCTTGGTCATTTTACCTTATCTTACCTCATTTTGATATAAAAACTAATTCTTAGTAAAAAAGACTTGTATTTTGCATTTTCTGACTATGTTAATGCTTTTATCTGACAATATTTAAGAAAATCTCATATTATGTGTATTATGATGTAATTTGCTGCTGAAGTTTTAACCATATTGATTATCAACCTAAGTAACCTTTTTGCTTGACACACCTGTGTCATGTTCAAGAATTGTGTATCCAAGCTTAGGTCAAGAAGTATAATGCTTCAGTTCTTGTTTACTGACCCCATTTTTGGGAGTGTCCATTATTAATAGGTAAATCAGACATTGGTTTAGGATAACTGACTTTAAATTGGTCTTTTAAATGCTTTTTGTCATATGTTTTGAATTGTTATGTTCAAGTGTAATACTGTTTTTATACCATTTTCTGTATTTAATGCTTATTTATGCTTTAAAACCTGCTTTTTGAATTGGATGAGAACATTTATGTAATGGGTTAGGCAGGTAGCTTTTCTGTGTATAAAAAGGCCTGTTTTTGGTCAGTTAGAAAAGTCAATACACATTTTGGAATACACTAAACCTGCGGCACTTTGGACTAAATTTATTAATTAATTATTAAGTAATTATTTATTTTGTATTGGCTTGTTTTGGACTTAAACACTTCAAAATTGTCAGAAATTGATAGGGAAAATTAAGTAAAGTCATTTTGTGTTGATTTTGGCACTTTCAATATTTTCAACATTTTTGACTTTTGGACTTAGTAAAATTTGCTGAAATTATATAAAATCTAGTTAAGTGCTATTTATCTGAAATTCAGAGATATTTAGGCTTTTTAAGACATTTGTTATGTTTATGTAATTTGCTTTTGTTGTTTCATGTTGTAAATAACAGAAAAAGAGGAAAAAATATCAAAATTATAATAGTGAAATTCATTAATTTGTTGTGTGTTTATTTAGGAAACAAGAGTTATGTTTATCCAAGGATAAGCCTGAGCCTGGTTTGCTAGTTTAGGCTTCTGACTTGGCCTTATAATTTAAGTCAGTGGTGTCGGCTATCTTGACAAATTAAAATTCATTCCCTTCACAACGGATTAATTTTAAGCTCATTCAAAACAACACTCAAAGTTGCGGAATCTGTCGACCAGCCTAAGATACAAACCTATTTCTAAATCCGGGTATCTGGTCGAAGTAATTTGAGACCATTTTATTTTGCTCCAGTTTTACCGGGGTTTACTACAAAAGTGGTGCCAGAAGTGGAGATTATTTCTCTCAGATTTCTGTGTTTATGACATAGCTGGGAAAATAATCATATTTGCAAAAGAACTTGTGCTAGACAGATTGCAAAAACTTTGAGTGCTGTTGTTTTCACTAACTAAATTTCTATTTTATTTCAGAGCGCTGCTGTTCTAAATAACTTTGTCTATTTTCTTTCAGAACAACTTGAGCTGCAATCATTTATTGTATTTTTGTTCTGTGTTGTGCATGTACTGGTGAGAAATTGCGTCATTAGGCAAACTCACTACATCTGCTAATCTATTATTCACTTTCAGGACAGAGAACTGTTAGCTTTATATGTGTTAAGTAATTATGTTCTAGTAATTAAGTTCTGTGTTTTTGTGTGTCCGTGAGAAATTGCGTCATTAGGCAAGCTCACACGTCTTTTAGTGGTTAAGAGTAGACTAGTCCTGCCTCGTGGTTTTGAAGCATGTAAAAATCGCTAGAAGGCAAACTAACCACTTCGTTAAGTCATCACTAACAAAATTCATGTTATATGTTTTGTGTTTGTCTGTGAGTGTTTTTAGTGGTTAAGAGCAGATTAGTCCTGCCTCGTGGTTTTGCAGCATGTGAGAATCGCTAGAAGGCAAACTAACAATTTTCGTAAATTCATCACTAACAAAATCTATGTTATATGTTTGTGCTGTTGGTGAGAGATTGCGTCATTAGGCAAACTCACCTTGTCTTATAGTTTATATAAGCATTGATTTTACATGTGTTAATTTAGTTCTGCATGTGTGACAGAGAAATGCATCATTAGGCATCTCTGTCACTTAATTGCTTTTTGTTTGTTTCTGACACAGGTCTAGCAGAATTTGAAACGAGCCACTGACGCCTGTGTACCATTTTTTCTTGTTTAACAATTTTCTAATGTTTTGCATGTGTGACAGAGAAATGCGTCATTAGGCATCTCTGTCAACTAATTGCTCCATTTGTTTCTAACACAGGCCTAGCTGAATCTGAACCAAGCCACTGACACCTGTGTACCATATTTCTTGCTTGTCATTTTTATATGATTTCCATGTGTCACATAGAAATGCGTCCTTAGGCATCTCTGTCACTTAATTGCTTTTTGTTTGTTTCTGACACAGGTCTAGCTGAATGTGAACCAAGCCACTGACGCCTATGTATCATTTCTTCTTGTTTTACTTTTTTGTGATTTTGCATGTCTGACGGAGAAATGCGTCATTAGGCATCTCTGTCAATTAACTGCTTTTTGTTTCTGACACAGGTAAAGTTTAAATTGAATCAAGCCAAAGACACCTGCAATTATTGTTTTACATGTATTTTCATTTGGAAACCAAAATTAATATCTGAAAGAGAAATGCGTCATTAGGCATCTCTGACAGTTTTCGTAAGTTTTCAGATTAATCAGGACTCGTCAGAACCTTTGGATATTTCTGTGGTGGACAATTCTATTGGATTTACCTCACTTGTGAACTGCTATAGTGTACAAAATGGATTTTACCTACAAACTTTCACCAAAGCAGACTATCGGACCTGACTGTGCATATGACAGGATGACACTTAGACCTTATTCAAGGGACAATGACTATGAAACAGTTTATGTTCAAAATGACTTCAAGCCCAGACTTCCTACATTTGAAGGTAAACATGATACCTGGGAGCCATTCCTTATGCAGCTGAACCTACTGTCGCATAATTATAACTGGTCAGACAGAAAGTTTCGAGAACAACTGATCTTTGCTTTGAGAGGAGAAGCTCTAATATTTGCCTCCTCCCTCCCCTTGGAAACTACCCAAAATACAGAGAAGCTTCTACGCTCCATGAGACAGCGATTTGGCGAATGTGTCCTACCAGAAACACACAGAGCCAACCTGTACAACGTCAAGAAGCAACGAAAGGAAAATCTTCAAGAATACAGTGACCGTGTTAATCGTATGATGGTGAGAGGCTACCCAGGAATACAGGGCACAAAACTCTACCATAGCCTTGCTGTTGAACATTTTCTTAGGGGACTCTCTGACCAAAAGCTAGCTTATGAAATTATGATAAAAAAGCCAAGGGACTTATCAGAAGCCGTCTACATGGTAACCTGGCATGAGGCTTGTATACAAATAACCAACAAAACAGTAATCAACCGGGTAGATGTTCCAACTCAGAAGTCTAAATCCAGAAAGCAATATCAGCGCTGTTACAACTGCCGCAAGAAGGGGCACGAATCTAAACAGTGCCCAGAGGAACCAAACCAGACGACATCAACGGACATCTAGTGTACTGCGTCATTCAACATCAGTGGATTATAACTACATGTGTATTGTGTAAATAGTAAAATCATGTGTGTTAAATCTTTCAAATTTAATTTAGAAATTGGAATAGCATGGTTATTCAAAGCTTAAATTCTCAAGTGTTAATAGTGTCTTATTCTTAATTGGAATAATATTTTATTCTTGATTGGATTAGTATTCTCGCGTGAAGTTTAGCAGCTTACAACTACCTCATCAAGCTGCAGCAACATCGACATAAGGGCCTACTTCATGGTCCTTTCACTGAGGACCAACTTCGTGGGACTTTCATCACCAATATGCATTGTGGGACATTTATTATTTACATACTTCGTGGGACATTTATCGTATACATATATACATTCTTTGTGGGACAGTCATCCGTCAACGTAACATTACATAGTAATCTGTGCATTAACTGAACTCTAAAGTATAATGAAATAATGTTGTTAATTTAGAAACTGTCAAGGACTGTGTGCATAGTGTTTGTTTCATGAAAAGCAGTTTTGATATTTATTGAATTCTAAGAATCTGATCATGTATGTTTAAGTTTTGCCTGGTCTTGTGCACTGCGTGTGCCTGCCTTATGCGTAGGGTGGAGAAGAGCCAGGGGATAAGGACTTTGTGCATTCACTGCGTGTGTCTGTACCTTCACTGCGTGTGAGGAGTAGTCATGTCATATGAGACTTTGCTATGTGCTGTCACTGCGTGTGAGATTTCTTGCGTATGAAATCAGTCAGACTGTTGTATTAAGATGGTTAAATGTCATGGTTTCAGTTTCATTATTTCGGCAAACTTACAAATGCTTGACATATTACTTTTGCTTGGGTGTTAGGGGTATCTTAAATTTATGGATCCAAAAGTTATCTGTATCTGATATCTCTAAACCATTTTGAGGTGTGGCATTTTCTAACGTATGCTTGACATGTTATTTCTGCTTGATTGTGTCATTGTTACACTAAAACCCAGGAATTATTTCTAAGTGATTTGGAATTCCTGATCTGAAATTCCTATGTTATTTTTGAATTCCGGGGACGGAATTAGAATGTATTTTGGGTAAAATACATTCTTTTTCTAAAGGGAGAGCAGTGTGAAGGACCTGGGTTTTGGTACTATTTTCAAGATTTTTAGGGGTATTACTTTTTGTCTTGGTCATTTTACCTTATCTTACCTCATTTTGATATAAAAACTAATTCTTAGTAAAAAAGACTTGTATTTTGCATTTTCTGACTATGTTAATGCTTTTATCTGACAATATTTAAGAAAATCTCATATTATGTGTATTATGATGTAATTTGCTGCTGAAGTTTTAACCATATTGATTATCAACCTAAGTAACCTTTTTGCTTGACACACCTGTGTCATGTTCAAGAATTGTGTATCCAAGCTTAGGTCAAGAAGTATAATGCTTCAGTTCTTGTTTACTGACCCCATTTTTGGGAGTGTCCATTATTAATAGGTAAATCAGACATTGGTTTAGGATAACTGACTTTAAATTGGTCTTTTAAATGCTTTTTGTCATATGTTTTGAATTGTTATGTTCAAGTGTAATACTGTTTTTATACCATTTTCTGTATTTAATGCTTATTTATGCTTTAAAACCTGCTTTTTGAATTGGATGAGAACATTTATGTAATGGGTTAGGCAGGTAGCTTTTCTGTGTATAAAAAGGCCTGTTTTTGGTCAGTTAGAAAAGTCAATACACATTTTGGAATACACTAAACCTGCGGCACTTTGGACTAAATTTATTAATTAATTATTAAGTAATTATTTATTTTGTATTGGCTTGTTTTGGACTTAAACACTTCAAAATTGTCAGAAATTGATAGGGAAAATTAAGTAAAGTCATTTTGTGTTGATTTTGGCACTTTCAATATTTTCAACATTTTTGACTTTTGGACTTAGTAAAATTTGCTGAAATTATATAAAATCTAGTTAAGTGCTATTTATCTGAAATTCAGAGATATTTAGGCTTTTTAAGACATTTGTTATGTTTATGTAATTTGCTTTTGTTGTTTCATGTTGTAAATAACAGAAAAAGAGGAAAAAATATCAAAATTATAATAGTGAAATTCATTAATTTGTTGTGTGTTTATTTAGGAAACAAGAGTTATGTTTATCCAAGGATAAGCCTGAGCCTGGTTTGCTAGTTTAGGCTTCTGACTTGGCCTTATAATTTAAGTCAGTGGTGTCGGCTATCTTGACAAATTAAAATTCATTCCCTTCACAACGGATTAATTTAAAGTAAATTCAAAACAACACTCAAAGTTGCGGAATCTGTCGACCAGCCTAAGACATAAACCTATCTTTAAATCCGGGTATCTGGTCGAAGTGATTTGAGACCATTTTATTTCGCTCCAGTTTTACCCGGGTTTACTACATTATCTTGAGAATTTATTGAGAAACATTTTTGCTAAATTAAATTTGCGTGGCGGGGTATCATGCATGCCTGCAGCGCTTTTATTTATAACAAGATGTTGCATTGAAAGTTAGAGAAAGCTAAGTGTATGGTACAGGTCAACCTCATTATGATGCTGTTGTTGGGGTTCATGAAAACAGACTGTGTTATAAGTGAAACTGTATTATAAAGAGGTTATTTACATTAGACATAATTGTGGCAAAATAATCATTTTGGGGGCCACACCATGAATGTGTTATATTGAAAACTGCACAATAGTGAGGTGCGTTATGATGAGGTGAACTGTAAATCCATTCTGTGTGGGGGCAAAGCCAGTTTCCGAAGACAAAGGATAGTAGTATTTGTGAGACCATCCTCAGAATAACATGAGCCGCATCATGAGAAAACCAGATTTTTGCCTATGCGTAAACAAAGGCGCAGGTCAGCTGTGCACAGCTGATCAGGGCCTTTGTTTTCGCTACACGGATAGTACAATTCCTCTTCTCCCTAAATCTGAAATTTCAAGTGTCTATCCATCTTCTGTAGGTGCACATGCCAGTTTGTGTGCCAGTTTGTGTCGGACCTGCTCAGAAACCCAGAAGACTGGTGTTCTCACGTCGTGACTTTATTTTATATTCGGAATGCATGCATAGTACTTTAAGTAATAATGACAAAACTCTGACTAGTGTTTTAGCTGAACACTGGCCAAATGGCCCTCTGTTGAGGAAGCTGGCTTTAAACTTGTAGCGTAAGCATTTTGGGGGCCGGACAAAGGGGCAAGGTACTGATAGGCTGCTTCTAGTTTCTGCTCCAGCTGACCCAGTGGTTGCCGCAGCGATAGAGGACACGGCAAAGTTCATTGCTTCTGGGGGAGACAGCATGGAGGAACAGCTGAAGAAAGACAACAAGGATAATCCTGCATTCTGGTGAGTTAGAGGACAGTCCCTTTATTTGCTTTGAAGCTTGAGCAAAGCCTTCCTTTTTTGTCGAATTGACATTGTAAGCAATGATTTTCATGAAGCCATGAGTGGAGTCTAAATAAAACGTCTAGTAGTTACAGCATCAGGCTTGAAATTGAGAGGTCAGGAGTTCAAACCCCACCTGTGCCAGCTTGTGTCTTTGGGCAAGACATGTAAGCCCTGATGCGAGAAAACCGGTCTTCGGGGTTTCCGACCAGGTCTGACACAAACCACTCTGTACAGTCTCAGAAACAGGCTAGAGCACTGAAATTTCGGATTAAGGAAGAAGAGGAATTGTACTGTCCGTGCATCAAAAACAAAGACGCTGATCAGCTGTGCAGTAGCTGATCTGCGCCTTTGTTTTCGCATAGGCAGAAATCTGGTTTTCTCCTGAAGCTGCTCATTTAGAGTTTAATACCCAGGAAAGAGTGGCTAATGAGACTTGTTTTTGGTGTACTCACTCACACAGAGAAAAAATATTTATGCAAATTTACTCTTAACTCCAACCTCCATACCCACTGAAAATGACTTAGAATATTTTTATGAGAATTCTGTTATCAAACTCAACTATAGAAATCACAAGTTAAAACTCATTGCTACAGTGTTTTTCCTTAGGTTCCTATATCAAGAGGACTGTAAGGAGTACAAGTACTTCGCTTACAAGGTCCAGGAATTTAGACGGATCAAACAGGAAGAAAAGGCCAATGAGGGGGACACAGAGGACAATCCTGACAAACTGGGGGGCACCAAGGGGGTAAAGAGGAAAAGGAAGAGTAGATGGGGTCCCCAGGAGGACTCACAGCCAGCTACAGCCCCGGGGGTCGGGTTGCCGGGCGTGGCAGCAAACTTACAGCTAGGTGGGACTGCCACAATCCAGCAACAAGGTGAGTGACTGGTGGTGCATTATGAAAAAATTGTCCTTGCATCTATACTAAATGAAAAATCTGTGGAAAAATTTTGATAATTTTCTTGTTTTTTGCTTAAAACATTGATTGTGGGTTTAGGTTAGAAGCACCAACGCATACCCACAGTCAGGAGACAGGACCTCGGCTCAGCCGAACTTCCAACTTGTAACTCACAAGGCAAATAACTTACCACAAAGCCATGCCCTGGACATTCCCTTCAGTATTGGGGATATACTAGGGGTTCATTTAATTAGCTCACCTGAGCCGAAGGCTCACAGGTGAGCTTATAGTATACCCATGCTCCAGCGTCTGTCCATCGTCCGTTCGTCGTCCGTCGTTCACAATTTCAAAGATCTTCTCCTCTGAAACCGCTTGGCCAATCAAAGCCAAACTTCATGTGGAGCATCCCTAGGAAGGGGGAACAAAAGTTTGGTATGAAAAAATGGTAAAATGCTATTTAATGGGTAAAACTTACTGGGAATAGGCAAATAGACAGAAGATTAATGTTAATGGAAAATTTTAGCCCCTGGGGGGTTGTCTGTCCCTGCCCCGGGGCTATATACATGTATATTTCCATAATAATGAAACATCTTCTCCCCTGAAACCGCTTGGCCAATCAAAGCCAAACTTCATTTGGAGCATCCTTGGGAAGGGGGAAAGAAAGTTTATATAAATGGTCAAGGTCACATGACCAAGATGGCCGCCATGGCTATAAATAGCAAAAACCTTTAAAAATCTTCATCTCCAGAACCAGTGGGCCGATTTCCACGAAACTTGTTATGTAGCATCGGGGACATGGGCCCATCATAGTTTATATAAATCATGACCCTAGGATGACCTTGACCTATTTAACGGCAAGGTCAACTTAGGTCGCCAATGCATTTGAATGGGGAAAAAATGGTAAAATGCTATTTAATGGGTAAAACTTACAGCAAATGGACAGAAGATTAAGTTAATGGAAAATTTTAGCCCCTTGGGGGTTGTCTGCCCCTGCCCCGGGGCTATATACTAATAATGAAACATCTTCTCCCCTGAAACCGCTTGGCCAATCAAAGCCAAACGTCATATGGAGCATCCTTGGGAAGGTGGAAAGAAAATTTATATAAATGGTCAAGGTCACGTGACCAAGATGGCCGCCATGGCTATAAATAGCAAAAACCTTTAAAAATCTTCTTCTCCAGAACCAGTGGGCCGATTTCCACAAAACTTGGTATGTAACATCGGGGACGTGGGCCCATCATAATTTATATAAATCATGACCCTAGGATGACCTTGACCTATTTAACGGCAAGGTCAACTTAGGTCGCCAATGCATTTGAATGGGAAAAAAATGGTGAAATGCTATTTAATGGGTAAAACTTACAGCAAATGGACAGAAAATTAATGTTAATGGAAAATTTTAGCCCCTGGGGGGTTGTCTGCCCCTGCCCCGGGGTATATACATGTATATTTCCATAATAATGAAACATCTTCTCCCCTGAAACCGCTTGGCCAATCGAAGCCAAACGTCATATGGAGCAACCTTGGGAAGGTGGAAAGAAAGTTTATATAAATAATCAAGGTCACGTGATGAAGATGGCCGCCATGGTTATAAATAGCAAAAACCTTTAAAAATCTTCTTCTCCAGAACCAGTGGGCCGATTTCCACGAAACTTGGTATGTAGCATCGGGAACGTGGGCCCATCATAGTTTATATAAATCATGACCTTAGGATGACCTTGACCTATTTAACGGCAAGGTCAACTTAGGTCGCCAATGCATTTGAATGGGAAAAAAATGGTGAAATGCTATTTAATGGGTAAAACTTACAGCAAATGGACAGAAAATTAATGTTAATGGAAAATTTTTGCCCCTGGGGGGTTGTCTGCCCCTGCCCCGGGGTATATACATGTATATTTCCATAATAATGAAACATCTTCTCCCCTGAAACCGCTTGGCCAATCGAAGCCAAACGTCATATGGAGCAACCTTGGGAAGGTGGAAAGAAAGTTTATATAAATAATCAAGGTCACGTGACGAAGATGGCCGCCATGGTTATAAATAGCAAAAACCTTTAAAAATCTTCTTCTCCAGAACCAGTGGGCCGATTTCCACGAAACTTGGTATGTAGCATCGGGAAGGTGGGCCCATCATAGTTTATATAAATCATGACCCTAGGATGACCTTGACCTATTTAACGGCAAGGTCAACTTAGGTCGCCAATGCATTTGAATGGGAAAAAATGGTAAAATGCTATTTAATGGGTAAAACTTACAGCAAATGGACAGAAGATTAATGTTAATGGAAAATTTTAGCCCCTGGGGGGTTGTCTGTCCCTGTCCCGGGGCTATATACATGTATATTTCCATAATAATGAAACATCTTCTCCCCTGAAACCGCTTGGCCAATCAAAGCCAAACGTCATATGGAGCATCTTTGGGAAGGGGGAAAGAAAGTTTATATAAATGGTCAAGGTCACATGACCAAGATGGCTGCCATGGCTATTAATAGAAAAAAACTTTAAAAATCTTCTTCTCCAGAACCAGAAGGCCAATGATTTTGAAACTTGGTGTGAAGCATCAGTGACTGGAGCTCTACAAAGTTTATATAAATCATGACCCTGGGATGACGTTGACCTATTTTACGGCAAGGTCAACATAGGCCGCTCATGCATTTAAATGGGGAAAAGTGTTAAAATGTCATTTGTAGGGAAAAACTTGCAGGAAATGGGCAAATTGACTTTAGATTGATGATTCTGAAAAAATTTGGACCCCAGGGGTCTGTCTGCCCCCACCCCGGGGCAATATACATGTTTGTTATATGACTGAAGAAAATCCTGTCTCCTGATTGGCTCATTCAGCATTAATAAATCCTTATATTCTTCTGAAACTAGACCAAACAGATGAAAACCAGATCAAACCAGTTCCTGGAGGTTAATTATTTTGACAGATTTTCTATATTAACTTCCAAAATCTATAGTCCCCTCCTGAGCACCCAAAAATAGTATCAGCATGAAATTAAGATGGGCTTTGTGAAATTGACATGATTTGATGTATCAACATTCAACAGGTAAACTAAGGACTTTTCATGAATTTTAACAACAATTTTGTTTTATTTGTGTTCATTTTTCTTTGGCTGAATGGGTATATCTAAAAAGAGTAGCATGTTTTACTTTTTCTGTGACAAATCTTTTCAACACAAAATAAAAGGCATTTTATTGGGAAACTGCCTTTTAAAATAGTTCAGAATCGGTTGTTAAAACTTGTGAGAAGGACCTTAGTTAGACATGTATTCTGCAATAAGATTTAAGCTTCAAAAATGAAAGTAGAAATTTTGCATTAATAGTCAAAAAGTCATATAACAAAACATTTATTGACTTCAATTTCGGTAGACATAAGGATTTATCTACCCTCAAAAATTATATTCACCTCGGCCTTACGGCCTCGGTGAATATAATTTTTGTCGGGTAGATAAATCCTTATGTCTACCTCATTGAAGTCAATAATTGTATAATATTACAGTGATATTCAAAGATCTTCTTCTCTGAAACCGCTTGGCCAATCAAAGCCAAACTTTATGTGGAGCATTCTTAGGAAGAGTGAATGAAAGTTTGTATAACTGGTCAAGGTCACATGACCAAGATGGCCGCCATGGCTATAAATAGCAAAAACCTTAAAAAATCTTCTCCAGAACCAGAAGGCCTATGATTTTGAAACTTGGCATGAAGCATCAACAAAGTTTGTATAAATCATGACCCTGGGATGACCTTGACCTTTTTACGGCAAGGTCAACTTAGGTTTGTCATCACATTTGAATGGGGAAAATTGTTACAATGTCATTTGAAGGGCAAAACTTGCAGTAATTGGCAAATCGACTGAATCTTTATGATTTTAAAAAGAAATTGACTCCAGAGTTTGCACTGACCCTGCCCTGGGGTTATATACATGTATATTACCATTCTAGTCAAACAAGTTTATTGGTATATATCTCAGGTCTCAGGTGAGCGTTTACAGGACCATTGGTCCTCTGGTATTAGCAAAGAAGGCAGTATTATTCAACAGGGAGGGGAAAAAGTGGTGGGTTATCCAATTGGCTGTCCCTGCAGAGCAGGGGTTTTATCAGGGTTTTACCGGACAAAAGTCAAAGTCCCCACTATTCCTTGGGACTTGAGACTTTGATTACAATAGACTAGTGCATAAGCGAGTCTTTATACTTTTTGAATCTCAACGCGAGAAAAACGGTCTTCAGGGTTTTTTGACCACATCCGCAAAATCAGCCTGTACAGTCTCAGAAGAAGGCTAGAAGCTTGAAATTTCGGTTTTATGAAGAAGCGGGGAGGGTGACTGTACTTCTGTGTAGTGAACATGAAGGCGCTGATCAGCTGTGCAGTTACTGCACAGCTGATTTGTGTCTTTGTTTTCGCATAGGCAAAAATCCACTAATGATGCAACTCATTTTTCCAGGCGCTGTAGCTGGAGGTACTATGATGGATTATGCGAGAAGAATGGTCGGAAGTGATACTATGGATGAGGAACAACTTAGACAAATCAGAGAACAGCAAGAGGTACATGAGAAAACTTTTGGGTTTCCGACCAGGTCCAACACAAACCGGCCTGCGGCCCTGCAGAGTCACAGAAAAAAGCTAGAAGCTTGAAATTTCAGATTTAGAAAGAAGAGGCATTGTATTATCTATTTTGCGAAAACAAAGGCCCTGATCAGCTGTGCAATTACTGTACAGCTGATCTGCGTCTTTGTTTTCGCCTATGCATATTGTTTGTTTTCCTATGTGGCGAAATTCCTGTCTTCAGATTTGCTGACCTGGTTCTACACACAAACTTGTTTGTGCAGTCACAAAAGAATGCAAGAAGCTTGGAACTATCTGTGTAGGAGAAACAAAGGCACTGAACAGCTGTGCAGCTGACCCGTGGCTTTTTTTTCGCATATGCAAAGTATCTAGTTTTCTTGTGACACAGCTGGATTTGCCGAAGAAAATGTGGTTTGGATAACTTGACCTGGAGAGCTAATAAATGAGCCTTTGCATGAGAAAACCAACAGTTTGGGTTTCCAACTAGGTCCGGCACAAACCAGGCTGTACATACACAGAAGATGGTAAGAGGCTGGAAATTTTTGATTTAGAAAGTAGAGGAATTGTACTATCCGTGTTGCGAAAACAAAGGCGCTGATCAGCTTCGCAGTTACTGCGAAGGCCGAAGCTGATCTGCGCTTTTGTTTTCGCCTCTGCAGATTGTTGGTTTTCCCATGCAGTGGCTCAAATAATTTTCTACCACAAAGACTTGTCCTAAAAGTAATTTGTGTGATTCTTTGCTATATGTAAGGGTTATTCTCTTTGCGTAAAGGATTTTCATCGAAAACAAAAGGGAGCCATCGCATAAAAAAAAAAAAAACAGTGTGCAAAGCGAAACCAAATGTGCAGACCTTCTGTGCCCTAACTGCTCAGCAGATCAGCGACTTTGTTTTTGCCCCATAGATAGTATTATTCCTCTGACATTCTAAATCTGTAGTGTCAAGCTTCTTACTGTTTTGTGTGGCTGTACAGCCTGGTTTGTGTCAGACCTAGTCAGAAACCCAAATTGTCACGCGAAGTCTCATTTTTATTTACAACAGATCAACAAAATGGTAGAACTAATCATGGCCCAGAAGAAAGCAGCAGAACAGATGTTAATGGCTGAGATGCCAGGAGTTCCCGGAATGAAAGTGAATCCCAAATACGAGTATGACTCTGACGAAGATACGGAGGGAGGGACATGGGAACATAAACAACGACGACAGGAAATGGATGCCACCAGAGGTGAGAACTGTTGTCATCGGGATATTTTACCAATATTTCACGGTCCATTGACTTTGTTAATTTTTTCTGCACATGTGATAGCTGTGAAGTCAAACCTTCTGCTGTAGTTATCTTCTTGACATATCCCTTCAATCATCTGCCTCGTTCAGGTGACCTGGCCCTGAGGTTATAAAACTTTTTTCAATCTCAGCTCAGCTGAGCATGAAATTTCAACTGCTCATAAATGTTGAAATAATCAAAATTAGTGGAAAATTGAGGTTCAAAACTCAAAAACTAGTAATTTATCCTGAAAGTTGGCATTTTAACATTTATGAGCAGGATAAATTTTAGTCTCAGCTGAGCTGAGCATGAAAAAAGTTTTATACCCTCGGGGCCTGGACCTATATTTCACGCTTTGGTTGTTTTGCTCAATGCAGGTGCATATATTGACCCCAGCAGCATTCTTTTCTTACATTTAGAGATGTTTGTTTGTTTTGAGGTTTAACATCCCAGTCAACAACTTTTTAGTCATGTTGGGACAGAGCCATCACTTCCTGGTTATAAATCAGTGTGGAGTTAGTGTCTTGCTCAAAGACAAAACAAGTTGCCGCTAGTGGGATCGAACCAAGGACCTCTCATTCGGAGTCTGATACTGTACGACTACACCACCGCATGCCATTTAGAAGTGTGAAAATGATATAAAAATTAAGACAGCATCCTTGGTATATAGAGAAACCTGAGAAAAAAAAACAACAACAACAAATAAATGGACTGTTGATATAAAATGAGCCGTATCATGAGAAAGCCAGATTTTAGCATATACTAAAACAAAGACACAAATCAGCTGTGCAGTAACTCAACAGCTGATCAGCGCCTTTGTTTTTAGCTCCCCTGAGCCTACAAGGTGAGCTTATAGGATGGCCATGAACCGTCGTCCGTCCGTCCGTCGTCGTCCGTCCACAATTTCAAAGATCTTCTCCTCTGAAACCGTTTGGCCAATCAAAGCCAAACTTCATGTGCAGCATCTTTGAGAAGGGGGAACGAAAGTTTATATAAATGATCCAGGTCACATGACCAAGATGGCCGCAATGGCTATAAATAGCAAAAACCTTTAAAAATCTTCTTCTCCAGAACCAGTGGGTCAATTTCCACGAAACTTGGTATGTAGCATCGGGGACGCGGGCCCAACATAGTTTATATAAATCATGAGCCTAGGATGACCTTGACCTATTTTACGGCAAGGTCAACTTAGGTCGCCAATGCATTTGAATGGGAAAAAATGGTAAAATGCTATTTAATGGGTAAAATGTACTGGGAATAGGCAAATTGGAGAGAAGATTAATGTTAATGGAAAATTTTAGCCCCTGGGGTGTTGTCTGCCCCTGCCCCTGCCCCGGGGCTATATACATGTATATTTCCATAATAATGAAACATCTTCTCCCCTGAAACCACTTGGCCAATCAAAGCCAAACTTCATATGTAGCATCCTTGGGAAGGGGGAAAGAAAGTTTATATAAATGGTCAAGGTCACATGACCAAGATGGCTGCCATGGCTATAAATAGAAAAAACCTTTAAAAATCTTCTTCTCCAGAACCAGAAGGCCAATGATTTTGAAAAACATTGGTCTGAAGCATCAGTGACTGGAGCTCTACAAAGTTTATATAAATCATGACCCTGGGATGACCTTGACCTATTTAACGGCAAGGTCAACATAGGTCGCTCATATATTTGAATGGGAAAAAGTGTAAAAATGTCATTTGTAGGGAAAAACTTGCAGGAAATGGGCAAATAGACTTAAGATTGATGATTCTGAAAAAAATTGGACCCCAGGGGTCTGTCTGCCCCCACCCCGGGGCAATATACATGTATATTACAGTGATATTCAAAACTGCTTGGCCAATCAAAGCCAAACTTTATGAGGAGCATTGTTAGGAAGTGGTAATGAAAGTGTATATAAATGGTCAAGGTCACATGACCAAGATGGCTGCCATGGCTATAAATAGCAAAATCCTTTCAAAATCTTCTTCTCCAGAACCAGAACTATGATTTTGAAACTTGGCATGAAGCATCAGGCAATGGAGCTCTACAAAGTTTATATAAATCGTGACCCTTGGATGACCTTGACCTATTTTACGACAAGGTCAACTTAGGTCGCCCATGCATTTGAATGGGGAAAATTGTTAAAATGTCATTTGAAGGGCAAAACTTGTAGTAAATTGGCAAATGGACTGGAGTTTAATGATTTGAAAAAGAATTTTTCTCCAGGGGTTGCTCTGATCAGGCCCTGGGGTTATATACATGTATATTACCATTGTAGTCAAACAAGTTTATTGGTATATATCTCAGGTCTCAGGTGAGCATTCACAGGACCATTGGTCCTCTGGTCTCTAAAACAGTTCAGTAAGAAGAAAATTATTGGTTGAAATGTTAATGAAGTGTCAGGGAAAATCATATATTTGAGCCGCCTCATGGGAAAACCAACAATCTCCATAGGCGAAAACAAAAGACGCAGATCAGCTTCGCGATTACCGCGAAGCTGATCACGCCTTTGTTTTCGCTACTCGGATAGTACAATTCCTCTTCAACTTCAATCCAAAATTTCAAGCTTCTAGCTCTTTTCTGTGCTTGTACAGGCCTGTTTGTGTCGGACCTGTTCGGAAACCACATTGTTGGTTTTCCCATGAGGTGGCTCATTTGTCAAGGAAATGTCAGGGAATTTTGTTACTGCTGAGGTGTGGGAACCCTGGACCAGCTTTCTGGCATCATATAAATGAGCACATATAATGACTAGAAACTGAAGTAAATGCCTATGCTAGAAAGATAGTTAAACACTGCCATTTAACATTTCATGAATCAACATTTGTTGAACAATTTTGCTTACCAATACACAAGACTGATGGCACATATAACTACCTTAGACACACATAAAGATTAATTAATATTCAAGGTTGAGTACTTTCTTAAACTCAATTGTTAAAGCTAGTATCTCACTGGCATGTGAATTCCTCACGACTGTTTTGCTAATTTAGTCGCGGAACTTTCACACAACATTCCTGCCAGTGTAGCAACTAGTCGCGAATTAGTCGCGAAGGTTTTGAACATGTTCAAAAATTTTATGCAATTTTTTTTCCCCCAAAAAATATTTGCAAACCCATCGCGTGACTGTCGTTCGAACCTGTCCTTGCGAAGTTTTGTTGAATTTACAATGCAACAATTTTGCGACACTCATATGAATGTCGCACAACAGTCTTGAGAAAACATGTGAACAATGTGCGACTATCTGGCAAGAAAATAAAACTAAGACACGTTTGTACGAATGTCATGACACACTCTCACGAATGTCTCAGGACTGTCGCGCGAGTGAAAATGAAACTAAGCGAGAGAATGTTGTGAGATACTCTCATGAATGTCTCCAGACTGTCTATATACACAGTTTACATAATGCAATGAGATACTCAGTGTTTGTGTGTTGTCCTATTACAGATCTGGCCGCCCACCTGACTGAGACCAACAGAGGGAAACATTTTATTGGTGATTTCTTACCTCCGGACGAGCTAGAGAGATTCATGGAAACTTTTAAGGTATGTAGTGGATGAGATGAGTTGCGTCATGAAAAACCTGGATTTTGCCCATGCCAGAACAAAGATTCAGATCAGCTTGCAGTAACTGCACAGCTAATCAGCACATTTGTTTTCGCTATACAGATACAGTCGATTCATAGATGCATGCAGTAACTGCACAGCTGATCAGCACCTTTGTTTTCGCTCTACAGATACTGTCGATTCATAGATCATGGTAATAAGGTGGTACCATTTTTCACACGAAAGGTAAATAACGGTAAACAGCTGTAATCAGTACCGCTGCATTCTAGCACATTGAATAGCATTGCATGTTGAAGCAGTAATGTTTAAAACTTTGTGGTAAATATGTCATACCTGTAAACCCTAAAAAGAGGATGAGTTGATTTTCTTCGTTTATAACGGTTTCTTTTGATTTCTTAGAGGTTTATAGTACAATCCCTCTTCTTAATCCAAATTTTCAAGCTTCTAGCCTTAGTGATTTTGAAGTTTTATTCCATTTTTCGATGAAATTTCTCTTAGAACAGACCCAGATGGGACTCTGCGTTCTGCGGCGTCACATCTGGGACTATGCTGTTTGCCTATGTCCTATAAAAAGGACGCCAGGCTTATACGAGTTAAATCTCATTCAAAATGACTGGGAAAGTGTTGATTGATCAAACCCATTTTGCCTGATTTATATGACAAGTGGCTTAACCTCTATTCCTACAAATTGAGTTTTGACAGAAGACATCTTATCATGTTATATGAGCCGCTGCATAAGAAAACCAACAATATGCACATGCAAAAACAAAGGTGCAGATCAGCTGTGCAGTTAGATCAGCTGTGGAGTAACTGCACAGCTGATCAGCCCCTTTGTTTTTGCTACACAGATAGTTCAATCACTCTTCTTCTAAAATCTGAGATTTCAAGCTTCTAGCCTTCTCCTGTGACTGTACAGTCTGGTTTGCGTCGGACCCCAATCCTCAGATCCCCAAATTGTTGGTTTCCTCATGCAACGGCTCGTATTATCTTTTGTAGGCATTAAAAGAAGGCAGGACTCCCGACTACAGTGATTATAAAGAGTTTAAGATTACCTGTGAGAATCTTTTGTAGGCATTAAAAGAAGGCAGGACTCCCGACTACAGTGATTATAAAGAGTTTAATTATCTTTTGTAGGCATTAAAGGAAGGCAGGACTCCCGACAACAGTGTTATAAAGAGTTTAAGATTATCTGTGAGAATCTTTTGAAGGCATTAAAAGAAGGCAGGACTCCCGACTACAGTGATTTTATTATAAAGAGTTTAAGATTACCTGTGAGAGTCTTTTGTAGGCATTAAAAGAAGGCAGGACTCCCGACTACAGTGATTATGAAGAGTTTAAGATTACCTGCGAGAATCTTTTGTAGGCATTAAAAGAAGGCAGACTCCCGACTACAGTGATTATAAAGAGTTTAATTATCTTTTGTAGGCATTAAAGGAAGGCAGGACTCCCGACTACAGTGATTATAAAGAGTTTAAGATTACCTGTGAGAATGTGGGCTACCAGATGTTACAGAAGCTGGGCTGGAAGGAGGGGGAGGGGCTCGGGTCAGAGGGACAGGGAATCACAGCACCCGTCAACAAGTAGGCATTTCATTGTGTCTGTTAGGTCATAATATATCTCAACCTCGTTATTTTACACTTCAGTATAACGTGATATTCAGCACGTTTGTGATCTCTTCAATAAAGCTTGCACTAATCTTCAAACACAGGGAGTCATAGGACTTCCTTCTAGCATCATTGTCGGGAAGTAAAGCTGAGTCTGAGGTTTGTTTTCCTTAAAAAAAAAAATCTTAGGCTAGTATTTGTGTCAATCTTTACATTTTGAACTGTGAATGGTAGAATGTGGTGAAAAAGGTCACCAACTTTCTGGCATTTGGAAGTCTCTGGGCAATTTTTGGGAGTCCTTGACTTCCAAACTGTGATATAGAGCTCATTTATCTTCTTGTTTTCTGTTAATTCTGTCCATATCTGTTGTACTTGTCGCCTTTGTATTTGAGCCTGTGCGTGAGAAAACCAACAATTTGGGTTTCGACCAGGTCCAACACAAACCGGGCTGTACAATCACAGAAGCAGGCTAGAAGCTTGAAATTTCGGATTTAAGAAGAAGAGGGATTGTACTATGCATGTAGCGAAAACAAAGGTACTGATCAGCTTCGCGGTTACCGCGAAGTTGATCTGCGCCTTTGTTTTCGCCTTAGCACTTTGTTGGTTTTATGCAGTGGCTCATTTGGTTGATGCTAGCTGGATGGCTACCTTGTTGGGAAAGAGCAGGATGACTAGATCTTCATGCATGTTGAAACAATTTTTGTGATGTTTTGTGCTGTATTTTCTTTTCCTCCTGGTGTCTGGGTTGGAATTTTTGATTTTATTGTATCAATCTCTCTGTGCCTTTAATTCTTACTTTCCACTAATGCACCAGCCATTTGTCACCACTGCTCCCACCCCCATCCATGGGGATGGGTGGGGGATAGCTGGGCTAAAGTCAGGGGCAATTTCTTTTTGATTGTCCCCACAGTGCAAGGGAAACATTAGGATCCATACCCAGGGGAGATTCTATTGCCAAGGGTGGGGCAAAGAGCAAAGGTTTGACATCCAGTGAGTCCCTTGGGGAAGAGGGTTATAGCAGCGCACTGAAAGCTGAAAAGTCATAATCCCCTACCTTCCCCTTAGGTGGGAGTGGGGGAGGCAGTGATTACAAATGACTGGTGCATATTACGACAATAAATGGCTTGCAAAAATAAATCGGTTTACAGGATTCAAATTTGATAATATCAGTCCATTGTGTTCATTAATTGCTTTATTATAAATGGTTATGCATGAAATTTGAGCCTTCGCATGAGAAAACCAGTGATTTGCATATGCGAAAACAAAGAAGCAGATCAGCTGTGCAGTAACTGCATAGCTGATCAGCGCCTTTGTTTTCGCCACGCGGATAGTGCAATTCCTCTTCTACTTACATCCAAAGTTTCAAGCTTCTAGCGTTATTCTGTGACTATACAGGCTGGTTTGTGCCGGACCGGGTCGGAAACCCAAATTGTTGGTTTTCTCTTGCACAGGCTCAATTATATCATTGCAGGGGTAATGTGTCTGTGGAGGGTCGAGGTATTGGTATAGAGCGTCCTGATGGTCTGGTCCGAGACGATGATGAGTATGACGCGTTTAGGAAGAGGATGATGTTAGCCTACAGGTTTAGACCCAACCCACTGGTAAGAACTGGCCCCGAGGTTATAAATCTTTTTTCATGCTCAGCTCAGCTGAGTCTAAAATTCATTCTGCTCATTAATGTTAAAATGCCAACACTTGTTGGCATTTTAACATTTATGAGCAGGATAAAATACCAATTTTAGTGATCTAGATGTGTAATTCAGATTAATTTAGGCTATTGAAGTATTTACGAGCAGTTCAAATTTCAAGCTCAGCTGAGGTGAGTATGAAAAAAAGTTTTATAACCTCAAGACCTGTAGAGTTTTATGGCTAACACTGAGCTGCGTTGTGACAAAACCAAAAATGGTTTATGAACAGGTCTGACACAAACAGAGCTATACAAACACAGAAGATGGCTAGAGGCTGGAAATTTTACATCTAGAAAGAAGAGGAATTGTACTATCCATGTAGGGAAAACAAAGGTGCTGATCAGCTTAGCAGTTTGCTAAGCTGGTCTGCGCCTTTGTTTTTGCATATGCAAAATGTTGGTTTTCTCATGACAAGTCTCATTAAATATTCTTAATGAGAAAATATGAGTACATCTAAGATTTGAGCCGCATCATTGGAAAACCAACAATCTGCATATGCGAAAACAAAGGCGCAGACCAGCTCTGGGAAACTGTGAAGCTGATCAGAGCCTTCGTTTTCGCTGCACCGATAGTACATTTCCTCTACTTTCTAAATCCAGAATTTCCAGCCTCTAGCCATCTTCTGTGCTGGTGCAGCTCGGTTTGTGTCAGACCTGGTCAGAAACCACATCGTTGGTTTTCTCATGAGGTGGCTCCTTTGATACAGGGTTAAAAATTTCTATCTGAGCCAGGTTGTCTGACGCTATGGCCTTGTTTCTGTTTATCATTGGTTGTCATGTAACTGTCATCATACAAGTTGAGTGTTGATGTCATAACATTGTGCCTCGACGCAGACTCGTTTAATTGCAAAAAAATTTGTTTGATTTATTGCTTTACGCCACAGTCAACTGCTATTGTCATGTCGTGAGGTTAGCTGTTGAAAAGCAATAAATCAAACAAACAAGAATCTATTTTTGCAATAAAATGCTAGTCAACGTGGAGGGATATTCACTTATGTGTGATGAGTTCATTAGGTAAGGTTTAGTGCAGATTATATTTTCCTTTTGGTCCTTTGAGATCAGTGAGGGTATTCTGAACAATCTGAAAATTATGATCAGTTTAGATACATTCTCTAACCAAGGTTTAAATATATTTGGCCCTCTTTGGTTAATACTAGTCTTTGTATCGACAACTCTGTTGAAAGTTGCTAATTACAGTAATTCTCTTTGGCTCCATGTTGCCAAATTTAAAGTGTCACCGATGAGGCTTAAGTAACTGAAACCTTAGTATGGCCCATCCTATTTCTCACTTATATGTTCACCTGCTCCTAAATTACTCAGTTTAATTTATATTCATTATAAAAACAATTAACTCAGTTTAATTTATATTCATTATAAAAACCCCCTAACCTTTTTAGATGTGCAGGAAAAAGAATCTATCATGAGTGTAAGGTACTGACAGACATATTCCTACCTCGGGTCATAGTTGGGCTAATGTTTTTTTATCTTCAAGTTTAGTATTATAGATACTCAGAGGAAAAAGTTTAGTCAGTAACTTTGACCTCCACGATTACTATAATGCCAAGCCGCTTGCCTTTAATGAGGTTCCCCTTTGTTAAATTTGCAAAGTCAGTATCTTTCTAATTCTGGAAAGAAACTCCATGACTTGTCAATTTCAACAGAGTTATTGGCCTTTTTTGTAAAACATCATTTTTGAAATTACCCGATAAATGATCAAATCGGTGCTTTGATTAATAGCGCTTTCTGAAAGAGATGGTTGCCAGTGACAAAAATCCGAAAAAATCTTTTCAAAATTCAGCCACAGTCTCGAGAAATAACAAGTCAAATATTCATTATTTTTAGATTACCTCCCTTTCATTTAAAACAAGAACGAAAATTGGTGTATGCACTGTGGCAAAACCATATGCGATATTTCAATTGTTTTTGTTGGAAATGTTAGGTTTTATTCTCAGTTTTATGACCGGTAATTTCAATCCTTAACTATCTAGAGGTATTGAAGCTATATCAATTTAAACTGACCCAATGGGAGTTTACATGTATTTTCACTGACTAAACTAAACTTTTGCCGGTGAGCATAGTTTTCCTGAAAACAGTATGCATTTTGTGTGTGACTGGGTCATTAATGAACATCTACAAACAGCCAAGTGAATTGAAAAGTTGCATATATGTATGTATAGACAGTTATACAAAATTACAATGTCTTAACTTGTATAAGCCTAGCATCTTTTTTCGGACATAGGCAAACAGTATAGCAGTAGATGTGATCCTGTAGAACATGGCGTCCTATCTGGGGATATTCTTTTTGCTTAGAGGTAATTCATTGAAAAATGAATTGATATCAAAATAACTCCTGACGCCCCTAAAAATGAAAATGGACTTCTCCAAATGGCAATGAGGAGCAAGTCCATTTGTCACTAATGGGTTTATTAATTTATTATATATTATTATATGAGCCGCCTCTTGGGAAAGCCAACAGTGTGGTTTCCGAACAGGTCCTACACAAATCAAGCTGTACAGTCACAGGAGCAGGCTGGAAGCTTGAAATTTCGGATTTAAAAAGAAGAGGAATTATACTATCCTTGTAGCGAAAACAAAGGCGCTGATCAGCTTGATCAGCTTCGCGGTTACCGCGAAGCTGATCTGCGTCTTTGTTTTCGCCTATGCAGATTGTTGGTTTTCCCATGAGGCAGCTCAGTTTATTATATTATTATATATTCATTTATTTATTGCAGAATAATCCAAGGCGGCCATACTACTAGTGCTCAGCCAAGTTTGTAAATGAATAACTACATGGCTTGAGGAAAACTATTTAGTGGAACACATCTGAATACTGTAAATTCAGAAATGTATGCAAACACTTAATTTTCGTTTATATTTGCAAATTTGTTGCGAAATCAAAGTTCTTGCTAATAAAGAGTTACTGTAAGCTTTATAGACTGCAAAAGTTACCATTCTCGAATTCAAAAACTGAACAGAAAAATTGCGAAATAAAAATCAAGAAAAAATTTCCGAACGTACAGTATTTTAAATGGGATGATGAGTGTGTGGATTTGAAGAGATGAAGCTGTAGCAAATTGAACGGCCAGAATCGACCTGTCATTTGAGCCGCCCCATGGGAAAACCAGCAATCTGCATAGGCGAAAACAAAGGCGCAGATCAGCTTCGTGGTAACCGCGAAGCTGATCAGCGCCTTTGTTTTCGCTACATGGAAAGTACAATTCCTCTACTTTCTAAATCCAAAATTTCCAGTCTCTAGTCATCTTCAGTGCTTGTACAGGCCGGTTTGTGTAAGACCTGTTCGGAAACCACATTGTTGGTTTTCTCACGAGGCGGCTCATTTGAGCCATGTCTGAAGACAACCAGTCTTTTGGGTTTACAACGATGTTGGAGATGGGGATATGTACAGAATGAATTTAAAATAATTTGAGCGGCTGCACAAGAAAACCAACAATCTGCATATGCAGAAACAAAGACAGATAAGCTATGCTGTAACTGCACAGCTGATCAGCGCCTTTGTTTTTGTTTAATGGATAAGTACAGTCCCTATTCATCTTAAATTGAGCCTTTGCATGAGAAAACAATTTGCTTAGGCAAAAACAAAGGCGCAGATCAGCTTCGCAGTAACTGCGAAGCTGATCAGCGCCTTTGTTTTTGCTAAATGGATATTTTCGCTAAATGGATAGTACAGTCCCTACTCATCTTAAATTAAGAATTTCAAGCTTCTAGCCTTGTTCTGCGGCTGTACAACCTGATTTGTGTCGGATCTAGATTGTTGTTTTTCTCACTGGAAGGGTCAGTTTATTCTGTTTGTGTGAATTTCCTGTGTTTGTGGAACCTGGTGTATGAGCCGTGTCATGGGAAAACCAACAATTTGCATAAGCGAAAACAAAGGCACAGATCAACTGAACAGCGCCTTTGTTTTCACGACACAGATTGTATGATTGCTGTACTCTCTAATTTAAAAATTTCCAGCGTCTAGCCATCTTCTGTGCTTGTACAGCTTGGTTTGTGTCGAACCTGTTTGGAAACCACATTGTTTGTTTTCTCATGACACGGCTCATATAATTATATTTTATGTTCTATTGGGGATTTATTGTTTATTTAAAAATACATTTGAATTGTACTGGAAAATTACGCAGATATTCTTATTACAAAGGTGCTGATCAGCTGTGTAGTCACTGTAAGTTCTTATGATATGGCTGTCAGAGTGGAAATGATTGATTTGCATATGAATAACCATGCACAGAGCTGCCTGCACACCAACAAAATCTGATCAAGGTCATTGTTGTTCACTGCATATTGCACAAAATACCTTATAAGCCTTTGCATGAGAAAACCAACAATCTGGATTTCCGACCAGGTCCTACACAGACCAAGCTGTGCAGCCATAAAAGCAGCTAGAAACTTGAAATGCATGGACATTGGTATCGATCCACCTTAACATGCGTGCAACCTTGGATTTAAGAAGAGGGATTGTACTGTTCTATCTGTGTAACAAAAACAAAGACTGCTGATCTGCGCCTTTGTTACATTGTTGGTTTTCTGTTGCAGCGGTTCATATTGCTTGTATATATATTTATCATGTTTGCTTGATATAGAGTAGTTATGAAATAAATCATGTCAGAGTTGTTCATTGTACTTAATGTAACTGCATTTAAACGTTTTGACAAATGTAACTGCATTTAAACGTTTTGACAACAGCTTAACTGGGATTATTGATATATTAGCTGGCTCAGTGAAAAGTGACTACAGTCCAAATTTGTAATTCTAATGCCGAATTTATAATTTATTTCTCATATGCCAGAAAATATCTAACACAAGTTATAATAGCACACTTTTACCTTTCTTTGCTGTTTTGCTAAATTTTCATTTTCGACCAAGGGTTCAATATCCATTTCTGCCGGTGTTGAAAGGTCTTAGGGAACATCGATGGAAATATTCCGTCTAGCCTAGTGGTAGAGGAAAGTTAAAGGTCCTGGATGTATTAGTGGTCCGGGCTCCACAGTTCCCACAAGAATAGTAAACAGAGGGGCCCTGATTTATATCCTTGAGCAAGACACTTTAACACCCCTTAGTGCTGGTCTGTGTACAGATTTCAGTGGCTCCGTCCCAACATGACTGAAAATATTTCGACTGGGACTTTAAACCAGTTATTTAGGGTGTAGGTATGTGGCAGTGGAGTGGTCATAATTATGAGCCACGGCGTGAGAAAATTGGTCTTCAGGGTTTCCGATCATGTCAGACACAAACTGGCCTGTGCAGTTATAGAAGATGGCTAGAAGCCTGAAATTCAGGATTTAGGAAGAAGTGGAATTGTACTATCCAAGTCGCGAAAACAAAGGCGCTGATCAGCTGTGCAGTACTGCGCAGCTGATCTGCGCCTTTGTTTTCGTACAGGCAAAATCCGGTTTTCTCATAACACGGTTCATATGTCCAATGTTGTTAGTTCTGCCCAGGATATTGTGGAAAAACCAACAATTTGCATATGCGAAAACAAAGGCGCAGATCAGCTTCGCGGTGACCGCGAAGCTGATCAGCGCCTTTGTTTTCGCTACTCGGATAGTACTATTCCTCCTCTACTTTACTCCAAAATTTCAAGCTTCTAGCCTGCTTCTGTGACTGTACAGGCCAGTTTGTGTCGGACCTGTTCGGAAACCACATTGTTGGTTTTCCCATGAGAAGGCTCTTTTGTAATGTTAGATGCCTCATTTGAAAAAGAGCCTCGACGACAGAAAACCGGTCTTTGGGATCTCCGACCAAGTCTGACACTATTCGGCCTGTACTGTCACAGAAGAGCGCTAGATGTTTGAGATTTTTGATACAAGTAGAAGAGGAAAATTAATGTACTGTGTAACGAAAACAAAGACGCTGATCAGCTGTGCAGTTACTGCACAGCTGATCTGCATCTCTGTTTTCGCATAGGCAAATATCCGTTTTCTCATGACGTGGCTCAAATATTAATATTGCTCGATTTTGACTTTGAGGAGACCACGACGTAGCACATGAAAGGTTAATCAGTATGAAATGCCTCGTTTTCCGCTACACACAAGTTGCACGCATGTTAAGGTGGATCAATACCAATTTTTGTTGATAAATAAACCTATAATTTTCAGACGGCTTAAAATATAGGTGGAATGCTACCAAAAAAGCAAAAAGATTGTGGGGCTATCCATGCTTTTTAAAAAGTTCTCGATTTTCAAAAAGAACAAAAACAGACTTTTTGAAATATTTTCAATTTCATTTTTCATGGAATAGATCTATGTCAAAGAAATGTGTTTTAAACTGTAAATGTATCCACAAGCTACTTGCCAAATAACAAAATTGAAAGGTAAAAATGAATACGAGGGGCTATTGGAAAGTATGTAGCGTGGTCCATTATTTCAGTAACGAATCGGCAAACCAATACATGTTTGGTATCATTTTAAACAACTATCTTTCCTCCACGTTCTTGCACTAGTTTCATGAAGGTGACATGATGCAGTTATAAAAAACATTAATGTAGACATGGGTACTGTTTGTATACTGGAAAAAGTGAAATTTCAATAAAATAGACAATTTATAATCATTTTTTAAATTTAGCAGTGCATGAAACCTATTTGATGGAGAAGATTATTTTGTACCATTTTGTAGCCCATCATAAAGGCAATTTATTATGCAAGTCTTGAATGAATTTGCCAATTCTTACAACTTATAAACGAGACGGCAATATCTGCGTCTCTTGGAATTCTCTGTATTTTATTCATTTTCTATGTCAAAACGAGCCCATCACAATGATTTTAATTTGAAAATATGAAAGCAGCATTTATTTGAATTTATTTTAAGTTAAGTCTCATACCAAGCACAGTTTCCCTGCTTCGTAACAAGACAAATAAACCAGAGGACCAATGGTCCTGTAAACGCTCACCTGAGATCAGCTGCATATACCAATAAACATGTTTGAATATTATGGTATTTAACTCCAGTGCAGGGGCAGATAAGCCCTTGGGCCATTTTCTTTTTTCAGAATCTTCAATATTCTGTCCATTTGCCAATTTCCTGTTGGCTTTTTCCTTCAAATGACATTTTAACAGTTTTCCCAATTCAGATGCACAGGCAACCCATGTTGACCTTGCCATAAACTTGGTCAAGGTCATCACAGGGTCATGATTTATATATACATTGGAGTACTTTAGCCATCGATGCCTCACGCCAAGTTTCCTTGAAATCAGTCTATTGGTTTCAGAGAAGATGATTTTTGATGGGTTTTTACCATATATGGGCATGGTGGCCATCTTGGTCATGTGACCTAGATTATTTATATACACATTGATTCCCCCATTCTATAGATGCTTCACTTAAAATTTGGCTTTGTTTGGCCAAGCGGTTTTAGAGGAGAAGACGTTTGAATATTATGGAAATATACATGTATATTGCCCCGGGGTGGGGGCACATGAGCCCCTGGGGTCCAATTTTTTTCAGAATCATTAATATCCAGTCCTACTGCCCATTTCCTGCAAGACTTTCACTTTAAATGACATTTTAAAAGTTTTCCCCATTCAAATGCATTGGTGACCTATGTTGACCTTCCCGTAAAATAGGTCAAGGTCATCACAGGGTCATGATTTATATATACATTGTAGTGCTTGAGCCATCGATGCTTCGCGCCAAGTTTCGTTGAAATCGGTCAACCGGTTCTGGAGAAGAAGATTTTTGAACGGTTTTTACCATATATGGGCATGGCAGCCATCTTGGTCATGTGACCTGGATTATTTATATACACATTGGTTCCCCCTTCCCATAGATGCTTCATGTAAAATTTGGCTTTGATTGGCCAAGCGGTTTCAGAGAAGAAGATGTTTGAATATTATGATAATATACATGTATATTGCCCCGGGGTGGGGGCGGATGAGCCCCTGGTGCCCAATTTTTTTCAGAATCATTAATATTCAGTCCTACTGCTCATTTTCTGCAAGATTTTTCCTTTAAATGACAATTTAACAATTTTTCCCATTCAAATGCAAAGGCGACCTATGTTGACCTTGCAGTAAAATAGGTCAAGGTCACTGCAAGGTCATGATTTATATATACATTGTAGTACTTGAGTCATCGATGCTTCATGCCAAGTTTGGTTGAAATCGGTCCAGTGGTTCCGGAGAAGAAGATTTTTGAAGGGTTTTTACCATATATGGGCATGGCGGCCATCTTGGTCATGTGACCTGGATTATTTATATACACATTGGTTCCCCCTTCCCATAGATGCTTCATATAAAATTTGGCTTTGATTGGCCAAGCGGTTTCAGAGTAGAAGATCTTTGAAAATTGTGGACGACGGACGGACGGACGACGGACGGACGGACGACGGAGCATGGGTATACTATAAGCTCACCTTGTGAGCCTGACGGCTCAGGTGAGCTAAAAATTATTCAGAGCACAACAAATGGTAGATAACTGTTTAAATCTGGCCATGGGTATGGGTGATTTTAGCTAGGAGGAATAGTTTTGTTTGTATAAATTAAGAACTGTGGCAAATAGAATGGTAAGAAAGGTTTGTGAGTTAAGACCAATTACTAGAGTGATGCCTGACAAGTTATCTTGAAGAAACGTTCTATAGTTTATAAGATATGAGGGGGATAGTTACGCCACCCACTTCTTGAAAATAGGGGGTTGGGTCATTAAGATTCATTTTTATAGGAACTGAGTAAGATGAGACGATATATTTGCATGACGAAATTTCCTTTGTGCATTGTTCACAACGAATAACGCAGAAAATATACTCAGATGTCACAAAACTTGCTGCAGTATGAGCCTTAATCTCAAAACAAATAGAAAGAAAACACGCAAAAATGCTATTGTGTGAAACGGTACAACTTTTATATTAATATTTTTCGCATCTAATTATGCTAGCCGTGCAAGCAATAATCGCAGAAGACATCTATAGAAATAGAATTCCGTGAGATATTGCTTATTTGTTATAATTTGATATCGAATTAGGTAACTGATTTTCTGTTGATTTTTCTCAATATTTTTTTCGAAAATATCCGCCAATATATAAACATGCCTTCATTTTGAGCGCGCGAGGCACGTGCATGACTAGTCGTTCTACAAAAATCAATGCATCATCTTGAAGAGGAGAAATTCTACTTTCTATACATGTATTACTTTAATATATTTAGCAGCGCATTAAGAAATTACGATACCTTACTACGTACTTTCCAACTACCCCGTATAAGCATTCTAGGGCCAAAATACATTGTTTTTGCAAAAATATTTTTTCAAATTTTTGAACAGAATTGTCTAGTACATCTCCGAGAATACACTTAGAATGACAAAAAAACTGATTTTTATGTCCCCCAACTTCTCGAAGTTGAGGGGGCATATTGGTTTGGGTCTGTCCATGCAGTCAGTCAGTCACTCAGTCTGTCAGTCAGTCTGTGATGCGTGAGCACTCGGTCAGGAACCGTTAGAGATTTGTTATGTAGTTTGTATATGAAAATTAAAAGGACCCGTATTTTTTCTTTCAGGTAAATTCAAGGGGCTGGGGCCCCATTCTGTGAGAGTTATTTTCCTTTTTAATTCTTGATAAAGTGAATAGATAGTGGGTCACTTTTTTCGCAATTTGAACTTAGCCATTTTTCGGGCATTTTCACAATGAAAGTGAATGGGCATTGGGTACCTTGTGTGTGCAACTCCTCCTACAGTTTTATTCCGATTCTCTTGAAACTTTACAGATGTTGTGACCATGCTTTGAAGATACGCATGTGGTTTGGATATAATCCTCAGATTAATTTTTGTCACTTTTTTCGCAATTTGAACTTTTTTCGGGCATTTTGACAATAAAAGTGAATGGGCAGTGGGTACCTTGTGTGCGCAACTCCTCCTACAGTTTCATGCCAATTCATTTAAAACTTTACATGTGTTATGGGCATGGTCTGAAGATATGCATGTGGTTTGGATATAATCCTTGGATTATTTTCTGTCATTTTTTTCACAATTTGAACTTAGTCATTTTTTGGACATTAGTGACTTACCAGTTGGGGGCATAGTGTTTCATGAACACATTTTCTAGTTGAAAAGAGAAATGATTATCTAATGTATAAATTGATGGGTCTTTCCATGCTTTTAAACCTGCTATAAGCATTTTCCCACACCCACCTCTTACAAAGATGTATATCTTGGTGTATAATCAAACCTCATATAACTTTTTACAAAAATAAGTTTTAAAGCATGTGATGTAAGGATGTTTAGATTAGAAATTGCCAATCTGATGATACCAAAATTGTTAAATTCTGATAAATATTAGATGAGGTACAAGTCCGAAACTACCACTTGCCGTACATGCGATCATATAGTCCCCACAATTAGTATGCTATAGTAACATTTTTTAAAAGCTCTAACTTCAATCCAAAAAATATTATTTTCCGTTCAATACTGGCTGGATCTGAGTCAGAAGAGGCTTTCTAGTGATAGAATTTAAAACATCTGTTCCATTATTAATATTTTTTTAAGACCATTTATCAAGCAATTTTGATTCATTTTCATTATTCCATTCTTCTTGCTTCTTCTATTGATGGCATATGCAAATTTTGTCTACCATATGGTTGTCATCACAATTTGTTATCTATATTAGATCATCCAAATTTTACAAGAATCAAATTACAATAACTCTTGCTTTTTGAGCTCATTACAGTTGTCTTATTACTTGTATTTGTACTGTTACAAACAAGTATAAGCTTTAACAAAAAGCTTGGTCTACGCTTCGCATATATAAACTAGAATGTCAAAGAATCTGACCGTACTCCCATTTCATCGTGGTTCATGTGACTGAACAGAAATACCAGAGGACCAATGGTCCTGTAAAAATCACAGGGTCATGATTTATATATACATTGTAGTGCTTGAGCCATCGATGCTTCGTGCCAAGTTTCGTTGAAATCGGTCAACCGGTTCTGGAGAAGAAGATTTTTGAACGGTTTTTACCATATATGGACATGGCGGCCATCTTGGTCATGTGACCTGGATTTTTTATATACATATTTGTTACCCCTTCCTATTGATGCTTCACATAAAATTTCGCTTTGATTGGCCAAGCGGTTTCAGAGGAGAAGATGTTTGAATATTATGGAGATATACATGTATATTGCCCCGGGGTGGGGGCGGATGAGCCCCTGGTGCCCAATTTTTTTCAGAATCATTAATATTCAGTCCTACTGCTCATTTTCTGCAAGATTTTTCCTTTAAATGACAATTTAACAATTTTTCCCATTCAAATGCATTCACGACCTATGTTGACCTTGGCGTAAAATAGGTCAAGGTCATCATAGGGTCATGATTTATATACACATTGTAGTGCTTGAGCCATTAATGCTTCATGCCAAGTTTGGTTGAAATCGGTCCAGTGGTTCCGGAGAAGAAGATTTTTGAAGGGTTTTTACCATATATGGGCATGGCGGCCATCTTGGTCATGTGACCTGGATTATTTATATACACATTGGTTCCCCCTTCCCATAGATGCTTCATGTAAAATTTGGCTTTGATTGGCCAAGCGGTTTCAGAGGAGAAGATCTTTGAAAATGGTTGACGACGGACGGACGACGGACGGACGGACGACGGAGCATGGGTATACTATAAGCTCACCTTGTGAGCCTGACGGCTCAGGTGAGCTAAAAACGCTGCGCAGTCAAAGCATTCATACCTGACAATCGACCGTCACAATACTGTTGGTTCATTTCAATCCATTGTGGCTTGGATAGAATGTAATTGGCTACACGGCAGGTGGGGCGCGGTCAAAGCTTTCATACCTGACCATTTGATTCCAATGTTGCTTAGATAGAATGCAGTCATGCACCAGTTCCACGAATCTAACAATTTGCCCCTTTTTTGGTACCAACCAAAGGGAGGTTTGCATGGGTGCTTTGGATGTTTAAACGGTCCTTGGCGAAACGAAACGGAATCCTACTAACACGATGGTCAAGCCACTAGACTCAAACGTGCAGTTGCAGTTGTAGCAAGGTGTATGAGTTGTCTTGAAAGTAGGTCAATCTCAAACTTTAGAGTAGTCTATGCGCTGGCGCGTAGACAATAATATCCTTTCACATGCTACTAAGAAGACTTGTTGATCTTTGACGTATCGGAGGTCAAGATCAAGCTATGGTACTGGAGTGGTCAAAATAATCGTGAAAGGGACGTAAAGTTGAATTAAAAAAAAAAACATTTAGTGGTCAAAAGCTCGAACCGGCCATAAAGGCTTGAATTTCTTTCTGATTGCTCCTTTTCCTGATCATTGCCTACTTGTACCTTGTTAGCTCACCTGAGCTGAAGATTCAAAAGGTGAACTTATAGGATGGCCATGCTCCATTGTCTGTCATCCACAATTTCAAAGATCTCTGAAACCGCTTTGCCAATCAAAGCCAAACTTCATGTGGAGCATCCAAAGGAAGGGGTAACGGAGGTTTATATAAATGGTCCATGTCACATGACCAAAATGGCCGCCATGCCAAGGGGTTTCTGAGAAAATTAAGTTTTACATTTTATACCCATGGTCATTTCATATGAATTTGTTTTAAATAAACTGGCTTAAGGCAGGTTTAATAAATATCATATGAAATGCTCTTTTCTAACAGTAACAGCCTCTTGAAATAGTCGGAATTGTCGGAAAATAGCTCTATGAGCTAATGTTACTTGTTATTCAAAACCGATGTTAAATAAAATTTCTTGTATCTTGTATCTCCTTTACACGATTTAATATGCACACTTACAAGTTGATGTATCTTTAGATGATCAATGAGGCAGCAAATACACAAGACAATGCCATAAATGTTATGAACTAATATATATTTTTTTTCAGAGAAAACATAAATAATCTTAAATGCAACATACAAACACATATTTCAATGTAACTATCAAAACAAATACACTATAGATCAAACTCAGGTAGCTTAAACCTTTAACATTTTTACCATTACAAGCAACACTTTGTATCCATATTTTCTTGTAACTGATCTGTGTTTGGACATTCTCAGAAGCATATTTTATGTCTCTGTCCAATAAGTAATGATCGACCCAAAAAGTGATTTGGAGGTATTTTCCATTATAACATAGTCAAACTACGCTACACTATTCCACCATTGTATTGATGTTGATGTTTTACACTAAATTTGCATATTACAGCTGGGGAACTCAAAGTATGGCCAAAATAACACCTAAGTTCTTTCTAATGTTGCAAACAATCTACATAAATTCATTGATGAACTGTTGACTTCTTTGTGAAGTAGTGAAGAGATTACCCTATCAACTTGCCAACATAGAAATAATCTTCATGACAATTTTCATGTGGTGATTGATTTATAAAGCAAGTTAGATTGGTATACAATTGAAATCAGCAGATTTGGCCACCTTTTGTTGGTTCTCTTCAGGGTTGACCAGAGCAATTTGCAATTGATTTGGATTGTGGAAAAGTAGGAAATTTAAGTTTGGCCACCCTAACCAATTTAAAGATTAAGAAGTAATAAAAGAACCATTCAGTTTCTTTGGCCATAATTTGTCTTCTTTTGGTGTAAACTTTGGTGAAATATTCACTTTTATTACAATAAAATACACTTCCTTATCCAGTTAGGTAAAAACAACGGACCAACACTAGTCTATGCTAACTGAATTCAATCTACATCAACAATAAAATGATACTCAAAATACAACTTTCAGAATGTTAAATGATCAACATGAAACCAGTTTTTTTATGCTTGATCTGTTTCATCTCGGCTCCTTCAGCTCAGGTGAGCTAGTAATAACAATCTTGGCTCTTTCAGCTCAGGTGAGCGAATAATAACAATTAATTTATGATTATGTAGGATACAATTTGAGCCGTGTCATGAGAAAACCAACAACGTGGTTCCCGAACAGGTTGGACATAAACCCAGCTGTACAAGCACTAAAGATGGCTAGAGACTTGAAATTTTGGATTTAGAATGTAGAGGAACTGTAGCATCCGTGTAGCAAAAACAAAGGCGCTGATCTGCACCTTTGTGCGCTGATCTGCACCTTTGTTTTTGCGTAGATATGCAAATGTTGTTTTTCTCATGATGCGGCTCATTTCTGCTTATAAGATCTATATATAACCTTTATTTATAATTTGCCAAGGACTGCTCTTTTACATCTTGCCTACCACTACAAGCTAGCTAGTGGTTCATATGTAAATGGCTCGCAAATAAACCCACAGCTTTTTGGCCTCTCATGATTGAAAAATTCTTGACTGGGATGTTAAGCTATGACCAAAACCAACCAAACATACAGTTACTTATTTCTAAACATACAGGCATCACTATAAATGAGCCACGTCATGAGAAAAACCAACATTTTGCATATGCCAAAACAAAGGTGCAGATCAGCTTCGCAGCAACTGCAAAGCTGATCAGCACCTTTGTTTTCGCTACAAAGATAGTACAATTCTTTTACTTTCTAAATCCAAAGTTTACTGTCTCTAGCCATCTTCTGTGCTATTACAGCTTGGTTTGTGACGAACCTGTTTGGAAACCATATTTGGTTTTCTCATGACGAAGCTAAAATTTTATCCAACTATGATGAGTAACAATGGAACTTTAATGAGAACACTGGCCTTATTTGACAAATGGATTTTCCCATCATTATCCTTTGGGTGAGTCCACTTTCATTTTTAGGGGCATCAGGAGTGATTTTTAAATTTTGTTCAATTTTTCGATGAAAATTCTCTAAGCAAACAGAATAGCCCCAGATGGGACGCCGCGTTCTGCGGCGTCACATCTGGGGCTATTCTGTTTGCCTATGTCCCATAAAATGGACGCCAGGCTAAAATGAGTTGATGAGAACGCTGGCCTTTGTAGTGTTAAATTTGAGCCATGACGCGAGAAAACATGTCTTTGAGTTTCTAACCAGGTCCAACACAAACTGGCTTGTACAATCACAGAAGAAAGCTAGAAGCTTGAAATTTCTGATTTGGGAAGAAGAGGGATTGTTATGTACTATCCGAGTTTTCTCATGAAGTGGCTCATTTGGCAACTGAATGAATTTCTCTTCAAACATCACTGTCATTACATGTACATCTTGGTATGACAATGATGTCTGTGCACGACACAGCAGTTTTTTTTAACTGCACATTCCTGAATCATATTCATTATATATTAAACTTGGGGTGCACAGGAATATACCTATTTTTCTTACAATTTGTGGGTTCTCAGACAAGGCTCCCCTTACGTGTACCCACAATCTATGTTTTAAGTAAATATAAGAAAACTATCAAAGTTTTTCATCTGAAAATTTTCAACTTTTACAACTCTGGAAAAACCGTTATATTACATGGGCTTGTTTTTCGTATAAATGACCTATGGCAATATAACATTTGAGCTGCCTCGAGAAAACGAACAATTTGTATATGCGAAAACAAAGACGCAGATCAGCTTCGCAGTAACTGCGAAGCTGATCAGCGCCTTTGTTTTCGCTACACGGATAGTACAATTCCTTTTCTTTCTAAATCTGCAATTTCCAGCCTCTGGCCATCTTCTGTGACTGTACAGCTTGGTTTGTGTCAGACCTGTTCGGAAACCACATTGTTAGTTTTCTCATTTAAGCTGCATCAAGGGAAAACATGCCTTGGCAAATATGAAAAACAAAATGAGCCGCAACGCGAGAAAACCGGTCTTCGGGGTTTCCGACCAGGTCCGACACAAACCGGCCTGTACAAGCTCAGAAAAGAGCTAGAAGCTTGAAATTTCGGATTTAAGTAGAAGAGAAATTGTACTATCCGAGTAGCGAAAACAAAGGCGCTGATCAGCTTCGCGGTTACCGCGAAGCTGATCTGCGCCTTTGTTTTCGCCTAGGCAAAAATCCCGTTTTCTCACGATGCGGCTCAAATGTAAATACGCCAAGAAGTTAAGCTGAGCAATAGGTCAGCCAGTGCAGCTAATCAATGCCTTTGTTTTGCTGCAAGGAGTGTAAAATCCCGCTATTTTCATCAGGAAAACATGTCCATACAATGAATACCCTCTTAAACTCCACTTTGGGAATACCTACTCTTCTTATTTTTGAGCCAAAACATAGATTGTTGGTAATCGTTAGAACCGCCTCGCTGAGGCTTTTCTAATGTGTACCCACAATCAATTTCTGAGCAAAAATATTGAAAATATCATTTTTTTTTTTCCCCAATCAAGTTTTTAATTTTTACTGCTGAAAAATTCTCTGTATTACATTGGCAAGTTTTCTAGTGGTGAAGTGAATCGAAAATTCTAACCATCCTCTGTACTGGTACAGCCTGGCTTGTGTCGGATTTGGTTAGAAATCCCAAATAAATAATTTTCTCATGATGAGGCTTACTTCATCATTTGAGCCAATTCAATTTTCACATACCATGGCTCATTTTCATCTTAGAGATGATCCCTTTGGTCTATGTTTATTATTAGGTTTTTTACCACATGTTTTACAGCATTTGACAGCGACAAATCTATTATTGCACTGTTGCATCCTCTTAAGGGCACGGCAAACAACGGAAGACATCTCGTTATGTTCACATCCGACTGTCAGAGCAGCTACAATGAAAAATATAGTCAATAAAATTAAAGAAAAATAAAATTAATCCCTATTAATACATGCATGTTGAGATTTTAAATTTATTCATTGCATAAATACCCGTGTCACATGATATTGACAGCCATTTTACCCGTGTCACATGATATTAACAGCCATTTTACCTGTGTCACATGATATTGACAGCCATTTTACCCGTGTCACATGATATTAACAGCCATTTTACCCGTGTCACATGATATTAACAGCCATTTTACCTGTGTCACATGATATTGACAGCCATTTTACCCGTGTCACATGATATTAACAGCCATTTTACCCGTGTCACATGATATTGACAGCCATTTTACCTGTGTCACATATTGACAGCCATTTTACCTGTGTCACATGATATTAACAGCCATTTTACCTGTGTCACATGATATTGACAGCCATTTTACCTGTGTCACATGATATTAACAGCTATTTTACCCGCGTCACATGATATTAACAGCCATTTTACCCGTGTCACATGATATTGACAGCCATTTTACCTGTGTCACATGATATTGACAGCCATTTTACCCATGTCACATGATATTGACAGCCATTTTACCTGTGTCACGATATTGACAGCCATTTTACCTGTGTCACATGATATTGACAGCCATTTTACCTGTGTCACATGATATCAACAGCCATTTTACCTGTGTCACATGATATTGACAGCCATTTTACCTGTGTCACATGATATTAACAGCCATTTTACCCGTGTCACATGATATTAACAGCCATTTACATGTATTAATGAAGAGAAAGCTATGTATTAATATCGCAATTCATGCGCGTATCTGCTGTTAATACATGGCATTTTTTAAAATTATCCTTGTGCCACGCAATGCACATGCTAATATTGAGAAACTGAAGTCTACCCGGAATGAGCATAAAAATGAAAGCTTTTATGCGTATGAATATGTGAGATGAGGCTGTAAAATATAGTGCACCAGTGATGTAGATAATTATTTTTCGCAATGCGTACTGTACGCATCAGAATAAATGTACAGTGCGTACCGACAATATTACTGTGTACGCGTTTTCTGAAGGTTCATATTCTAACCTCATTCAGAATCAAACTTGTAGATATGCACACGTATGGATAAGACCATTTATTCAAGTATGAAAATTCAAGTAAACTGGTTGATAATCTTAAAATTACATGTTATTCTGTCATTAAGGCTTGTTAAACCATACTTTTGTATCCAGTATAGATAATAAGAGAGCAAAAGTGAGGAAAAACATAACTGGCATGGCTGTAGAACATGGAATACATCAAGTTTTGAATTAAAAAAATATGACCAGAAATCGATGCAAAATGCCTATTCAATAAACCAAAGTGACACACTACTAATAAATTCATGAATAAACCTTTGGTTAACAGACACTGAACGGAATACACGTTTATGGTATAACTACTGAAGATACATAATATATTGCATGGTATGTAATATGAAACGATCAGAAGCTGCATTCATATTGTAACTACTTTTCGATTGTTGACAGAGCAGCCTCACAATACTAGTTGACAAATTGTCATTTTGTGACAATTTTAAAGGTATTTTTTTATCTGTGTACGCATTAAATCGTAAACTGTTTGCGTACCGCTGATTTTTACTGCGTACATGGTACGCACAGGTCTGATATTTCTATGCGTACAGGGCGAAAAATCGTGCGTACATACGCAGTACGCATCGTTATCTATTTCGCTGGTGCACCATAATTTCTCTCGTTTGTGCAGAATTTATGCAAAAATAGCGATCAAAACTGATTTTGTCATTCATTTGCTATGTGCCTCGGGGAATGTTGAAAACCTTGGGCTACGCCTTGAAATTTTTCATTTTGAAAGCCAAAAAAATCTCTATCCATTGCATAGCTGTGTTTTTGTAATGTGACCGAGTATAACTGAGCCCGGAAGCAACAAGGTGCCTTCAAGGTTTCCAACCAGATTCCACACAAACCGGCCTGTACAGTCAGAAAATAGCTTGAAGCTTGAAACTTTGGAATTAAAAAGAAGAGGGAATGTACTATCCTTGTAGCAAAAACAAAGGCACTGATCTGCGCCTTTGTTTTGCCTAGGCAAAAATCCTGTTTTCTCATGACGCGGCTCAACTGACGTGTTACAAACCTGCTTTTTCTACAGGGCAGTGATCAACGTTACAGTTTTGTTTCTCTGTAGGTTTGTTGTCGATATCACATCCCATAGCAAACTGTTGAGTTTCTGTGTTGACACACTGAATAAGGCGATACTGTTCACCAACCCCGCACGTCTTTGTACACTGTAACATTATGAAAACATGACCATGTAATATACAGATTTTTCTTAAGTTGTAAAAAGTGAAAATTTTCAGCGAAAGAAAATGTTATTTTTCTTATTTTTGCTTCAAAACATAGATTGTGGGTACTCGTTAGAACCACCTCGGCGAGGTGGTTCTAACGAGTACCCACAATCTGTGTTTTGGAGCAAAAATAAGAAAAATAGTTATACCCCTGCGTACCCCAGTTTTACTATATAAAATTGGGGTTTGAGGGGGTATATTTTTCATGGACATGTTTTCCTGATGATAAACAGACAGTCTTTCATTGCTCTCAAGGGAATATAGTGCATATACTTTGACCGTGCTGTTTAACCTCAAGTGACAAACTTTTGTAAACACTAGAAAAGGGGCACCTATTTGTTTTACACATATCTCCAGTGCCATGTGAGGTGCTTGATCGTATATTGTTTAAAATCAAAGAGTCACATGTTATCTATGGACAAATAAATGAGCCGCCCCATGGGAAAACCAACAATCTGCATAGGCGAAAACAAAGACGCAGATCAGCTTCGCGGTAACCGCGAAGCTGATCAGCGCCTTTGTTTTCGCTACTAGGATAGTACAATTCCTCCTCTACTTAACTCCAAAATTTCAAGCTTCTAGCCTGCTTCTGTAGCTGTACAGGCCAGTTTGTGTCAGACCTGTTCGGAAACCACATTGTTGGTTTTCCTATGAGGCGGCTCAAATGTGTTTCTATGTCAGAGGTCAACCAGCATGGTCAAGGTATTTGCACTATACACTTTCTTATTTATTTCTTCTTAAAGGCAGCTCTTGTATTTGAGCTGCTTGATGGAAAAACCAACAATGTGGTTACTGAACAGGTCCGACACTAACAAGCATGCACATCACTAAAGCAGGCTAGAGGCTTGAAAGTTTGGATTGAAGAAGAAGAGAAATTGCACTATCCGTGTAGCGAAAACAAAGCCACTGATCAGCTTCACAGTTACCGTGAAGCTGATCTGCATGTTTGTTTTTGCATATCCAAAATGTTGGTTTTCTTATGAGGCGACTCATTTATTTGTTTGTATTGTGGTTTAAAGCCCTAAGGTATGGACGATTTGACTTGAACCACTTTTCCTGGGCAGGCTCAGACCAGATTGGTTTACCAGTAATTAGATGGTCAGTCAGTAGTGTATAGGCTTTGACTGGAAGCACAAGCAGCTCATCTATTTCTTTAGGCTCGAATGAGCGGGGGTCCGAGAAGTAAATGTGTCTTGTTCAAGAACACAACACAGGGCTATTAGGATTTTGAACCCAAAACTTGAATCAGAGCCTGTGACAGTACCTCTAGGCTTTTGTACCAACTTCAGAAAAACATCTACATGTAATATATACCCACTTAAACCCCACTTTTGTACAGTCCAACCTCATTATAACATGCCTCATTACAATGCGGTTTTCAATATAACACGGCCACCTCATGACTCCCAAAATGATTATTTTGCTATATGTCTATTGTAAATAACCTCATTATAACACAGTTTCATTTATAACATGGTCTGTTTCTATGGACCCCAAAGAAAGCGTTATAATGAGGATGACATGTATAGTGAAACTGGGGTATACAGGGGTGTGCTATTTTTCTTATTTTTGATCCAAAACATAGATTGTGGGTACCCACAATCAATGCTAGATTGTGGGTACCCACAATCAATGTTTTAAGCAAAGATATTATTTCATTTTTTTTCCCAATGGAATTTTCAGTTATTGCTGAAACAATCTACACATGTATCTTGCACGGGCATGTTTTCATAATAAAACGGCTGCCCTACAACATCTCCCAATTCACCACCTAGCGAACATCAAACTTTGGCTTAGGTCCTTTGACATATCTTTTTTCTGATGTTATGATTACATGAAGGGTAAACTATACACTAAACATAAAATAGAAGCCTCCATAGCATACTGACCTTGTTCACTAGGTGTTATGGGTTTGATCCTGTGTTTTTTTTATTCTTTCGGATGTTACATTAAACCAAGGTCCTGTCTCCATATTACCTTAGCTGTTGAATAGGATGTAAAACAAAAAATCAACCAACCAAAAACTGATCATTAAATAAGCCATAAGAAAACCGGATTTTCGCCTATGCAAATCTGATCAGCACCTATGTTTTCGCTACATGGATGGTACAATCCCTCTTCGTGTTATATCAGAAATTTCAAGCTTCTAGCCTTTGTAGGGGTCTGTACAGAGCTGTTTGTGTCAGACTTGGTGAAAACCCTGAAGACCAGTTTTCTTGTGTCTCAAATGTGGCATACATACTCTACTCCACTGTCCTGAGACCCACTTAACACACTTCGGTACATCGCATGCCTGCCTGTCTATTGGTCGATTTTTGGGGTCACATGACAGCTCTTTGGGGCAGTAAACTAGCCGTGATTGGCTGCTCTCCCCACAGGTAGATGAGCACTGAAAATATTATTACATTATGAAAACAAATCTATGCAACGAACAGTCATCAGGAAATCATGTCCATATAATATATAACTTTTATGTAGAAAAACTGTGATTTGTAGGGGTAGACCTATTTTTGATCCAAAACATAGATTGTGGGTACTCATTAGAACCACCTCAGCAAGGCAGTTCTAACGTGTACCCACAATCTATATTTTGAGCAAAAATATTAAAAATATCAAAATTTTTCCTAATGAAATTGATCAATTTTTTAAGCTGAAATCTTAAAGGATCTCAGTTTTAATTTTTATCTGTATAGTGCATGGGCAAGTTTTCGTAATGGTGATGCTCTTAGGGTGTATGGATTTATTGATATTTTTCATATCTGAGCCACATCAAGAGAAAACCAATAATGTGGTTTCCGAAGGGGTCCGACACAAACCGGCCTGTACAAGCACAGAAGATGGCTAGAAGCTTGAAATTTCAGATTTAAGATGGACTGTGCCATCCATGTAGCAAAACCAAAGGTGCTGTAACTGCAGAGCTGATCTGCGCCTTTGGTTTTGTATTATGCAGAGCGTTGGTTTTCTCATGCAGTGGCTCATATTTTTCTAAAAACATTGATTGTGTCTGCAATGAACATGATAAATACAGCTAAAGATCAAAGTCTGATGCTTGATTCCAGAATGAAATTTAATTAGCTAATAATTTGATAAAGCTGTTGGTCTTTAAACATTTGTGCTGCCTCATGAGAAAACCAACATTTTGCATATGCAACAACAAATAAGCAGATCAGCTTCACAGTAACTGCGAAGCTGATCAGCGCCCTTGTTTTCGCTACACGGATAGTATAATTCATCTTCTTTCTAAATCCAAAATTTCAAGCTTCTAGCCATCTTCTGTGACTGTACAGGCTGGTTTGAGTCAAACCTGTAAGGCTGTTTGGAAACCACATTGTTGGTTTTCTCATGAGGTGGCTCATTTATGAGCTACAAACTGCATGCTCATCTGACGTGAGCATCTGAAGTGAGTATCAAGTAAGTATGTATCAACAAAAGCCCAAATACTGTTGGTATCTAATTCATGATAATTAAGGGATAATTTTGCTCAGCTTTTCTAAAAACCTGCTTTTTGAGAATGCCTATTAAACACTGGTTTTAATCATACGTATATATCTTTCTATTATCATAAAACACTCCATGTATGGTATTCCTTCAATTAGCACACAGTTGAAAATAACAAAGTTAAGATATAGAAAAACATCTTTCTAATTAGCGCACATTACGAATGAAAATGGTACATAAACTGCTGGAATAACCATGTCAAAAATATCAGTGATAATGTCAAGTGATCCAATCTTTGCAAAATAGTTTGAACATTTAAGGTTAAGTTTTAATGCAGGTTATACAGTATTTTGTGTCGAATTGGTGTAAAATACCAATATGCAAGTCAAGAAGCCTCTGCTGTACATTTTTTTGGAAACAATGAGGGTGTGCTCAGCCCTTATTAGAGCATGTGCGCTAACTAGAATGAATACAGTATCTGGTCTTCTACATCTAAACCTACCCTGTCCCATTCACTCACAACCCAGTCTAAACATGTCTGTGTATTGCACTCGGCTGTTGGATTTGGTTTGAAGTTAATATCACAGTTTATCTCTTCTGCTTTTTCTTCCGTTTCAATGTTTATACACTGGACAGGTCTCGTCCTTACACCACCACCACAGTACCTCGAGCACTGGAAAAACATGAGATTATTGCCTATGCAAAAACAAAGGCGCAGATCAGCTGTGCAGTAATTGCACAGCTGATCAGCGCCTTTGTTTTCCATTCAATGACAGTAATATTCCACTTCTTCCTAAATCCGAAATTTCAAGCTTCTAGCCTTTTTCTGAGGCTGTACAGGCCAGTATGTGTTGGACCTGGTCAGAAACCCTGACAACTGGTTTTCTCGCATTGCTGCTCAAAAAGGAAGGTTAGAAAGGCCCTGGATTGATCAAATTAAAGGACTAGGGTGTTTAACGCCTGATTTTGGCCTCAGATTTTGCTTAAAAAATAAATTTTAGAATTTAGGTGAGAAAACTATTCCTTAAAACAGCCATATGTCTCCTCATACTTAGCATACAATACCTCTGGATGATACTTCATAATTATTTCATAATAAGAAATTGTTTGCCGGGTCAAGACAACCAGATATTTTGCATATACATGCACAAACATAAAGCCAATTCCTCTTTTTATTAAATCCGAAATTTCAAGGTCCTAGTCTTTTTTGACTGTACAGGCTTGTTTGTGTTGTACCTGGTCTGAGCATCAAAGAACAGTTTTTTTTAGTGTCAAACTATTACCTCTGTCCAGTTCAATGCAATCCAAGTGTAGTTTCTCTCCATGGTTTCTCCCTGTGGTCTATCTAAACCAACAACATCACTAACATTCACACTACTAATAACATCATTTCCTTCACTAAATATCATATCACTTCCCCCTAACTTCTCACTGTTTTCACCACTGTCACTGTGCTGAAGGTCTGTGCTAGACTTAAGTATAAACACTTCAGCACTTGTTTCTGCCGTATCTGACCTAAGATTTTCCAATCGTTTTTCAGTGTCACCAGTTGGTAGTGGCGCAAGTTTATCTAGATTTGGTATTTTAGGTAGATCTGGTAATGGTGGCAGATCACCATAATCTGGCAGTGGTGCTAGCTTATTTTTATCAGGTAATGCTGGTAAATCTTTATCAGATAAACTTGGGATATCCTCAGTCTTTGGTAATGGTGCTAGCTTATCTTTATCAGGTAATGCTGGTAAATCTTTATCAGATAAACTTGGGATATCCTCAGTCTTTGGCAATGGTGCTAGCTTATCTTTATCGGGCAAAGCTGGTAAATCTTTATCAGATAAACTTGGGATATCCTCAGTCTTTGGCAATGGTGCTAGCTTATCTATATCAGGCAATGCTGGTAAATCTTTATCAGATAAATTTGGAATATCCTCAATCTTTAGAAATTGTGATAGCTTATCTTTATTAGGTAATGGCAGTAAATATTTATCAGATACACTTGGAATATCCTTAGTATTTGACAATGGTGCTAACTTATTTTCATCTGGTAGTGGTGGTAAATCTTTATCAGATAAACTTGGAATATTATCCAGACTGGCTGGTGGAGCTATATTTTCTTTGTCGGGTAATTTGGGTAAATCTGCATCACTGACCTGTCCAGAGGCAAGTTCATCAGAAAATGAATTAATTAATTCTTTATGAGTATTGTCATTCTTATCAATAACTGGATGTACACTTTCAACACCGGGTAAAGTTGATAGATCAGTAGTTTTGTCTGTATGGGAGGGTAATCCTTTGATGTTTGTCAAGGAAGGTAACTCTTGTGGAAGTTCTTTGTCTAACAAGGGAGATAATTCACTAATATCAGGTAAGGGAGGTAACTCTCCAGGTGGAAGAGGAGGTAACTCATTCATGTTGGGCAATGCTGGCATTTCGCTGAGCTTAAGCTGACCACGGGAACTCACTATATGTAGCTTATCGGCATGGCTTGAATAAGCTACACTGGATTTATCTGTCTCTGAGTATTTATCACTTAAATGTGTCTTCAATGCACCCGATTTATCAGTATGTGTCTCTGTTGTATTAACATGACTAGAATTATCCACATTTGAACTACTAAATGATGTTGTATTGGATTTCTCAATTTTCACAATGTCTAATTCTGGCAGTTCAGTTTTGCTTCCTTTCGACCCCATTTCTAATTTAGCATCTATAACAATGCTATTCTCATCTTGAATTTTTTCACTAAGATTTGCGATAGCACCAGTATATTCACCATGATGATGTCTATGTTTATTATGAACTTTTTCTCCTTCAATGTTGTTTGCAAAGTTATCATTTTCTTTCAATGCCTCTTTCTTTGGAGTAGTGCTTTTGGCAGTTTCAACATCAACAGTTTTAATTATACTTTGATCAAAATTTTCAGAGGTAGTAGGTTTGACATTTTTTGCCAGCTGAACCATGTTCGTACCATTGAACTCGATTTCACTCTCAACTTTATCTAATAATTCATTTCCATTATTTTCCATGATTTCTGACTGCGTATTTCTCATAGTATCCTCGTGTTCAGCTACACTGTGTTTCCCAGGAATTGTCTTGACCTTTATTTCATCACTATGTCTCATTGTATCAGTAGTTGGGTAATACCCAGTAGTAGCTGTAGTAGGTCTGGGTAAAGTCTGAGCAGTATTTACATCAGTAGACACAAACTTTTCCTCAGCAGAGGGATTTATGGTTGTCATGGTTTTGTCACCTTCTACTACTGAAGGTTGACTTGTTGTCGGTGGTTTGGTGGGGCAGGGAGCCAGGTTACAGTTCTTCTCACTGTCAGGTTCCCGGTGGGGATCACACTGCAGACCACCCTCACATACCACACGCCGATACTGGATACCGTCACCACACGATCGGGTACACTAAAAATGATAATAAAGACAATTTACATTTCATTTAAAAATCACAACACAAGAAAACCTGACTTTGGGGTTTCCGAACAGGTCTGACACAAACTGGCCTGTGCAGCTACAGAAGAAAACTACAATCTTGAAATTTCAGATTTAAGAAGGGTTGTACTATCCATGTAGCGAAAACAAAAGCACTGATCAGCTGTGCAGTTACTGCACAGCTGATCTGTGCCTTTGTTTTCGCATAGGCAAAAATCCGGTTTTCTCTTGACGCAGCTCATAATTATGTTCTATTTGATGCATTATGAGCTTAAGCTTTTTTTCAGTTTACTACTAAATGCCAAATCAAATATTATTCAAAGTGCAGCCTGGTTTTTGGAAGGGCTGGCTGAATCTCAAAGATAACATGCAAACATGTACATGTAAGTGCAATGAGTAACCCCATTAAATCCCACTTTTATAACGTGAAACTGAGGTGTATAGTTTTTATTGTTTTTTTTTTCTCTCCAAAACATAGTTCATGGGTACTTGTCAGAACCACCTTGGCGGTTATAAGGCCGAGGCGGTTCTAAGGTGTTCCCACAATCAATGTTTATAGCCTAAGAGCAAAAGTATTAAAAGTTTTACAACTCAAAATTTCAATTTTCACAGCTATAACAAAAAAAATCTGTGCGATTTGGTGAAACCTTATTTTCTAACAAACCAGTTGTTAAAAATACACAACATGATGAATTAATGATGTTCTTTCTGTTTAAAATTCATACAAAAATTAAAAAAATAGTGTTACTTTTTTTAATTTATAAGTGTAACAATATTTTGCTTTGCAAAACATTCGTACATTTGCAATAAAAATGCCAAAATGTTTATTTATATATGGTAGACAGCACACACATATCAAATTGTCTTAACATTGTTGGGCTAATTACAATGCATTGAAGAAATGGGCCCAGCCCTAGGCCTTGTGGTTATAAATCTTTATTAATGCTCAACTTAGATGAGACTAAAGTTTCAACTGCTGAACAATATTGAAATGGCCAAAATCAAAGAAATTTTAAAAGTTCCATGCTTGTCTTTTTTATGATAAACTTCCAACAATTGCTGCATTGAGCATGAAAAAAGTTTACACACCTTTAAGGCCAGCTCATATGTCAGCGGGATAACATGTAATGTATACACTCTTACACCCTACTTTTGTATAGTAAAACTGGTGCATAAAGGGGTATAAAAATCTTAATTTTTATCCAAAACATAGATTGTGGGTACACTTTAAAACCTCCTCAGCGAAGAGGTTCTAACGTGTACCCACAATTTATGTTCTGAGCAAAAAATAATTTAAACATCAAACATTTTGTGTAAAAATTTGTCAAGTTTACAAATCTAAATTTCACTGTATATTGTATAGGCATGTTTTCTTAATATTAATTAACTTATATAAATAAGTCTGGCCATAGGTAAACAGTATAGTCAAAGATGTGACACCACAGAATGGGGCGTCCCATCTGGGGCTATTCTATTTGCTCAAGAGTAATTTCATCGAAATATGAAATAAAAATTGAAAATCACCCCTGATGCCCCTAAAAATGACAATGGACCCATCCATTTGATAATAATGGGCAAGTTGTTTTGCCAGAAATGGGGTAATTAACTGACCTCCATCCAGTCCTCTGTCATCCACTGGCCACAGGTAACGTTACTACACGGTAGTTCTGACAGGGGGATCTGGTTGTTCTCACACCCTACTGCAGGGTCTTCACAGCTCACTGTACGGTACCTCAGACCACATGGATTCTCATTGTACTGTAAATATCACAATATGATATTTTAACATATGGTAACCGCGAAGCTGACCAGCGTCTTTGTTTTTGCTAAACAGATAGTTTACCTCCCTCTCCTAGCCTGCTTCTGTGACTGTACAGGCTGGTTCATGTCAGACCTGGTCGGAAACCCCGAAGACTTATTTTCTCGCGTTGTGGCTCCAATAATACATCACTTGCTGTGGCTAATGGCACTGACTAATAATTGAGCCTGTGTATGGGAAAATCAACAACTTGGGTTCCAACCAGGTCCGACACAAACCAGGCTATACAGTCACAGAAGACGGTTAGAGGCTGGATTTAGAAAGTAGAGGAACTGTACTATCGGTGCTGCGAAAACAAAGATGCTGATCAGTTTCGCAGTAGCTGCCAAGCTGATCTGCGCCTTTGTTTTCGCACATGCAGATTGTTGGTTGTCCCATGTGGCGGCTCAATTGGATTTTTTCCTATGGCTATCGAATTGTCACAAGAACTTCAAGACAACACTATTTTCAACTTTAAAGACATACCATCTATCTAGTTTCTGAATTTCAATAACTATTACCATGCTTAAACGCAACTATCAAATGCAGCTCTGCAATTTTTTGTATCAACATTGACAAACCTCTGACCATTCTCCAACAATCCAAGAGCTGGTACCAGCGCAAGGTTCCTTCTTGTGGCACGGTTCCACTTCCTGAGGTTTTTCCTGGTCGCTACAAGCCTCGTCGTCCAGGGCTATCTGTTCGTCTGGACCCAGGCTGCGGACACAGATCACTGTGCGGTGGTGTAGACCAGTGTCACCACATGTCACTGAGCAGTGCTGCCAAGGACCAAACCACCATCTAAAAACATTTACGAAACATTGTACACACATAATACAGATTTTAATTTAGATTTGAAAATGACAAAAAATTTACAAAAAGCCAGAATCTTGAAATTTTGGATCTAGGAAAAAGAGAAATTGTACTATCCCAGTAGCGAAAATAAAGGCGCTGATCAGCTGTGCAGTTCCTGCTGAGTTGATCAATGCCTTTGTTTTCGCATAGGCAAAAATCCGTTTTTCTCATGACGCTGCTCATATGCGCTGCATCTATGATTTTGATATAGTTTTCTTCATGATAAGGCTCATAAATTTTTTAACCTTTACATCTTGAAACTGGGTAGACCGAGATCGAAGGGGTCAGGATCTCAACAGATTTCGATAGTGTCGGAATTTTAATAACTATTACCATGCTTAAACACAACTACCGATACATTGCTTTAAACATCATCATATTTTGCTGTTTTGAAAACAAAGCCATGCAACACACAGCTTTTTCTTAAGTGGTAAAAATTGAAAAATTTCAGTTGAAAAACTTTGATATTTTTCTTATTTTTGCTCAAAACATAGATTATGGGTACACAATCAATGTTTTGAACAAAAGTAGGAAATAAGTATACCCTTGTACACCCCAGTTTAACTCTATTAAAGTGGGGTTCATGATTGGGGTCAGGGTTCCCACGGAAAGAATAAAATAAAATTCCATGACTTTTCCATGATAATTCCATGATCGGAATTAAATTTCCAGGACAGATTCTTCTATTTATTTGATTATTTCTTTTGTCACATAACACTTTTTAAAAGGCAAGAACAGATAATTATATTGCAAAAGTTACTTACTTCAAGGTATTATCTTGTTTTCTGATGAAGACAAATTAGTTTGAATGCCCTTTTAAAAAACATAACTTTATTTATCAATACTTATCGAGCGAGCGAGGTAAAAAATGAATCCAAAAGACATCCAAACTTGCATTTCATAACAAAATTCCATGATTTTTCCATGATATTTCATCATTTTTCAAATTCCATGACTTTTCCATGCATGGAATTTATTTTAGCCATTTTCCATGTTTTCCAGTGCCCGTGGGGACCCTGTGGGGTATACTTTTCATTGACATGTTATCTTGATGTTGCCGTTTTAAAGGATGAACATAGCTCAGTAACTTACCTAGCAGGACAAAGATGTTCATTGCAGACTTTTTGTTTATCGTCAGGTTTTGGCATTCCATGACAGTATTTATCCTCAACTATACCTGCTTCTATCTCTGTACAGGCCACCTCCGACCTCTGTGTGCCTAAGGGTAGGATGAAAGTTATAATTATCATTAAGGTGAACTAGAACATAAATCAACATATTTCGAAACATGTCCTTGACATACCCCCTTGAACCCCACTTTTATATAGCAAAAACTGGGGTATGCAGGGGTAAACCAATTTTTCTTATTTTTGCTCCAAAACATAAATTGTGGGTACTCGTTAGAACCGCCTCGCCAAGGCAGTTCTAACGTGTACCCACAATCTATGTTTTGAGCAAAAATAAGAAAAATAAGAAAAATGAGCCTGTGCGTGAGAAAACCAACAATCTGGGTTCCAACCACATCCGACACAAACCATTCTGTACAGTCACAGAAGATGGCTAGAGGCTGGAAATTTTGAATTTAGAAAGTAGAGGAATTTTAATATTCATGTAGCGAAAACAAAGGCTCTGATCAGCTTCGCAGTTACTGCGAAGCTGATCTGCGTCTTTGCTTTCGCCTATGCAGATTGTTGGTTTTCCCATGCGGCGGCTCAAATATCAAAATATATCAGCTGAGAATTTTCAATTTTTAAAGCTCAAAAAACCTCTGTTTATTGCATGGGCAAGTTTTCGTAATGGTTTGAATATCTAAAATGTATCACCATGAAAGTTTTGGGCTGGCGTTTTTCAGTAATCTGTGTACTCTCTTCTGGTTCAAGTGTGCACTTAAACTCATTTAGCCTGGCGTCCTTTTTATGGGACATAGGTTAACAGAATAGCCCCAGATGTGACGCAGCAGAAAGGCACTAATAAATACACATAGCTGCCCCATGAGAAAACCACCAATCTGCATATGTAAAAACAAAGGGGCAGATCAGCTGTGCAGTAACTGCACAGCTGATCAGCTCCTTTGTTTTTGCTACACAGATAGTACAACCCCTCTTCTTAAATCCGAAATTTCAAGCTTCCAGCCTGCTTCTGTGACTGTACAGGCCAGTTTGTGTCGGACCTGGTCAGAAACCCAGACTGTTTTTTTTCTCAGGCGAAGTCTCATATTTTAAAATCTTAAAAAAAATTGAGAGAGGTCATCAATAAGACATATTTAGAATATATGATAATGTTGTCCCTAACATTATGTTAAGAAGTTCTGCAGGTTCTAGAGATTGATAGCATGTGATTCATCTATAAAATACTGTAAATTTCGGAAATTTTCGCGTGACTTTTATTTTGCAAATTTTCTATTTCAAAATTATTAGTGAGCTCTTGAATTCGCAAGTGAGTGTCCATGTATTCTATAACGTTTATAGTGACTCTTTATTAGTGTGAACTTTGATTTCGTGAGGCAAAAAAATTCGTGAATATTAGCGAAAAATTAAGTTCTCGCGAATATTTACGGATCTATAGTATCCAAACGAAAAGGCATAGGCCTTATATAAACATCGTTACATTGCATCAGGTTCTTCAGCATTTCTATTTGAGCCTGTGCGTGAGAAAACCAACAATCTGGGTTCCAACCAGGTCCGACACAAACCAGCCTGTACAATCACAGAAGCAGGATAGAAGCTTGAAATTTTGGATTTAAGACAAAGATGGATTGTACTATCCGTGTAGCGAAAACAAAGGCGCTGATCAGCTTCACGGTTACCGTGAAGCTGATCTGCACCTTTGTTTTCACCCAAGCATTTTGTAGGTTTTCTTATGCAGCGGCACATTTTAACCATCTTTCTAAAGAAGTATTGTTCTGTGCTACATTGTCTGTATCTGAGTTTTAGCTAGATGGGTGTTCCACTTTGTACAGTTCATTTCTTTGTGTGTGTATATGCGTGCATGCAATCATGTGTTTTTCTGTGTTTACAGTATAGTTCATGTTTCATCAGCTGTTTTATGAGAAGCACTTACTGTAAATTCGGAAATTTATGCATGACTTTTATGTCGAGAATTTTCTATTTCCGATTTATAAGTGAGTTCTTGATTTCGTGAGCGAGTGTTCATATATATTATAAAGCTTATAGTAGCACTTTATTAGCCAGAACTTTGAATTCGCGAGGCAACCGATTCGCGAATATTAGCAAAAGTTCTCGCGAACATTTCCGAATCTACAGTAGTTTCATAACAAACCTCCGCCACAAGAAGAAGTGCAATGGGTCCAAGGCTGGTAACTCCAGTTAAACTCAGGAATTCTCGACTCTGAGATGTTGTCTTTAGGGACGGTGTACTCAAATGTCACACCAGGGTTTTCTGACTGCAGTAGCAACTGAAATGAGCCGCGTCATGAGAAAACTGAATTTCTGCCTATGCGAAAACAAAGGTGCAGATCAGCTGTGCAGTAACTGCACAGCTGATCAGCACCTTTGTTTTTGCTAGACAGACAGTACAATTCCTCTTCATCATCACGTTAACATGTCCATGAAATGAATACCCCTTAAACCCCACTTTTATGTAGTAAAACTGGGGTTAACAGGGGTACACCTATTTTCTTATTTTGATCCAAAACATAGATTATGGGTATCCAAAACATAGATTGTGGGTACTTGTCTTGTTTTGTAACCTCAGGGCCTAGATGAAAGCACCAAAACATGCTTTATCATTTTTTTTTATTATTATTATTTTTCCTTCTTCTGACTTACCATAACATGAAGTGGTTCTTTCAAAGGACCTTGTGCAGTAACACTCTCCATATTCCCCTCTCTCTCATAGTGTACGGTCGTGCCCGCTATCTTGTAATCCCCGCTCCACTGGATAAACCAATGACCATTGAGATAATACTCCCCGCGATTGTTCTGCAGGGCAAGAAAATTATTGGCAGCAGCCACTTCTTCTACTCGGATGTTTCTCGCTCCTGTGGGTATCACCGCAGCCTGGACATAACCTGAATTATTATGGAAACATGCCCATGTAATATACAGGCATTTTTAGCTGGTAAAATTGAACATTTTCAGCCTGGACATATCCTGAATTATTACGAAAACATACCTGTGTAATATGCTGAACATTTTCAGTTGAAAAAATTTGATGCTTTTACTTGATTTTGCTCAAAACATAAATTGTTGGTATACCTTAGAACTGCCTTGTTGAGCTGAGTACCCACAATCTATGTTTTGAACAAAAATAAGAAAAATGTATACCCGTGTATAACCCAGTGTTATTATATAAAAGTGTGGTTGAAAGGTGTATTTATTACATGGACATGTTAATGTTCGTTTCTTTTCATTTGTTTTATTGGTGCTTTACGTCCAATGTAAACAGCTAAGGTCAGTTATCCTAGCCACACTGTTCCTGGGTAAGCCTCCCAGAGGCAAGTTACCAGTACTCAGTGCAAATTTTTTCTCCACTAAAAAACAATGCTCTTTTCTGATGCAATGGAAGAGCAAAAATGGCTGTAGAAATATTTCATGACCACATCTTGAAATGTGCCAGACTTAACAATCGATCATGGGTCAGCTTCGTTACAAAACTGACTTGCTACAAATCAAGCTATTGAACCCAGTAGCTGCACAGCTGATCTGTGTCTATGTTTTCACATATGCAAACTGTTGATTTTCTGCTGAGTCGACTCAAATGTAGGACCTACCTAGCCCCTTTGTTTCTTTATAATGACTTTTCACTGTCTTGCACGTAGATCCATCTCCGTGACAAACACCACACCTGTCCTCTATAGCCTTGGAGTCTATCATGTAATCACAACCTATATGCTAATGAAAATACGGTACAACCTCATTATAGCCCTATCCTTGGGGTCCATAGAAGCAGACCATATTATAACTAAACCATGTTATAATGAGGTTACTTACTACAGACATATAGAAAAATAATCAATTTGGGAGCCATGACATGGATGTTATAATGAAAACCCCATTATAATGAGGTTGAAGTGTAGAGGATACTGCATAAACAGTTATTTAGAGAGAAACCTTTAACTGTTAGCAGAATAACTTTGACTCAAGTGACTGCTTTGACTGCTCTTTGGACAATTATGACATTACCACATGTAAAATGTATGCATAAAGGCCCTTTCTCTGAAGCAAATTGAAATTGACTGAGTCGCTGCATCAGAAAATAAAAATCTGCATATATGAAAACAAAGGCGCAGATCAGCTGTGCATTTACTGCGAAGCTGATCAGCGCCTTTGTTTTCATTACACGGATAAAACAATTCCTCTTCTTTCTAAATCTAAAATTTCGAACCTCTAGCCATCTTCTGCGCTTGTACATCTCATTTTGTGTCGGACCTGCTCAAAAACCACAATTTGTTGGTTTTCTCGATACGGCTCAAAAAACATTTACTCACCCGCATCTCCCACTGATACACATATTCCTGGTGCCTACTCACCCTGCATCACCCACAGATACACATATTCCTGGTGCCTACTCACCCTGCATCATCCACATATACACATATTCCTGTTGCCTGCTCACCCTGCATCAACCACAGATACACATAATCCTAGTGCCTACTCACCCTGCATCACCCACAGATACACATATTCCTGGTGCCTACTCACCCTGCATCGCCCACAGATACACATATTCCTGGTGCCTACTCACCCTGCATCACCCACAGATACACATATTCCTGTTGCCTACTCACCCTGCATCACCCACAGATACACATATTCCTAGTGCATACTCACCCTGCATCACCCACTGATACACATATTCCTGGTGCCTACTCACCCTGCATCACCCACAGATACACATATTCCTGGTGCCTACTCACCCTGCATCACCCACAGATACACATATTCCTGGTGCCTACTCACCCGGCAATACCTACTGATACACATAATCCTGGTGCCTACTCACCCTACATCGTCCACTGATATATATTTTCCTGGTGCCTACTCACCCTGCGTCTCCCACTGATACACATATTCCTGGTGCCTACTCACCTTACACCACCCACTGATACACACATTCCTGGTGCCTACTCACCCTACATCACCCACTGATACACACATTCCTGGTGCCTACTCACCTTTCATCACCCACTGATACACACATTCCTGGTGCCTACTCACCCTAAATCACCCACTGTTACACACATTCCAGGTGCCTACTCATCCTGCATCTCCCACTGATACACATATTCCTGGTGCCTACTCACCCTGCATCACCCACTGATACACATATTCCTGGTGCCTACTCACCCTGCAACACCCACTGATACACATATTCCTGGTGCCTACTTACCCTGCATCACCCACTGATACACATATTCCTGGTGCCTACTCACACTGCATCATCCACTGATACACATATTCCTGGTGCCTACTCAAACTCTATTGCCCACTGATACACATATTCCTGGTGCCTACTCACCCTGCAACACCCACTGATACACATATTCCTGGTGCCTACTCACCCTGTATTGCCCACTGATACACATATTCCTGGTGCCTACTCACCCTGCAACACCCACTGATACACATATTCCTGGTGCCTACTCACCTACATCTCCCAATGATACACATATTCCTGGGGCCTACTCACCCTGCATCTCCAAATGATACACATATTCCTGGTGCCTACTCACCCTGCAGCACCCACTAATACACATATTCCTGGTGCCTACTCACCCTGCATTGCCCACTGATACCCATATTCCTGGTGCCTACTCACACTGCATCGCCCACTGATACACACATTCCTGGTGCCTACTCACCCTGCATCTTCCAATGATACACATAATCCTGGTGCCTACTCACCCTGCATCACCCACTGATACACATATTCATAGTGCCTACTCACCCTGCATCTTCCACTGATACACATATTCCTGGTGCCTACTCACCCTGCATCACCCACAGATACACATATTCCTGGTGCCTACTAACCCTGCATCTCCCACTGATACATAAATTCATAGTGCCTACTCACCCTGCATCACCCCCAGATACGCATATTCCTAGTGCCTACACACCCTGCATCGTCTACTGATACACATATTCTTGGTGCCTACTCACCCAGCATCACCCACTGATACACATATTCCTGGTGCCTACTCACCCTGCATCACCAACTAATACACATATTCCTAGTGCCTACTCACCCTGCATCATCCACTGAAAAAAAATATTCCTGGTGCCTACTCATCCTGCATCACCCACTGACACACATATTCCTGGTGCCTACTCACCCTGCATCACCCACTGATACACATATTCCTGGTGCCTACTCACCCTGCATCGTCCACTGATACAGATATTCCTAGTGCCTATTCACCCTGCATCACCCACTGATACACATAAACCTGGTGCCTACTCATCCTGCATCACCCACAGATACACATATTCCTGGTGCCTACTCACCCTGCAACACCCACTGACACACATATTCCTGGTGCCTACTCATCCTGCATCGCCCACTGATACACATATTCCTGGTGCCTACTCACTCTGCATTATCCACTGATACACATATTCCTGGTGCCTTCTCACCCTGCATTGCCTAATACACATATTCCTGGTGCCTACTCACCCTGCATTGCCCACTGATACACAAATTCCTGGTGCCTACTCACCCTGCATCGCCCACTGATACACATATTCCTGGTGCCTACTCACCCTGCATGGCCCACTGATACACATATTCCTAGTGCCTACACACCCTGCATCACCCACTGATACACATATTCCTGGTGCCTACTTACCCTGCATCGCCCACTGATACACATAAACCTGGTGCCTACTCACCCTGCATCGCCCACTGATACACATATTCCTGGTGCCTACTCACCCTGTATTGCCCACTGATACACATATTCCTGGTGCCTACTCACCCTGCAACACCCACTGATACACATATTCCTGGTGCCTACTCACCTGCATCTCCCAATGATACACATATTCCTGGTGCCTACTCACCCTGCATCTCCCAATGATACACATATTCCTGGTGCCTACTCACCCTGCAGCGCCCACTAATACACATATTCCTGGTGCCTACTCACCCTGCATTGCCCACTGATACCCATATTCCTGGTGACTACTCACACTGCATCGCCCACTGATACACACATTCCTGGTGCCTACTCACCCTGCATCTTCCAATGATACACATATTCCTGGTGCCTACTCACCCTGCATCACCCACTGATACACATATTCCTGGTGCCTACTCACCCTGCATCACCCACTGATACACATATTCATAGTGCCTACTCACCCTGCATCTTCCACTGATACACATATTCCTGGTGCCTACTCACCCTGCATCACCCACAGATACACATATTCCTGGTGCCTACTAACCCTGCATCTCCCAATGATACATATATTCATAGTGCCTACTCACCCTGCATCACTCCCAGATACGCATATTCCTAGTGCCTACACACCCTGCATCGTCCACTGATACACATATTCTTGGTGCCTACTCACCCTGCATCACCCACTGATACACATATTCCTGGTGCCTACACACCCTGCATCACCCACTGATACACATATTCCTAGTGCCTACTCACCCTGCATCATCCACTGAAAAAAAATATTCCTGGTGCCTACTCATCCTGCATCACCGACTGACACACATATTCCTGGTGCCTACTCACCCTGCATCACCCACTGATACACATATTCCTAGTGCCTACTCACCCTGCATCGTCCACTGATACAGATATTCCTAGTGCCTATTCACCCTGCATCACCCACTGATACACATAAACCTGGTGCCTACTCACCCTGCATCACCCACAGATACACATATTCCTGGTGCCTTCTCACCCTGCAACGCCCACTGACACACATATTCCTGGTGCCTACTCATCCTGCATTTCCCACTGATACACATATTCCTGGTGCCTACTCACTCTGCATCATCCACTGATACACATATTCCTGGTGCCTACTCACCCTGCATCACCCACTGATACACATATTCCTGGTGCCTACTCACCCTGCAACACCCACTGATACACATATTCCTGGTGCCTACTTACCCTGCATCACCCACTGATACACATATTCCTGGTGCCTACTCACACTGCATCATCCACTGATACACATATTCCTGGTGCCAATCCAAACTCTATTGCCCACTGATACACATATTCCTGGTGCCTACTCACCCTGCAACACCCACTGATACACATATTCCTGGTGCCTACTCACCCTGTATTGCCCACTGATACACATATTCCTGGTGCCTACTCACCCTGCAACACCCACTGATACACATATTCCTGGTGCCTACTCACCTGTATCTCCCAATGATACACATATTCCTGGGGCCTACTCACCCTGCATCTCCAAATGATACACATATTCCTGGTGCCTACTCACCCTGCAGCACCCACTAATACACATATTCCTGGTGCCTACTCACCCTGCATCTTCCAATGATACACATATTCCTGGTGCCTACTTACACTGCATCGCCCACTGATACACACATTCCTGGTGCCTACTCACCCTGCATCTTCCAATGATACACATAATCCTGGTGCCTACTCACCCTGCATCTTCCACTGATACACATATTCATAGTGCCTACTCACCTTGCATCTTCCACTTATACACATATTCCTGGTGCCTACTCACCCTGCATCACCCACTGATACACATATTCCTGGTGCCTACTAACCCTGCATCTCCCACTGATACATATATTCATAGTGCCTACTCACCCTGCATCACCCCCAGATACGCATATTCCTAGTGCCTACACACCCTGCATCGTCCACTGATACACATATTCTTGGTGCCTACTCACCCTGCATCACCAACTAATACACATATTCCTAGTGCCTACTCACCCTGCATCATCCACTGAAAAAAAATATTCCTGGTGCCTACTCATCCTGCATCACCCACTGACACACATATTCCTGGTGCCTACTCACCCTGCATCACCCACTGATACACATATTCCTGGTGCCTACTCACCCTGCATCGTCCACTGATACAGATATTCCTAGTGCCTATTCACCCTGCATCACCCACTGATACACATAAACCTGGTGCCTACTCATCCTGCATCACCCACAGATACACATATTCCTGGTGCCTACTCACCCTGCAACACCCAATGACACACATATTCCTGGTGCCTACTCATCCTGCATCGCCCACTGATACACATATTCCTGGTGCCTACTCACTCTGCATTATCCACTGTTACACATATTCCTGGTGCCTTCTCACCCTGCATTGCCTAATACACATATTCCTGGTGCCTACTCACCCTGCATTGCCCACTGATACACATATTCCTGGTGCCTACTCACCCTGCATCGCCCACTGATACACATATTCCTGGTGCCTACTCACCCTGCATCGCCCACTGATACACATATTCCTGGTGCCTACTTACCCTGCATCGCCCACTGATACACATATTCCTGGTGTCTACTCACCCTGCATCGCCCACTGATACACATATTCCTGGTGCCTACTCACCCTGCATGGCCAACTGATACACATATTCCTAGTGCCTACACACCCTGCATCACCCACTGATACACATATTCCTGGTGCCTACTTACCCTGCATCGCCCACTGATACACATAAACCTGGTGCCTACTCACCCTGCATCGCCCACTGATACACATATTCCTGGTGCCTACTCACCCTGTATTGCCCACTGATACACATATTCCTGGTGCCTACTCACCCTGCAACACCCACTGATACACATATTCCTGGTGCCTACTCACCTGCATCTCCCAATGATACACATATTCCTGGTGCCTACTCACCCTGCATCTCCCAATGATACACATATTCCTGGTGCCTACTCACCCTGCAGCACCCACTAATACACATATTCCTGGTGCCTACTCACCCTGCATTGCCCACTGATACCCATATTCCTGGTGACTACTCACACTGCATCGCCCAATGATACACACATTCCTGGTGCCTACTCACCCTGCATCTTCCAATGATACACATATTCCTGGTGCCTACTCACCCTGCATCACCCACTGATACACATATTCCTGGTGCCTACTCACCCTGCATCACCCACTGATACACATATTCATAGTGCCTACTCACCCTGCATCTTCCACTGATACACATATTCCTGGTGTCTACTCACCCTGCATCACCCACAGATACACATATTCCTGGTGCCTACTAACCCTGCATCTCCCAATGATACATATATTCATAGTGCCTACTCACCCTGCATCACTCCCAGATACGCATATTCCTAGTGCCTACACACCCTGCATCGTCCACTGATACACATATTCTTGGTGCCTACTCATCCTGCATCACCCACTGATACACATATTCCTGGTGCCTACACACCCTGCATCACCCACTGATACACATATTCCTAGTGCCTACTCACCCTGCATCATCCACTGAAAAAAAATATTCCTGGTGCCTACTCATCCTGCATCACCCACTGAAACACATATTCCTGGTGCCTACTCACCCTGCATCACCCACTGATACACATAATCCTAGTGCCTACTCACCCTGCATCGTCCACTGATACAGATATTCCTAGTGCCTATTCACCCTGCATCACCCACTGATACACATAAACCTGGTGCCTACTCACCCTGCATCACCCACAGATACACATATTCCTGGTGCCTTCTCACCCTGCAACGCCCACTGACACACATATTCCTGGTGCCTACTCATCCTGCATCGCCCACTGATACACATATTCCTGGTGCCTACTCACTCTGCATCATCCACTGATACACATATTCCTGGTGCCTTCTCACCCTGCATTGCCTAATACACATATTCCTGGTGCCTACTCACCCTGCATTGCCCACTGATACACATATTCCTGGTGCCTACTCACCCTGCATTGCCCACTGATACACATATTCCTGGTGCCTACTCACCCTGCATCGCCCACTGATACACATATTCCTGGTGCCTACTTACCCTGCATCACCCACTGATACACATATTCCTGGTGCCTACTCATCCTGCATCGCCCACTGATACACATATTCCTGGTGCCTACTTACCCTGCATCGCCCACTGATACACATATTCCTGGTGTCTACTCACCCTGCATCGCCCACAGATACACATATTCCTGGTGCCTACTCACCCTGCATCGCCCACTGATACACATATTCCTGGTGCCTACTCACCCTGCATGGCCCACTGATACACATAATCCTAGTGACTACTCACCCTGCATGGCCCACTGATATACATATTCCTGGTGCCTACTCACCCTGCATTGCCCACTGATACACATATTCCTAGTGCCTACACACCCTGCATCGTCCACTGATACACATAAACCTGGTGCCTACTCACCCTGCATCGCCCACTGATACACATATTCCTGGTGCCTACTCACCCTGCATCGCCCACTGATACACATATTCCTGGTGCCTGCTGTACATGGTGTCCCATCAGTAACAATATCTTTGAGTAAAACAGAGAAAAACTGGTTCTGAGGCTTACAATGAAGTTGACACGGAGATTCTGAAAAAAAATTTAATAAAGAAATATTATATACTGAAAAACAAAAATCTTGCACCACCCTATTTTTGTTCTTTTTTCTGACCAAGTAGAACTATTTTTATTTCTTACATTATTTTTGGTTAATTCCAATATCAAAACTTTGACTTTGCAGCAACTTCAATAATGTGGATGATAATGCAAAATTTTTGGGGCAAAAAGTGTAAAATTGCATTTTTGGGGAAAAATTGATTATCAATGAAAATTTTCAATGAGTTTTCATTGTACATGTGATCAGCATCATGGCAGTAGCAGAAAAGCAATAAAACATTTTGAATTTTAGGGAATTTGGAGGTTTTACAAAATTTTGAAAATTCACACGTTTTAAAAATTTCCTTTAAACAGCAAAGAAAACAAACAAAAATGCATTCTTAGGTTATGACAAGTAAGCACATACCCCATTTGACTGTTTTGAAAAGTTTCATAAACAGAAGTCATATCCGTTTGCTGTACTTCCAGTCAGAATGCAAAAATTTTTAATTTTGATTTTACAGTTACCATTTTCATATTCTTTTAATTTTTATGTGCCATTGTAATGAATGAGGATAAAACAACTTGTCCAAAACAATAAATTGATAGGAACAAAGCAAATTGTCGCAGGAAAGCAGCTTAAAGTTAGTGCCTTATTTGGCACGCTTTGCCTTTGTTTTAAAACTGTACCAAAATAAAGCACCATCTTTACGCTGCTTTGCTGGGACTGTTTGTTTGGTCCCCCCAAAATGATTGTATAGGGTGTTGTTCAATATCAAAACAGTACAATGGCACATAAAAAATCCAAAAATTACTAAATGATAGTTGTAAAATCAAAATTAAAAATTCCTGCATGCAAACCGAAAGTACAGCAAACGGATATGACTCCTGTTTATGAAACTTTTTCAAAACAGTCAATCGGGGTATGTGCTTACCTGCCATAGCCTAAGAATGCATTTTGATCATTTTCTTTGCTGTTTAAAGGAACTTTTCAAAACCACCGGTTAATTTTCTGAAAATGCAAATTTTCAAAATTTTGTAAAATCTCCATTTCTGAAAATGCAAACTTTCAAAATTTTGTAAAATCTCCAAATTCCCTAAAATTCAAAATGTTTTATTGCTTTTCCGTTACTGCCATGATGCAGATCACATGTACAATGAAACCTCATTGAAAATTTTCATTGATAATCATTTTTTTTCCAAAAAATGCAATTTTACACTTTTTGCCCCAAATGTTTTGCATTATCATCCACATTATTGAAGTTGCTGCAAAGTCAAAGTTTTGTTATTGGAATTAACCAAAAATAATGTTAGAAATAAAAATAGTTCTACTTGGTCATAAAAAATAACAAAAATAGGGTGGTGCAAGATTTTTGTTTTTCAGTATATATATATAAACTTTCTGCACATGTGAAAAGCTGCAGATAAACTGCACAGTAACTGCGCAGGTGATCAGCGACTTTCTTTTCTCTAAATAGTGGTACAAACCCTTTATTTTTGAAATCCTTATTTCAAGCTTCTAGCTATCTTTAGTGAATGTGCAGCCTGTTTTGTATCAGGCCAGGTTGGAAACCCAAAAGATCTGTTCTTTAAATGATAGTGCTCATATCATATGAGGTGCATAACAAGAAATCCTGTCTTTCAGATTTCTGACCAGGTCTGACTTAATCATTTTTTTCTGTACAAGCACAGATGATGTCTAAGAGCTTGAAAATTTGGGTTTAAATATTAAGGTGAATGGCAAAAACAAAAGCATTGATCAGCACTGCTTTTAGCTAAGACATTGGTTGAAACTTGTAAACTCATGAAAAATCATGTACATGTGATTTAATGTTATATCCAGTGAATTATGTCTACTTTGACTTTTTACTTTGGTTTTACTGACAAACTGTGGATGCAATACTTCTACAGACTTTCCAAATGACTCACAAACATTGTTTGGCCCATACATGGTAATAAAAGATATAATAACAAAATTAGCTGTGGTCTAGGAGCGTGGTGACCTAGTGGTTACAGCATCAGACCAGGTCCCGAGGTTATAAAACTATTTTCATGCTCAGCTCAGCTAATACCAAAATAGTCCAAATATATTTAAATTGAAGGCTTAGAACTCCAAAGCCTATAATTTATCCTGCTGATAAAATGTTAAAATGCCAACAATTGTTGGCATTTTTACATTTATGAGCAGGATAAATTTTAGTCTCAGCTGAGCATGGAAAATGTTTGATAACCTCAAGGCCAGATGTAGATGTAGAGGTCAGGGGTGGGAAGGAGATGGTTTAACCCCAATTGAGCCTGGCTGAGTGTTTCAACAAGACACATCAACTACAGTGCAAACTCAATATAACATTATCTTTGGGATTTACAGAATCAGATTGTATTATGAGTGGAACTGTGCTTTGATGAAGTTATTTACAATAGGAACTATAGGAGCATAACCATTTGAGCCACCTCGTGAGAAAACCAACAATCTGCATAGGCGAAAACAAAGGCGCAGATCAGCTTGGCAGTAACTGCGAAGCTGATCAGCGCCTTTGTTTTCGCTACTCGGATAGTACAATTCCTCTTCTACTTAAATCTGAAATTTCAAGCTTCTAGCTCTTTTCTGTGCTTGTACAGGTTGGTTTGTGTCGGACCTGTTCGGAAACCACATTGTTGGTTTTCCCACGAGGTGGCTCATTTATGAGCCATGCCTTGGTGTTGAACCATAAAACAAACAAACAAAGCTACCTGTTGTTGGTACATGCTCCCATTCATAGAGGCCATTCTTGTAGGGTATATAGTTGAATTCCTGGCACTGTTTCTCATTAAAGCTCGCACTGCTCTCCTCGCAATCCTGTAAACATGGTCAGAAGATCACATAAGCGGCTCCAATAAAACATGCATATTCCTTCATAAAACTGTTGTTGCGGGCGTTTGTAAGACTTGCCTCATTGAAAATCATAAAACTACATCTCTGTTGACTCTGACAATGATTTATTTCTATACGATGTCATTTCTGGCTGAAGTAATGTACACACATTAAAGTCACCAATCTATCATTGGTGTTCAAAGGAGAGAGGAAATTTCAACCATTACACTTGGAAACTCGGCCAGACTCCGTTCTCACTGGAACACTGGACTCTCGGGATGGAATTCTCCTGTATTCTTAACACAGCTGATAGATTCTATAGATTCTATTTATCTTTCAGTGTCATTTGAGCCGCCGCATGTGAAAACCAGCAATCTGCATAGGCGAAAACAAAGACGCGAAGCTGATCAGCGCCTTTTTTTTGCTACACGGATAGTACAATTCCTCTACTTTCTAAATCCAAAATTTGCAGCCTATATCAATCTTCTGTGATTGTACAGCCTGGTTTGTGTTCTACCTGGTTGGAACACAAATTTTTTGGTTTTCTCACACACAGGCTCATTTGTGTTTGTGTTGACTGGTACAGTTATATTATTGATGTCCCCATATTTCATGTACTATCAGTTTGTCAGAAACATTATGTTACCTCTGTATTACATATTCTGTATCTCTTTCTCTCGCCGAGACAGAACTTTCCACCATGAGAGGGTCTGAAATAGACATCAAAAGACAATCTATGTGGGTCAATGTTTTGAGAACAAAAAAAAAAAAAAAAATCCTCATTCCTGCAAGTGCTTTACCTTCAAATGACATTTTAACAGTTTTACCCATTCAAATGAATAGGTGACCTATGTTGACCATGACATAAAATAGGTCAAGGTCATCACAAGTTCATGATTTATGTACATCCTGTATTCGTTCTAATTAGCGCACAGTGCGTTTAACTTTTCAAAATACGTTAAAGTTAATGTAACAAAATATTGTTCTAATTAGCGCACACGACTAACGAAAACAACACAAACTACTGAAACAACCATTGATGATGTCATTTAAGTGTTACAATCGTGTTCCATCATTTAAGGATAGGTTTAAATGCGCTTAATACGGCATTAATGTGTAAAATTGGTACTAAATACCAATAGGCCATTCGAACAGTGTGCGCTTATCATGTCTGGCTCATCTCGGAAAATCGCGATAGAAATTATCGCGCATATACGCGACATTTACGGTAATTCTCCATATCAAGGGGAATCACTCCAAACCAATAATTCTGACTAAATAATGAAACGAATTGAGACTAAAGAATGAATCAAATTGGAAATGGCTGATCGCGCATATGCGCAATCTTCGATACTTGAGGTGTGGGCTCCAGCAGTAAGATCCCCCTCTTCTAAAAAGATTACAACCCAGAAATAAAAGATTACAAACAAATATTTTACTATCTGAAACTCTTTCAAAGATCAGAGATCAAAATGATTTAAAAATGGTTCGTAGAAAAATTCTGTGATTCTGTCGGCAGATGGTTGAAATCCTTGTTCGTTTTGCAAAATTTTCATCTGCATAGCTCTGTAGTTTCCTTCCAAGTGGTCCGATCACATCCGAAAAAAGCCGAGCTGAATCGTCGAAAACCAGGCTAAATCGTATAAGCTTTCTGTCACGCAGAACCATGATAAAATTGTCTCATTTCTATTGAAAGATGGAACCTCCTGTACTGCCGGTAAATACATGGCGCCGTCGCGCATCTGCGCGATAATTTCGATCACGATTTTCCGAGATGATCCAGACCTGCTTATGCTCATGTTTTTCGGAAATAACCAGGGTGTGCGCTTAACGGAGCATGTGCACTTATAAGAACAAATACGGTACGTAGTATTCTAGTCACCAGTGCTACATGCCAAGTTCAAATGAAATCAGTCAACTGGTTCCGGAGTAGATTTTTAAAGGGTTTTTACCATATATGGGTATTTTGGCCATCTTGTTCATGTGACCTGTTATTTATATATATACATTGGGTCCCCTTTACTGTAAATGCCTCGTATAAAATTTGGCTTTGATTGGCCAGGCAGTTTCAGATACGAAGATCTTTGCATATTACAGAAATACTTGTATATTGCCTGAGGGTCCAATTTATTTCAGAATCATAAATTTTCAGTCCATTTTCCCATTTCCTTCAAGTTTTTCCATTCAAAAGACAATTTCACAGCTTTCCCAATTCAAATTCCAAACATCGTAAGTTGACTTATATATAATACATTGTAGTACTCTAGTCTCCAGTGCTACATGCCAAGATTGGTTGAAATTGGTCCAGCGACTTTAGAGAAGAAAATGTTTGAAGGGTTTTTACCGTATATGGGCATGGTGGCCATCTTGGTCATGTGACCTGGATTATCACGTAGAAACTGTTTTCCCCTTTTTTAGATTTTTCATATAAAATTTGGCTTTGATTGGCCAAGCAGTTTTAAAGAAGATCTTTGAAAATGGTGGATGACGACGACAAACAATGGATGGGTGCCTATCCTGTGAGCCTTTGGCTAAAAATTGCTGTTCAATTCGTAAGCATGTTTTTGTAACAAACTTACTTTGGGTTATCACAATGTCGCTGTGAGTGAGCTACCCCCGCCCCACAGGTTCTGGTGCAGTCTGTCCAAGACGACCATTGCCCCCACTCCCCGTTGATGGACTCGGGTCTCTCCCCAATCTTCACACACTTTCCTTCGTAACACCACTGAAATAATATCAAATGCGCCATCGCATGAGAAAACCAACAATCTGAGTTTTCGACCAGGTCTGACACAAACTGGCCTGTACAGTCCCAGAAGCAGGCTAAAAGCTTGAAATTTCAGATTTAGACAGAAAAGACATTGTACTATCTGTAGAGTGAAAAAAATAAAGGTGCTGATCAGCTATGCAGTTACAGCTGAGCTGCCCCTTTGTTTTTACCTATGCATGCTGTTGGTTTTTCTTATGTGCCAGCTCAAATTTATGTTAATTCTAATCATATCGTCAAAATACCTGTCAACAGGAATTCCCATCAGGCACGGCAAGAAAAGCCTGTTGATGTACAGTCACAGACAATGACTAAAAGATTAAAATATCAGATTTAATACACCTGTCATTTGTGTAACCACTGCACCCCCCCCCCCCCCCTCTACCCCAACCCACCCACCTACGGGGAAGGATCGGGAATAGCCGGTCTAAAGTGCGGGGCAATTACTTTTAGTGCAGTGGAACTGACTGGACTTTAACATTCGAATTCTTACCCCAGTGGGATTTTCAATTATGAGTGGCGGGGCATTTAAGTGTAAAAAGAAGAACTGGGCAATTTGTGTTGAAATCAAAGGGACTGACTTGCACCTTTTTCTCATATGCAAAAATATAAATTTTAAGTCATGATGCAGCTCAGTTAATAGATGGCATTGTGGACTAACTGTCTGGACACAGTTGTTCAAAGCATCGTTAGCTTAACGATATCGTTAAGACATAAATTTGTTAAGCAAATATCAGCTAAAGTAACAAATACACTGTTATTTTTTGTTGAAAAAATGTGAGAATCCTTTGCAGTGCAAAGGATTCTCACATTTTTTCAACAAAAAATAACAGTGTATTCACATTTTTTCAACAAAAAATAACAGTGTATTTGTAATATTAATGTTTGAAATTTTAAGGAAACGTTAGCTAACGATGTCGTTAGTTTTGAACAACTGGGCCCTGTTTGTATTTTGGTTTAACTTTTTCAATCATGTCAGGTCGTCAAAAATGAAATAAAAATTTAAGATCAAAGTTGATGCCCATAAAAATAGAAGTTTGTGGGATTCATCCAAATGATGATGGTTAATTTGTCCATTCAGGCTTTTTTTTTTTTGTTTGTTTGTTTGTTTTTTTTTTTTTGAAAATTTTGGGGAGGGGCCCTAGGGCCTTTCTAATTGGGGAAATGAGCAACATAAACCTGAAGTTAGGAAATTTTCAAAACATTAAAAATTGTTGATATTAAGGTTATTCTTTAAAATCAATACATGATACCCTATAATCAAATTTAAGCATCATTTCAAACAGCAGACTTTTAATTAAACAATGTATGGAACTGTTGAAAATCATTTTCAGATGTGATTAGGATTTTATCTTCCAGACTGGGAAAAAAGTCACCAAAATTCCATTGGGAATGGGCCTTATTTCGGCCCCTGAGACATCCCCGAAAAAATCCCTGCTATTTATTACAAATGGGTTGATATGATAACACAACTCATCACACAAACATGTCCATTTCATGAATAGCCATCTACACACAACTTTTATGAAGTAAAACTGGGATGGACAGGGGTATTCGTGTCTTTTGTTTTTATTTTTACCCTATGACATAGATTGTGGGTGCAAATTATCATTTAATTATGGAAGAACTGCCTCTGACAGTTTTATTTTAACATGCTTTCACAATATGTTTTGAAGCAAAAAGAAAAAAAGAAAAAAAAAATCTATATCCCCATTTCACCCCAGTTCAACTATACTTCTCCTCAAAAAAATCTGGTCACCCAATTGTGTTGCAACCACCCATCAAATAAACAAAAATTGAGCTTCATTGCTAGTTAATTTGAAATATTTGACAAAATCGAGTGTATACAGCCATTTTGCATGCAGTGTATGCCTTTTGCACATGCTCAGGTTTACACGTAGATGTTATATGGTAGTTATAGAGTACAAAAGGGTGAGGAATCAGGAAGGTCACTCCATTGTAGTGACTAGCCCATTCTAGCTTCCTCAGGTTACAGATAAAGTGTAGAAGCCTTTGTGGTGTCTAATGGTAAAGCTTCTCACCGCTTTTTTGTATTCAGGGGTCGTGGGTTTGATCCAGGGCCAATGCAGCCCTTCAGATAACATTTTCAGTTAATAGGACGTAAAAGCAAAACAAATGAAAAAAGAGTCAATAAGCAATGCTTATTAAATACCCCCCGCAGGGTAACTGTTTACCACAAAAATTATTTTGGCGATATAATTTCTTCATGCAAAAGTCCAATAGGTGTACATCATGTAGGTATGATATCAAATTATTGCATCAAAAACTGTGGTAGAAGTTGATCGGCCCGTGAAAGCCCTTACCTGTAAAAAACTAAGAAAAATTGTCTAAGTTCTCACAGCTGTAATTTTGTCAAAAATTATTTTTTTGCAATAACATTTCTTCATGCAAATGTCCAAGGGGTGTACATCATTTAGGCATGATATCAAATTGTTCCATCAAAAACTGTGGTAGGAGTTGATCGGCCTGTGAAAGCCCTTACCTGTAAAAAAACTAAGAAAATTGCCTATGTTCTCATAGCTGTCATTTTGTAAAAAATTATTTTTTCGCAAGAACATTTCTTCATGCAAATGTCCAAGGGGTGTACATCGTGTAGGCATGATATCAAATTGTTCCATCGAAAACTGTGGTAGGAGTTGATCGGCCTGTGAAAGCGCTTACCTGTAAAAAAAAACTAAAAAAACTGCCTAAGTTCTCATAGCTGTCATTTTGTCAAAAATTATTTTTTTGCAGTAACATTTCTTCATGCAAATGTCCAATGGGTGTACATCATGTAGGCATGATATCAAATTGTTCCATCAAAAACTGTGGTAGGAGTTGATCGGCCCGTGAAAGCCCTTACCTGTAAAAAAAAAAAACTAAAAAAATTGCCTAAGTTCTCATAGCTGTCATTTTGTCAAAAATCTTTTTTTTTGCAATAACATTTCTTCATGCAAATGTCCAATGGGTGTACATCATGTAGGCATGATATCAAATTGTTCCATCAAAAACTGTGGTAGGAGTTGATCGGCCCGTGAAAGCCCTTACCTGTAAAAAACTAGAATTGTCAGAGAATCTGACTATAGCCCCGCTTCTCAGCTTTTTTGCAGGGTGAAAAAAAACAATGACAGGTAACAGTTAACTATCACAAGCTAGATCTCGTCAATATTGATGCACATACAAAATTTGGTCTGATTATGTCAATTCGTTCTCAAGATATTGAGCGGAAACGAAATTCTGACCTCAATAAAGGGCCATAACTCCGTCAAAATTTTGCAAAAAATGACAGGTAACTATCCCAAGCTAGATCTTGTCAATGATGATGTGCATACAAAATTTGGATGGATTCTGTCAATTCGTTCTCAAGATATTGAGCGGAAACTAAATTCCAAAGTCAATCAAGGGCTGTAACTCCGTCAAAATTTTGCAAAAAATGATGGGTAACAATCCCAAGCTAGATCTTGTCAATGATGATGTGAATACAAAATTTGGTTGGATTCTGTCAATTCGTTCTCAAGATATTGAGCGGAAACGAAATTCTGACCTCAATCAAGGGCCGTAACTCCGTCAAAAATTTGCGAAAAATGACGGGTAACAATCCCAAGCTAGATCTTGTCAATGTTGATGTGCATACAAAATTTGGTCGTATTCTGTGAATTTGTTCTCAAGATATTGAGCGGAAACAAAATTCTGATGTCAATCAAGGGCTGTAACTCCGTCAAAATTTTGCGAAAAATGACGGATAACAATCCCAAGCTAGATCTTGTCATTGTTGATGTGCATACAAAATTTGGTCGTATTCTGTGAATTCCCTCTCAAGATATTGAGCGGAAACAAAATTCTGACGTCAATCAAGGGCCGAAACTCTGTCAAAATTTTGCGAAAAATGACGGGCAACAATCCCAAGCTAGATCTTGTCAATGATGATGTGCATACAAAATTTGGTTGGATTCTGTCAATTCGTTCTCAAGATATTGAGCGGAAATAAAATTCTGATGTCAATCAAGGGCCGTAACTCCGTCAAAATTTTGCGAAAAATGACGGGTAACAATCCCAAGCTAGATCTTGTCAATGATGATGTACATACAAAATTTGGTTGGATTCTGTCAATTCGTTCTCAAGATATTGAGCGGAAACGAAATTCTGACGTCAATCAAGGGCCGTAACTCCGTCAAAATTTTGCGAAAAATGACGGGTAACAATCCCAAGCTAGATCTTGTAAATGTTGATGTGCTTACAAGATTTGGTCGTATTCTGTGAATTCGTTCTCAAGATATTGAGCGGAAACGAAATTCTGACCTCAATCAAGGGCCGTAACTCCGTCAAAATTTTGCGAAAAATGACGGGTAACAATCACAAGCTAGATCTTGTCAATGTTGATGTGCATGCAAAATTTGGTCGTATTCTGTGAATTCGTTCTCAAGATATTGAGCGGAAACGAAATTCTGACGTCAATCAAGGGCCGTAACTCCGTCAAAATTTTGCGAAAAATGACGGGCAACAATCCCAAGCAAGATCTTGTTGCTGTTGATGTGTATACAAAATCTGGTCAGATTCTGTCAATTTGTTCTCAAGATATTGAGCGGAAACGAAATTTTGGAAATAATGAAGGGCCATCCAAGGGCAATAACTCTTCTGCAAATTTGGGGAAACTGACAAGCATTTACACATAAGTAGATGTTGTCAATATTGATGCATATGCCAAATTTGGTTAAAGTCTAACAACTGGTTCTCAAGTTATGTGTGGTAATGGTATGACGGAAGGACGGAATAACGGAATAACAGAATAACGGAATAACGGAACTACGGAAGGACAGGGTGAATCCAGTATAGCCCCCACTTTTTCAAAGCGGGGCTATAAAAAACTAAGAAAATTGCCTAAGTTCTCATAGCTGTCATTTTGTCAAAAATTATTTTTTCGCAATAACATTTCTTCATGCAAATGTCCAATGGGTGTACATCATGTAGGCATGATATCAAATACTTCCATCAAAAACTGTGGTAGGAGTTGATCGGCCCGTGAAAGCCCTTACCTGTAAAAAAAACTAAGAAAATTGCCTAAGTTCTCATAGCTGTCATTTTGTCAAAAAATTTTTTTTTGCTAACAATCTTCAATGATAATGTTCAATGAGTCTACATGATTTAGGCATAATATCAAAAAGTTCCAACAAAAACTGTGGTAGGAGTTGATCGGCCCGTAAATGCACTACCTTCACTGTATACAAAAGCCATCAAGAACTATAAAGGGAAGTAACTCAAAAGGGACTGGCCCCTTGCCCTTAATTTTTGCATGTACATATTTGCCCCATAGATATGCAGATGCCTGCAAAGTTTCATGAAAATTCATCAATGGGTCTTCAAGATATTAAAGAAACAAAATGTTACGGACGGACGGACGGACGGATGGATGGACAATGTGGAAACAGTATACCCCCTTAAAACTTCGTTTTGGCGGGGGGTATAATTACAGTTTTGGTTTGGAATAGGATAGTAAAGGGTATGATCATAGCAAACAAGTTTATAACAAAATATACAGAATGCGAAAAAGATTTTCAATTCTTACAATTTTGGGTGACCGGATTTTTTTGAGGAGGAGTATATAAAACGGGAGTGTCAAGAAGTATACATTACACTAATATGTCAGTGTAATCACATCAGGAAAACATGTCTGTGCAATGTATATCCCTTGAACCCCACATTTATATAGAAAAACTGGGGTTTGCAGGGGTATACCTATTTTTCTTATTTTTGCTCCAAAACATAGATTGTGGGTACTCGTTAGAATTGCCTCTGTGAGGCGGTTCTAACATGTACCCACAATCTATGTTTTGAGCAAAGATAAGAAAAATATCAATTTTTTTTTCCAATGAAAATTTCAATTTTACAGCTGAAAAAAATCTCCATCATATTGCATGGGCAAGCTTTCATACTGATCATAATGTTACCTTATTGGGGCCACAGATGGTTCCCTCGGCAGCTGCCTCTAGGTGGGTGGAGCATCGATTGTTGATACGACACCACAAGTTGGAACATACATCCTGAAATAACCAGACGTGGTGAAAACATCTCTATACAATACATGTACAATAAACAGTATTTATTTTTACTCTAAATGTGTAAATGTTCAGTCTGAATTATAATATTGTAATATTTTCTGTATTTTTGTTTGATGAGGCAAGGCAGTTTTAACCTGTACCCAAAATCAAAGTCACCCACAATCTACCATTTGGAGCAAATATAAGAAAAATAGGTATACCCCTGCATACCCCAGTTTTGCAATATGAAAGTTTGATTCAAGGGTGTATACATTATAAGGACATGTTCTCATGATGATAAGACTGATATAAACTGAGCTATAATCAGTCTTTAATCAAGTTTACTGTAAACCAATCTATTTTTGCAAGCATTGTTTTTTTTGGTTTTTTTCGCAATTTTTTGCAAGAATGGAGACCTCTCAAAATAAATTGCCATGAAAATGTCCATTTTGAAATACATGTAGTGTTAGACCAGTTCTTCAGTTCCAAAAAAATAAATCGCTGCCAAGGTATGCATGGAGACGAAATAATGAAATGAACCGCCGCATGTGAAAACCAACAATCTGCATAGGGGAAAGCAAAGACGCAGATCAGCTTCGCAGTAACTGCGAAGCTGATCAGCGCCTTTGTTTTCGCTACAAGGATAGTACAATTCCTCTACTTTCTAAATCCAAAATTTCCAGCCTCTAACCATCTTCTATGACTGTACAGGCCGGTTTGTGTCGGACCTGGTTGGAACCCAAATTGTTGGTTTTCTCATCCTCAGGCTCAAATTCAATAGCAACACAAATTAATTGGGTTAGATTGACTTCAATACAGTACTTTAAAAAGCATAATTTTCAAATCTGCCAATTAAAATAACTATACTCTCAAACATGTCAAATACATCAATATCATACATTTCTGAGGTTGTCATTTGATCCATGATGCAAGAAAACCAGTCTTTGGGTTTCCAACGGGGTCTAACACAAACCGGCTTGTGCAGCTACAGAAGATGCTAGAAACTTGAAATTTCGGATTTAGGAAGAAGAGGAATTGTACTATTCATGAAGTGAAAACAAAGGCACTGATCAGCTGTGCAATTACTACACAGCTGATCTGTAATTGCACAGCTGATCTACACCTTTGTTTTCACATTGGCAAATATCTGGTTTTCTTATGAAGTGGTTAAAACTATAAAACTATCAAAGTAAAATTGTGGATGGTTTTATACTTGTAATAAAGAATAAGAATAGAAAAGCCTTGAAGCTAATACTCACTGATACTGAAATACTAGAACATGCAAGCTTGCAAATTGATTCATCTTTTTGATATGCATTTTTAATTACATCAAAAACTAGTCTATTCATAAGCAACAGACGTGAAATTTGGATTTTAATGATATTTAAGTGTATTGCAAAAAAGCAGGAGATATACTAAACTGGCAAATATTTGATAATCATTTGAGCTGAATCAAGATACAATCTGACAAAAATTGTGCATTTCATTACAAAAACAGGTCCATGCAATATATAGAATTTTTTGAGGCTGTAAAAATTGAAAATTCTCAGTAGATATTTTTTTATATTTTTTTTAATTTTTGCTCAAAACATAGATTGTGGTTACAGGTTGGAACCGTCTTGCCGAGGTGGTTCAAACGAGTACCCACAACATATGTTTTGGAGCAAAAATAAGTAAAATAGGTTTACCCCTGCATACTCCAGTTTTACTACATACTAGTGGGGTATAAGGGGGTATACACATGCACTTTTTCCTGATGTAACATTTATGTACATTGCAAGAAATCACAATATGATATGAGCCGTGATGCGAGAAAACCAGTCTTCGAGGTTTCCGACCAGGTCTGACACAAACAGACCAGTACAGTCACAGAAGCAGACTAGAAGCTTGAAATTTCGGATTTAACAAGAAGAGAAATTGTACTATCCGTACAGCGAAAACAAAGGCAATGATCAGCTTCGCATAGGCAAAAATCCCGTTTTCTCATGATGCGACTCATATGAGCCACATTAAGAGAAACCTGTCTTTGGGGTTCCAGACAAGGACTGACACAAGATTAGGAGCTTGAAATTTTGGATTTAAAAAGAAATGGTATCTTAATATCTGTGAAGTGAAAACAAAGGCACTGATCACTACAGACCTGCATGTCTGTTTTTTTGTTTGAATAAAGTAGATATTCATTACGTAAACATGCCCATGCAATATACAAAGATATTTTTCAGAAGCAAAAATTGAAAATTTCATCAGAAAAAACTATATTTTTTAAATATTTACCCTCAAAACATACATTGTAGGTACACGTTAGAACCGCCTCGCCGAGGCAGTTCTAACGAGTACCCACAATGTATGTTTTGGATCAAAAATAAGAAAATAAGGTATACCCCTGCAAACCCCAGTTTTTCTATACAAAAGTGGGGTTTACAGCGGTATAGATTTCACGGATATGTTTTCCTGATGGTCATTATTATGGCTCATGAGTTATTTGCTACTTATACTGGTACAGTTCAACCTCATTATAATGCTTTCTTTGGGGTCCATGGAAACAGACTGTGTTACAAGTGAAACCGTGTTATAACAACATTATTTACAATAAACATATAGTAAAATATTCATTTTGGGAGCCATGACATAGTCGTGTTACATTGAAAAATGCACTATAATGAGCATTATAATGAGGTTAAACTGTAGTTATTTTATGACATGGCTTGTTTTATAGCAAAAAAAGTTATCAGCAACTTAAGGCAAAAATTATTTGAAGTTAAAAAGCATTTGAAAACTAAAAGCAATAAATCTTGAAATGAAACACTGTTTAAAAGGAAATTAGAAATCATAAATCTAGTACACAAATGGTTCCTTTTTAATATACACTAATCAAATTTACAGATTATATGAGCCATGTCATGAGAAAACCAGATTTTTGCATATGCAAAAATAAAGTAGTGGATCAGCTGTGTCATGATGTGGCTCATATTATTCTGGGGATCTACTGATAAATGAGCCTTTGCATGAGAAAACCAACAATCTGGATTTCAGACCAGGTCCAAGACAAACCAGGCTGTACAGCCACTTCAGATTTAGAAAGAAGAGGTATTGTACTATCTATGGAGAGAAAACAAAGGCGTGATCAGCTGTGCAGTTAACACACAGCTGATCTGCAGCTTTGTTTTCACATTATGCAGATTTTTGGTTTTCTGATGCAGTGGCCCAAATGTAGTGAGCTTGTATGCAACAGTAATCAAGAGACAACCAATGCAACTGAGAACATCCAATGCAGATGAAATCCATTTAAATTCACATTGAAGGTAAATATCTGTTTGGAAACAACTTGCCACAAATCATTTGGATCGGAAAGTTGTTCCCAGACAGGCATTTGCATCATACAACCTTATATCAATAGACACCGCATGGGAAAACAAACAATCTGCATAGGCGAAAACAAAGGCGCAGACCAGCTTTGCGGTAACCGCGAAGCTGATCAGCGCCTTTGTTTTCGCTACACAGATAGTAGAATCCCTCTTCTACTTAAATCCAAAATTTCAAGTTTCTAGCCTTCTTCTGTGACAGTACAGGTTAGTTTGTGTCGGACCTGGTCGGAAACCCAAATTGTTGGTTTTTCCATGCAAAGGCTCAATTTCATCTGTGTTTGTTGTACTCCATTATGAGAAACTACCCATGCAATATGCATAGAATTTTTTTCAGAAGCAAAAATTGAAAAATCCATTGGAAAATTTGGATTTTTTCAATATTTATGCTCAACACATCAATTGTGGGTACACCGAGGCGGTTCTAATAAGTACCCACAATCTATATTTTGGATCAAAAGTAAGAACCAGAGGACCAATGGTCCTGTAACCGCTAACCTGAGATCTGAGATATATACCAATAAATTTCTTATATTATAATGTTCATGGGCATGGCGGCCATCTTGGTCATGTGACCTGGATTATTTATGTACACATTGGTTAGCCTTTCCCATTGATGCTTCACATAAAATTTGGCTTTGATTGGCCAAGCGGTTTAAGAGGAGATAATGTTTGAATATTATGGTAATATGCATGTATATTGCCCCGTGGTTGGGGCATATGAGCCCCGGTTGGGGCATATGAGCCCCTGGGGTCCAGTTTTTTTCAGAATCATTAATATTCTGTCCTACTGCCCATTTCCTGCAAGACTTTCACTTTAAATGACATTTTAAAAGTTTTCCCCATTCAAAGGCATTGGCGACCTATGTTAACCTTGCCGTAAAAATGGTCAAGGTCATCACAGGGTCATGATTTATATATACATTGTAGTGCTTGAGGCAATGATGCTTTATGACAAGTTTCGTTAAAATCTGTAGACTGGTTCTAGAGAAGAAGATTTTTGAAAGGTTTTTACCATATATGGGAATGGCGGCCATCTTGGTCATGTGACCTGGGTTATTTATGTACACATTGGTTACCATTTCCTATTGATGCTTCACATAAAATTTGGCTTTGATTGGCCAAGTGGTTTCAGAGGAGATGATGTTTGAATATTATGGTAATGTACATGTATATTGCCCCCGGGGTTGGGGCATATGAGCGCCTGGGGTCCAATTTTTTTCAGAATCATTAATATTCAGTCCTACTGCCCATTTCCTGCAAGACTTTCACTTTAAATGACATTTTAAAAGTTTTCCCATGCATTGGCGACCTATGTTCACCTTGCTGTAAAATAGGTCATGGTCATCACAGGGTCATGATTTATATATACATTGCAGTGCTTGAGACATCGATGCTTCATGCCAAGTTTTGTTGAAATCTGTCCATTGGTTCTCGAGAAGAAGATTTTTGAAGGGTTTTTACCATATATGGGCATGGCGGCCGTCTTGGTCATGTGACCTGGATTATTTATGTACACATTGATTACCCTTTCCTATTGATGCTTCATATAAAATTTGGCTTTGATTGGCCAAGCGGTTTCAAAGGAGATGATGTTTGAATATTATGGTAATGTGCATGTATATTGCCCCGGGGTGGGGGCATATGAGCCCCTGGGGTCCAATTTTTTGCAGAATCATTAATATTTAGTCTTACTGCCCATTTCCTGCAAGACTTTCACTTTAAATGACATTTTAAAAGTTTTCCCCATTCAAATGCATTGGGGACCCATGTTGACCTTACCGTAAAATAGGTCAAGGTCATCACAGGGTCATGATTTATGTACACATCGTAGTGCTTGAGGCATCAATGCTTCACGCCAAGTTTTCTTGAAATCTATCCACTGGTTCTGGAGAAGAAGAATTTTGAAGGGTTTTTACCATATATGGGCATGGCGGCCATCTTGGTCATGTGACCTGGATTATTTATGTACACATTGGTTCCCCCTTCCTATAGATGCTTCATACAAAATTTGGCTTTGATTGGCCAAGCGGTTTCAGAGGAGAAGATCTTTGAAATTGTGGACGGACGACTGACGACGGACGGACGCCGGATCATGGCCATCCTATAAGCTCACCTTGTGAGCCTAACGGCTCAGGTGAGCTAAAAATAGGTATACCCCTGCAAACCCCAGTTTTGGGTATAAGGGGGATACACAAAACTTACATGTTAGCGTGATGTCAGTCACATTGGTTGCCTCTGGATAACATGTGTGAATATAAGGACAACATACCTCTTTATCAGTGCATATTTCGGTGTCTTCTGTGCCGTACTGCAGCCTGCACTGGTGGTCCGCGTCGTACATTGTACCGGCGGGTAACACTGGGAAGCTGTACAGGTGCTCACCCGGTTCATCGTCCAGACAGTAGCCCCAGTCACGACTGAAAATTAAATGAGCCGCGCCATGAGAAATCTGGTCTTCCGAGTTTCTGACCAGGTCCAAGACAAACTAGCCTGTACAGTCACAGAAGAAAGCTAGGAGTTTGAAATTTTGGATATATGTAGAAGAGTTGTACTGTCCTTGTAGCAAAAATAAAGGCGCTGATCCATCAGCTGTCCAATCAATGCCAAACTTCATACGAAGCATCCTTAGGAAGGGGAGTGAAAGTTGTATAAATGGTCCAGGTTGCCATCTGGGCTATAAATAGCAAAAATCTTAATAAATCTTCATCTCTGGACCTATTTTACGGTAAGGTCAAATTTGGTCACATAATGTTTAGTGGAAACATTGGATTTTTTGGAAAGTTTTGTAGCCTGTGACCTGAAACTTGGAGGATAAAGCAACTTATTGAGTTAATGAAGCTTTGTGAGTATTCACTGTCAAGGTCATTTCCTGACCTTGGCCCAAGGCCATTTACATTTTAAAATCAAAACTTAATTTTCTCAGAAACCGATTGGCCAATCGAAGCAAAATTATATGTGGAGCCTCAATGAGAAGGTTGAATGAAAGTTTATGTAAATAATTCAGGTCACATGACCAAGATAGCCATCACACACATATATGGTTAAAACTCTTAAAAAATCTCAGGAACTCATTGGCCGATTTCAACAACAACTTGGAATGTAGTATTAGGGACTCCTGCCCTTCATAGTTTGCATAAATCATGACACTGGGTTGACCCTGGCCTATTTTACGACAACGTTAAAAACATGTGCTTTCCAATGGGAAGGAATGTAACCAATGAATTTTTCAGAAAGTTTTATAGCCCTAAAGATTTATAGATATAGACAGTTTACTGAGCTTATGAAGTTATGTGAGCATTCAATGTCAAGGTCATTTTTGACCTAGGACAAATGAATTTGACCAAAGGGTAATTTTTTCTAAGGTAAAATCTCAGGTGAATGTTCTGATTTCAAAGTTTTTCACATACTCTAACCAGAGGACCAATGGTCCTGTAAACGCTCACCTGAGACCTGAGATATATACCAATAAATTTGTATGACTATAATGTTTATATACATGTATCAGGGTCAGACTAACCCCTTGGGTTAGGGTCAGGGCAGGGTCAGACTAACCCCTCGGATCAATATCTTTTTCAAAATCATAAGTATTCTGTCCATTTGCCCATTTCCCTTCAATGACATTTTAACACCATTCTGCATTTTTTTGACCTAAGTTGACCTTGCCTTAAAATTTGTCAAGGTCATCACGAGGTCATGATTTATTAAGATATTGTAGTACTCTAGTCCCAACTGCAACATGTCAAGTTTCATTGCAATAGGTTCAGCAGTTCTGGAGAAGATTTTTGAAGGGTTTTTACCTTGTATGGGCATGGCGGCCATCTTGGTCATGTGACCTGGATTATTTATATACACGTTGGTTCCCACATCCCATAGATGCTTCCTATAAAATTTGGCTTTGATTGGCCAAGCAATTTCAGAGAAGAAGATCTCTGAATATTATTGTAATATACTTGTACGAGGGGCGTTCGGAAAGTTCGAATAATTGTTTGATCATTGAACTTATATTCATAGTGAAACAAAACGAAACATACCTAATTTAACTTCAACATGTCCTCTATAAATGCTGTGAAAACCAAGATGATGCACAAAGACATATTAAAAATATGTTCATTACATAAAGTTGAGGTACCCGTACCTGGAGCACACCAAAGTCAAAATGACGTTGCGAAAACGTCAAACTTTATTTTAATCCTGTTGGCGATGATCACACTTTCTCAGCATAAACAGTATTAAACACCAATAATATCTACGCATTTAATGTGTCTGACCATTCTTTTTTTTTTTTGATTCAGTTTTACGTCCCTTTCAAGCTTTTTCACTCATATCGAGACCAATCAATCGGTAGGTGGGGCGAAAACCGGAGTACCCAGGGAAAAACCACCTGACACACCCGCAAGCAGAACATGGCTTGTCTCACATATGAATTCGTGCCCCGTGCGAGGCGCGAACCCACATCAGTGAGATGATCGAATGATCAAGAGCACTGAAGTCAGCGACCTTAACCACTCGGCCACGGGGGCCGCCTTTGACCATTCTTTTGTCTGAAGTTTCCGTAACCAGTATCAGTATGTGGTGATACATCTCCCTGAGTCTATTTTTTGCTAATATTCTCCGCTAAATCATCCGATATTTTGCAATTCTTAATGGAACACAATTCCACTGCCGGGCGGTTACTTCTTATAGCGCCATCAATTGCTTTTATTCCACTCTTAAAACATGCGAATCATTTGTACATAAATGCTGAACTACAGTCAACCCTCTTTACAGCGACGGTGTTTGTCGCCAGTGCTTTGTGACGTTAAAGTGAATTTGCTGTTATAAGGAAATTGGGTCTTCTGACGGACAAACAAGAACTGCTTTAGATATGCTCCCATAATTATCCTAGGTGTACATGTTAGTTGCAAAAACATATTTATTTCACATCGTGGTTAAGATGTATGGCTTAAAAAGGATGACAAAAATAAAACAAAACATATTTAAATTAATGCTTTATTGCATGTAATACATTTCATTTAACAACATCCACATAACAATTTACAACAACAAAGCCGGTGCCCATGCACATGCTTTGTCAAGCAACATGTCGTCATTGACGATCGAACGTCGGTAAACCACCTGTACAGCGCTTGCTCTAGTTTCACGTGCTTGCCGGAACGCTGTCGTAGAGATGAGTCACCATTTTTCGGCACGCTAGACCATTTTTTTTTTGTCACGGAAAATGTCGCTCACGGTTGATCTGCCGACCTGCTTCCCCCAGTCTTTGGCGAAACGGGTTGCAATCTCATCTTGGGTTGCTGTCGGATGGTCGGTAGGCGACGATCTCTTTCTTCTCGGCGACGGAAAACTGTGTTCTTCGTCGTTTTGCTGGAGGCTGAGACATTATAAAGGTTTTTACACTTTCAAAAGATTGATAAATTTAACGGCGATCGCTCCATTTTTCTACCCTATTTTGACACCTGTACTCAAAGATCTCATCTTGTCACTCAATTAAAGAACGCAAATTATATCAATTAATTCTCTATTTTGATAATTGATAACCTTAAAGCGATGAACACCTTTCAAACAATTAATGCGGTATTGTTAAAAACATCAATCGATACTGTATTGGTGTTCCGACTAATTAATCCGATACTGTAAGATTAGTCTCCCTTGATTACCTGTCAATCACTTTGCCGGTTTGCGGTATGTCGCAAAATTCAATAAACAAATTTTCGGAAAATTGTCTGTGACGTTGTAAAGGCAAAAAAATGTGTACAAAAGTCATATTTGTTCCCAATAATTACTGTCGGTGTCGGTAAGCGTGTTTTCCGTTATAACGTAGTAATTTTAATAGGGAAAAATCCGTCCCCACGAAATTTTTGTCGGAAGTCGAATATTCCGTTATAGCGTTCACCGTTATAAAGAATTCTGACTGTATATTATTCATAGTTTTCCAGTTTATTTTACCATCTTAAGTGTTTCTGTGTGTGTTTTATGAAGTAAATACAGAAGTTCATAATCTTTTGCAACGCAACGACACAGTTTGACGTCATGGTTTCCCAAGACAACCCTGGTTATAAAGGACCATAACTTCTTTGTGGAACATCCAACTGATTGTAAATTTTCAGGAAGCAATGTCACGTTGTTGAAATATTACAAGACGATTCCATGCTTTTCTGGCGATGAGCAAACAGTCAGAAATTATGTTTATTTCTTTAAGACTTCGTTTAAAAAAAGTGATATTTTTCAGACTGCTCCGGGTACCGACGATGACGTTGCCATGACAACCTGTATTTTCGGTTTCTATGGTCACTTTTCTTTCTTTTTTCTACCAACAATTTAGAATAAGTGGACGTTCAGGCACATCAACTTTCCAGTACAGTGGATGAAAATTATGAGAGATATAACACAATTACACGAACTTTCCGAACAACCTACGTATACTGCCCCGGGGTGGGGACAGACCAACCCCTGGAGTCCAAATTTTTTTCAGAATCATATATCTTGAGTCCACTTGCCCACTTTCTGCAAGTTTTTGAATTTTCCTTTCAAATGACATTTTAACAATTTTCCCTATTCAAATGCATGGGCGACCTGTGTTGACCTTGCCGTAAAATAGGTCAAGGTCATCCAAAGATTGTGATTTATAAATACATTGTAGTACTCCAAACCCCGATGCTACATGCCAAGTTTCGTTGAAATCGGCCCAGCTGTTCCAGAATAGAAGATTTTTAAAGCATTTTTATCATATATGGGCATGGCGGCCATCTTGGTCATGTGACCTGGATTATTTATGAACACATTGGTTCCCTACTGCCATAGATGCTTCATATAAAATTTGGCTTTGATTGGCCAGGCAGTTTAAGAGAAGAAGATCTTTGAATATAATGGCAATATACATGTAAATTGCCCCAGGGTGGGGGCAGACCAACCCCTGGGGTCCCATTTTTTTTCCAGAATCATCTATCTTCAGTTCATTTGCCCATTTCCTGCAATTTTTTCCTTTCAAATTACATTTTAACAATTTTCCCCATTTAAATGCAAGGACAACCTATGTTGACTTTGCCGTAAAATAGATCAAGGTCATCCAAAGGTCATGATTTATGACCACATAGTAGTACTCCAGTCCCCAATGCTACATGCCAAGTTTAGTTGAAATTGTACATTGTAGTACTTGAGTCATCCATACTTGATGCCAAGTTTCATTGAAATCGGTTCACCGGTTAGGGAGAAGAAGATTTTTGAAGGTTTTTTACCACATATGGGCTTGGCGGCCATCTTGGTCATGTGACCTGGATTATTTATATACACATTGGTTCCCCCTTCCTATAGATGCTTCATATAAAATTTGGCTTTGATTGGCCAAGCGGTTTCAGAGAAGATCTTTGAAATTGTGGACGGACGGGTGGATGACGGACAGACGGCGGATGGACGCCGAATCATGGCCATCCTATAAGCTCACCTTGTGAGCCTAACAGCTCAGGTGAGCTAATAAATAACAAAATTGTCAGAATTAAAACATATATATGCTGGATAAATGGCATGCTTTTGTGACTTAAACTGGAAATTTTGAATGTTAGACTGTCTATGCATAGTTGAAATTGTTTAACAATATCATGACTAGGCCCTGAGGTCATAAAACTGTTTTCATGTTCAGCTCAATTCAGCATAATATTTAAACTGCTGTAAAGAATAAAATAACCTGATGGCCTGAACTTCAAGTGGAACCATCCTAACATTACGAAAACTTGCCCATACAAACAATTTTTTTTAGCTTTGAAAATTGAAAATATCACTAGAAAATTTTTCATATTTTTGCTAACGAGTACCCACAATCTTTGTTTTGGAGCAAAAATAAGAAAAATCGGTATAGCCCTGCATACCCCAGTTTTACTATATACTAGAAAATGTGTTTATAAAACACTATGCCCCCAACTGGTAACTCACTTTCAGGATGTCAAAATGTCCGAAATATGACTAAGTTCAAATTGCTAAAAAAGTGACAAAAATTAATCTGAGGAGTATATCCCAACCACATGCATATCTTCAAAACATGGTCACAATGTCTGTAAAGTTTCAAAAGTATCTGTATTAAACTGTAGGAGGAGTTGCGCACACAAGGTACCCACTGTCCATTCACTTTCATTGTCAAAATGCCCGAAAAATGGCTAAGTTCAAATTGCGAAAAAAGTAACAAAAATTAATCAGAAGATTATATCCAAACCACATGCATATCTTCATACCATGCCCATAACACATGTAAAGTTTTAAAGCAATTGGCATGAAACTGTAGGAGGAGTTGCGCACACAAGGTACCCACTGTCCATTCACTTTCATTGTCAAAATGCCCGAAAAATGCCTAAGTTTGAATTGCGAAAAAAGTGACAAAAATTAATCTGAGGATTATATCCAAACCACATGCATACCTTCAATGTATGGTCATAATGTCTGTAAAGTTTCAAAAGAATTGGTATTAAACTGTAGGAGGAGTTGCGCACACAAGTTAGCCACTATCTATTCACTTTATCAAGAATTAAAAAGGGAAATAACTCTCACAAAATGGGCCCCTAGCCCCTTGAATTTACCTGAAAGAAAAAATACGGGTCCTCTTAATTTTCAAATACAAACTACATACCAAATTTCAAGATCCTAGCTCTAACGGTTCCTGACCGAGTGCTAAGCGTTACTCACGCACTTCACAGACTCACAGACTGACTGCACTGCACTGCACTGGACGGACAGACCCAAACCAATATGCCCCCTCAACTTCTTCCAAGTTGGGGGCATAAAAAGTGGGGTTTAATGGGGTATTCATAGCACAGACATGTTTTCCTGAAACCTACTCAATGAACTTTGTGATTGAAGCCTTGCTACAGTTTGACCAGCTCTTCCTCAGGCTGTCGGCCACCAGACTGGGGGACATGATGTACAGCTGTTTCCCTGGTGGGTCCTCACAACCGTTATTGTAACCATCATGCTGCATACCAAAACTGGAACAAACACTTGCTACATTAGGGACCAAAACAGGCCCATGCAATATAGAGATTTTTATAGCTGCAAAAATTGAAAACTTTCAGTTGAAAATTTTTAATATTTTTCTTATTTTAATACAAAACATAGATTATGGGTACACATCGCTTCTGTTCTGGTACCCACAATCTATGTTTTGGATCAAAATAAGAAAAAAACAAAGCATACCCCTGTAAATCCCAGTTATATTGTTTTTCTTTTTGAGCCACCCCATCCTGAGTATGAACTCTGGGAGTTAATGTGCCTTGCTCAAGGACAGCAGTGTGGAATGAACCCAAGAACCTGATGCTCTACCAATATGCCACCATGCTCTCTAGTTTGACCATTTAAAAGTGTAGTTTAAAGGGGTTTACTTTTCATGGAAGCTGATTAGTGCCTTTATTTTCGCTACACAGATAGTACAATTTGTCTTCTTTCTTAATTAAAAAATTCCAGCCTCTAGCCATCTTCTGTGCTTGTACAGCTCGGTTTATGTTGGACCTGGTCAGAAACCCAGAATGTTGGTTTCGTCACGCAAAAACTCATCAATGCTCTGAGACTGTTATGATTATGTCAGGGGAATGTTTTATGACAAACAGAGAAAGTCCAAACATTCAGGAAAGCTAGATAAGAAACCGAACATACTTGTGTCCAATTTCATGTGTAACAGTGTATGCCAGAGCGAGACCTGTGTCCTCATTTATGTTGCAGCTTCTGTGGGGTTGACACATCCCTGCCACCTGGGCCAGACCTAGGGTACTACAAGGCTCATTCACACGAGAACAGATATTATGCCTGTAAACAGATAAATTACTGTAAGTTCGGAAATTTTCGTGTGACTTTTATTTGGCGAATTTTCGATTGCCGAATTATTAGCAAGTCTATAATGCTAATAGTATTTCTTTATTAGAGAGAACATTTTTTTCGCGAGGCAACAAATTCGCAAATGTTAGGGAAAATTAAGTTCTCGCAAACATTTCCGGATTTACATTATCTAGGAAAATGACTTACCTGATGCTTCCTTACCCCAATTTTGATGAATGGACTTGCCCATTCATTATCATTTTGGTGAGTCCAATTCCTTACCCCATTTTTGATGAATGGACTTGCCCATCATTATCATTTTGGTGAGTCCAATTCCTTACCCCATTTTTGATGAATGGACTTGCCCATTCATTATCATTTTGGTGAGTCCAATTCCTTACCCCATTTTTGATGAATGGACTTGCCCATTCATTATCATTTTGGTGAGCCCAATTCCTTACCCCATTTTTGATGAATGGACTTGCCCATCATTATCATTTTGATGAGTCCAATTCCTTACCCCATTTTTGATGAATGGACTTGCCCATTCATTATCATTTTGATGAGTCTAATTCTTTACCCCATTTTTGATGAATGGACTTGCCCATCATTATCATTTTGATGAGTCCAATTCCTTACCCCATTTTTGATGAATGGACTTGCCCATTCATTATCATTTTGATGAGTCCAATTCCTTACCCCATTTTTGATGAATGGACTTGCCCATCATTATCATTTTGGTGAGTCCAATTCCTTACCCCATTTTTGATGAATGGACTTGCCCATCATTATCATTTTGGTGAGTCCAATTCCTTACCCCATTTTTGATGAATGGACTTGCCCATTCATTATCATTTTGGGGAGTCCAAATTCCTTACCCCATTTTTGATGAATGGACTTGCCCATCATTATCATTTTGGTGAGTCCAAATTCAGTTTAAGGGACTTCAGGTGTGATTTTAAATTTTTATTACATTCTTCGAAGAAGTTTCTCTAAGCAATTTATTCCATTCCCAGACCCTGCCTAATGTCAGTTATTCATTTTATCTGCATTTGAGCCTTCGCATGAGAAAACCAACAATTTGCATAGGCGAAAACAAAGGCGCAGATCAGCTTCACAGTAGCTGTGAAGCTGATCAGCGCCTTTGTTTTCGCTACACAGGTAGCACAATTCCTCTACTTTCTAAATCCTAAATTTCCAGCCTCTAGCCATCTTCTGTGACTGTACAGCCCGGTTTGTGTCAGACTTGGTCGGAACCCAAATTGTTGGTTTCCTCACGCACAGGCTCATTTGTTGTTCTCAGTCCTGTTGGTGGTCTCTGGATAGCCTGTGTGGTTCCTACCTAGTGAGAAGTATTGCCACATCGTGATGGTTAGGATGGTCGTCATCTTTGAAGTTCACTCGCTTTTGAAACTTACAGAAGCTTTTCAGTGTGTTGTCAGCATGGTGTGTTATCTTCAGCTCATCCTGAAATCATCAACGAACCGCATAATACGGAAACAAGACTCTTGCCTATGCAAAAACAAAGGCGCCGATCAGCTGTGCAGCAACTGCACAGCTGATCAGCACCTTTGTTTTTGCTCCAGAGATAGTTCAATTCCTCTTCTTTTAAAGTCCAAAATTTCAAGCTTCAAGCCCACTTCTGTGACTGTACAGGCCGGTTTGTGTCATACCTGGTTGAAAACTCAGAAGACTGGTTGTTTGTGTCCCAGCTCAAATAATTAACTAGCATTAAACAAATAAAACTAGAAAAAATCATGTCCAAGACAGGCTTGGGGTCAATTACTTTGAAAAGTAATTAATTGAATTACAATTACATTGATATTTGTTCAATTAAATTACAATTACAATTACTAGGCATTTAAGGAAAGTAATTCATTACATACAATTACTTAGCCTAATGTAATTCATTACATACAATTACTTTGCATCGAGTGTTGAGACGCATGAAACTCTTAAGTCCAAAAATATTCATAAATGGAAATAAAACACATAACTAACTAAATGTTATGAACCACTGCAGAAGCTGAGGGTGAGGTTATGGCCATGTAAAACCGGTTTAAGCCCGCCAGTAACTTTCTGTTACTGATCGTTCCAAGTCGATACTTCTGTGGTGGTTCCTTTTGTTTTATGTCTTGGTGTATAAATTTTTTTTGTGCTGTTGGCGCCTTATGTATGTTTTCATATTTTTAGTTAAGGTAACTGAGTGGCCACCTATTGGGAAAATAGCTGCTCATTCGGCTTACGATATGTTTCATGGTATAAGTACCTGATTGTTAGTTTGGTTTTTTCCCACCTCGGTTTTTGGAGTGGGAATCTTTTTCTGATTGCGCCTTTTCCTGATCTTTGCCTACTTGTACCTTTTTGTAGTGATAATGACTGAGAATTGTCTGACAGGAACCTTTTGTACTGCATGTCTCCTTTTTCATTTTGCCCCCCCACTGAACAGGTATGTTTGAATTGACTGGCGTATACAGGATTAACCATCAAATGATATGGTTATATGCTTAACTAGTCTTGTAACGACAATCGATTTATATCAATAATCATTGGTTTGATGGCAATAGATTGATAACCGATAATGATTTTGTCATAATCAATCATCAATCTAAATTCTATGGGTCATGTTAAGCTGAGATAGTTTGTCTTTTATCAAAGATTTTAGTCAGAAAAAGACATCTAGGCTGCTTGTTTTTTTATAAATTCTACCAAGATAAGTTTGCTGAATGTGACACTGACTTATTGATAAAAGATGGATGGAATGGTCAGAGCTGGTTTCTTGTGAATGGCAAATCAAGAAAGAACCCCAAAAACATGTCATGTGTAAAAAATGTAAAGGGTAAAATGCCTACACATGCTGTCCTACAACTGCAAAATGTCAGTTGAGGCATAAATTAAACAAGTGCTAACCAGAGCCATACTGTCCTACTGTGCATGTATCTTACAATCATAGAAACATGATAAAGAATTTTTGACCAAAATTTCCATCAATTTCCTATTTTGAAAACATGAGACATGTATTTATGTTCACTCCATTTTTCGTAAATCAGAAATACAAGATGACATTGAAAAGAAACAGTTTAATTTTGTTACCAGTTAAATTATGAATCTGTCTGACAGTAAGGTGTGAAAAACTAACAACAGGGAATCCTGTAGGCAATGCACCAATCAAGGACAAAAAAAGAAAAGATAATGATTGTTTGATTTTTCACACTTCCTTTGCTTAATGTCATATTGTGTGTATAAGAGGGTAAACAGCTCTAAGGTCATCAGTTTTAGGGAAGGATTAAACATCTTAAAAGTGCCCACTACTTAATTTTATCAGTAGATGAAAAAAAAACATGTTTAATAGATGAAAAGACAAAATTTGACAACTGTTGTAACATAACTTATCTCAATGGGAACATATTTTACTTGAGTACTGTATAATTGACCATAGACTTCAATGATACATGCAAGGAAACAAGATTCAACAGGATAATCTGCAGTACACTCTTACAATAATAATCTCTAAATACACATTGTATATGTAACTTGTAAGAGATGTTTTCTTTAAAGTAATTCAAAGTAATTAAAAGTAATTGTTAATTACACCCCTTTTTGACACTGTAATTCAATACATTTCAATTACTGTAATTAAAGTAAAGGCAGAATTACAATTATTTTCAATTATTTTGAAAAATGTAATTAAATTGCAATTAATTACAATTACAATTTTAATTACCCCAACCCTGGTCCAAGAATCATGTTTTAAAAAATGGTAAAAACTGAGAATATGCCTGAGGGTTATATAGGTCAGATTTTTGCGTGTTTTATGTCTGAAAAACTGTTTTGAAAATTACTTAAGGCAAAGTGTACAAAATAGTTTCACTGATCAAGTTTAAACAAATGAGCCGAGTCACGAGAAAACCATACTTTTGCCTGTGCGAAAACAAAGACGCAGATCAGCTTTGTACAACTGCACAACTGATCAGCCCCTTTGTTTTTGCTACTCGGATAGTAGAATTCCTCTCCTTCCTAAATTTGAAAGTTCAAGCTTCTAGCCATCTTCTGTGACAGACCTGGGCAGAAACCCTGAAGACCGGTTTTCTCGCATCACAGCTCATTATAAATATATATATATATAATAATTTGTTTGGAGTGTACAACATACATCTTCCTCTTCCATGATGAGTATTCTGACAAGGACAATGTTTATGGAGTTTCCTACTGTTGCATCATGGAACATTGTGGCAACCTGCAAATATAACACATGTACCCGTATTCACACTGGTCAATGGAAACACATAGGCTACCTCAAATAGCATAGGCTTCCATAGTACATTACAAAAACTTGCCCATGCAATAAACATAGATTTTTTGAGCTTTAAAACTTCAAAATTTTCAGCTGATAATTTTTGATATTTTTTTTATTATTGCTCAAAACACAGATTGTGGGTATACGTTAGAACCGCTTTGCCCAGGCGGTTCTAACGAGTACCTACAATCTATGTTTTGAGCAAAAAAAAAAGAAAAACAGGTATACCCCCGCATACCCCAGTTTCACTGTCTATATAAAAGTTGGGTTTAAGGGGGTATTTATTTCACAGACATGTTTTCCGTATTAGGATGCACAGGCTTCCTTACAAAATGGGGAGTTTTGACAGGGGGTACTTTTAAGGTACAATCATGGTAAAACAATTAGAAAGTATGTATCGTACCTTTTTCAGCTGTCAAAAATCTGCCATTTTGTAAGGAAGCCTGTGCATCCTAATATGGAAGCCTGTGTGTTTCTGAGGTAGCCTGTGCGTTTCCACAGACCATTTGTAATATATGGACTTTGTTATCATTTGGGTGTGTCTACTTTCATTTTAGGGGGGTCATAAATGCTTTTAAATTTTATATCATTTTTAGATAAAACAGAATAGCCAAAGACAGGAGCAGAGGGAAATGCATGGTAGCCACTGGTACCATTTTTAATGCATTTGGTATAGCTCGGCTCGGGTTAAAACGTGTGACCTCCTGATCCTGAAGTGTACAATCTGCCACTGAGCTAACAGGACAGGTTCAAAGTAGACATACCCAAGTGCATATGATAGTGATGGTAGAGTTCATTTATCATAAATGGATTAAAGAGACAAAGCAGTTTTCATGTTTTCAACCATCAAGAAAACATGTCCATGTAATGTATACCACAATAATTCCAACTTTACTAATTTCCTACATTCTGATTGGCTGTTTGGAAGACTTTATACTTCGATAAAAGCAATGCGTAAGAATACTCAGTTTTCACCTTTAAAATGGCGCGACGTTACGGGATAACGTGACGTTTCTTCGAAGAAACGCTGACGTCACCAAATCTAAACGTCATACAAACAATGGATGAACGCGTTTTGAGGACGTCAAAACAAATATTTGGAATTTTTATTAACATGGGCGCTTTTTCTTTAAACAGAACACCGTACGGTAAGTGTTTTAATCTTCTTGTTGTATGTTGAAATTTGACGTATTTCTAAAGTCAGTAGTATTCCGAGCCCCCGTTTAAAATCGACATGCCTTTCTATCGGTCCAGACGGCGATATTTTCTCCCAAAATCACAATTTTGAATGAAGGGTTGATGTTTTAAAGCTCCAGCTTTGGCAGCCTGGCTATAGCAAGCCGGTTATAGCCTCTATTTATTGCGAGAAGTGAGTTTCATGCTTTGAAACCTTTCAAGATGGCTGCCTCATGAAGATCCGTTTTGCTCTATTTTCCTTCCGCTGGCCATAAAAATTTAAATCAATGTAGACAAATGCAGTTTAATGAGACAAAGTTGGAATTATAAGGAATGAATTATTATTTTTGTTGATTTTATCGATGTGTAAACTCAGGCGAATCACTCACAAACTTTTTCATAAAGCCCTTCGGGCTTTATTTAGTTTGTGAGTGATTCGCCTGAGTTTACACATCGATAAAATCAACAAAAATAAAATTCATTCCTATATTGAAGCCCACTTTTATATAGTAAAAATGGGGTATACAGGGGTATACCTATTTTTCTTATTTTTGCTCCAAAACATAGATTGTGAGTACTTGTTAGAACCGCCTTGGCATGGCGGTTCTAACCTGTACCCACAATCTATGTTTCGAGCAAAAATAGGAAAAATATAAAAAAAAATTCAAGTGAAAATTTTCAATTTTCACAACTTAGGAAAATTCAGTATGTTTTCGTAATGCAACAGCTGGTCACAATTATAACAACATGAATGCATTAAGAGTTTCATCCAAAAGATCAAAGAGTCACAGGCTCAAACTCGCATGTTTGCTTACAAGGCAAGTGGTTTTAACAACCACTCAGGCTTCTAAAGATGACTATATAAGCTGCAACATGAAAAAACTGGTTTTTGGCATATTCAAAAACAACAATGCAGATCAGCTGTGCAGTCACTGCACAGCTGATCAGGACCTTTGTTTCCTCTACACAGATAGTAAAATTTTTCTTCTTCATTAATCCTAAAGTTCAAGCTTCTAGCCTTCTTCTGTGACTGCACAAGCCAGTTTGTGTCAGACTTGGGTGAAACCCCAAAGAACGTTTTTCTCGCCGCGTGGCTCATATATTAATTACCATATTCATAATTGTCAGGACGTAAGTTTCCAGATGTTCGCTGGCGTGGTATTCCACCATTTTGGGGTCCACAACAACCAGAGTTTCCACATATCTCTCAGTGGACACGGACCTCCTGCTACGCCCCGGGGACACAGACCTGGCACGCCCCGGGGCTTTCCGTTTCTCCCTGTGGTGCTGTTCCCAGCGCTCTCTTTGGTTGATAGCTTTGGCAGCATCTGGAAAATATGTGAGCCTGTGCGTGAGAAAACCAACAATTTGGTTTCCGTCCAGGTCCGACACAAACCAGGACGTACAGTCACAGAAGATGGCTGGAGGCTGGGAATTTTGGATTTAATAAGTACAGGAATTGTACTATCCGTGTAGCAAAAACAAAGGTGTTGATCAGCCTCTTTGTTTTCACTACATGGATAGTACGATTCCTCTACTTTCAAAATTCAAAATTTCCAACCTCTAGCCATCTTCTGTGCTTATACAGCTCGATATGTATCTGACCTGATCGAGAACCACATTGTTGGTTTTCTCATGAGGCGGCTCATTTGTAATTTTCCATATCAATCAACATCAAACGCTAAAAAATGAGCCGCCTCGTGGGGAAACCAACAATGTGGTTTCGGAACAGATCTGACACAAACCGACCTGTACAAGCACAGAAAAGAGCTAGAAGCTTGAAATTTCCGATTTAGGAAGAGGAGAATTGTACTATCCAAGTAGCGAAAACAAAGGCGCTGATCAGCTTCGCGGTTACCGCGAAGCTGATCTGCGTCTTTGTTTTCACATATGCAGATTGTTGGTTTTCCCATGAGGCGGCTCAATTTTCATGTGAAATCAAGTTGTTGTTTTCTTTTCATTTCAAAAGCATATAACAATGGTAACCATGCATTGGCTTTCACTACATGTCCAGTACATGGGGGGGTAAAACAGTATGAAATTTCCAGCCTTATTCCAGCTTCTATGGCTGTGCAGCCTGGTTTATGTCGCAATAGGATGGAAACAATAGAGACAGTTTATCACATGGCATTGCTAATATTTGCTATAATATGAGCCATGTCATGAGAAAACTGGATTTTTGCCAATGAGAAAACAAAGGCGCAGATCAGCTTTGCAGTAGCTGCAAAGCTGATCAGCACCTTTGTTTTCACTACACGGATAGTGCAACTCCTTTACTTTCTAAATCCGGAATTTCCAGCCTCTAGCCATCTTGTGTCCTTGTACAGTTCGGTTTGTGTTGGACCTGGTTGGAAACCCTGAAGACCGGTTTTCTTGCGTCGCGGCTCATGTGGGAATTTGAATACTAGATAAAGATCTTGTATATAGTCATATTTGCATATTTTTATCATTTTGTTATGAATTAAATAACAATATTATGTCTTTTTGTGTTTGATGATAAAATGACTTGTTCTGTTGACATATTGTCAATGAGTTATCAAGTTCAAAGGAGCCATGCATCGTGAAAACCTGTCTTCAGGTATCCTGACAAATGAGCCGCCTCATGGGAAAACCAATAATGTGGTTCTTGAACAGGTCAAACCGGGATGAACAGCCACAGAAGACAGCTAGAAGCTTGGAATTTCGGATTTAAGAAGAAGAGGGATTGTACTTGCTGAGTCGTGAAAACAAAGGCTCTGATTCGCGGTTACCGCGAAGCTGATCTGCGTCTTTGTTTTCCCCTATGCAAACTGTTGGTTTTCTCATGAGGCCGCTCAAAATTCTGGCAAAAATCTGGGCAAATATCCGCAGGTGACTGCTGGAAGCTTAATATCTAGTAGCTTTGTATTATCCATGGAGGAAAAATAATATAGGCACTTAAAATATGCTGCATCCTGAATGGTGTTACTGCTCAGTTGATCTGGGCATGGTTTCTTGGCATGTACAGAAAAGCAAATTTTGTCTTAAGGCAGCTCAAATGTATGAAATACGATCTCCATAAAAAAGAGTTTTAATTGGACTATGATTGGTTGTGTCATTGTAGTTATTGGTTAGGCTTTCAAAAGTGCATGTTGAAAGGAAATGCATCTTTACCAATTAGGATAAATTATGTGTGTTTTGCACCTGATCAAAGGTTACAAAGTTATGATCACTCTAGCATTTCTGCTAGCTATGGACTGAACCAAAGTCTAGATAAGTGGCGTCACGAGAAAACCAGATTTTTGCTTATGCGAAAACAAAGGCGCAGATCAGCTTCACAGTATCTGCAAAGCTGATCAGCGCCTTTGTTTTCGCTACACGGATAGTACAATCTGATTCTCCCTTCTTCTTAAATCCGAAATTTCAAGCTTCTGGCCTTTTTCTGTAGCCGCACAGTTTAATTTGTGTCAGACTTGGTTGGAAACCCTATGACTGTTTTTCTCGCGTCACAGCTCATTTTATTTGGCCTAAATGAACCTGGTCATGCAGACCTCTCAATAAGTGTATTAGTAGCCGACAGAAATTACAGATTAACAGGCAAAATTGCAATTGTTCATTATTGTTAAGAGAAAAGTAACTAGCTAAAAACTTGAAGAAAAAAAAGCGAAAAGAAGCTTATTCACTTACTTCAAGCATAGATTTGTGAGTTTTGTGACACATTGAAAAGTAGAAAAAACATTTCTAGGTCCCCCCCACCCCCCAATTCAAATTGTCACTCCCTTACACTACCTTAAAAGATGTGCCACATTTGAGATCCAATGTGACAACATAACTTTACAAACGTTTTTTTTTTTTTCAGTTTTTCATGTAAAAGCATGTTTTCTCATTGTCTGACACAAAAACTGATTTGCCAGTGTTTGATTTTCAAAAGTTATGTATTTTATTAGCAATATAAAAGTTTAATATTTAAATTAAATGTGGAGAAAATTTGAATGAAAGTGATATGAAATTGGCTGTCAAATTGAAAGGGTCTGTCTGCCATTCCATGAATGAGAGAGTGGATTGATAAGATATATATTACCCTTAATAATATGTCAACAAATTATTAGATGGTTATCAAAAACTTGATACTGATCAAATAAGCTGTGACGCAAGAAAACCGATCTTCAGGTTTCTGACACGGTCTGACACAAAACGACCTGTGCAACCACTGAAGAAGGCTAGAAGCTTGAAATTTTGGATTTTTAAATAGAAGAGGAATTGTACTAGACATGCTGTGAAAACAAAGGGGCTGATCAGCTGTGCAGTTACTGCACAGCTGATCCTGCGCCTTTGTTTTCACATATGCAAAATTCCAGTTTCCTCATGGCGCGGCTCAAATAAGGTTGATATGACAAAAAATGGTTTGCTTAATTTTATGCCTTAGTTGATAAATATACATTGCAGAGTCATTCTGAATACAGGGCTCAAGATACAGGGTTAAGATCAAGAAAAAAGTTTGACTCAATATCATATATCAAAATATAATCATCCAAAGGCCAAATCAAATATTCATGTTTTGCTTTTTGATTGAGTCAATGCTTTTGTGTCCATGGAAAACAGCTGTTACAGTATTATGCACCAGTCATTTGTAACAACTGTCCCCACCCTCCACCTATGGGGAAGGGTGGGGGAAAGCCTGGGGCTTAAAAGTGTGGGGCAATTGTTTTGAGTGTCCCCGCAGTGCAGGGGAAATGACAGGGTTTGGACATTAGGATCCTTACCCAAGGGCAAGGTCAGAGAAAAGAGCAAAGCTTTGACCTCCAGTTTGTCCCCTAAGGGTGGGGCTTATAGCAGCCCACTTAAAGCTGAAAAGTCTTAATCCCCACCCTATCCCGTAGGTGTGGGGGACAGTGGTTACAAATGAGCCACCTCGTGGGAAAACCAACAATGTGGTTTCCGAACAGGTCCGACACAAACCGACCTGTACAGTCACAGAAAAGAGCTAGAAGCTTGAAATTTCGAATTTAAGTAGAAGAGGAATTGTACTATCCGTGTAGCGAAAACAAAGGCGCTGATCAGCTTCGCGGTTACCGCGAAGCTGATCTGCGCCTTTGTTTTCGCCTATGCAGATTGTTGGTTTTCCCATGGGGCAGCTCAAATGACTGGTGCATTATACTTGGACTGTTATGTCAATAAAGTTTATAATCATCAATAACTCTATTGCTGGGCAAGCCCCCCAGAGGAAGATTACCAAACTACAGTGCACATTTCATGCATCTACCAATACCAACAACTGTCATATATTGGAATCAGCAGAACCAAGAGGAATGGTGGTAGAATATATTTTCATAACTAAAATGTAGTACAATTCCTCTACTTTCTAAAACCAAAATTTCCAGCCTCTAACCATCTTCTGTGCTAGCACAGCTCGGTATGTGTTGGACACTTTTTAAAAGGCAAGAACAGATAATTATATTGCAAAAGTAACCTACTTTAAGGTATTATCTTGTTTTCTGATGAAGAGAAATTAGTTTGAATGCCCCGTTGAATAACAGAACTTTATTTATCAATAATTATCCAGCGAGCAAGGAAAAAAAATGAATCCAGGCATTTCATAACAAAATTCCATGACTTTTTCCATGATATTTCATCATTTTTAAAATTCCATGACTTTTCCATGCACGGAATTCTTTTTAGCCATTTTCCATGATTTCCAGAGCCCGTGGGAACCCTGGCATATGCAAAATGTTGGTTTTCTCATGACGCAGCTCAACTGAAGTAAGCAGTCTCATTGAATGGACATGTATGCAATAATTTCGCAAATTTTGGCCAAACTTTGCATACAGTTCGCACAACAACTATCACCGGATACGTGTATGACAGTCGTGAGACATTCGTGAAAGTGTCTCATTTTGTTTGCACAAATGCTTCTAAGTTTCATTTTCACTCGTATGCAGTCGAGAGACATTCATGAGTGTCTCACAAGTTTATATTTGGCTTTTATGTTTTCAATTTTTATCAATTTAACATTAAAAATAATTGATATGAAGCTTAACTTATTTTGACCAGTTTTTACAAGTCATAAATCAGCTAACTCATGGTCTGTGCTAAAGTAGGGCATGGTGAAATTAAACTAATTGTATACAACCACAGTTTTTATTTTGCAAATTACCATAATATCTGGGACAAACCTCTGATTCAAAAATAAATTATACCCTAAATTATACAATATTGAAGTTGTAACATTCTAAATAACAAATATTTGCCAGTAAAAGCAAAATTGCATGTAATGTGCTAAAATTACTGTGAGTCATATTTAAGTATCATTTTGGTTGGCCAAAATTAAACATACTGTATATAAAATATTGTTAGTTCCATGGGTAATGTTTGAATCACTCTACTGCAGGTATCAAATAGAATACATTGCTTTCGCTATAGGGATCAAAGACCATCAAACATGACTTATCATTCATTAACATCCGCTATGTCCCAGTGGAAGTGGCACAGCCCAAGGTTTTTAACACTCTCCAAGGGACTTAGCAAATGTTAATGAATGACCAGTTTATGCTGGATCTTTTTGGTTATCCCCGAAGACTTGTTTTCTTGTGCCATGGCTCATCATGTCCGTGAAATGTGTACCCACTCAAACCCCACTTTTATATAGCAAAACTGGGGTATGCAGGGGTATACCTATTTTTCTTATTTTTGCTCCAAAACATAGACTATGGGTTCTCGTTAGAACTGCCTCAGTGAGGCGGTTCTAATGTGTACCCACTATCTATGTTTTGAGCAAAAATAAGAAAAATAGCAAAACTTGACAATTTTCATTTTTTACAACTTTAAGGATGTTCGCTGCTAACATTTGACATTTCGGAACTTCCGGTTTTTCTTTTCTTGAATACCTCGTAAACGGTTGCAGATATTTTCCTAATATTTTATATTTTGATACATATTGATGATATGCATTGAATGAGCCATGAAAATTGTCAATCTAAGAAACTTCATTTTTTTACCCCATTTTCTGCAACTTTTCAGAAAATTTTAGTTGTCAGTAAAATTTATGGGGTAGGGTAGATTAAACTTGACTATTACACATCTTCAAATTAATTGCACTAGTTCGATGTTTATTTTAGCAGCAGTATATGTGACCATGGTCTTCTAAGTCAGTCTTTGTGTCTTTAGTGTGCTGGTTGTAAAATTTTAGGTGGTTTTATGAAATGGGCTTTTAGAAACAAAACAGCCGAAGAAAGGCTGAAAATGGCGATTTTCAAGTTGTTGGTTCTCTCTTATATGCTCACTACCCTATATATTTCTTTCTTTTATTCGAACAACATTACCAAGTTCTATGTTGTGTGAAAATACAAGAAAAAGTTTGAATCAACAAATATGAATTTGGCACATTTCAAAATATTGACTTTTTCCAACTTTTCAAGTTTGGGGGTAGGGTTGAAAAAGGAATCGTAAAATTTTGTCATCCACTCCAAGTTGCAAATTTTTCTATGCTTTTGGTCCAAAATAGTCTGCGTTACGTAAATATTATGACTTTTGAAAGCATTCTAGTTGCATATTTGTTCAAGACAGGTATGTTTCAAAGAATTAAAAATTAAATTAATTTTACCAAATTTAAAACATGGTGCTCAGAGGTCTCATTCAGAGGCCTGTAGCTTGAAAAAATGCACACTACCCTATATTTATTTTGTTTTCAAATGTCTTGTGTTGTATTTTGGAATCAAAAAAGAGTGGTTAGAAAAAAAGTTTGAATACTTTTTCATTGGCAGCGAACATCCTTAAAAATCTCTGTATATTGCATGGGTATGTTTTCGTAATGTGATCTTCTCAGCTTACCTTTGACCCCACAGGAATCATCGTCTTTGGCTGAGCGTTTGTTTATATGTGATGCAATGACTGGATCAAGATGAAGTGGCAGCGCTGACCGCCGATATACCACATGTTTATGATGACCTTCTGGCGATATTGGTTCTCGACGAAGTGGCTCAATGAAATATTGAATACTGTTGGTGTGAATAAAACCATGCTGAAAAAGAAAAAAAAAAGATGTTTTCCATGACATGATTACACACCTAGTACCTGGGGGGGGATCTAGCGAGGTTTTAACCTTTGCAAAGTACCCACAGTGAGGGTGAAGAATATCCATTGCAGCAAAAAACCCGTCTGATAGGTTACTATTTTTCGTTGTGCAAGCACACTCGTCTATATACATGGAATAACTGGATCCTGTGGATAGGATGCCAAAGCTTGGAAATAATATTTTCATATCAAAGATATACAAACTTCAACAGCTATTCCTACCAAGATCATTTCTGATACAAGTACATCGGAAAAATTATAAAGTAGAGAAATAAAGATGTACTAAATTGGCGAAGGTAGGTTTCGAACCCGCAGACTTCGGCTTCGGCGCCTAGCTATACAGGGCCATCCCCTCTACCGACTGCGCTACTACGCTCCTTAAAAAAAAGGAGTTATCATAGCTCAGGTTTAGAGGCAATTTCCCTGCATAACCCGTCTGATAGGTTACTATTTTTCGTTGTGCAAGCACACTCGTCTATATACATGGAATAACTGGATCCTGTGGATAGGATATATATATATATATATTTTAAAAATCATTTTCTTGCTTTCTTTCTATATTTGTGTTGTATCCACAAAATATAATTTTCTTATGTGTAGAACTCGATAAAATTAGATAAAACAAGAGTTTTCAGTAGTCTGGCGGGTCAGCCGTCAAAATTAATTTTTGATAACTGATTTATCATTTTGACAAAATGAACCACTGGGTATGATTCTTCATTTTGACGGCTAACCAGTCAGACTAAGTTTTCAGATGTTAAAAATTGTTGCTTGTATTAAAACATTACGAAGGATATGACAAAATTCGGTAGACCGTTGCACCTTATTTTGGTGCTGGATTTTATCCATTCTTAAGAAAAATAACCTGTCAACAGAAACCGGCAAACGTCGGAAATTTCCGTAAAAATCGGTAGGGGTACCTTGGAATGTCTACTGCTGGATGTGTTACAGAAAACTACGATTTTCTCCGGAGATCGAAGAGGACAAGAATTCTGATTTCTGCATTTTAATTAAGGACATTAGCTGTAAGAAACAGCGAAGTGTCGTGTTCGGGAAATTTTGTTCAGGACAAGAAAATAAAAGAAACTTATTTTCGGTCAAAATCATAATGTCCACCATCTTGTATGGTTCACAATAAAATACTAGCTTTTATAAAATATACAAAAACAGAGTGCATTTAGTAAAGGTCAGACGCCAGTGATAAAAACATGCAGCCAGAGCTGGCCTCGCCGCCTCGAACCCCGATCGTCGGGGTAGAAATATGTCTAGGCCAAAATGAACGTTTCAAAAACTTTATTCTTTTCCATTGCAATTCTCCTGATGTAAACCTACGACGTTTTACAAACGAAACCACGATATTGAAATGTGGCTGTGCGCGCCAAATTTCATCATAAACAAAAGGCAACTCTTTCAGCAATTTACAAGTGCACCTGCACTGTGTTCGTATTAATACAGATGCAACTGTATCTCAGTGCAAGTATTCAGGTGCAACTGCATTAGATGTTTTCGCTTCAACACAAAGTGAAATTGCAACTGCAGCATCTCACTCTAGCAATTATGCACATGGAACTACAGTATTTTCACTTCATCACAAGTGCAAATACAGCATTTGTTTTGCTTCATATCACAATTACACAAATGCAACTGCAATCTATTTTTATACATATAAAAGCGCAACTGTAGCCCCCGGGCTGTAGCCCTTGTTTTTTCTTCATTACAGTGCAATTATACAAGTGCAACTGTAGATGATTTGATTAGCTATGCTTCACCACAGTTCAATTTATACAATGGAATGCAGTTTATCGGCAAAGATTTCCTAACTAAAAGCTATCAACCTATTTCTCACGAATGTAGGAAAAAAAGTCACAGGAAAAAAGTCACGGAAAAAAAGTCACAGATTTGGGTAGGAAAAAAAGTCACAGGAAAAAAAGTCACAAACATAAAATCTTCTTTTTTTTAAGCTACATTATCTGATTGTGTTAGAAAATGACATTATTCTTATTATTACTAACATTGTGAAAATATTTTTGTTTTGGGTTTGTGTTTTACGTCCCGATTATCATTTTTCAGTCATGCCATGATGGAGCTAATGTTACCTGAGTACTAAACCAGTGCTCTGGGAGCTTATTAGAGGCTTGTTCAAGTGCACAATATGTATATATTGCAGCATTAGGTATCCAGTCCCTTTCCTCTGGCTCCATGGTTTACCATTGTACCACCTTGCCCCATTTACTAGGATGGTTCCCATCATTTATTTGTTTCAGTAATTTTCAATTTCTAGATTAGGAATTTAGTTTAAATTATGAAAGTTTCTCATCATTTCTTACTTTAAACATGAAAATTATATCCTACTTCATTTATGTTCAGATTATATGTATTTTCTTTTATTCTTTAATTTTGTGACTTTTTTTCCTGTGACTTTTTTTCCTGTGACTTTTTTTCCGTGACTTTATTTCCGTGACTTTTTTTCCTGTGACTTTTTTTCCGTCCACCATTTCTCACATCCCCAATGGACGGGACCCGAACAGCTAGATTCTTGTTTTCAAATAACAGCAAACTAGTAATAAGAAAGAAAGATGATTGGGACCAAGTATAGTCGACATTAGCCATCCACTTATTTCTTTACTGACCATTAAATGTGGTTCTTCTGCGAAATGAGCCGCATCATGAGAAAACCAACAATTTGCATATGCGAAAACAAAGGCGCAGATCAGCTTCGCAGTAACACTGCGAAGCTGATCAGCGCCTTTGTTTTCGCAAGGCCTCTACTTTCTAAACTTTGTGACCGAAATTTCCAGCCTCTAGCCATCTCCTGTGCTTGTAAGCTCGATTTGTGTCAGACCTGGTCGAAAACCAAAATTGTTGGTTTTCTCATGCGAAGGCACATCCTTTCTGATGTCTGTTTATTATTATTATTACCATTATTATTATTATTATTATTATTATTATTATTTAAAAAATCAATTTTACGTGCCTTTCGAGATAAATTCAACTCATATGAGACGGACCAATCAGTAGTTGGGACGAAAAAGGGAGACCGCCTGACACACCCACAAACAGAACTTGGCTTGTCTTATATGTTCCCCGTCTGGGGATCAAACCCACTGCCGGGCCCACATCAGATACAGCGGTGACATGATCGAATGATTAATGTTAATGAAATCAGCACCCTTAGCCACTCAGCCATGGGAGTCGTCTCTGCCATCCTTGTTTTCGGTTGATGCTGGCCGGATGGCAGCCTTGCCGGGGAAGAGCTAATCATCTTGCATTTCATTCGTGTATTTGTCTTTTCTGTTTCACTTTCATTCTCTCCTGGTGACATTAGGGTTGGGACGTTTTTAAAAACTGCATCAATCATCGACTAAATCAAGTTCTATTCTTATTGAGTATTTTAAACACGTGTATCTGTGAGCATGATTTGTCTGAATCGCAAAAAAATCATCACGACTTTTCACCATAACCGGGGTTCGTAAGCATTGTCTACAAAGTCTCATACGGTTATATCGTAATTCCGATTAACGTGTTCAGGAACAAAAGTATAAAGGTTTTGACAGTTTAGAAACGCATTTATTTCCAAACCACTTTTTACCAAGTAAAATCTTTTCATCTACACTATATACTATATACGTCAAGTTTTGATAACTGCTGAAATAAAACTAAAACGTTATCACTTGCAAATAATCTTGATGATAAACTTTTTTATTTGGCATATTTACGCGCATTACATTTTTTTCAACTTTGAAAAATCAAAGGTGGCAAAAGCATTGTTCAAGTTTGATGTCTGCAGGTTTACATTTTCCTCGATGACACACATCTGTTTTCAAGTCTCTATATTCTCATGGTTCTAGTGTGTTTATGAAAGCATTGATCAGGAAATAAAGCAATCGGAACAGAAGTCCAAATCTCCTAAAACCGAGGTGGCAAAAACTACATTGACAATCGGTCACAAACGCAAAGAGAGCAGCTATTCCCCTAAAGGTGGACAACTATATATATGCAAACGCTATAATCAAGGTGCAAAAAGCTCAAAAGTTCAACACTAAAACATAAAACATTTAGAACCACAACAGATGCACCGCCTTGTCCGAGAATGATTATTAAAATAAAATTACAAGCGGCAAACCACTTTAACTGAAAAGACTTGTGGAAAAAATAGGCTTTGTACATTCTGACATATGCAGACCTTGCTGTTGGAAATTTCGGATTTAGGAATAAGAAGAATTGTACTATCTCTGTATTGGAAAATAAAGGCGCTGATCAGCTGTGCAGTTACTGCACAGCTGATCTGCGGCTTTGTTTTCGCATATGCAGATTGTTGCTTTTCTCATGCAGGCCTTTCTTATGGTGTCAACGTGTGGCAAATTTAAAATGGAATAGTGTAAGACTTTAATGTGCTTTTTTGTCGTTCTAGATTTAATATAGTTTTCGTGATACGTATTGCAACAAGTAGCCCAAGGGCAACGATCGCTCACCTGTGAGTCAACAAGTACAGTCACTGGACAAAGTAATTGGGGTTTTTTACCATATATAGTATGGTGGCCATCTTGGTCACGTGACCTTGAAACCCTACTTACATCAGCAGAAGAGCTCTCGTCTGGATTGTGTATCCTCTTTTCTGCCATTTTGGCTCACTTGTTAAAATCATCTAACAAGGTCAGGGTCCTATAATGACCCCCCGGAGTGGGGCCATATTTGACCAGAGGGGCAAGATTGGCAGGATTTATGTAGAGCTCCACATGACAATGTTGTATACCAAATATACAGGCTTTGTGTCATGCTGTTGCAGAGAAGATTTTTTCATATATTTCCATTATAAGTCTATGGTAGATAATGACATGCCTGGGGCATGGCCTGTATGGACCTCAGTGGCACCGTTGGCGAGAGTATTATACATTGGTCCACACAACACATGAAAACTCTGGGCCATTTGGTTTCAGAGAAGAAGATTTTTTTTATGTTTTTTCCATGACACCCCCAGGGTGGGGCCTGCATGGACGCCAGGGGCTTGGTTGGCAGGATTTGTAGCAGGATTTATAAAGAGGACCACTTTACATTGCTACACACAAAATATGAAAGCTTTGGGCCTTGTGGTTTCAGAGAAGAGGATTTTTTAAAGTTTTTCCCATGACGCCCACGGGGCGGGGCCCGTATGGACCCCAGGGGCACGGTTGGCAGAATTTATAAAGAGGACCACTATACATTGCTACAAACAAGATATGAAAGCTCTGGGCCATGTGGTTTCGGAGAAGAAGATTTTTTTATGTTTTACCCATGACCCCCCCCCCCCCCCCACTGGGGCGGGGCCCGTATGGACCCCAGGGGCACGGCTGGCAGGATTTATAAAGAGGACCACTATACATTGCTACACACAAAATATGAAAGCTTTGGGCTTTGTGGTTTCAAAGAAGAAGATTTTTTAAAGTTTTTCAAATGACGCCCCTGGGGCGGGGCCCGTATGGACCCCAGGGGCACGGTTGGCAGGATTGATAAAGAGGACCACTTTACATCGCTACAAACAAAATATGAAAGCTCTGGGCCTTGTGGTTTCGCAGAAGAAGATTTTTTTATGTTTTACCCATGACCCCCCCCCCCGGGGGCGGGGCCCGTATGGACCCCAGGGGCACGGTTGGCAGGATTTATAAAAAGGACCACTATACATTGCTAGACACAAAATATGAAAGCTCTGGGCCTTGTGGTTTCGGAGAAGAAGATTTTTTTATGTTTTTCCCATTGTAAGTCTATGGGAGCTAATAACCCCCGGGGCGGGGTCATTTTTGACCCTAGTGCCATGGTTGGCTTGATTTATAAAGAAGACCACTATACACTGCTACACACAAAATATGAAAGCTCTGGGCCTTGTGGTTTTGGAGAAAAGATTTTTTTTTAAATTTTCCCCATGACGCCCCCGGGGCGGGGACCGTATGGACCCCAGGGGCACGGTTGGCAGGATTTATGAAGAGGACCACTAGACATTGCTACACACAAAATATGAAAGCTCTGGGCCTTGTGGTTTCGGAGAAGAAGATTTTTTTATGTTTTCCCATTGTAAGTCGATGGGAGCTTTTTTGACCCCAGGGCCATGGTTGGCAGGATTTATAAAGAGGACTACTATACACTGCTACACACAAAATATGAAAGCGCTGGGCCTTGTGGTTTCAGAGAAGAAGATTTTCCCCATGACGCCCCCGGGGCGGGCCCGTATTGACCCCAGGGGCAAGGTTGGCAGGATTTATGAAGAGGACCACTAGACATTGCTACACACAAAATATGAATGCTCTTGGCCTTGTGGTTTCAGAGAAGAAGATTTTTATATGTTATTCCCATTGTAAGTCTATGGGAGCTATCTGTTGCCATGGAAACCAGAGTTCTGATCCGACCTGGCCCAAAACCTAACAAAACCTTTCCCCCTCCTCAATAATGCTTTAGATAAAATTTGGTCACGATTGGCCTTGTTGTCTTAGTGATATTCAAGTTTGAAAATGTGGGCGGACGGACGCACAGACGGACGGACGCCGGCTCGACTACACATTTACTAGAAGCTCACCTTGTGAGCCTTCGGCTCAGGTGAGCTAAAAATGGTAATGAGAAAACCAACCATGTGATTTCCGTACAGGTCCGACACATACCGAGCTGTACAAGCACAGAAGATGGCTAGAGGCTGGGCTTTTTTAGATTTAGAGAGTAAACACTGGGTGCTTCCTTGGTCCCGATATAAAAAGGTTTTGTTTGACTTTTTGGTAACGGATTTTGTTCTATTTCTTTAACACAGTAAATCTCCACAAAACAGTCAACAACAATATAAATTGCTTACTTAATATCACTTTTCAACGAATCAAATTACATTTTACCATAAAATTGCATTCAAAGCACTATATTACGACTTGAAATTCTTTCAGTGACGTCATAAATTAGAATCAAATCAAATCTTTGACCAAATTCTAGGAATTATTGTAGAAAAAAACCTGGTACCTGAATCAAGCAAAACCAAATCCTATCGGGACCTATAGTAAAAGTCAAACAAAACCTTTTTATATCGGGACGAAGGAAGCACCCAGTGGTAAAGGAATTGTTTTATTTGTGTAGCGAAAACATAGGTGCTGATCAGTTTCGCATTTACTGCGAAGCTCATCTGCGCCCGGTTTGTTTTCGCATATGCGAAATGTTGGGTTTCTCATGACTAGGCGGCTAAAATCGGGAAAATGCACCATTGCAATTTTCCCAAGATTTTCCCAAGATGTGACACCACAGAGCGTCCCACCTGACTCTATTTTGTTTGCTTATTAGGAATTCTAACGAAAAATGGAACAAAATTTTAAATCACACCTGCCGAAGCTTCTAAAAATTAAAGTAGACTCACCCAAATGATAATGATGGGCGAATCCATTCACAATCAGTGGGTCAAGCTGATTTGTTATTTTCTTTGAATTGACAGCGGTGTGTTGTGCAGCCGGACAAACCACCCAAATAGTAAATATGATTTTATGCAAAAAATGACAACTCTTATTTTTAAGTCGTTATAAAACTTAAATTTTATGTTTATACACGCTCGTGTTGAGAATTTGCCACCGACGTAGTAGAACAACTAGAATGATTAATTTAAAACTAATTTCACTACACTTGACTTATTTTCCAGCTTCAAATTTAATGAATTAAGCGTAAAAGATAAATGCATAAAACTTTATTTGAGTTTTGACCCCACGACTTCAAATTTGACAGACGGTAGATCTATACAATTGAGCCGCGTCATGAGAAAACCAACATTTTGCATATGCGAAAACAATAGCGCAGATCAGATACGCAGTATTAAACTGCGTAGCTGACCGGTGCCTTTGTTTTCGCTACACGGATAATACATTTCCTAAACATTGTTATGTTTCTAATAATGCCTCCTATTATAAACTACAATTAATTGTATCCATCTAGGCAAATTACGCCCTTCAGGTACTTTAGGAGACGTCCTAAAATTGATTTTGTTCACTTTCTCAGAAATATTGTCTGTTCAAATTACATCATTGATTAACCCATAAATGACGAATGGACTTGTCCCATCATAATCAATTTGGACGAGTCTACTGTCATTTATAGGGGCGAAAGGAGTGATTTTGAATTTTTATTCTATTTTCGATGAAATTTCTCTAATCAAACAAAATAGCCCCCGATGGGACGCCGCGTTCTGCAGTGTCATATCTGGGTCTATATACTGTTTGCATATGATCCATAAAAAGGACGCAAGGCTTAAATGAGGTAAGTGCCGATCCAAACAGTAATTGCTTTATTTTATCGCATCCCGTTCTGGGAATAAATAAACTGATCAGCACTTTGCCGACAGCGGCTGACAACATTGAATTCAAATGTAAATTAAACTACGCTAAAGAAAACCAACAATCTGCATATGCGAAAATAAAGGCGCAGATCAGCTTCGCAGTAACTGCGAAGCTGATCAGCGCCTTTGTTTTCGCTACACGGATAGTATAATTCCTCTACTTTCTCAATCCAAAATTTCCAGCCTCTAACCATCTTCCGTGACTGTACAGCCTGGACGGTGTCCGACCTGTGTGGAAACCCACAGGATGCTATGACGAATGAACGCAATAAACAATGATGAGGAACTTGTGTGATCACTGAGAACCAAAGAGTCCCAAGGGCTGTTTTGTTGCTGAAACAAAATACCAGTATGTGCAATCATCGGACGTCCTGACCATTGTTTATTTCGTTTATTCTGCTCTTCACAAATGTGTTGAAGGAAAAATATTTTTGTTATTATGTTTTATGTATTGTCTTTCCCTCCTGATGTCTATGTTAGGACTTTAAATTTAATTGCATCGATTCTTGGTCCCTCTTTTCTTACTTTAAGGCACAGAATACATAGTTTGGAAAACTATTTTATTATGTTTTATGTATTATGTCTGTTGTCTATGTTGGAACTTTAAATTTAATTGCATCGATTCTTGGTCCCTCTATTCTTACTCTAGGGCACAGGATACATAGTTTGTTAATGAAACATTGTTGACCAGTCTGGACCAACTGTGATTGACACTAGGCTGTATGCATGTACATGTACATTGGAACATCTTCCTTTCTAAAACCATGTAAAGTGGGGACAGCCAAGAGAAGCCCGGGTTCGAACCTGCAACACATGGATTACAAGTCGAGTGACATAACCACTGCGCCACGGAGGCTTAGGTCTGTGTATGTGTGATGTATTTGTGGTGCGCAAAGCCTGAATTCTTGACTCCATTTTTGTATGTACTGCGTATCAGCAATGTTTGTGTGACGTTACTTGCATGTCGACGGCATGCCATGTACGTCACCGTATGCTGCTGTGGCGTATCTGTGACGTATTAAGAGTATTAAGGTGTTCCAAGGGTATCTAAAATGCCTTTTTATATGTAAATAAGTAAGCTTTAGTCTCATCATTTCCGAAACTATGGAACTTGTAGATTCTGTCGCAGAAGCAACCGTGATTGATTTGTCATACGCCTTATGTTGAATATGACCCAAACAGATAGACAAAGACAAGCCAGTCGTGATTATAGAAGGACCGGTCTGGTAACTGCAAAGTGCAATCGCAACAACGAAGTCAAAGCAAACGTTTGTTCACATAGTTATAAAAACGCCACTGTTACACGACAGATAAATATGGAACGTACTTACATATGCCGTGGATGCGTCACGGGTACGCCTCATATGCCACACATACGTCACACATACTTAGCACAGACGCCTTGATATGCCATACATTACGGAAGTGAAACTCCATACGAACACAGATACGCTAAGCGTATTGAAATTCTTATAGATACGCGAACGATATGCCGCTGAAACGTAATGGTGAGATAGAAGAATAAATGACTTAGGTAAATAAAGGATCCACATCAGGTGAGCGTTAACAGGGCCAGTGATCCTCTGATTTGAAGACAGCCAAACAAATCACCAATTAATCACTTAGGATTTGGTAATGATCATTTGCCTTCATTAGGCTGTAAAAGCACAACAAAACCCTATAAATGATCATCATCTGTAGCACATATGAAATTAATTTGTACACTAAGCTGGTGCTAGAAAATGTAAGAAAATGAAACACTAAAACCGTGTTTTGTTTTCTTGCGATCTTGTTCAGAAACTGCGTGTGTGATACTTGCACGTTTGAAGCTTTCCTTTGGACAGGCAGCTGAACTGATGTTTTATACTGCTGAATCCGATGTACAACAAAACAGTATTTAATGTACTAATTTATGCTAGCATGAATGTTGATCTGTAAAGTCTGATCAGCACTCTACTGCACTATGTTAAGATATCAGTTCTATATTCCAAGTGTGGCCAGCTGTCTCTGTAACACTACATTGGCTTGTGTCTTAGACGGTTATAAACATTAGACATAATTTTTCATGATGGGACACGTGTCTTCATTTGTAAACAAGTAAACATTGTTAATTGTCTGTTAACGCGAAAAGATAAATAAAATCCAAATATCATGGAGTCTGGGCTGGATATATCCAGTCTACAAAAAAAGCCTAGACATACATGATTTGAATCAATATTGATGTTGCTACCTGAAAACTAAATCATATATTCACATGTCTACACTGCTGCCTCGTTGCATGTCTATACTAGTCATTTGCATAAAATAAATGCTAAATGTATACATTGGTATTGGTGTTTTTAATGTGCGAATTTCCGTTTTCAGATCCCAGCTTTCTCGCATCCAAGAAAAAAAAGCAAAATGGGGAATATAGCTCAAAACGCCATGCTACCGCACACTTTGAATAGGTTCTAATCACGCAACTGTAGGCCTAACGTAAGGAGCATTTAAAATAATCAGAGAGAAACTGATGATTAACAGAGTGACTAACACCTAATGACTTAAGACTAACAACTAATAGAATACCCTCTCTCGTGCACAATATCGATACATGTACTATTCAATAATTGCTGCATGTCTGGTGCCATCACGAAAACTTCAAGACTGAAAATATATCTTAAAATATCTTAAAATATCTTAAATATAATATAATAAATAATAATATCTTAAAATATAATATCTTAAAATATCTTAAATATCTTAAAATATCTTATGCATATCTTAAAATATGCCGCATTTCGTGTGTTTTGACATATCAGCTATCGAAGTTCTATCAAGATTGCAATGTGCAACAGGTTTCATTCATACTGTGGTTCAATTCATTTGATTAGATTATCATCGCTTCTATCTTTTGCTGATTGACTTCTGTCACAACGCATGCTGTGTTTTTAAACATGTTGCCAACAAAACATGCAGATGATTCGATTAAACTAACATAATTCCAAAGATTTCTAATAATGCTAGTATGCAAAATGAAAATGAAGCGTTATTTTGTTATTGTATTTTAGCTCAACTTAGCCGTATATATGTTTCTCTAATATATATATTTCTCTAAAATGGTAACAAAACACTCGACTGTGCAGTGTGATATTCAAACAGTTCATGCCTATCTTCTTGTACGTGCGTGGGTTAGCAGTGCCTGGCCTGGTTCAAGCACTCCGGTTCATCGGACGATGTCAGACTTTCTCGTGCGGTGGCTCCATGTGGAATCGATTGTAGACACGAAAAACGAGTCACAAGTATACATCAGCAATTTTCCGCATAATTACTATCATTTTCACTGATTTCGTTAGCCAGACACCAAATCAGTAAAAACGATGTTTAAGCGCTATAATTGAATTCCTGACATTTGGTAAAGTGCAAAACTGTGACAGCGATGGAAAATGAAATCCAAAATAAAAGATATAGGCCTACTGATAGAAACTTATATTCTGTCTGTCGAATATTTTCTCTGTTTGCAAAACTGTGACAGCGATGGAAAATGAAATCCAAAATAAAAGATATAGGCCTACTGATAGAAACTTATATTCTATCTGTCGAATATTTTCTCTGTTTGCAAAACTGTGACAGCGATGAAAAATGAAATCCAAAATAAAAGATGTAGGCCTACTGATAGAAACTTATATTCTATCTGTCGAATATTTTCTCTGTTTGCAAAACTGTGACAGCGATGGAAAATGAAATCCAAAATAAAAGATATAGGCCTACTGATAGAAACTTATATTCTATCTGTCGAATATTTTCTCTGTTTGCAGAACTGTGACAGCGATGGAAAATGAAATCCAAAATAACAAGCAAATTCAGAGAATTTATGTCCCCCGCCTTGATAGTTTAGTTGCACAAATATAATCTTAGAATAGCATATCCAAACCACATGCACTTTCTTTAGTGTAAATGCCTGAAAAACGACTTAAGTTCAAATTTTGAAAAAGTGATAAAATTAAAGTGAGGATTATATCCAAACCACATGCGTATCTTTAAAGCGTGGTCAAGACATCTGTAAAGTTGAAAAAGAATCGGAATATAACTGTAGGAGGAGTTGCGTGCACAAGGTACCCACTGTTCATTCACTTTCATTGTCAAAATGTCCGAAAAAAATGACTAAGTTCAAATTGCAAAAAATAGTGTTAAAAATCAATCTGAGGATTATATCCAAATCACATGCACATCATCAAAGCATGATTAAAACATCTGTAAAGTTACAAAAGAATCAGAATAAAACTGTAGGAGGAGTTGCTTGCACAAGGTACCCACCGTCCATTCACTTTCATTGTCAAAATGTCCAAAAAAAATGATTAAGTTCAAAATGCGAAAAAGGATTATATCCAAATCACATGCACATCTTCAAAGCATGGTCAAGACATCTGTAAAGTTTTAAAAGAATCGGAATAAAACTGTAGGAGGAGTGTACATACTCCTATAGGGGGGCGGAAGGACGGACGGACGGACGGAATGACGGAAAGCCAAAAACTATGTCCCTCCGCTTTTCTTCGAAAAGGCGGGGGACAAAAATAAATATATTATACTGATAGAAACTTCTTAATCGTGACATATATTCTAACTGTCGAATATTTTCTCGGTTTGCATTTCCAAATATACTTAAACGCAAAAGAAACGCAACAATTTGCATCCTCGTTTTCTTCTACACTGCCCCTGTAAGGACATTTTTGAAAGTATATTTCATGTCCCAACACAATGTACAATGATTTGCAATAAACGGAATTTGATTGCATGTTTTCGTTCTTACGTTAATGTGACGTTTGTGGTTTTTTTTTTTTTTTTTTTTTTTTTTTTTTTTTTAACAATCTGCGTGTAAAACATGAATGTTTATTTCGATTTAAAAGCAAGCAGCATTAATCGATAGCCTGGTGTCTGTACAAGGAGAAAACAACGAAAATGTTTGGAAATAATTTAGCATCACTCTTAGTTGACGCGTTTCTTTGTTGACGTTAGCTTATTTTTTCAAACAGCCATTACATATGCATTATGCTCGGCTAGGATGCAATCTTTATGTCATTTGTGCAAAATATTGAGGGCTACATAATGCCAATAAAAGATTTCGATTATTGATAATTGTTTATTAACAGCCGATTACGTCAAAACTTAAAAACGTCACACACACGTGATAAGCGTCGACCGAGGCATAAAATTTCCATATTTGCGTTTGCTGTCCTTTTTGTTTTTGAAAACAAACATTGGTTTGACATTTCATTTAAGCATACAATGTAAGGTAGTGTACCTCTGTGACTTTTGAAAAACGGGTTACCTTGAAAATTTGACGTTTCCTCGGCAGCCATAAGCCGCAGCGGTTTGATTTTCATGTTGTTTGCAAGGCAAAGAACTGGACTTGTCATTCGTAATATCACTAAAAGAAATGTTGGGGTCAATAAGAAGAAATTTGCATTTTATAAGTGTTGCGAAACTTTTGCGTTTAAGTATAAGTCAGCAGGCCAGTTACTATAATAATCCTGTGACATGTCGCGTTTGCTCTCGTCGCAAAGAAATTAAACGCTGAATAGGTCACTTTTTAAACATTGTACATACACCTAATTGTGTTAAAATTTGAAACAACAAACCGCGTGCAAAATGAGCCACAACATGGGAAAACCAACAATCTGCATAGGCGAAAACAAAGGCGCAGATCAGCTTCGCGGTAACTGCGAAGCTGATCGGCGCCTTTGTTTTCGCTACTCGGATAGTACAATTCCTCTTCTACTTAAATCCGAAATTTCAAGCTTCTAGCTCTTTTCTGTGCTTGTACAGGTCGGTTTGTGTCGGACCTGTTCGAAAACCACATTGTTGGTTTTCCCACGAGGCGACTCAAATACTCAAAAAGAAATTAATTTCGAAAGGGGTTACTGAAACTAGATCTTTATCAGCATCTAAAAACGTTGTCTACTAACTACCATGGCAATTAAAATTCAATTAGTAGTTAAATGTTAAGACAGATACCATCTGAGCCTGTGCATGAGAAAACCAACAATTTGGGTTTCCGACCAGGTCCGACACAAACCTGGCTGTACAGTCACAGAACAAAGCTAGAAGCTTGAAACTTTGGATATAAGTAGAAGAGGAATTGTACTATCCGTGTAGCGAAAACAAAGGCGCTGATCAGATCTGCGCCCTTGTTTTCGCCTAAGCATTTTGTTGGTTTTCTTATGCAAAGGCTCATCTACGATTTGTTCGAGCCCTAGTTCGTAAGCGACTTGAAGATAAATGGGCCTGGGTGACTGACCCGTACGGGGTTGTGTTACCTCGGCCTATTGTCGCGTGTCAGGAAGATATATTGATGACATTTTCCAATCTTTGATGTGGGTAAGCAGTCTCAAATATAAAATAGTTCGGATTAGTTCCAGAATAGGGCCACTGTGTTAGGTTAAGTCGTGGTGGGTTTGGTGTAAGAAAGAGTGATCTATCGTGTTTTGTACAAAAAGCAAGTGACCGATCCTCCAGTGTACAAATCGCAAGTGTCGTTACTTCATCTGAGCCGCAGCATGGGAAAAAACAACAATCTGCATAGGCGAAAACAAAGGCGCAGATCGGCTTCGCAGTAACTGCGAAGATGATCAGCGCCTTTGTTTTCGCTACACGGATAGTACAATTCCTCTGCTTTATAAATTCAAAATTTTCAGCCTCTAACCATCTTCTGTGACTGTACAGCCCGGTTTGTGACGGACGTGGTCGGAACCCAAATTGTTGGTTTTCTCACGCACAGGCTCGTTTAGTTTGGCCGAATGCAGCTTCCGATCCACAATGGCTCATTTATTTCAATGATTGTGATGACGGTGCAATGTGTTCCTTTTTTTTATTAGCCCTTTTATGACGAATGGGTTTGCCCATCATTATTATTTGGGAGAGCCCACTTTCATTTTTGGGGACATCAGGTGTGTTTTTATATTTTCATTTCATTTTTCGATGAAATTCTTTTAAGCAAGCAGAATAGACACAGATTGGACGCCGCTCTCTGCGGCGTCACATCTGGCACTATACTGTTTGCCTATGTTCCATAAAAAATAGTTAAATATGACGCCAGGCTTATACGAGCGTATGTATAATTCTCAAATAGCGCAGGTGTTCGTAATTAGGTACCATCAAATTGATTTATGTGACATAAATATTGAAATATTGAAATTAATGTTCAAAATAAAATAAAGTATTAAGTATGACACTAAAATTAAAGAAGTATATTTCATTGAACAGTGGTAACATTTTATTGATCATTTTGTGTTGTAATCCATCAATAAAAGTATAACAAAATGCAAGAATTGCGTGCAGATTTTAACACTGAATGGGGCGCAATTCAGTTCAATAATATCGTGGAATTTTAAACTAATAGGCTTTGATGGTCCTGAGAGTTTCCATCGAGTTTCCATAGAGTTCCAACAATCACATATCTCCGAGTCCATTCATCGCATGACCTAACATCACAAACTTTATCTAGAACCCCTTCCGGTGTAACTTGGCGCTGGACGTCGGACCAAGTGAGCCGCATCACGAGAAAACCGGACTTTTGCATATGCGAAAACAAAGGCGCCGATCAGCCGTGCAGCTACACGGAAAGTACAATTCCTCCTCTATCTATCTGCGAAATTTCAAGCTACTGGCCTTTTTCTGTGACCGTGCAGGCCGGTTTGTGTCGGACCAGGTGGGAAACCAGAAGACCGGTTTTAAAGGACGTTTGCGTGATGAGAATGCATACTATTCTTGGAGTGGTAACCGTTACTATCTCATCTAAATCGGATGCACATACCGATTTGCTTCAGGAAGCCGAAAGGCATTCTTCCAATTGTTTGTTTGAATTGATGCTTTATGCCACAGAAAACAGCTATGGTCATGTCGGGACGTTGTCTCCATTTTATGGAACTTTTACTCAAAATAAGGACGCCATAACATCCAAACTGTGTTTCAAATATAACCACCCAAGTGAGCCAGAAAGGCCCATATGTATAGTAGTAGTATGGATGGTCTGACTTGAACCACTTTACCTGGACAGGCTCAGACCTCAGGTGGTCAGTCAGTAGTGTATTATAGGCTTTGCCTGGAGGCACAAGCAGCCCATCTATTACTTTAGGTCCCAAAGGTCGGGAGCCCATATTCCCACCCGCATTCTTCCAATGACGTGGTAGAATTAAATTCAATGCTGTCAACCGCTATCAACATAGTGTTGGTCTGTCTGTTTATTCCCAGAACGGGATGTGATAAAAAAGCAATTAGTGTTTGGATCGGCACTTAATCAATGATTTGAACAGACAATATTTCTGAGGAAGAGAACAAAATCAGTTTTAGGACGTCTCCTAAAGTGCCTGAAGGGTGTATACGTGAAATTATTATTTGCCCAGATGGACACAAGTAATTGTTGTTATAATGAAAATGGTAGAGTCAAGACAACACTAGATACTGCGTCGTCAAAATGCAGAGATCGTAAAATAAAAAGACCTGTGCATCTTTTATCATTTGGGCAGCAAAATGCATGTTATATCCAGCAACAATTAACTGGGCTTATATTTGGCTCAATTTGAATTATACTAGTCTTTGTGTAGACTACCATGTTGAAAGATGCAGAATTGCAGTAATTCTTTTTGGCTCCATGTTGCCAAATATTTATGCACCAGTCATTTGCATCCCCGGCTCCCCCGGGGCTGGGGAATAGCGGGGCTTTTAACTTTTCAATTTTTAAAGCCCGGCTAAAAGCCCGGCACTGCCGGGCAAGAGTTTTGGTAAAACCCCTGCTAAAAGCCCCGGCTCCCCAGGGGCTGACAATAACGTGGAACAACAGCTGGGAGTTGTTCTGATGAAACTGGAACATGGGAGAAGGGCCTCATTTTATGCATGTAAATGTTTAGGTGCATTTGGAAATTAAATAAGTACCATAAAGATAATTAAATATTAAAAATATCATTAAAATCAAATTTAAATTAATGTGACAGTGTATTGGCGGGAAATCATAACCCCGGCACTGCCGGGACACATCAGAGGTTAAAGCCAGGCACTTTAGCCCCGCTATGTTCCCGCTATCCCCGGCCCCGGGGGAGCCGGGGATACAAATGACTGGTGCATTACGGCCACTGAAGAGGCTTAAGTAGCCGCAACCGCGGTATGACCCAACCCCCTTCTCTTTAACATGTTCACTGCTCTTAAAGGATCTCAGTTTTATTTTTATTATTTCGCCACGCATAAAGTAAAGCACAGAGAATTCTTAAAGCACAATGTCTGATAAAAATGTTTATGTTTCACTAACAGATATAGTCTTATTGAATTATTTCCAAACCGCTTTATTGCTCTAACCATCCGTTCGTCAGCCAGGTAGGCATGTTTCCAATGGTGTAGAATCAGTTTTTTGACAATGCTGAAATAAAACTTAACGCTATCGCTTGCAAATAATCTTGATGATAAATATTTGGCATAGATTTAATGGAATAGCTGTTTGCACCTTGATCGTATCATATACTATGCCAAAATCAATTACACGCGATCTATTTTCTTTTTATTTGCAAATAGGCATCAGCATCTCGGAACCATCCACGGGGCAATTTACAGAGACATCGTCTATCCAGGGACGACCAACGCGACTGAGTACAACCAACGTAGATGAAATCAGTATAAGGTTATGTGATATAAATATCTGTATGGTAACAGATCAGCGCCTTTGTTTTCGCTACACGGATGGTACAATTCCTCTACTTTCTAAATCTAAAAGTTCCTTCTGTACATGTACAGCTCGGTTTGTGTCGGACCTGTTCAAAAACCACAGTGTTGAGCTTCTAATGACGCGGGTCATTTATTTCAATATGATTGTGAGGACGGTACACTGCGTCTCTTCATTACGAAAACATGCCCATGCAATGAACAGAGATTTTTAAAGTTGTGAAAAATGAAAAATTTCAGTAGAGGCGGTTCTAACGAGTACCCACAATCTATGTTTTGAGCAAAAATAAGAAAAATATGAATTTTTTTCTACTGAAAATTTTCATTTTTTTTTTTTTTTCAAAAATCTTTGTATATTGCATGGGTGTGTTTTCGTAATGTTTGCATGTGCAAACTAACAATTTTGCTTTCTGACCAGGTCTGACACGTACCGGTCTGTACAGTAACAGAAGCAGGCTAGAAGCTTGAAATTTCGGATTTAAGAAGAAGAGAGATTGTACTATCCGTGTAGCGAAAGCAAAGACGCTGATCAACAGTGCAGTTAATGCACAGCTGACCTGCGTCTTTGTTTTCGCATATCCAGATTGTTGGTTTTATGGTGCAGGGGCTCATATCATCTCAATTGGATGGGCATACCAATTTGCTCCAGGAACCCCAAAAAAAACATTCTTCGATTGAGGTGGTGCATTTTTTTTTTTTTTATTTAAATTCAATGTTGTCAACCGCTATCGCTATCAACAAAGTGCCGATCAGTTTATTCCCAGAACGGGATACGAAATAAAGCAATTAGTGTTTGGATCAGGTCTTAATCAATGATATAATTTGAGCAGAAATATTTCTGAGGAAGAAAACAAAATCAGTTTTAGGACGTCTCCTAAAGTACCTGAAAGGCGTACACGTGAAATTATTATTTGCCCTGATGGACACAAGTAATTGTTGTTGGAAATAGCACTAGATACTGTGCATTACAAAAACTTGTCCATGTAATATACAGAGATTTTTAAAGTTTAAAAAAATGAAATTTTTCAGCAGAAAAGTTTTGATATTTTTCTTATTTTTGCTCAAAACATAGATTGTGGGTATACGTTCTAACGAGTACCCACAATCTATGTTTTGGAGCAAAAATAAGAAAAATTAAAACAGTGTTTTCTGAGGAAAACTATGTCCCCCAACCGTTTAGTAATTGAAGTGTAGCTACCTTGTGATATGAAGTTTTTCTAGGGAAGACACCATGTAAGGTCTGATAGTTTAAACTTGTTTTGGACCCTGTCTAAAATTGGGTCACAATCACCAAATTCTTATTAACTCTGAACCTCCTCACAACAATGCTTCTGAGCAAGTTTGGTCAAAATCCATCAATTATTAGTTTACAAGATATCGTATCGGAAAAACTAATTTCAACAGTTTTTATGGACCCGTGACCTTGGAAATTAGGTCAAGGTCATCAAAATCTAATCAACTTTGAGCCTCCTCCAAACAATGCTTCTGTGCAAGTTTGGTCAAAATCCATCAATTGGTTTACAAGATATTGCAGTGAAAAGACTAATTTCAACATTTTTTTATGGACTCGTGACCTTGAAAATTAGGTCAAGGTCACCAAAATCTAACCAACTCTGAGCCTTCTCGCAACAATGCTTCTGTGCAAGTTTGGTCAAAATCCATCAATTGGTTTACAAGTTATCGCATTGGAAAGATTAATTTCAACATTTTTTATGGACTCGTGACCTTGAAAATTAGGTCAAGATCACCAAAATCTAATCAACTCTGAGCCTCCTCCCAACAATGCTTCTGTGCAAGTTTGGTCAAAATCCGTCAATTGATTTACAAGATACTGCATTGGAAAGACTAATTTCAACATTTTTTATTGACTTGTGACCTTGAAAATTAGGTCAAGGTCACCAAAATCTAGCCGACTCTGCGCCTTCTCGCAACAATGCTTCTGTACAAGTTTGGTCAAAAACCATCCATTCGTTTACAAGTTATCGCGTTGGAAAGACTAATTTCAACATTTTTTATGGACTCGTGACCTTGATTATTAGGTCAAGGTCACCAAAATATAATCAACTCTGAGCCTCCTCCCAACAATGCTTCTGTGCAAGTTTGGTCAAAATCCATTGATTGGTTTACAAGATACTGCATTGGAAAGACTAATTTCAACATTTTTTATGGACTCGTGACCTTGAAAATTAGATCAAGGTCACCAAAATCTAATCAACTCTGAGCCTTCTTGCAACAATGCTTCTGTGCAAGTTTGGTCAAAATCCATCTATTGGTTTACAAGTTATCGCGTTGGAAAGACTAATTTCAACATTTTTTATGGACTCGTGACCTTGAAAATTAGGTCAAGGTCACCAAAATCTAATCAACTCTGAGCCTCCTCCCAACAATGCTTCTGTGCAAGTTTGGTCAAAATCCATCAATAGGTTTACAAGATATTGCATTGGAAAGACTAATTTCAACAGTTTTTATGGACTTGTGACCTTGAAAATTAGGTCAAGGTCACCAAAATCTAGCCGACTCTGCCCCTTCTCGCAACAATGCTTCTGTACAAGTTTGGTCAAAATCCATCCATTCGTTTACAAGTTATCGCGTTGGAAAGACTAATTTCAACATTTTTTATGGACTCGTGACCTTGATTATTAGGTCAAGGTCACCAAAATATAATCAACTCTGAGCCTCTTCCCAACAATGCTTCTGTGCAAGTTTGGTCAAAATCCATCGATTGGTTTACAAGATACTGCATTGGAAAGACTAATTTCAACATTTTTTATGGACTCGTGACCTTGAAAATTAGATCAAGGTCACCAAAATCTAATCAACTCTGAGCCTTCTTGCAACAATGCTTCTGTGCAAGTTTGGTCAAAATCCATCTATTGGTTTACAAGTTATCGCGTTGGAAAGACTAATTTCGTTGGAAAGACTAATTTCAACATTTTTTATGGACTCGTGACCTTGAAAATTAGGTCAAGGTCACCAAAATCTAATCACCTCTGAGCCTCCTCCAAACAATGCTTCTGTGCAATTTTGGTCAAAATCCATCAATAGGTTTACAAGATATTGCATTGGAAAGACTAATTTCAACAGTTTTTATGGACTTGTGACCTTGAAAATTAGGTCAAGGTCACCAAAATCTAGCCGACTCTGCGCCTTCTCGCAACAATGCTTCTGTACAAGTTTGGTCAAAATCCATCCATTAGTTTACAAGTTATCGCGTTGGAAAGACTAATTTCAACATTTTTTATGGACTCGTGACCTTGATTATTAGGTCAAGGTCACCAAAATATAATCAACTCTGAGCCTCCTCCCAACAATGCTTCTGTGCAAGTTTGGTCAAAATCCATCGATTGGTTTACAAGATACTGCATTGGAAAGACTAATTTCAACATTTTTTATGGACTCGTGACCTTGAAAATTAGGTCAAGGTCACCAAAATATAATCAACTCTGAGCCTTCTTGCAACAATGCTTCTGTGCAAGTTTGGTCAAAATCCATCAATAGGTTAACAAGATATTGCATTGGAAAGACTAATTTCAACAGTTTTTATGGACTCGTGACCTTGAAAATTAGGTCAAGGTCACCAAAATCTAATCAACTCTGAGCCTCCTCCCAACAATGCTCTTGTGCAAGTTTGCTCAAAATCCATTCATTTGTTCAGAAGATATCGCGTCAGAAAACCTAATTTGATCAGTTTTCATGGGCTGGTGACCTTGAAAATGAGGTCAAGGTCACCAAAATCTAATCAACTCTTTCCCCCCTCCCAACCATGTATCTATGCAAGTTTGGTCAAAATCCATCCACTGGTTCAAAAGATATCGCGTAAGAAAGAAGCTACGCGGACGCGGACGCCGACGCCGACGCCGACGCCGACGCCGACGGGAACCGCACCAAAAACAATATGTCCCCCACCTTCGGTTGGGGGGACATAATAGATATACCCCTGCAAACCCCATTTTTTTCTATATAAAAGTGGGGTTTAAGGGGGTATACATTTCGCGGACAAGTTTTCCTGATGGGCGTCAAAATGCATCGTTAAAAATAACGACCTGTGCATTAACCTTTATCATTTGGGCAGCAAAATGAAATGCCAGCAACAATAAACCGGACATATTAAATTTTCGCCATGCATAAAGTAAAGCACAGAGAATTCTTACAGCACAATTTCTGATAAAACAATGCTAATGTTTTACTGACAGAAAAACAATTGAGTCTTACTGAATTATTTCCAAACCACTTTATTGCCCTAGCCATCTGTTCGTCAGCCAGGTAGGCATGTTTCCAATGGTGTAGAATCAGTTTTTTTTGACAATGTTGAAATAAGACTTAACGCTATCGCTTGCAAATAATCTTGATGATAAATATTTGGCAAAGATTTAATGGAATAGCTGTTTGCACCTTGATCGTATCACACTATGCCAAAATCAATATACACGTGATCTATTCTCGTTTTACTTGCAAACTGGCATCAGCATCTCGGAACCATCCGCGCGGCAATTTTAACAGAGACACGACCAACGCCACAGAGTACAATCATCGTAGATGATATGAGTCTGTACATGAGAAAAACAACAATTTCGGTACCGACCAGGTCCGACACAAACCGGCCTGTACAGTCACAGAAGATGGATAGAGATAGGAAATTTTGGATTTAGAAAGTAGAGGGGGGAAAGTAACTTAGCTGATGTTTTTGTGGATGCCGCCATTTAAAGGTCTGGTTCCTAGCTGCTACATATATTTACTAAAAAACCTGTACTGGCCGCCACTGTCCATCTAGTGGGTAAAATCCAGCACTATCCTGCACAAGGGAGGGGCCTCACCTAGATTATTGGTAAAAAGGTCACAATGTGGCTGCATGCCTATATAGAGACGAAGCCACATTTTCCATTTTTACTATTTAGTCGTATATCTTCAAAATGTGGCTGCATGCCTATATAAGAGACGGAACCACAATAACATCAGCGTCTACACCTTGTGCATAATACTATCGATGATAGCAACTCCATATCAAGTTGCTATATATAGAGATGCATCCACATTTCATGAAATTGAGAGGAACAGGCGCTGCATCCACATTTTGAAGAAATACGACATACTATGGAAAAAATGAAAAATGTGGATGCATCTCTATATAGGCGGTGCATCCACATTTTGGCAAAATACAGAGATATTACAGGGGATAAATAGGTCAGTGTTTCTATCATTGTTATATATAAAGATGCATCCACATTTCTCGAAAATTTATAATACTGGGTGGATTCAGCGATCGGTAAGAAAGTGTGGCATGAAGTCGTGACGCTGAAATGGTCATGGGCCGAAATGGCTATGGGCCGAAATCACCCGGAACCGGTACCTTTATTCGGTACCGTGTTTTAGTATTTTAGAACAGTAAAACGGGAAGCATGGCGGCTGTGTTTTTTCCGCGAGAAAACGCAAGAGAAACAGAAAAACAGGTAGTTTAAAACATATTATGTGCCTATCGAATGTGACACAATGTTCTTTACCCCTAGTGATAGTTATGGTCTCATCTGTTGAAAAATTCTTAAAGGATCTGTATTTGGGTCGAATCCGGGGTCGAATCTAAAGGCAGTCAATAGCCTTATAAGGGGCGAATCCGCAATAACATCAGCTAAGTTACTTTCGCCAGTAGAGGAATTGTACTATCCATGTAGCGAAAACAAAGGCGCTGATCAGCATCGCAGTTACTGCGAAGCGGATCTGCGCCTTTGTTTTCGCATATGCGAAAATTCGGTTTTCTCATGATGCGGCTCATTTTGTTTTGAATAGAGGTAAATAACACTAATGACTCGATTGAACTTTATTCACTTATATATATATATATATATATATATATATATATATTTTTATTAAAATTGCATTTGGAAGTGTATGCCAAGTACAATGAAACTAATTCTAAATCTTTTGAAAAGCACGAAGAATACGGGCTTTAAACATGGGCGTGTGAATACATAAAATTTGCGTTTTGAAAACGGTTAAAACTAGTGTAAGAGTTTTCATTTGTTGCACACAATGTTGCCTTTTTAGTTCATGCTTTAGCTGCACAACGCACTTTGATTACGGTCCAGATATGTTAAATCGCTGTCAATTCACGACCTTTAAACAAAGCCTTATTTCGCATCAGGATAACATGCCCGTGACATGTATACCCCCTCGAACCCCACTTTTATATAGCTAAACTGGGGTATGCAGGGGTATACCTATTTTTCTTATTTTTGCTCCAAAACATAGATTGTGGGTACTCGTTAGAACCGCCTCGGTGAGGCGGTTCTAACGTGTACCCACAATCTATGTTCTGAGCAAAAATAAGAAAAATATCAATAATTTTCTGATGACATTTTCAATTTTTACAGCTCAAAAACTCTCTGTATATTGCATGGGCAAGTTTTCGTAATGGGAAGATTGACTTCCTAATTCGAATTTGATTTGATGCAATGTTCCTTTTCCGGTTGCACAAACATGTCGCGTAGTAAAGAAATCTTATTTTATCAATTATTCGTCTGTTTTCAAAAGCATTTTAAATGATTTTCGAAAATATTTTAAATGCTTATTACTATGCATCATTGTTAGCTCACCTGTACGGAAAGTACAGGAAGAGCTATTGCAGTCACCTCGGCGTCGACGTCGGTGTCGGCGTCCGTGTCCATATCCGCGTTGCACAAATGTTAAAGTTTTTGATTAAAGTTTTTAGAATTCTATACCTCTTGAACACATCGATGAATCAAGTTGATGCAATTTATGTTGTTAGATAGTTGTCTGAAGTTTTAGTCTGTACCATTGTGACCCACCTGGTGCCTTTAAGGTCAAGGTCACGGACTTTGATGAAATTTTATGTTAAAGTTTTTGGTTTAAGTTAGTTTGGCAAGGTCATCCACAGTTGCATATGCAGAAAATTGTTAAAATGTCATTGAAGCGAAAAACTTCCAGAAAATGGGCAAATGGGCTGAAGATTTGTGCTTCTTTAAAAATTGTCCCAGGAATTCATCTGCCCTGCCCTGGGGCTATATATGATGGTTGGTCCAGTTTTCGTGGTACTAATAATTCAAAGGCAACTCCAGCGTGATAGAAACAGGTCAGATGTTAAATAAATATGGAATGATGCATAATAATCCTTGATATTTAATGTCCAGTTCACCTTTTCATTGCAATTCTGTTTATTGCTTACACAGACGCCATTTTGTATGACGTATTGATCTTTGACGTCATCAAAAGTAAGGCACCAGAATTCGTGGGTCATTCACAAACAGACTGTCAATTTCAATGCTTTAAAAATTCTCGACATATTTTAATGTTTCATTATTTTATTACACCTTGTGAATTTAATTAAGTAATTTTGAAAATATTTCACTGTCAGGTGTGATACTGAAAACATTTTAAAGACGTCTACACATTTTGAATAAAGCATAAGTCCCATATTCAGATTCAAATCAATGAAAAATATCGAACACCCCTCATAAAAACAATCTTTGTTATTTTTCTTGCACAATGTGGATGGTAGACGCCAGTAAACGTGACATCTTGTGAGAAAATACAGTTTCAGCTGAAATACATGTATACCACGAAAACTGGCACCCCCATGAAAACTGGGCTAAGTACCATACATGTATGTGACCATGATAGTTAAACTGGTATATATCCCAGATCTCAGGTGAGCGTTTACAGGACCACTGGTCCTTTGGTTTTGTTAAAGATTTTGCTTAAAGTTTTAAGAATTCTATAACCCACAAACTTGCAGATGGATCTAGTTGATAACTTGTCTGATGTTAGATATTGGTCTGAAATTTTATGCGTTACCATTGTGACCCATCTGAGTGACCTTGAGGTCAAAGTCATGGACTTTGAAAGCAGATTTTAATACTTTTAGAGGCAAAGCACAAGTTAGGAGAGCTACGCAGTACTGCGACAGCTCTTATTTTATGCACATCGTTTGCACCCCACATTCATTAGGAAAACATGTCCGCGTAATTTATACCCCCTTGAACCCCAATTTTATAAAGCAAAACTGGAGTATGCCGGGATATACCTGTTTTTCTTATTTTTGCTCCAAAACATAGATTGTGGGTACTCGTTAGAACGGTGTACCCACAATCTATGTTTTGAGCAAAAATAAGATTTTTTTACTTTTATAGCTCAAAAATATCTGTTTATTGCATGGGCAAGCTTTCGGAAAAATAAAACAACGAATAATTCATTTTCATATTACATGCATTATGATATGCATTAATGTCAGCAAAAGTGTCTTAAATTGCAATTATTAAACAGTCTTTGAAACTATTTTCTTATCATTTGTGTCATAGTACGCATAACCAGATAACAATATTGCTTAAATGACAAATGAACACATTAAAGTCTTACAATATCATAAATCTAAAATTAAAATTTAAATGGTAGTTTCAGCAGTATTTATATCTGGCAACAATGGAGGTCTAGCCTCAATAAATAAACAACAAACCGAAACATTTTTAAGCATGTTTATTCATTGAGAACGATCAGATTTAACATTTTATTCCTGTTTCGCATTCAAAAACTGAGTTTGCAGAATGCAGAAGCAAAAGGGCAAACTCGTATTCAGTAAATGTGATATAAAGCATAATGTCTCCTCCGTAGCACAAGGACAAAATTTTGTGAATTTCCAAAAATTGGCCTGTAGCTAGGCCAAGGTATGAAATAAATGTGATAAAAAATTCAGTATCGCAAGAAAAAAGGAAACTGGATTTTTTTTTTCAAACTTTTCTAAAGAGCTAAAAGTGTTCCCTAACTTATTTCCATGTGTATATATATTATATACCAAAACTTAATGTTTGTTTTCATGCGTAGATTCCAAACTGATATTTAATGTCAAAGGTCGCGGCTTTAAGCCCGCCAGTAACTTTGTGTTACTGATCGTTCCAAGTCGATACTTCTGTGGTGGTTCTTTTTGTTTTATGTCTTGGTGTTTGGAAAATCTTTTTGTGCTGTTGGCGCCTTATGTATGTTTTCATATTTTTAGTTAAGGTAACTGAGTGGCCACCTATTGGGAAAATAGCTGCTCATTCGGCTTACGATATGTTTCATGGTATAAGTACCTGACTGTTAGTTTGGTTTTTTCCCACCTCGGTTTTTGGAGTGGGAGTCTTTTCTTGATTGCGCCTTTTCCTGATCTTTGCCTACTTGTACCTTTTTAAAATTCAAGGAACCTGTTATATTATCATGATTTACGTTAAGAATACTATGAATCAATTGCTTAAAACTAGGTTATATCGAATGTAAATATGTACATGTAACAGTAATTCTGTATTGCGTTTTTAAATGACCTTGGCATTTTAGTTGATCAATTATTCAACCTCATGTATAAGAACATAATCATTTGCAGGCATCAAACTTCAACAATTCTTTTAAGCTTCTTTGATTTTTTTAAGTTGAAAAAAGTAAATTTATGTCAAATATTAAGAGAGGGTATTTAGTTGTTAGTCTTAAGGCATTAGGTGTTAGTCACTCTGTTAGTTGTTGGTTTATCTTAGATTATTTTAAGGCTACTGTAGGCCTACAGTTGCGTTTGATTAGAACCTATTCAAAGTGTGTGGTATCAGGGCGTTTTGAGCAATCACCCAGTGTCTACTGACGATGTCATTGTGTTGCTTGAGTGATGCTTGCGGTGAAACTGCGCACACAAATTCATTCTGCATTTTTCTTGGATGAGAGGAAGCTGAGGTTTGAAAAAGGAAATTCACACACTAAACAGCACCAATACCAATATATACATTAAGCATTTATTTTATGCAAATGAGTATTACAGACATGAAACAAGGCAGCAGTGTAGATATGTAAATATATGATTTAGTTTTCAGGTAGCAACATCAATATTTATTCAAATCATATATATGTATACTCATTATTGTGTAGGCTTTTTGTGGACTGGATATATCCTGCTCAGACTCCATGATATCTTTTCCCGTTAACAGACAATTAACTTGACAATGCTTATGGTCAGAACTTTCAGCAATTGATACACCAAATGAAGTATGTGTCCCATCATGAAAAAATATGTCTAATGTTTATAACCGTCAAAGACACAAGCCAATGTAGTGTTACAGAGACAGCTGGCCACACTTTGAATATAGAACTGATATCTTAACATAGTACAGCACAATGCTGAGCAGACTTAACAGATCAACATTCATGCTAGCATATTCTTTCTGTTTAGTACTTTAAATACTATTTTGTTGTACATCGGATTCAGCAGTATAAAACATCAGTTCAGCTGCCTGTCCAAAGGAAAGCTTCAAACGTGCCAGTATCACACACGCAGTTTCTGAACATGATCGCAAGCAAACAATTGTTGTAGTATTTCATTTTCTTACATTTTCAAGCACCAGCTTAGTGTACAAAATAGTTTCAAATATATGTGCTACAGATGAAGCTCATTTATAGGGTTTTGTTGTGCTTTTACAACCTATTGAAGGGAGATGCTCGTTATCAAATTCTAGGAGTGATTAATTGGTGATTTGTTTGGCTGTCTTCAATTCAGGGGACCATTGGCCCTGTTAACGCTCACCTGGTGTGGATCCTTTATGCAAAACCTAAGTCATTTATGCTTCTATCTCACGTTTCAGTGGCATATCGTTCGCGTATCTATAAGAATTTCAATACGCTGAGTTCTAGGTCTGTAGCGTATCTGTGTTCGTATGGAGTTTCACTTCCGTAATGTATGGCATATCAAGGCGTCTGTGCTAAGTATGTGTGACGTATGTGTGGCATATGAGGCGTACCCGTGACGCATCCACGGCATATGTAAGTACGTTCCATATTTATCTGTCGTGTAACAGTGGCGTCCATAACATATGGGAACAAACGTTTGCTTTGACTTCGTTGTTGCGATTGCACTTTGCAGTTACCAGACCGGTCCTTCTATAATCACGACTGACTTGTCTTTGTCTATCTGTTTGGGTCATATTCAACTTATAACGCGTATGACAAATCAACCACGGTTGCTTCTGCGACAGAATCTACAAGTTCCATAGTTTCGGAAATGATGAGACTAAAGCATACTTATTTACATATAAAAAAGGCATTTTAGATACCCTTGGAACGTCATTAATACTCTTAATACGTCACAGATACGCCACAGCAGCATACGGTGACGTACATGATCGTACATGGTATGCCGTCGACATGCAAGTAACGCCACACAAACATCGCTGATAACATACAAAATGGAGTCAAGAATTCAGGCTTTGTGCCACAAATATGTATACATCACACATACACAACCCCTAAGCCAGAAGCCTCCGTGGCCAGAAGCCTCCGTCCCCACTTTACATGGTTTTAGAAAGGAAGATGTTTCAATGTACATGCATACAGCCTAGTGTCAATCACAGTTGGTCCGGACTGGTCAACAATGTTTCATTAACAAACTATGTATCCTGTGCCCTAAAGTAAGAAAAGAGGGACCAAGAATCGTTGCAATTAAATTTAAAGTCCCAACACAGACATCAGGAGGGAAAGAAAATACATAAAACATAACGACAAAAATATTTTCCTTCAACACACTTGAAGAGCAGAATAAACGAAATAAACAATGATCAGGACGTCCGATGATTGCACATACTGGTATTTTGTTTCGGCAACAAAACAGCCCTTGGAACTTTGGTTCTCAGTGATCTCACAAGTTCCTGATCATTGTTTAGCCGCTGTCGGCAAAGTGCTGATCATTTTATTCCCATAACGGGATGCGATAAAATAAAGCAATTACTGTTTGTATCGGCACTTACCTCATTTAAGCCTTGCGTCCTTTTTATAGATCATATGCAAACAGTATATAGACCCAGATGTGACGCTGTAGAACACGGTGTCCCATCGGGGGCTATTTTGTTTGCTTAGAGAAATTTCAAAATCACCCGTGACGCCCTTATAAATGACAGTAGACTCGTCCAAATTCATTATGATGGGACAAGTCTATTCGTCATTGGTGGGTTAATCAATGATGTAATTATAGCCCCGCTTTGAAAAAGTGGGGCTATACTGGATTCACCATGTCCTTCCGTCGTTCCGTCCTTCCGTCCTTCTGTCCTTCCGTTATTCCGTTATTCCGTTATTCTGTTATTCCGTCCAAATTTCATTTCCACTCAATATCTTGAGAACCAGTTTACAGAATCTGACCAAATTTTGTATGTACATTAACATTGACAAGATCTAGCTTGGGATTGTTGACCGTCATTTTTCGCAAAATTTTGACAGAGTTACTGCCCTTGATTGACGTCAGAATTTCGTTTCCGCTCAATATCTTGAGAACGAATTCACAGAATCCGACCAAATTTTGTATGCACATCATCATTGACAAGATCTAGCTTGGGATTGTTACCCGTCATTTTTCGCAAAATTTTGACGGAGTTACGGCCCTTGATTGACGTCAGAATTTCGTTTCCGCTCAATATCTTGAGAACGAATTGACAGAATCCGGCCAAATTTTGTGTACACATCAACATTGACAAGATCTAGCTTGGGATTGTTACCCGTCATTTTTTGCAAAATTTTGACGGAGTTACGGCCCTTAATTGACGTCAGAATTTCGTTTCCGCTCATTACCTTGAGAACGAATTGACAGAATCCAACCAAATTTTGTGTGCACATCAACATTGACAAGATCTAGCTTGGGATTGTTACCCGTCATTTTTCGCAAAATTTTGACGGAGTTACGGCCCTTGATTGACGTCAGAATTTCGTTTCCGCTCAATATCTTGAGAACGAATTGACAGAATCCGGCCAAATTTTGTGTACACATCAACATTGACAAGATCTAGCTTGGGATTGTTACCCGTCATTTTTTGCAAAATTTGGACGGAGTTACGGCCCTTGATTGACGTCAGAATTTCGTTTCCGCTCAATATCTTGAGAAAGAATTGACAGAATCCGACCAAATTTTGTGTGCACATCAACATTGACAAGATCTAGCTTGGGATTGTTACCCGTCATTTTTCGCAAAATTTTGACGGAGTTACGGCCCTTGATTGACGTCAGAATTTCGTTTCCACTCAATATCTTGAGAACGAATTGACAGAATCCGACCAAATTTTGTATGCCCTTCATCATTGACAAGATCTAGCTTGGGATTGTTACCCGTCATTTTTCACAAAATTTTGACGGAGTTACGGCCCTTGATTGATGTCAGAATTTTGTTTCCGCTCAATATCTCGAGAACAAATTGACAGAATCTGATCAAATTTTGTATGCACATCAACATTGACAACATCTACCTTGGGATTGTTGCCCGTCATTTTTCGCAAAATTTTGACGGAGTTAAGGCCCTTGATTGACGTCCTAATTTCGTTTCCGCTCAATATCTCGAGAACCGATGGACAGAATCTGACCAAATTTTGTATGCACATTAACATTGACAAGATCTAGCTTGGGATTGTTGCCTGTCATTTTTCGCAAAATTTTGACGGAGTTATGGCCCTTGATTGACGTCAGATTTTCGTTTCCGCTCAATATCTCGAGAACAAATTGATAGAATCTGACCAAATTTTATATGCACATCAACATTGACATGATCTAGCTTGAGATTGTTGCCTGTCATTTTTTTTGCAAAATTTGGACAGAGTTATGGGCCTTGGTTGACGCCAGAATTTCGTTTCCGCTCAATATCTCGAGAACAAATTGATAGAATCTGACCAAATTTTATATGCACATCAACATTGACATGATCTAGCTTGAGATTGTTGCCCGTCATTTTTCGCAAAATTTGGACGGAGTTATGGCCCTTGGTTGACGTCAGAATTTCGTTTCCGCTCAATATCTGGAGAACAAATTGACAGAATCTGACCAAAATTAATATGCGCATCAACATTGTTAAGATCTAGCTTGGGATTTTTGCCCTTCATTTTTCGCAAAATTTTGACGCAGTTATGGCCCTTGATTGAGGTCAGAATTTTGTTTCCGCTCAATATCTCGAGAACAAATTGATAGAATCTGACCAGATTTTATATGCACATCAACATTGACATGATCTAGCTTGGCAATGTTGCCTGTTACTTTTCGCAAAATTTTGACGGAGTAACAGCTCTTGATTGACGTCAGAATATAGATTCCACTCAATATATTGAGAATGAATTGACAGAATCTGACCAAATTTTGTATGCACATCAACATTGACAAGATCTAGCTTCGGATTATTGCCTGTCATTTTTTGCAAAATCTTAGAGTTTTGGCCCTTGATTGATGCCAGAATTTTGTTTCTGCTCAATACCTTAAGAACAAATTGTCAGAATCTGACCAATCTTTTTATGTGCATCAACATTAACAAGATCTAACTTGGCATTGTTGCCCGTCATTGTTTGTCTCTCCCTAGCAAAAAGCTCAGAAGCGGGGCTATAGTCAGATCCTCTGACAATTCTAGTTTGAACAGACAATATTTCTGAGAAACTCAAAGTGAACAAAATCAATTTTAGGACGTCTCCTAAAGTACCTGAAAGGTGTAATTTGCCTAGATGGATGCACTAGTAAAAACTACTAGTAATTGTAGTTTATAATCTGATAATAGGAGACATTATTAGAAACATAATCATGTTGAGGAAATGTATTATCCGTGTAGCGAAAACAAAGGCGCTGATCAGCTTTGCAAATTTCTCATGTCCATCGCGGCTCAATTGTGTCTCTGTCAGATTTGAAGTCGTGGGATCAAAATCTCAAATAAAGTTTTCTGTATTTATTTTTTACGCTTAATTCATTAAATTTGAAGGTGGAAAAATAAGTCAAGTGTAGTGAAATTAGTTTTAAATAAATCATTCTAGTTACTCTACTACGTCGGTGGCAATCTCTCAACACGAGCGTGTATAAACATAAAATTCAAGTTTTATAACGACTTAAAAATAAGCGTGCAGTAGGCAGAGTTGTCAGTTTTTGCATTAAATTGTGTTTAAAATTTTTGGTGGTTTGTCGCTGCACAACGTACTTTGTATGTTCACAGAAAATAACAAATCAGCTTAACCCATTAATGGCGAAAGGACTCACCCATCATTATCTATTTTAATTTTTAGAAGCTTCGGCAGGTGTGATCAAAAATTTTGTTCCATTTTTCGTTGGAATTCCTATAAACAAACATAATAGTGTCAGAGTTTATCTAAGTTCGGGTAACTGAGTGGCCGCCTATTAGGAAATAGCTGCTCACTCGACTTACGATATATTCTCTATGTATAAGTACCTAATTGTCAATTTGGTTTTTCCCGCCTCGGTGTTTGGATTGGGAATTTCTTTCTGATTGCGCCTTTACCTGTACCTCTCTATACGCTCTAAATCCAAAATTCCCAACCTCTAGCCATCTTCTATGCTTGTGCAGCTTGGTATGTGTCGAACCTGTTCGGAAATCCCATAATTCGTTTTCTCATGACGAGGCTTATATCTAATTTTGTCAAGAATATGTCTGTTTTCTAAATATCAGTACTGAACAAAAAAAAAAAAAAAAAAAAAAAAAAAAAAAAAAAAAAAAAAAAAACGCAACAATAGGCCACCGAGGATTTTCGAGTTTTCGGGTAAAGCGATGATTATTCCAGGTTTGTTGCTGTGATTCCCATGCATGGAATATTAGGGCATATCATGCAAAAAACTGATTTCATTTCGGTAAAAATTGAATGAGAAGTTAATGCAAATCAGGAAAGATTTGCTCTGCGCATGCGCACACTTTTGAACCTCCAGATCATCAAGAAACAATTGTCAGCTGCTCCCTCTCGGAAATTCATGAAAAAGAAATAAAGTTCCATGACAAACAAGCTCGTAATTAAAATCATCTTATTTCTTTAACGTGTGAGTTATCTGCTGAGTGGTACATGGTGATTTTGATTGAGGCTTTATAGCGGATTTAAATCGTACCATTATTTAAATGCTTTCACATGCGCACTTTGTGGGTTACTACTTTCAGAATGGTCGGCAACGAATATGATACCTAATGCTCAAAATTTTGTGTAATATGATTGTTGCGTTTTTTTTTTTTGTTTTTTTTTTTTTTTTGTTCAGTATACTAATGCTTAGTTACTATGCATCAGAATACTTATTTCACCCATCGCACGTCGTATGCATACACATTTTTCCGGTAATAGTGAAAACAAGCGCGGGATACGAACTAATTTGCTAAAAATGTGTTACGCATAAACGTCAGCAACTACTCCTAAAGTTCCTAAATTTGTCCAGATTTCATTGGTAGTAACTGAGCCTGTGCGTGAGAAAACCAACAATTTTGGGTTCCAACCAGGTCCGACACCAACCGGCCTGAACAGTCACAGAAGCAGGCTAGAAGCTTGAAATTTTGGATTTAAGAAGAAGAAGGATTGTACTATCCGTGTAGCAAAAACAAAGGCGCTGATCAGCTTCGCAGTTACTGCGAAGCCGATCGGGGGCTTTGTTTTCGCCTATGCAAATTGTTGGTTTTCTCATGCGGTGGCTCATTAACTGTCTTTGAAACTGTTTTCTTACCATTTTTGCAATACATTAGATCACGAAAGCTATATTAAATCTAGTCGTAGGTTGCTAAAATGACAAAAAACACATCAAAAGTCTTACTGTATCACTTATATAAAAAGGAATAGTTGTTTAAGTAACATATATATTAATCAACTATGGAGGCCTAGCCTCAATAAATAAACAGACTGAGAGAGTGATGCACAATAAACCAAAAAACAGTTTATTCGCTTTTAGTGGAGCTGGAAGTGACATGAATCCTGCACTTCGGATACAAGCATGAAACTTGGCAGATATGTTCATTAGCATGAACTATTTGAAATTTTCTCGTTAGCCAAACAAAATTAACCCAATTTTCAAGATGGCGGCTCGAAAATCCAAGATGGTTGCTGAAACAAATATAAAATCAGAAAATGGTGTTCTAGTCAGTGTGAAAAAAAACTTAATAATACACAAGAGGTCCTGGGTTTGGTCGCCACTGGGGGCGTCGTGTTGTGTCCAATAGCGAGACACATTAACTCACCACAGAACTGAATCATACCCAGGTAGTGTTAGTTCAGTGCAGGCATGACTGAAAACAAAATGTTGACTCAATACAAAGAGGAAAAACAATATTGACCATCCGTACATGTTGATTGTAGCTAAATATACCCCTATACTACTATGATTAACAATAAAAAAAAGATATCTGTTGTTCAACTTTTAATGATCGGTCGAGTATGTAATAAATATTTGTAATGTTTAAATCATCTTTTATCTTGTCTTTTCACACAGGGGCCGGTAATGATCCATATAAATGTTTACTTGTTGAGTGATGCTTAAATTATGGTAATTTACGGTAATATATTTTCATCAAAGCAGTTTTATGGCATTGTTGGACCTGGTGATGAGTTCCAGAGCAATGGTCTAAGCAGTGACCATCAGTAGTGCAATAAAATCCACCTATTTACAAATTCAAGTAGTATACTTTGTCAATTAATCGTAAAATCTAATGATTTTGACGGCCATCTTGAAAATTGCATTAGCCAACTTGAAAATGGAAAAATTTGAGATGGCTAACGAGAAAATATTTATTAGAAATGTTTGAAGAACATATTTTGAAAGTCTCATACTTGTATCCGGAAGTGCAGAATTGTCTCAAAATTCTGCCGTTTCTATCTCCACTACATTAATAATGGTCATCCAATATGCAGAGAACTTTTGACTTTGCTGCATATAACATGCGCTCGTACATCCTTACTCTTGCATGTGCAGATACTAATCCATTTTAAATTTGCCACAAGTTGACACCATAAGAAAGGTCTGAATGAGAAAACTGCACAGCTGATCAGCGCCCGGTTTGTTTTCGCTACATGGATACGGTACAATTCTTCTTATTCCTAAATCCAAAATTTCCAGCCTCTGGAAAGGTCTGTATATGAATGTAAGCTTTGCACTTTAATATACACGTAGGCTAACGTTTTCATAGATAAAGTTGTCCGGTGTAACTTAGTGACCACCTATAGGGAAATAGCTGCTCTCTTTGAGTTTGTAAACGATTGTCAATGTAGTTTTGCCACTCGAGTCCAAATCCTGATTGCGTCATATCCTGGTCGTTGCTTACTTTTACATTCTCGTGCACATAAACGCCCCAGACCAACGAGAATACAGAGACTTAAAAACAGATGTGCATGAAAAAGTAAACCTGCAGACATCAAACTTGAACTTGGCACCTTTGATTCTTCAAAGTTGAAAAAAAATGTAATACGCGTAAATATGCCAAATATTTATACAAGTGATAAGGTTTTAGTTTCAGCAGTTGTCAAAACTTGATATAGTATACCATTGGAAGCATGCCTGCCTGACTGATGAAAAGATTTTACCTGTTAAATAAATGCGTTTCTGAACTGTCAAAATCCTGTACAATACTGACTCGAATCACTATGGCGAATCACTAAGAGGTCAAACGCTATTATTTTAAACACGACTATGGAAATGTTTTCTATTTGGTACTACGAACGTCTAACACATCTCAGCTTTACAGGAAAATAATTTTGATTTATTCAATGTCATAATGGGATATAACTCTGCTGATATGATACCTCCCGCATTAGACAATGGCAAACCAAACTCGACAGTGGCGAATCAGATATTCTATAGACCAAAAGAAACCATTTTAAGGAGTTTTTCCACACAAATGGTGCCATCATCAGATCATAATGTGAAACTAAATGGTGTTCGCTTATATTGTGTTAATTTGCTTTGGTGCTTTACGTTCACTGTCAACAGCAAATGCCATATCGGAAAGATTTATTATACCGATTTTAGCATGTTTTATTGCAGTAACGAATCAGTGTAAGCCTAAACACAAGAAGGCGGTTAAACCACGACTTGCATCAATATTAGTTATGCCATTGACCAAACCAAATTGTTCCTCGACAAGCCTTCCAAAGGTAGATTATCAGTACTGTACTTTGTGCACATTCTTTTCACCACACAGGGTATGATTCGCTATTGTCGAATTTACCTGTACATTTTACCGCGCTTATATCTACTTTCCATGTCAAAACTTTTATCAAAAACACGCATACTGCATAACTAGGGATATTAGGCATAAAAGTAATGCAAAAATGGTCATAATCAAATGCTTAAAAAAGAGGTAAGAAACATATTTTGTCTGAACATCACTTTTTTGGTACAATAAACTAGGTATCTTAGTTGAGGTGTCAACTTCAATACAAAACTGATACATTGATCACCACTTTTAACATTCGGTGATCTGTAAAACAACTTTGCAACAAAATATGAGTGTTGCAGTCATTTTGGACTGGCTGTAACCCATGCGATATTCAAAGAAAATATTGTGTAGGATCTCGTCGACATCAACATTTTACAGGACCGATGAATCTCTGGTTAATCAAGTAATAAAGACGCATTTCATCTGTCAAGTGGCCAAGTAAATCTATATCCTTCTACCAAAGTGGCCATTAATTCTGAAAATATACGGACGTCAATAGTTCTGTGACACGCCATTAGGTTGTTGTCTCTGTAATTTGAGCCGCATCGCCAGAAAACCGGTCTTCGGGGTTTCCGACCAGGTCTGACACAAACCGACCTGTACAGTCACAGAAGAAAGCTAGAATCTTGTAGTTTCGGATTTAAGAAGAAGAAGGATTGTACTATCCGTGTAGCGAAAACAAAGGCGCTGATCAGCTTCGCAGTTACTGCGAAGCTGATCTGCGCCTTTGTTTTCGCATAGGCAAAAATCCGGTTTTCTCACGATGCGGCTCATTTATTCTTAGATTGACCAGTGTTTTCTACTATGATAAATGTTAGCCCATGTGATAATGTACTCGTAGCACAATGCGCGAACGACAAAACTACTGAGTAGCCAGCTAATACGCAGTCAGGTCATTGACAACATCGTGCGATGCCGAGTTAGGATATATATAACTATATTTCTAAGTATATATATAACAATATTTCTAAGTATTTCTAGGTAGTGCAGTTTGTGCATCCTTGTATTTTTCTTGTCTGCCATATTTCTCATGACAGATCTCAAATAGTGCTTAGACTCGGGCAGCAACAACTTCAGGTGAAAGCAATTAGTGATCTCATCCTGGTTGCGCTAACTCTGAACATTTAGCAGTGCACTGGTACCGGTAATTTTTGTGACCCCTTCGATACACCATAATTGAAACCTTGTAGAATTTAGCTAGTCTTCGTATGGTGGGCGATTACACCAATGTGTGAAGTAAGAATACATGGCACAGGAATTTAATTTAAAATTCTGCGTAACTGTATTAAGTGCTAATTCTCCATGGCAACAGCAACAAAATCTGTTTTTGAAAATAAAAAAAATCAGACTGGAACTGTGATGACCTGGGGGGGGGGTGAATCTCCAATGATTCAGCTATACCTTCCGGCTGTTGACCTTAACGATATTGATGATTACTAGCAGATACATTAAAGAGAAGAAACCCAAACTATTAGACAATATACCAAGCATTTAATAATCATTTTGACAAACCCCACCCACCCCCGTCGAAAAAAGGTTTATTAGATAGTAATAGACATGCAAACGCATGTCATTTGAGCCGCGTCATGGGAAAACCGGATTTTCGCTATGCGAAAACAAAGGCGCAGATCAGCTTCGCAGCTACTGCGAAGCTGATCAGCGCCTTTATCTTGCTACTCGGATATCAAAATTTCTATTCTTCCTAAATCCGAAATTTCAAGCCTCTTGCCACCTTCTGTAGCTACACAGGCCGGTTTGTGTCAGACCGTGTCGGAAACCCCGAAGATTGGGTTTCTCATGTCGAGGCTTATTTCATACCCTAGAATTTCCCCCTCAAATTTTCTCATTTTACAAAATAATTAAAACGACATCTAACACGTCGATCTCTTTTTAATACCCTCATTTTCAGCAACAAAAAATTCTTAATGAATTAAACACCATCTAAAATGGCAAGTGTCATTTAAAATAGCACATTCCGTTAGTAAATTAACCCGCTTTAAGAATTTATTCAAATTTTGTCATACGTATTATAAATTAAAACCATGAACTTTAGTCGTGCGTATGTCTTACACAGTCGCATATCTAAAAACGAAAATAAATGAGACGCTCCATGGGAAAACCAACAATCCGCATAGGCGAAAACAAAGGCGCAGATCAGCTTCGCAGTAACTGCGAAACTGATCAGCGCCTTTGTTTTCGCTACTAGGATAGTACACTTCCTCTTCTTCCTAAATCTGAAATTTCAAGCTTCTAGCTCTTTTCTGTGACTGCACAGGTCGGTTTGTGTCGGACCTATTCGGAAACCACATTGTTGGTTTTCCCACGAGGCGGCTCAAATGTATAAGGGGTAGAAAATATTCCTCTACAATGGAGGTCCTCTGTTCATAAATCAGTGATGAGTGATGCACTAGTCGATTTACAGTAAAAAGCAGGTATCGTTTTAAACAAAGTCGGTTCATCTATCATGATCCATTTACAAGTGTAAGTGCACTGAACATATGTAATACATCAGGATAACTTGTCCGTAAAATATATAACCCCTTATAACCCACTTTAATATAGTAAAACTGGGGTCTGCAGGGATATACACTGTTTGTCTTATTTTTGCTCCAAAACATATGTTTCAATCAATGTTTTTTGAAAAAATATAAACAAGTATCATTTTTGCCAATGAAGCTTTATTTTTTCACAGCTGAAAAAAATCTCTACATATATTACATGGGCAAGTTTTCGTAAAGATTTTCAGTTTTCATTAATTATATGTACGAACTATTGCCTCCTTGGTTTCTGATTGTTTGAATTTACTTTTGCTGACGACATCACCATAGTGAAGTAACTTTATTTTTTAAAGACTGATTTGATTTTAAACGTTCCAGTCAATAATGCTTTACTGTTGTGTCGCTTCCTTGGTACATGTTCATGAACCGCTGCGGGAACAAATTGATACGTTGAAATCGAGATGTACAAGCGCCGCCAATGGAATTCGAACGTTCACCAGAATGTATGTATTATTGAGCTAGATAGATAGATAGATAGATAGATAGATAGATAGATCGACCGACCGACAGACCGATAGATAGATAGATAGATAGATAGATAGATAGATAGATAGATAGATAGACCGACCGACCGACAGACCGACAGACCGATTGATAGATAGATATATAGATTACTTTTGAACAACTTAGATGACCCTGTGATTGATATATGAAATCTAATGCAAAGTCATAGCTCTGTGTTTGTAATGGTGGCTAATAAATTCTATATCTCATCCCTTTGTCGTCTCACTGTCTGGATTTGATGTTGAAATGACGATTTTCATTTTACCAAATCAAATGTAATATTAACATGACTTAGGTTGCATATCTGGATTCTTATCCCATGTTTGACAACTGAGTTTAACAACTTACAACACTTGACATTAATATAGCATGTTTGTCATGTTTCTGGATTGTATTGCAAGCTTTTTATTTATCCGATGGCCTGTTGTCATAGTTTCCAAACTTATGTCTAGGGTTTTGAACTGTGACGTCCGCTTGCTGTGTATGATTTAGTGTCAATAGTTGAAATTTTGTTATGACGTCATCAGTCTAGTTCATATGCGGAAGAAACCTGCTTTCTTTTCATGCGCATCATATCATTGAAAGCCGTAAGCGATAATCGTTTATGCGGCTCAACAGTTTAATACATGTATATGTGAGTTGCGTAATAAGAAACCGTTTGCATATGTAAAAGCAAAGACACATATTACTGCTCCCTGCCCCCTGTGAAAAGGTTAACGTAGGCAATGGTCAGGAAATCACAACATTTTATATGCGTGTCAGAAGCTACCTAGTTAGGGAAAGCCCAATCAGACAGTTTAATTTGTTGTTTTAATATGATTCACCCATCTTAGCATATTTCATGGATTATATTACATACTAAATTTTAACTCATCATTGCACTCTGTTTTATAAATATTTTTCATCATGTTTTCATTGAAGAACAATTCATTGATTTAAAAAGCTTTTAAAAGCCATTTTTGAAGTGTAACGTTTAAAGCATATAAGGATCTTTCTATCTGTTTCAGTTTAACTCACAACAAATCATTTAACTTTTAAGCTGAATGTCTAAGCACATATGCATTATTCAGTATCAGAGATTTTACTCGTATCATGTTTCCTAGACTTATTTTAAATGTGTGTATATATTGTACAAATTTTAATAATTTTGTTTATTGTTCTGTTCTACGTTGCAGAGGACCATATGTTAGATAAGTAATCTCATTTGCTTAATATGCCATCCTCTTAACATAAAGAATTTATTATTATTATTATTATTATTATTATTATTATTATAAATGAATTTCCTAAACATATGAATTTCACATCACATTAATTTTGATAGACTTTAAAAGTCTGCGCTTGCAATTAATGCATCGCTAGTGTCAGAAATTCTTCAAATTTAGCGCGTCCAATTCTATAAGCCTAGTTCAGGCGGCAACGTCGCTTTTTCATTTATCGTGGCTCAGCATACGTTCTCTTACGATAGATAGATAGATAGATAGATAGATAGATAGATAGATAGATAGATAGATTACTTTTGAACAACTTACAAAATTGTAGAACCCTGTGATTTATGTATGAAATCTAGTTCTGTGTTTGTAATGATAATTATTAAATTCTATATCTTTTGCTATTGCTGTCTAACTGTCTGGATTTTATGTTAAAATAACAAATTTCATTTTACAAAATCAAATGTAATAACATGAATAAGGTTGCATGACTAGATTCTTATCTTATGTTTAACTACTGAATTATAGTCTTACAACACGACCTTAAAATAGTATGTTTCTGAATTGTAGTGCAATCTTTATGTAGACGTCCTTATATTAATCCGATGGCCTGTGGTCATAGTTTCAAAACTTACATCTCGGATTTGACTGAAACCGACGCTCACGAGTATCGTTACCCAGCGGGCACATGACGTCATAATGACGTCATATCAACGTCGATCGACGTCATGACGTCGCATCGACGTCGATCTGACGTCATTATGACGTCATGTGCCTGCTGGGTAACCATTTCTCCCATTTTTTGTACAATGAGCGTAATGGTCAATGCATTATGACTACGGAGATGTTCTCGTAATGTGCTATAAATAATTGATCCACGAAATGAGGTTACCTGTTTTTGCTTACATGAAAAATTAAAAGTTGTCTGTCATTATTATCATATGCTATATATAATTAATATATGCCTTTTTTAGTGTAATATCTCATTTCCATTAATAGATAAATAGATCTTTGTTTCTCTTTCAGAACAGGTTATTTCATGACGCGACTCATTTAATTATGTGCATTTGAGATTGTTTTATTATCTAATGATGTATGTTTTGAGGGCCTCGGGGAAAATTGGCATAGCCAACCGAGTTACCCTCTTTAAATAAAGTAATTACTTACTTACTTACTTAAATGCAAACTCGGATAAACTGAACTGTGATGTCCGCATTGACTTTGCACTTGATGTGATTGATTTAGTGCCACACGTTGAAAGGTGACTCCTATCGAACTATAAGTCTAGTTCATATGCGCAAGAAATCTACTTTCTCTTTTCATGCGTATCAAAGCTCTTTGGCAGTCTCGGGGTGCAACTTTGCTAACATATCATTGAAAGACGCAAGCATTAATCGTTTATGCGGCATGTATATGTGAGTCGCATAATGAGAAACCGTTTGTATATTATGTATAAGCAAAGGTGCATATGAAAACGGTTAAAGTAAGCAATGATCAGGAAATGGCGCGATCAGAAAGAAACACCTATATATGGGAAAAATCTTGAAGTTAGACGCTCTAAGCATAAATTTTGTCCTTTTTTTTCTTTTATAAAATGAGTAATAATATTTCTCCAGATTATTTGTCATCTCTAGTTCCAAACAGCTATTGGATATAATTTACGTGACGCTTCGAATTTACGCCAACCTTTTTCAAGAACAGAATTGTATGATAAAGTTTTATCATTTTTACCTAAGCGGATGACTGCCCCGTTTATCACATTAGGGTATGTAAATAATTATGAGAAAAATTGCTATCTATAAACATTTTGCAAAGCACTGTATTTGTGACGGGATATTTTGAAACTGAGTCCTATTAAAATTGAGCCACCTCGTGGGAAAACCAACAATGTGGTTTCCGAACGGGTCGGACACAAACCGGGCTGTACTTTCACAGAAGATAGCTTGAGACTGGGAATTTTGAATTGAGAAAGTAGAGGAATTGTACTATCCGTGTAGCGAAAACAAAGGCGCCGACCAGCTTCGAGTTGCTGCGAAGCTGATCTGCGCCTTTGTTTTCGCATATGGAGATTGTTGGTTTTCCCATGAGGCGCCTCAAATAATTGTTCAGTCAACTGACTGACTGTCATGTCGGGTCGGACCAAACGCTGCCTTGGTACTTACCCAGTCATATGAGAAGCAAATAAGGCACAATCCGCTAGTGTTAATTTTGATAGACTTTAAAAGTCTAAGCTTGCGTTTAAAGCATCGTTAATGTCAGAATTTTTTTTTTCAAATTTAGCGCCGGCCCAAGTATGGTTTCATAATTGGACGCCAGTTCTATAAGCCTAGTTCAGGCTGCAGCGTCGCTTTTTTAATTTACATCAGTCATTTATTGTGACACAACATAGGTTCTCATTTACCTAAGGATTTGTGATAGATAGATAGATAGATAGATAGATAGATAGATAGATAGATAGATAGATAAGATAGATAGATAGATAGATAGATAGATAGATAGATAGATAGATAGATAGATTACTTTTGAACAACTTACAAAATTGTAGAAGACCCTGTGATTTATGTATGAAATCTAGTTCTGTGTTTGTAATGATAATTATTAAATTCTATATCTTTTGCTATTGCTGTCTAACTGTCTGGATTTTATGTTAAAACAACAAATTTCATTTTACAAAATCAAATGTAATAACATGAATAAGGTTGCATGACTAGATTCTTATCTTATGTTTAACTACTGAATTATAGTCTTACAACACGACGTTAAAATAGTATGTTTCTGAATTGTAGTGCAATCTTTTTATGTAGACGTCTTTATATTAATCCGATGGCCTGTGGTCATAGTTTCAAAACTTACATCTCGGATTTGACTGAAACCGACGCTCACGACTATGTTTCTGAATTGTAGTGCAATCTTTATGTAGACGTCCTTATATTAATCCGATGGCCTGTGGTCATAGTTTCAAAACTTACATCTCGGATTTGACTGAAACCGACGCTCACGAGTATCGTTACCCAGCGGGCACATGACGTCATAATGACGTCATATCAACGTCGATGCGACGTCATGACGTCGCATCGACGTCGATCTGACGTCATTATGACGTCATGTGCCTGCTGGGTAACCATTTCTCCCATTTTTTGTACAATGAGCGTAATGGTCAATGCATTATGACTACGGAGATGTTCTCGTAATGTGCTATAAATAATTGATCCACGAAATGAGGTTACCTGTTTTTGCTTACATGAAAAATTAAAAGCTGTCTGTCATTATATTATCATATGCTTTTTTAGTGTAATATCTCATTTCCATTAATAAATAAATAGATTTTTGTTTCTCTTTCAGAACAGGTTATTTCATGACGTGACTCATATAATTATGTGCATTTGAAATTGTTTTATTGTCTAATGATGCATGTTTTGAGGGCCTCGGGGAAAATTGGCATAGCCAACCGAGTTACGCTCTTTAAATGAATTACTTACTTACTTACTTACTTACTTACTTACTTACTTACTTACTTACTTACATAAATGCAAACTCGGATAATCTGAACTGTGATGTCCGCATTGACTTTGCACTTGATGTGTATGATTTAGTGCCAAACGTTGAAAGGTGACTCCTATCGAACTTTCGTTATGACGTCATAAGTCTAGTTCATATGCGCAAGAAATCGGCTTTCTTTTCATGCGTATCAAAGCTCTTTGGCAGTCTCGGGGTGCAACTTTGCTAACATATCATTGAAAGACGTAAATAAGCATTAATCGTTTATGCGGCATATACACTTGTTGTAGCCAGAGCGGATCTGAAGATGATCCGGATCAAAATAATTTTCAAAAGAATTTTACAAAAACATAAAACAAGACATTTAAAACGAACTTGGCCACTTGACTCTTGATTCAACTATGTTTCATTCTATCGGTCAATGATCGTGGATAATGACGTCAACATCTTGTTCACGTCAATGGTTCCCGGCTTATATACAGAAACACGATGGAAAAAGCTTTCTTTTTACACACGGCGGTTAGCCGAATTTCTCGAAAATGAAAGGTACCATGTAAGTTTTCTTTCGATATTGGTTGCTAATATTTTCCTCAGTTATTTTCTGCCATTTTGACGAAGTTTCCGTCCTAAAATCGAATATTACGACATATTTAATTAGAAACTTTGAAATGGTATCATTGTAGTTACTCCGAATCACGTTTAACCGCATACTGTCATTTTATGCTCTCGAAGGACTTGTATTATTTGATGTTTGTAACTAAAGGTATATTTTTACATTCTAGGTATTTATTTTATAAAATTAAGTGTAAACTATGAAATAATCTGCGTTTTTAACAAGCATCATATACTATTCCGACGTTATTCAGATCACCCATGGAAAATCGTGTGTTCGGTGGGGGTGGGGTTGAGCAAACATGGCTATGGGAAAATGACGCCAAAAAAGGCACATGTTTTGGTCCTCGGAATATTTCATAAGGGTCACTGTATGACTACATGCAAAGAATTTGAAGAAAAAACCTTTCAGTGGTGATATATAGTTCATGATTCGGATTACCTCCAACTGATCCGCATTGACTTCAATTATGCATATACTTTCACGCTCTAGTGGTCACAGTCGCGTGCTTGATCAAAAATGAAAAGCATTGCAGATGATGAGGAACAAAATTTGCTTCAAGATAATACTAAGATTATTATACTCAAATCATTCATATGCGCACGCGCAGCAATTTTCATGAACTTGATCCGGAATGGGTAGATTAATTGTATATGTGAGTCCGTTTGTATATGTAAAAGCAAAGGTGCATATCACTGCTCCATGTGAAATGGTTAAAGAAAGCAATGATCAGGAAATGGCGCGATAAGAAAGAAACACCTCTATAAAGAAACACCTATATAAAGAAACTTGAAGTTAGACGCTCTAAGCATAAATTATGTCTTTTTTTTTTATAAAATGAGTAATAATATTTCTGCAGATTATTTTTCACCTCTAGTTCCACAACCTATTGAAAATACAATTTGATATAATTTACGCGACGCTTCGAATTTACGCCAACATTTTTCAAGAACAGAATTGTTATATAAATTATTTTTACCCTAAGCGGATGGCTGCCCCGTTTATCACATTAGGGCATGTAAATAATTATGAGAAAAATTGCTATCTATAAACATTTTGCAGGGGCATTTTGAAACAAATTTTCTTAAAATAATTGTTCAGTCAACTGACTGACAGTCATGTCGGGTCGGACCAAACGCTGCATTGGTACTTACAAGTCACATTAGAAGCAAATGAGGCATAAACCGCCGGTGATATGGCTCGAGCTCAGGACCCACGACTTTGAAACATTACATCCCTGATTTGAGATGTAGTTAAAAGTTACGGAAATGAATTTCACATCACATTAATTTAAATAGACTTTAAAATCTAATCTTGCTTTTAAAGCATCGTTAATGTCAGCATTTCTTAAACTTAAGCGCCGGCCCACGTATGGTTTCATAATTGGAAGCCAATTCTATAAGCCTACTTCTGGCTTAAAGGTCGCTTTTTTAATTTACGTCAGTCATTTGTTGTGACGCAACAAACATCCTCATTTACCTAAGGATTTGCGATAGATAGATAGATAGATAGATAGATAGATAGATAGATAGATAGATAGATAGATAGATAGATAGATAGATAGATAGATAGATAGATAGGTAGGTAGATAGATAGATAGATAGATAGATAGATAGATAGATAGATAGATAGATAGATAGATAGATAGATAGATAGATAAACTTAGGAGATCATTTTTGAACAACTTAGATGGCCCTGTGATAAACTATATCTCATCCTATTGTCATCGTACTGTCTGGATTCTATTTTGAGATATGACGAATTTCATTTTACCAGATCAAATGCAATAACATGAACTTTAAAGGCCTCGTCACTTATTAGCAAAAGTCCCTCGACGCAGACATGCGTTAAAATGTTAATCTGTCGTGTTTTCCGATTTCTGGACAAAGTCGCAATCCTTCGTACTCCTTTCGTTTATAAAACGAGCCGCGACGCATGAAACCCGGTCTTCGGGGTGTCCGACCAGGTCTGACATAAACCGGCCTGTACAGCTTCAGAAAAGGGCTAGAAGATTGAAATTTCGGTTTTAAGAAGAAGAGAAATTGTACTATCCGTGTAGCGAAAACAAAGGCGCTGATCAGCTTCGCAGTTACTGCGAAGCTGATCTGCGCCTTTGTTTTCGCATAGGCGAAAATCCGGTTTTCTCACGATGCGGCTCAAACATTTTCAAACAAGTTTGAACAAAAAACTGCAAAAAATGACAGGTTTGCCCTTTACGCAAGTCTGCGTCAAGGGACTTTCGCTAATGTGTGACGAGACGTAAGACGTATTATGATGTCCGCATTAATACGAAATGGGATACTTTGGACTTGGTTCAAAGTTAAGTCATTCGGGATAATACCAAAACCCGTAAGCCGTCGCGATAGCAGATTACCTTCGTACATGCATGTAGGGAATTTTCCTTGTCACCTTTCGCGTAATTTTTGCGACATGCATATTCCGTATGACCCTACCGTGAATGGGAAAAAACTGCGCTTGGTAAAAGAATGGGGTAAAATTGTAAGTGAAAGTCAAACCTAGTAGCCCTCTTAAAATGAATGCGAAGCTGTTATGTCAAATTTTAGTTCAAAACTTACTTTAGAAAGATAATATCAACACACATACATAACTTTTTATAGGTTATCTAGAGCAATCAAATAATCGTTTTATGGAATTATGACCAAATTTGCTGTCACAAAATACTAATAACATGCTTATCAGTGAATCTTGACTCGGTATTTGGTAATAAGCGAAGATATCAAATTTTCTATTTGATATTTGTTGAATATGACACCGTGCAAAGAGCACCCGGTTGACCTACTAAAGTTTTGCATTTGCGTGCCGCATAACATGTTGGTACATGTACCATCGTTTTTAAAGGTCTTAGCCATTACCACGAAAAACAATTTTCTCATCGGAGGCAAAATGTCATTTGTGCTCACTGGGCGCTGCAACAAGGTTGTCCTCTTGTACGATGTATTAAGGGGAAGCCAGCGTCAAAACTTGTAATACTATACTAGTTTTGCTCGCTCGGCATGCGATTCAGTAATTTTCCAGTCAATTTGTTGTTTGCTTGTAGACGTCCGCGTGAAATACTTGGATATATTCTGCCCAAAGTTACATATTTTGACTGAAAGCATGTTATCTTCAAAATATACTGTCGTTATGGTAATCGATGCGCTTTCTACCAGAATTACATACATTTAGGTGTTAATTATGTAATTCAGAGATCCAGAAAGCGCAGAGCACGCAAAGCCAATACCAGCGGGCTACCAGCTGATTCCATGACACTGACTTGCTCTACTTGCAACCGACAGTTTAGTGCTAAAATTGGCATAGTCAGCCATCAAAGAACTCACCAACACACACGAACCTATTCAAGAAATAATGATGGTCTTTCTCATTAGTAAATCGTACTTTGTAGATTGTGCTTCTTCCTTCCTTCCTTCCTTCCTTCCTTCCTTCCTTCCTTCCTTCCTTCCTTCCTTCCTTCCTACCTTTATTTATTTATTTATTTGATTTATCTTTTTGCAATATACCAAAAGGGTTTTCTCGTTACGCGATTCGCATAAGCTGTTGAGCCGCATAAACGATTATCACTTACGTCTTTCAGTGATATGAAAGCAACTGCACCCCGAGACTGCCGATCGATGAGAGCTTTGATGAGCATGAATAGAAAGAAAATGGCTTGCGAATATAAACTAAAATGAAGACGTCATAACGAAAATTCGAAATGATGTACCTTTCAACTTTTGGCACTAGATCAAACACAACAAACTTAAAGTCAATGAGGACAAAGTTATAAACTTCTATGAACGAGGTTGCCTAAAACCGCATGACGTAAACTGACGACTGCTAGGTTACATGTGTGCATCGCTTTTCAAAATAGGGAAACCATCTTAACTACAGACCTTCGGACAATTAAGTATGGGCGAAAGTCAAGCTTTCGCTGCAATTCAGAAACAAACGAGTTTTAATGCCAATCGTTCTAAAAACAATAATTCTATTCTTAAAATATCATATGCAAAATAATTCCTGTGATTGCATTTAAACGAAACTAATACTTTGACAATCATTATGAGTGAGTCAATAATATTTCAACAAGTACAAAAATGCTTTAAACCTAGGTTACATTTGCCCTACGATTAACTTACGATGATCGTACGATGCCATTTTTTGCATTTTCGTGCGATCTCCGCAGGGTGACCCTACGATGCCCCTACGATTATACGGCTTCCTACGATCTCCGTAGCCTCTACGATTTTGTTCTAGTCTGCACTTTTACAAATTTTAAAAATCGTAAGACCGTAGCCCGTAGACACGTCGTAGGTAGCATCATCGTACGGGCGCCTTACAGAAACCCTGCGATGATCATGCGGTCACCGCACGGTTTTATGATAATTTTGGGACTAAAATAGTAAGATAATCGTAGACCTTTAGGGTGATCGTACGGCATCCGTACGGTTATATCGCAAGTTTATTAAAATCGTACGGAAATCGTGCGGTCATCATAGGGACATACTACGGCGTCCGCACGTTTATCGTGCGGCCTCCCTGTGATTGCTGTGCATTTTTATGGGATATGGTTGCATTTCACCATTAGGTTTCAATAGGCGCCACAAGCCTCATTGAAAACGATCGTCTGAGCAGATTAAAAATAAAACTATCTGCTTGTTTCCTATGTAAATTCAAAAGTATGTCCCGCTAAACGGAAACACCATCAGCAACAATATTTCGTGATCCGAGTGTCCCAACCGGTGCCGGAATTTTTCGACTTAACAAACATATATCGTAGAAGTAAGGCTGGTCTTCGAAAAACTGCACGATTCTGTCGTTCAGTGCATGTGGCTTGTTTCTCTCCAGGTTCGTCTTCCTCATCTGTATAATGCTGTGGTGTTTCCTTTTTTGAACGCTTGCCTTTTCCTTTCGGGGGAGCCATGATGTACTGTGAGGTTGTACACGTTTGGTAGTACACAAAAGACGGACGGACACCTAACATCGTACGGCTATCGTAGGGAGACCGCAAGAAATCGTAGGGACTCCTCCCGGACATCGCACGGGCTCCGTACGATTTCAACTTAAAATGTGAGGAGAGCCTTTGATTTTCCTACGATCTCCAAACGGTTCCGACCCAGAACATCGAAGAAAGCTAAAACGAGAAATCGAACGATGCCCGTATGAATTGTAAACACCTTCGTCGTAGCCCATTATCACATGCGATGTCTAAAACATCGTAGGGAAATCGCGGACCGAAAAATCGTAGAATGATCGGGGCAAATGTAACCTACTGGGCATGACCCCTTGCGGCCTCCCTACGATCGCTGTACGATTTTTGGTCCCAAATTATCATTAAAAAATCGTGCGGTGACCGCTCGATTATCGCATGGTATCCGTACGGTGCCCGTATGATGCCCTACGACGTGTCTACGGGCTACAGTCTTACGATTTTAAAATTTGTAATAGTGCAGACTATTTCAAGATCGTAGAGGCTATGGAGATCGTAGGAAGTCGTAGAATCGTAGGGACATATTAAGGTCACCCTGCGGAGGCCGCACGAAAATGCAAAAAATGACATCGTACGATCATCGCAAGCTAATCGTAGGCCAAATGTAACCGAGGTATCAGTCAGAAGTCCAAGGGACTCCGTACAATATCCACTAACAGTCTGCGGAGACCCTACGACTACCGTGCGGACTCCTTGCGTTTTGTATCAAAACGTATAGGGACTCCGTACGGACAACGCACGGGATCCGTACGATATCTACGTACTATCTGCGGAGACATACGACTACCGTATGATCGCCTTGCGTTTTTGTATGAGAACGTCGACAAATGGCAGATCAAAAATTCGCACGATGCCCGTATGAATTGACAACACATACGTCGTAGCCCACGATCTCCTACGATGTCTAAAAAATCGTAGAGAAAATCGAAGACCGAAAAATCGTACGATGATCGGGGCAAATGTAACCTAGGCTTAAAGAACCAATATGTATCAAATGTGTCAGGTTCATGTGGATCATAAACTAATTAAAGATTTTAAATTACTTTAAACCAGAGTCAGAATGGCTGATGAAACTTAATTTGACCACACCACACCAGGGGTTAGGGCTTGACCGTAGGGGATTAGTATCGACCTTTCACATGATAGTAAGATCTGATACAAAATCAAATGACATTTCCGCAAAGAGAATCAGGGAGAATTTTTAAATGACTTTTGCAATACTGTATATCACCCTGTCCAACGTTGACGCCGGTGAAACGGCCCCAACACCGGTTACTACGGTGCTTTCGCTACAAAATTTGATGGGTGCGAATAAATTTCTTGTTTTGTTCAATGTTATATAAACGTTTGCGATGAAGTAAAACGCGCATCTAATGGAGAATTAACTTGACTTTTATTTCTGCTTGAACGAAAAACTGTTTTTGTATAATTTTTCCAAACATTCGATTCAAAGTTGGTAAACAAGGTTCGGCCAAGGCCTATTCGGCCGATTTCTACAGAAAATGTTCGTATTTTCCAAAATACACACAAAAATGTGAGCAAACGAGCATTTTGATATGACTTGTAGTCAAGATTGTGGGACGTTTGCATCGTTCTTTATAGATTTTCCCCCGAAAAATGCACAGGAAGAATTTTATGGCAAAAAGTAAATACAACGCCGGTTACTACGGTACCAGAATTACCTGGATTATTGGATAGATGGGCATTCTAGCTTTACAAGATGCGGATTGTGTTACTAATTCGTGCCCTGCTTCTACCTACATACCTCTTTCATGTAGGTTTGGGAACTATACGTTCATTGGCATAGTTATCAACCCTAGAATGAAGAGATTCTAATGACACTGTTCCGTATTGTTATGAGATAGAAGTGGTTCCAATAGGAAAACCGGGCTTGTCCGTGACTCACCAATTGCACGTAATTATACTTTGAGGTACATGTACATGTACCTTGGTATTATATGTTTCACCAACCTTTCTGCAACCCTTTTAAATTGAAAGACTTTCTTGCTCGTACTTACTTACTCGCTCAATGACTCTATGACTGACTCACGCATTCGAAAGTTTAGAGTCAAAACATTACCTAATATGCTATAATAATAATAATAATAATAATAATAATAATAATAATAATAATAATAATAATAATAATAATAATAGGTTATTGAATGAATGTCGAAAACCATTCTGAACGAGTTCATATTGCGAGGACGCACGAGCTTGCGAGTGAATCTCAGCCATATGAACGAGTTCCAAATTGTATACGATTTTCATTCAATAACCTTTTCATTACATGTATATACCCTAAAGTACGCAATGGAAGGTTTGTAAATGCTTATTCCTGGCATCTCCAGTCCTGATAGACACATCATTTGGCCACATTTCATGTAAACAGGTATCGGTTTTAACGACTTATCACCATATTGCAACACACGCAGAGCTTCGCCTTAGTGTACGCGAGAACCGTGTCGTTGCAGTAAAATTGATGACGTCGACGTGACTCTTTGGCGTCGTTGCGATCGGAAATTTCATGAACAAAGTTAGAAATTCGGAGTACAAACACTTATCTTTTTAATCAATGTTCTTCCAAAATTTGAGGTATTTGTCATGAAATGAAGTTTTGTGTACTTATTGTGCGAGGAAATCTGTATTTTTCCTAGTTTCGTCGTTCGTTTAGTTGAAATGGAAATGGAAAATGGCTGCCAGATATTTTTTTCAATGGCGACCTACTGTTCTATCGAAAGTAGTCCCGCCGGGAACTTGCTTCTTTAGACCCGTGCAAACTATTGAATATGACATAAGTTTCCATCGAAAACATTCTTAACTATTGAATATGGAAAATTCTAACACGTCTCGCCTATAAGCCAATGGTTATAAAACGTGTCACATTGTGCATCAATTTTACTAGGCGAATAAGCGTGACTTAAATTTACGACGTTTTGAAACCATTTTGGTTAGATTATGACCTCAGCTATCTCATAAGTCACGTAACCTTGACGTGAGACGATGAAACGTCATTTCAACGCATGAAAAACGTAACAAACATGTGTAGACATTTGCGGTAACGTCAAAAGGTTGGCGGAATTTCATCAGTGCAATGGTCGAAAAGTTATTGAGAAACTGAAGGTTTAAAATGATTTTATTTTGTTTATTGCATGTTAGAATCGAAAAAGATCAGCTCTAGTGCGTGATTTGTTGAATATCAATTTGCTGTTTGTCAGTCAGTTGTATGCAGATAAATCACTCGCGTCGCGCTCTCGTGATTTGATCTCTCAACTCACTGCTAGAGTTGATTTATTTCTTAAATATTCAATATTTTCAGCAATGTAAAGTGAACGGAGTAATTTCTTCGGTATAAATATAATACATGTATGCTGTGTTGGAGCAAAAAATGGATTTCAAATGGCACCCCAATCTAGAATAGCAGTCCCACAAAATGTCGAAGCCCTTCCCAATCTGGCCACAACAGTTACTGTTTACTGGAACGTCAAAACAAGAACAAATATACAAACAAATAATTTATCTCCCCCTCAGTGACATCATACATGCACCTTATATTAACCGTATATTGCCTCATATGGTTATTTGGAATGCTATACCCGAAATTCACTAAATAATCAAATTGATACGTATATGTTTACTTATTTTTTGTCAAAAAAATGGAATGTCACGTCTGTGGAAAAAAATCCCAACCAAACAAGAGCTTTTCAATGGGGGAGAAGATTATCTTTTCAGCAGATACTGGACTTCTTAGTTCACTTGGAGCTCGGTCTTCAATGAAAGTTTCTAAGGTTCGCGTTTGAAACGAATGTGGATCTTTTTTTATCTATGATTTATTAAAAGGTCAATGATGACTCCTTTCGCATCCTCCTCTTATATTGTCTTATTCTGCAAGAAACAATACGATATTTTGCCATTTGGATAATACAAGTCTTTGTGTTGACTTCCCTCTTGAATGTTACAAATGTACAGTAATTCTCTTTGTTGCCAAATCTAAAGGGTCACTTGAGTATCCTAAACCGCGGTATGACCCACCCCTTTTTCATTAATATGTTCACTGCTCTTAAATGATCTGTTATAATCATTGATTGTCAATAAGCCAGACAAAGAAGTTAATTTACTATATGGCTTATGCATTTTAAATACTTTTTAAAAACTCTAATTCATGTGAGAAAATCGGGTTGATCAGAGGAAAGTTTATTTTCCAGAACAGTACGATATGTTTTTTTTTTTTTTTTTTTTTTTTTAAGTTGTTAAGAGTTGTTAGAAACATCTTAATCTTAATGAGTCAGTTCTGAAGTAAGAAAAAATACGAAGAAGTTTAACTAGAAATGAGTAGTGTCTTATATGGCTAACGGCAACCTTTTCTACAATGAGACACGATCTATCTTATACGGAACCGTTTCATTAAAAAAAACTATAGACTTGATGTCCATGCCAATGAACGTAAAGTTCCCGAAACCTACATGAAAGATTATTATTATTATTATAACATACTGGATAAAATTTTCGACTCGAAACTTCCGAATGCGTGAGTCAGTCATAGAGTCACTGAGCCAGTAAGTAAGTACAAGCAAGAAAGTATTTCAATTTATAAGGGTTGCAGAAAGGTTGGTGAAACTTAAAATACCAAGGTACCTCAAAGTATAATTACGTGCAATTGGTGAGTCATGGACAAGCCCTGTTTTCCTATTGGAACCACTTCTATCTCATAACAATACGGAACTGTTTTCTTTACAATCTCTTCATTCTAGGGTTGATAACCATGCCAATGAACGTATAGTTCCCAAACCTACATGAAAGAGGTATGTAGGTAGAAGCAGGGCACGAATTAGTAACACAATCCGCATCTTGTAAAGCTAAAATGCCCATCTTTCCAATAATCCAGGTAATTCTGGTACCGTAGTAACCGGCGTTGTATTTACTTTTTGCCATAAAATTCTTCCTGTGCATTTTTCGGGGGAAAATCTATAAAGAACGATGCAAACGTCCCACAATCTTGCCTACAAGTCATATCAAAATGCTCGTTTGCTCACATTTTTGTGCGTATTTTGGAAAATACGAACAGTTTCTGTAGAAATTGGCCGAATAGGCCTTGGCCGAACCTTGTTTACCAACTTTGAATCGAATGTTTGGACACATTATACAAAAACAGTTTTTCGCTCAAGCAGAAATAAAAAGTCAAGTTAATTCTCCATTAGATGCGTGTTTTACTTCATCGCAAACGTTTACATAACATTGAACAACACAAGAAATTTATTCGCATCCATCAAATTTTGTAGCGAAAGCACCGTAGTAACCGGTGTTGGGGCCGTTTCACCGGCGTCAACGTTGGACAGGGTGTATTTTGCCCATTAAAAAGGCCATGCAAAACATGACGGAGTTGGTTAACTACATGTAGCAAAAATATCTGTTAGACCTGAAATAGATATCCCTAAGGCTTCGATAAGTTTAGGAAAACGCCATCTTCTTTATCAAAACGAACACCATTTTCTATATGCATATTATATATGCCAAACAAATGCACATCATAAGATCGTTTTCGCCACGTAGAAAACGATCTCCACATTAGTACTATCATCTAGGCATTGACATGGCTATTCAATCCGAATTACACCGAAACCAAACAAAACGTATTTTCTTTTAACGTTGCAATATAAATCATACGAGAATTACCAGTTGTTAGACAGGTGCGAATATTCAAAGACCCATTCACCATTCTGCAATTGCAAATTTTAGAGTCCTTGTTTAAGAAAACATGACTATTGGCATGATTTTAACATAAAACAGACTCTTCGGAGAAAGTACTGCTAGACATGACTATAGGTAATGCTGCATACGGCTGCGAATGGCACCTGACATTCGTCACACTGCACCAAGTCACGTGTAAATCGTTTATTTTGTTGAGTAAAACCATTTGAGAAAGTCCTCTTATTGTTAAAATACAAATATATGCCATTGCCATTGCACAGGTGGTTAATGTTATATGTAAATTGGTCTAATAAATATTTCCAATGCCTGTCGAACGCTAGCGATTATATTAATATCACCCTCACACGAAAGGTCAACTATGTCATGTCATTGTCAACTATGCGCTAATTGGAATGGATCTTCGATTTTAACAATGTAGTAAACATTGAAAAATCATTGGGAAAATTATTTGAACAATAACGAAAACATACATACGAAACAATTTTAAGCTAAGTACAGATTTTAATGTATCAATTCTGCTCTGAATATTAGAATACCGATTCGGTTTAAACATATCTATTCATACAATACATACAATACAAACTATACGTTCTAAAAACAGAAAGAAGCCATATGGCTTAAATCTGTCTCCCTTTTGTCTCCCAAATACTGAGTTCAGATTGGACCTTAAAATCCCCCCCCACCCCACAAACTACAGAGGCCTTGGAATGCACAAAGTTAACCGGAGTGATTTTGATTCATATCAGTTTCTTGCCAGCGAGGCCAAAACGAAAGAGTAGTCAAAACAAAATCATCGAGATTTAATGAATGAAGGCGCCATTTGAAACATCGCCGCTTTGAATAAAGACGGTTGTGTTCCACTCTGACAGCACTAGGTATTATTGTTGATGACAATCTGGCATTTAAAGAAGAAGTTGCAAGCAAGACGAAATCAGCATAAAGTGGTTAAAAGGTATCGGTAAGTTTGGTTAAGCACAGAGAGGATGCCGTCAGTCTGTGGATATGAGAATAGAGATTGTGCAAGGCATTAGTGTTGTCGATCATGTAACATGGATCGCCAACGGCAACAGGGGCTATAGATTAGAGTAATTCGGAAAGGTACAATGATAAAGTCAATAGGGATGCTTACATAGCACCAGCACAGAAGCTCCGGAACTTTACCAAACACTGAACCAATTTGCAACTAAAATTAAGAAAATTACAAGAAGAAGTCAGGTTAGCGGCTAAACTTGAATGAAATATTTCAATAAGTAAACAGAACAGAGAAAATCTTAGGAAGAAATAAAAATAAAACAGATCCTTTAAGAGCAGTGAAAGGGGATGGACCATACCGCGGTTTCGGCTACTGACCCTATAGATTTGGCAACATGGAGCCAAAGAGAATTATTGTAATTTTGAAACTTTCCAAAGGCTAGTTTAATCCACATGAGGCCAAATATGTTAAATGTTAGTTAGAAAATGAATCTAAACCGATAATGAGTTCCTGATTTCTCAGAATACCCTTGCTGATCTCAAAGGACCAAAGGGAAAATATAATCTGCACTATGGATGATGTACTGGGAGGCTTTTTAGGGCCGCAACACGACACAACACTAGCAGTAATAGCAAATAAAAATGAAACTGAAATCCTTTAAGAGCAGTGAAAGGGGATGAGCCGTACCGCGGTTTCGGCTATTTAAAGCCAACAATGTTTCATCTGCTCATAACAAGGTTCTGGGAAATGAAATGCCCATTAGAGTATGATAGAAATGACATAAAAACCAAGGTACTCCATGGAATTTATGGGGCTGATAAGCGAAGAGTAAAAACCACTACAGAAAAGTTAAATATTATAGAGGCGCTAATCTGAAGGGAATAACAGGGAGTTCCGCACCCAGTGTACAGAGAGTGTTTATCTTCTCTTCGCCGATGGATCAGCGTAGACAAACCCAGGACCAACAGGGGCTTGCACATTGGCTTATATTGATGGCTACAACAGTACTCCAGGTCTTATAAAGAAGAAACGTGTTGGCACTCTTGGAAATCATTATTCTGGAAAACTGGTAGGGATACCAATTGGATTGGATACAGTCTGGATAGGAGGTCTTGGTAGACTTGGACTGTGTTAAGGACAGATCATTGCATATTCTCATATACTGCCAACGGACCATAAAGACAGCAGTTGAGATCAAATACCAAGGTGAAAGATTGAAACCGGATACTAAGCATAAATAAGTAAAGAGCATAAGCGTGATCTGCGAGAAAGGAGACGAAGGCAGAGTTTACTTGGTTTCTGGCTATAAAATATTGAGGGCCATCGGCTTGCAGACAGACAGACAAGAAACAGCAACAGAGGCGAGTGCACAAGATGCTAACATATCGGCGTTAGCGGGAATGGTGGAGAATGTAAACGGAGACACTCAAAATGAAATCATAGGGTCTTTGACGGAATTCATCAGAAGAACAAAAGGATTTCAGTAAAATAGATACATACAGCTAATACTACGTATATACACAACGCAAGAATAATGCACAAATACTATACAAACGTGACACCCGGCACAGCGAGGACGAAAGAAAACAAAGACGTCCCATTATAGACATACAACAACGTCATATTCTGTCTGCTCTTAAAGGAATTTTATTCCTGATGTCTCTCAAATACCCAATTGACAATGATAGGAATTTCCATTCATGATAAATGGCTGTAATGTAATCGTTGCCTATCATATCTGCATGTCTCGGCGTCGATCTAAAACCGAAACACATAGAAGCAAATTGTAGTTCTGAAGACGCATTTAATACACAAGCATGGCTTACATTCCGACAGATACGCAAAGCATTTAAATGACATTTTCTGCATCATGCCACTCATTTCACTTATAAAATCATCTTTACAGACAACGTTATCAGTGTTTTTGCCTACCGGTGAATTATTTATGTCAATCGTTTTTGCAAGTACTTCGTACTGATCAGCGATTTAATGTGTTTAGACAGCCGAGATGTTGTCGTTATCTGTGTGTGAACGTCCTGAGGCATTAACAGAAGTCTTGCAGTTGGCATTTTGGACCACAATAAAACATTATAATCAAGAAAACCTAAGCCATGCCGTACAAAGATCACTAAGGCAAAACTGTTCTTAGCCTGACATGATAAATGGAAAAGCAAAGGCTCAAATCAGATGAATGGAAACCGCGTACAGCTGACCGACCGCTTAGATTTCGCCGCGGAGATAGTTCGATCGACCCTTTTGCAATTTTGTTTTTGTTCAAACCGGACTTGTCGGATCCTGAAGTTAGTACTAAGGAGGCGTGTTGATTTGGATCGAAATTTCTCGTGTTCAAAAGAACTATAGTGGTTAGATACTTTGAAAGCAATAAAACATTTAATAGAGGGAGAAGGTGCGTCATACTGTAGGGCAACGGGCAATGAACCCTCATCCACCTCTGCTAGGTTGTGTCTTCTAGCGAGACATTCTCATATAATAGTATTGGATAAGTACCATCAAGACAAAAAGAATCTATGATGGGGTTGAGGCCGAGACAAGGAAATCTCAGGCAAGTTTTCAAATTATTCAAGTCTCATCCGAAGCTCTGCTGAGTATGAGACTCGAATAATCTGAAAACGAGCCTGAGATTTCTGTGTTGAGGCCTAAACACCACCATTGATTATTTTTCTCATCCATCACTTAAAGCATTTTGACTCTGAAGTGCTACAAGTGCTGTTCAGGCAGCCATTTTTTTTTACTTGAAACAATATGCAAATTAACCAATGAAAAAATAAAAATAATTTTGTATATGCACTAACCTTACAAAAAGATTCAAACAGCATTTTGTTTTGTGCATAAAATTCTCAGCAAAATTAAATTTTGAGATTTTTATCAAAGCATCGGACTAAAACCACTCCTGTAAACTTCCTGAAATTAACATCTCCAAGTTTATTTTTGTCACTGACAGTTGACACCTGGCTTATCATTTCCTTATATGGACTATATATATACGTGCAGATGTACATTTCTATTGGCCAAATACAGAAATGATTGGCTTTTTGAGAAAGCTGAAATCTACTAGTACTGAGACAGAAATATCTCAGACATGCACACAAAGGGATATGCTTGTCTGATGGGTGAGACATTTGAGACTGTGGTCGCTACCTATTTACATGTTACGTTCCTACACAAAACGGCTACACTGTAGAAAACAGTGTTAATTTGTGCTTAAAATTAATAGCATAGTATTAACATAATTGCTACATTAGTACAAATTCATTATCTTCTTGTGTTACATAATAGAACCCTGTACATGACCTATTTCTAATTATTCTAGTACGAAGGACATCCAGAACGTGAGACGAATACAAACTCAAAAGACAACAACCGAGTAGCCGCGGTAGTTTCGGATGAATAGCGTATTCGTTTTTTGCAATCAAGAGGTTGCATTTTCGATGACTGGTACATCCCTGTTATATTGGTGACAAATGTTCATCCTTGCGTAATAAAAGCAAACCGCGCATAGGATGTAAGAAAAGTAAAAGGTAATACCATGTATTATAAAAAGTTAATGCACGAAGTGCAAGATGACTAAGCTCTTTTCCAGCGAGTAGCCATCCGGCTGGCTCCAACCAAAACGATGATAAAACGTTTGATAAAAGCTGTTAATGTGTCGTATTGCTAATTTCAAAATGATTATATACAGAGTTTAAGCATCGTGGTTGTAAAATCTGCTAGATACAAAGTATATACTAGTAAAATTCTATCCGGCCACCAAGATTTGCATGGTGGTGTATCTTTTCTCATCTTGCCCTTCTGCGACGGATGTTGTACACGAGAAATGAAAATAAAGAAGAACAAAATCATGGATATTTAAAAAGTCACATCTAACAAAATATCAGCAATTGCAAATTTCGAAAATATGGGGCACCGTTATCAATCCGGACATCTTGCATGTCAAGAACTCTATGAAGGTTTCCACTATTGCTAATCAAAAGAATGTGTACTTATTGCGAGGTGTAAGTAGAATTGCCACAATGTTTCAAGTACAAAACGTAGGATGAGTGTTAGAACTTGTGGCTAGTATAAAATACACATGTAAAATGCAATTACTTTGACGGTGCCGGTTGACCTCAGGTGATAAAGTTTTGTAAACACTAGCCGCGGTAGTTTCGGATGAATAGCTTATTCGTTTTTGCAATCAAGAGGTCGCATTTTCGATGTCTGGTACATGCCTGTTATATTGGTGACAAATGTTCATCCTTGCGTAATAAAAGCAAACCGCGCATAGGATGTAAGAACAAGAAATGCATATCTATGTCAGAGGTAAAGCGGCACTGTCAAAATATTTGCACTATACAAAAAGCATTCCATGTTAATATCTTAATTTCTGATGTACAAACATCATTGGGACAAGCGTGTTTAGATGAAAGAATTTACTTACCAGACCGTCACATACTGCTACAGCAACACTTGACTCTGACTGGTTCACAATCTCTCCATGGAAATGACAGTTTGTATATGAATCGTCCAATCGTTTGAACGTTGAATCTGTTATATTTTTGAATCTACTTTTCTTTCTTTCTATCACAAAGCTTGGCGACGTCAATTTATGATTTGGTTTTAATTTCAATAAAAGATCCTGATTATCAACTTGTATTTTGTAATGAAATATATTGTCGTCTGCAGAATAAATTGAATCTGTACCGCGCCTGCGCAGTATATGTCCCGGATGTAATGAATATGACACGTGATCTCCGTCACTGGTTACACGTGATGGAATGGTTATGTCGTAGCTTTCTAAATTGTGTAAATATTCATCTGAAAAAGAAAGCAGAAAATAAACGTGACAATTATGACATACATTAGGCTTTACAAGTGGTGGTTCTAAGCTCCCTATTTGTACATTTTCCCTACTCCCTGAAATAAAACCGATCTTTTCTCCCTATTTCCTCAGCTTCTTGCTACCTTATGTATACTCACTGAAAAGAAACGACCCTTTTCAACTCCACAAAACCCCTAGTGGGACACTAGTGCATCCATAGAACTTTGTTGAAACCTACGTGCCCGCTACGATTATGTTCCATTTTAAATTTCATACAGTCAATAAGCACAAACAACCATCATTTAATTTAATCGCCGAGGCGGTTCTAACGTATACACAGTCATTTTTTGAGCAAAAATATTTAAAATATCAAACGTTTTCCAATCAAATTTTTATGTTTTACTGCTGAAAAATATCTCGGTCACATGATATTGCATTGGCAATTTTTCGTAATATCTTACCTTGTCTATAGTGTAAAGCATTAGCGGAAAGTATCCTAAAATATATGAAACTTATACACAATGGTACATAATATACGAAATTAAGACCACTCCACCTAGACATATTGCCAGATATGCCCTGTCGTGTGTGTTTTACTTTATTTATAACAACATGTTATAAAATTCTTGATTTTTGCTTTGGCTAAACACTTAACAAAGTCTTTGACAGTAATATATCTATTTTGATTATTATATCATTTTGTAAACATTATTAAAACATAATCCTTTATAATTCCTTTCCATGAACTCACAGATCGCATATAATATATGTATCCTATCCTAAAGTAAGATGTAGGTATACTATATCGAATGGCATTTTGCATCGAAAATATTGATAGCGCTCAGCGCGAACTGCAGTCAATACTTAAACCGAACTTGTAAATGAATTATTATTTACTACAGCATAAAGAGAATGAAAGCGTTAACCTAACGGGTTAGCGTGGAATGGGGATTTTCATTCATTGAGTCGTATTGTGTAGCACAATTTGCGACGAAAATGTAAACTTAAAAAATAGTTCGTGTCGTGTTGGAGCACTATGAGGTCATGGGGTCACCAAAAACTAACTTCCCGCTTCGTTTTAAAGCTGATTAACTCATATATGCCTACGTCCTTTTATGGGATATAGATAAACAGTACGAGCGTATAGGCCAAGATGTGACGCCGCAAAACGTGGTGTCCCATCTGGGAATATGCTGTTTGTTTAGGGGATCTTCATCATAGAGTAAAATTCAAAATCACTCCTGGTGCCCCTAAACATGAGAGTGGACTCATCCAAATGATAGCGATTGGTGAATCCATTCGTCATATATGGGTTAAGCACATTCATTGAACGATCTGACATTCGATATAAATGTTAAGAATGAACTGTACGATATACGTTATTGAAGTATGTAAGAAGCTTATAGCCAAGATTCAGTCAGTACTAGCAAATCTGCAAACGAATTTTAATTACTATGAACGTAAATTAGCATTCTTGTGTAAACAACAGTGATGCATATAAGTCATCACCAACAATGAAAAACACAGATTGATAACTATGCATAGTGTTAGCTGTAGCATAGCCCGCAGTATAGATGAAATAAAAATGAGCCTGCTTTTTAACTTTCCATAAATCAATAAAACTGGCTAAATGTTGTGAACCACTGCAGAAGCTGAGGATGAGATTGGGTACCCGTAAAGCCGGTTTAAGACCCCCCACAGTAATTTTATATAACTGATCCTTCCAAGGCGATGCTTCTGTTGTGGTTCTAATTGTTCCATGTTTTGGTGTTGGATTTTTGTGCTGCATGCACCTTGTGTATGTTTTCGTATATCTATTTAATTTCAGGTAACTGAGTAGCTACGAGTAATTAACAGTAGTTCTGACAGCTAGGTGTATATCAGACAAAGGGATACATTGGACATGATACAAGCTACGGCATCAGATATGTACACGGAAGTTCTTGTTCGTTCTGTGATAAGTCATGTCTGTGGTTTAAGAGGTTATTTCTGATATAAACCGTTACAAGCAGGAGTGATTATACTGTATCAACATTTTACGTCTTACTTGGTGCCAAACAATTACAGAAACAATACGAAAAGAAAACGGTTTAATACGTGATTTCTTGTACTATACTTCCTACGCCCTATAAACAAACTCCTATTGTACGAGCGTGTCCATTATTTACAAATCACCGTATTTCCTGTACTTAAAGCATGAAAAACCTATTTTGTTTATGTATCTGGCACCACGTTAGATTCCTGGAAGTTGTGTATTCATTACGAAAAATGCAATATACAGAATTTTTTTCAGCAGTAAAAATTTAAATGTTCATTAGAAAAAAATAATGTTTAAATGTATTTGCTCAAAACATTGATTAAGGTTACACGTTAGAACCACCTCGCCGATGCCGTTCTAACGAGTATCCACAATCTTTGTTTTGAATCATGAATAAGAAAAATAGGTGTACCTCTGTAAACCCAAATTTTACTACATAAAAGCGGGGGTTATGGGTTTATTTTTTCATTGACATTTTTCCTGATGTTAACCGGGTGACCGGGTTATGGTAAATGTATGCTTAATGGGCTTTCTGATTGCGCCATTTCCTGATCATTGCCTTCTTGTACCTTTTCACATCTTCAGAACGTCTATTCTTGAGTGTATGCTTGCAGCTGTTTCGAATATACGAACAATCTGTGTTCGATCTCAAAGCGTTTCTGTCATGATCGATATATGTTATTTGAACAACATTCAGTATGAGAGTTGTGCAAATATAATTACCGAAATTAATACCGACGCATTTTAGTAATATTGTAGAAAGCTATGTGAGTATACTTAATCATAAAATATGCAATTATTTCAAACGACTTTATAGACAGAGCTTTCAAGAGGCCGTGATCAGTCTGATCAGTATAATTATGATGAACTTTTCACGTTCCGAAAATTCTTAGGAGACCCTTCAGAGTGCGTGATCCCCATTTTACCCAGAATGCTAGGCAGTGTTGACATCCATATCATTGATCATAATCTCGCGAAAATCGGAAAAATAAGCGTGAATTTTGAAAAAAAAAGACTAATAATTAATTTCGTATAATGACCTAAAATAACCCTTCCAGAATAAAAAAAAAATGATGTCACTCGTGAAGAGAAAAAATAAGCGATTTGGATGACAGAGCGGACGTAATAAAACGACTGGGTCATCCTGGCTAGGAGTGTACATGGAAATTAACTATTTATAGTCGAGTTTTGTTAATTGATTTAAACATATTTTATTGCTTAACATACATACATGACCATTTTGCTTGAACATGTATGTATGTTAAGCAATAAAATATGTTTAAATCAATTAACAAAACTCGACTATAAATCCATCATTTACTTATTTCAATGAAGACTACCGCGTTAAACCTTTTGCCAATGGTTAGATTACCAAACGATTAACAATATATTTATGCAGTATCAAGGGTTTGTGGTTTCGGTACTTATTAATAACTTTAAACTTTGTTAAAGACGCTTTTACGGGAGGGCCTTTCAGAAACAGAATTTTATGGTGACTTGGTTTATAAATTTAAGAAACTTGTAGGAAAGGAATCATTTTTCTTATCAGTTTAGAAAAAACAGTAAACGTTACAAACGTATAGAATATAACTTAAATGTTATGAGACAGTCTGCATGTTTAGATTTCAACCCAATCATGGTTGATAACGATGCTGCTTTCTTTAATTACACGCCGGTGGATCGGGCGTCAGACTCTATGATGGCCCCGACATAAAGCTATTCATTTTAGTTGGTTGGAACAGGAGCTTCTTGTCTATTACTTGGCCAGCCGGGGGTTCAACTTGTGTTTTTTCTTTTGCTCCGGATTTTCAGTAAGTTATTTGGCGCCCATGGATCGCCATCGTCGGACAGCTTATTGAATCTGTGAGTCCTCGTGTCGTGTTTTATTCATCATGGCGGTTATTATGATTTGTTTGTTTTTCCTTGATGATTCATTTACTCGTTAGAGATTGACTACGAGGACCGAACAACTAACTAAATGTTGTGAACCACTGCAGAAGCTGAGTGTGAGGTTATGGCCATGTAAATAAAAATAAAACTGAGATCCTTTAATAGCAGTGAACATATTAATGAGAAAAAAGGTGGGCCATACCACGGTTTCGGCTACTTAAGCCTCTTCAGTGACCCTTACATATTTGGCAACATGGAGCCAAAGAGAATTACAGTAATTTTGCAACTTTCAACAGGATAGTCGATACACTATTTTAATCAAAATGGGGCAAAATATATTAAACGTTGTTTAGAAAATGAATCTAAGCCGATACTAATTTTTGATTGCGCCATTTCCTGATCATTGCCTACTTGTAACTTTTTATGTTTATGAGCTATTGACAGATCGTGCATGGCATTTATATCACATGCACGCAGAAATATAAGCTTTAGATGCGTTATCACCGTCCAGTATCTTCCGGCCTTGTGGGAGAGGAAAGAAAATATGAACAAATATACCCTTCATAAAAATGAATAAAATCTAAAGAATCATATTTTGATATTTAATTGCATTTATAAGACAGCACCAGAAGAATTTGTTAGATAACTTTCAAGTTTATTATTATCTGATTACTGGTAGCGCTTTGGGTTAAAGAATCTGGATTCATTTGAGATTACACTCTAATAAGTGATATCAACATAATGATAGCACTTGTTTTTATCAATGCATCACTTTATCTGGCTGCTAAAATTTGGATTATTAAGGTATCTTGATTCATTTGATGGTTACTTTGTTTTCTTTTCATCATATTTTATTTACTGAAATGGATCCACTTGTCCAAGTCTGCAAATGATTATGAATTTCACACTGATTTGGTGGCTCAATATGGATTAATGCTTCCGTAATCTTTATATTATTTTACCAAACTAAGCTTCCAGAGTATCATAACCTTGAAATGCTGCTGCAATCATATATCACATGATTTCATTAATTTTCAACAGAAAAACATGTCCGTGAACTGTATACCCTCTTAAACCCCACTTTTATATAGAAGAACTGGGGTTTGCAGGGCTATACATTTTTTTATTTTTGCTCCAAAACATAGATTGTGGGTACTCGTTAGAACCGCCTCGCCGAGGTTTTTCTACCAAAAAATTCATTTTTCAAAAACTTTTAAAATCTCTGTATATTGCATAGGCAAGTTTTCGCAATGTTACAGTAGGATCAAGGCGTCTAAGCATTAGAATTTGAATCCGCGAAATGATTGTGTCAAATTTTTGGATATCTTGAGAAATTAGAATTCCATACTAGCGTGGGATAAGCATTAAATGGATTCTAACCTTGAAAATGGTTTTGGTTGCAATTTAGGATTGAAATTCAGATTTTAGCTTTCACTGGATGATAAAAAGGTACAAGTAGGCAACGATCAGGAAAAGGCGCAATCAGAAAAAGATTCCCACTCCAAAAACCGAGGCGGGAAAAAAAACAAACTAACAATCAGGTACTTATACCATGAATACATTTCGTAAGCCGAATGAGCAGCTATTTTCCCAATAGGTGGCCACTCAGTTACCTTAACTTAACTAAAAATATGAAAACATACATAAGGCGCCAACAGCACAAAAATATTTAAAACACCAAGACATAAAACAAAAAGAACCACCCCGACGATGGAGATCCCTGGGCGCCTAATTACTTACTTACTCCAGAGCAAAAGAAAACCACCAGTTGAACCCAGGTGGGCCAAGCAACAGACAAGAAGCTCCGGCCGCAACCAACTAAAATGAAAAGCTTTATGTCGGGGCCATCATAGAGTCTGACGCCCGACCCACCGGCGTGCAATTAAAGCAGCATAGTTATCAACCGTGATTGGTTTAAAAACTAAGCATGCAGACTGACGCATAACATTCAAGTTATATCCTATACGTCTGTAACGCGTAATGATTTTTTCTGAATTGAAAAGAAATATCATTTCTTCCAATAAGTTTCTTAAATTTGTAAACCAAGTCACCATAAAAGCATGGTTCCGAAAGGCCCTCACGTAAAAGGGTCTTTAGCCCAACATTAAATTTGGAAATCAGTTCATAGTGTCTGCGATAAAATTTAGAAAATGGTTTTGGTTTTCGAAGTTTATGATACCGATAGCCCTGCTGAAGAAGTTTGGCTGTCAAACATTTATTTCGTGCATTGAAGTCCGCAACATGATTGCAGACTCTAGCAAATCTAATAAGTTGTGAAATGTATACGCCATAAGAAGCACGGCTGTTTTAATGTCTGTGAAGCCCGAAGGGCTTCTCGGAGACATTTAAACAGCAAATGTTTTTCATCATCCAGTGAAAGCTAAAATCTGAATTTCAATACTTATATTTACATTTTAAATTATCAATCAAGTATCAGATTTTTAATTGCGCATATCATTTTCATGTTATTTGATATTAAATCCGACTTAACGTGATTTTGGAACACTCAAAACGTCAAATTTTCGCGCCTTACGTCATGACAATACGCAACATACGTCACACCAATAAGAGTAAATAAACAACGTCACTAGCTGGTTTCGACATTGCCCCGCCCATGGGCGTGACCTCTAGATCACGTTACTTAATGTTATTCATTGTGAAATGAAGAACATCAAGAAAGATACTTTCATCTAGGACGATTGCAATAAAAAAGTAAATATATAAAAATATAACTGAGATCCTGTAAGAGCAGTGAGCATAGTAATGAGAATTTATGTTTGCACATTATGCACATTATAGTACAACACTTTAAGATTTTATAAATTATGATGATTCGCACTCACCTTGTTTGTCTATGACAGATATTGAATGACAAATTCCTAAATTACAGAATTGAAATGTAATTATCCGTGTGACATGAAACAAGTACGATAGGAACCAATAATTCCAATTTATCTTTTGCAAAGTCGTCATTTTGTTAACCATTTACTCACTTTGTGGAGGGGGGAGGGGTATTCGTATTTATTGTAGTGTAAAAATTATATTTATTTTCATACATGTTTGGAACTTCCATTGTAACATCACTGAGACAACAGAAAAAAATATTTCCAATATCACTTTTGAATTCTATTTGCATATTTACAGCCAAAATGCACATCGAGTAAGTATGAACTGGATGCCATTCAAATTTGTGAGAGCAGATGAGCCTGTGCGTGAGAATACCAACAATTTGGGTTCCAACCAGGTCCAACACAAACCGGGCTGTACAGTCACAGAAGCAGGCTAGAAGCTTGAACTTTTGGATATAAGTAGAGGAGGAATTGCACTATCCGTGTAGCTAAAACAAAGGCGTTGATCAGCTTCGCAGTTACTGCGAAGCTGATCTGCGCCTTTGTTTTTGCATATGCAGATTGTTGGTTTTTCCCATGCGGCGGCTCAAATGATATACTCATCAAAAGAAGTTTAGCACCAGTTAATATTTTTCTCATTTTTAAATTCTCAGATAAAGCTTACTAACTCCTCCCTCCAATAAAATGGGTTGTTTTTCCATCAAGCACAGCATGTAGCACCCCTTAATGTTTAACTGGAGGTACTGCTTTTCAACACATCCAAATTCCGACTTTTTAAAATGCTGCATATCAAAAAAATGCTCATGCGGTATCTTTGACATGGGGTTACCATTAACAGAAAGAAAATAGGCGATAGGTTTTGGTGTCAAAACATCTCATAGTGATCCAAAATTAAAATGAATTTTGATTTTACTCATTTTCTCCAATATTTATGATTTTTAGTAAAAAAGTGCAATTTTGTCAAAAAATACAATTTTACCCAAATTTTGAGATTTTTTAAATTGTTTTTTGGCTTTTTCATTTGCTTTGGAGCTCTTATGTGTAAATTTGGAAACAAACATGTGTTCTCCACACTGTGGTCTTTGGGGTAGAATTTTTTCGACTTTCCAATTTACAGTATTTACAGAAAATGGGAATTTTCAAGTTTTCTTAAAATCGTTTCCGCAACTTTTTTTGGTCTCATGGCACACATTATCAAACTCTTTCAGACTGTACAAATTCAAATGGGTAGGTTTAAAATTTAATGGTCAAAATGTCACTTAAAGATATGAAAAAATCTAAATGGTGCTTAACTTCTTTTGAGGAGTATATAATGACATGGCCAAGACTTCCAAACTATATATTTTACACCAAATAGAATCGTACAATGTTAACATCTTTACCGCACGCTAAGATATGAATTAACATTAGCCACTCTAAACACACCATACATTTACTTTCTTACTATTGTAAAATGTAAACTGGAGTAATTTTTAATATTCAGTTGAAAAGGTTGTGACTACAAGCATAACAAAATTTACCTATATGTATTTGAAAATACTATTTTAAATTATATAGAATGACATTTAAATATGATAGTGGTGTCACTTATAATACCTAGAGGTATTGGAGAGACACTGATAACCTATATTTAACATTTTGTTGCCGATAAAAAATCTGTATATCTGTCGTACTTACGATCTGATAAAATGTGTTGTTTATGGTTCTGTGAATGAATATTTAAAATAATAAAATAGCATTTGTTTGTAAAACCAGCCTATTAAGAGAGAGAGAGAGAGAGAGAGAGAGAGAGAGAGAGAGAGAATGCTTTGTCAGATTTGTTTTATAAAGCTACAGGTATGCCGAAAATCAATTAAAGCACTGGAGGCCGAATAAAGCCAGTTCAAGGGGTAACCCATATGTGTCTTTGGTGCCCTGTTACCTTAAAACATTGATTGAAAGCCAGTTCTCCCTGGCATCAACACTAACACGCTTAATATGTGTATTTGTTTACAAAATTTTCCCTGTGTATGTATTTGAAGAAAATACTACTCATTTTCGCGAACCATTACCAACAAAATTTAATAGTTGTCAAATTTGACATCTTAATGAAAACGTATTATCTACAAAGACAGAGAAGATTATTAGGACAAGATAATAGTTTCATCTCAGAGAGTTGCTAAACCATGTCGCCAGCTTGATTTTATGATTTTGATAAAAAAAAAATAAGAGCTTGTAATCGCGACCACTGTAAAGCTTGTATTTTTGTTTACGATTTTATCTTTAAATTGCATTTTTTTTGGAAATTTTAATCTTCAAAATGATTGATGCAAAGATGAATGGATGGTATGAGTAAAGTATTTTGAACATACCTTTTATGTCTATACAAAATTAAACAAACAGTACTTCTTCTATAAGATTATGGAATGACATTTCATCTGAAACCAGATGACCAATGATCCTGTTAACGCTCACCTGAGATCTGGGATATATATATATACCAATAAACGTGTTTGACTATTAAGGTCATATACATGTATATAGCCAATGGTCTCGGGCAGATGAACCCATGGTGTCATGTTTTCAGGATCATAAATATTCCTGGTAATTTTCCCTTTCAATGACATTTTACAGTTTTCTGCATATATGACCTAAGTTGACATTGCGGTAAAATCCGTCACATGGTCATGATTTATATACCCATTTTATTGGGTCCCAAATGCTACATTTTAAGTTTCTATGAAATTGGTGCAGCAAAGTGTTTTTACCATAAATGGGAATGGCGGCCATCTTGGCCATCTTGGCCATGTGACCTAAATTATCTATTAACACATTGGTTCCCCTTCATATAGATGTTTGAGTAACCGAAACCGCGGTATGGCCCATCCCCTTCCTCATTAATGTTATCCCTGCTCTTAAGGGAACTCAGTTTTACTTTTATTTCCTATAAAATCCGGCTTTCATTGGCCGAGGCGGTTCTTACGTGTACATACAATCAATGTTTTGAGCAAAAATATTGAAAATATGACATTTTCCAATCCTATTTTTAATGTGTAATGCTGAAAAAAAAACCCTCTGTATATTGCATGGGCAAGTTTTCGTAATCCCTTACCTTGTCTATAGTGTAAAGCATTAGCGGAAATTATCCCAAAATATATTACACTTATACACAATGGTACATAATATACGAAACACCAATCAAGGTTAAGACCATTCCACCTAGACATATTGCCAGATATGCCCTGTCGTGTGTGCTTTACTTTATTTATAACAACATGTTATAAAATTGGTTTTGCTTCGGCTAAACACTTAACAAAGTATTTTTACAGTGATATATAGATATTATGATTATTACATTAACTTTTAAAGACGTAATCCTTTATCATTCCTTTTTAAGAGTTCACAGATCGCATCTCTGTGGACATATGCACCATCGCAACTTAAAGCAATCCCAAAGTAAGATGTATGTATACTACAATGAGTAGCATTTTACAGCAAATGTAGACAGCAGCACGATTAACTGAACGAGTGAGACACACTTGTACAAATGAAGTATTATTTACTACAGAATAACATGAATAAAAGCGTTAACTATGCGTATACGATGGGGTTTTTCAATCATTGAGTCGCATTGTAGCACTATTTGTGGCGAAAATGTAAACTAAACAAAAGTAATTCGTGTCGTGTTGGAGCACTATGAGATCATGGGGTCGCCATAAACTAACTTCCCGCTTCGTTTTAAAGCCGATTAGGCCCATTCATTGAACGATCTGACATTCTATACAAATGAAATGTACGATATACGTATCGAAGTATTTAAGAAGTTTATAGCTAAGATTCGGTCAGTACTAGCAAATCTGCATCCGGATTTTAATCGTTATGAACGTAATGGCATTCTTAGTAAACAGCCATAATGCAAATAAGCCATCACCACCGCCCATTCACGGGGCCTAGGAGAAATAGATGGAGTGCTTGTGCCTCCAGGCAAAGCTTCTAATCTACTGACCGACCATCTGATTACCGGTTAACCACTTATATCTGAGTCTGACCAGGAAAAGTGGTTTAGTCAAACCATCAATACATATAAGCCTTATTGGCTTTGTTGGGTTGTCTTATTTATAAAGCACATTTTGAGTGTCATGACATCCTAATGTTGGATAAAACTTCCATAAAATGGAGGCAGCGCCCCGACATGACCATGTTATACTATGACATGACATGTTATACTATTTCATTTCATCATTATTTATATGTTATTCATATGCTACTATGTGGTGGCCCATAATTGGAAATAAATTCTATTCTATTCTATTCTATTCTATTCTATTCTATTCTGACCATTGCTGTTAACTGAACAAACAAACAAACAAACCAATTACGCGGATTGATTGCAATGCATAGTGTTAACTGTAGTATAGATTTAATAAAAATGCGCCCGCCTTTAAACTTTCTATAAATCAAAGGTTAATAAAACTAACTAAATGTTGCGAACCACTGCAGAAGCTGAGGGTGATGTTGGGTACCTGTAAAACCGGTTTAAGCCCCCCCCCCCCCCCAGTAATTTCAGGTTATATTACAGATCCTTCCAAGGCGATACGTCTGTTGTGGTCCTTATTGTTCTCTGTTTCGGTGTTGAATTTTTGTGCTGTTCGCACCTTATGTACGTTTTTGTATCTTTAATTAATTTCGGGTAAGGCTGAGTGGCCACCTGTTGGGAAATAGCTGCTCACTTGTATTGGTACCTGATTGTTAATTGTAGCATTTATATAGACTTTTCAATTCCTGGTCCCTCTATTACTTACTTACTTGTGAAAATCAACCATTTTGTATTATTGCATAAATTCGCAAATAATCTATTTTGCTGATGTGTATACATGGCAGTTAAATCACATTCAGACTATTTCGGGCCTATAGTCATGCATTGTGTCTGAACATTGTTATTGCCAGAGAGAGAGAGAGAGAGAGAGAGAGAGCGAGAGAGAGAGAGAGAGGAAGCCTAATGTTCTGGAAAAAATATTTAACCTGATCGAATCCTCTAACAATCTAATCAACAGTAGTTCTGACAGGTGTGAGCATAAGACAGAGGGATACATTGGACATGATACAAGCTATGCAGATATATGAATGGAAGTTCCTGTTCTTTCTCTGATAAATCATGTCTGTGGTTAAAGTGGTTAGTTCTGATATATTTTTACCGTTCGTAGCAGGAGTGATTATACTGTATCAACATTTTACGTCTTACTTTGTGCCAAACAAGTATAGAAACAGTATGAAAATAAACCGGTTTAATTTGTGCTTTCTTTGTACTCACAACGCCCTATAACCTTGTATACTACTCATTCAACATAAACTCCTATATTGTACGTGCTTGTTCAGCCATTACGATGCGCAGGATTTCCTGTACATGCAGCATGAAAACTCCTATTTTCAGCTCACATATTCAGAGATCTCCTTCTCTGAAACCGCTCGACCAGTCAAAGCCAAATTTTCTTTGAAGCTTCTATAGAAAGGGGGAATGTATATAAAAAATCTAGGTCACATGACAAAGATGGCCGACATGCCCATATAATGTAAAACCCCTTTAAAATTCTTCTCCAAAACCGGAGGACCGATTTCAACGAAACTTGGCATAAGCATTATTGACTAAAGTACTACAATGTATATCAATCATGACTCAGTGATGACCTTGACCTATTTTACTGCAAGTTTAACTTTGATCGCCTTTGTATTTGAATGTGGAAAACTGTTAAGATGTCATTTTAAGGGAACATGTTGCAGGAAATGGACAGTAGGACTGAAACTCAATGATTCTGAAACAAATATAGACCACAGGGCTCATCTGCCCCACCCCGGGGCAATATACATGTATACTACCATTATATTCAAATATCTTTTCCTCTGAAACCACTTGGCCAATCAAAGGGGCCAAATTTTATGTGAAGCATCTATAGGAAGGGGGACCTATGTTTATATAAACAATTCAGGTCACATGACCAAGATGGTCGCCATGTCCATATAATGTAAAAACCCCAACTACTTTTCTTTTGTCCAGTGACGGTACTTCCTGACTCTCAGGTGAACGATCGTTGCCTTTGGGTAACTTGTTTATGCTAGGCTACTGGCAATTGTGTGCGACCGGATTATGATAAATGTATGCTTTGATCTCACATCTTCAGAACATTTATTCTTAAGTGCATGCTTGCAGCTGTTTCGAATATACACACGTACGTGTGATCGATCTCAAAGCGTTTCTGTCATGACCAGTATATGTTTAATATTTGAACAACATTCAGTATGAGAGTTGTGCAAATATACAGCTTGGTTTCAAAAATAACATACCCCTGCAATGTCGCAAAATAAATTGACCTCTTCACCTTCATTGCATCGACCATTGCTTGATGGCTATTAACCTGGTACGAATGAAACTTCTACATTTTGTGCATATGGTTATGTGTGTTGAAATAGTATTTGATTTATATTGATCATGAGCAGTCCGATCGGACAGGAAGCTGTCTTTGGCATATACCAAAATTCTTACAGATTTAAAGTCATTTTTTCAAATTTAGGCGGTTGGTATGGTGTACGTACTGTGAATATTGCCACTTTATGACCTGCAGGCTATGCATTGACACCTATTTGAGACATCTTCAAACTTGCATCACACTCGAAAAAGTACAGATTCAGAAAGTGGAAGTTTAATGTACCCACTACCTTGTATATAAGTACCTTGCAAATGCATGTTTTCAGCGCAAAAATTCTCTTCAAAGTTATCCAATTTGATAAATTTGCATCTGAGAATAGCAGTAATAATCGAAATGATTATTTATAGATAGTTCTATAGAATTGCGTCTCTTGCAAGGCGCACATGCCTATGGCAGTGTTAAGGTTATGTAATGACCTTCTTATAAACATAATATATTAATCAAAGACATTTTGTTAGTATGTGAATATATTTGATTGAAATCTTGTGACTGGTCGTCTAATCAAGATGGTTTTTATAAGAAAACATCACAGAGAAACTCCTATGAAACAAACATCAGGCGCAAGAGAACACAGTAAGATGTAAATTGACAGTTAGAGCAGTTTTGCTTCCTTAACACGCCTGTAATGAAGGTATTAGCGTCTATTTAATCATTATTTCAGTACTTAAAATGGTAAGCGAATTTGGTGCAAGTTTTAAGGTATTTAAAATAGATGTTCTTGAATAGCATTCAGGTTATAAAGTGGCAATATTCACTGTAAGTACATCATACCAATCACCAAAACATGAAAGCTTTAGCTTAAATCTGTCAGAGTTTTGGTATACGTCAAAGGCAGCTTCCTGTAAGTTCGGACTGCTAATGATCAATATAACATTAATACCATTTTAACACACATAAGCATATGCACAAAATGTAGAAGTTTCATTCGAACCAGGTCAACAGTCATCAAGCAATGGTCGATGCAATAAAGGTGAAGAGGTCAATTTATTTTGCGACATTGCAGGGGTATGTTATTTTTGAAACCGAGCTGTAATTACAGAAATCAGTCAATATTGATACGTTTTAGTAATATTGTAGAAAGCTATGTGAGTGTTTCTAACACGACCTATAACGACTTCTATAGACAGAGTCTTCAAGAGGGCGTAATCAGTACGATGAACCATTCACGTTCCGAAATTGTTTAGACCAATCAGAGTGCGGGATACCTATTTTACCCATAATGCAACGCAATGTTGACGATCATAATCTCGCGAAAATCGAAAACATAAGCAAAGATAAATATTGAAAAAGAAAAAAAGACGAATAATTAATTTCGTATATTTATGTTTTCCCATGATGCACGCGCGACGCGCGACCTAAAAAAAATATCACTCCCAGAATGCAAAGTTATGATGTCACTCGTGAAAAGAAAAATTAGGCGATGTGCCCAGGCATCTATTGAGGAGAGAGTGGACGTAATAAAACGACTGGGTTATCCTAGCTAGGAAGGTATATGGAAATTAACAAAGCTCTTTAGATTTAATATTATTTGATACCCGGTCTCGTTTTGGATTTAAAGAGTCTGTATTCATTTGATTAATAAATGATAGCTTAATTCATTTAAGCCTGGTGCCCATTTACTGATGATGAGGCATAGGCAAACAGTATACCCCCAGATGTGACGCCGCAGAATATGGCGTCCCAGCTGGGGCTATTCTGTTTGCTGAGAGGAATTTCATCGAAAAATGGAATAAAACTTTAAAATTACACCTGAAGCCCCTGAAAATTAAAATGGACTCACCCAAATGATAACGATGGGTGAATCATTAATGGTTTTATAATGATGGCTCTTGTTTCTATCAATGCATCAATTAATCCGAAGCTAACATTTGGATTATTCAAGGATGTTGATTTACATGATTAAGTTACTTTGTTTTCTTTTTAACATATTTAACATATTGCACTTTATGTAATGGAGTCACCTGTTGATGGTTTGTAATTTCATATCAAATTTGTGTCTAAATAATGCTTTTGTTAGCTTTGTAAAATTTATTGAAATAATGTTTCAGTAACGGTGGTCGACTACGAGTGGGAATATATATGGGCCCTCGCAAATTCGACTGAGAAATGGACGGGTGCTTGTGCCCTCAGGCAAAGCTTTCTGGCTGGCCATCTGATTATCGTTAAACCGCTCAGGAGGCCTGAGCCTGCCCAGGAAAAGTGGTTTAAGCCAAACCATTTATACATATATATGTAAGCCTTAGTTGATTTCGTTAGTAGTTATATTCTCAAGCACAGATTGGATGTCATGACATCCTAATGTTGGGTAGAAGTCCCATAAAAAGGAGACAACGTTCCGACATGATCATACGTGTTGACAGAGACATTAAGCATCAAATCAGACGTACAATTACCTCCAGTATGTGTGTTAATATTCATCACCTTGAAATGTTGCTACATATGAGCCGCCTCATATATTCTCATTATATGAGAAAACCAACAATCTGCATTATGCGAAACCAAAGGCAGCAGATCAGCTTCGCAGTAACTTCGAAGCTGATCTGCGCCTTTGGTTTCGCTACAGGGATAGTACAACTCCTTTTCTTCTTAAATCCAAAATTTCCAGCATCTAGCATTCTTTTTTCTTGTGCTGCTCGGTTTGTGTCAGACCTGTTGGGAAACCACATTGTTGGTTTTCTCATCACGCGGCTGATATTATAGGATTTCATTTATTTCTTCAGTAGGATCAAGGCGTTTAGGAGTTTGAATTCATGAAATGGTTGTGTCAATGCCTCCAGATAACTTCGGAAATAAAAATTCCATTCTAGCTCGCGTAATGCATTAAATGTTTAAACCTCGGGGATAGGTGTGATTTAAAATTGAATTTACGTACATTGTAGAGTTATACAATGTTTGGAATTATACAGAGATAAACTACACTCACCTTGTTTATCAACGACAGCCACTGAATGGCATATTCCAAGACAAGTGAACTGCAAAACTGTAATCCATGTAACATGATACATGTACAATGGGAATAAAACATTCAAATAATTCTTTTGCAAAGTCGGCATGTTTCAAACCATTTACTCGCTCAGTGGTGGAGGTTAATTTATTTATTTGCATTTATTGTAGTGTAAAAATAATATTTGTTTTCATATATGTTTAGAACATCCAATGTAACATCACTGAGTAATCAGAAAATTATTTCCAATATCCCATTTTATGCATCCTATTCGCATATTTACAGCCATACTGCACATCGAGCAAGAATGAATTTTAGAATACCATTCGAAAGTGTTAGAAAAAATAATATATGGCACTGCCAAGAATTCCAAAGTAAATATTCTAACACTGTATAGGAACATCCACTGTTAACATCTTAACCGCACGCTAAGAATAAGATATGAATTAACATTAGCCACTCTTAACACACCATACTACATTCACTTTCTTACTATTGTAAAAAGTAAACTGGAGTAATGTTTAATATTTAGTTGAAAAGGTTGTGACTAAAAGCATAACAAAATTTACCTATATGTATTTGAAAATACTATTTTGAATTAGAATGACATTTAAATATGATAGTGGTGTCACTTATAATACCTAGAGGTATTACAGAGACACTGATAACCTATATTTAACATTTTGTTACCGATAAAAAGTCTGTATATCTGTCGTACTGACGATCTGATAAAATGTGTTGTTTATGGTTCTGTGAATAAATATTTAAAATAATAAAATAGCATTTGTTTGTAAAACCAGCCTAGAGAGAGAGAGAGAGAGAGAGAGAGAGAATGCTTTGTCAGATTTGTTTTATAAAGCTACAGGTATGCCGAAAATCAATTAAAGCACTGGAGGCCGAATAAAGCCAGTTCAAGGGGTAACCCATATGTGTCTTTGGTGCCCGGTTACCTTAAAACATTGATTGAAAGCCAGTTCTCCCTGGCATCAACATTCACACGCTTAATATGTGTATTTGTTTACAAAATGTTCCCTGTGTATTGTTACAACCTAGCGTAACTAGACAGGTACAGCGAAAAACAACCAAGTAATTTAAACTTAACAATATTTAATCAAACAAATAAATGCTGCAAATACATGAAAACAAACAAACAGATAAGTAAATAAATAAATAAATAACTTACAAAGTTAATGTCAAATAAGTCCTTGTCCCTCAAATGTAAGTCCACAATCCAGTAACCAGAATATGAGCACATGTATATTTTAATCCACACAAAACACTAGTGAAACAATCAAAATTATATACTTTAAATCACTTCAAATTTCTGAATCCCTACGACTGAATTGGGACCTATATTTATACATCTAAGGAAATTCTCCAGGTTTCTAGAGAATGATATAATAAACTTTTCTCTAGAAAAGAAACGAACTAAACGAAAGTTCTTTTAAATTCTCCAAAGAGAATTTAGAATTCTCCAGAGAGAATTCAAGGCCGCAACGACCATCAAGACTAAACGAGAGTCCACTAGACCCTTCGAGATCTCAGTATACATAGTCCAAATATATTTTTAACTTATGGTAAAAAAAAACAAACACTCACTCTATTTTCATCTGGAATTATCCACAAAGTGCTCATAGAATTTTCTATACTTCTAAATTATATAACAGTGATAAAAATAATCAATGACATTCTTCTACAAAGTTCTAGATAATAAATTGTAGAAACATAAAAAGAAATATATATTAATTAATTGGGTTACTCCCCTTTGATTATATATATATATAAATTATAAGTAATAGCTTTTAAAAGAATCAATATTATTGAATCAATTATATATAACAGTATGTATTTTATGAAAATACTACTCATTTTCGTGAACCATTACCAACAAAATTTAATAGTTGTCAAATTTGACATCTAAATGAAAACGTATTATCTACAAAGACAGAGAAGATTATAAGGACAAGATAATAGTTTCATCTCAGAGAGTTGCTAAACCATGTCGCCAGCTTGATTTTATGATTTTGATAAAAACAATAAGAGCTTGTAATCGCGACCACTGTAAAGCTTGTATTTTTTGTTTACGCTTTTATCTTTAAATTGCATTTTTTTTGGAAATTTTAATCTTCAAAATGATTGATGCAAAGATGAATGGATGGTATGAGTAAAGTATTTTAAACATACCTTTTATGTCTATACAAAATTAAACAAACAGTACTTCTTCTATAAGATTATGGAATGACATTTCATCTGAAACCAGATGACCAATTATCCTGTTAACGCTCACCTGAGATCTGGGATATATGTATACCAATAAACGTGTTTGACTATTAAGGTCATATACATGTATATAGCCAATGATCTGGGGCAGATGAACCCATGGTGTCATGTTTTCAGGATCATAAATATTCCTGGTAATTTTCCCTTTCAATGACATTTTACAGTTTTCTGCATATGTGACCTAAGTTGACCTTGCGGTAAAATCCGTCACATGGTCATGATTTATATACCCATTTTATTGGGTCCCAAATGCTACATCTTAAGTTTCTATGAAATTGGTGCAGCAAAGTGTTTTTACCATAAATGGGCATGGCGGCCATCTTGGCCATGTGACCTAAATTATCTATTAACACATTGGTTCCCCTTCATATAGATGTCTGAGTAACCGAAACCGCGGTATGGCCCATCCCCTTCCTCATTTATGTTATCCCTGCTCTTAAGGGAACTCAGTTTTACTTTTATTTCCTATAAAATCCGGCTTTTATTGGCCGAGGTGGTTCTTACGTGTACACACAATCAATGTTTTGAGCAAAAATATTGAAAATATGACATTTTCCAATCCAATTTTTAATGTGTAATGCTGAAAAAAAAACCTCTGTATATTGCATGGGCAAGTTTCCCTTACCTTGTCTATAGTGTAAAGCATTAGCGGAAATTATCCCAAAATATATTACACTTATACACAATGGTACATAATATACGAAACACCAATCTAGGTTAAGACCATTCCACCTAGACATATTGCCAGATATGCCCTGTCGTGTGTGCTTTACTTTATTCATAACAACATGTTATAAAATTGGTTTTGCTTCGGCTAAACACTTAGCAAAGTCTTTTTACAGTGATCATATATAAATATTATGATTATTATATCATTTTGTAAACATTTACTTTTAAAGACATAATCCTTTATCATTCCTTTTTAAGAGTTCACAGATCGCATCTCTGTGGACATATGCACCCTCGCAACTTAAAGCAATCCCAAAGTAAGATGTATGTATACTACAATGAGTAGCATTTTACAGCAAATGTAGACAGCAGCACGATTAACTGAACGAGTGAGACACACTTGTACAAATGAAGTATTATTTACTACGGAATAACATGAATAAAAGCGTTAACTATGCGATACGATGGGGTTTTTCAATCGTTGAGTCGCATGCAGCACTATTTGTGGCGAAAATGTAAACTAAACAAAAGTAATTCGTGTCGTGTTGGAGCAATATGAGGTCATGGGGTCGCCATAAACTAACTTCCCGCTTCGTTTTAAAGCCGATTAGGCCCATTCATTGAACGATATGACATTCTATACAAATGAAATGTACGATATAAGTATCGAAGTATTTAAGAAGTTTATAGCTAAGATTCAGTCAGTACTAGCAAATCTGCATCTGGATTTTAATCGTTATGAACGTAATAGCATTCTTAGTAAACAACCATAATGCAAATAAGCCATCACCACCGCCCATTCACGGGGCCTAGGAGAAATAGATGGAGTGCTTGTGCCTCCAGGCAAGCTTCTAATCTACTGACCGACCATCTGATTACCGGTTTACCACTTATATCTGAGTCTGCCCAGGAAAAGTGGTTTAGTCAAACCATCAATACATATATGTTGGGTTGTCTTATTTATGAAGCACATTTTGAGTGTCATGACATCCTAATGTTGGGTAAAACTTCCATAAAATGGAGGCAGCGCCCCGACATGACCATTGCTGTTGACTGAACAAACAAACAAACAAACAAACCAATTACACGGATTGATTGCAATGCATAGTGTTAACTGTAGTATAGATTAAATAAAAATGCGCCCGCCTTTAAACTTTCTATAAATCAAAGACTAAATGTTGCAAACCACTTAGTTAGTGAGCTAGGCCCTGATTTTTTGCCATTTGTTACCAGTCGAGGGGACTAAATCTCTTGGCACTTTTTAATAAGTTCAATATCTATAGATAATATTTCAGCATGATAGCAATCTCAGATCGGTAGCTTAAGACCTGAAAAAGATCAGTCTTATCGGTACCTTGCAATCAAGAAGTTTTGGGCTGGTTTTTATAAACACGCCCTAAGTAAAATATATTTGTGTTTTGAGCAGCACGACGCATCTCAAGCATTTATAAGAGGTTAATGTATATCTAAAAATGATTGACATGCATTTAGAACATGATAATTCGTGAAAATCTATCATTAAAACCATACTCAAGGGTAGGATTACCCCACCCACACCCATTATTATACCAACTTCATATTTGTGTAAAACATTCATGTTTAGACATTAAAATAAACATTTTTCTCTAATATCCTAAATATTTGGATACCATTTAGCATTTCTTACATTATTGTCAAAAATAAAAACAGTATATGATTAAATTTGAATATTCATGAGTATTGTAAAAAACGATAGAAATATTGGAGAATAAGTCATGAGTCCTTGAGTTATGATGCAGCCTTACATGTACCAGCATATTTTTAGGTTTAGAGCAGTTCATTTGATCCCCCGAAATACCTAAAATGGTTAAATAATAATAAACTTATTTGAACTATGTAGCATATATGGTTTTCATTGCAACCATTAATGTGCATTGGGATGCACAGGTCTACAAACAGATCATATCCCTGTTGATACTTATCGTAGACCACCAAACTGAATCAAGAGCTTGTATAGATGTAGCCTTATCATAGTTTCAAATGGTAAGATATTCAAGCAATCTAATTTGCATATTCAAATAAATTATCTGATTTGCATATTCGTAAAAATTAATAAAGACGACACAACTACTGAGGTTCAAACCATCATTGCAGCATTTTTCATACGAGTGATACAATTTGATAAATTTTACCAGAGCTTTTAATGGCATATATCTCATTTGTGCCCTGCCCATTGGGGCCCCAAGAAATTAATGGGCTGCGTGTGCCTCCATGCAATGCTTATAAACTACTGACTGACCATCTAATTACTGGCTTACCGCTCAAAAGGTCTGAGCCTGCTAGGAAAAGTGGTTATAGTCAAACCATCCATACACATAAGCCTTAGTTGTCAAGCGGTTTAATATAAATATCATTAGCGGCGTTGTAAATTGAAGAGAACAAAAAAAAACAAAAAAACTTTGGACCACTGAGGAGTTTTGCGGGAAAATTACGTGATGATATCTAAATTGGAGAAAATTTAAAATTTGGAGGTATACTTGCAACATTTCATGTAACTCGATTGCGTTTGGATCTAGAGAGATAAAAGTGGTATGCAATGATTACTAATACAATGTTCTAATGACCTATTGACTTGCATAAAGATTAATGACTTCTAATATCTAGACATGAGTAAAAACCTTAAAAGTTGGACAAAAATAACGAAAACACTAAGATGTATACTTAATCTCTCATAACTCAACTTTTGATGGGCATAGACTACTAAGAATAGTATTATATTATTGCTAATATACTGTACTAATGATGAATTGGCTGGTATAGACATATCTGACCTCTGCTACCTAGCATATAAATCGAAATCTTATAGATTGGAGAAAAAGCGACCAAACTAAGGGGGATATACTTACAGAACCGCTTTTAACTCAATATCTGATGAACACAGAGTGTTGAAAATAGCGTCAAAAGATTGCTAAGACAGTGTACTACTGATAAATGGGCTAGTGATAACTTATCTGACATCTACGACCTAGAATATTAATGAAAACCTTCTTAATTGGAGAAAAATCTTGAACAAAATAAGGAGGTATACTTACAAAATTGCTTCTAAATCAAATGCTAATGGTCATGGAGAGCTAAGACTAGTAGCAAATGATTGCAAATGCAATGCACTTATGAAATATATAGGCATAAATAAACATATCTGACTTCTAATACCTAGTATATGCATAACAACTATATAATTGGAGAAGAAATCACAAATAAACTAAGGGTGGTAGTCTTACCAAATCCTCTGTAACTCGTGTGTTAATAGTCCTAGAATAATACGAATAGAATCAAATGATTGCGTTTGCAATGTTCTAATGATGTATGAGTTAGCATTAACATATCTGAATCCTGCTATCTGGCATATGGATCAAAACCTAATGAAATGGGGGAAACATCGCGAACAAACTAAGGGGGCGTACTTACCAAATCGCTTGTAACTCAACTGCTTCTAACCATCAAAAGCCGACGATAGTGTCAAATTTTTGTGCAGCCAATGGGCTTATGATATATGGGCTATTGTAAAATTATCTGACATCTACTACATATAATGTTAATTAAAACCTTATTAATAAGAGAAAAATGGCAAAAAAAAACTAAGGAGGTATACTTACAAAATCGCTTATAACTCAACGGTTAATGACCCTAGAGAGCTAAAATAGTAGCAAATGATTGCTAATGCAATTTACTAACCATATGTTGACATAAATAGACATATCTGACATCTAATACCTAGTATATGAGTAAAAACTTTAAAAATGGGAGCAGAAATCACGAAAAACCTAAGGGGGTAGTATTACTAAATCTCCTGTAGCTTGTGTGTTAATGGTCCTAGAGAGTTATGAATAGTATCAAATGTTTGCTTCTGCAATGTTCTGAGGATATATTAGCTGATATAAACATATCTGAATCCCTGCTACATAGCATGTGAATCGAAACCTAATAAAACGGGGGGGGGTAAATCGTGAACAAACAAAGGGGGTATACATACCAAATCGCTCGTAATTCAACTGCTAATGAACATAGAGAGCTGAAAATAGTGTCAAATTATTGCTAAGACAGTGGACTAATGATTTGGGCTTGTTAAAAGTTAACTGATGTTTACTGCCAAGAATATAAATACAAACCTTATAAATTGGAGAAAAATCATGAAACAAATCAGAGTTATACATGTACTTCTAAAACAATTTATTACTCAACTACGTTTTGCCCTAAGGAGTTAAGGTAAGTATAAGATGATTGATAAAGAAATGTACAGAAGATGCATTAGCTTCTGACTTCACTTGACAAACTTGACTTCTTCTACCTAGTATATGAATCAAAACCTTATAAATTGGAGAAAAATCTCGAAAATAAGTAATGAGGTATACCTACAAAATCTCTTGTATCTCAGTTGCTATTAACCCTACAGAGCTGATAATAGTGTCGAGTGATTGCTTAGGCAATGTTGTAATGCATATTGTCAGGTAAAAGTGATATATTATCTGTAGCCTAGAATATTATTTAAAAAATTTTATGTAGGATATATTGGAGAAAAATCAGTTAAACTAAGGGAGTATGTTTTATGAATGTTCATGAATATGCAAATAAGATGATTTGCAAATTATATAAATGAATGTTAAGTATTTGTTTTAACTCTAGTTTGAGATAAAATTCGATCCACTTGCAGCCAAGATATACTGGTAACCAACTTTGTGGGTACATGTATGCCCAATTTTATGAATTCCAGAATGCATAATTGCAATAGCTTGACCTTTGACCTCATGTTTCTCAGACATACATGTACTATCCAGTTAGAACTTGTAGTAAGGGTTGATATCATTTATTATCCATTTGTATTTATTTTCCATTCATATTTAAGTACAATGTGACAAAGAAAAGAAGACATTATACTTAAATGAATTATTTTAACGCACATTTGCACTTACTTGACCTTTGACCTCACAGTGACCTCCAGGGTGGGAATAATTGCGCTCTAAAGTGCTAAGAGATTCAATGTTGACTAAGTTTATGTAAAAAATCTGCTAGCTTTGGATTTTGCATGAAAATAATAACATTTCCATGTAAAAAGTAAAAATAATACATTTTTCCGAAATTAGGTACCTAACGAAAATTGAGTTTTTGGGGCCATAAGCTACCAATCTGTGATTGCTATCATAATGAAATTTCATCTACACATGCTAGACTAATAGAAAATTAGTGTTAGATTTAGTCCCCTTGTCTGGTAACAAAAATTGTCTGGCTCACGGACTAACTGCAGAAGCTGATGTTGGGTACCCGTAAAACCGATTTAAGCCCCCACCCCCCAGTAATTTCAGGTTATATTACAGATCCTTCCAAGGCGATACGTCTGTTGTGGTTCTAATTTTTCTCTGTTTCGGTGTTGAATTTTTGTGCTGTTCGCACCTTATGTACGTTTTCGTATCTTTAATTAATTTCGAGTAAGGCTGAGTGACCACCTGTTGGGAAATAGCTGCTCACTTGTATTGGTACCTGATTGTCAATTGTAGCATTTATACAGACCTTTCAATTCCTGGTCCCTCTATTACTTACTTACTTTTGAAAATCAACCATTTTGTATTATTGCACAAATTCGCAAATAATCTATTTTGCTGATGGGTATACATGGCAGTTAAATCACATTCAGACTATTTCGGGTCTATAGTCAAGCATTGTGTCTGAACATTGTTATTGCCAGAGAGAGAGAGACAGAGAGAGAGGAAGCCTTATATTCTGGAAAAAATATTTCACCTGATCGAATCCTCTAACAATCTAATTAACAGTAGTTCTGACAGGTGTGTGCATAAGACAAAGGGATACATTGGACATGATACAAGCTACGGCGTGTCAGATATGTGAATGGAAGTTCCTGTTCTTTCTCTGATAAATCATGTCTGTGGTTAAAGTGGTTAGTTCTGATATAAACCGTTCGTAGCAGGAGTGATTACACTGTATCAACATTTTACGTCTTACTTTGTGCCAAACAAGTATAGAAACAGTATGAAAATAAACCGGTTTAATTCGTGCTTTCTTTGTACTCACAACGGCCTATAACCTTGTATACTACTTATTCAACATAAACTCCTATTGTACGTGCTTGTTCAGTCATTACGATGCGCAGGATTTCCTGTACATGTAGCATGAAAACTTCTATTTTCAGCTCACATATTCAAAAATCTCCTTCTCTGAAACCGCTCGACCAGTCAAAGCCAAATTTTATATGAAGCTTCTATAGAAAGGGGGAATGTATATAAAAATCTAGGTCACATGACAAAGATGGCAGCCATGCCCATATAATGTAAAACCCCTTCAAAATTCTCCAAAACCGGATCACCGATTTCAACGAAACTTGGCATAAGCATTATTGACTAAAGTACTACAATGTATATCAATCATGACCCAGTGATGACCTTGACCTATTTTACTGCAAGTTTAACTTTGATCGCCTTTGTATTTGAATGAGGAAAACTGTTAAGATGTCATTTTAAGGGAACATATTGCAGGAAATGGACAGTAGGACTGAAACTCAATGATTCTGAAACAAATATAGACCACAGGGCTCATCTGCTCCCAACCCGGGGCAATATACATGTATACTTCCATTATATTCAAATATCTTCTTCTCTGAAACCACTTGGCCAATCAAAGCCAAATTTTATGTGAAGCATCTATAGGAAGGGGGACCTATGTTTATATAAACAATTCAGGTCACATGACCAAGATGGTCGCCATGTCCATATAATGTAAAACCCCAACTACTTTTCTTTTGTTCAGTGACGGTACTTCTTGACTCTCAGGTGAACGATCGTTGCCTTTGGGTTACTTGTTTATGCTAGACTCCTAGCAATTGTGTGCGACCGGATTATGTTAAATGTATGCTTTGATCTCACATCTTCAGAACATTTATTCTTAAATGCATGCTTGCAGCTGTTTCGAATACACACACGTACGTGTGTTCGATCTCAAAGCGTTTCTGTCATGACCAGTATATGTTTAATATTTGAACAACATTCAGTATGAGAGTTGTGCAAATATAATTACAGAAATCAGTAATATCGATGCGTTTTAGTAATATTGTAGAAAGCTATGTGAGTGTTTCTAACGCGATCTATAACGACTTCTATAGACAGAGTCTCCAAGAGGGCGTAATCAGTACGATGAACCAATCACGTTCCGAAATTTTTTAGACAATCAGAGTGCGGGATCCCTATTTTACCCATAATGCAACGCAATGTTGACATCCATATCATTGATCATAATCTCGCGAAAATCGAAAACATAAGCAAAGATAAATTTGGAAAAAGAAAAAAAGACGAATAATGAATTTCGTATATTTATGTTTTCCCATGATGCACGCGCGACGCGCGACCTAAAAAAAATAACACTCCCAGAATGCAAAGTTATGATGTCACTCGTGAAAAGAAAAATTAGGCGATGTGCCCAGGCATATATGGAGAGAGTGGACGTAATAAAACGACTGGGTTATCCTAGCTAGGAAGGTACATGGAAACTAACAAAGCTCTTTAGCTTTAATATTATTGGATACCCGGTCTCGTTTTGGATTTAAAGAAAAAGGTACAAGTAGGCAAAGATCAGGAAAAGGCGCAATCAGAAAAAGATTCCCACTCCAAAAACCGAGGTGGGAAAAAACCAAACTAACAATCAGGAACTTATACCATGAAACATATCGTAAGCCGAATGAGCAGCTATTTTCCCAATAGGTGGCCACTCAGTTACCTTAACTTAACTAAAAATATGAAAATATACATAAGGCGCCAACAGCACAAAATTTTTTTTATACACCAAGACATAAAACAAAAAGAACCACCACAGAAGTATCGACTTGGAACGATCAGTAACACAAAGTTACTGGCGGGCTTAAACCGGTTTTACATGGCCATAACCTCACCCTCAGCTTCTGCAGTGGTTCATAACATTTAGTTAGTTATTCGGTCCTCGTGGTGAATCTCTAACTAGTCAATGAATCATCAAGAACAAACAAATAAATCATGATAAACATCCTGATGAATCAAAAAATCAGGACTCACAGACTGAGTAAGCTGCCCGACGATGGAGATCCCTGGGCGCCGAATAACCTACTAACTCCGGAGCAAAAGAAAAACACCAGTTGGACCCCGGTGGGCCAAGCAACAGACAAGAAGCTCCGGCCCCAACCAACTAAAATGAATAGCTTTATGTCGGGGCCATCATAGAGTCTGACACCCGACCCACCGGCGTGCAATTAAAGAAGGCAGCATAGTCATCAACCATGATTGGGTTAAAAACTGTTAGAGTCTGTATTCATTTGATTAATAAATGATAGCTTAATTCATTTAAGCCTGGTGCCCATTTACTGATGATGAGGCATAGGCAAACAGTATACCCCCAGATTTGACGCCGCAGAATATGGCGTCCCAGCTGGGGCTATTCTGTTTGCTGAGAGGAATTTCATCGAAAAATGGAATAAAATTTTAAAATTACACCTGAAGCCCCTGAAAATTAAAATGGACTCACCCAAATGATAACGATGGGTGAATCCATTCGTCATTAATGTTTTATAATGATGGCTCTTGTTTCTATCAATGCATCAGTTCATCCGAAGCTAACATTTGGATTAGTCAGGGATGTTGATTTACATGATTAAGTTACTTTGTTTTCTTTTAAACATATTTAACATATTGCACTTTATGTAATGAAGTCACCTGTTCAAGGCTTACTAACTTAAAGATGGTTTAAATGAACCACTGCAGAAGCTGAGGGCGAGGTTAGGATCCTGTAAAATCGGTTTAAGCCCCCCAGTAACTTTGTGTTACTGATCGTTCCAAGGCGATACTTATGTGGTGGTTCTTTTTGTTTTATGTCTTGGTGTTTAAAATTTTGTTGTGCTGTTGGCGCCTTATGTATGTTTTCATATTTTTAATTAAGTTAAGGTAACTGAGTGGCCACCTACTGGGAAAATAGCTGCTCATTCGGCTTACGATATGTTTCATGGTATAAGTGCCTGATTGTTAGTTTGGTTTCTTCCCACCTCGGTTTTTGGAGTGGGAATCTCTTTCTGATTGCGCCTTTTCCTGATCTTTGCCTACTTGTACCTTTTTGTAATTTCATATTTGTGTCTAAAATGCTTCTGTTAGCTTTGTAAAATTTTATTAAAACAATGTTTCAGTAAGGGTGGTCGACTACGGGTGGGAATATATATGGGCCCCCGCAAATTCGGACTGAGAAATGGACGGGTGCTTGTGTCCTCAGGCAAAGCTGGCCATCTGATTATCGTTAAACCGCCCAGGAGGCCTGAGCCTGCCCAGGAAAAGTGGTTTAAGCCAAACCATTTATACGTATACATGTACATGTAAGCTTAAGTTGTGTAGTGGGTGGCTATATTCTCAAGCAGAGTTTGGATGTCATGACGGTAGAAGTCCCAAAAATGGTGACAATGTCCCGACATAATCATTGCTGTTTACTGGGACATGACGAACAATTACCTCCAATAGGTGTGTTAATATTCATAACCTTTAAATGCTGCTACAATCATTATGAGCCGCCTCATGAGAAAACCAACAATCCCTCTTCTTGTTAAATCCAATATTTTCAGCATCTAGCCATCTTCTATTCTTGTGCAGTCCGGTTTGTGTCAGACCTGTTGGGAAACCACATTGTTGGTTTTCTCATGACGAGGCTAATATCATAGGATTTCATTAATTTCTTACAATAGGATGAAGGCGTCTAGGAGTTTGAATCCATGAACTGGTTGTGTCAATGTCTCTAGATAACTGCGGAAATAAGAATTCCATTCTAGCTTGTATTAAGCATTAAATGTTTAAACCTTGGAATGGGTTTGATTTAAAATTGAATTTTCGTATGTACATTGTAGGGTTACACTTTGGAATTATACAATGATAATCTACACTCACCTTGTTTATCAACGACAGCCACTGAATGGCTTATTCCAAGACAAGTGAACTGCAAAACTGTAATCCATGTAACATGATACATGTATGATTGGAACAAAACATTCAAATAATGCTTTTGCAAAGTTGGCATTTTTCAAACCATTTACTCGCTCAGTGGTGGAGGTTAATCTATTTATTTGCATTTATTGTAGTGTGAAAATATTGTTTGTTTTCATACATGTAACATCACAGAGTAATCAAAAAATATTTCCAATATCGTATTTTATGCATCCTATTCGCATATTTACTGTCATAATGCACATCGAGTAAGAATGAATACGAGGATACCATTCGAAAGTGTGAAAACAAATAATATGACACTGCCAAGAATTCCAAAGTAAATATTTTAAGGTTTTTAACACTGTATAGGATCATACAATGTTAACAAAAAAAAAAAAAAAAAAAAAAAAAAAAAAAAAAAAAAGATATGAATTAACATTAGCCACTCCATACTACATTCACTTTCTTACTATTGTAAAAAGTAGACTGGAGTATTTTTTGGTATTTAGTTGAACAGGTGTTGACTAACAGCATAACAAAATTTACCTATATGTATTTGAAAATGCTATTTTGAATTCGAATGACATTTAAATATGATAGTGGTGTCACTTATAATACCTAGAGGTATTACAGAGACACCGATAACCTATATTTTACATTTTGTTGCCGATAAAAAGTCTGTATATCTGTCGTACTTAAAATCTGATAAAATGTGTTTTATGTGGTTCTATGAATTAAGATATTTATAACAAGTAGTATATATTTGTTACACCGAACAAGAGAGAGAGAGAGAGAGAGAGAGAGAGAGAGAGAGAGAGAGAGAGAGAGTATTTTGTCAGATTTTAATATAGCTGCAGGTATGCCGAAAATCAATTAAAACAATGGTGGCTCGTGCTGACATAAGCACTGGCGCTTTATATGAGTATTTGTTTACAAAATGTTCCTTGTGTATGTATTTTATGAATAGACTACTCATTTTCTTGTACCATTATAGACAAAATTTAATAGTTATCAAATTTGACATCTAAATGAAAACGTATTATCTACAAAGACAGTGAAGATTATTAGGACAAGATAATAGTTTCATCTCAGAAAGTTGCTAAACCATGTCGCCAGCTAGAATTTATGGTTTTGATAAAATATTAGAACATGTAATCGCGACAACTTTAAAGTTTGTATTTTTGTTTACGTTTTAATCTTTAATCTTTAAATTGCATTTTTTTTTAAATTTTACTCTTCAAAATGATTGATACAAAGATAAATGGATGGTATGAGTAAACTATATTAGACAGACCTGTTATGTCTATACAAAACAGTACACCGAATAACATTTTATATCGAATGTACCCGCCTTTCAGCTTTCTAAAAATAAAAGGTTGATAAAATTAACTTAATGTTGCAAACCACTTCAGAAGTTGAGAGTGACGTTGGGTACCCACAAAACCGGTTTAAGCCCCAAGTAATTTCAAGTTATATTACAGATCCTTCCAAGGCGATACGTCTGTTGTGGTTCTAATTTTTCTCTGTTTCGGTGTTGAATTTTTGTGCCCAGTGTTCGCACCTTATGTACGTTTTCGTATATTTGATTAATTTCGGATAAGGCAGAGTGGCCATCTGTTGGGAAATTGCTGCTCACTTGTATTGGTACCTGGTTGTCAATTTTTTTTTCCACCTCGGTTATTTCTTTCTGATTGCGCCATTGCCTGCTAGTTGGTTGGTTTTACCTTTTTAAAAGGGGTTGAAGCATGCGAATTTAATACAGACCCTTTCCATTCCTGGTCCCTCTATTACTTACTTACTTACTTACTTACTTACTTACTTACTTACTTACTTACTTAAATACTAACTCGTGAAAGTCAGCAATTTTGTATTATTGCATAAGTTCGCAAATACTCGTTTTTGTTGATGGGTCTACATGGCAGTTTTAAAAAATCATATTCAGAATATTTCGGGTCTATAGTAATACATTGTGTCTGAACATCGTTATTGCCAGAGAGAGAGAGAGAGAGAGAGAGAGAGAGAGAGAGAGAGAGAGGAAGCCTAATGTTCTGGAAACAATATTTCACCTGATCGAATCCTCTAACAATCTAATTAACAGTAGTTCTGACAGCTTTGTGTATCAGACAAAGGGATACATTGGACAGTATACAAGTTACGGCGTCAGATAGGTGAATGGAAGTGCTTGTTCTTTCTCTGATAAGTCATGTCTGTGGTTTAAGTGGTTAGTTCCGATAGAAACCGTTCCTAGCAGGAGTGATTATACTGTATCAACATTTACGTCTTACTTTGTGCCAAACAACTATAGAAACAATATGAAATAAAACGGTTTAATTCGTGATTTCTTTGTACTCCCAACGCCCTATAACCTTGTAACATAAACTCCTATTGCACGTGCTATTTTCAGCTCATATTTTCAAAGATCTTCTTCTCTGAAACCGCTCGGCCATTCAAAGCCAAATTTTATATGAAGCTTCTATAGAAAGGGGGGATCAATGTGTATATAAATAATCCAAACATGACAAAGATGGTCGCCATGCCCATATAATAAAGAAACCCTTCAAAATTCTTCACCAGCCCGGTGGACCGATTTCAACGAAACTTGGCATGAAGCAATATTGACTAAAGTATTACAATATATATATACCAATCATGACCCTGTGATGACCTTGACCTATTTTACGGCAAGGTCAACTTTGGTCGCCTATGTAGTTGAATGGGGAAACTGTTAAGTTGTCATTTAAAGGGAACATGTGACAGGAAATGGACAGTAAGACTGAACTTTTATGATTCTGAAAAAAAAAAAAAAAAAAAAAAAAAAAAAACATGGACCACAGGGGCTCATCTGCCCCCATCCCGGTGCAATATACATGTACACTAACATTATATACAAATATCTTCTCCTCTGAAACCACCTGGCCAATCAAAGCCAAATTTTATGTGAAGCATGTATAGGAAGGGGGGACCAATGTGTATACATTATATAAACAATTCAGTCACATGATCTACTTATTTTCTTTTGTCCAGTAGCGGTACTTTCTGACTCTCGGGTGAGCGATTGTTGCCTTTGGGTTACTTGTTGATGTATCTGACGCCAAGCTAGATTCCTGGTATTTGTGTATTTAAATGGCGACCGGGTTATGTTAAATGCATGGTTTGGGCTCACATCTTCAGAACATTTCTTCTTAAGTGTATGTTTGCAGCTGTTTCGAATAGGCACGTACGTGTGTTCGATCTCAAAGCGTTTCTGTTATGATCAATATATGTTATTTGAACAACATTCAGCATGAGAGTTGTGCAAATATAATTGCTGAAATCAGTAATATCGATGCGTTTTAGTAATATTGCTGAAAGCTATATGAGTATACTAAAGCGTAAGTTTCTAGCGCGATCTATAACGACTTCTACAGACAGTCTTCAAGAGGGCGTAATCAGTACGATGAACATTTCACGTTCCAAAAATTTTTAGACCAATTAGAGTGCGGGATCCCTATTTTACCCATAATGCAACGCAATGTTAACATCCATATCATTGATCATAATCTCGCGAAAATCGAAAACATAAGCAAAGATAAATTTTGAAAAAGAAAAAAGACGAATAATTAATTTCGTATATTTATGTTTTCCCATGATGCACGCGCGACGCGCGACCTAAAAAAATAACACTCCCAGAATGTAAAGTTATGATGTCATTCGTGAAAAGAAAAAATAGGCGATGTGCCCAGGCATCTATGGAGGAGAGAGTGGACGTAATAAAACGACTGGGTTATCCTAGCTAGGAAGGTAAATGGAAATTAACAAAGCTCTTTAGATTTAATATTATTTGATACCCGATTTCGTTTTGGATATAAAGAGTCTGTATTCATTTGATTAATAAATGATAGCTTAATTCATTTAAGCCTGGTGCCCATTTACTGATGATGAGGCAAAGGCAAACAGTATACCCCCAGATGTGACGCCGCAGAATATGGCGTCCCAACTGGGGCTATTCTGTTTGCTGAGAGGAATTTCATCGAAAAATGGAATAAAATTTTAAAATCACACCTGAAGCCCCTGAAAATTAAAATGGACTCACCCAAATGATAACGATGGGTGAACCCATTCGTCATTAATGGTTTTATAATGATGGCTCTTGTTTTTATCGATGCATCAATTAATCCGAAGCTAATATTTGGATTATTCAGGGATGTTGATTTACATGATTAAGTTACTTTGTTTTCTTTTTAACAAATTTAACATATTGCACTTTATGTGATGGAGTCACCTGTTGATGGTTTGTAATTTCATATCAATTTTGTGTCTAAATAATCCTTCTGTTAGCTTTGTAAAAATTTATTAAAATAATTTTCAGTAAGGGTGGTCGACTATGAGTGGGAATATATATGGGCCCTCGCAAATTCGGACTGAGAAATGGACGGGTGCTTGTGCCCTCAGGCAAAGCTTCTCAACTTCTTTGGCTGGCCATCTGATTATCGTTAAACCGCTCAGGAGGCCTGAGCCTGCCCAGGAAAAGTGGTTTAAGCCAAACCATTTATACACATATATGTAAGCCTTAGTTGATTTCGTTAGAAGTTATATTCTCAAGCACAGATTGGATGTCATGACATCCTAATGTTGGATAGAAGTCCTATAAAAAAGGAGACAACGTTCCGACATGATCATATGTGTTGACTGAAACATTAAGCATCAAATCAGACGTACAATTACCTCCAGTATGTGTGTTAATATTCATCACCTTGAAATGTTGCTACATATGAGCCGCCTCATATATTCTCATTATATGAGAAAACCAACAATCTGCATATGCGAAACCAAAGGCAGCAGATCAGCTTCGCAGTAACTTCGAAGCTGATCTGCGCCTTTGGTTTCGCTACAGGGATAGTACAACTCCTCTTCTTCTTAAATCCAAGATTTCCAGCATCTAGCATTCTTTTTTCTTATGCAGCTCGGTTTGTGTCAGACCTGTTGGGAAACCACATTGTTGGTTTTCTCATCGCGCGGCTCATATTATAGGATTTCATTAATTTCTTACAGTAGGATCAAGGCGTTTAGGAGTTTGAATTCATGAAATTGTTGTATCAATGCCTCCAGATAACTTCGGAAATAAAAATTCCATTCTAGCTCGCGTTATGCATTAAATGTTTAAACCTTGGGGATAGGTGTGATTTAAAATTGAATTTACGTACATTGTAGGGTTAAACCCGCCAGTAACTTTGTGTTACTGATCGTTCCAAGTCGACACTTCTGTGGTGGTTCTTTTTGTTTTATGTCTGTTGGCGCCTTATGTATGTTTTCATATTTTTAGTTAAGTTAAGGTAACTGAGTGGCCACCTATTGGGAAAATAGCTGCTCATTCGGCTTACGAAATGTTTTCATGGTATAAGTACTTGATTGTTGGTGTTTTTTTTCCCGCCTCGGTTTTTGGGGTGGAAATCTTTTTCTGATTGCGCCTTTTCCTGATCTTTGCCTACTTGTACCTTTTTACACTTTGGAATTGTACAGAGATAATCTACACTCACCTTGTTTATCAACGACAGCCACTGAATGGCTTATTCCAAGACAAGTGAACTGCAAAACTGTAATCCATGTAACATGATACATGTACAATGGGAACAAAACATTCAAAAAATTCTTTGGCAAAGTCGGCATTTTTCAAACCATTTACTCGCTCAGTGGTGGAGGTTAATTAATTTATTTGCATTTATTGTAGTGTAAAAATAATATTTGTTTTCATATATGTTTAGAACATCTAATGTAACATCACTGAGTAATCACTTAGGAATCAGAAAATTATATCCAATATCCCATTTTATGCATCCTATTCGCATATTTACAGCCATACTGCACATCGAGCAAGAATGAATTTTAGAATACCATTCGAAAGTGTTAGAAAAAACAATATATGGCACTGCCAAGAATTCCTAAGTAAATATTTTAATACTGTATAGGAACATCCACTGTTAACACCTTAACCGCACACTAAGAATAAGATATGAATTAACATTAGCCACTCTCAACACACCATACATTCACTTTCTTACTTTTGTAAAAAGTAAACTGGAGTAATGTTTAATATTTAGTTGAAAAGGTTGTGACTACAAGCATAACAAAATTTACCTATATGTATTTGAAAATACTATTTTGAATTAGAATGACATTTAAATATGATAGTGGTGTCACTTATAATACCTAGAGGTATTACAGAGACACTGATAACCTATATTTAACATTTTGTTACCGATAAAAAAATCTGTATATCTGTCGCACTGACGATCTGATAAAATGTGTTGTATATGGTTCTATGAATGAAGATATTTGAAACAAAAAAGTACATGTATATGTTTGTAACACCGAACAATACAGAGAGAGAGAGAGAGAGAGAGAGAGAGAGAAAGAGAGAGAAAGAGAGAGTACTTTGTCATATTTTATATAGGGGTATGCCGAATTTCAGTTAAAACACTGGTGGCTCTTCCTGACATCAACACTGACGCTTAATATGTGTATTTGTTTACAAAATGTTCCTAGTGTATTTATTTTATGAAAAGATTCTTCGTTTTCGTGAACCATTACCAACAAAATTTAATAGTTGTCAAATTTGAAATCTAAGTGTAAACGTATTATCTACAAAAACAGAGAAGATTATTAGGACAAGATAATAGTTTTCCTTTTTAGAAGCCCCCTTTTTAGTTTAGATTAACATCTTTCTGTTGCAAATGGATTTGTTTCCTCTAAAATTTATAAGCGCGATGACTTTGATCTTGATATAGTAAATTTTCCGTTTTTGGATGGTGACGTTCTTCGTCGTGCCTCTTATGGTGTATACATTTCTCAACTTAATAGGTTTGCTAGAGTCTGCAATCATGTTACGGACTTCAACGCTCGAAATAAATGTTTAACGGCCAAACTTCTCCAACAGGGTTATCGGTATCATAAACTTCGAAAAACATTTTCTATATTTTATCGTAGACACTTTAAATTGATTTCCAAATATAATGTTGGGTCAAAGACGCTTTTAGGTGAGGGCCTTTCGAAACCAGAATTTTATGGTGACTTGGTTTACAAATTTAAGAAACTTAAAGGAAGGAATGAATTTTCTTTTCAGTTCAGAAAAATCATTACACGTTACAGACGTATAGGTTATAACTTGAATGTTATGCGACAGTCTGCATGCTTAGTTTTTAACCCAATCATGGTTGATAACTATGCTGCCTTCTTTAATTGCACGCCGGTGGGTCGGGCGTCACCTCTATGATGGCCCCGACTTAAAGCTATTCATTTTAGTTGGTTGGGGCCGGAGGTTCTTGTCTGTTGCTTGGCCCACCGGGGTACAACTGGTGTTTTTCTTTTGCTCCGGAGTTAGTAAGTTATTCGGCGCCCAGGGATCTCCATTGTCGGGCAGCTTACTGAGTCTGTTGAGTCCTCGTTTTTGATTCATCATGATGTTTATCATGATTTATCTGTGTGTTCTTGATGATTCGTTGACTAGTTAGAGATTCACCACGAGGACCGAAGAAGTAACTAAATGTTATGAACCACTGCAGAAGCTGAAGGTGAGGTTAGGTACCTACCTGTAAAATCCATTTAAGCCCGCCAGTATTTTTTATTACTGATCGTTCCAAGGCGATACTTCTGTGGTGGTTCTTTCGTTTTATGTCTTGGTGTTTAATTTTTTTGTGTGCTGTTGGCGCCTTATGTATGTTTTCATATTTTTAGTTAAGTTTAGGTAACTGAGTGGCCACATATTGGGAAAATAGCTGCCCATTCGGCTTACGATATGTTTTCATACCAGTATAAGTACCTGATTGTTAATTTCGTTTTTTCCCATCTCGGTTTTTGGAGTGGGAATCTTTTTCTGATTGCGCCTTTTCCTGATCTTTGCCTACTTGTACCTTTTCATTTCAGAGAGTTGCTAAACCATGTGGCCAGCTACATTTATAGTTTTGATAAAATATTAGAGCATGTAACTTTAAGCGTAACTTTAAGCATGCCTTTGCCTACTTGCACCTTTTGAAAGTTTGTATGTTTTGCTTTTAATCTTTGAATTGCATTTTTTAGAAGTTTTAATCTTCAAAATGGTTGAAACAAAGATGAATGGATGGTATGAGTAAACTATTTTGGACAGGCCTGTTATGTCTATACAGTACACCGAATAGCATTTTACAGCGAATGTAGATCTAATAGCAGCACGAACTGCAGTCAGTACTTAAACTGAACGAGTGAGACACACTTGTACAAATGAAATATTATTTACTACAGCATAACGTGAATGAAAGCGTTACCTATACGTTTACGATGTTTTCTTTCTTTCTTTTTTTTTTCATTCATCGAGTCGCATTGCAGCACTATTTGTGGCGAATATTTAAACTAAACAAAAATAGTTTGTATCGTGTTGGAGCACTATGAGGTCATGGTGTCGCCATAAACTAACTTCCCGCTTCGTTTTAAAGCCGAATACGCACATTCATTGAACGATCTGACATTTTAGACAAACGAATTACTTACCTACTTTCTTAGCAATTAAGTATTTTTGCATAAATTCGCAAATACTCGTTTCGTTGATGGGCCTACATGGCAGTTAAATTCTATTCAGAATATTTCGGGTCTATAGTCATGCATTGTGTTTGAACATCGTTATTGTCAGAGAGAAAGAGAGAGAGAGAGAGAGATCCTAATAGCGACGCTCCTGCGTCGCTCTTATGGTAGAAAGGTGGTAAAATGTTCTTTTCTATTCTGTTTTTCTGTACATTGATAGAAAAAAATCTTTCGTCAAGCGGAACCGGAATTCGTGGTAGCAGCTAGCAACAGCTATTCACGTTGAAACATTCGAAATATTGTGTTGACAAAATGTAGCCGAGTAGGCGTCCGAGAGCGGATTCCCTAAATGAACGAATAAGACCGAGAAACTTACTCAAGAATATCTGATTTTAATTCGCATTCACGCCTTTGCGCAAACAGATGCCTATGCTGGAGGAAAACTTCTAAAATCCTTTGTTGATTTTGTTCCTGACAGAATCATGACATCATGACGTCACCTTTTTCTTGAGTATTACGTCACATTGTTGCGTTCGGTTAACTACACATACATTACCGTCGTCGCACCGAGTGGCAAAGGTTCTTATGAAGAAAAAAAACTCCTTATGTCGGAACGGTCTATCCTCAAATTGTAAATCTAATTTGTACGGAAATCATTCTAAACTGTGAAAAAAAAAATAAATAAAAAAAAAAAAAAAAAAAAAAAAAAAAAAAAAAAAAAAAAAAAAAGCTGAAGAGTTTTTTGCTTATTTTTCTTGTGTGTCCCTGATCATCAGAACGAGATAATACCAGGGGGCGCCGGGTTTTATTCTTCTCTCTGCTTCCTGATAGAAAAAATGACTTCTTCCCAGCTCCCTAAATGGTTATTTAAATATCCCTGCTTCCTAGATCCCAGGTCAGTGCTTGCTCCACAGATCCCTGAAAAACAATTTGCCTTCTCTCCAGATCCTCAAAATCCCCAGTAGGTGACAGAGCCACAGGGTGAGGAAGCTATCAGCTTTTAAAATTATTGGCGCATTAGGAGCAGAGCGTCGCACCAAAGGTGGTGCCTTTTTCATATTATTCTGGAAAACTATATCTCACCTGATCGAATCCTCTAACAATCTAATTAACAGTAGTTCTGACAGGTGTGAGCATAAGACAAAGGGATACATTGGACAAGATACAAGCTATGGCATCAGATAGGAGAATGGAAGTTCTTGTTCTTTCTCTGATAAGTCATGTCTGTGGTTTAAGTGGTTAGTTCCGATATAAACCGTTCCTAGCAGGAGTGATTATACTGTATGAAGATTTTACGTCTTACTTTGTGCCAAACAACTATTAAAGAAACGATATGAAAATAAAACGGTATAATTCGTGATTTCTTTGTACTCCCAACGCCCTATAACCTTGTATACTACACATTCAACATAAACCATAAACTCCTATTCTACGTGCTAGTTCAGTCATTGCGATGCGCAAGATTTCATGAAAACTCCTATTTTCAGCTCACATTTTTAAAGATACGAAACTTGGCATGAAGCAACAATGTGTATATAAATCATGACCCTGTGATGACCTCGACCTATTTTACGACAATGTGAAGTTTGTGAACATTGGCTTTATCATGGGAAAAAATGAAAAATATGGATTTTTTGAAAACTATTGCAGCCTGAAACCTGAAAAGTGATAGATGCATAAGATGAAGGTTTATGATTAATTTAGATCAAGGTCATCTCTTGACCTTGGTCGCTCTGTCGTCCATACACACTTTTCAAAGATCTTCTTCTCTGAAACCGCTCGGCCATTCAAAGCCAAATTTTATATGAAGCTTCTATAGAAAGGGGGAATGAAAGTGTATATAAATAATCCAGGTCACATGACGAAGATGGTCGCCATGCCCATATAATGTAAAAACCCTTCAAAAAAATCTTCTCCAGAACCGATGGGCCGATTTCAACGAAACTTGGCATGAAGCATTATTGACTAAAGTACTATAATGTGTATATCAATCATTACCCTGTGATGACCTTGATCTATTTTACGGCAAGGTAAACTTTGGTCGCCTATGTATTTGAATGGAGAAAACTGTTAAGATGTCATTTAAAGAGAACACGTTGCAGGAAATGGACAGTAAGACTGAATCTTAATGATTCTGAAAAAACATGGACCACAAGGTCTCATCTGCCCACCCCGGGGCATTATACATGTATACTAACAATATATCAAATATCTTCTTCTGAAACTACTTGGCCGATCAAAGCCAAATATTATGTGAAGCATCTATAGGAAGGGGGGACCAGTGTGCATGTAAACAATGCAGGTCACATGACCAAGATGGTTTCCATGCCAATATTAATTAAAAACCCTAACTACTTTTCGTTTGTCCAGTGACGGTATTTCCTGACTCTCAGGTGGGCGATCAATGCCTTTGGGTTACTTGTTTATGTATCTGACGCCAAGCTAGATTCCTGACAATTGTGTATTTAAATGGCGACCGGATTATGTTAAATGCATGCTTTGGGCTCACATCTTCAGAACATTTCTTCTTAAGTGTTTGTTTGCAGTTGTTTCGAATATACGCACGTACGTGTGTTCAATCTCAAAGCGTTTCTGTCATGATCAATATATGTTATTTGAACAACATTCAGTATGAGAGTTGTGCAAATATAATTACATAAATTAGTAATATCGACGCGTTTTAGTATTATTGCAGAAAGTTATGTGAAAAAGTACAAGTCGGCAATGCTCAGGAAATGGCGCAATCAGAAAGAAATTCACACTCCACAAACCGAGGGGTTGGAAAAAAAAACTAAAATGACACTTACACACTGGTCAACCTATACGTCGATTTGCAGCGTTTACGACGGTTTGTGGGTATTTAAGCTGATTTACTGGAGGCAAAAATGGCGGCGACAAGTAAATAAATTTAGGATTTTTCATTTTGAATCCTGTTGAAGCTGTATAGAAAAACAAACAACATGTCAAAGGGACTGTAGATTTTTGTTAGTTTTAAGAATACGACATGCACCTGGTGATTGATGTAAGCATTTAGGGATGATTTCGAGTACCGACCCAAAGGGTGTCGTTTTGTTTTAATCATCAATCTACTTGATCGGTACCCGAATATATTCTTCTATGCATACATGAATCGACCGCTGCAGGACATATTCACAAAATATACATATTTCTACAGACCTTTTATCATATGGCAGGCTTTTCCATAGGGTATATATGTAAAGAGGTACGAGTAGGCAAAGATCAGGAAAAGGCGCAATCAGAAAAAGATTCCCACTCCAAAAACCGAGGTGGGAAAAAAACAAACTAACAATCAGGCACTTATACCATGAAAACATTTCGTAAGCCGAATGAGCAGCTATATATTTTCCCAATAGGTGGCCACTCAGTTACCTTAACTTAACTAAAAATATGAAAACATACATAAGGCGCCAACAGCACAAAAATTTTAAACACCAAGACATAAAACAAAAAGAACCACCACAGAAGTATCGTCTTGGAACGATCAGCAACACAAAGTTACTGGCGGGTTTAAATCGATTTTACATGGCCATAACCTCACCCTCATCTTCTGCAGTGGTTCATAACATTTAGTTACTTCTTCAGTCCTCGTGGTGAATCTCTAACTAGTCAATGAATCATCAAGAACAAACAAATAAATCATGATAAACCAGGACTCACAGATTCAGTAAGCTGCCCGACGATGGAGATCCCTGGGCGCCGAATAACTTACTATCTCCGGAGCAAAAGAAAAACATCAGTTGGACCCCAGTGAGCAAAGGAAAGACAAGAAGCTCCGGCCTCAACTTACTAAAATGAATAGCTTTAAGTCGGGGCCATCATAGAGTCTGACGCCCGACCCACCGGCGTGCAATAAAAGAAGGCAGCATAGTTATCAACCATGATTGGGTTAAAAACTAAGCATGCAGACTGTCGCATAACATTCAAGTTATAACCTATACGTCTGTAACGTGTTATAATTTTTCTGAACTGAAAAGAAAAATCATTACTTACTAAACGTTTCTTAAATTTGTAAACCAATTCACCATAAAATTCTGGTTCCGAAGGGCCCTCACTTAAAAGCGTCTTAAAAGTGGCCACCTATTGGAAAAATAGCTGCTCATTCGGCTTACGATATGTTTCATGGTATAAGTACCTGATTGTTAGTTTGGTTTTTTCCCACCTCGGTTTTTGGAGTGGGAATCTTTTTCTGATTGCGCCTTTTCCTGATCTTTGCCTACTTGTGCCTTTTTAACCAAACATTGTATTTGGAAATCAATTCATAGTGTCTACGATAGAATTTAGAAAAGGTTTTTCGAAGTTTATGATACCGATAGCCCTGTTGAAGAAGTTTGGCCGTTAAACATTTATTTCGAGCGTTAAAGTCTGTAACGTGGTTGCAGACTCTAGCGAACCTAATAAGTTGCGAAATGTATACACCATAAGAAGCACGACGATGAACGTCACCATCCAAAAACGGAACATTTACTATATCAAAATCAAAGTCATCGCGCTTATCATAAATTTAGAAGAAACAAATCCATTTGCAACAGAAAGATGTAAATCTAAAAAGGGGGCTTCGGTATCCGAGATATTGGCTTTGTTCAACTGTAGTTCAGATGGATAAATTTGATTGTCAATAAGGGTTGTCAATGTTCAAAAGGTCATCGAGGTACCTAGAAGTGGAATTAAAAGCCTCGATAACATCAGCTTGATTATCATGGTTGAGAGAATCCATGAAATCTCTTTCGTAGCAGTATAAAAATAAATCAGCTACGAGAGGTGCGCAATTTGTACCCATCGGAATTCCAACAATTTGTCTGTATAACTTGGTCCCAAATCTAATATAAATATTATACAGGAGATAGAATAAGGCGTCGCACACATTCTGACATGACCATTTGTATACCAACTTTGGTAGAGGAAGTGAAAAAAGCCTTTCTGTCATTACATGCCAAATAAAGTGAACCATAGTTTTTAATGCCCTTTTGAAGGTCCACTCTATCGAATCCAGAAGTTTTTCTTTAGTTAGATTATGTGGTAATGTTGTATACAGATTAGAAAAATCATATGTGGACAAGCTCGTCGCACGGAGTCCTCTACACTTCAATTTATTGAGCACCTCACCAGAATTTTTTATTGACCAAACCAATTTTAATTTGAAGTTTTATTTGAAGTAAATATAGACGAAATATAACCACTTCCAAGTTTTAAGCACCATCAAACTTGCGTAAAACCTTACAAATCAGCGTCACGGTATAGGTTTACCAATGTGACTTAGGTACTTATACCAAGAAGACATATCGTAAGCCGAGTGAGCAGCTATTCCGCAATAGGCGGCCACTCAGTTACCAGAACTTAACTAAAACATGAAAACGTACATAAGGCTCAAACAGCACAAAAATTCGACTCCAAAACACAAAACAATTAGAACCCACAACAGAAATATCGCCAGGGAACGATCAGTAATATAAAATTACTGAGGGGCTTAAACCGGCTTTACAGGGCCCTAATCTCACCCTCATCTTCTGCAGTGGTCCACAACATTTAGTTAGTTGTTCGGTCCTCGTGGCGTGAGTATACTAAATGAGCCGCCTCTTGGGAAAACCAACAATGTGGTTTCCGAACAAGTCCGACACAAATCAGACTGTACAGTCACAGAAAAGAGCTAGAAGCTTGAAAATTCGGATTAAAGTAGAAGAGGAAGTGTACTATCAGAGTAGCGAAAACAAGGCGCTGATCAGCTTCGCGGTTACCGCGAAGCTGATCTGCGTCTTTGTTTTCGCCTATGCAGATTGTTTAAGTAGAAGAGGAAGTGTACTATCCGAGTAGCGAAAACAAGGCTCTGATCAGCTTCGCGGTTACCGCGAAGCTGATCTGCGTCTTTGTTTTCGCCTATGCAGATTGTTGGTTTTCCCACGAGGCGGCTCAAATCATAAGTTTCTAACGCGATATATAATGACTTCTATAGACAGAGTCTTCAAGAGGGCGTAATCAGTACGATCATTTCAAACCATTCACGTTCCGAAAGTTTTTAGACCAATCAGAGTGTGGGATCCCTATTTTACCCATAATGCAACGCAATGTTGGCATCCACATGTCAAGGGTTTGATTTCCAATGCATTGAACTGTTTATGCAATGTATAACGGCGCTGATCAGCTTCGAAGTTACTGCGAAGCTGATCTGCGCCTTTGTTTTCGCATATACAAAATGTTGGTTTTCTCATTGCGCGGCTCGTATATGAATTTAAGAATATTTAATATGATAACTTTTTTAAAGTTTAATAATATTATTTGATACCCGATTTCGTTTTGGATCTAAAGAGTCTGTATTCATTTGATTAATAAATGAAAGCTTAATACATTTAAGCCTGGCGTCCATTTAATGAGGCTTAGGCAAACAGTATACCCCCAGATGTGACGCCGCAGAATATGGCGTCCCATCTTGGGCTATTATGTTTGCTCAGAGGAATTTCATCGAAAAATGGAATAAAATTTTGAAATCACACCTGAAGCCCCTGAAAATTAAAATGGACTCACCCAAATAATAACAATGGGTGAATCCATTCGTCATTAATGGTTTTATAACGATAGCTCTTGTTTCTATCAATGCATCAATTAATCCGAAGCTAACATTTGGATTATTCAGGGATGTTGATTGACTTGATTAAGTTACTTTGTTTTCTTTTTAACATATTTAACATATTGCACTTTATGTAATGGAGTCACCTGTTGATGGTTTGTAATTTCATATCAAATTTGTGTCTAAATAATGCTTCTGTTAGCTTTGTAAAAATTTATTGAAATAATGTTTCAGTAAGGGTGGTCGACTACGAGTGGGAATATATATGGGCCCTCGCAAATTCGACTGAGAAATGGACGGGTGCTTGTGCCCTCAGGCAAAGCTTCTCAACTTCTGGCTGGCCATCTGATTATCGTTAAACCGCTCAGGAGGCCTGAGCCTGCCCAGGAAAAGTGGTTTAAGCCAAACCATTTATACATATATATGTATTCGTTAGTAGTTTTAGTCTCAAGCACAGATTGGATGTCATGACATCCTAATGTTGGGTACAAGTCCCATAAAAAGGAGACAACGTTCCGACATTATCATATGAGCCGCCCCGTGAGAAAACCAACTTTCTGCATAGGCGAAAACAAAGACGCAGATCAGCTTCGCGGTAACCGCGAAGCTGATCAGCGCCTTTGTTTTCGCTACTCGGATAGTACAATTCCTCTTCTACTCAAATCCAAAATTTCAACTTCTAGCTCTTTTCTGTGCTTGTACAGGTCGGTTTGTGTCGAACCTGTTCGGAAACAACATTGTTGGTTTTCCCACGAGGCGGCTCATATGTGTTGACTGAGACATTAAGCATCAAATCAGACGTACAATTACCTCCAGTATGTGTGTTAATATTCATCACCTTGAAATGTTGCTGCATATGAGCCGCCTCATATATTCTCATTATATGAAAAAACCAACAATCCGCATATGCGAAACCAAAGGCAGCAGATCAGCTTCGCAGTAACTTCGAAGCTGATCTGCGCATTTGGTTTCGCTACAGGGATAGTACAACTCCTCTTCTTCTTAAATCCAAGATTTCCAGCATCTAGCATTCTTTTTTCTTGTGCAGCTCGGTTTGTGTCAGACCTGTTGGGAAACCACATTATTGGTTTTCTCATCACGCGGATCATATTATAGGATTTCATTAATTTCTTACAGTAGGATCAAGGCGTTTAGGAGTTTGAATTCATGAAATGGTTGTGTCAATGCCTCCAGATAATTTCGGAAATAAAAATTCCATGCTAGCTCGCGTTATGCATTAACTGTTTAAACCTTGAGGATAGGTGTGATTTAAAATTAAATTTACGTACATTGTAGGGTTATACAATGTTTGGAATTATACAGGGATAATCTACACTCACCTTGTTTATCAACGACAGCCACTGAATGGCTTATTCCAAGACAAGTGAACTGCAAAACTGTAATCCATGTAACATGATTCATGTACAATGGGAATAAAACATTCAAATAATTCTTTTGCAAAGTCGGCATTTTTCAAACCATTTACTCGCTCAGTGGTGGAGGTTAATTTATTTATTTGCATTTATTGTAGTGTAAAAATAATATTTGTTTTCGTATATGTTTAGAACATCCAATGTAACATCACTGAGTAATCAGAAAAGTATTTCCAATATCCCATTTTATGCATCCTATTCGCATATTTACAGCCATACTGCACATCGAGCAAGAATGAATTTTAGAATACCATTCGAAAGTGTTAGAAAAAATAATATATGGCACTGCCAAGAATTCCAAAGTAAATATTTTAATACTGTATAGGAACATCCACTGTTAACATCTTAACCGCACGCTAAGAATAAGATATGAATTAACATTAGCCACTCTTAACACACCATACTACATTCACTTTCTTACTATTGTAAAAAGTAAACTGGAGTAATGTTTAATATTTAGTTGAAAAGGTTGTGACTAAAAGCATAACAAAATTTACCTATATGTATTTGAAAATACTATTTTGAATTAGAATGACATTTAAATATGATAGTGGTGTCACTTATAATACCCAGAGGTATTACAGAGACACTGATAACCTATATTTAACATTTTGTTACCGATAAAAAAACCTGTATATCTGTCGTACTGACGATCTGATAAAATGTGTTGTATATGGTTCTGTGAATGAAGATATTTGAAACAAAAAGTATATGTTTGTAACACCGAACAATACAGAGAGAGAGAGAGAGAGAGAGAGGAGAGAGAGAGAGAGAGAGAGAGAGAGAGAGAGAGTCCTTTGTCATATTTTATATAGGGGTATGCCGAATTTCAATTTAAACACTGGTGGCTCTTCCTGACATCAACACTGACGCTTAATATGTGTATTTGTTTACAAAATGTTCCTATTGTATTTATTTTATGAAACGATTCTTCGTTTTCGTGAACCATTACCAACAAAATTTAATAGTTGTCAAATTTGACATCTAAGTGTAAACGTATTATCTACAAAAACAGAGAAGATTATTAGGACAAGATAATAGTTTTCCTTTTTAGAAGCCCCCTTTTTAGATTTACATCTTTCTGTTACAAATGGATTTGTTTCCTCTAAAATTTATAAGCGCGATGACTTTGATTTTGATATAGTAAATTTTCCGTTTTTGGATGGTGACGTTCCTCGTCGTGCTTCTTATGGTGTATACATTTCTCAACTTATTAGGTTTGCTAGAGTCTGCAATCATGTTACGGACTTCAACGCTCGAAATAAATGTTTAACGGCCAAACTTCTCCAACAGGGTCATCGGTATCATAAACTTCGAAAAACATTTTCTATATTTTATCGTAGACACTATGAATTGATTTCCAAATATGATGTTGGGTCAAAGACGCTTTTAGGTGAGGGCCTTTCGAAACCAGAATTTTATGGTGACTTGGTTTACAAATTTAAGAAACTTATAGGAAGGAATGATTTTTCTTTACAGTTCAGAAAAATCATTACACGTTACAGACGTATAGGTTATAACTTGAATGTTATGCGACAGTCTGCATGCTTAGTTTTTAACCCAATCATGGTTGATAACTATGCTGCCTTCTTCAATTGCACGCCGGTGGGTCGGGTGTCAGACTCTATGATGGCCCCGACTTAAAGCTATTCATTTTAGTTGGTTGGGGCCGGAGGTTCTTGTCTGTTGCTTGGCCCACCGGGGTCCAACTGGTGTTTTTCTTTTGCTCCGGAGTTAGTAAGTTATTCGGCGCCCAGGGATCTCCATCGTCGGGCAGCTTACTGAATCGAGTCCTCGTTTTTGATTCATCATGATGTTTATCATGATTTATCTGTGTGTTCTTGATGATTCGTTGACTAGTTAGAGATTCACCACGAGGACCGAAGAAGTAACTAAATGTTATGAACCACTGCAGAAGCTGAGGGTGAGGTTAGGTACCTGTAAAATCGATTTAAGCCCGCCAGTATTTTTTATTACTGATCGTTCCAAGGCGATACTTCTGTATTGGTTCTTTCGTTTATGTCTTGGTGTTGAATTTTTTTTGTGCTGTTGGCGCCTTATGTATGTTTTCATATTTTTAGTTAAGGTTAGGTAACTGAGTGGCCACATATTGGGAAAATATCTGCCCATTCGGCTTACGATATGTTTTCATGGTATAAGTACCAGGGCCCAGTTGTTCAAAATTAACGACATCGTTAGTTAACGATTCGTTAAAATTTCAAACATGAATATTACAAACACACGGTTATATTTTGTTGATAAAATGTGAGAATCCTTTGCATTGCAAAGGATTCTCACATTTTATCAACAAAAAATAACAATGTATTTGCTTATGTAGTCGGCATTTACTTAACAAGTTGAGGTCTTAACGATGACGTTAAGCTAACAAAGTTTTGAACAACTGGCCCCTGATTGTTAATTTCGTTTTTTTTCCCATCTCGGTTTTTGGAGTGGGAATCTTTTTCTGATTTCGCCTTTTCCTGATCTTTGCCTACTTGTACCTTTTCATTTCAGAGAGTTGCTAAACCATGTGGCCAGCTACATCTATAGTTTTGTTAAAATATTAGAGCATGTTACTTCAAGCATGCCTTTGCCTACTTGCACCTTTTGAAAGTTTGTATATTTTGCTTTTAATCTTTGAATTGCATTTTTTTAGAAGTTTTAATATGCAAAATGGTTGATACAAAGATGAATGGATGCCTTGGTATGAGTAAACTATTTTGGACAGACCTGTTATGTCTATACAGTACACCGAATAGCATTTTACAGCGAATGTAGATCTAATAGCAGCACGAACTGCAGTCAGTACTTAAACTGAACGAGTGAGACACACTTGTACAAATGAAATATTATTTACTACAGCATAACGTGAATGAAAGCGTTACCTATGCGTATAAGATGTATTTTTTTTTCATTCATCGAGTCGCATTGCAGCACTATTTGTGGCGAGTATTTAAACTAAATTGTATCGTGTTGGAGCACTATGAGGTCATGGTGTCGCCATCAACTAACTTCCCGCTTCGTTTTAAAGCCGAATACGCTCATTCATTGAACGATCTGACATTTTAGACAAACGAATTACTTACTTACTTACTTAGCAATTTAGTATTTTTGCATAAATTCGCAGATACTCGTTTTTGTTGATGGGTCTACATGGCAGTTAAATCACATTCAGACTATTTCGGGTCTATAGTCATGCATTGTGTCTGAACATCGTTATTGTCAGAGAGAGAGAGAGAGAGAGAGAGAGAGAGAGAGAGAGAGAGAGAGGGAGCCTATTGTTCTGGAAAAAATATTTAACCTGATCGAATCCTCTAACAATCTAATTAACAGTAGTTCTGACAGCTTTGTGTATCAGACAAAGGGATACATTGGACAGTATACAAGTTACGGCGTCAGATAGGTGAATGGAAGTGCTTGTTCTTTCTCTGATAAGTCATGTCTGTGGTTTAAGTGGTTAGTTCCGATATAAACCGTTCCTAGCAGAAGTGATTACACTGTATCAACATTTTACGCCTTACTTTGTGCCAAACAACTATAGAAACAATATGAAAATAAAATGGTTGGATTCGTGATTTCTCTCTACTCCCAACGCCCTTTAACCTTGTATACTACTCATTCAACATAAACTTCTATTGTACGTGCTATTTTCAGCTCACATTTTCTCTTCTCTGAAACCGCTCGGCCATTCAAAGCAAAATTTGATATGAAGCTTCTATAGAAAGGGGGAATCAATGGGTATATAAATGATCCAGGTCACATGACAAAGATGGTCGCCATGCCCATATAATGTAAACACCCTTCAAAATTCTTCTCCAGAAACGGTGGACCGATTTCAACGAAACTTGGCATGAATCATTATTGACTTAAGTATTACAATGAATATACCAATCATGACCCTGTAATGACCTTGATCTATTTTACGTCAAGATCAACTTTGGTCGCCTATGTATTTGAATGGGGAAAACTGTTAAGATGTCATTTAAAGGGTACATGTAAGAACATGTAAATGGACAGTAAGACTGAATCTTAATGATTCTGAATAAAAAACAACAACAAAAAACATGGACCACAGGAGTTCATCTTCTCCCACCCCGGGGCAATATACATGTATACTTACATTAATATATTCAAATATCTTCTCCTCTGAAACCACTTGACCAATTTAAGCCAAATTTTATGTGAAGCATCTATAGGAAGGGGGGACCAATGTGTATATAAACATTTCAGGCCACATGGCCACGATGGTTGCCATGCCCATCTAAAGTAAAACCCCCAACTACTTTTCTTTTGTCCAGTGACGGTACTTCCTGACTCTCAGGTGAGGGATCGTTGTCTTTGGGTTACTTGTTTATGTATCTGACGCCAAGCTAGATTCCTGTCAATTGTGTATTTAAATGGCGACCGGTTTATGTTAAATGCATGGTTTGGGCTCATATCTTCAGAACATTTCTTCTTAAGCGTATGTTTGCAGCTGTTTCGAATATACGCACGTACGTGTGTTCGATCTCAAAACGTTTCTGGCATGATCAATATATGTTATTTGAACAACATTCAGTATGAGAGTTGTGCAAATATAATTACAGATATCAGTAATATCGATGCGTTTTAGTAATATTTTAGAAAGATATGTGAAAAAGTATAAGTAGGCAATGATCAGGAAATGGCACAATCAGAAAGAAATTCCCACTCCACAAACCAAGGGATGGGAAAAACTAAAATGACACTTAGGTACTTATACCAAGAAAACATATCGTAAGCCGAGTGAGCATCTATTCTCCAATAGGAGGCCACTCAGTTACCAGAACTTAACTAAAACATGAAAACGTACATAAGGCTCAAACAGCACAAAAATTCGACTCCAAAACACAAAACAATTAGAACCCACAACAGAAATATCGCCAGGGAACGATCAGTAATATAAAATTACTGGGGGCTTAAACCGGTTTTACAGGGCCCTAATCTCACCTTCATCTTCTGCAGTGGTCCACAACATTTAGTTAGTTGTTTGGTCTTTGTGGCGTGAGTATACCAAATGAGCCGCATCGTGGGAAAACCAACAATGTGGTTTCCGAACAAGTCCGACACAAATCAGACTGTACAGTGACTGTCACAGAAAAGAGCTAGAAGCTTGAAATTTCGGATTTAAGTAGAAGAGGAAGTGTACTATCCGAGTAGCGAAAACAAAGGCGCTGATCAGCTTCGCGATTACCGCGAAGCTGATCTGCGTCTTTGTTTTTGCCTATGCAGATTGTTGGTTTTCCCATGGGGCGGCTCATATAATGACTTCTATAGACAGAGTCTTCAAGAGGGCGTAATCAGTACGATCATTGAACCTTTCTCGTTCCGAAAGTTTTTAGACCAATCAGAGTGTGGGATCCCTATTTTACCCATAATGCAACGTGAGTATACTAAATCATAAGCTTCTAACGCGATCTATAACGACTTCTATAGACAGAGTCTTCAAGAGGGCGTAATCAGTACGATGAACCATTCACGTTCCGAAAGTGTTTAGACCAATCAGTGTGTGGGATCCCTATTTTACCCATAATGCAACGCAATGTTGACATCCACATGTCAAGGGTTTGATTTCCAATGCATTGAACTGTTTATGCAATGTATAACTGCGCTGATCAGCTTCGAAGTTACTGCGAAGCTGATCTACGCCTTTGTTTTCGCATATACAAAATGTTGGTTTTCTCATTGCGCGGCTGGTATATGAATTAAAGAATATTTAATATGATAACTTTTTTAAAGTTTAAATATATTATTTGATACCCGATTTCGTTTTGGATTTAAAGAGTCTGTATTCATTTGATTAATAAATGAAAGCTTAATACATTTAAGTCTGGCGACCATTTAATGAGGCATAGGCAAACAGTATATCCCCAGATTTGACGCCGCAGAATATGGCGTCCCAGCTGGGGCTATTCTGTTTGCTGAGAGGAATTTCATCGAAAAATGGAATAAAATTTTAAAATTACACCTGAAGCCCCTGAAAATTAAAGTGGACTCACCTAAATGATAACGATGGGTGAATCCATTCGTCATTAATGGTTTTATAATGATGGCTCTTGTTTCTATCAATGCATCAATTAATCCGAAGCTAACATTTGGATTATTCAGGGATGTTGATTTACATGATTAAGTTACTTTGTTTTCTTTTCAACGGGTTTAACATATTACATTTTATATAATGGAGAAATAATGCTTCTGTTAGCTTTGAAAATTTTATTAAAATAATATTTCAGTAAGGGTGGTCGACTACGAGTGGGAATATATATGCCCCCCCCCCCCCCCCCACACACACACATTCGGACTGTGAGAAATGGACGGGTATGTGTCTCCAGGCAAAGCTTCTCAACTTCCGGCTGGCCATCTGCTTATTGTTAAAACGCTCATGAGGTCTGAGCCTGCCCAGGAAAAGTGGTTTAAGCCAAACCATTTATACATATTATACATGTAAGCGTTACTTATTTACGTGTGTGGCTATATTCTTAAGCACAGTTTGGATGTCATGACATCCTAATGTTGGGCAGAAGTCCACAAAAATGGTGACAACGTCCCGACATAATCACTGCTGTTGACTGAGACGTTAAACAACAAATCAGACGAACAGTTACCTCCAGTATGTGTGTTAATATTCATAACCTTGAAATGCTGCTGCAATCATATATGAGTCGCCTCAAGAGAAAACCATCAATCTGCATATGCGAAACCAAAGGCGCAGATCAGCTTCGCAATGCGAAGCTGATCATCGCCTTTTTTCGCTACAGGGATAGTACAATCCCTCTTCTTCTTAAATCCAAAATTTTCAGCATCTAGCCACCATCTTTTCTTGTGCAGCTCGGTTTGTGTCTGACCTGTTGGGAAACCACATTGTTGGTTTTCTCATGACGAGGCTAATATTATAGGATTTCATTAATTTCTTACAGAAGGATCAAGGCGTCTAGGAGTTTGAATCCATGAACTGGTTGTGTCAATATCTTTAGATAACTGCGGAAATAAAAAAATCCACTAAATGTTTAAACCTTGGGAATGGGTGTGATTTAAAATTGAATTTACGTATATACATTGTAGGGTTACACTTTGGAATTATACAATGATAATCTACACTCACCTTGTTTATCAACGACAGCCACTGAATGGCTTATTCCAAGACAAGTGAAATACAAAACTGTAATCCATGTAACATGATACATGTACGATTGGAACAAAACATTCAAATAATGCTTTTGCAAAGTTGGCATTTTTCAAACCATTTACTCGCTCAGTGGTGGAGGTTAATCTATTTATTTGCAGTTACTATAGTGTGAAAATAATGTTTGTTTTTACATATGCTTAGAACATTCATTGTAACATCACTGAGTAATCTGAAAATTATTTCCAATAGCGCATTTTATGCATCCTATTCGCATATTTACAGCCATACTGCACATCGAGAAAGAAGCATTCGAAAGTCTGAGAACAAACAATAGATGGCGCTGCCAAGAATTCCAAAGTAAATTTTTTAACACTGTATAGGAACATACAATGTTAACATCTTAACCGCACGCTAAGATACGAATTAACATTAGCCACTCTTAACACACCATACTACATTCACTTTCTTACTATTGTAAAAAGTAAACTTGAGTAATTTTTGGTATTTAGTTGAACAGTTTTTGACTAAGAGCATAACAAAATTTACCCATATGTATTTGAAAATACTATTTTGAATTAGAATGACATTTAAATATGATAGTGGTGTCACTTATAATACCTAGAGGTATTACAGAGACACTGATATTTGTTGCCGATAAAAATGTCTGTATATCTGTCGTACTTACGATCTGATAAAATGTGTTGTATATGGTTCTGTGAATGAATATTTAAAACAATAAAATAGTATTTGTTTGTAAAACTAATCTGTTTAGAGAGAGAGAGAGAGAGAGAGAGAGAGAGAGAGAGAGAGACTTAGGGATGCAACTGACTTTGTTAGAGCTTTTATAATAGTTAAAGTTATTCATTTTAGTTGGTTGGGACCGGAGCTTCGGCCCACCGGGGTTCAACTGGTGTTTTTCTTACGCTCCAGATTTTCAGTTATGTTATTTGGCGCCTGCTAAAAAGTCTGAATTCAATGATTAAGAACATCCGCAAAAGTCAAAGGTGTGGGCTTTATAAACACTTAATTGAAGGATCAACTATAACTCTGCAGAAAAAACAACAATAAAACATTTCAAGTCAAAGAAAACATGGACTGATTGTAAAGTGCAAAATATCCTTTATGTTTTAATCTGCAACGGCTGCCAAGTATTTTACATTGGACAGACGGGCGACAAACTGCGAAATAGACGTACAGTTCACGACCAGCAAATTAGAATCCCTTCAAAACGACAACTAACTACCCGTCTCTGCACATTAACCCAGCGGGCACATGACGTCAGAATGACGTCATATCAACGTCGATGCGACGTCATGACTTTGATATGACGTCATTCTGACGTCATGTGCCTGCTTGGTTTAGACCGTTGTTCTTCTGCTGATCCTAAATATTCTATTTTTTCTTTCGACAAATCATGTTTCGCGTCAATGATGTATTAGATAGGTTGTCGAAATAGAAATATTTCTTGAATATATTCAACCATAAACTTAACGAAACTTGATGATGTCATAAACGTCACGACGTTTTTCTCCGCGTAACTGTGGGCAAACGTTATTAACGTGGGTATGTAACTACCGGTATGTTAAAGCCGCCTGATGAGTATAACGAACCCGGTCGTGGTAATTAAAAAATATAAACAAGTAGCCCAAGGGCAACGATCGCTCACCTGAGAGTCAACAAGTATAGTCACTGGACAAAGTGATTTATTTTTATTTTTTATTTTTTTACCTTAAATGGGTATAACGGCCATCTTGGTCATGTTTCAGGTCTATGGCTGCAATAGTTACCATAGGATCATTGGTCTTGTAAACTCTTTCCTGAGACCTAGTTGTCACTTTTTTCCCATGTTTCCATGTCTGCCTATGTTTCCAAAATTGACCTTGACCTAAATTAATCACATACCTTCATCTACTCTACCACTTTTCAGGTCTCAGGCTACAATAGTTTTCATATCATCCATTGTTTTCACTTTTCCCCATGTAAAAGCCTATGTTTCTGAAATTGACATTGCCGTAAAATAGGTCAAGGTCATCCTAGGGTCATAATTTGATCAAACTTTGATGGGCTGAAGTCCAAAATGATACATACCAAGTTTCGTGAAAATTGGCCTGCCGGTTCAGGAGAAGATTTTTTAGTGTTTTCTTGAATATATATGGGCGTGGCGGCCATCTTGGTCATGTGACCTGGATTTTGCAATCAAACTGTAGTTGTCCCTACCCATGGCTGCTGCACATAAAATTTCACTTTGATTGGCCAAGCGGTTTCAGAGAAGAAGATCTTTGAAAAGTGTGTAAGGTCAAGAGATGACCTTGACCTAAATTAATCACATACTTTCATTGACTCCATTAGTTGTTTTGCATCTACCACTTTTCAGGTCTCGGGCTGCAATAGTTTTCAAAAAATCCATAGTTTTCACTTTTCCCATGTAAAAGCCTATGTTTCCAAAATTGACCTTGCTGTAAAATATGTCAGGGTCCTCCTAGGGTCATCATTTTATCAAACTATAATGGGCTGTAGTCCCAAATGGTACATACTAAGTTTCGTGAAAATCGGCCAACCGGTTCTGGAGAAGATTTTTGAGTGGTTTTACCATATATGGGCGTGGCGGCCATCTTGGTCATATGACCTGGATTTCACGATCAAACTTTCGTTACCCCTACCTATGGATGCTCCACATAAAAAGTTCACTTGGATAGGTCAAGCGGTTTCAGAGAAGACCTTTGAAAAGTGTGTATAGATGACAGACAGGCCAAGGTCAAGAGATGACATTGACCTAAATTAATCACACACCTTCATCTACTCCATTAGTTGTTTGCATCTACCACTTTTCAGGTTTCAGGCTGCAATAGTTTTCAAAAAATCCATAATTTTCATAATTTTCATTTTCATTTGATCAAATTATGATGGGCTGGAGTCCCAAATGCTACATACCAAGTTTCGTGAAAATCGGCCTACCAGTTCTGGAGAAGCAGATTTTGAGCACTTGCTAAACATAAAATTTCAGTTTGATTGACCATGGTTTCAGAGAAGAAGATCTTTGAAAAGTGTGTATGGACGACAGACCGGTCAAGGTCAAGAGATGAGATGACTTTGACCTAAATTAATCACAAACTTTCATTAGTTGCTTTGCATCTACCACTTTTCAGGTCTCAGCGGCTGCAATAATTTTCAAAGGATCCATAGTTTTCACTTTTTCCCATGTAAAAGCCTATGTTTCCGAAATTGACCTTGCCGTAAAATAGATCAAGGTCATCCTAGGGTCATCATTTGATCAAACTATGATGAGCTGGAGTCCCAAATGCTACATGCCAAGTTTCGTGAAAATCGGCCTGCCGGTTCTGGAGAAGAGGATATTTGAGTGTTTTTTACCATATATGGGCATGGCGGCCATCTTGGTCATGTGACCCCGATTTCGCGATCAAACTTTAGTTCCCCCAACCTATGGATGCTCCACATAAAAAGTTCACTTGGATAGGTCAAGCGGTTTCAGAGAAGACCTTTGAAAAGTGTGTATAGATGACAGACAGGCCAAGGTCAAGAGATGACATTGACCTAAATTAATCACACACCTTCATCTACTCCATTAGTTGTTTGCATCTACCACTTTTCAGGTCTCAGGCTGCAATAGTTTTCAAAAAATCCATAATTTTCATAATTTTCATTTTCATTTGATCAAATTATGATGGGCTGGAGTCCCAAATGCTACATACCAAGTTTCGTGAAAATCGGCCTACCAGTTCTGGAGAAGAAGATTTTGAGTGTTTTTACCATACGTATATGGGCATGGCGGTCATCTTGGTCATGTGACCCAGATTTTGCGATCAAACTTTCGTTTCTCCCTACCCATGTATGCTCCACATAAAATTTCATTTTGATTGGCCATGCGGTTTCAGAGAAGATATTTGAAATTGTGAACGACGGACCACGGACGGACATACGGACGGACGCCGGACTGATTGGTATACTATAATCTCACCTTGTGAGCCTTCGGCTCAGGTGAGCTAAAAATCCAGATGTCATTTCTATATTAGTTTATTTGTTCCGCCGTTTCTATTTTCACCATATTTATATAGTTAATAAGTTCAAGCGCCAGAGAAGGAAAAGGTAAACGTGGGCAATGATCAGGAAACCGTACAATCAGAAAAAAATCCCACTCAAAAAACCGAGATGGGGGAAAACTAAATTGACAATCAGCATACTTACGAAATAAATAAGAACCACAACAGAAGTATCACCTTGGGACATATAATATAACATTACTGGCGGGCTTAAACCTGTTTTAAAGGTACCTAACCTCATCTCCGCTTCTGCAGTGGTTCATGTAACTGTAGTTAGTTGTTCGGTCCTCGTGGTGAATCTCTAACTAGTCAATGAATCATGACGGACAAACAAATAATGATAAGATGAATAAAAACAACGAATCGCAATATGCTGCCCGGTGATGAATATCCCTGGGCGCCAAACAACATCACTGAAAATCTTCAGCAAATTGAACCCCTGTCGGTCAAGCAACAGACAAGAAGCTCTGGTCCCAAACAACTAAAAGGAAATAAAAACAAAACGCAAGTGAGAAAGGGGATGAGACATACCGCGGTTTCGGCTACTTAAGTCTCTTCAGTGATCCTATAGATTTGACAACACGGATTTAAAGAGAATTACTGTATTTTTGCATTTTTCAATAGCATAGTCGATACAAAGACTAGTGAAACCCAAATGAGGACCAAATATATTAATGGATAGCTTTAAGTCGGGACCATCATAGAGTCTGACGCCCGACCCACCAGTGTGTAGGAGTTTGGTTCTGCCAGCCATTATGAAAACATGCCCATGCCATATACAGAGATTTTTTAAAGTTGTAAAAAATGTAAATTTTCAATAGAAAATTTTTGATATTTTTCTTATTTTTGCTCAAAACATAGATTGTGGGTACACGTTAGAACCGCCTCGCTGAGGCGGTTCTAACGAGTACCCACAATCTATGTTTTGGAGCAAAAATAAGAAAAATATGTTTGGTTTAAACTTTTATTTCTGTATATACATGCACATATAATAATACAAACAAAGCATTTTATACAACCGTTGCATATATAACAAGGGATTCAGAAGAAAGTCGAAACGACTTTTTCAGAATCTGTATCCCAAATATCAAAAATATGTTTACCCCTGCATACCCCAGTTTTGCAATATAAAAGTGGGGTTTAAGGGGGGTATTCATTGCACGGACATGTTTTCCTGATGACAAGTTCATGATCATTGCTTATTTTTACCACAAAAGCAAAAAAGTCATCAAAAAGGGTTCCTTCAGAAACAACTATACTCACTTTTGTGAATCAATACAGACAAAATTAAATAGATGTCAAGAATGACACCCAAGTGAAAATGTATCATCTACAAAGGTAGAGAAGAGATTAGGGCAAGATAATAAATTTATTCGAGAAAGTTGCTAAACCATGTCACTAGGATAAAATTAATGACTGATTTCTTTTAATTTTAACCTTGGCGAGTTTTAAAAGCAAGTAGTCGAGAAAATGTCTTAGCAAATATGAAAAAGTCACAGGTTGTTCCAAGGCTCAACTCAGCTGAGCATAAACTTTCAATCCAAAGGCAATTAAAGAATCAGGTTCCAATCACTAATTTGAAAGATAATGTTTGCATTTTAACATTTATTAGCAGAATAAATAATAGTCTCACCTGAGCTGAGACTCAGCTGAGACTGAATAAAGCTTTATAACCTCATAGCCAGTACTCAGGTGGTCAGTCAACTAGAGTCTTGATACATGTATCAAAAACTATAATATCAACACTGGTAAATTAGAATTTGCTAACGTCAACCATTACTCGTTCACCAGAGGAATATATGTTTATTTGACTTGAGACTAAGCGTCCCAGTCAGCAGCGGTGGTCATGTCGAAACGTTGTCTTGGACATAAAAAAAAGTGCTTCAAATAACCCAATAAGCCACAAAGTCACATACGTATATATGGATGTGTTGACTAGAACCACTCTACATGGACAGGCTAAAATCAGATGATCATTCGTTTGACCTTGACCTAAATTAATCACACACCTTCATCTACTCCATTAGTTGTTTGCATCTACCACTTTTCAGGTCTCAGGCTGCAATAGTTTTCAAAAAATCCATAATTTTCATTTTTTTTCCATGTAAAAGCCTATGTTTCCAAAATTGACCTTGCCGTAAAATAGGTCAGTGTCATCCTAGGGTCATCATTTGATCAAACTATGATGGGCTGGAGTCAAAAATGCTACATACCAAGTTTCGTGAAAATCGGTCTGCCAGTTCTGGAGAAGATTTTTGAGTGTTTTTTACCATAGATGGGCATTGCGGTCATCTTGGTCATGACCCAGATTTTGCGATCAAACTTTCGTTCACCCTACCCATGTATGCTCCACATAAAATTTCACTTTGATTGGCCATGCGGTTTCAGAGAAGATCTTTGAAATTGTGGACGACGGTGCGACGGACCACGGACGGACGGACGCCGGACTGATTGGTATACTATAAGCTCACCTTGTGAGCCTTCGGCACAGGTGAGCTAAAAATCCAGATGTCATTTCTATATTAGTTTATTTGTTCCGCCGTTTTTATTTTCACCATATTTATATAGTTAATAAGTTCAAGCGCCTGAGAAAGGAAAGGTAAATGGGCAATGATCAGGAAACCGTACAATCAGAAACAAATTCCCACTCGAAAAACCGAGATGGGGGAAAGCTAAATTGACAATCAGCATACTTACGAAATAATAAGAACCACAACAGAAGTATCGCATTGGGACATATAATATAACATTACTGGCGGGCTTAAACCTGTTTTAAAGGTACCTTACCTCATCTCCGCTTCTGCAGTGGTTCATGATATTTACAGTGTAGTTTATATAGTTGATCGGTCCTCGTGGTGAATCTCTAACTAGTCAATGACTCATGAAGGACAAACAAATAATGATAAGATGAATAAAAACAACGAATCGCAATATGCTGCCCGGTGATGAATATCCCTGGGCGCCGAACAACATCACTGAAAATCTTCAGCAAATTGAACCCCTGTCGGTCAAGCAACAGACAAGAAGCTCCGGCCCCAAACAACTAAAAGGAAATAAAAATAAAACGCAAGTGAGAAAGGGGATGGGCCATACCGCGGTTTCGGCTACTTAAGTCTCTTCAGTGATCCTATAGATTGGCAACATGGATTTAAAGAGAATTACTGTATTTTTGCATTTTTCAATAGCATAGTCGATACAAAGACTAGTAAAACCCAAATGAGGACCAAATATATTAATGGATAGCTTTAAGTCGGGGCCATCATAGAGTCTGACGCCCGACCCACCAGCATGTAGGAGTTTGGTTCTGCCAGCCATTATAAAAACATGCCCATGCAATATACAGAGATTTTTAAAGTTGTAAAAAATGAAAATTTTCAATAGAAAGTTTTTGATATTTTTCTTATTTTTGCTCAAAACATAGATTGTGGGTACACGTTAGAACCGCCTCGCTGAGGCGGTTCTAACGAGTACCCACAATCTATGTTTTGGAGCAAAAATAAGAAAAATAGGTATACCCCTGCATACCCCAGTTTTGCTATATAAAAGTGGCGTTTAAGGGGGTATTCATTGCACGGACATGTTTTCCTGATGACAAGTTCATGATCATTGCTTATTTTTACCACAAAAGCAAAAAGTCATCAAAAAGGTTTCCTTAAGAAACAACTATACTCACTTTTGTGAATCAATACAGACAAAATTAAATAGATGTCAAGAATGACACCCAAGTGAAAATGTATCATCTACAAAGGTAGAGAAGAGATTAGGGCAAGATAATAAATTTATTCGAGAAAGTTGCTAAACCATGTCACTAGGATAAAATCAATGACTGATTTCTTTTAATTTTAACCTTGGCGAGTTTTAAAAGCAAGTAGTCGAGAAAATGTCTTAGCAAATATAAAAAAACTCACAGGTTGTTCCAAGGCTCAACTCAGCTGAGCATAAACTTTCAATTTCACTGAAGTAACCAAAGGCAATTAAAGAATCAGGTTCCAATCACTAAAGACAATAATTTATCCAGCTATAAAATGTTGAAATGCCAACAATTGTTTGCATTTTAATATCTATTAGCAGAATAAATAATAGTCTCACCTGAGCTGAGACTCAGCTGAGACTGAATAAAGCTTTATAACCTCATAGCCAGTACTCAGGTGGTCAGTCAATTAGAGTCTTGATACATGTATCAAAAACTATAGTATCAACACTGGTAAATTAGAATTTGCTAACGTCAACCATTACTCTTTCACCAGAGGAATATATGTTTATTTGACTTGAGACTTAGCGTCCCAGTCAGCAGCGGTGGTCATGTCGAAACGTTGTCTTGGACATACAAAAAGTGCTTCAAATATAACCACCCAACTAAGCCACAAAGTCACATATATATGGATGGGTTGACTAGAACCACTGTTCATGGACAGGGTAAATCAGATGATCATTCGTTTGCCTATAAGCTTTGTCTGGAGGCACAAGCAGTCCATCTATTTCTTTACAGCCCAATGGGAAATTGAAGCGTTTTACTATTTTAACTCATTTAAGCCTGGCGTCCCTTTTATGGGACATAGGCAAACAGAATAGCCCCAGATGTGACGCCGCAGAACGCGGCGTCCCATCTGGGCCTATTCTGTTTGCTTAGAGAATTTTCATCGAAAAATTGAACAAAATTTAAAAATCACTCCTAGCACCCCTAAAAATGAAATTGAACTCATCCGATTGATAATGATGGGAAAATCCATTCGTCAAATATGGGTTAAGTAAAGTTGCAAGGTGGCATTTAACATTTACCGAATGTACGTGTAAAATTGTCATATTGTATACCACATCAGAGAAGTAAATCAAACAATTTATGAAAAGAAAACGTCATAAACTAACATCCCGCTGTGGATTTTAAAGGCTATTAATTTCATTCATTCAGTAATAAGTAGAAAAGTAAACATTTGATAGTATGTATGTTTGAACTGAATGCTGTTTGTTGATGTACGTTAGCGAAGGTAATGCAAACTCATGAAACGCTAGAAGCGGGTAATTATATATACTTGAGTAATATATATTATGTAATTAAACGTAAAAAATCAAGAGAATTTTCAAATTTTCTTTAATGTTGTCATATCAATGATTCGAGACACAACTAACATATCAGTTTAATATATATCCCCTTCAATCCCACATATAGTAAAACTGGGGTATGGAGGGGGGGGTGTATTTTTTCCCCATTATTGACCCAATTCGTAGATTGTGGATAACCGCCTCGCCGAGAACCCATAACCAAAATTTTGAACACAAAATAGAAAAACAAAACTTTTCGATGGAAATTTCCATTTTTTAAAGGTTTTTACAGCTGTAAAAATGAAAGCTTTAAAAAGATGTAAAAATGAAAATTTCCTTTGAAAATTGTTGGTATTTTTTCTATTTTGTATCCTTTTTTATAATTGCGTGGATATGTTTTCGTAATGAATGAATAACAAGTTGATCTTACCTTGTCTATGTTGTGATGCATTGGCAGAAAATATTCCGAACTGTATGAAAGTTATTACACACAATGTTACATAATTTAAGAAATACCTATTGCATATAACAGCAGACATTTTACCAATTTTCTAGTTTTATTTTTAACAAGAAGATGTAAAAAATTCAAGTCTTGAAACGTTTCTATGGCTATTATTGAAATTAATAAATTATATTCACAGAGAATATATCTTTAAAATGAATTATTTTGAAAATGTTATTTTTCAAGAAATTTCCTTTAAAGTATTCTTTCATTGCATTCACAAATTGCCATTTAGCGGTCATATCCTCCAAACTGAATTCCGAACTAAAGATTTATGTATTCCACACTGAAGAGCATTATATAGCGAGTATCGTTAGTTGTGTGATTGCAGTCAATATTTCAACTAAACGAGCTACGCTTGTACAATTGAATTATTATTTGCTGTTGCATACAGTCACTGAAAGCATTAACCAGTTAAGGGTTTACCTCATAAGTCGTATTTGAGCATTAATTACATTACACAATCACGCGTTGCCACTATGGCTATACCTTAATATATTAAGATTCCGTTTCGACATGACTGAAAACATTGTTGCCAGGACGTTAAGATGCTCAGAAAGATATATAATTATCAGGTTAAGTGCCGGTCCCACTGCGCTTAAGATCGCTTTAGATCTAAATATTAATTTGGGCGTTATTTCTTTGGTCCCGATATGCAAATTAAGAAAACATAAACACGTTGGAAAACATTTTACATAATATTCATGCGCAGTTTTATCACACACCATCGTACGATTCCTTACGATTCAGTGGGACCGGCACTTTAGGCACACGTATCTGTATGCCTGCCTTTAGGGAAGTGTTGCTGACTCGGGAAATCGATTTTTCTTAGTTTTCTCTTATACTAGTATCAGTGGATTTCTTTTTTATTTTATTTATTTTTTTTATTTTTATTTTTTTTTATTTTTTATTTTTTTTTTTGCTCAGTATCACATTAGAGGGACTTTCGCTGTAATTGCGCAGGTTGCTGGCCATTGCTCAGCTTCATATAATCATTTAAAGACATACATAGGATGAAATTTTGATAACGATATTATCATTGGGACATTGCAACTAAAACAGTGCTCAAAGACGGCATAATGAATGAAACACTTTCAGTTTCAGTAACTGTAAGTTTTAGCAAAATTGCAATGATACATTCAATCATACAAGAGTGACTCTCGCTCGTTTAGTCAAGTTGTCCAAAGTGCGACATGTACTTCTGTACACCATTTTAATCTAAATATGATCAAATAAATATCATATTGCATATTTTGCATATATTGCATATTGCATATCATGTTGTATATTGTACATGCTATACATGTATGGTTTTAACCTTTCCCTGATCATTGCCTACTTGTACCTTTTTAAGTATGTATTAATTTTAAATATGACTGTTTCATTGAGGTGACACCAGGTGATCGTGGTTGCAGCTCAGATATTTGAGCCCCGTCATGAGAAAGTACATTCTGCAAATTTGAATACAAAGGCGCAGATCACATTCGCAGTAAATGCTAAGCTGATCAGCGCCTTTGTTTTCGCTGTGCACGGATAGTACAATAATCCAAAATTTTCAGTCTGTATCAATCTTCTTCGCTTGTACGGCTTGGTTTGTGTCGGACTTGGCCGAAAACCAAATTGTTGGTTTTCTCATGACTCGGCTCATTTGGATCATCTTGGTCAGAATACTTAATGCTCAGCGTCATGCAAGAATAAGGTGGTTTGCTCCATTGGATAAGTCCATTTTGCAGTATCGGTTGGTTGATTAGGGGTTTAACGTCCCACACCAGCGAAGGTCATATGGAGACGGGACCTCGGTTTATAGTCTCATCCAGACTGTAGAAGCCTGGGATCGAACCTGCTACACCTGTTTACAAGATGAATGACAAAACCACTGCGCCATTGTAACATTACAATGGTACGGAAAGGTGGGGTTGGGTGGGGGTAAACATGTCAAAGTTGTTAGAAATTAACCCAAAAGTCAAAAGTTCCAAATAATGTTGAATTTGATATTCCTTTTACTAATGTTGGATTTGTAAGACAGTTCCTATCAAACTTAAATGTAACTAAATCTACGGGTTTGGATAACATAGGACCGAAGATTCTCAAACTATCTGCTGATATTATATCTCCAAGTCTCGTATCGATCATAAATAAAAGCATAATTTCTGGGTCATTTCCCAGTATATGGAAAGAAGCAAAGGTTAGGCCGCTTTTCAAATCTGGAGATAAAGATGACGTAAACAATTACAGACCCATTTCTATTCTTCCCACTTTATCCAAAATTATTGAAAAATGGGTTGATTTAAATTTTTCCTCATTTTTGAACAATTTTAGTTTGCTTCATAAGTCTCAAAGTGGTTTTCGCGCTAAGCACTCTACAGAATCTGCTTTGATTCTTATGGTAGATTCTTGGCTAAAAGTTTTAAACGCTGGCAAACTAGTTGGTTGCGTAATGGTAGATTTCCGAAAAGCGTTTGATCTTGTTGATCATCAAATTCTATTGAAAAAATTACAATCTTATAAATGCAGTAATTCTTGCTTATCCTGGTTTAAATCATATTTATTTCACAGAACTCAGCGTGTTGCTATAAACAATGAATTGTCTGAGACGTCAAAACTCAGTTGTGGAGTCCCTCAAGTCCCCCTTACTATTTTTACTTTTCATCAATGACCTCCCCTTATCTTTGCATGGCACATCTTTTGTAGATTTATATGCGGATGATACTACCATATATGAGCAGCATTCTGATATGAAAACTCTTCAAAGCAATTTGCAAAAGTCCTTAAACTTCCTTCATGACTGGTGTAGGAAAAATGGAATGGTTTTAAACACTTTAAAGACAAAAGTGATGCTTATCACAAGTAGACAAAAGCGAAATAATTTACTAGAAGACAAGTTGTCTCTTAAATACAATGATATAGATATTAAAATGACCACAAGCGATAAGATATTAGGTGTTTATGTTGATGAAAATTTATCATGGAATGATCATTATCAGCATGTGTCGAAGAAAGTCTCGTCATACTTGTGGCTTTTAAGTAAAATTAAAACTTACTTATCAAGGGAACATAGACTTTTATTCTACAATTCTTACATTAAACCGCAGTTTGATTACTGTAGTGTGATCTGGAGTAATTCGTCAAATTTCAACATTGATAAAATAAATAAATTGCAAAGAAGGGCATGTAAATTAATTTTATTACACGAGTACGTAAGTTTAAATGAATCACTTGAGCAACTAGATATCCTATCTTTCGATCAAAACGTTTTCCTTACTAAGGCTAAAATTATGTACAAGATCTATAATAACTTGGCCCCCGGTTACTTGCATGAAATGTTCCAAATGAGGAACGTAAACTTGGACAGCACAGTGCCAAATTTAAGATCAGTAGCAAACAAACACTACGTTTTACCTCAGGCAAAATGCAATTTATTCAAAGGAAGCTTATCTTTTTCTGGAGTTCTTATATGGAACAGTCTTCCGCTAGACATAAAAAACTCGTCTTCCCTGAATGTATTCAGCAAAAGATGCGCTGAATGGATTAAGTATTAAACAGATATTTTGAGTCTTTAACCTTCACCACCATAACACATTTCTATGCATACATCCATCTACATGTATGCTTTTTTTCAAGTTATTGTTCATGATTTTTGTATGTAAAATGTAAATATGATCAGTTTTCATCGTAAACATGCCGCGAACAATTACTCATGTATTTCTTAACATTGTTGTTTTCACCCAGTATGTTAATATGTTGTTATATGTTAACTTGTTATAGAGGGCCCCAAGGAAGATTGGTCCCTACCAATTGGGTCACCCTCTTTAAATAAAGAATTTACTTACTTACTTACTTACTTACTTACTAAGTCTAAGACTCTCAAAAGGACTTTGTGCTTTACGAAAACACGCTCATGCAATATACAGAGATTTTTGAAGTTGTAAAAATTGAAGATTTCAATGGAAAATTTTTGATATTTTGCTTATTTTGATAAAAAAAAAAAAAAAAAAAAAAAAAAAAAAAAAAAAAAAATGGAGCAAAAATAAGAAAAATAGGTAAACCCCTGCAAACCCCAGTTTTTTCTATATAAAAGTGGAGTTTAGGCGGTATACATTTCACGGACATGTTTTCCTGATGGGAGGGATGTTGTTCTTGACGAGGTAACTGTTCAAAGAACATGATCTTATCGGACGTGGAACTCTAACAGCCTAATTAACGGTACTGAAAGCTGTGTGAACCAGACAACAAAGATACATTGGACAGCTTACCAGCTACGGCGTCTGCTGTAGAGGCTTCTTGTTGTTCATTACGAAAACTTGCACATGCAATAAACAGATTTTTTTCCGCTTAAAAATGAAATTTTTTCAGCTGAAAATTTTCAATATTTTTTTTATTTTTGCTCAAAACATAGATTGTGGGTACACGTTAGAACCGCCTCGTCGAGGCGGTTCTAACGAGTTCCAACAACCAATGTTTGGAGCAAAAATAAGAAAAATAGGTATATCCCCGCATAGCCCAGTTTTGCTGTATAAAAAGGGGTTTAAGGGGGTACACATTTCACGGACATGTTATCCCGATGCCTAACTTTAGATATACAGTGTTTGCCTCATGATTGTGTATATTGTGTGGAAACCATTTATTTATACCAAAACACTTAGAATGTAGTAACAATTATGAATAACCGGCCTCGGTAGCTCAGTAGGTAGAGTGTCCGCTCCGAGATCGGGAGGTACCGGATTCGATCCCGGGCCGCGACATACCAAAGTCGTTAACAATAATGGTACTAGTTGCTCCCCGCTTGGCACTCGGATTTTCTGGGTAGGGCTAGGACTGGTCGCTCCGGTGTCAGTATAATGTGACTGAAGGTGGTATCGGGTAAAAGTGTCTGGAATCTGATACCACAGTGAGTCAGCACTATAAAAGTGAGCATTGAGATCCCTGTCACAACCAGCCACCGTCGTGATATGACAGATAATGTTGAAAGCGACGTTAAACCCGAACAAACAAACAATTATGAATAAAACCTCTTTATAGCTTTTGCAACATATATTAGTGTATTTGAGCCAAGTTAACTTATATAAATTGTACGGGCGTTTGCGAATATGTGCTTACGATTACCACATCACCCTGGCTGTTTACGGACCACGTTAGATCTCAAGTACGTGTACAATCAGGACCCAGTTGTTCAAAACTAACGACGTCGTTAGTTAACGTTTCGTGAAAATTTCAAACATGAATATTACAAATACACTGTTATTTTTTGTTGAAAAAATGTGAGAATCCTTTGCAGTAGGATTCTCACATTTTTTCAACAAAAAATAACAGTGTATTTGTTACTTTAGCTGATATTTGCTTAACAAATTTAACGATATCGTTAAGCTAACGATGCTTTGAACAACTGGGTCCAGCTGTCCGGCGATGGAGATCCCTGGGCGCTGAACAACATCGCAGAAAATCTGGAGCCAAAGAAAAACACCAGTTGAACCTCGGTTGGCCAAGCAACAGACAAGAAGCTCCGGCACCAACCAACTAGAAGAACTTTAAGTCGGGGCCATCATAGAGTCTGACGGCGTGTAGGAGTTTAGCTCATTGCTTAATTTTACCTAAAAGGTTTCCGTAAGAAACAACTATACTCACTTTTTGTGAATCAATACAGACAAAATTAAATACAGATTAATGCAGTTGTCAAAATGACACCCAAGTGAAAATGTATCATCCACAAAGGCAGAGAAAAGATTAGGGCAAGATAATAAGTTTATCCGAGAAAGTTGCTAAACCATGTCACCAAGATAAAATTAATGGCTGATTTTTAAATTTTAACCTTTGCTAGTTTTAAAAGCAAGAAATCGAGATTATCTCTAGGTAAATATGAAAAAAAGTTTCAGGTTGTTCCAAAGCTGTAGGAATGGGTGTGGTAAACCAACTTTTCTTGACATGCCTTGATCGTCTACGCATTTAACCAGTAGCCTTAGTACTCAGATGGTCGGTTTACTAGAGAGTCTTGAAATCACAACACTATAGAACCAACACCGTTAATGGGTCGTTAATCAGAATTTGTTAACGTTGATTTCTCATGACGGAACTTATACCAGTCGAATAAATTGAAGCGTTTACTAATATAAGTAAAGTTGCAAGGTGTCATTTAACATTTACCGAATGTACGTGTAAAATTGCCATATTGTATACCACATCAAATGAAAGTCACGAAAGAAGTAAATCAAACAATTTATGAAAAGTAAACGTCATAAACTAACATCCCACTGTGCATTTTAAAGGCTATTAATTTCATTCATTCAGTAATAAGTAGAAAAGTAGACATTCGATAGTATGTATGTTTGAACTAAATGCTGGTTGTTGATGTACGTTAGCGAAGGTAATGAAAACTCATGAAACGCTAGAAGCGGGCAATTATATACACTTGAGTAAAATATATTATGTAATTAAACGTAAAAAAATCAAGAGCATTTTCAAATTGTCTTTAATGTTGCCATATCAATGATTCGAGCCACAACTAACATGTCAGTTTAATACACATCCCCTTAAATTCCACATATAGTAAAACTGGGGTGTGGAGGGGTAAACATTTTTCCCTATTTTTGACCCAAAACATAGATTGTGGTTACCCTTTAGAACCGCATCGCCGAGTACCCACAATCAAAATTTTGAACACAAAATAGAAAAACAAAACTTTTCAAAGGAAATTTCCATTTTTTAAGGTTTTTACAGCTGTATAAATGAAAGCTTTAAAAAGCTGTAAAAATGAAAACTTCCTTTGAAAATTGTTGGTATTTTGTCTGTTTTGTATCCTTTTTATAATTGCGTGGATATGTTTTCGTAATAAATGGATAACAAGTTGATCTTACCTTGACTATGTTGTGATGCATTGGCAGAAAATATTCCGAATTGTATGAAAGTTATTACACACAATGTTACATAATTTAAGAAATACCTATTGCATATAACACCAGACATTTTACCAATTTTCTAGTAAAGATGTAAGGATTTTAAGTCTTGAAGCGTTTCTATGGCTATTGAAATAAATAAATTATATCCACAGAGAATATATCTTTAAAATGAATTACTTTGTAAATGCTATTTTTCAAGAAATTTCCTTTAAAGTATTCTTTCATTGCATTTACAAATTGCATTTTCGCGGTCATATCCTCCAAACTGAATTCCGAACTAAAGATTAATGTATTCCACACTGAAGAGCATTATATAGGAGTATCGCTAGTTGTGTGATTGCAGTCAATCTTCAACTAAACGAGCTACGCTTGTACAATTGAATTATTATTTGCTGTTGCATACAGTCACTGAAAGCATTAACCAGTTAAGGGTTTACCTCGAGTATTTCATTCATAAGTCGTATTTGAGCATTAATTACATTACATAGTCACGCGTTGCCACTTTCATGACTACGGCTATACCTTAATATATTAAGATTCCGTTTCGACATGACTGACAACATTGTTGACCAGGGCCCAGAATTACAATGGTTCCTTAAAGTTAAGGCCCACCTTAGTTAAGGTGACAATTTTTGACTCGATATTTTACCGTTAAAATGAATAGATGCTTTTACAAAAATATACAGGTGTGTAAAATAAATTGTCATTTACATGATAAAACCGTAAAGTAAGATTACAGTATCTTGAAAATGTATGTTTTTGGATGCTGAAAATTGCCACCTTAACTAAGGTCTTCCTTAACTTTAAGGGACCATTGTAATTCTGGGCCCAGGACGTTAAGATATAATCAAAAGAGGCTCAGAAAGATATATAATTATCAGGTTAAGTGCCGGTCCCACAGCGCTCCCACGATGGTCTAAATAATTTCTTTGGTCCCGATATGCAAATTCAGAAAGCATAAACACGTTGGAAAACATTTTACACAATTTTCATGCGCAGTTTTATCACAAAACTAATGATTACACAATCGTACGATTTTTTACGATTCAGTAGGACCGGCACTTTCGGCACGCGTATTTGTAGGGCTGCCTTAATGGAAGTGCTGCCTTTATGGAAGTGCTGCTTACTCGGGAATTCGATTGATTTAGTTTTCTCTTATACTAGTATCAGTTGGATTTTTTTATTTTATTTATTTTTTGTATTTATTTTTTTGCTCAGTACCACATTAGAGGGAGTTTTGCTATATTTGCGCAGGTTGCTGGCATAATCATATAGACATACATAGGATGAAATTTTGATAACAATTTTATCATTGGGACATTGCAACTTAAACAGTGCGCAATTGCCAAAGACGGCATAATGAATGAAAAACTCTCAGTTTCGGTAACTTTTAGTGTTAGCAAAATTGAAATAATACGTTCAATTATACAAGAGTGACTCTCACTCGTTTAATCAAGATGTCCAAAGTGCGACATGTACTTTTGTACACCATTTTTTTATTTTAATTTAAATATGATCAAAGAATATATAGTTCTAATCTTTCTGATTGCTCGTTTTCTTAACGTGTACCCACAATCTATGTTTTAAGCAAAAATAAGAAAAATATCAAAAATTTCTACTTGAATTTTTTCTTTTTCTTAAAACTTCAAAAATTTCTGTATATTCAAGAAATAATGATGGTCTTTCTCATTAGTGAGAGACGAACGACCATGAGGAATAGCACGAGAGCCAAAAATTTAACTACCAGATATACCAAAAACATCCAACTGACAATCTATGCTTGAGGAAAAAAATAGGCCTACTCTTCTAGAAAATATATTCATATAAAAATCAGAATAATTTTTAACACTTTATTGCACTTGTTAGAACCAAAATGAAACAAATCTCAGGTTTTATGCTATTAGCATTTAAGGTGATACGAATCTGTATTAGTATGATATTACACCTCAACTAATGATTAACGTTGAAGCTCTCTTGTTTCTATCATTACATCAATTAATCTGGCTGCTGAAATTTGGATTATTCTGAAATTGTGATTTATATGAGCCTGTGCGTGAGAAAACCGACAATTTGGGATCCGACCAGGTCCGACACAAACCAGGCTGTAAATCATAGAAGATGGTAAGAGGCTGGAAATCTTGGATTTAGAAAGTAGAGGAATTGTATACTATCCGTGTAACGAAAACAAAGGCGTTGATCAGCTTCGCAGTTACTGCGAAGCTGATTTGCGCCTTTGTTTTCGCCTATGCAGGTTGTTGGTTTTCATATGCTGCGACTCATATGATTCAGTTACTTTGTTTTCTTTTGAACATGTTGCATTTAATGTATTGGGACCACTTGGGATTCGCATGATGCGGCTCTTTTTAAGTACATACATCGTATGTGTCTGGAGAAGAATTAAATAAGCTTTTTAAAAAAGCTTCCATTCTAATCCTAATTTGTATTGCATGTAAATGTATGATTTATATATGTTTGTGATTTATTTGAATAACTATGTTTAAACTAAGTACATCAAATATAAAAAAGAAATTATTACATGTACGTTATTTCTCTCAACAAGGAGGAGGATTAAACCGCAAAGTACGGTACTATCTCTGTCTCTATCTTTCTCTTATGAATCACTATCATGATAGGGATACGGATTTCCTTTTGTGGCTTACGCATTGGACTCTAATCTACTTTAACCACATGTGGCGTAACAACAAAGTAGCTTACTCATAGACAAATACAAGACCACAATCAATAGAAAGGTCACCGGCGCGCATTATGTCACGAAAGATAATAAGACCTTTGGAAATTTTCAGAGCCTCACAGGGTGATCTTATAGTATACATGTACGTGTGCTCTAACCCGTCCGCTGTCATCACTGTTATTTGTCACTCGCAATATTCTTCTCTAAAACCGTGCAGCCAATCAAAGACAAATTTTATGTGGAGCGTCAGTGTCAAGTGGGAACTGTACAAATGTTTCAGGTCACATGACCAATTTGGCCGCCACACCAATCTTCAGAGTATAATAAAAACCTTAAAAAGCTTCTTTTGGCACCAAAGGCACACCGGTATAAGCAAACGCATCGGCTAAAGCACAAACGTATAGGCTAAAATTTTAAATGTACATGCCAAAGAAGAAATGGCGGAAAAGACTGAACACACGCAGGTAGATTACCAGTTCACCTTCTTATATTTTTATCACCACCATCCTAATAAGTGTTGCTAGCAATAGCGCCAACGAACGCTCAAATTAGTCACCTATTTACCTACGATACTGAAATTGCTTACTGCGCATGCCCGGAAACAAACATTTATTTAGTATCGTGGACTTACCCAGCCACGAAATCGTATCATTTTATATGAAATACTTGAGTTCATAGATATCATGCTTTAGAGACATGCAAATGATAAATCGGACATGCAAAGTACGATTTATGAAAAAATTAAAATTGAAAGCCTCTCAGTTCGAGACCCTATCTGTATTTTTAATTAAACCTAGTGGCTTACGAACTAGATACAACGCAGTTGCTGAGACTCATGAAGACTCGAATATTTTGTGTAGGAAAACAGGAGGTCAGATCGTCTGGTCGCACCACTTGTAAATTTCCTTTTTAGAGTAGGTTTAACGGTCTATGAAATGAGTCATGAACAGTTTAGAGCTTCGTTTATGACATTTAAGAAACTAATATAATGCTCTGCATACCCATGCCCATTGTCTTTGGCCACCAGTGTTGAATAAAACTGCACGTAGGGTATCCCACTGAGAGGCTGTCAATTTGTTTTCATAAATAGTATTCGTAGATCTTCGATCTATCATTACAACGAAAAAAGCGTTTGATATCTATAAAATCCAGTATTTCATACAAAAGATTTCGTGGCTGGGTAAGTCCACGGTAAATAAACATTTGTTTTAGGGCATGCGCAGTTAGCAATTTCAGCATCGTAGGTAAATAGGTGACTAATTTGAGCGTTCGGTAGCGCTATTGCCAGCAGCAGTTATCAGGATGGCAAATGATAAAAAAAATATAGGAAGATCAACTACCTACGTGTGTTCAGTCTTTCCCGTCATTTTCTTCTTTAGCCTGTACGTTTAAAATTCTTAGCCTATACGTTTGTGCTTTAGCCGATGCTTTTGCCCATACCAGTGTGATAGGTTCAATATTTACACCTAGCATAAAGCAAGGAGGTTTCATTCGTATTGTGGATATAAACAAAGAATACGAAGCATGCCAGGGTAAGCCGGGTGAGCAACTGTTTTCAAAAAGGTGGTTACTCAATTACTGGAACTTACTACAGGAAATATCTTACACGTATATGGAAAAAGCCAACACCTGCCTACTTCCCGCCTTTGCATCAACCAAAGAATACCGTTTTGTCAGGAAACCAATGCATGCGTGCCTTACAAAAAACAAACCAACGAATAAGTAAAATATGTTAACTCCCAATAAAGAGTTATTCATGTATCCTTATTTTAGAGATAACAAATATTTGTTTACGAGTATAGAATAAATCATAAAATAAAGTAATTATTGATATTGATGAAAGATTCTGACAGTTCGTAGGTCTGTAACCTCTTTATCAGATTTTGGACAAAAGCAAAGAGTATGTACCAAATAACTTTGTTTACATGTAGCCTGCCCATTTTGAATTGATTTGTAATATTCAATAACTAATAATTTACATTTTCTTCGTTTCATGCTTGGTCCATGTGTGATATTTTCCTTTTGTTTCTCTGTGAAACATAAATTTAGAGCATATGAGAACGCGATGCTACATGTAATTTGGCCAATACGATAATCAGTTCTTCTGTTCAACATCTTTTAACATTAGAGATGAACGTGTAGAGGTACGCGTAGGATAGTTTTAGCTCATATTTAGGACTGTAGTAAGGTGATTTTTGGTACCGTGAACGATACGGCTAGTGCGACACCGGATAGGATACGATACGGTAGTCACGATACGCTATGGTACGCTGCGAAACGGATCGTTAGAAAACGGTACGATTGATGCGGTACGTTGTGAAATAGTGATTGAGGAACGGTGGGAAATGAACAATGCTGTAAACTATAGTGGCTACAGTGCGATAAAGTGCGATGCGGTGCAATATTTGCGATTTGGTGGTTCGGTGGTACGGTGCTGGGCAGTAAGGTTCGGTACGGTGCGATATGATACGGTTCGGTGAGTATGAGTATCATCCTATACGGTAAAGTGCGTTTCGATATGACGAGAACGGGGCGATACGGTACAGTAAATATGGCGTGATATTGTACCATACAGTACGGCATGCAAGGTGCAGTAGGGTACGAAATGGTACGATTATGACAGGGCGAAACGTACGGTAGGTACGATGCGATACGATAAGAAATGGTTCGGTTATTACGGTGAAATAGTGTATATTTTTATATCATCCGGTTATCTACCTACTGCAAAGTACTTAACGCAACGCATTGCACCTTTTTAACCGCGCCATTTTGCGCCGTACTTTGTGTACCGTATCGCATCGTACTAACTGTGCGGTATCTCATGGTATGGTGTCGTAGCATATTGTATTCTACTTACTGTATATCGTACAGTAGTACGCCGTATAGTGCAACTACGATGCAATAAAGTAATATGTGTTTTGATAGGTCAAGTAAATGCAGTACGACACTGTACGGTGTGTAAGATGCGATACGGAACGATACGCTATGGTGCGATACGGTACGGTGAGTACCTACAGTACGGTACACAAAATGCGGCGCGATACGGCACGCTGCGATCCGTTGCGTTAAGTATTTTGCGATAGGTAGATACGGTACTGTAAAAACGGTATGTATGTTACGACACGCAACGGTAGATAAGGTACGGTATAATTACATACCGATTAGACCGTTATTGCCGAACCGTATCGCCCTGTACTAATCGTACCGTTTCATACCGTATCGCTCTGTACATATTGTAACGTTTTGTACCGTATGGCATCATATTTACCGTCGTATCGTATCGCACTCTTGCCGTACCGTATCGCACTGGTCTAATCGTTATCGTGAAGTATTGCCCTTATTGCACCGTGCTCACCGCCTCGTACTAATCGCACCGTTCTTACCGTATGCTGAATATTGTAGCGCACTGAATTCATCGCTAGGAATTTCATCACAATTACCGTATTCGTCGAACTGTATCGCACCGTTCTAACGTACAGCACTGTATCATCGCACCGTTCTTACAGGTTCGAAACGCACCTTACCGTATCACATCGTACTCGCAGCATACTCACCGCACCGTATTGCACCTCACCGAACTGTATTGCACTGCATCATACCACCGCACCGCAAAACACCATACCGCATCGCCGCCTTATCATAACGTAGCGCACGGCACCGACCCTATGTCACCTTTCCTCCGGCTACATTTCGCAACGTACCGCACCAACCGTACCGTGTCGCACCGTACGGTAGCATATCTTGCCTTCCATACAGTTTCGCACCATGCCGTACCAACCGTACCGTTTCGCGCCTTAATTGAGCACGGGACCAAAAGTCACCTTTGGCACGACAAAACATTTGCAGGAATTATACAATCTGTCCTATATGTACACGTAACCCTACACGTTCATTTTTCTCAACCTCTCTATTTTATTCCTGTTTAAACTGGCTGTCCTGTCCATGGCAGTGCAACGATAAATTATTTTATCAGATATTTTTTTCATCAGATTTCAGTGTATAATAATAAAAAAAAATAACAACATAAATTGCTGTTAACATGTATGTTTGAATCATATAGCTTAAGTGAGATGCTGTGAATGAATCACCTTTTTGGGCAAATTGGAAAATATTGGCTTATTCTTAAACAAAGAGCAGGGCACATGTAACTCAAGAGAAATGCTCTATGGACACATTATGAAACAAATAACTACACGCATAACACTTGACCATAAAAAAGTATATCATTTCCCACAGTATAAAAGAGATGTTCAGGTCAAATTCAAGAGCGTTAATTTCATAATTGGGACCATTACATAAAGCTAACGTGGTTAATTTTATCTCTATTATAATTCTCTTTGGTATATTAGGCAGATTATTCATAAACACAATCCTTAATTAATTTACCATTCAAAGATTTGTTTCTATATAATACTTAAAGGTAGTAAGTATGGGACCGCAAAACTCCTTAGTTTTCATGATAAGCTGTTGTTTTTGTTAAGATCGAGAAAAGGCCTTGATAGCAAATATTTTCATACGGAGGCAGGGTCACATTTTTAAATCTCATCAGAAACATGCCTTGAATCGAACACCCGATGCTTAATTTATAAGCTGGATCTGGCTTAATCACTGGCCTAATCGCCAATTGTGGGTTTCTGTCAAAAAAGTTAACTTGTCATTTCTGATACATACTACACGAACTGCAGAAGAACTGTATGCAAATAATGACGAATCCCATTAGATTTGAGCCGCCTCGTGGGAAAACCAACAATGTGGTTTCCGAACAGGTCTGACACAAACCGGGCTGTACAGTCACAGAAGCAGGCTAGAAGCTTGAGTTTTTGGAGGTAAGTAGAGGAGGAATTGTACTATCCGAGTAGCGGAAACAAAGGCGCTGATCAGCTTCGCGGTTACCGCCTAGGCAGATTGTTGGTTTTCCCATGGGGCGGCTCATTTCTCTGTGAATATTAAACATCGGGATGGGATTAATTGTGACGTTGTGTGTTAAATTTTCAGTGAACGCCCGTTAAGCATTTGGCTTTCCAACTGTACTAATAACCAAATGTTCACGCAGCTTGAAAACATTGAACTCAAAGGCAACAAACAAAGTATAACCAGTTATTACGTAATATGTCTCGTATGTACTGTAAATATGACTGGAGAATTCATCGCAGTCTGGTATCTTCATTACCAAGAACGCTTCATTACTTGAACACTCTTTGGGACAATTATTTGGCATTTAGTTTTCTGTAATATCAATTACTGTACTTGCGCATTAGATGCATGTTTTACATTTAAGCTGTGAAAATGTTCCATTTTAGACACATAAAAACAAGGCCATTTTCCTTTTGAGTGGATTTTTGCTTGTATGTTTGATGACGCACGGAAAACAACTTCAGTGTATATTAGAACTAAATCATTAATTGAGGCGGGTCCGTATTCTGTTAAAACACACCACATATCTAGTACCTAGAGATAGCACAACATTGTTCTGCGTAAGGTTCATTAGTACGGGTTGGTATTTGTTCGTTAATTTGTTTGAGTTGTCCCCGTCAACAGCTATGGTCATGTCGTGATGTTGCCGCCATTTAATGGGACTTCTTCCCAACACTTGGATGCCATGACAACCAGAATATGTTTTGAATATAACCACCCACTCTTATTGCATGGATGGTTTGATTCAACCACTAAGTTTCCTTGCCAGACTCAGTCCGTCTAAGGGGTTAACAAGTAATCATATGGTCGGTCAGTCAGTTATATTAACTTTGCCTAGAGATCTAATTCTCACGGCGCCAACGGACTTGGTTTGTATTTACACAGCCAGGTATAAATCTTTCAATTTTGTGGATACATGGGCGAGGCTGACATTTTGTGGGTCAAAATTTTGAATTTCGGTATTTTTCAGAAAATATAAATATCTATTTGGGCGATTTTTTTGTGGGGTCACATAAGATTTCGACTATTTTCATGGGTAGTATTGTCACAAAAATGCATTATTTAAAGTTTTTGTGCAAATTTTGCAATTTTTTTGGTGTGCAGGAAATTACGGGTATTTCTGTGTGGCCCATCAGTCCAGGTATATTTGGGGGGAAGATCCTATGCTGGGACCGTGCCTATGTATACTCAGAAATTCAGAGTACCCCCCCCCCCCCCCCCACTTCTTCCCAAATCTGGGAGTTCATGACATCCAGAATGTGTTTTATAACTGCCCAAGTAAACACCTAGCTCTTATTGTATGGATGGTTTGGCTTAACCACTTTTCCTCGGCATACTCAGTCCGTCTACGGGGCGAACGCGTAATCAGACGGTCGGTCAGTCTGTTATAAGCTTTGCCTAGAGACACAGCAACCCATCTATTTGTCACTGCTCCAGATTTACACGACCATATCAATTTCAAAACTGTACAAGTTAATATTGTTTGAAGAAACAGAGAACGCGTGACAAATGTATCAGCTTTTTACAGCGACAATTTCTTGTATATATTTCGGGATAGTTCAATGTGTGAAATTATTCACATTTCATGCCCTGTTTAACTAAGATTTTAGATTTAAACGATTACTTATCGGATTGCGATTTAAAAAAAAATAGTCATAATTTGAATTTTTATAATGAAAAAGTTCAAATCCGTCAACTAATACTTATTCAACATGAAAGTGGGTGCAAAATCATTAGCCATCAGTACATAAACCTCGACACGAGAAAAACGGGTACAAGTAGGCAACGATCAGGAAAAGGTGCAATCAGAAAAAGATTCCCACTCCAAAAACCGAGGCGGGAAAAAACCAAACTAACAATAAGGTACTAAGACCATTTATACATTTAGTAAGCCGAATGAGCAGCTTTTTCCCAATAGGTGGCCACTCAGTTACCTAAACTTAACTAAAATATAATAACATACATACCAAGACATAAAACAATAACAATCACAACAGAAGTATCGCCTTGGAACGATCAGTAATATAAAATTACTGGCGGGCTTAAACCGGTTTTACTAACTCCGGAGCAAAAGAAAACCACCAGTTGAACCCCGGTGGGCCAAGCAACAGACAAGAAGCTCCGGCCCTAACCAACTAAAATGAATAGCTTTATGTCGGGACCATCATAGAGTCTGACGCCCGACCCACCGGCGTGCAATTAAAGAAGGCAGCATAGTTATCAACCGTGATATCAACCGAAAGTCTGTCTTCGGGGTTTGGTCGGGTTTCCGACCAGATTTGACAACAGCATGCACTTACAGTCACTGAAGAAGGCCAAAAGCTTGAAAAGAAAAGGTACATGTACTGCTCTATCTGTGAAGTGAAAACAAAGGTGCTGTCCGGTTGTGTAGTTACGGCGTATTTGTTAAGCGTATTTGTTCGCATATGAAAAAAACAACAACAAAAAAAAAAACCAAAAAAAAACAAAAAAAACAAAAAACGATAAGTTTGTCTCGTTTAAACATATCTGGAGGGGCTGACATACGTGCATGTATCAAGATAAATTAGGTAAATATATGAATTCGCAATCGAATTGAAGGAAAAAACAGAAAAAATATACACCATACATTTAACGAATAGTACAACAGCAGAAGTTTCACACTGGAATGGTCTGTAATATGAAATAATTTAATCAGTTTACATGCATCTTTATCTTAATTAATAAAATGCAACTAGCTCATTGGCGAAGAAAAGAAAATGTAATCAACACATACTCTTCTCGGAAATAAAGCAAAATAATTTAGCATTTTATTGCAATTGTTGAATGATAGAGCTCTCTTGTTTCTATTATTGCATCAATTGATTTGGCTCCTGAAGTTTGTATTATGTTGGAATTATGATTTATATGATTCGGCTACTTTGTTTTCATTTGAACATATTGCATTTATTGTGTTAGGATCACTTGGGTTTCGAATGATGCGGCTCTTTTAAAGTACATCAAATATAAAAATGCAATTATTACATGTATGTTATTTCAAACAAGGAGGGGATTTGAACCGCAAAATACGGTACTTTTTCTGTCTTTACCTTTCTCATATGAATCACAATCATGAAAGGGATACAAATGCGCCGCCGGATGGGAAAACTTACAATCTGCATAGGCGAAAACAAAGGCGCAGATCAGCTTCGCAGTAACTGCGAAGCTGATCAGCGCATTTGTTTTCGCTACACGGATAACTTACAAATCCTCTACTTATTAAATCCAAAATTTCCAGAATCAATCCATCTTCTGTGACTGTAAAGGCCGGTTTGTGTCGGACCTGGTCGGAAACCCAAAATTGTTGGTTTTCTCACGCACAGGCTCAAATGTCAAATTGTGGCTTACTCATTGGGCTCTAATCTACTTTAGCCACATGTATAGCTCGGCAAATGGGTCACTGTATGGGCGTCAACTTTAATATTCATATCTGGGCGTGGTCGGTTAGTCCATCTGTTCAAGTAGGGGGTTTATAGGAAAATTTAACTCAGTCAGCCTGGACCGCTGTCACATATTTACCGTTAGAAATCAGCTACCTGTATTTTGTCCAATCCAGTGAATTAGACGAACCGATATTTCATTCTTATTTTGTAACGGAAAACATGTGATTTGAATCTTTTAACTGTACACCTTTAGTTTTTACCCAAGTCAAAGGTAGACCATACCCAATAACGTATTCATGAGGTAACGCCCATACAGTGACCTATTTGCCGAGCTATACAGCTGTAGCTTGACAACAGAGAACCCTTTACAAAGACAAATGAGCCGTCTCGTGGGAAAACCAACAATGTGGTTTCTGAACAGGACTGACACAAATCAGGCTGTACAGCCACAGAAGCAGGTTAGAAGCTTGAAATTTCGGATTTAAGAAGATGGGGAACTGCACTATCCGTGCAGTGAAAACAAAGGCGCTGATCAGATTCGCGGTGACCGCGAAGCTGATCTGCGTCTTTGTTTTCGCATATGCAGATTGTTGGTTTTCTCATAAGGCGGCTCAAATACAAGACGACAGTCAATAGAAAGGTCACCGACGCGCATTATGCCACGACGAATAATAAGACCTTTTGAAATTTTCAGAGCCTCACAAGATGATCAATCGTATATATGTATATATGCTCTAACCCGTTCACCGTCATCACGAAATCTTAATATTTTGTATGAAATACTGGATTTCATAGATATCATGCGCCTTTTTCGCTGTTTAGTGACATGCAAATGAAAGATCGGAAATCTACGAATACGATTTATGAAAAAAAAAATAAAATAAAATTGAAAGCCTCTCAGTGGGAGACCCTACCTATACTTTTAATTCAACGCTAGTGGCCAAAGAACTGGATACAACGCAGTTGCTAAGGTTCGAATATTTTGTGTCGGAAAAATGGATCATCTGGTCACACCACTTTTAAAATTTCATGTCTTTTTAGCGTAGTTTTACGGCCTAGTAAACAGGTGACTAATCTGAGCGTTCGGTAGCGCTACTGCCAGCAGCAGTTATCAGGATGGCACATGATAAGAAGTGTAGGAAAGTCACGTAGGTGTGTTTAGTCTTTCCCGCCATTTTATTCTTTTGCCTGTACGTTTAGCCTATACGTTTGTGCTTTAGCCGATGCTTTTGCCCATACCATATATGGAAACTCGCAACACCTGCCTACTTCCCGCATTTGTATCAACGAAAGATTACCGTCAAAGCATTACTTTGTTTACATGTAGTCTGCCCGTTTTGATTTGATATATAATATTCAATAAATAATAATTTACATTTTCTTCGTTTCTCTATCAAACATAAATTTAGAGCGTATGAGAACGTGATTCTACAGTTTGTCTGTTCGATATTTTTTAACATTAGAGAGGTGTGAAATAGTGATAGAGGAACGATGCCGTACAGTAAGGTGGCTACAGTGCGATAAAGTGCGACGGGGTACAATATTTACGGGTTGGTGGTTCGGTGATACGGTGCTTATACGGTGCTATGTGATACGTTTCGGTGAATATGAGTACCACCCTGTACGGTAAGGTGCGTTTCGATATGACGAGAACGGGGCGATACGGTAGGTAAATATGGCGTAATCCTGTACCATACAGTACGGAATTTCTGAAGCAATATGGTACGAAATTGTACGATTTTGACAGGGCGATAGGTACGGTAAGTACGATGCGATACTGTACGAAAAAGCTCGGTAATTACGGTGTGATAGTGCACATATTTATACCATACTCATATGTTTATCTACCTATTGCAACGAATCGCACCGTTTTAGTCATGCTATATCAAACCGTACTTTGTGTACCGTATCGTTTCGTACTAACCGTGTGGTATCTCACCGTATCGCACCATATCGTATTGTATCCTACTTACCATATAATATCGTACATTTGCGCACTGTATGGTGCGAGGACGATGCAATTTAATATGCGTTTCGATGGCTCAGGTAACTGTACGATAACGTACGGTGAGTAAGATGCGACACGGAACGATACGCTATGGTGTAGGGTACATGTAACTCAAGAGTTGCTAAAGCTCGAATATTTTGTGTCGGTTAAAGGGATCATATGGTCACACCACTTTTAATACTTCATGTCCTTTTAGCGTAGTTTTAGTACGGCCTAGTAAACAGGTGACTAATTTGAGCGTTCGGTAGCGCTACGGCCAGCAGAAGTTATCAGGATGGCACATGATAAGAAATATAGGAAAGTTACGTAGGTGTGTTTAGTCTTTCCCGCCATTTTGGGCTCCGCCCATTGGGGTCTAAAGAAATAGATGGGCTGCTTGTGCCTCCAGGCAAAGCTTAAACACTACTGACTGACAATCTGATTACTGGTAAACCGCTCTGGTTTGAGCCTGCCCAGAAAAAGTGGTTCAAGTCAAACCATCCATACATATAATAAATAAAAATAAAACTGAGATCCTTTAAGAGCAGTGAGCATATTTTCGAGATGGTGAGCATCCGGGGCCATACCGCGGTTTCGGCTATTCAAGCCTCGTCAGTGACCCTTTAGATTTGGCAACATGGAGCCAAAGAGTTACAGTAATTTTTCAACTTGAATCAGGCTAGTCGATACAAAGACAAGTATAACCAAAATGGGGCCAAATATATTGAACGTTGGTTAGAATATGAATCTAAACCGATAATAATTTACTGATTCCTCAAAATATCCTCTGTGATCTCAAAGAACCAAAATCAAAATATAATCTGCACTATGGATGTCGTACGGGGAGACTTTTTAAGCCTTTGTGGCTTAGTTGGATGGTTATATTTTAAGCACTTGTTGGATGTCATGACATCCTCATTTTGGTAAAAGTCCCATAAAATGGAGGCAACGTCCCGACATGACCTTTGATGTTGACTGGGACGTTAAGCATCAATTCAAACAAATCAAACAAATTTCCCGCCATTTTATTCTTTTGCCTGTACGTTTAAAACTTTTTAGCCTATACGTTTGTGCTTTAGCCGATGCTTTTGCCAATACCATATATGGAAACTCGCAAAGCCAACACCATTTGCATCAACGAAAGATTACCGTCAAAGCATTACTTTGTTTACGTGTAGTCTGCCCGTTTTGTTTTGATATATGATATTCAATAAATAATAATTTACATTTTCTTCGTTTCTCTATCAAACATAAATTTAGAGCGTATGAGAACGTGATTCTACATGTAATTTCGCCAAAACGATACTCAGCTCGTCTGTTCGATATTTTTTAACATTACAGAGGTTGAGAAAAATGAACATGTAACGGTACGTGTAGGACAGTTTTAGCTAAAATATAGTATTGTACGTAGTAAGGTAACTTTTGGTTCCGTAAACGATACGGCTACCACGACACGATGCGAAATGATACGGTAGGCACGATACGCTACGAAACGGTACGCTGGATAAACAGTACGATTGGCGTGGTACGTTGTGAAATAGTGATAGAGGAACGATGCCGTACAGTAAGGTGGCTACAGTGCGATAAAGTGCGATGGGGTACAATATTAACGGATTGGTGGTTCGGTGATACGGTGCTGGACAGTTAGGTTAGATACGGTGCTATGTGATACGGTTGGGTGAATATGAGTACCATCCTGTACGGTATGGTGCGTTTCGATACGACGAGAACGGGGCGATACGGTACGGTAAATATGGCGTAATCCTGTACCATACAGTACGGAATTTCTGAAGCGATATGGTACGAAATTGTACGATTATGACAGGGCGATAGGTACGGTAAGTACGATGCGATACTGTACGAAAAAGCTCTGTAATTACGGTGTGATAGTGCACATATTTATACCATACTCGTATGGTTATCCAGCTATTGCAAAATACTTAACGCAACAAATCGCACCGTTTTAACTATGTCATATCAAGCCGTACTTTGAGTACCGTATCGTATCGTACTAACCGTGTGGTATCTCACCGTACCGCACCATATCGTATTGTATCCTACTTACCATACAATATCGTACATTTGCGCACTGTATGGTGCGAGGACGACGCAATACGTTAATATGCGTTTCGATGGCTCAGGTAAATGGGATGCGACACTGTACGATAACGTACGGTGAGTAAGATGCGATACGGAACGATACGCAATGGTGCAGGGTACATGTAACTCAAAAGAAACGCCAGGAACACATTATAGAAACAAACAGCTACACGCCTAACATTTGACCATAAAACGTAGATCATTTCCCACAGTAAGAAAGAAATGTTCAGGTCAAATTTAAGAGCGTTAATTTCATTATTGGAACCATGATGACCTCAAAAAAGAGAGTGTTACATAAAGCTAACATGATTAATTATATCTCTATTATAATTTTCTTTGGTATTTTAGGTAGATTATTCATGAACACAATTCTTAATTAATTTACCATGCAAAGATTTGTTACTAATGTCCAATGAAAACGTACCACATACAAAAGTGTAAAAAATATGTTTTGACTGAACATTTCAGTTTGTCTATTTGATATTTCAGTACTGTGATAACCTGTTCAAATCCTGGCACGTTCGCAAATCTGTCTGATAAGTGATGCTCCGAGGATAAAGCAACCAAGACGTTAACCGTCAAAAAGAAAATCACAAAACCTGTATTCGAATGCGCCAGATGTGAAGAAATTTTCAATCACGCATCGACTCGCGCCTAGAACATGCATAACGTCGAAACATGAAGAATTCGACAGTCAGTGTGCTTCGAAAACGTCAATGTGGAATTTTGGACGTCATAAGCAACATTTTGACCGCTGCACAATAACAACAGAGACATTAAAAAAAGGCAATCAAATGTCTGCAGCAAAATTGCCATTAAATCACAGATGTGAGCCGTTTTGTCCAGAAATCTTGCCCATTACATCATAAAGGCTTAGGATTTTGACGTTTAATGGCTAACGTAAAGCGTTAAAATCGCAAAAACGTTGAACCTAAATGACCTGTACATCTTTTATTGTACGCTTATATTCATCTCGACAAAAAAACGATTTTCAGAAATTCTGACTCGATAGCGTTTCCGGAAGCGGCTGAATAGAAGCTTAAAATTGACGTCAGTCATCGAACGTCATTCTAGAAAATGATTTCGGTGACGTTTTGCATATGTTAAGATTCGTATTCCCACAATAAACTGTTTTTGGGATATCTGTATGAAAGAAACCGTTTGTGAACGTTTTTGACCGAATTTGCAAGACTTTGCGTTTTTGAGGCGTGCATGGTGACGCGAAGGGCGCTTTTACCGTGTGTTGTGATGCGATGTAGTGGTTAACTAGGCGGCGAATAGTTCGTAGAGCTACTCGCATACGGGAAAATCATTTCCGGTTTTTTTGGATCAGTCATAGCTTACGTAAAATTGCATAAACGTAATTTGTAGTCTGACGTAACGTCGCTTACAAACCGTCGCGGGGGAAAAACTTTTGGCGTAGAAACATTGTATTCAACCTATACAACATAAGGAAACATCATATGTGCACAAAGGTTTTAATATCCCGCAACTAAGAGCATCCGAGGACATGAGTATATATACTGCTTTAAAGTAGTACATGTATGTATGACATCGCGAAACTCTTTATACAGAAGGTGGACAAAAGTATTCGTCACTTTTCAAACTTCCATATATTTCAATGTATTTTCACGTATCCCGTCGCTCCTGGTCAACGTATCTTAATGCTTGTGGTGTCATTTGGAAGTGAAATGAATAAAGCAATAAATAAAGGTTATTTGATGAAGTTTCGACGTTGCATTTTTCATATGTAACAATTTAAAGTTTAAATAAATTTTGAAAAAGTCCCTTTCCCATTGACGTCAATGGTGACATTGCCCAAAAATTGTCAAAAATAATTTCACAATTATTTAATCACTTTGAACTTTAAAATGCGTGAATAAAATAAAATGAAAATGCCTTTTTATTGCTTTAATTATCCAGCTTTAAAATGGCACCAAGAACATGAAAGTATCTTAACCAGGAGCCGAGACAGATATTTTTTCTTGTCAACATGAAAATAAATGGAAGTCTATTGAGTTTTCCAAACGAATAATTTTGTTCACCTTCTGTAGCTTTAATACGGTGCTGTTTTCGTTAAAATCGGGTTTGAGGCCCTGATAGCAAAGATTGTCATACGGGAACAGGGTCAAAGTTTTAAATCTCACAAGAATCAAGCCTTGAATCGAACATCCGACGCTTAATCTTTAAGATGGAACTGGCTTAATCACAACACCAACTATCCCAGCAGGCACAGGATGACGTCATGTGCCCGCTGGGATTGGTTTCTTTTTTCTTCTTTTTATTTCTGATACATACTGCTCGAACATGTATGAAATAACCGTATGCAAATACAGAAGAATCCCATAAGATTTCTCTGTGATTAATTTTTATAACATAGCGATTCAGGATGACGTTGAGAAAGAAATTGCGCCTGGGTGTGGGGAAACCAACAGTTTGGGTTCCGACCAGGTCCGACACAAACCAGGCTGTACAGTCACAGAAGATGGATAGAGGCTGGAAATTTTGGATCTAGAATGTAGAGGAATTGTACTGTCCGTGCACCCTTGTTTTCGCCTATGCAGATTGTTGGTTTTCCCATGCGGCGGCTCAATTTTCAATAAAGGTCCGTTAAGCGTTTAGGTTTCCAACTGTACTAAATAACCGATATCCACGCAGCTGGAAAACATTGAACTCAAAAAGCAACAAACAAAGTATAACCAGTTATTACGTAATATGTCTCGTATGTACTGTAAATATGACTGGAGAATTCATTGCACGTCTGGTATCTTCATTACCAAGTACGCTTCATTACTTGAACACTCTTTGGGACAATTATTAGGCATTTAGTTTTCTGTGATATCGGTTACTGTACTTGCGCATTAGATGCATGTTTTACATTTAAGCTGTGAAAATGTACCATTTTAGACACATAAAAAGAAGGTCATTTTCCTTTTGAGTGGCTTTTTTGTTTGTATGTTCGATGACGCACGGAAAATAACTTAAGTGTAAATAACAAACGGAATATTAGAACCAAATCATTAATTGAGACGGGTCCGCATTTTGTTAAAACACACCACATATCTAGTACCTAGAGATGGGACACATTGTTCTGCGTAAGGTTCATTAGTACGGGTTGGGTATTTGTTCGTTTGTTTCAGTTGCCCCAGTCAACAGCTATGGTCATGTCGTGACGTTGCCGCCTTTTAATGGGACTTCTTCCCAACACTTGGATGCCATCGCATTCAAACCATGTTTTGAATATAACCACCCACTCTTATTGTATGAATCGTTTGGTTCAACCACTAAGTTTCCTTGCCAGACTCAGTCCGTCTAAGGGGTTAACAAGTAATCAGATGGTCGGTCAGTCAGTTGTAAACTTTGCCTAGAGACACAGCAACCCATCTATTTCTCACGGCGCCAACGGACTTTGTATTTATACAGCTAGGTATATGTCTTTCAATTTTGTGGATACATAGGCGAGGCTGACATTTTGTGGGTCAAAATTTTGAATATGACTATCTATTTGGGCGATATTTTCTGTGGGGTCACATAAAATTTTACTATTTTCATTGGTAGTATTTTCACAAAAAATGATGCACTGTGAGGTTGTACACGTTTGGTAGTACACGAAAGACGGAAGGACACCTAACATCGCACGGCTATCGTGGGGAGACCGCAAGGGCTCAGTCATAAATCGTAGGGACTACTCACGGACATCGCACGGGCTCCTTGCGATTTCCACTTTAAGTGTGTGGAGACCCTACGATTTTCCTACGCTCTCTGTACGGTTCTGAATCGGAACATCGAAGAAAGCCAGAACAAGAAATCGTACGATGCCCGCATGAATTGTAAACACCTACGACGTAGCTCATTATCACCTACGATGTATAAAATATGGTAGGAAAAATCGCAGACCAAAAATCGTACAATGATCGTGTCAAATGTAACCCACTAGGAATGACCTCTTACGGACACCCTACGATGGCTGTACGATTTTTGTCCCCAACTATCATATAAAAACCGTGAGATGGCCGCACGATCATCGCAGGGTCTCCATACGGCGCCCATATGATGCCGTACGACGTGTCTAAGGGCTACGGTCTTACAATTTTTAAAATTTGTAATAGTGCTGACTTTTACAAAATCGTAGAGGCTACGGAGATCGTAGGAAGTCGTAGAATCGTAGAGACATCGTAGGGTCACCCTGCGGAGACCGCGCGAAAATGAAAAGTTGGCATCGTACGATCATCGCAAGGTAATCGTAGACCAAATGTAACCAATGCATCAGTCAGAAAGCCAAGGTACTCCGTACGATATCCACTTAAAGTCTGCGGAGACCCTACGACTACCGTATGACCACCTTGCGTTTTGTATCAGAGCGTATAGGGACTCCGTACGGACATCGCACGGGCTTCGTACGATATCCACTTAAAATCTGCGGAGACCTACGAAAAACGTATGATCGCCTTCCGTTTTTGTATCAGATCGTAGACAAAAGGCAGATCAAGAAATCGTACGATGCCCATATGAATTGTAAACACATACGTCGTAGCCCACGATCACCTACGATGTCTAAAAATCGTAAAGAAAAACGCAGACCGAAAAATCGTACGATGATCGGGGCAAATGTAACCTAGGCTTCAAGACTTAACTCTTATCGTATGGATGGTTTGGCGCAACCACTTTTCTTCGGCAGACTTAGTCCGTCTACGGGGTGAACACGTAATCAGATGTCTAAACTTTGCCTAGAGACGCAGCAACCCATCTATTTGTCACCGCGCCAAATTTATATATATCAGCTTTTTGCAGCGACAATTTCTTGCATATAATATATGTGTGAAATTATTCGTATTTCATGCCCTGTTTAACTAAGATTTTAGATTTAAACGATTACTTATCGGATTGCGATTTAAAAAAAAAGTCATAGTTTGAATTAGTTCAAAACCGTCAACGAATACTTATCAAAAAGAAAGTGCAACAAGAAAGAGGGTGCAAAATCGTTAGCCATCAGTACATAAGCCTCGACACGAGAAAGTCTGTATTCGGGGTTTGGTCGGGTTTCCGACCAGATTTGACAACAACCGGCACACATAGTCACAGAAGAAGGCTAAAAGCTTGGAAAGAAAAGGGTTTGCTCTATCCGTGAAGTGAAAAGAAAGGAGCTGTTCGGTTATGCAAAAACGATAACTTAGTCTCATGACGCGGTACAGTTTATACATATCTGGAGGGTGTGACATACGTACATGTATCAAGATGTTAAATTTTAGATTACTGAAATGTACAAGTAAGCTATGATTAGAACTGGTGCAATCAGAACCACCCTACATACCCAGGTAGGAAACATCAAAAAAGACAATTAGGTTGAAATACAAAGAGAACATGTCGCAAGACGAATGTGAAGCTATTTCCCTGAATCGTTGCCACTCAGTTAGCTGAATTTAATTGAATATATGAATTTGCAATTGAGTGGAGGAAACAACAGAAAATATCGACACCAAACATTTAACAAATAGAACAACAGCAGAAGTTTCACACTGGAATGGTCAGTAATATAAAATACTTTACAGCCAAAACGAGTTAAGTCATTGAATTCGGGCCAAAATTTGTCCCACATATTTTTTGGCTTAGATTTTAATGTTTTGCTATTTTTTCAGCTAAGTGGAACCTGCCTGATAAATTGTTATGTTTGAAAAAATGTTAGCAACCCGATTTTTCATTTTTTATCGCTTCATAAACAACAACACTGAAATCTAATGTGAACTACGTTACTGTGGTAGAGTTTTTTTGAACATGCAAAATAAAGGAACGAGGTATGACATTGTCAAACTTTTTGAAACTTGTTTTTCAAAATTGTCTTTTTCTTGCCTAAAAACAAGTGTTATACGTAACACTTATGACATTATTGCCTTCTCAGCGTAGTTTGAATGTTTGCCTCAAATAAAAACTTAAAAATAGTTGCTATACTAAAAATGCAAACATTGTTTTGCTTATTTCCATCCACGTTTGAGCACTAATAGATAAATGACCCCATTTTTATTTAGAATAAAGGTGATAAATAATTATAACTATACATATTTGAGGCACTTGTAATACCATTTTGTCATTTTCGTGTAGGAAAATATAACATTAGGTTGGTAACGTAATTCACAAATCCATTACCAGTGCATTTTTTCCTGTGTGAAATCGCACATTTCTCTACAAATTATCTGCCTCAGATTTGTCACAGAATGTCAATTATACATCTGTTTGCACCTTAAATACAATTCATCGTAAATGTCTTTGTTCATTTTGCAGAAAGGGCCATTTCAAATGTACAAGTTAAAGATTAAGTAAACATTCTTTATATTATTGTTATTCATTAACTTGTTGTAGTTCACAAGACACCTAACCAATAAAGAATGAATCACCACAAACCTATTCAAAGAGGTTTTATACAACATACTAAGCTTTATATTATCGAAAAAGCACATTTTGTCAGAAAATAATGCCATAAGATGTTAAAGGTAACGTAATTCACGCACAAAATATGTCAGATTTTATCGAATGTAGTATGTTATAAACATGGTTTACATGTCTCTCTTTCACATAATGCTATCAAGAGACATGCAAAGTAAGTCAAAAAGAACATTTGGGATAAAAGATACCAACATAAGTGGACCAGGGCGTCAAAGACAGTGTGCCTTTTCTAAAGGGTATATTGAAAAAAGTCACAAACTGTGAATTACACACACTTTTTTGATTATCTGGATACCAGGTGACATAGAGTAATGATTAAAAACAATATACTATGACGACAAAAGTCTTATATCACTGAAAGTATGAATCATGTGATCCTATCGTTGATCTAAAGCAGAATTACGTAAAAAGTGAATTACGTTACCTGCATGTGAATTACGTTACCTACACTCAATCACATTTAAATCATAGACGGTATGTAAAACATAAAATAAGTATTTTGATTTTTGTAGTTTATAAAGGACACCTTGCACATATTGCATTGATATGATGGCCATCTGTATAATTTACATAAAATGGAGAGATGGTGTTCCCAGAAAATATAGATTAAGTCCATGTAGCTATGAAAAAGCAACACTAGTATGGTAGGAATTGATACTTACGAGCAGTAATAGACTTGATTTAGCCAAACAACTCACATAAATTCCAAAGAGACATGAGAATTCAGAGTAATTTCTCTTTAAGTAAAATTGTAGTAACGTAATTCACAGTAACGTAATTCACAAAATTGAGCTTTAGCCTATTTCCACGTATGTTTACAACATCCCGTAAAGTTCTTTATCTATTTGCTACTTAGTATGGTGAAAGTTCTTTCACTGCTGTTACTTGGAATATTTCTACCTCTTATTTAACAAATGATATGAGTAGGGTAACGTAGTTCACAAAACTGTGTTATTTTTTCATCAGCTTTAGCTTTGACTTTATCTTGGACAAATGGACAAATGAACAATAGCTAACCCACATTTGTATTTATTTTCCAAGCTTGTATCAATTATCTTCCCAAAAACATGTAGCATGTAAGCTAAACATACGATAGTAGTATTTTGTGAGACATTAAAACTTAGTAACGTAATTCACGTAAGAATCTGGGACAGCAGTAATTCAGACATCAAAATTTTCATTTTTACTTCAGAACCAAAATCAAGGCGTAAAATAACAGGCCTGTGTATATGACATTGACATATGATAGAAAACCGCCAACCCGAACAATATATTTTCAGTAATAAGTTCTGTAATAAGCTTACTATGATGATGGGACAGCATTTTTGCTGGATTTTTGTGGTTTGTCATGTGGAAAACGGCTTAGAGAGTGACTGTAGACCACTTCTCCTGCTATTTTTTTCACATGACCGTAGGGCTATAACCTTAACCTAGGTGAAACCGCTTCAAAGCGCTGAAAAACTACTTTTCTTCTTGAAAATATATGGATGGGACACAAACACCGAATTCAATGACTTAACTCGTTTTGGCTGTTAAATAATCAGTTTTACATGCACCAAACCTCGCCCTTACTTAATCAAGTAGCTCATTGGCGAGGAAAAACATTTAAACAACACATACTCTTCTAGAAAATATATATAGCACAATATTTTTAGCATTTTATTGCAATTGTTGAATGATAGAGCTCTCTTGTTTCTATTATTGCATCAATTAATTTGGCTCCTGAAGTTTGGATTATGCTGGGATTATGATTTATATGATTCGGTTTCTGTGTTTTCATTTGAATATTACATTTATTGAGTTAGGGTCACTTGGGTTTCGCATGATGCGGCTCTTTTAAAGTACATCAAATATAAAAATGCAATTATTACATGTATGTTATTTCAAACAAGGAGGGGATTGAACCGCTACATACGGTACTATTTACAAATGCCCTATTGTGGCCTACTCATTGGGCTCTGATCTACATTAGCCACATGTACAGCTGTAGCTTGACAACAGAGTAGCTTACACACAGACAAATACATAGTTTGAGGTGACTACCAAAATATTTCGAGTGAGTTTAAAACAGAATTTTCAGAATTTCCACGAGTGCGCAGAACGAGTGAAAATTTTTATGTTTTCAACTCACGAGATGAAATATATTTGGTATTCACCGAAAAAAAAAGCAAATTTTCTTTTTATTTCATACAATACACTCGCATTTTCTAATTTACAAGGCACAAATAATTTTGGTACCACATTGTTCCTTACGTTCTAACTAAGAAAATGAATACCACACTTTATGTTTTCGATCATACATAACGGAGTTATAGGCGTTTGAATTTCTGAAGTGAGGCACATTTGATGACGTCAAGTAAATGGAAATGTCAGAAGTAATCCACAATCTACAGTGAAGATATAGGCTGATATCAGTCACTAGTGATTTTTGATATCAGTGAGATTTGATATCAGCGAAATTTCATATCAATGCACATACCAATTTTATCAAGTATTGATATATACACATGGAAAAAAGTTAGGGAACACTTTTAGCTCTTTGGAAAAGCTTAAAAATACATTTTCTTTTTTTCTGGCGATACTGAAATTGTTATTACATATACATGTTGTTCATACCTTGGCCTAGCTACAGCCCAATTTATGGAACTTCACAACATTGTGTCTTTGAGCTACGAAGGATACAATATGCCATATATAAAAAACTACACTTTTACTGAAAACGAGTTTGCCTTTTTCCTTCTGCACTCCACGGAAATCCAATGAAAGGTTGACTTTGATCGTTCTCAATGAATAAACGACTTCGAATCTAAAAACTAAACGTTTCATCTCAAAACCAACTAATCATACAAAATCTGCAGTTTACATTGATTTCCATGGAAAACAAAATTCTTGGAATTTTTGCAAATAAAGCCGCAAAAGAATAATTGCGCTATGACACATTGACCAGAACGCGGATGTTTAAACTCCTTAAGGGTCATATCGAATATCTGGTCCAACATTTACAACCTGCAAAATGTATAGCCAAAGAACAAAACATGACCATGAAACATACACCCGGAAAAGTATGGATCTGCCGCCGACAGTCGTCCTGAAAATAAAAAATTGATGATTAAAGTTCAACAAGCAATGTCTCAGCTTGATGCTTAGGAAAAAATACGACAATGCGAGTTCACAGAATGAAGTTATCGCAACGAATATCAGCGTGTTTCTTAAATCTTGCAAAACGTTTCTGACTCAAAGATGGCCGCTGTCCGCCGCAGTTTATGTTTGATGCTAACCATTTTCACATAGAATCAACTTTTGACACTGCAGATTCTGGCAAAGTGTCAAAACTTTCTTCAGTTTTTTTACAAAGAAGGAAATATACAGTATCAAGTTGGTAGTCATATTATTACAGGTGTTCCCTAACTTATTTCCATTGGTTTTCACTGTAAAGTATAAAATAAAAGATCAAAGTCAATAGAAAGGTCACCGACGCGCATTATGCCACGACAGATAATAAAAGACCTTTTGAAATTTTCAGAACCTCACAAGATGATTTATAGTATATATGTATGTATGCTCTAACCCGTCCACCGTCATCACTGTTATTGTCGTTCGCAAACATATTCTTCTCTAAAACCGTGCAGCCAATCAAAGACAAATTTTATGTGGAGCCTCAGTGTAAAGTGGGAACTGTATAAATGTTTCAGGTCACATGACCAATATGGCCGCCACACCAATCTTCAGAGTATAATAAAAACCTTAAAAAGCTTCTCTTGGTACCAAAGGCACACCGGTATAGGCAAACGCATCGGCTAAAGCACAATCGTATAGGCTGAAATTTTAAATGCAACGGCTAAAGAAGAAAATGGCGGAGAAGACTGAACACACGCAGGTAGATGACCTTCTTATATTTTTTTTTTTTATCTCCACCGTCCTGATAAGTGCTGCTGGCAATTGCGCCACAGAACTCTAAGATTAGTCACCTATTTACCTACGATACTGAAATTGCTTACTGCACATGCTCTAAAACAAATACTCATTGATCGTGGACTTGCCCAGCAACGAAATCTTATTATTTTTTTTTTTTTTTGTACGAAATACTGGATTTCATATAGTGATCATGCGCTTTTCTAGCTGTTCAGAGACATGCAAATTATAGATCGGACATGCAAATTACGATTTATGAAAAAAAGAAGAAGAAAGAAAAAAAGAAAGAAAGAAAGAAAGAAAGAAAAAAGTTAAGTCTCTCAGGACTAGACCCAATCTGTATTTTTAGCTCACCTGAGCCGTCAGGTTCACAAGGTGAGCTTATAGTATACCCATGCTCCGTCGTCCGTCCGTCCGTCGTCCACCATTTTCAAAGATCTTCTTCTCTGAAACCGCTTGGCCAATCAAAGCCAAATTTTACATGAAGCATCTATGGGAAGGGGGAACCAATGTGTATATAAATAATCCAGGTCACATGACCAAGATGGCCGCCATGCCCATATATGGTAAAAACCCTTCAAAAATCTTCTTCTCCGGAACCACTGGACCGATTTCAACGAAACTTGGCTTGAAGCATCGATGACTCAAGTACTACAATGTGTATATAAATCATGACCTTGCGGTGACCTTGACCTATTTTACGGCAAGGTCAACATAGGTCGCCTTTGCATTTGAATGGGAAAATTTGTTAAAATGTCATTTAAAGTGAAAGTCTTGCAGAAAACGAGCAGTAGGACTGAATATTAATGATTCTGAAAAAAATTGGACCCCAGGGGCTCATGTGCCCCCACCCCGGGGCAATATACATGTATATCTTCATAATATTCAAACGTCTTCTCCTCTGAAACCGCTTGGCCAATCAAAGCCAAATTTTATATGAGGCATCTATAGGAAGGGGTAACGAATGTGTATATAAGAAATCTAGGTCACATGACCAAGATGGCCGCCACGCCCATATATGGTAAAAACCCTTCAAAAATCTTCTTCTCCCAAACCAGTGGACCGATTTCAACGAAACTTGGCATGAAGCATCAATGGCTCAAGCACTACAATGTGTATATAAATTATGACCATGTGATGACCTTGACCTATTTTACAGCAAGGTCAACATAGGTCGCCAATGCATTTGAATGGGGAAAACTTTTAAAATGTCATTTAAAGTGAAAGTCTTGCAGAAAACGAGCAGAAGGACTGAATATTAATGATTTTGAAAAAAAAATTGGACCCCAGGGGCTCATGTGCCCCCACCCCGGGGCAATATATATACATGTATATCTTCATAATATTCAAACGTCTTCTCATCTGAAACCGCTTGACCAATCAAAGCCAAATTTTATGTAAAGCATCAATAGGAAGGGGTTACCAATGTGTATATAAATAATCCAGGTCACATGACCAAGATGGCCGCCATGCCCATATATGGTAAAAACCCTTAGAAAATCTTCTTCTCCGGAGCCAATGGACCAATTTCAATGAAACTTGGCATGAAGCATCAATGGCTAAAGTGCTACAATGTTTATATAAATCATGACCCTGTGATGACCTTGACCTATTTTACGGCAAGGTCAACATGGTTGCCAATGCATTTGAATGGGGAAAACTTTTAAAATGTCATTTAAAGTGATTGTCTTGCAGGAAATGGGCAATAGGACTGAATATTAATGATTCTGAAAAAATTGGACCCCAGGGGCTCATGTGCCCCCACCCCGGGGCAATATACATGTATATCTTCATAATATTCAAACGTCTTCTCCTCTGAAACCCCTTGACCAATCAAAGCCAAATTTTATGTTAAGCATCTATAGGATGGAGTAACCAATATGTATATAAATAATACAGGTCACATGACCAGGATGGCCGCCAGGCCCATATATGGTAAAAACCTTTCAAAAATCTTCTTCTCTGGAACCAGTGGACCGATTTCAACGAAACTTGGCTTGAAGCATCGACGGCTCAAGTACTACAATGTATATATAAATCATGACCCTGTGATGACCTTGACCCAGTTTATGGCAAGGTCAGCATGGGTTGCCAATGCATTGGAATGGGAATAACTGTTAAAATGTCATTTGAATTAAGGAAAAAGCCAGCAGGAAATTGGCAAATGGACAAATATTGATTATTCTGAAAAAGAAAATGGCCCAAGGGCTTCATCTGCCCCTGCACTGGGATTAAATACCATAATATTCAAACATGTTTATTGGTATATGCAGCAGATCTCAGGTGAGCGTTTACAGGACCATTGGTCCTCTGGTAATTCAACTCTGGTGGCTAAAGAACTAGATACAGCGCAGTTGCTGAGACTAGAATATTTTGTGTCGCACCACTTGTGAATGTTCTTTTTAGAGTAGGTTTTACGGTCTATGAAATGAGTCGTGCATAGTTTAGAGCTTCGTTTATGTCATTTAAGAAACTTACATAATGCTCTGCATACACATGCCCATTGGTTTTTGTTTGTAGCAGTACCACCCACTCTTTCGGGTTTCCGGACTTATTCAAGCTTCTGGAACATTAAACCAGCATTGTCACTTCGGTGAATAGCAGTGAGAGGTTGGGGACTTTAAAGCAACTTCTTTAAAGATGCCTTTGGAGTCAATGTCCGTTTACTTGATGCAACATTGAATGGCGGACTCCTAGCACTTGATACTGGCGTTTGAGAAGGCAATGTATAAGCTGGTGAGACTCGCGGCCGCCTTGACCCTTTGGGTCTGTATAACCATATAACGTGGTTTTCGCCACATTGTTGAACCGGCCCCTATTTTTGCCACCAGCGTTGAATTAAAATGCAGGTAGGGTCTCCCACTGAGAGGCTTTCAATTTGTTTTCATAAATAGTATTCGTAGATCTCCGATCTATCATTTGCATGACTCTAAACAACGAAAAAAGCGTATGATATCTATAAAATCCAGTAGTTCACACAAAAGATTTCGTGGCTGGGTAAGTCCACGGTAAATTAATATTTGTTTTAGGGCATGTGCGGTTAGCAATTGCAGCATGGTTTAATTTGAGCGTTCGGTAGCGCTATTGCCAGTAGCAGTTATCAGGAAGGCACATGTTAAAAATATAGGAAGGTCAACTACCTACTTGCGTTCAGTCTTTCTCGCCGTCTTCTTTAGCCTGTACGTTGAAAACTCTTTAGCCTATACGTTTGTGCTTTAGCCGATGTTATTTCCTATACCAGTGTGATAGGTCCAATTATATTTACACCTAGCATAAAGCAAGGAGGTTCTATTCATATTGTGGATATAAACAAAGAATACAAAGCTAGCCAAATTAAGCCGGGTGAGCAGCTGTTTCCCCAAAGGTGGTTACTGAATTACTGGAACTTACTACAGGAAATATCTTATATGGAAAAAGCCAACACCTGCCTTCTTCCCGCCTTTGCATCAACCAAAGAATACCGATTTGTCAGGAAACTAATGCATGCGTGCCTTACAAAAAACAAACAAACGAAAAAGTAAAAATATGTTACCTCCCAAAAAAAAGTTATTCATGTATCCGTATTTTAAGATAACAAATATTTGTTATCGAGTATAGAATAAATCATAAAATAAAGTAATTATTGATGGTATTGATGAAAGATTCTGACAGTTCGTAGGTCTGTAACCTCTTTATCAGATTTCGGACAAAAGCAAAAAACTCACATTGAGTCGTAATGTACCAAATTACTTTGTTTACAAGTAGTCTGCCCATTTTGAATTGATTTGTAATATTCAATTAATAGTAATTTACATTTTCTTCGTTTCATGCACGGTCCGTGTGTGATTTTCCTTTTGTTTCTCTATGAAACATACATAGAGCATATGAGAATGCAATGCTACATGTAGTTTCGCCAATACGATAATCAGTTCTTCTGTTCGACATATTTTAAAATTTTTAGAGAGGTTGAGAAAAATGAACGTGTACAGGTACGTGTAGGATAGTTTTAGCTCAAATTTAGGATTGTAGTAAGTTGACCTTTGGTACCGTGAACGATACGTCTACTACGACACTGGATAGGATACGATACGGTAGTCATGATACGCTATGGTACGCTGCGAAACGGTACGTTGGAAAACGGTACGATTGGTGCGGTACGTTGTGAAATAGTGATTGAAGAACGGTGCGATATGAACGATGCTGTAAAGTATAGTGGCTGCAGTGCCATAAAGTGCGATGCGGTGCAATATTTACGATTTGGTGGTTCGGTGGTACGGTGCTGGGCAGTAAGGTTCGGTACGGCGGTGCGATGATACGGTTCGGTGAGTATGAGTATCATCCAATACGGTGAAGTGCGTTTCGATACGACGTGAACGGGGCGATCTGGTACGGTAAATATGGCGTGATATTGTACCATACAGTACGGCATGCACGGTGCAGTAGGGTACGAAATGGTACGATTATGACAGGGCGAAAGGTACGTTAAGTACGATGCGATACGGTAAGAAATGGTTCGGTAATTACGGTGTGATAGTGTACATATTTATACCATACTACCTATTTAAACGTATCGCACCTTTATAACCTAGACATATTGCGCCGTACTTTGTGTACCGTATCGCATCGTACTAACTGTGCCGTGTATCACCGTATGGTGTCGTACCATATTGTACTCTACTTACTATCATATCGTACAATAGCACACCGTATGGTGCAACTACGATGCAATACGGTAATATGCGTTTTGATAGGTCATGTAATTGCGGTACGACACTGTATGATAGTGTACGGTGTGCAAGATGCGATACGGAACGGTACGCAATGGTGCGATACGTTACGGTAAGTACTTACATTACGGTACGAAAAATGCGGTGCGATACGGTACGCTGCGATCCGTTGCGTTAAGTATTTTGCGATATGTAGATACGGTACTGTAAAAACGGTATGCATGGTACGACACGCAACGGTAGATAAGGTACGGCATAAGAACATACCGAATGGACCGTTTTTACAGTACCGTATCGCCATTTCATCGTACCGTTTCATACCGAATCGCTCTGTACTTATTGTAGCGTATTGTACCGTATCGCACCATATTTACCGTATAGTATCGCACTGTTCTTGCCGTACCGTATCGCGCCGTTCTAATCGTTATCGTACATTATTGCACTTATTGCACCGTGCTCACCGCACCGTAATAACCGCCGCGCCGTATTGCGCCTTACCGAACTCTATTGTACTGCATCGTACCACCGCACCGCGAAACACCATACCGCATCGCACCTTAGGGTAGCCGCCTTATCGTTTCGCAGCGCACGGCACCGTCCCTATATCACCGTTCCTCCCGCACCATTTCGCAACGTACCGCACCAACCATATCGTGTCGCACCGCACGGTAGCTTATCTTGCATTTCATACCGTTTCGCACCATGCCGTACCAACCGTACCGTTTTGCGCCGTAATGGAGCACGGGACCAAAAGTCACCATTGACACGACAAAACATTTGCAGGAATTGTACAATTCTAAACTTGAACAGATCTGTCCTATATATACACGTAACTGTACACGTTCATTTTTTCTCAACCTCTCTGTGTTATTCCTGTTTTAACTAACTGTCCTGCCCATGGCAGTGCAATGATAAATTATTTTATCAGATAATTTTTTTATCAGATTTCAGTGTACAGAAGTAATAGCATAAACTGATGTTAACATGTATGTTTGAATCATATGGCTAAAGTGAGATGCTGTGAATAGTGTTGGCTTTTTTTTAAACAAAGAGCAGGGTACATGTAACTCATCATACTTTTGAGAAATTAATTAATGCTCTAGAGACACATTATGAAAAAATAACTACACGCATAACACTTGGTCAAAAAGTAGATCATTTCCCACAGTATAAAAGAGATGTTCAGGTCAAATTAAGAGCGTTAATTTCATTGTTGTGACCATTACATAAAGTTAACGTGATTAATTTTATCTCTATAATTCTCTTTGGTATTTTAGGCAGATTATAAATGAACACAATCCTTAATTAATTTACCATTCAAAGATTTGTTCCTATATGATACTTTAAGGTAGTAAGTATGGGACCGCAAAACTCCTTACTTTTATACGGTGTTGTTTTTGTTGAGATCGAGAAAAGGCCCTGATAGCAAATATTGTCATACGGAGGCAGGGTCACAGTTTTAAATCTCATCAGAAACATGCCTTGAATCGAACACCCGATGATTAAATTTATAAGCTGGATCAGGCTTAATCACTGGCCTAATCGCCAACTCTGGGTTTCTTTTTAACTTTTCATTTTTGATACATACTGCACGAACTGCAGAAGAACTGTGTGCAAATACAGAAGAATCCCATTTCTCTGTGAATATTAAACATCGGGATTAATTGTGACGTTGTGGGTTAAATTTTCAGTGAAGGCCCGTTAAGCATTTGGCTTTCCAACTGTACTAATTTAATAACCAAATATTCACGCAGCTTGAAAACATTGAACTCAAAAGCAACAAACAAAGTATAACCAGTCATTACGTAATATGTCTCGTATGTACTGTAAATATGACTGGAAAATTCATTGCACGTCTGGTATCTTCATTACCAAGTACGCTTCATTACTTGAACACTCTTTGGGACAATTATTAGGCATTTAGTTTTCTGTGATATCGATTACTGTACTAGCGCATACATTTAAGCTGTGAAAATGTACCATTTTAGACATATAAAAAGAAGGTCATTTTCCTTTTGAGTTTGCATGTTCGATGACGCACGGAAAATAACTTAAGTGTAAATAACAAACGGAATATTAAAACCAAATCATTAATTGAGGCGGGTCCGCATTTTGTTAAAACACACCACATATCTAGTACCTAGAGATAGCACAACAATGTTCTGTGGATGGTTCAGTAGTACGTTTGTTTGTTTGAGTTGTCTCAGTCAACAGCTATGGTCATGTTGTGACGTTGCCCCCTTTTAATGGGACTTCTTCCCAACACTTGGATGCCATGACATCCAAAATATGTTTTGAATATAACCACCCACTCTTATTGTATGGATGGTTTAGCTCAACCACTAAGTTTCTTCGGCAGATTCAGTCCATCTAAGGGGTTAACAAGTAATCAGATGATCGGTCAGGCAGTTATAAGCTTTGCCTGGAGACAGAGCAACCCATCTATTTGTCACTGCGCCAAATTTACACGACCAATTCAGTTTCAAAACTGTACAAGTAAAATGTTGTTAGAAGAAACAGAGAAAGTGTCACAAATATATCAGCTTTTTATAGCAACAATTTCTTATAATATATATATAATTTCGGGATAGTTCAATGTGTGAAATTATTCACATTTCATGTCCTGTTTAACTAAGATTTTAGATTTAAACAATTACTTAACGGATTGTGATTTAAAAATAGTCATAATTTGAATTTTCATAATGAAAAATATGAAAGAGGGTGCAAAATCATTCATACGGAGAAATATTGAGCCGATACCTTACCTGTAATTCAGTTTATTGCCGGTAAAAAATGTACATAAATGAATAGGACATTGACTTTCAATGTTTAATTAAAACTTAATTACGGCAGATATCAAATTTGTTCTTTCGGAATATTGTAATTTAATGTATTCCTGATTTAATGGATATTGTTTCGTTAAATTATCTTGATTTTTTGAATGGACAAAATCAAAATTTAAAAAGGTCCTGTTTGGTCGCATCATTTCTTATATCTGATATACAAAAAGTGTAAAATCTACCAAAGGTGCTTTGGTTAAATGCCAAATATATCGTTTCCAAAACCTTGTTTCTAAATTTGTTCTTTCGGATTATTCATCAGAAGAAAATGATCTTTCTAAAGACATGCTTAACTTCAAAATCAAGCGACATTTGGCGTGGACAAATTGCGTCTGTTTTATAGCTACTTTGAGTTTTTTTTTCTAATTTCCGTAAATCAATAGTTTTATCGGCAAATCCCGTAAACCGGGCGGAGAATTACGAAATACCTGTGCATAAGCGTCTGCTATTTCGCATAAAGGTGTAATACTTCTTTTCCTTGTTATTTATTTATTTATTTATTTTCTTTAACATGGAGATTACTTATTTACACAAAAGAAAAAAAAATAAACAGTCTTTTTTTCTCACCTCGAATGATAATCGATTTAAAATTTATGAAAGATGCTACACAATGATCGCGATTAACTTAAATTTTATAAACATTACATATCCTCACAGAATGTGACACCTCTGAACAACAAACGCATTGTGCATTGTAAGAATGCACATCAACATTATTGTCGTAATTGCAATTGGTCCAATTAAAGTTTGCATTTCACACCTAAGTAACACTTTTTACTCAATCTGATGACCAAACAATAGCGTCTCCGTCTCCCAGTTTGAACAAAGCAAAAACCTACATAAAAATTCTTAATTATCTTCATTCAAATCTCTCTCTCTCTCTCTCTCTCTCTCTCTCTCTCTCTCTCTCTCGTTAAAGCTGCAGAAAAACACTGAAACTGTACACTGTTTTCAATGAAATTAAGATTTGTTTTAACTGTGCTGCTACTTTTTACGCTGATTCGTTCTTATTTTCTCATTTTATTTCTGCTCTCAGCCACGGTCTAGATCATCCCGTTGAGTTTTCTGGAATCGCATATTCATTCATTCATTCTCAGTCACAAGTCGCAACGTACATCAATTCATTATTTTTGTTTTTTTACTTTTTAAAAATTCATTAAATGTTTTTTGTTGTTGTTGTTTTTTTATCAAAAGATTAGTACTAGATCTATAATTAATATTACACAAAAATGCAGATATTGACGATACGATTTTGAACAGTTCAGTGGCGCATCAATGTTGTTTTAGTTAATCTATGACCTAAGGGTATGATTTAAAGCGTGACTGATTTTATGACATGCAGTCTCGGATTATAAAACCTTAACCATTTCACATTTTAGCCGCGGCTTGAGAAAACCGGTATTAAGAGGTTTTCGACCAGGTCTGACACTAACCAGCTTGTATGTTACAACATTTTTTTTTTTTTTTTTTTTTTTAAAAAACAACACACACACACACACACACACACACAAAAAAAAAAAAAAAAAAAAAAAAATGATTAGTACTCTAATTCAATATTACACAAAAAATGCGACACGATTTTGATCACGATCAGTGGCGCATCAATGTTGTTTTAGTTTATCTATGACCTAGGGGTATGATTTAAAGCGTGCCTGATTTTATGACATGCAGTCTCGGATTATAAAACTATACCATTTCACATTTGAGCCGCGGTGTGAGAAAACCGGTACTAGGGGTTTCCGATCAGGTCTGACACAAACCGGCTTGTGTACTACACCATTTGGCAAGAAGCTTGAAAATTCGGATTGAGGAAGATAAGGAATTGTATTACCCGTGTAGCGAAAACAATGGCGCTGATCAGCTAGGCAACTGCTACACAGCTGACCTGAGCCTTTGTTTTTGCATAGTTAAATTCCGGTTTTCGCATGACGCGGCTCATTTTTAATGGAAGGTGTACCTGTTATATAAATATTGCGAAAATGCAAAGAGTCGATCAGCCTGTGCACTTGAAAAACTTGTCCAAGCGAGGTTTGACGGATTCAAAAGCAAACCGGTCTACGCATACATAAATACTTGAAAATTGGAAATAAAGATTAAGCTAGTGATCAGGCTGCGAGGTGGTTCTAATATGTGCCCACAATATATGTTTTGAGCAAAATAAGAATAATATCAAATAATTTCTACTTTTACAATTTGGGAAAAATCTGTATATTGCATGGGCGTGTTTTCGTAATGCTTATATTTAATATGTAACATATATCATATACTTATAGCACTTATTTTGAGGAAGCAATAAATAAATTAATAAATAAATACATAAATAAATAATTAAATAAAAATAATACAACTGAATGCTTACAGTACAAACTGGTCCATGAGTTTAACCGCGACGATGCGATTGTCACGGGTACCCACAATGTGCATTTGAATGGGAAAAACACGAGTTTTCTTTCATTCGAAATCGAGTTGTTGTTTTTTTACCGTCATCAAAGCCACACATTTTGTATTTCTTATATTTTCATATTATTTCATAGTCGAAGTTTTGAGTTCATAAATTTTTAAGACAATTTATGATCAAATTTTATGGTTGCCCTCGGGCTAAAGTTACACAGGTAATTTTACGGACAGAGGCGCCAAGTAAATCGTAAATCACCGGAAAGAACCGAAGATGATTTACCTGTACCACTAATCCCCTAAGCTGATAATACGATAAGACGCGCTGAGGAGACTTTTTCCACATGAGCCATCAGTACATAAGCCTCTTCACGAGAAAGTCTTTCTTAGGGGTTTGGTCGGGTTTCCGACCAAATTTGACAACAACCTGCACTTACAGTCACAGAAGAAGGCCAAAAGCTTGAAAAGAAAAGGTATTGCTGTATCAATTGAAAGCAATTGTATCCACTTAACACCCAGGAGTGAGACACTCAACTTTGAAGAAGCCAGCAGAATTTTTCTTTAGGAACATAGTTTTCAGTGTTCAACACTGAAACAAATCATGGTTGGTAGCTATTCTTGCGTTTTCATAAAAATCATCAAATAAAGTTATTGATATCGATGCAAGATTCTGACAGTTTGTAGGTCTGTAACCTCTTTATCAAGATTTTGAACAAAAACACACCATGATTGCGTCTCAACGTACGAGATCGCTTCCACTCTTAATTTTATTATAATATTTAGTTTAAACATATTTATTCTCCATTTCAAATTGCCATGCAAACATATTTACATACAATAGCAACCTGTAGGATAAGAATAATAATTTTTCCATACTCGCGGCACGAACGCTTAGATGATAACGTGCATGGTGGACAAGACCACAACCTAGTGGCCTAGGTCCGGTTCTTCACTTGACGAACATATTTTCAGTGAACACATATAAAATCGTTCAAGCAAGGTTACTGCGGTATGATCAACACAAAATCTGGACAAAACATTTTACTGTCAGATTCGTTTGATCCGCACACTGATTGTTTTCAGTGAACACATATAAAATCGTTCAAGCAAGGTTACTGCGGTATGATCAACACAAAATCTGGACAAAACATTTTACTGTCAGATTCGTTTGATCCGCACACTGATTGTTTTCGAAAACGATTGATTTATGACATTAAATAGAGGGATCAAATATAATTTTCCATTCATTAACATTCGCTAGGTAATAATAATAATAATAATAATAATAATAATAATAATATTGTCTTTATCTAAAGAGGATGACAAATTTAGTACATAAACTAATCTCACATATTAACATGGTTATATACATATGTACAAAATATGATGGTCCCGAGGGTAGTGTTGAAAACCGAGGGCGCAGCCTGTTCCTGTGGGATTTTCCTTTGATTTTCCGCTGATATATAATCTTAGAGCATATGGGAAGGCGATACTACGGTGATGTGATTTCGCCAAATTGAATACGATACTCTGTTCTTCTGTGGTAACTCGAAGGCATCGTAAGTTCCCCTACTTTCGACTACTTACGATTATCTTAAGCTGCCCACCTTAGAAATTTAGACCCTTGCTATTCCAGTTATTCTAAGCTATCGTAACTTTTTGAAACGACAGGTGGCACTTCGTAAGATAGGACGACACTATGGTGGGCTTCAGTTGACAGTAAAGTTGAGATGCTGTTAAGTTGTCACCGTAACGTGTCCTTTCAGCTATGCACCATAATCCCTAAGAGATACTTTAAAGTAGCAGCCCTTTTTCCAGTAGTTGGCCACTCAGGTACCCAAACGTAACTAATATATAAAAACATACATTAGGTGCAAACATCACAAACATTCAACACCAAGACACCAAGACATTAAACAATAAGAACCACCACAGAAGTATCGCTTTGGAAATATGGCTTTGAGTTACCAACCCCAGGTTGACATCTAATATTTTATCCCCGTTTTAACTGATGGTCCTGTCCATGGCAGTACAATGATATATTTTTCACATGATCTCAGATCAGCGAAGACAGGACCAATGGTCTCCTTTGTTTAAAAAAATAAAAATAAAGAAATAAAAATTAACTGCAAAGATCGTGGTAAACATTACATATGTTTGAATCATATGACATAAGTGAGATCCTGTAAATGAGTCGCATTATTAGGCAAAGTGGAAATTCATTACGAAAACATGCCCATGCAATATACAGTGATTTTTAAAATTGTAAAAAATGAAAATTTTCACTAGAAAAGTTTTGTTATTTTTCTTATTTTTTTGTCACGGGCATGTTTTCCATATGTTAAACAGACAGCACGGGAACCGAAGAGAAATGCCAAGAACACCATATTAAATCAAATAATTACTAGCCAAAAATTTGACCATAAAAAGTATATCATTTTCCACAATGAAAAAGATATATTTATGTCAAATTTGAGAGGGTTGATTTCATTTCCGAGACCATGATGACCTCAAAAAACAAAGTGTTACATAAAGCCAACCGTATTAATTATATCTCTAGTATAATTCTCTTTGGTATTTTAGGTAGATTATAAATAAGCACAATCCTTAATTAATTTACCATGCAAAGATTTGTTTCTATATACTGCTTTAAAGTAGTATGTATGGCATCGTGAAACTCCTTATATATTTAACACGGTGTTGTTGTTCAGATCGGGTTTGAGGCCTGTCAAATGGAGGCAGGGTCAAAGTTTAAAATCTCATCAGAAACAAACACTGAATCGAATACCCGACGCTTGATTGGCTCAACCACAACGCCAACTATGGGTTTCTTTTTTGTTTCTTTTCATTTCTGATACATATACATGATATATGCAAATACAGAAGAATCCCATTAGAGTTCTATGTAAATAATTAAACATAGCGATTAAAAGTGACGTTGAGGAACTTGATAACCTGATAAATTTTCAATAAAGGTCCGTTAAATAACCGAATATCCACGCAGCTGGAAAACATTGAACTCAAAAGCAACAAACAAAGTATAACCAGTCATTACGTAATATGTCTCGTATGTACTGTAAATATGGCGGGAGAATTCATTGCACGTCTGGTATCTTCATTACCAAGTACGCTTCATTACTTGAACACTCTTTGGGACAATTATTTGGCATTTAGTTTTCTGTAATATCAATTACTGTACTAGCGCATTAGATGCATGTTTTACATTTAAGCTGTGAAAATGAATCACTTTAGACACACACAAAAAAACAAGGTAGCGGGTAAGACTAATAAGCAACTTGGGTGTCTTTTTGTGTATTGATAGATTACAGCTAAAACGTAATATACTCCTCAAAAAAAGTTTTGCACCATTTAGATTTTTTCGTATTTTAAGTGACATTTTGAATTACAAATTTTAAACCTACATTTTTGAATTTGCACTGTCTGAAAAAGCTTGATAATGCGTGTTGTGAGAACAAAAAACGTTGTTGTGAGAACAAAAAACGTTGCAGAAACGATTTTAAGAAACTTTGAAAATTCCCATTTTCCGTAAATACTGAAAATTGGAAAATCGACAAAAATTCTACCGAAAATGCCACAGTGTTAAGAACGAATTTTTGTTTCTAAATTTACACACAAGAGCTCCAAAGCAAATGATTAAGCCGAAAAACAATTTAAAAAAATCTATTAATTTGGGTTAAAATGCATTTTTGACACAATTGCAATTTTTGAGAAAAAAAATCATTAATACTGGAGAAAATGAGTAAAATCAAAATTCATTTCAATTTTTGATCACTATAAGATGTTTTGACACCAAAACCTACCGCTTATTTTCTTTCTCTTAAAGGCGATCTCATGTCAAAGATGTTGCATGAGTATGTTTTTGATATTCAGCTTTTTAAAAAGTCTGAATTTAGATGGGTTGAAAAGCAGTACCTCCAGTTAAACATTAAGGGGTGCTACATGCTATGTTTGATGAAAAAACAACCCATTTTATTGGACAGATGATTTACTAAGCTTTATCTGAGACTTTAAACAAAATCTCAAAAATCGTTATTTTTGGTTAAAAATAGTGCTTTTGTCAAAAAAAAAAAAAAAAAAAAATATTTATTTATTTTTTTTTGTGCTTTAAATGGTTGCTTTCAGTATCTTGAGTGAGGATAAGAAACGAATTCAGGTTTGGAGGCCCAGAAATAAAGATATGGGCTTTTTGCTGCATCTCAAATTTTGGTGTTTTCAAAAACATGCATTTTTGCACGTTTTAACAAGCTTTTCAATACAAATTAATTGCTTTGTTATTCATGAAGTCCTGTCCTTTAAGCTGGTATTAAGTTTTAAAAGTTTATTTGAAAAAGATCTATACTAAACATTATTTTAAAATGAGAAAAATATCAACTGGTGCAAAACTTCTTTTGGTGAGTATATATGCACATGTAGCATATCTAGGACAGACACGAAAGACGGTATAGAGTCTACGGCATTTTCCCTTTGAGTGGCTTATTTGCTTGTATATTTGATGACGCGCGGAAAATAACTTAAGTGTAAATAACCAACGGAAAACTAGAATCAAATCATTAATTAAGGTGGGTCCGCATTCTGTTGAAACACGCCACACATATCTAGTACCTAGAGATAGCACAACAATGTTCTGTGGATGGTTCATTAGTACGTTTGTTTGTTTGAGTTGTCCCAGTCAACAGCTATGGTCATGTAGTGACGTTGCCGCCTTTTAATGGGACTCTTTCCCAACACTTGGATGCCATGACATCCAAAATATGTTTTGAATATAACCACCCACTCTTATTGTATGGGTGGTTTAGCTCAACCACTAAGTTTCCTCGGCAGATTCAGTCCGTCTAAGGAGTAAACAAGTAATCAGATGGTCGGACAGTCAGTTATAAACTTTGCCTAGAGACACAGCAACCCATCTATTTGTCACGGCACCAACGGACTTGGTTTGCATTTACACAGCCAAGTATAAATCGTTCAGAGATCTAAGAAAACCGTTATAAACAAAGAAAATCGACTCGTCCGCGTTTAAGGTTTTACAGGTATGACGTATTTACCACAAAGGTTTAAATACTACTATTTATTTCGACATGCAGCGCTATCAAAGGTGATACACTCAATAAGAACCAAATCATTAACTAAGGCGAGTTCGCATTCTGTTCAAAACACGTCACATAATATTGTACCTAGGAAAGCACCACTGTGCAGTGTTCTGTAGATGGTTCATTAGTACGTGTTTGTTTGTTTGTTTGTTTGTTTGTTTGAGTTGTCCCAGTCAACAGCTATGGTCATGTCGTGATGCGTATGTGTGTGTACTGCCAACTGCTAGCAGAAGAGACATCAGTATACTGCCAACTGCTTGCAGTACAACAGTATACTGCCTACTGCTAGCAGAAGAGACAGCAGCATACTGGCTACTGCTACTGCTACTACTAACTTTACATACATCATTTTGAGTGCCATGACATTCAATGTTGGGTAAAAGTCCCATAAAATGGAGGCAACGTCTCGACATGGCCATTGCTGTTGACTGGGACGTAAAGCACCAATTCAAACAAACATATTATATGAGTTTAATAATGGTTGCAGGCTGCATTTCACAAATAATAAACAACAAACGGAGCCTACAAACCTATATCTCTATGGCACATCGTCCACAATATGAAGGCACATTTGTTGGTTTTCTCACACGCATAGGCTCAATAAAATAAGAAAGATACCAGTTTTCCAAAGGGAAACAACAATCATACTTTTTTAGGGAAACACTTTCTTAAATTTATCTCTCTTTGACGTATTACCAAAAAAGATGAATAGGCTTCATATGCTTTTGGTATTACAAATAAGAGCCACTGCATCAGAAAACCAAGGATAAAAGGACGCAGATAATCAGCTGTGCAGCAGTCTTTGTTTTCACTCCTAGGATAGTACAAATCCTCTTCTACTTATATCCATTTCAAGCCTCTAGCCTGTTTCTGTGACTGTACAGGTCAGTTTGTCTATGCAAACATTCAATGAACCACGTCATGAGAGAACGGGATTTTTGCATATGGGAAAACAACACTAAAGGCGCAGATCAGCTTCGCCTTTTGTTTTTGCTACACGGATAGTACTATTCCCCTTCCTCTTAAATCCGACATTTCAAATTTCAAGCTTCTAGCTATCCTCTGTGGCTGCACAGACCAGTTTGTGTCGGACCTTGTCGGAAACCCTGAAGACCGGTTTTCTCGCGTCGCAGCTCATTTCCTGAAAAGTCCCAAGAGTCGATCACTTGGCCTTTTGGCCATACCTTATGTCTAAATAATCATGATAAATGCAGTAAAACTCTTCCATTATCCAAAATGCTAAATAAAATGCAAGATTAGCCTGTAAACGCAAGCAGTCCATTTTGAGTCAACACCTGTTCGTGCAACCCTGATGTTAACTGTTCCCTAAAGTAGGCGGAAATCACAATTGTCTGCCTGGAATCATTAAATCGTCGATAGAGAAACCAATCACTCTGCTCGTCCTCATGCGGTCAGATGATCTGAAACATATCAATACAAAACTAAGTAGTATATATATGAACCTGTGCATGAGAAAACCAACAATTTGGGTGCCTACCAGGTCCAACACAAACCGGCCTGTACAGTCACAGAAGATGGTTAGAAGCTTGAAATTTTGGATTTAGAAAGTAGAGGAATTGCACTAACCATGTAGCGAAAACAAAGGTGCTAATCAGCTTCACAGTTACTGCGAAGCTGATCTGAGACTTTGTTTTCGCCTATGCAGAGTGTTGGTTTTCCCATGCGGTGGCTCATCTGAAGGACTCACAACCAGGATATGTCCCACAACTAGGCCGATCCCCACAACCAGGCTCATCCCACAAATGGGACGAAAAGTCTTACGTCATCCCACAAATGGGCCGATCTTTCCGACGTCACGTTACAGCAAACAAAGTTTACGTCGCCACTAGTGGATTATAGCAACACCAACGGAGGACTACGGGAGATGTATTCCGCGTGATCATTCAACAGCCTCTCACGTAATTTGAGTCTGTCTGTGCGTTCATGATGCTTCGCAGTAACGCGTTCATCATAAAATAAATGTGACTTTGTGAGTTAAGTTTATCACTACGAACGAACCGCAGATTCACTGAGTTTCGCTCGAGAAACCCATGTGATGTACGGTTCCTGATCGTTCGAACACCTTCAACCCCCACTAAATCCGCCACTGTTTTTTTAAATTAGTAAAATCGAAAGCACACTAATGTGCACATGGCAGTGAACAAGAAGTAAACTGTACGTACAGTGTCCTCATCATGAGCGGTTTTTGATCTGTCAGGTAGAAGGGTTCCGTATAGTCTTTCCAAGAAGCCCCGTTATCCGAGCTGTACTGTATCGGCAGTCCGGGAAACTCTGCCTTCATTGTCACCAGGAAGTTGACATTGTCTGTAGTACCAATACTGAAATTGACAAGTTTTAGCGTGATATCTATAGTATCAATACGTTTTTGTAAGTATGTATTCTTCAAATCTTCAAAAACAACATATTTACCAGAGGACCACTGGTCCTGAGAACGCTCATCTGAAGCCTGATCTTGGAGCATTTACGTAGTCATCATAAAATGATCTTGATCTTGAATACTCACACACCTTTATTGACTTCATACGTTGTCTGCATCTGCCAAGTTTCAGGTCTCAGGCTGCAATAGTTTAAAAAATCCATTGCTTTCACATTTTTCCATGTAAAAGCCACATTTTTCCATGTAAAAGCCACTTTCCAAAATTGACATTGGCGTTAAATAGGTCAAGGTAATCCTTTGGTCATCATTTAAATAAACTATGATGGAATGGAGTCCCTTAAGCTGCATACCACATTTCAGGAATATCGGCCCACGGGTTCTGGAGAAGAAGATTTTAGAGCATTTGTGAGCATGGCAGCCATGTTGAGCATTCAATCCAGATTTCGGGTACAAAATCTTGTTCTCCTAAGCATGGAGACTCCACATAAAATTTCACTTTCATAGTGATTTCTGAGAAAACCATAATCTTAATTTTCATATATCGGCTATTTCAATGACCCTGCACCAAGGTCAAGAAATGACCGTGACCTTAATTAATTACATACCTTCATTTACTCCATTAGTTGTCTGCATCTAGCAACTTTGAAGTCTCAAGCTGCAATACCCATTGTTTTCGCCTTAACATATGTAAAAGCCTATGTTTCCAAAATTGACCTTGCCGTAAAAATAGGTCAAGTCATCCTAGGGTCATCATCTGATCAAACTATGATGGACTGGAGTCCCCAATACTACATACCAAGTTTCATGGAAATCGGCCCACCGGTTCTGGAGAAGATTTTTGAAGGGTTTTTACAATATATGGGATACCCTTGCAAACTATCGGATACCGCCAATGAAATTATGTATTATGCTTATGCATGTATAGTAGGTGTGATGTAAGTTTTACTCGTACCTTATCGACCCGAATAATACTTGTGGTCGCTCGTCTCTTACTAATGAGGAAGACCATCATTATTTCTTGAATAGGTTCGTGTATGTTGGTGAGTTATTTTATGGCTGACTAGGCCAATTCTAGCTCTAAACTGTCGGTTGCAAGAGTAGAGCAAGTCAATGTCATGGAATCAGCTGATGTTCCATTGATATTGGCTTTGTGTTCTCTGCGCTTTCTTTCAGCTTCACAGATTCTCTTTTTTCATAGAGAGCTGCTCCTTTGTTGATGAGACCTCGCAACTTTGATCGCTCTTGTGCAGACTGTTCCCAAGACCCCATTGGTATCTCGAAATCATTCAGAGAAGCTTTAAGGGGGTCTTTGTAGCGCTTGAGAGCGGTTCTCCATAGACAACCTTCTTTGGAAGTCGCCCATCATGCATTCTTACAACATTACCAGTCCACCTTAGCTGTGCTAGCTTTAAGACAGTATGCGTGCTTTGCATCCCTGCTTTCTTCAGGACCTCCATATCTCGAAACTTGTCTTGCCACTTGATTTTTAACAGCTTTCTTAAACACTTAATTAAGCGGCTTAATTGGAAATGGTTATGTCTCTCTGCATGACGCTGGTATACTGCCCAGGTCTCACATGCATACAAGAGAGTTGGCAGTACCACAGCCTTGTAGACTTTCAGCTTGGTGTCAAGCTTGATTCCATTTCGTTCCCTGACATTTGCACGGAGTCTTCCGAATGCCACACTTGCTTTTGCAACTCTGGCAGTGATCTCATCATCAATGTGCACTTCTCTGGAGAAAGTGCTTCCAAGGTAGGTGAATTTATCAACAACTTTCAGTTTTTGTCCATTCACAGTGATGGTTGGTTCATTGTATGGTTTTCCAGGTGCTGGTTGGTGTACAACCAATGTCTTTTTTGTGCTAATTGTGAGATCATAGTTATCACATGACTGTGAGCTGGCATTCTTATTCATATGCATAGAGGAACATATCTAGCACATCAGTCTGTACCTTAGTTCTGGCTTGCAACTTTCTTAGGTTGAATATATTGCCATAAAAACGGTACCTGATTTAAAAATCAGTGTCACTGTCCTGAAAAGCATCCATGAGCATGGCAGAAAACATCACACTGAAAAGTGTTGGTGCCATAACACAGCCCTGTTTGACCCCATTCGTTACCTCAAAGGGTTCAGAGAACTCTCCATCATTTTGCACACGTGTCTGCCTGCCATCATGAAATTGCCGCACCCTGCTATGAATCTGGGTGGACAGCCAAACTTGGCCATGATTTTCCAGAATCCATCACGACTGTGTCAAAAGCTTTGGCGAGGTCGACAAACGTCATGTATAGTTCTACATTCTACATTCTCTTCTTGGCATTTCTCCTGAAGTTGTCTTGCTGTGAAGATCATATCTATTGTCCCTCAGTCTTTTCTGAATCCACATTGACTTTCTGGGATAAGTCCCTTCTGACCAAGATGAACATTCAGGCGATTCAACAGAATTTTGCCAGTATATTCCCAACAATGGATAGGAGGGAGATGCCTCTGTATTTGTCACGGACTTGAGTAATTCATTTCTGCTTGTATATGTGGATTATGGATGCATCCTTAAATTCTTGTGGGATAGCCTCCTTCCTCCACATACAGTGAAACAACTCTGTCCGTTTCTCAGCCATGGGTAGCCACCCCCCCCCCGGCCTTTTAAACCTCTGCAGGAATTGCATCTGCACCTGGAGCTTTGGCAGATGACAGTTGTTGAACTGCTTTTCTTGTTTCCATGACGGTTGAAAATTCATCTAACAGAACATTGCACTCTATCTGTCGAAGTCTGTCGATTGCATCCTCACTGATGCTTTATGATCGATTCAGCACACTATTAAAATGTTCTGCCCACCTTTTCAAGATAGCCTCTTTATCTGTGAGAAGAGTGCTTCCATCTGCACTGAGCAATGTGGTGGCTCCAGAACTCTTTGGAACATCAATAGTTTTCAGTGCACCATGAAATTTCTTCATGTCCTTTCTGTCCGCAAAAGACTGAATTTCTTCTGTTTTCTTTCTGAGCCATGATTCTTGCATGTCCCTAAGCTTGGTCTGGACAGTCTTACAAATGTTGCCGAATGCTGCTTTCTTTGCTGAGCTAGTATCATCTTGTGCCTTGTGCAATCGGTGTTGATCTTCAAGAAGCCTCTGAATTTCGTCATCATTCTCATCAAACCAGTCTTCTCATTAATGTATTCACTGCTCTTAAAGGATCTCAGTTTTAATTTTTATTTGATGTTTGCGAGATGGATGTCCTAAAGTAGTAGCAGCTGAAGAATGAACTGTTTGATGGAAAACTGTCCAGTTGTCTTCGCGGTTCTCTGAGCTGAGATTGATTGCATCCAGTTGGTTGCAAATGTCCGTTAAGAAAGCTTGTCTCATGCTGTCTTGATTCAGCTTTGAGACATCCAGTCTTTTAGGAGCTTTCTTGCATTGAGGTTGCCTCGCAGGCTGGATTCTTAGGTTGAGTTTGCTGGAAACATTCAGGATGTTTTGTTTCTGGTAGGTAAACGAAAGACGGTGTTGGTGATTAGAAGATCATGTTCAGCACACTTGCTTAGAAGCAAGAGACCATGGCTGTTGCACTTTCCAACACCTTCTGGACCTATAACTTCTTCCCAGGACTGGTCGTTTGTACCAACTCTAGCATTAAAGTCGCCAAGAAAGATAAGTTTGTCTGTACGTGATGTTGCAGAAATAGCGTCGTCTAAGTCATTATAGAACTTGCCTTTGACCTCATCCGGATTGGTCATCATGGGTGCATAGGCACTGACAATAGTTGCATGTTTATTGCCTGACAGGGGAAATCTCAATGTCATTAGAGCGCCATTGATGCCTTTTGGCAATCCTGAAAGCTTACCAACAAGTTCTGTTTTAACGGCAAAGCTAAGTCCTGCTTCACGTCTCTCTTCGCTTTTGCGTCCACTCCAAAAGAAGCTGTATCCAGCACCAAGTTCTTTGATCTCCCCAACATCAGCGAACAGAGTCTCACTCAGTGCAGCTATCTGAACTCCATACCTTCCAAGTTCTCTGCCCACAAGGGCCGTTCTACGCTGCGGTCTATCTGACGTAGCACTGTCCATCAATGTTCGCACATTCCATGAGCCAACACGAGTGTTTTGTCGTACGTTGCGATCCAAGGTGCGAGTACTATCTCGAAAATTCTGAGACCATGAACAAAACTGACTAAATTATATAAATATATCATCCCTAAAACTTAATATTTAAACCCTTCCAAAGAGCTGCACAACTTCAACAGCAACATTGATATAATAAAATTGAGCCGTGCAATGAAAAAAACAACAATGTGGTTTCCGAATAGATCCGACACACACCGAGCTGTACAAGCACTGAAGATGGCTACAGGCTTGAAATTTTGGATTTGGAAAGTAGAGGAGTATAGTACAATCCGTGTAGCGATAACAAAGGCGCTGACCAGCTTCGCAGTCACTGTGAAGCTGATCTGCGCATTTCTTTTCGCGTTCTTTTCTCATGACGCAGCTCAAATACCTCAAACCGGGAGGTGGCACCCTATATTTGACTCCCATCATGTCCAGTTTGGGGAACTCTCTGTAGCCAATGGTGTTCTTGAAGACCTCCCAATCTGCCAGGGGCTCATCAATGCCCATCTCCCAGTCAGCTTTATGCCACGCCCTCTCCGCAAGGGCAAGTAAACGAGGGAACAACATGTAGTCGAGCGTATCACGGTCTGGTATCAAGTCGCCCCACAGAAACGCCTGTATACCTGAGATGGAAAATGGTAATAAGCTTTGAAACATATGGAGTACATATATGGTGTGATCAAAAAGTTAGGATACTAATAAAATCTATTGCGCTAATTTTCTCATCGCCCCTCCTACGTACATTCTATTCATTATGAAGGCACGATCAAACAAACTGCGCAAAAAAATAAAACTTTTAATACGCATAGCATAACCTTCATTCATCGTTCAGAAACCGCGAGGACAGCAAAAATTATTTGTTTGTTTGAATTGATGCTTTACGTCCCATTAAACAGCAAAGGTCATGTCGGGACGTTGTCTCTACGTTGTGGGACTCTTACCCAAAATGAGGATGTCATGACATCAAACAAGTGTTTTGAATAAAACCATTTAACAAAGCCAAAAGGGCTAATATGTGCAGATGGTTCGACTTGGAACCACTTTTCCTGGGCAGGCTCAGACCTAAGCGGTTAACCAGTAATCAGATAGCCAGTGAGCATCGTATAAGCTTTGTCTGGAGACACAAGCAGCCCATCTATTTCTTAAGGCCCCAATGGGCGGGGTCCTAGCAAAAATTATACATATAAAAATGGAAAGGAATGAACGATAATTTCATATTCTTACCATTTCTGTATCAATATATGAGTAAAGTGGCAACTTAGAGGTGTCGTTATACATTTACAAAATAAGATTCAAGTGATGACATATTATATTAGAGGTACACAGATAACGTTATAGAACTAAATGTGATGATACTTTTCACGTTTTGCCTAAAAAATCCACCAACCTTCAACGTTATTTGGTCGAACAAGACGCTGACATTTCGCGCCATCGACACCACAGACTGCTTCCTTTGTAATTATCTCCCCTGACCGTTTGACGTCAATGTTATTGTAGAGGTTGTCAGGACGATACTGGTATACCTTATACGTGTCTATAAACCTAGATAGAAATGCAATAGTCAGACATCAGCAGAAAGGACGTAACACTTCAACAACTAGAACATCTATCTCTTTATTCTGCTCCGCGGAGCAGACAAGAATACGGATGTAACTTTTGACTGGCTTAAAATCATTTATACAGGGAAACACCAGAGGTATCCAGCTGCCATTTAGGCTATTTATTTAAGAAATGAATTTCATTTTTCTGGTGTTCATGGAGCTATGAACCGAAGTGGGTCGCGTGCAAAGTGAATGAACCCCTTCGGGGTTCATGTAAGCTTTGCTAGCGACCCACTGGTGTTCATAGCTTCATGAACAACAAAAAAATTAAACTCATTGCTTATATTTACATTCATTTCATTCTATCGCTTGTTGAAAAATCACCAAGGCGGTCACATTTACCAGCAAACAGAGAATCTACACACAGTGTGTGTTCAAACAGCGGAACGGCGTCGACGTTTACAACGTCCAATCAGATTGGCGAGATTCATGTTTTTTGACGTCAACTTTGGATTACGTCACGTCGTGTGACACAATGTTGTTCATGGAAGTATGAACACAGATGAACATATAATGGTTCATCTAAGGAGGTTTTAGAAAAATGTAAATATTGAGATGATAACATTCATAGTATAAAACTTAGTAAAAATGTTTGCGTATGTAGACTTTGAAAGGACAAATTGTATGTTCTGTTATGTTGGCGTATGTTATGTTATTTTGTTATGTTATGTTATGTAATGCGGCTACGTTACGTCACGTCACGTCACGTCACGTCACGTCACGTCACGTCACGTCACGTCACGTTACGTTACGTTACGTTATGTTATGTTATGTTATGTAAAAAATTGAAAACCATTTACCTTGTCGCCCAGTACAAGCCTCTCTCGTTCGGGTCCGGTTCGTACGGATGGTCAAATGATAGGAATGTTACAGGAGACATGACAACCTGGAACATTAGCGCCGCTGCATGAGAAAGCAAGCAATCTGCATATGCGAAAACAAAAGCGCAGATCAGCTTCGCAGTAACTGCGAAGCTGATCAGCGCCTTTGGTTTCGTTACACAGATAGTACAATGCCTCTACTTTCTAAATCCAAAATTTCCAGTCTCTAGCCATCTTCTGTGCTTGTACAGCTCGGTTTGTGTCGAACCCGGTCGGAAACCAGAATATTGGTCTGAGTCCGAATTAACATCGGACGGTAAACTATACAAAGAGCACCAAAACCCTGAGATTTGAAATACGTGATCGATGATTAACACAAAATGATGTGAGTAACATCAAGCAAGTTTATATTTCTCGCCTTACGATTTTTGGAATGACATTATAGCACTTGGTTGGGGAGTAGACTTTAGTACGATGTTTATATGCACGAAAATGTAATGAATGTCAAAGAAAAAGCAACCAACCAGAAACTACGAAAATTATGCGTCTGGAAGAGGCAGATATGCCTGAATACGACGTCGACATCGTATGTAAGAACAGTAAGAAAGCAACGTTAAATATGGTTTACGTTTACATAGTTGCATTGAATACAATACACTTTCTCCTGTTTCTTTAAATATAACTAGTTGACACATTTTATGAGAGCAATTTGTCAAAAGACTTGTGAATGAAGATATTTGACAAGCTTGTACTATAAAATACATTAAAATTAAAAATGCGTGTCAAGAGCTAAGACTATAATAATAAACTACATATAAATTATACATTGCAGTAGTAGTTTGTCAAATTAAACATTTTGTCTGAAACATTTTGTCTCCAAACTTACATAACATGGAGAAACCAAATAAAATTTGTATAAGAAAATCAACGATCTGTATATTCGGAAGTAAGGGGCGCAGATCAGCCGTGCAGTTACTGCACAGCTGATCAGCACCTTCATTCTCGCAACAAGTTGGATGGAACAATCATTGTTCTTCCTTCATTTATTTTATTTATTTATTTATACGATATTTAAAGAGGGTGCACAATTAGCCAATGGCTAGTCTACCTTATGGCCCTCTATTTATAAATACAAGCAATACAGTGAAATAAAACATATATACACAATATTTACAAAGAGTTGAGCATGTTTCATGGTTAAGAATATGGAAAATGGAACTGAAACATATTCAATATGCTTTCTAACTTTGAAGTTAAAATAAATAAAAGCAAAATAGTGAAAACACATTCAAAACAAAAGTTCAAGCTTCAAGCCTGTTTCTGTGATTGTGCAGGCTGGTTTGTGTCGGACCTGGTCGGAAACTCAGATAGTTTGTTTTCTCATGCGAATTCAGTTACCTGGTATTCTGCATTGGCAAAAGCATAGGCCCTGTTCGCAGCCCCTAATTCCCATATATTTTGATAGGCGTATACCAAAAAATTCTCTGACCCTCCCTGCAATGGCTTCCCATCCATAAGAAAGGCATCTTCGTATCCAGCGACTTTTAACCCTTCCTCAATTATTATCAGTCTCAAGAGACGACTCATAAAGTAGGATTTGGCCACATGTGTGGCCTGGTGCTGCGTCATATTAGCAAAGGCTTTCAGACAGGCAGTAGAGTTCTCCCAGGCCCCGTCTGGAACTTTTTCCCCGCCAAAGTGAAAATAGTTCAGCGGAGCAATATCCGCGTGCATGTTTTTCAATGCTTTTATCACAGTTTTGATGAAATTGTAAGTGGACTCAATGCACGGGTTCATGACATTGTTGGAAAACATTTGGACAGAATAAAATGTAGAAACATCGTCAAGATCGCGTAAAAGATAGTTAACGTCTCCTTTTAGTCTGTATCGTTCATCCATTGCTTCAATGGCGGCGTGCGCGTGCGTCGGCATCTGGAATGCTGGGATAATTTCTACTCTATTCTTAGTAGCATGTCGTAATATGTCCTGGTAGTCTGCCTTCGTCAGGTACCCTGATCCGGGAGGAGATGATTTTGGTCCTGAGCCAAGCTGGGGAATAATACATCGTCGTTCCTTTGGGTCATGGCACCTCTTTGCTCCAGTCTGTTATATAAACATGTATAGGTTAAACCTTGATAAAATTAAGATTCTGCAAAACAAACATAAAAACATAAACATAAAATCATAATTTCCGTAATTCAACAAAGAAAAACAAACTACTGTTTAATAGCAAACACACATGTGTGTTTGCTTAACGATAAACGCACGTAAGAAATTTAGAATAAAAAATCTACATACCTTACCGAACAAAACCGACGGTTAGGCGGCCATTAATGTTATGGCGCAGACATTTTTGTCCTGAAGAATATGGGCATGCGCAGACAATGTGTCGTTCAGATGTCGGGAAATTTGTACTTTCTTTTTCTTTTTTCGGCTGAACATTTTTCTTTGTCAAACATATTTCCATATATCCTATTTCAGATCATATTTGTTTCCAAAATGTAAAAATAAAAGATAAATACACAATTTACAAATGCAGACGACGATGAAGATTGGTTTTTCGAAATTACACCGTTAAAATCCTCATATTATAGCAAACCAGTCAACAAGGCAATATAAACGCTCGAAAAAACAAGCGTCTGCGAGGTGTACCTAAAGCAGGTAACCGGCGAAATTATCGAGACGTTTCGAACAGACGGAAATTACGCCGTGAATAGCGTGCCTGGTTATTTTTTTGGGGGGACAATATTTGAGGTTTGAAGGAACAGAAGGAAAACATTTAAGGGAGCTACCTACCTTGGTCTACCTAAAAACCTAACTAGGTCTACCTAACTACCAAGGTCTACCTGCCTACCAAGGTCTACCTACCTAACTAGGTCTACCAACCTAGGTCTACCTACCTAGGTCTACTTTCCAAGGTCTACCTACCTAAGTCTACTAACCAAGGTTTATCTACCTGGGTCTACTTACCAATGTTCCCTTTCCTAGATTTACTTACCTATGTCTTAGTCTACCTATCTAGGTCTACCTTCCAAGGTCTACTTATCTAGGTCTACTTACCAAGGTCAAGTTACCAAGGTCTACATACCTAGGTCTACTTCCAATGTCTACATACCTAGGTCTACTTACCAAGGTTTATCTACCTAGGTCTACTTACCTTAGTCTATCCAACTAGGTCTACTTACCAAGGTCTCACTTCCGGGGTCTACTTACCAAGGTCTTCCTACAAGGTCTACTTACCAAGGTCTACCTTCTATGGTCTACTTACCAAGTCTACTTACCAAGGTCTACCCACCTAGGTCTACTTACCAGTCTACCTACTAGGTCTATTAACCAATATCTACTTACCAAGGTCTACCTACCAAGGTCTACCTACCAAAACCTACATACTAAGTCTACTTCCAATGTCTACTAACCTATTTCTACCTACCAAGGTCTACCTATCTACGTCTACTTACCAAGGTTTACTTACCTAGGTCTACCTACCTAGGTCTACTTACCAAAGTATACATACCTATCTATGTCTACTTACCAAAGTCTACTTACCTAGGTCTACCTACCTAGGTCTACTTCCCAAGGTCTACCTACCTAGGTCTACTTACCTGTGTCTACCTACTATGTCTACTTACCAAGGTCTACGTCCGGGGTCTACTTACCTAGGTCTACTTACCTAGGTCTACCTACCAAGGTCTACTTACCAAGATCTACCTACCTAGGTTTACCTACAAGGTCTACTTACTCAGGTCTACTAAAATGGATAGCTGGATACACTTATTGACAAAAAAATCCCAGCATACGGTTTTCCGTGTGTGTTTGCAGATAAGGCAGCGTGCCTTTATTTCATATTACAATATACAATACAATACAAATATACAGTCAAGTATATGCGAACTAGATGACGCATTTCCCTCCGGTATTCTCTGTTAAGATATACTGTAACTGTTTCATCAGGAATTAGAACAGTATTTGCATTTCGCGTGATGGCTGGTGATAATTTATCTACTTAAAATACCCACACCAACCTACCCCAGTTAGTTCCGGTAGGCCTGGAATCTCGATCCGCCATCCTTCATCGTCTGACATGTGCAACTGTAGTTTATTCAACTTATACCTGGCCATGATATCGATTAATCGTTTAATCGATTCTTTAGACTGGAAGTTCCTTGCAATATCAAAATGTAATCCTCGATAGGGAAATCGGGGTTCATCAGTTATGGACACGCCAGGAACAGTAGCTGATATTATCGTATCGCCTGAAGGCCGCAGAAGTCCCAGGAATGTCTGGATTCCGTAGAATATGGCAATTTTCCCTTGACCTGTATAAATAATGAAAAGTATTGTGACTGTCTATGGTGTGAATAGAAATGGAAGATCTAAGCGTAGCTCGATCGTATTGTAGAAAACAAACAAGTTCTCAATAAGTTTTGACTTTCATAGTTATCTTACTAATATTGAGCCGCCGCATGGGAAAACCAACAATCTGTATGGGCGAAAACAAAGGTGCAGATCAGCTTCACAGTAACTGTGAAGCTGATCAGCGCCTTTGTTTTCGCTACACAGATAGTACAATTCGTCTACTTTCTAAATCCAAAATTTCCAGCCTCTAACCATCTTCTGTGACTGTACAGCCGGGTTTGTGTCGGACCTGGTCGGAACCCAAATTGTTGGTTTTCTCACGCACAGGCTCAATATATAATTATACCTTTAATGGAAACTAAATCGGCACAACCATATGTTTCTAGTTGATATGCTTCTTGGTTCTGGTCTACATAGTCAGATCGTTCCAGGACGATCAGTTTTGTTGCCCTCGGGTAGTCTATCAATGGGAGTCCCAGCTTCTCTGCAAAATATAAAGCTATTACGGTCTATGTAGGTATCTGGATCATTCAAAACGGCATTGACGAACAATTTCAAAAAAACATCAGTATGTGATTAAACATGGTGAAGTAAGACATGGAGCTCTGTCTCGAAATGGTACCAATGACCCACTTTCTCTCTTTGAATGTTTTACTGCTTCCAAAGGATCAAAGCATTATATTTTATAATTTGTGATTGCTCCAGCTGGTGTTGCGGCATTAAAAGTCTCCCGGTACATCAGACATAGTACAGATTATTTTTTTCTTTTGATACTTTAGATTCAGTGAGAATAATTGGCATTACGAAAACTTGCCCACGCATTACTCGTATACAGATAATTTTTCAGCTTTAAAACTTCATTGGAAAATGTTTGATATTTTTTCTTATTTTTGCTCAAAACATAGATTGTACAGGGACACTGAAGTGAGTTCCCTTCCTGATTTTTTGTAATACGGCCCACTCTTTCCCTTTGAATATTTTACTGCTTACAATATGTACAAAGGATCTAACCATTTTCTTCTAATTTTAATGCTCTGTATACATGGTATATGTCAGTTGTATAAATCTTGGCCTCTGACAGTGTCACATTGACTATAATTTAGCTAAAATCTTACTATTGACGAAAGATGAAAAGAACAACAACAACAAAAAAAAAAATAAAATAAAATAAACTTTTATGGCAATTTTTTTTTTTTTTTTTTTTTTTTTTTTTTTTTTTTTTTTTTTTTGAAGAAGAAGAAGAAGAAGAAGAAGAAGAAGAAAAAAAAAAAAAAAAGATTTTTGAAAATCACATTTTCTCTTTCACAACGTTAATGTTACGTTCTGTCGTTAAGGTAACATTTTTGCTTTGAACGAATACTGCTAGCCATACCATAACTGCAATTCCTAACTTTTGAAAGTTACGGCTATCCATAAGAGAACCAGCTTTGTCAGTTATAAGAAAACGGACAAGTGAAAAAGCTTACCGCTTAAGAAGACCGCCTCTTCTGTGAACTCTTGTCGTGCCGCCACCGCCCATGTGTTATCTACCGTAAAACGCACGGCAGGATCGAACTTAACGTGGGTTGGCGTCGGAATGACGTTACTAGCAACGGCGTCGTATCCTAGATCACGACCTTTAACCCTGTCAAACCTTTCCCAGGGGGTATACGGGTTATAAACATCGGCCTTGTAGCGCTTGTACTGGTTTGGTTCTACGAAATCTTCCACAAACGATTGGTCTTTGACGCTTGTAGACTTCAATATACGTGGCTCGCGGGTTCCTGACGTCACGTACCAGTTACCGGGCACGTCGGTTTTGGACACAGCCCAGTCTTGCACTTTTAATTTAATTTGTTTTAATTGTCCGGGATTAATATTTCCAAAATTTGGTAAAAACTCGGCTCTGAACAGCATTCCGTTTATATGGAAGAGTTTGACGTTATATGCATTAGAAACAAAGCCATTCGGATTGGGTAAGTGATCGGGCTCGACCATGAAAAAGCTATGAAAATACAGTTTCAGAGACGGAGTTTGTATAGGCGCTGTTCCTTGGTTAGTTAGTGTTATGACCATAAAATGATATTTCCCATCGTGCTTTAGACTGTCTGTTAATTTCACCTTCACGTCCAGGTTCTCGCCGACATAGTTGAGCTCTTGCTGGGTCAAACCAGAAACCGTCAATGTCACTAAAATAAATGAAAACGTACGTCAGACTGAGGTAAAATGACTTACTTCTTAAAGGACTAGGGTTGAAAAGGCCCATTTTTGGCCTCACCTATTGATAAAAATCTCAAATTCTAATTGAAATAATAATTTTCAGACAACTGAAAGATATTATGCTACAGTCCATGGAAACATGTTTGAAATTCCCATCAGGCACCCGGTGTTGCCATGGTAACCAGACAAATTCAGATAAAATGTCGATTTTCATCATTTTTCTGTCATTTTCCAACCTTTGAATAAATATTTAAAAATTTCACAACCCGGGAACCGACCCCAAACTTTACATGAATCAGTATTTTACATAGATTTACTTAACACTGAAGTATGGTGTTGGTTCCCGAGTGTGATATTGTATTTTTGTTCAAAGCTCCAAAACTAGCGGAAAAAATTGTTTAAATATCTTGCAAAAATAGAATTTACCCACTTTTTGCCTGTGTCTCCATGGCAACAGATAACATGTAAACGGTGTAAACAGATGTTTGAGCATCATTTTGTTACTATGGCATATCGCCTTTGTAATGTGTGTTGAATCTACATAAAGTATAGAACTTCATATTTTCAGAAAAATTGTGGCCAAAAAAGCCTCTTACATAGACTTCAGACCTTTGGAGAGCTAACATCTTAAAGATAGACTTTGCAAATATCAGTGTCATAAACTGACTACTGCTCTTATTAAATCAGCAAAAGAATGACCGTAAATCTGTTTATGACAAACGCTTCTCGTACGAAAGATTGTGCATGTACGGTCCTCTCCATTACGTAGATCGCGATCTCTCATTTAAAGTTACTTGAGCCTTCGCATGAGAAAACCAACAATTTGGGTTTCCGACCAGGTCTGACACAAACTGGTCTGTACAGTCACATAAGCAGGCTAAACGCTTGAAATGTCGGATACAATTAGAAGAGGGATTGGACTATCATGCAGTGTAGAGAAAACAAAGGCGCTGATCAGCTGTGCAGTTACTGCTGATCTGCGTCTTTGTTTTCGCCTATGCAGATTGATGGTTTTCTGGTTCGGCGTCTCAGTCTTAATTACATGTACCATTAGATATATAGCTAAAAGGTTTGGCGTTCAATTCTTTAAGTCTCTATCGTGATAAAGCATTCAGATTTTTCTTTTAATTTAAAGTTGTAAACACTTTCGTTTGACAATAAACTCACTTTGGCACTGTACATATGTAATTTCATGCTTTTAGAAGGAGAACGACGTTGCTTATTCTGCGATATACCGCACAGTAAGAGTAAAATAATATCGAAATTTAAACTTACACGATAAGACTAAAATGTTTCGAAAGATATCCATAGCTTCATTTGAAAACTTAATTAATTAACACGATTATGATTTCATTAATTATTCATCATGTTAACAGCATAGTAAAACAACTAGCGCGATTCAATTAAGGCCATGGGAATAATTAATATTTGGTTCAGAAACCACTACTATTTTAGTTGCGACAGTGTATGCCTGTTGAAATCATTACACTCTGCGCCCATGAAAGATATTTTCATTTCTCAACAGAAAAGAGGTGAGTATAAATTTTGTTTGAAAACTTGTGACATTGATCGTTGGTAGATGTAACTATCATGTCACCTTATTTAATTGATGTGACACATTCTTTGTTCTGTGTTCTGAAAAGTAAAAATAAATAAGATAGCCATTGAGTGGGACGCAAAACATGAAAACCATCACCATCACTTTTCCTGCATAGTTATAAGGTCGAATGGTCTATTCCCATATGCGTCAGCACAATCCCTTGGCTCAAATACGAAATACCTTGCTCAAAACATTGATTGTAAGGGGGTATATATTCCACAGGCAAATTTTCATGATGGGATATGTCCTTCCTGTACTGATCGGCTATATTTATTTTGTGGTGCCCTAATAAACTCCTCAAATATTCAAATATTTCCAGTACATCGTACTATCACATACTCTAAGTTTAACCATAACATAGATTGTGGGTACTCCTTGCGATGCGGTTCTAACGTGTTCCCACAATCTATGTTTAGATTAAGAGTTTAAAAATCCATTCTTCAAACCTTCTCGTGGATCAACGGTTTATGCACGGGTACTACATCACTTTTCTAACTTCCTTCGTTCCTTTTGTTTTTTAAATGATTCTTTTGTATTTAAAATGATATCAAATGATATAACTAGTAGTAAAAATGAAAGAATAATAAAACCGAATAGAAACAACAGAAAAGTGTGCAAAACTAGCTATGTTAAAATGTTAAATAAATTTAGTTATATACTATTTATATATTAAAAATAAACCTATATAATTTGTTACTATCATCCTACCATTCAATCATCATGTTAAAATGTCAAATAAATTTAGTGTTATATGTATATACTATTTATATATTGAAAATAAAACTTAATAATTTGTTATCATCATCCTACCATTCAATCATCATCTGTCTGTCATATCATTCACCCATCGGAGAAGCCTGCGGAAAAAAAAAAAAAAAAAAAAAAAAAAAAAAAAAAAAAAAAGAGTTTAAAAATAATCAAATTTACCTGTATTTTACTTGTACTCGACACCATAGTCAGCCTCAGACCTCTTCTAGTGCTTTTCAATTTGTTCCCACTCTGGTGTTGGGACCTGCTTGGTAGCATCCTGCTTCAAATTTGCTGGGGTGCCTATGCTAGTTCTTAAGCCGACCCTCGAATGAGTTGAGAAATTGTGCATTTACTATATCCTCAGGCAGGGGATTCCATGCGTTCACAACCCTAGGTCCTCTTATTTAGACGCATCTCTGCTTGAAAAACATTTTCAAATGAAAATTTTCAATTATAGGATAAATTGTTTATTATTATAAAAGCGTGTTTTCGTATTTGCAAATGAAGAGCCCATTTCGCCCTTAGGGGTCGTCATTATTTGGGACCGCAATAAATACTTGAGTGGCGATTTACAATATTTTGTGGAGTATATTTAATTTTCAAGCTGTCATACATCCTGACAGGCAGTTTTATGTTCCTTGTTTTACATGACACAAGTATGCAACTCGACAAAATATGAATGAATAATGATAAGCCGGGCAAAATCAGTTCCTTGTTTCACAAGGTCGTCAGAAAAACTTACCTATATATGATCTACGTTTACAAACTTACAAACGCACACGTATAGTGAAGCATCTTTCGTTATGGTTGATACTAGCCGGGCGGCCATCTCGCTAGTTATCATCTTTCGTTGCATGCGTGTTGCTAAATGTAATTTGTCTTGTAATGCTCCTTCTTTTTGGTGTTTTGGGGTTAAGGTTTTATATGAACCACCGCATGAGAAAACCAACAACATGCATGGGCGAAAACATAGGCACAGATCAATAATGTACCAGTCATTTGTATCTCCGGGAAATAGCGGGGCTTTTAATGTTTCGATTTTTAAAGCCCTGGTAAAAGCTCCGCACTGCGGGGTCAGATTTGTGGTAAAATCCCTGCTAACAGCCCCGGCTCCCCGGAGACTGACAATAATGTGGAACAACAGCTGGGAGTTTTTCTGATGAAACTGAAATATGAGAAGGGCTTGAATTTATGCATGTAAATGTAAAGGTACACTTGCACATTAAATAAGGACCATTAAAGTAATCAAATGTTAAAATACAATTAATATCTGATTTGAATTCATGTAACCGTATATCGGCGGGAAATTAAAACCCCGGCACATTCCCGGCACAGCCATCAGAGGTTAAAACCTGGCACTTTAGCTCCGCTAGGCCCGCTAGGCCCCTCATGACTGGTGCATAAATGTGCAGCTGATCAGGGCATTCGTTTTCGATACACGGATAGCACAATCAATCCCTCTCCTTTTTAAATCCGAAATTTCAAGTTTCTAGCCTGCTTCTGTGACTGTACGGGCTGATTTGTGTCGGGCCTGGTCGGAAACCAAAATTGTTGGTCTTCTCATGCAATGTTCAAATTAAACTATAGAGTTACCAAGCCCCGGATTCTTAGAGATGAGACGACCTGTGTTAGCTATTGAGAGGGACGGAAAACACGAATCCAGCAAACTAATTAAACTGCAAATAAGAATTAGACTTGAATATACTTGAAAAAAAATAAAAGAAATATTTCGTGACTGTGTTCACGCCAATATCCATTTAAATGTCACTAGCTTTAAACAGCAAACATATTTTAGGGCGTTGGTGTTTTAAACATAAATTGAGCCGCCGCATGGGAAAACCAACAATCTGCACTGCGAAGCTGATCACGCCGATGTATTCGCTACACGGATAGTACAATTCCTCTACTTTCTAAATCCAAAATTTCCAGCCTCTATCCATCGTCTGTGACTGTACAGGCCGGTTTGTGTCGGACCTGGACGAAACCCCAAATTGTTTTTTTTTTTTTTTTTTCATGCAAAGGCTCAATTATTTTCTTCTTAAGATTTGTTCTTTAGTTTTTCTTGTCTGTTTTTTTTTTTTTTTTTTTTTTAGAATTCGACCTGCTTTCCTGTTTTCTTGTTGCTTTCGTTTCTAGTATTTTTCAACAGTCCAGTTTCAGCGGTTCACCAGGTGAGCTGATCGACTGAGTCCGCCCGTTCACAATGTAAAAGGAGAATATTTCTTAAGTTAGTAGACCAGCAGTAATCAAATTTAATGTGAAGCATCATTGGGTTAGGGGACTGATCGCATAAATTTTAGAGTATATTGTATTAAAGCTGTGTTTTCCATGACAGCAGGCAGCTCCCATAGACTTGCATAATAAAAACTCCTATACGTCTCTACACAAATGAGCCTCGTCACGAGATAACCGGATATTTGCCTATGCAAAATCAAAGGCACAGATCAGCTGTACAATCCCTCTTCTTCTTAAATCCGAAATTTCAAGCATCTAGCCTTTTTTCGAGAGAGTACAGGTCGGTTTGTATCGGACCTGGTCGGAAATCCCTAAAACCGGGTTTCTCGCGTCGCGGCACAAATATGTAGCAATGTCTAGTGGGTGTCCAACATCAATCTTGCCAGTCATATACCTTGGGTCCAAATTGGCGACAACCCGGGGTTCATTGGCACGCCAAGTAAAAGGCCAGTTTAGACGAGCCGAGCGTTTATAAGGCCATTGAATTGGTCCTCTGGTTCAGCTATGGATAGGCGTATTGGGTGCCGTTTTACTATTTATTCTTCATTTATGGATATCCATTTCATTTATGGATATCCATAATATATCCGTAATTCTTTTATGGATATCCGAAATTGAATTAAGTATATCCTAAAATAATTATGGATATCCTAAATTATTTAAGGATATCCATAAATGAACTATGGGTATCCATAAATGAACTATGGATACTCAAAAATGAATACAGGATATCCATGAACGAATTTAGGATATCCATAAATACATTTAAGGATACCCTTAAGTACATTTTGGATATCCAAAAATCATGCTGAATAAAGGATATTCATAATTCAATTTTAGGATATCCTAAATTCGAATTATGGATATCCTTACATCAGCTTATTTAAGGATATCCTTAATGCATTTCTGGATATTCAAAAACAGTCTTGAATTTAGGATATCCATAATTCGAATTATGGATATCCATAGTTCGAATTTAGGATAACCATAAATAAGCTGATTTAAGGATGTCCATAATTTGATTTAAGGATATCCTTGATTCATCTTTAAAATCTTCCCTACTTCTTTTATATAATTTTCTAGTGATTTAAGGATATCCTTAAATTAATTATGGTTATCCTAAAATACAACTCCAATATTCATCCTTAAATCGAATTATGGATACCCTTGAATAAGTATGTATTGTAGGATATTCGTTTTTGGATTTCCTAAAATCAAACTGTTAAACAATAACGGCTTCATTGCGAGGTCGCACTGGCTGACTTTAACGTCCAACAACATCTGACTGAATCTGTGAAAGCAGCCCCACTCTATAAACCTATCAGGCGAAGAATAGACCTTGTAAGTTGTAGTAGTCTCCCTTCTTAACACTTTATACATGTATATGTCAACAGGTAAAACTACACATATTATGTATAATTGATTTGAATTGTACAGTAAGTTTATCTAGTGAAGATATGACCTCCATGACCTGCAATCATTATATGTCATGTGGTGAAGATGCAACTGAAAGGCGCTGTAGCAGTGATCACGGGCGGGGCAAGAGGGCTTGGCAAGGCATTTTCGGAAGCATTGCTTAAACGAGGCTGCAAGGTAAGATATTGAGCACTGCTCGTTCAGTCACTTGTAGTACGATTTACTCAACATGTCTCTATAAAATCCTTTAAATGATTAAATGTAGCCTCTTTTCATTGGTTTTATAATTTGTGCCGCGTCACGAGAAAATCGGTCTTTATGGCTTCGGACCAGGTCTGACACAAACAGGTCCGTACAGTCACAGAAGAAGGCTATACGATAAAAAATAAATCGGATTTAAGAAGTCCATGGTTTGTACTATCCGGGAAGCGAGGACAAAGGCGCTGATCAGCTGTGCAGTTACCGCATAGCTGATCTGCGCATTTGTTTTCGCAAATATGCAAAATCCGTTTTTTTATGATGCGGCTGATTTTCCCCACCTATTGCAGGTATGTTTTGGTGATGTTAACGCTGCCGATGGCGAACGAACAGAGAAGACATTCAACAGTCTATATGGACCGCAGGCTGCACTGTTTGTTAAATGTGATGTTACGAAGGAAGCGGATTTTAGAGGTACTCCAAAATAGTCCGGTAGTCCCAAGGCTGGACCTGGTTTTGCGGTGCATGGAAAATGAACCTTCGCATGGGAAAACCAACTATTTGGGTTTCCGACCAGGTCCAACACAAACCGGCCTGTACAATAGAAACTTAAAATTTCAGATATGTAAAGCGAAGGTATCATACTATCTATGGAGCGAAAACAAAGGCGCTGATCAGCTGTACAGTGACTGCACAGCTGATCTGCGTCTTTGTTTTCGCATATGCAGATTGTTAGTTTTCTGGCGCGTAGGCTCATATTAATGTTTTTGACTGATTATGATAGATAACGCCTCCAGAAATAAGCATCAGATGGGTGCCACATTGTCATTCTTGAGAATTTGCAGTATCAATATGATCAGGCGTCCAAAAGGGGGAAATATTTACAAGGCTTACAGTACAATGTCCACATCTTGAAAACTCTTATTTTCTGAAACAGTCCTAAAATCACCGCGTGGGAAAACAAACAATCTTCATAGGCGAAAACAAAGGCGCAGAACACTGAGCTTCGCAGTAACTGCGAAGCTGATCATCGCCTTTGTTATCGCTACACGGATAGTACAATTGCTCTACTTTCTAAGCCTCTAGCCATCTTCTGTGAATGTACATGCTGGTTTGTGTCGGACCTGGTCAAAAACCCAAATTGTTGGTTTTCTCGTGCACACTGACAGGCTCATTAATAAGAGGATAAAACATTCTTTTCCGTGCATTAACGTTTGCCAAGCCCAAGGGCAATAATGTGTTGCAGCCCGAACCGCGTAGCGGTGAGGGCTGCAACACATTATTGCCCGAGGGCTTGGCAAACGTTAATGCACACGGAAAAGAATGTTATATCGTCATTGTTATATACCTTTCCTTCAGCACACATATATTTTATTAATTAATTTATTTATTATTGGCGGCCCCCGTGGCCGAGCGGTTAAGAGCGCTGTTTCTTGATCACTCGATCATCTCACCGCTGTGTCTGGTGTGGGTTCGAGCCCCGCTCTGGCCACATGTGAGACAAGCCAAGTTCTGCTTGCGGGTGTGTCAGATGGTTTTTCTCGGGGTTCTCCCGTTTTTCGCCCCACCTACTGATTGGCCCGTCTCATATGAGCTGAAATAATCTTGAAAGGGACGTAAAACTGAATTTAAAAAAAAATATTTATTTATTTATTGCGCAAGCTAAATATGAAATTCAAATTAAAACATGGTTGATCAGACTAAACAATAGAACAAATAAGAATATTTCTGGATTACTGTAAAAAAAGAATGGTTTTTGCCTTTAAAACAAACCATGGATCTTCCATAAAACTGAACTAGTGATAGCATTAGAATCCTCCTCTGGCGATATGAGTAGGTAAAAACCAACATTTTTTCCAAATTTCTTGACTAAAAAAATGTTCAATTTCGTCCAAATGCTGACACAGTAGAGCAAGAATAATTTTAATTGACCATAATTTTATATCCGTTGTGAAAGAGAAGCAATTTTGACATGCAGACAATGTCTTGAACAATTCCACTGCCGTTAATTGGCCAGTGTTTAGCCACAAAGTGACACGTTAAATTTAGGTGAAATATACATCTGAAATGTACACCCACCTGCCATGTTAAATTTAGATGAAATGAACATATGCCAGTGCCCATTACATGTAAACAGGTGTATGTCCTTGTCTCAGGGCAATAACACCATTATTGCCCTGCTACGATGTCCTCTCAGGGCATTAACACCATTATTGCCCTGCTATGATGTCATCTCAGGGCATTAACACCATTATTGCCCTGCTATGACGTCATCTCAGGGCATTAATGGTATTAATGCCCTACGACGCTTCTAGCAGCAGAAAGTGTTGTCCGTTACAACACGACAAGTTTCTATTGTAGAAATACATTAGGTATATAACAATATGTTATAATGTCTGCATGCTGTACTACTAACAGTACCCTCGTTTGTTACATTGAATTGATTGTTGGGTGGCCGTAAGGCTGTTATAAACAAACACACGTCTGCCTATTTTAGTAGTCTAGGCGCCTAATTATGTGAAATTGTATTTTGAGTCTCAAACGACAAAACTACCAACCCAATTTCAGGGTTGGACGGTAGTTTGATTTCAACTGGCGCCGGCCTGCGTCCGTGGGCAAAATGCATTAATTCTCCAGAGTAGCACGGCTCTGTTGCATGAAACTCTATTAAATATGAAATGACAGCTTAAGTTTGTGCAACAAGGCAGCAGAGGCTCCATCCCGAAATGTCTGGAAATTTGTTGACTGAGACGTTAATCCGTAAAACAAACAAGGGAGAGATGCAACTAGCCAGATCTGACATCTTGCTCTGTCAACAGAGACACTTTAAGACTTGCACACTTTTTTTGCATGAAAATGAGTTTTGCCGTTTCTACGGTGACCTGCATTGACCCATTTACAGTATTTGGTTTATAGCAAGCGTTTTAAATGCATTTACTTTAATTTACTTTTATTTACAGAGTTGTTCAGACAAGCCACAGTGAAATTTAAAAGAGTCAACATAATGGTAAACAATGCAGGCATTCTTAACGAAGCGCTATGGGACAAAACTATAGATGTCAATTTAGTAAGTTGTTTAAACGTTTGGTGGTTTTTAACATTTTTCGATCTTCTAGACATGTATTACTGACTTAATAGCATGGCTTGATTTACAACTCCAAGATGGGAAGTGAGTGTTTTGTTTTCATTTCGCCTCCATGCTTGTACTTGCTTGTATGCCCGCGTCATTTCACATTTGAGCCCCCGCATGGGAAAACCAACAATCTGCATAGGAGAAAACAAAGCCGCAGATCAGCTGTGCAGTAACTGTCTATTGAACATATTGTTTAAACTAGACGAGTTATACTATCAAAGTTACTGTACAGCTGATCTGCGCCTTTGTTTTCGATAAGGCATATAAAAAGAAAAAGAATATTTTCTCATGACGCGGCTTATACGTATTTCAGACGGGGACGGTACGCGGGACAGTCCTTGCTGTTGAACACATGAGGAAAGACAAAGGAGGGGAAGGGGGCGTTATCATCAATGTAGCCTCAGCCGGAGGTAAGGCGATTTCAATTTTTCAATTTTCCCAGTCAAGAAAAATATTGTCTATGCACAGCGTAGCCGAGGCCATTTTTTTTTCTTTTTTGTTACCTACCTACAGGACTAACGCCTTATTCGTTACTAGAATCTAGTATAATTACAACATGAAGAATAGGGAAAATCTCCCCACTTTTTCAAACTCTAGGCATACGTATCTATGGTACACTGTTGAAAGAATGCATTTTGTACTGGTAGCCTCCGGGCACGCTTGTCGAGGAACAGTATGACTTCATTTTAATTGTTTAAGCGTTGACGTAAAGCGCTAAATCAGCCATAAAATACCATACACACGAAAACGGTTGGAACCTCATATTCTTACTTTGTCAAGAAGCTACTCGTATATTTCTAGGACTGTATCCAGCGTATTTCATGCCTAGCTACATTGCGTCCAAGTTTGGCATTGTGGGACTGACTAGAAGCTGGGCTGTGAGTAAATATTGCTAATCCGTTTGTAACAAATGAATTTGGCCATCGTTATCAGTTGGGTGACTCCACTTTTATTTAACATGTTTGATGTGTCCCAGGATGTAAATTTCATTTTTCGATGAAAAATGGGACACCGCAGAACGTGTATACCGTATAATTTGGGCTATTTGCCTACTGTTTGCCTATGTCCGACAAAAAGGGCACAAGCAGGCAAAGCTTGTTTAGATGGGTACGGGAGACTTAGGGGAGCCAAAATCATTCAGGCACCGAGAGATAGTTGAAACTAGTAAGAGCATGATCCTGGCATATGCATCCTTACTCTATGGACAAATAATAAAACATTGTTGATTACATTAAGTTAACGGCATCACAAGTCCTTTAATTATGTCTCCCCCCCCCCCCGACAGGGTCGGGAGACATATTGTTTTTCCCCGTGCGTCTGTCCGTCCGTCTGTCTGTCTGTCTGTCTGTCTGTCTGTCTGTCTGTCTGTCTCAAATCGTGTCCGCTCTATAACTTGAAAACCGTTAAAGATTTTTCAGTGAAACTTGGTACACTTGTAAACCACGACGAGACTATGTGTCATGCACAAGAACCATAACTCTAGCTTGAGTATGTTTGGAGTTATTTCCCTTTGATTATTTTCGATACAATTTTGTGTCCGCTGTATAACTTGAAAACCGTTAAAGATTTTTCATTGAAACTTGGTACACAAAGATTTTTCAATGAACTTGGTACACTTGTATACCACGACGAGACGATGTGTCATGCACAAGAACCATAACTCTGGTTGAGTATTTTTGGAGTTATTTCCCTTTGATTATTTTTGATACAATTTCGTGTCCGCTGTATAACTTGAAAACTGTTTAAGATTTTTCAATAAAACTTGGTACACTTATTAAGCATGATCAGACGATGTGCCATGCACAAGAACCATAATTCAGGCTTGAGTATTTTAGGAGTTATTTCCCTTTGATTATTTTCCATACAATTTCGTGTCCGCTTTATAACTCGAAAACCGTAAGAGTTATTTCAATGAAACTTGGTACACTTATAAAGCACGATAAGATAATGTGTTGTGCTAAAGAACCATAACTCTTGCTTGCATATCTTTGGAGTAATTTCCCTTTGATTATTTTCCATACAATTTCGTGTCCACCCTATAACTTGAAAACCGTAAGAGAAATTTTAGTGAAACTTAGTACACTTATAAAGCACGATGAGACGATGTGTCATGCACAAGAATTATAACTCTTGCTTTCATATCTTTGGAGTTATTTCCCTTTGATTATTTTTCCATACAATTTCATGTCCACTCTATAACTTGAAAACCATAAGAAATATTTCAATGAAACTTGGTACTCTTATAAAGCACGATGAGATGATGTGTCATGCTAAAGAACCATAACTCTTGCTTGCATATCTTTGGAGTTATTTCCCTTTGATTATTTTTCATACAATTTTGTGTCTGCTCTATAACTAAAAAACCATTAGAGATTTTTTCAGTGAAACATGGTACACTTATAAAGCATGATGAGACAATGTGTCATGCACAAGAATCATTACTCTTGCTTTCATATCTTTGGAGTTATTTTCCATACAATTTCGTGCCCACTCTATAACTTTAAAACCGTAAGAGATATTTCAATGAAACTTGTTACACTTATAAAACAGAATGACAGGATAAGTAATGCACAAGAACTTTAACTCTTGCTTGCATATTTTGGACATGCACGTAGAAAGGGGGGAGACATCAGTTTTCACATAGAAAACAAATTCTAGTATAGGCCTATAATTGCCCGTGGCCGAGCGGTTTTGATCATCTCACCGCTGTGTCTGGTGTGGGTTCCAGCTCTACAGGGGGACACATGTGAGACAAGCCAAATTCTGCTTGCTAGTGTGCCTTGTGCTTTTACTCGTTCTCCCGTTCTCTCGTTTTCGCCCGACCTACTAATTGGCCTGTGGCCTGGATAGCGCAGTGTATAACGCACTCGCTCCCGGGTTCATATTCGGGAGAAGGAAAACTGTGGTTAAGTAAACCCAAAGCTACGTACCGGAATCAGGGATTGTATTGGTGCATACCGAATATCCAGACTTTGGAGAGCAATGAAGCCAGTGACTACAGTAGAGCATAGATCTATGTTTGTATTCAAATGAGCCGTTGCATCAGAAAGCCAACAATTTGGGTTTCCGACGCGGTCTGACACAAACCGGCCTGTACAGTCACAGAAGCTGGCTAGAGGCTGGAAAGTTTGGTTTCAGAAAGTAGAGGGATTGTTCTATCCGTGTAGAGAAAACAATGGTGCTGACCAGCTTCGCGGTTACCGCCAAACCTATCTGCGTCTTTGTTTTCGCACATGCAAAATGTTGGTTTTCTCTTGATGCAGCTCAAATGATTTGCTACATCTGACACGAATTACTTGTACACTAAATGTATGATTTTACATTTCCATCACAGAGAAATCCCCTCAACAAGAGTCTTGGTCTACAGTTTGCCTGCCTCTGTCCAGCGTTCAGTGATACGGCTATGATGGCACAAACGCTCGCGGAAACCTCACCACTATTATTCTGGGACGAAATGCGGGAAAATATTGAACAAAATGTCAATCAAGTGGGCATAAACAGGTATAGAACAGAACTTTTTATAAGTTTCCAGCCCATTGGGGCGGTAAGAAATATACAGCTGGTTTGAGTTGCATGGCGCGAATGCTTCGTGGTAGCGTTTTTCTCTGTTTTGTTTTCTCTATGCAACGGGTTCGATAGGCCTACGTTATAGCGCTTTGCAAAATGGCGGCTTGTATCGACGGTATGAACAGGACACTATAATCTTCATTCAGAAGGCTAAAATTTGTTTTCTGGACTGGAAAGATTATTTTTGTCACGTTTACAAAAGAATTTTCTTCTGTACCGGGGGTCGGCAGTCAAAATTCATGCGGTCGAAATATTGATGACGCCGTTTTGGTTTTCTTTGTTCCTAAGCAACGGCAGGCTGCTTTCTGACAGGCAGCTACAGCGAACTTTACTAAAGAGTTTTTCCTAGTGTCTGATAATGACAAACGTTAGGTCAAAACATTTTTGAATAGGGATTTTTTGTACAAAAAAATATCTCATGGAAGGGAAGTAAATATTTTCCCGCAAAAAAAATGTATTTATTTTACTATGATTGCAAAAACTCATTATAGATTGACACAAATAACCTACCTGCGAAGATTTCGTCGAAAAATTAAGTTAAAATTTTCAAAAAACATCCATTTTATGATCATCGATTACCTCCCTTGTCAGTGCAAAATCCCTATTCAAAATTCATTTTGGCCATTAAAACTTTATCTGCTAGTGTTCTGCCAACGATCTAGTGGGATAGTGTCTTAAGGCGTAGGCCTAATTCAAGGGTAGGTCCTTGTGAACATCATCAAACATAATAAACCCAAGTTTTTTCTACAAACATAATACACCAATTCTTATATTTTCTGACTTTTGTCTTCAGTGTTGATGACGTAACCAAGACGTTCCTGGAACTGGTCGAGAAAGAGCGTTGTAACGGAGATGTTGTCACTGTGGACAAACTCAGGGGGACTCTCTATCATTTTAATAAACATAAGAACAAATTGTAGTGCGGTACGGTAGAATGAATAAAATTATGTTTTGTTTGTTTTTTGTTTATTCAAAGTAACAAAAAAGTATAATGCATATACATATAACTGTCAGAGATTCATGGACATTAGTCGTGCTCATACTGAGAGAAACAACTTGATTTTTGGTTTGGCTATGACTTGACGTCCCCGTCAACAATAAACAATTAAAAATGCACTTATTCATGCCTAAAATATGTAGGTGTAACATAGGGTCCAAGAGAACATTCAAATCAGCCTTGCACAGTATGCACGTGAAGACTTATTACCACCTGTCCTGGTTCAGTGTGTGACTATTGTGTTATCAGCTGGGGCTGCCGTTCAGCTAGGGTCACCAAGAAGTGATTTGTTGCGGACAAAAAACACTAAGAACTGCTATTATTCATTACGCCAGCACTTGGGCTGTTAGTGTGGATATACTTTGTAGAGATGCTGTATTCTAAGTGGCATCCTCCACATACATACCTGCAGGAAACTTTATTGGGCTTAGCATTGACACTCTTTCCATAGTCCGAGCTATATGAGAAAATGTGGAAGCCGAAACATTTTCTACGTACTACATACATATAGAGAGAAAACCATAACAGAAAAGTTACTATCTGAACTAAAAACTATATTTGCAAAAATATGCATTTGTTCGATTAAGTATCAATGGGAGACATATATCATCGTGCTATACATGTAGTTTGAGAAAAATAATATGGCGGAACTGTCCCAAGGAGAATCAATCCTGTGAAAACAATTTACATTAGGTTTGTGAATGTTTTGTTCACGGTCGAATTTGGGTTAACATCCATCCTACTGACAAGCGCGTGAAAGGCGGGATTCATTACGAAAACTTGCCCATGTAATAAACAGATATTTTTAGCTTTAAAAATTGAAAATTTTTAGCTGAAAAAAAAAAAATGATATTTTTCTTATTTTTGCTCAAAACATAGATTGTGGGTACACGTTAGAACCGCCTCGGCGAGGCGAGGCGAGGCGGTTCTAACGAGTACCCACAATCTATGTTTTGGAGCAAAAATAAGAAAGATAGGTATACCACTGCATAGCCCAGTTTTGCTATACAAAAGTGGGGTTCAAGGAGGTATACATTTCACGGGCATGTTTTCGTGATGTTTTAAGGTTTGTATTGGGCTGATCAAGGGAAGGTCAGAACTTCATAGCTCTTCACCGCGTGTTCTTTGCCGCCCCAGGGGATGTAACAGCAGCCATGAGAGCGGTGTAGTTTCCCGACACATAGTCCACCGTCTGGGGCTTGTGCCCGTGCAATGTACATCGGTTCTCCGTCCTGGGCGTGACCGCCTTGTACAGCGTGCTCTGGATTACGACCTGCAATGAGCCGCGTCATGAGAAAACCGGGCATTTGTATGAATGCGAAAACAAAGGTGCAGATCATAGTTACTGCACAGCTCTGATCAGCGCCCTTGTTTTCTCTACACGGATAGTCCTGTTCTTAATGTAAGGGTGTCGGGAGGGCCATTGAATATGGGCCCCCGCCCATTGGGGCTTAGGAGAAATAGATGGGCTGCTTGTGCCTCCATGCAAAGCTTCTAATCTACTGACTGACCATCTGATTACTGGTTAACCGCTCATGTCCGAGTCTGCCCAGGAAAAGTGGTTTAGTCAAGCCATCCATACATATAAGCCTTATTATATTGGCTTAGTTGGGTGGTTATATTTATGAAGCACATTTTATAAGCCTTGTCACGAGAAAACCTGCATGTGTGTTAAAGGTCTGTCTGACCAGTTTCTATGCAGACTGCCCGTTTGTACAGTCACAGTAGAAGCCTAAAAGCTTGATATTTCGGATGATTTTGGGAAAAGAGGGATTCAACTATCCAAACGAAAACAAAGACAGGCATCAGCTTTGCAGTTACTGCACATATGATCTACGTGTTTCTTTTCGGAAACAGGTTTTCGCATGAAACGGCTCAAATTTTAATAAGGAAGAGTCTATTTACAGTCAACTCACTAGCCAAAAAACGTTAAAATGGCTATTACCAGTCAACTGTCACTAGCCAAAAAACGTTAAAATGGCTATTACCAGTCAACTGTCACTAGCCAAAAAACGTTAAAATGGCTATTTACAGTCAGACTTGAAATTTTATTTTTGCTTGAAAAGTGTTCTATCTTTTGGCTCTTATCTTCTTTCACCATTAAAGTAATATGACAAATTAATTCAGCTTCCAATGACGGAACCCAGTCCTCATGGATTTCGGCTAAACTAAAGTCAGATAACGGACAGGCTGAAATTCGAATTAATGTTTATCATTTGAATAAATACATTGTTAACCACGGTTAACAGCTGATCTCGTGCCCGGGTGTTCTGCTATACCAACCACACAGTTCCTGTATAAACCGTTCGGAGACTACCAGCAATTAGATCACGAATTGGCAGCAACTCGTATTGCAAAGCAGGAGAGAAAGAATGACTTGAAATATTGAGAGTATACATGTACATGACTGAATCTTGACGCAGAAATTAGCAGTTTGTTCCTTGAGTAAATGTACACGTATCTAGGACAATGTGAAGCGTCAGTTCCGCGTCAATGCTACTAATATTTGTTTTGACAAATATGAACAAGCATGCCTGGTTTGTGTTGGTTATATTCAAGCACGAACGTGCGGATAGTGCCTTCGCTGCTGGCATTTTTTCGTAACTGGACGCTTACTTGTAGCATGTATGTGTCTCCTTACCAGGACGACTTCGTATAATTTAGAAATAAGAAGGGAATATCTTTGAACCATTTTAAGAGTAGCATGTTCATGTAACACGGAAGTCGGTGTATTACGTAAACACCACAAAACTACGATGATAATCAACTTCCAAAGAAAACGGAATACGTAACATACGTTGTTAGTACTATTACAATGTGTTTTAAGACAGACCATACTAGAATTTGCTTCCTGTGAAAACTCATGTCTTCCCTCTTTCTAAGTGCAAATATTTCAATATTCCAGAGTTATGATTTTTGTTTTGTGTTCTTCATTGTCGCGGATGTAAATAATGCTATAAAGTTTCAACACGAAACTTTGATTGGTTTCCAAGTTACAGAACAGACACATACTGCAAAATTATGACTTCCATTTCAAAGCACCAAAGCTCCAAAAATATGCAATCCAGAATTACAAATCTTGTGTTCTGCAGATCCTCTGACGTTGTCAATAATCCTGTGAAATTTCATGAAGCTATCTTAATCGGTTGTCAAGTTACAGAGGGGACACCATTAGTTGATTACAATGCAAAATATGCCATTTACAAGTTATGTGGACATGAGTGGAATGCAAATTCTTCTATTTTCCGCTTCAAAAGACCATAGCTACAAAAATACGCAATCCAGAGTTATGGTTCTTGTGTTCTGTATGTCGCCTGATATTAGTTAAAAATCATGTGAAGCTTCATCAAGAAATCTTAAACGGTTATCAAGTTACATAGCGAAAACGACTGGAATGCAAATTCTGCTATTTTCCATTTCAAAGGGCCATAACTCCAAAAATACGCAATCCAGAGTTATGGTTCTTGTGTTCTGCACATCGTCTTATGTTGGTTAATAATCATGTGAAGTTTCATTACTTGAGATACCTTAAACGACTCTCAAGTTACAGAGCGGACACCATTTGTGACAGACGAACAGACGGACGGACGACCCGGGCAAAAATAATTTGTCTCCGACCACTAAATTGGGGAATGACATAAAAATAAAATCTTGGCACGTATGTCAGTTCTCAAATGTAATACTCAACAAAATCAGGACTGAATTTTCGTGATGTGCTTACTTGAAGTTTTTCATAAAAAAAAAAAAAAAAAAAAAAAAAAAAAAAAATATTTCTTTTTTTTTTCTTTTGTCCGCATTTGTTCAAATACGTAGCAGCTCTGTAACGATGGTGTCCGATCAAACTTGAGTTTTGAAAGACAAACAACACTGATTTAATTTCACAAGCTTAAATAATACAATGAATATCATAAATGCAGTTTTAAAGAAAGAAAACTAGTGAAAAGGTACAAGTAGGCAAAGATCAGGAAAAGGCGCAATCAGAAAAAGATTCCCCCTCCAAAAACCGAGGTGGGAAAAAACCAAACTAACAATCAGGTACTTATACCATGAAACAATCGTAAGCCGAATGGGCAGCTATTTTCCCAATAGGTGGCCACTCAGTTACCTTAACTTAACTAAAAATATGAAAACATACATAAGGCGCCAACAGCACAAAAAATTTTTAAATTTGAAGCCGATTTGATAACCATGTTAGAATAGAAAATGTAATAACTTGTCCAAAAAGTTGCCTGCCTTGTGCCCACGGATGTAATTATTCATTATTTTTGCATTTCTAATCGCTGTATACATGTACCTACATGTACCTAAAATAAATCTTAGTAAGAAATCAATTTCTTTATTTTGTGCGGTTGGCCAGTTAAGTTTTCACCAATCTTCCATGGAGTCCTCAAATACATATACGAGTAGCTCTATAACAACAAAAACATTTGAGTTCAAGACGCACACAAAAAACACAACTAAAATGCAATGTTAAAAACGAAATAAAAATAAAGGAAGAGTAAAAGAGTTTTTAAAACGACTTCATGTGTTTAAGTACACCTGATATGCGTTCAAGTCCCAGCTGTTCATGGGCCAAATAAAACTCGAATACATTTAATGTTTTATAAGCGGCATGCGTACCTGATTTTAAATCTTTAAAATACATATTTAGTCAAATTCTGTAATTCTTCGCGGTTTATCAAAGATTGGCGCACACGAATACACCTCAAAGGTAAGTTGTCATAAAAATGCCTCAAGGTGTGAAAAGAGAAGCTCAACCACGCGTACTGTAAAAACATTTTAGGGGTATTCTTGTGTTTTATGACACCTGAGCCGCACCACAAGAAAATACATTTAACATTTTTTAATCAAAACAAAAGTGCATTTTTAATACAGATTTTAGCCCACGCTCCTGTTTTGTTATTTATTAATCACAATGCATTGTCTGTTAATCCTGATTCTCAAACCGCCATACATTACTGCGTCTGTCCTGCGAAGGCCTTTTATTATGACGCGGCTCTACAGTTCCATGACGTGATCGCATATAGATGTGTCATTGAAACAGAAAAGGACACACAAAAAGACGGTCGATACACCACGTTGCTTCAAATGATAAAATAATTGGCATGTTAACCGCTCTGGTTCGATCCTGCACAGGAGAAGTGGTTCATGTCAAACCATCCATATGTATTAAACTTTTGTGGCTTAGTTAGATGGTTATGTTTCAAGCACTTGTTGTTTGTCATCAACATGTTAGGTAAAACGTCCCGACATTACCTTAGCTGTTGCCAGGGACAATTCATACAAAACCTTCATCTTAGCAGGTTGCCAACTTAGTGCACATAAGACCACCGATCTTGGACCAGGGGAAGAGGAAAAATGAATATACATTGTAAATATGTTCATAAACAAGTTTGCGCAATGTGCGGACATGGTAGTCGAGCGCGATCTCGGATTCGATGTCGAAACGGACACACTGCCTGCCGTCTAGGCATTTTTTCAATTTGGCAACACACATGCAAACACACGCGCGCACATGTTATGACTTTTTTACAGAAAGTTTGATGCGGTACTAATGAACGTTGCCAGCCAGTTCGCATGTTTTTTCTCAGTCTACAATTGCAAAATTCTTATGCACATGTATATAAACATGTACAATTCATCAGGAAAACACGTCCGTGTAATGTATACCCCCTTAAACCCCACTTTTATATAGTAAAACTGGGGTATGCAGGGGTATACCTATTTTTCTTATTTTTGCTCCAAAACATAAATTGTGGGTACTCGTTAGAACCGCCTCGGTGAGGCGGTTCTAACGTGTACCCACAATCTATGTTTTGAGCAATAATAAGAAAAATATCACAAATTTTCAGCTGAAAATTTTCAATTTTTAAAGCTCAAAAAATCTCTGTATATTGCATGGGCAAGTTTTTGTAATGTAGTTTGAACTATAAATGAAAAAAAAAATACACTGTTGCTCTTTCTTTCAAAACTTAACTATGCATTAATCTTTATAATTTTATCAAGTTTTTAGTTTAAAAAGTCACTTAAAATTGTAACTGGCAGTTTGCATTGGTTTAGGATGGGATGAAGAAAAACAATTCAACGCCTCATTATGAAAGTCAGTGTTGCTTGGTCCTAAACACGCGACCAACGAAACAAGAGCAACGTAGATATCACTAATATATATAAAAATTGTATTGCATTGTCATGCAATGCATTCCAAATAAGTTCATATAATATAATAAAATATTAAAAATACAAATACGGCGTAGATCTAATGTTCAAAACATAGTTTGAGTCCCAAGTTTGTCAGAAACATGTTACCACATACTAAGTAAATAAATTATTTTTGAACTTGACTGTAAATAGCCATTTTAACGTTTTTTGGCTAGTGACAGTTGACTGGTAATAGCCATTTTAACGTTTTTTGGCTAGTGACAGTTGACTGGTAAGAGCCATTTTAACGTTTTTTGGCTACTGACAGTTGACTGGTAATAGCCACTCCGTTTTAATAATCCTTTGGAGACATTTTCACCATCCGCTGCAAGTACTTATTTTAAACACCATTTAGAGATCGTTTAAGACAAAGACGTTATCTGAGATATTTCTTCCGCCGTGTGCACAACAGTGTATTAAATTACAAAATTTCTCAGATATCAGTTTTAATTAAGTCTAGCCATTTCATTCACTTTATTTCTCTAGAAAATTCCAGTATTGTAGCCCATAGCATAGAAGAAGAAGGAAAGGTCTCCATATTTGTTGAATGTTGGCAGACAAATAAAAATCAAAACTGTGATCCTTTAAGAGCAGTGAATATATTCATGAGAAAGAGTGGATCATACCGCAGTTTCGACTACTCAAGCCTCATCAGTGACCCTTTAGATTTGGCAACATAAAGCCAAAGAGAATTACAGTAAATTTGCAACTTTCAAGAGTGTAGTCAATACAAAGACTAGAATTATCCAAATGGGGCCAGATATATTAAACCAGGTTAGAACTTCAATTTTGTAAACATGCATAAATGTACACGTTTGTCTCAAATGTTGAAATGCTACGTACCGCGCCGCTAGATAAATCGGAACTTTTATGGATGTTGTAGGCCCTAGTTTGATTACATACTTTCGAGTACGATACTAGGGGCAGGGGTTGTAAATTGACTGGATGGTACATCAGGAAAACATGTCCGTGCAATATATACCCCTTAAACCCCATTTTTATATAGTAAAACTGGGGTTTGCAGGGGTATACCTATTTTTCTTATTTTTGCCCCCAAAACATAGATTGTGGGTACTCGTTAGAACCGCCTCGGCGAGGCGGTGCCGAGGCGGTTCTAACGTGTACCCACAATCTAAGTTTTGAGCAAAAATAAGAAAAATATCAAATTTTTTCTGATGGAATTTTCAATTTTTACAGGTGAAAAAAATCTCTGTATATTGCATGGGGAAGATACAACTTACCATTCGCATCTGGTAGCCACTTCAACTTGTCCGGTATATCTGATACCAAAACTTCGTAGTTTGAGTGTGGTATCTCCTTCCCACCATATGGGATATACAGGACTTTATGAGACCTCACAACTTTCCCTGGAACACTCTCATTGCCCAGTATAACACGACCTAGACAGGAAGAATGTTGTCATAGAGCAAAAGATCGAAACGCACATCAGGAAAACATGTCCGTGAAAAGTATACCCCCTTGAACCCCACTTTTATATAGAAAAAAAAGTTTGCAGGGGTATATCTATTTTTTCATATTTTTTTGCTCCAAAACATTGATTGTGGGTACACGTTAGAACCGCCTCGCCGAGGCGGTTCTAACGAGTACCACAATCTATGTTTTGGAGCAAAAAATAAGAAAAATATAAAAAAATTTCCAATGAAATTTTCAACTTTTTTGCTTTTGAAAAAAAAAATCTCTATACATTGCATGGGCGTGTTTTCGTAATGAACAAGGATATACTGTACAATGAAAAGGAACTATCCACGGCAACAAGCACCATATGTATAATTCATGCACTCAAAATATTTTGGTTTGGCTTGCTTTGTTTAACGTCCCAATCATCATTTTTCAGTCATACCGGGACGAAACCACCGCTTCATGTGTACTAGGCAGTATTATGGGAAGTAAATGTGACTTGCTAAATGACATAACCCGGTGTAGGTGATGTTCGAACCATTATAATCCTACAGATAATGATGCTGTGCACACTTTAATCACCAATCCCGCTTCGACTTTGATTCGAAAGAGTCGAAATTATATTTTTTGTCATGTTTACTGTCGTGTCAAAGTGGTTCCGTGTTCAAGGCCATTAACTCAGCTGATATACGGGACAGTCACGTGTAAACATTGCAAGCTTTGAAGCCCTACCAAGAGAGTTTAGCTCCCTGCTCCCTGAAACTGAATAATGCCATGATCTATTTCGGCAGCTCTCTAAACCTTTTTCCTCTGCTCCCAAAAGTTCAGTGTGCTTGCTCCCAAGACCCCTGAAAATAATTGGCCCTTCTTCCCAGACCCCTGAAAATAAATGGCCATTCTCCCAAGACCCTTGAAAATAAATGACCCTTCTGTCCCCTTCTTTCCATATATCCCCAAACCCACCGTATTCTACTGGTACGGCTCCAGCATATACATGTTTATGCCGAACAGTGACAAAGTGGCAAAAATAATGCATAAATAAATAGAATAATCAGCCTACCTATGTAAAGATCCTCCCTAGACGTGTTATCTCGACCACCGACTACAGCATTTCTCGGAATATTGCCACCAGAGGCAGGAGCCCATGCTAAATAAACCGTCGCTGGTTGATACATGCTTGCCTTTTTTCCTCCTTAACTAGGTATATAGATTATATGTGGAAAATGAAACAGGAAGAATATTGTGTTACATGTGTTTAAGAATCTCTAAGCATGTAATGTTTGTTTTGTTTGAATTTAACGGCCCAGTAAGCAAGCGTAAATATAGCGTAAATTATCTAAAAAAAAATCTTCTTGGGCCAGACCCTGGCATGCAATATTCAAGTTAATGTAGAGCATTCAATTAAGTTATATAGAGATTTTTGCTGTTACGCGCATCTTGAGAAAATGCTGGTTGTGATTTGAAGCAAATCTGCTCTCACCGACCACACTCGCATAGCCTGGTTTCCACGAACAATTTTTCTTCAGTTGACGAAGATTATTGTCACAGAAACTTTGGCAATGAGTTTGCGTTCACACACAGCAAAGATTACTTAAATTACTTAGCTCGCTCACCTTTTGACACAGATATTTGACGGTGAAACTTCGTCACAGAATTAAATTTACACGAGCATATTTGTCTGCGACAAACCTGCTTTGTCAAACTAAACATTGTCCGTGGAAACGAGACCTAAACAAGACGTAAACTCAACGGCATTGTTTGAGCCGCGACGCCGCTTGACATAAACCGGACTGTACAGTCACAGAAGGGTAGAAGCTTGATATTTCGGAATTAATTAATAACTGAGAGGGAATGTACTATCGGAGAAGCGAAAACAAAGTCGCTGATCAGCTGTGCAGTTACTGCACAGCTGATCTGCGCCTTTGTTTTCGCATGGGCAAAAATTCGGGGTTCTCGTTATGCGGCTCATTTCACGGTTATTACCCTGAATAGCACAAAGGACTCCTTTTCGCGAAAAGGACTTCAAATAGCGAAAAGGGGTCTTTTCGCTATCCGATGGCCGGTTCCTAAAGTTTTGCGAATTTCCTAGAAAATAGAGTTCATTTCATTCCAAGCGATATCATGGCAAAATTCAAAGAAGCCTTGTGCCATAAGTTAAAGGATATGTGTACATTTGCTGATCAGTGCTTGAAGAAATTCAACGTTAAATAAAAAATGAAGGTTTACCCCCAGTATGTAATCACTTAATTGCTATTCTAAAGGTTAACCCGTTTTCTTTCGTCTGACGGTCAGCAAAAAAAAAAATCTAACCGTTAATTCGACAGGAAACTGGGTCGACGTCCCGACATGGCCATAGTTAAACGCCATATAGTCGGGTGTGTGCCGTTTCCGTATATATTTGGACGTTGCGGAAAATAAGTTAAAAACCAATTAGCTGGTTACCGCCTTTCCGTTCTTATAACCGCGGTTAAGCAATAAAACCGGCTACCTGCCAATAAACTTTCGGTGCCCCTTGATATTCATCATTTGACCTCGATATTAGAGATGTTTATTAAAACTGGGGCACTTTCACGTTGTTTACATCATTCACACAATCGTAAGTAAATCTTATTTTATTTTGCTACATGAAATGCTCTCTTAACACATCAAAATGAAGATACAAAGCATAGAATTATGTGTTTTTCTTAGGTATAGCTGACCGATATATGGGTTGTGTATTGGAAAAATTGTGTATTGGAATCTGACCCAATTTTTTATCACGTTCATTTGTTTTGACGGTGATAGAATACATAAAGAAAGAGCAAACTGCACTCACTGCACGACATCCAGGTGGTCACGATAACGGAGCTCTAGGTTAATTCGGGTTGTTATAAGATGACTTTTAGCATCTGACACAAATGTAACTGATCATCAATTAAATTATACCAACATATTCAATTTTCAATTATATTTTGGCTTCTAATTTAAGCGTGTTCAAAACGATGTTCATGATGCCATTCTTGGTAACATTCTCATCGGTTTACATTATTCGCTGCTCTTAAATTCGATCATCTCACCGCTGTGGGTTCGCGCCTCGCTCGGGGTACGAGTCACATGTGGGACAAGCCAAGTTCTGCTTGCGGGTGTGTCAGGTGGTTTTTCCCCGGGTACCTACCGAAAAAAAAACATTATTCGCGTTGATTTCTTCTCTATCGCATATTAGTTGTCCCAGGATTGACTGTGTGCTACATATGAGCCGCGACGCGAGAAAACCAGTCTTCAGGGTTTCCGACCAGGTCTGACACAAACCAGCCTGTACAGTCACAGAAGAAAGCTAGAATCTTGAAATTTTGTTTATAAAGTAGAGTAGCCAGGAATTGTACTGTCTGTGTAGCGAAAACAAACAGTTACTGCGAAGCTGATCTGCGCCTTTGTTTTTGCATAGGCAAAATTCCCATTTTCTCATGACGTGGCTCAATTATGGAAGTCTTGCGTGACAGTGAAAACCCAGTTAGGATGGCTGCAAAGGTTCCAGTCGAGAACACTACATGTAAATATTCAAACCCCTCTGCAGACTGGATTAATTACAAAAGACCGTCGTGTAGTTTAAAAGCCTTAAGCATAAACTGTTACTATAAAAATGTTACATTGTTTCATTGTTCATGTATGACAAAACTGACACTTAGCATGTTTGCCGCCTGAGCAATGCCCTCGATCAGACAAGACATTCTGTACTCTTTGGTTACCTGCTTTTCGCAGAGAACATAAAATTCACCATCCAGAAGAATGGCATTCTTTAGTTGTGACCTGGCCCTGTGACAAAGCAGCCACCTATTTGATTGTGATAATTTGTGTAATTTTCCACGGCTCGTATTATTATTGGACCAATTTGGAGTGGCTGTGAAGTAATTATAGAACCTGGGATTATGTTACTTATGACGACAATGCAAAAATAGCAGCCAGACATTTCCTGTAGAAAACATACAATTACCTACTGTAACTAACAGCGGAGCCAAGCCACAGGAAACCCCGTCAGTGGAAAAGCATGCTCATCCACCAAGGGTGGTTTTATGCGCTATATACCCAACACTTTCTCAATACACAAAGCCTTGAGTTTGAAATTTGCATATTTCCAAGGGAGGCTATCCCGTCACATTACTTCCCCCTCCGAGAAGACTCGCCCCCGAGTCTTGGTCTGGGGACTACATGGGTAAGGCAACCCCGGTCTGGCAGTTGTCATTATCCCACCTCTGCCACCAAATGTAACGAACAGCTGAGCCAAGCCACAGTAAACCCCGTCAGTGGAAAAGCATGCTCATCCACCAAGGGTGGTTTTATGCGCTATATACCCAACACTTTCTCAATACACAAAGCCTTGAGTTTGAAATTTGCATATTTCCAAGGGAGGCTATCCCGTCACACTACAATTACCATCAGGAAAACATGTCCGTGAAAAATGTACCCCTTATATAGCAAAGCTGGGGTTTGCAGGGGTATACCTATTTTTAGCTCACCTGAGCCGAAGGCTCACAGGTGAGCTTATAGAAGACCCATGCTCCGTCATCCGTTGTTGTTGTCGTCCACACTTTTCAAACATCTTCTCCTCTGAAACCACTGGGCCAATCAATGACAAACTTCATGTGGAACATCCTTAGGAAGGGGGAACGAAAGTTTACATAAATGGTGCAGGTCACATGACCAGGATGGCCGCCATGGCTATAAATAGCAAAAACCTTTAAAAATCTTCTTCTCCAGAACGAGAAGGCCTATGATTTTGAAACTTGGCATGAATCATTAGGCAATGGAGCTCTACAAAATTTTGTATAAATCATGACCCTGGGATGACCTTGACCTATTTTACGGCAAGGTCAACTTAGGTCGCTAATGCATTTTAATTGGGAAAATTAGTAAAATGTAATTAAATGGGGGGGGGGGGGAAATTGCTGGACGTATGCAAATGGACAGATTTATGTTTATGAAAAAAAAAATGACCCCAGGGGGTTGTCTGCCCCTGCCCTGGGGCTATGTACATGTATATGACCATAATATTCAAACATCTTCGTCTCTGAAACTGCTTGGCCATTAAGCGGAGCATTATTAGGAAGGGGGAATGAAACTTTATGTAATTATTATTTTTTTTTAGCTCGCCTGTACAAAAGTACAGGAGGAGCTATTGCAGTCACGTCGGCGTTGGCGTCGGCGTTGCTCAAATGTTCAAGTTTTTGGTTAAAGTTTTTATAAGTCTATATCTCATGAACATGTTGGTGGATTAGCTTAATACTTTGAATGTTGGTAGATATTGGTCTGAAGTTTTATTATGTATGATCATGACCCACCTGGGTGACCTTGAGGTCAAGGTCACAGACTTATAAATTTTCTGTTAAAGTTTTTGGTTAAAGTTTTTTATAAGTCTATATCTCATGAACATGTTGGTGGATATTGGTCTGAAGTTTTATTATGTATGATCACGACCCACCTGGAAAACCTTGAGGTCAAGGTCACGGACTTATAAATTTTCTGTTAAAGTTTTTGGTTAAAGTTTTTTATAAGTCTATATCTCATGAACATGTTGGTGGATTAGCTTGATACTTTGCATGTTGGTAGATATTGGTCTGAAGTTTTATTATGTATGATCACGACCCACCTGGTTGACCTTGAGGTCAAGGTCATGGACTTATAAATTTTCTGTTAAAGTTTTTGGTTAAAATTTTTTGTAAGTCTTTATCTCACTCATGAACTTGGTGCTGGATTAACTTGATACTTTACATGTTGGTAGATATTGGTCTGAAGTTTTATTATGTACGATCACGACCCACATGGGTGTTCTTGAGGTCAAGGTCAGAGACTTAGAAATTTTCTGTTAAAGTTTTTGGTTAAAGTTTTTAGCTCACCTGTACGAACGTACAGGAAGAGCTATTGCAGTCACCCCGGCGTTTGCGTTCTCGTTCGCGTTGCTCAAATGTTAAAGTTTTTGATTAAAGTTTTTGTAAGTCTATATCTCTTGACCATGTTGATGGATTAAGTTGATACTTTGCATGTTGGTAGATACTGGTCTGAAGTTTTATGCAGTACCATCATGACCCACCCTGGGTGACCTTGAGGTCAAGGTCATGGACTTAGAAATTTTGTGTTAAAGTTTTTGGTTAAAGTTTTTATAAGTCTATATCCCTTTAACATGTTGATGGATCAAGTTGATACTTTGCATGTTGATAGATATTGGTCTGAAGTTTTATGCTGTACCATCATGACCTACCCTGGGTGACATTTAGGTCTAGGTCACAGACTTAGAAAGTTTGTAAGTTTGTGTTAAGTTTTTTGGTTTAAGTTTTTTTAAGTCTATTATATCTCTTGAACATGGCAATGGATCAAGTTGATACTTTGCATGTTGGTAGATATTGGTCTGAAGTTTTATGCAGTGCCATCATGACTCACCCTGGATGACCTTGAGGTCAAGGCCGTGGACTTGGAAATTTTGTCTTTAGTTTTTGTTAAACTTTTTATGTCTATATGTCTTGAACATGTACATGTATCAAGTTGATACTTTGCTTGCTTATAGATATTGGTCTTAAGTTTTATGCTATACCATCACAACCCACCTGAGTTACCTTGAGGTCAAGGTCATGGGTCATAGATTTTCATAGAATTAGTGGGAAAGCACAAGTCAGGCGAGCTACACTGTCCTGCAACAGCTCTTATTTTTTTTTGGGGGGGGGGGGGACTTGCTGGGAGTATGCAATTGGACAGAAGATTTATGTTTATGAAAAAAAGTGACCACAGGAGGTAGTCTGCCCCTGCCCCGGGGCTATATAGATGTATATGTTTATGACCATAATATTCAAACATCTTCTTCTCTGAAACCACTTGGCCAATTAAAGCCAAACTTTAAACGGAGCATTGTAAGATGGCCACCATGGCTATAAATAGCAAAAACCTTTAAAGATATTTCCTTCAGAACCGGAAGGCCTATGATTTTGAAACTTGGCATGAAGCATCAGGAATGGAGCTCGACAAAGTTTATGTAAATCATGACCCTGGGATGACCTTGACATATTTTATGGCAAGGTCAACTTAAGTCGCATATCCCAGATCTCAGGTGAGCGTTTATAGGACCATTGGTCCTCTGGTTCTTATTTTTGCTCCAAAACATAAATTGTGGGTACTCGTTAGAATCGCCTCACCGAGGCGGTTTTTTACCATAAATAAGAAAAAATGCCTAAGATTTTCTACTGAAAATTTTCATTTTCGTGGTGGCGTAGTGGTAGAGCGTCGGACTCAGAATCGAGAGGTCCTGGGTTCGATCCCCACAAACGTCACTGTGATGTGTCCTTGAGCAAGACACATTAACTCCCTACAGTACTGGTTACTCCCAGGAAGCGTCGGCTCCGTCCCGACATGACTGAAAAATTATTGACTGGGACGTTAAGCCTCAACACAAACAAACAAACAAACGTTTTTTACAACTTAAAAAAAATCACCGTATATTGCATGTGCGTGTTTTCGTATAAATGACGGGGTGACAGTCACAATCCCAGACATGCAACTCACTTGTTTGCCTACAATACATGGTTAGAAACTCATGCGCGGATCCAGAAATTTTCATGAGAGGGGGTCCAACGAAAATGGTAATTTTTGGTCACAGCCGAGGGGGGCTCCAACCCCCCAAAAATCCAGAAATTACCTTTTTTAGGTAAAATTTTCAAATTCCAGGGGGGGTGGGTCCGGACCCCCGGTCCCCCCTCTGGATCCGCGCATGAAACTTGTACTGTAAGTTTGAATTAAAGAGAAGACGAACCGGATACTTTCTTAGCGGTTTAAGAGCTTCACTCCTGGTCTGTTCCATAGTTTAAGCTGATAATGCTTATTTGAGCAGCGAGGCGAGAAAACCCGGTCGCCAGTCGGGGGTCTCCGACTAGGTCCGACACAAATTGTCATGTACAGTCACAGATGGCTAGAAGCTTGAAATTTCGGTTTTCAGCAGAGGAATTGTACGATCCATGTACAGCGAAGGCAAAGGCGCTGATAAGCTTTTATGCAACTTACCTGCGCATTGTTTTAGCATATATGCGAAAATCAGACGAAATTTCTCTGACGCGACTCATTAGTCTTAGAATCCTTTTCTGCAGGGTAATGATGCGACAGGTTGTGATAGCATGGCTTGTGTTGATACAGCAATTGGAATCGTATTGGATTTTACACAATCACAATAATTTGGTGGTAAATGTGTTGCGTTTTTAATTATGACATTTGGGTTATCATGCACGTGTGTATGTTTTCCTACTTTGTTTCGAGGCAATTTAATGTCATGTATGCCATTTAAAATCAAAGTGCTATTCCGTATAATATGCATGTCGTAGAATCCAGCTAAGAAAATATTTACCTAGATTCTTGTGAACAGTACATACAAACCCTAGTGGAATTCTACACGAAGCAAGAACCGTACAGGTACTATATACATGCACATAATAAACAGCATAAGACTTTGGTGTGCCAGCGTATAGCGTATGACAAGATCGAGCTCGTTACATATACATGTATTTAGATGAATCGCCGGCAATTCGATTACGATGGACTAGCCGATCACACATAGATATGAATATTAAAGTTGCCTCTCACACAGTTAATTTGGCAAGCTATACAGATTTTAGACATCACCATACAGCATATACGGTCCAGTTTTCTTGCCTCCATTTGCGTGCTAAAAACATTTTATTTGGCTTTGAAATTGTCCTGGGCAGTGGGCGCTGGATGTTCTTTGGAGCAAAACGACGTGGTACCTTCCAGTCTGCTTATACATGTAGATGAACTGGCTTCGAATGGAACGGAAACGCTGTATAAGCATGACCTATCAAGATAGCCCTCTGTCTTCCAAAAATATAACTCGAGGCCACGGCTTTCTTCCTTGGTACGTCGTCCAACTCTATAGATGGCGGTTTCATGGTCCAGCAACGCAAGCGTCCACCATTCGTCATTTATTTCTGGTTCGTTTGTTTCGCCGTCACGCATATAATATTTTATTTCGTGTTTGGAAGCAGATTTGGTCGCAGAAGATCCAGGTACATTCTGGTTATATGTGGTGGGATACGACTGCTTCGGCATTGTGTACATCCAGGCGTGAAAAACCTTGACCGTTTAGAACAGACGAACCGTCTTCAACCACCTGTCGCGGTTGTTTTAAATACGCTGGTACATACCGGAATGCGTTAACCGAGCACTCGCTATTCCGATACGAACCGGGGCATCAGCAGGCTTCATCCTGACCCCGTCTGACTGAATCCCGACTCCGATGGAAGTTTTAAAACCTCGGTCTACATTTTGTCGATTCTCGTTTTTTCTTAGCTTTTTAGTGATTTATTATTATTATTATTATTATTTCAGATTAGGCAGAGTGGAGCAGAAGTGTGGAGCCACATGAGTAAAAGTATGACTAACCTGGTTCAAAGAAAAATGTGCATTAATAGTGGATTGACGGTAAGCCCGTATCTCACTGACATGCTACTGCAGTAGGGACTGTGTTGCAAATTGAGTGACAAAACAGTCGTGCGAGTATCGCGGGCGAACTTAGACGTCGACGGTTTGCAAAAGAAACATATCATTCAGTCAGGAATTTTTATTCGAAAAATATTCGCAAACTGTCGCATGTGTCGCGAACGCGAACACCCTATAGATGCGAATCACTCGCAGCAGGTTTGTCACCATCTTTTCAGTTTGCGAATCCACAATGCGACATGTAACGTACACGTGTAACGATTCGCGACACTCGCACACATGACTATCGCGCGATAGTGTTAAGAACAAAATGCGAAAAATTCGCGACTAAATTACGAGGAAATGATATTTAATTTTCATCTTGCTAATGTCGGTGTGAAGTTCGTGAGACGTTCGAGAGGCACTCATGCCGTTTGTGTGTATTTCTTTTCCTGGCCATTTCTTTCAGACAGTAATCAAATGAGCCGCCTCGTGGGAAAACCAACAATGTGGTTTCCGACCAGGTCCGACAGAAACCGATCTGTACAAGCACAGAAAAGAGCTAGAAGCTTGAAATTTCGGATTTAAATAGAAGAGGAATTGTACTATCCGAGTAGCGAAAACAAAGGCGCTGATCAGCTTCGCGGTTACCGCGAAGCTGATGTGCGCCTTTGTTTTCGCATATGCAGATTGTTGGTTTTCCCACGAGGCGACTCAAATGCGTCTGATGCTTTTAGTGAGCTTTTAGTCGCTTCATGTAATTGTCTCAGCTGAAGATCAGATTGTGTAATAGGATATTACAATAATTGGTGTTTGTCATGGAAGCGTTGAAAAAAAAATATCATGAGTCTAAAATAGGAATGGCACTTACATGCAATTATCGCCGACGTATTCAGGAGGCACCGTCTGTCAAAATGATTTTGACCCGTTCCTTAGATATTCAAAATTATGCTGTTAACCAATCGTTGTCGAGCTGCTTTACGCTGCAATCTTTAGCATTTTATAACACGATTTTTAACAAAATTTGACTATGGCTTTGCCTTTCTCAGGACATATCATTATCTGCTCGGGATCGTTTTCTGTACTACTCAGTTTCTCAGAGTATGGCATTGTCATTCAGAAGTACAGAAACAGAATATTCTTTTCTTTATATCTGAATATTTGTGAAGACAAAACAATCATTTTGAGCCGCGTCACAAGAAAACCTACAATTTGCATATGCGAAAACAAAGGCGCAGATCAGCTTCGCAGTAACTGCGAAGCTGATCAGCGCCTTTGTTTTCGCCACAAGCTTCTAGTCGTCTTCTGCGGTTTGTGTCGCATATCTTCACAAACCACAAATTGTTATTTTTCTCATGAAGCGGCTCATTTCATGTCTCTTTTGCCGAGTATAAACACGAAGACTTGATTGGAGTCATTGGTAGATTCCGACGATTGAACGATTTGAAATCTCGGATTAAAAAAAAATGAGTTGACTCTTAAGTTGACATCCGAGACACGCCGTTTTCTGTCACGATGATGGGATCTCGGTTTTCTGTGTACTTTGGGAATTAATTGTCGGATGTTTCTATTCCGGGTGAGATTTATTAGGTTTCATGTCCTGCGCTATAAAAATATCTGCAGTGCTAAATGTACATTAGTGATAGGTTTTATAAACATGTTTATTTTGTTCAGATGACTCACAGGGCTACTTTTTGTTCAGTGTATTTTAAGTGGCTTGTTTACTCCGATAAACAATTAAATCTGATGTTTAAATCTGTTCCAAAACACAAATACGACATATGAAATATCTAATGACAGAATATAAATCATTTTGTATCACAAACATTAAAATATCATCACATGTTGTAAAACTCCACAGTTTTTGTGACTTTTTTTGTGTGTGAACATGGTGAATTTGTGTGTATGTTTCGAAAGAAATAAGATATAATCAAACTTTGATTTTGATATTGTCGCTGTGGTCAAACGACACTCGTGTAAACGACATCAATAGTTTTAGGTTCAGCGACCTGTAAAGTACTTGTGTGCTTAGATTACCCCATCTAAGCAAAAATTTGAAGAAAAATCATATGAGCCTCCGCATAAGAAAACCAACAATATATATGCGAAAACAAAGGCGCAGAAGTAACTGCGAAGCTGATCAGCGCCTTTGTTTTCGCTACACGGATACTACAATTCCTCTTCTTCTTAAATCGAAAAATTCAAGTTTCTAGCCTTCTTCTGTGGCTGTACAGCCCGGTTTATGTCAGACCTGGTCGGAACCCAAATTGTTGGGTTTCTCACGCACAGGCTCATATCTTTTCGGCAAACATGTAAGTTTAAAGTACATATTATGTGAAGATATTATGTAGCATATTTCGGGTCAGCGAGTTGAAGGCTCTACGTGTGTCTTTAATATCCTATAAGTCATGAGCTGCTATACGGGAAAACCGGTCCTCGGGGCTTCCTCCCTGGTCCTACACAAACCAGGCTGTACAGTCACAGAAAAAGGCTATTCTCTCGAAATATTTGAGATTTAGAAAGAAGAGACATTGTGCTATCTATGGAGCAAAGACAGAGGCGCTGATCAGCTGTTACTGTGTTATTATTTTCGCCTATGCGGGTTGTTGGTTTTCTGGTGCGGCGGCTCATATATGTTCGAAAATACAGTATGCAGCATATGTGACCTACATATTTTTTTCTTAAGTCTAATTTCTGAGTCAAGGATAACTTTTGTCTTAGCAAATCAATGTTATAATTACATTTGTGTCATGAAAAGCAGGACTTATTTTGCGTTATGGTTTGCTAAAATGCTTTGTCAGGCAAATCATTATTAGCTCGCCTGTACGAAAGTACAGGAAGAGCTATTGCAGTCACGTCGGCGTCGGCGTCGGCGTTAGCGTCGGCGTCGGCGTCGGCGTCGGCGTTGCTCAAAATGTTAAAGTTTTTGGTTAAAGTTTTTATGAGTCTATATCTCTTGAAGTTGTGGATGGATCAAGTTGATACTTTGCATGTTGGTAGATATTGGTCTGAAGTTTTATGCTGTACCATCATGACCCACCTGGGTGACCTTGAGGTCAAGGTCACGGACTTAGAAATTTTTTGTTAAAGTTTTTGGTTAAAGTTTTTGAAAGTCTATATCTCTTGAAGTTGTTGATGGATCAGGTTGATACTTTGCATGTTGGTAGATATTGGTCTGACGTTTTATTCTGTACCATCATGACCGACCTGGGTGACCTTGAGGTCAAGGTCATGGACTTAGAAATTTTCTGTTAGAGTTTTTGGTTAAAGTTTTTATAAGTCTATATCTCTTGGATATGTAGATGGATCAAGTTGATACTTTGCATGTTGGTAGATATTGGTCTAACGTTTTATTCTGTACCATCATGACTCACCTGAGTGACCTGGAGGTCAAGGTCACGGACTTAGAAATTTTCTGTTAGAGTTTTTGGTTAAAGTTTTTATAAGTCTATATCTCTTGAATATGTAGATGGATCAAGTTGATACTTTGCATGTTGGTAGATATTGGTCTGAAGTTTTATGCTGTACCATCATGACCCACCTGGGTGACGTTGAGTTCAAGGTCACAGACTTGAAAAATTTTATGTTAAAGCTTTTGCTTAAAGTGTTTTGAACTGTATATTGCTGGAACAGATGGATGGATCTAGTTGATACTTTGCTGTTAGATATTATTCTTTTATTATGCTGTAGCATCTTGACTCACCTGTGGTCAAGATCACAGACTTAGATTTTAGGTTATAAGTCTATATCAAATATGTAGATGGATCAAGTTGAACTTAGCATGTAGGTAGATATTGGTCTGAAGTTTTATGCTGTACCATCACGACCCACCTGAGTGACATTGAGGTCAATGTCTTTGGTCATAGATTTAATAGATTTAGTGGCAAAGCACAAGTCAGGCGAGCTACGCTGTCCTGCGACAGCTCTTATTACATGATTTGGGTTATTATAGGAATTGTGATAAATTCAGACCTCTCGTATAAAGGCACGTGATTATTTATCCTTTCATTTCGATGTACATGTAGGTTAATCCAACCTTCCAGTACCATAAACCTGGAGAGCGTGACAGACCATGCACCACGGAAGCCAAGAACCACCGTGCCCTGGTGTGAACACTACGCTGTACTCAAACATTCTATAAATGCACACTTTGGGTTTCGTAATTCTTATCGTACGAAACTTGGGGTGCGTTTTGTGTTTGATATGATAGATAAACACATAACTGTCATGCATTCTTTTGTAAAATTATTGCTTTGACTCGAACTGGTCAACATGCAACAGTTTGGCATGGAAAATGTTGTTTCTGACGCTAAATAAGCAGACGTGGACTGCGCGTGTGTGCTTCGATTGTCTTTTTAATATCAAATGTTGCGTTGTGCCTGTTTCAGGAGTAACACGTGACGATGTCGGAGTTTGATGACGTCATGAACGACAACAGCACGATCGGGCTGGAGGAGGATGGTGGCCCGGATGTTCACATACTGCTCAAGATCGTCATTCTGGGAGTGATAGGATTTGTCAGTGTCTTTGGAAACTTAATCGTGCTGGGCGCCTTAATCGTGTGCAATGTGCTGTACAAATCACTACGCATCTCCATATATATCGTGATCGGCGGACTTGCTCTTGCCGATATAATCGTTGCCGTCATGAACGTGCCGGAGGAGATTATCAATTTTGCAGACAAGGGGGACCTGAAGTCTGAAGCTTGGTGCAAAGCGTACGGGTTCTTGTCCAACTCTTGTCAATACATCGCGGCTTTTCATTTGGTTGTCCTCGGTGTTCTGCGAGGGATTCTGTTGACTGATCGTGCCCATCACGGACCCACGGTAATCCACGCTATCATTACGTCTGCAGTATTATGGATCGTTTCGTTGTCCGCTAACATACCCATGATCAGTTCATCAATATTGGAACCCGTGTTACTAAAATGTGTAGTGGTGCCTGGAAACCCAAAGAAGTCCGAAGACGGGTTGAGAACCGTGAATGATTCGGACGCAGATGAGATTTATCTCTTACTTTCAGCAGCATTTTCGTACTTTTTCCCTCTTATTTTGATAGTCATTATTTACTTGTTCACCGGATATATGAGTAAAAGATATTTTGAGGACAGTTATTCGCGACGGGAAAGGAGAATGTCGAAGATGATATCTAGTTTGATTGTAACTTTCGCGCTCTGTCGTCTGCCGTCAGAGATGGTTACGTTACTTTGGTTTTATCAAGTGAAAAATACAGATGTAATGGAGGCATTAAATCACGACAGGCGCAAATATCTTGTTTGGATACACGTGCGTGAATATTTGAGCATTTTGTCGATGTTAGACATGGCGTTGAGGCCTATCATTTACGCAAGTATGTCACGTGAGTTTGGAACTATATTCGACAAGGTAATAAACTGTACTGGGTGTAAAGAGCCGGAAGAGGAAGAAAGCACTCAGAGATTACAGCGCCGCGGAGAAGAAATACAGGAAGTACTGCGAACGCCATTGAACCGCCCAGGAGCATCACGTTATATCGACGCAGACGACTCATTGTAGCCAGTAAAGACCTGCATACCAAGACGCTAACCTTTAGAGAATAAAGAGCATTATATATAACCGTAAGAGCTGAGATGTAGTTTCAGACTGTCTACTGATGATCAGCTTTGCCAAAGAATATTGAAATAGGGAGACATTATCAGTAAAGACTTTCTTAAGAAACTCCAAGTCTATAAATCTAGTCTTTGCCATGACTGACATGAGTTTCATGCTAGTATTGCAGAATAAGACTGAGCCTGGTCATGAGAAAACCAACATTTTGCATATGCGAAAACAAAGACGCAGATCAGCTTCATACTAACTGCAAAGCTGATCAGCGCCTTTGTTTTCGCTACACCGATATTACAACTCCTGCTCCAAAACTCAGATTGTATGTACATGTACTAACTTAAGTTAGAAGCACATCAGCAAGGCAGTTCTAACGTGAACTCACGGTCTATGTTTTCAGCAATAATATGAAGAAAAAAATGGATGTGTTTTTATTAACCTACTTCTTAAGATTTTTTGTTTGTTTTTCTTGTTTGTTCTTGCTTATAGAAACAAATCAGCTGCATCATGAGAAAACCATCAATGTGGTTTCCATACAGGTCTGACACAAACCAAGCTGTACAAGCACAAATGATGGCTAGAGGCTGGAAATGTTGGATTTAGAAAGAATAGGAATTTAACTATCCGTGTAGTGAAAACAAAGGCGATATAAGCTTCGCAGTAACTGCGAAGCTGATCTATGCCTTTGTTTTCGCATATGCAAAATGGTGGTTTTATCATGACTTAGCAAATTGTACAAAACTGTGAGTGTTTTTGATGCTAATTTGTATTTCATTGTTTAGTTTGTTGTTCACAATGGCAATGAATATTGAACTTAAGCAATGTAATGTTTCCATGAGGCTCTTCAACATGTTTTACATCAAGTATCAACCTTAAAGAAATTATTAGGAATTTATGGTTATAATTCTATTCAATTTATGACCTTGTTTTGTCATCAGCCTCCAACTAAACATTAATCAGCACATACAGCACGAAGACATGTCTGTGTAATGTATACCCCCTTGAACCCGACTTTTATACAGCAAAACTGGGGTATGCAGGGGTATATCTACTTTTCTTATTTTTGCTCCAAAACATAGATTGTGAGTACTCGTTAGAACCGCCTCGGCGGGCGGTTCTAACGTGTACCCACAATCTATGTTTTGAGCAAAAATATCAAAAATTTTCTATTGAAAATTTTCATTTTTTACAACTTAAAAAATCTATGTATATTGCATGGGCATATTTTCGTAATGTATATCTAAGGAGGTGTCTTCAGTGTTGGTCAAAACTGATCTGTTTCATAGTTGAGCCTTCGCATGAGAAAACAAACAATCTGGGTTTCCGACCTGGTCCGAAACAACCAGGCTGTACAGCCACAGAAGCAGGCTAGAACCTCAAATTTCAGATTTTAAAAGAAGAGACATTATACAACCGATGGAGCAAAAACAAAGGCGCTGATCAGCTCTGCACTTACTGCACAGCTGATTCTGCGGCTTTGTTTTTGCATATGCAGATTGTTGGGTTTTCTTATGCTGCGGCTCAGTTAAGATTTTCCTATTCATCATTTAGTCAAGGGACAGAAGAGATATCAATAATGACTGGATAAAATGTCTGCCCTTTTTCAGTTTGTTAAAACATATGCAGAAAATCAGTTGTGCCTTATTTGAAATTCACGGGTACATATACTTTTTAAATTACCTCAGTGAAATATGCTGAAATATTTACATTTTTATTGTAATTGTTCTAATGAATCATAAAAAGCTAATATTGGTATATTAACATTTATGATTAGGATAAATTTCAGTCTTGGTCTCAGAGAAAAACTTTCATAACCATAAACCTCATAGGAGGGTCTGATGCAAAATACATCAGGAAAACATGTCTGTGTCATTTATAGCCCCCTGAACCCCACTTTTATATAGTAAAACTGGGGTATACAGGGGTATACCTATTTTTCTTATTTTTGCTCCAAAACATAGATTGTGGGTACTCGTTAGAACCGCCTCAGCGAGGCGGTTCTAACGTGTACCCACAATCTATGTTTTGAGCAAAAATAAGAAAAATATCGAATTTTTCAGCTGAAAATTTTCAATTTTAATACCTCAAAAAATCCCTGTTTATTGCATGGGCAAGTTTTCGTAATGTAGGCTGCTTACGTTAACAGTAAATTCTGATATTCTCAAGATATCGTGTTGCATGTTAAGTTCTTATTTGCAGCTTCTGTTACATCTGAAAACTATGTCCTTGAACTATATACCCACTTATTCCCCATTACGAAAACATGCCCATATGATATACAGTTAATTTTTCAGGTCAAAAATCGATAGTTTTCAGACGAATTGATATTTTTCTTATTTTTGCACAAAACAAAGATTGTGGGTACTCGTTAGAACCGCCTCGCCGAGTTGGTTCTAAAGAGTACCCACAATCTATGTTTTGGAGCAAAAATAAGAAAATTAGGTATACCCCTGCATACCCCAGTTTTACTATATAAAAGCGGGGTTTAAGGGGGTATTCATTGCACGGACATGTTTTCCTGATGCCACTTTTATATAGTAAAACTGGGATGTTCAAGGGTATAAATTATTCTTGTTTTTTATCCAAAACATAGATTGTGGGTACTCTTTGCAAGGGGGTTCTAACATGTACCCACTATTTATGTTTTGGGCAAAAATAGGACAAATATTTAAAAGATGTTGTACATTGCATGGGCCTGTTTTCGTAATGATAAAGGAATATTATAACCCATTTTTGCTGAATTCAATTCACATTACCAAAACATGCCCATGCAATATACAGAGATTTTTTAGAGTTAAAATAATGCAAAATTTTCAGTGGAAAAATTTTGATATTTTTCTAATTTTTGCTCAAAACATAGATCATGGGTATACATTAGAACCGCCTGGGCAAGGCAGTTCTAATGCATACCCACAATTTATGTTTTGGACCACGATAAGAAAAATAGGTATACCCCTGCATACCCGAGTTTTACTATATAAAACTGGGGTTTAAGGGGGTATACATTCCATGGACATGTTATCCTGATGAACAGAGACTTTGTTTGGCTTTGGAGCTCAGAATATTAGGATGTCACAAAAAAAAATCTTAAAAAATTATGAAAACGGAGAAAATGGGATTGAACAAAGCAATAAATAAGCTGTCTGGTTCTTCCTTAAAGAATGATTAAATTCAATTACAAAAGCTGGATGTAACAAGGCTAGAAAAAATCGAAAGAAAAATGAGTTTTAAAAAGATGCTGAAATGCTTATGCTGAGAAAATCATTATGCAGATTTCCAATGCGACTGGCTTAGAGGATGGCTATTGGCATGAAATTTAGAGCTGTAAATGTGGGGTTGTGCTATGGATGTGACAAAAACAATTAGTGTTTTGTTTTAATTTGGTTTTGTCTTGACATGAATGAAAAATTGTTGACTGGGATGTAAAGCCATATATAATCAAATGAAAATAAAACAATAATCTTAATAAACTGTGCTTTAGCACGTGCTGCATGCCAGAAAAATATTTCTTAGTGCATACATGCACATACACACCTATAAATTTAAGCACACAGTGCACTAAGCAGAATGAATATGAGCCACATCATGAGAAAACCAGAGTTTTGCCTATGCAAAAACAAAGACGCAGATCAGCTGTGCAGTTACTGCACAGCTGATGAGCATCTTTGTCACGAGTAGTTCAATTCCTCTTTTCAATTCCTCTTCTTTCTATATCCCACATTTTAAGCTTCTAGCCATCTTCTGTAGGTGCACTGGCTGGTTTGTGTCAGACCTGGTTGGAAACCCAGAAGACCGTTTTTCTCGCGTCATGGCTCGTATATCTTTTATCTATGGAGAAAAAAGGAAATCTGCAGTCTTGTCAGCTTCTCCTTAAGTCTATATTTTCACTGTATGACAGTGAAGCAGGTATTCACATGACCAGACTGGTTTAGTTAACTCATTTAAGCCTGGCGTCCCTTTTATGGGACATAGGCAAACAGTATAGCCCCAGATGTGACGCCGCAGAACGCGGCGTCCCATCTGGGGCTATATGTTTGCACAGAGAAATTTCATCGAAAAATGAGATAAAAATTAAAAATTACACCTAACACCCCTAAAACTGAAAGTGGATTCACCAAAATGATAATGATGGGAAAATCCATTCGTCAAATATGGGTTAAATTGCATTACAAGTATGTGCTCAACTGAACTCGCTCAAGAGGGGTAAGGACCCACTTCTCTATGTGTAAGTGAGCCACGACACGAGTAAACCTGTTACTTGTGATTCTGACCAGGTCCAACACAAACTGGTCTGTACAGTCACAGAAGAATTATAGAATTTCGAATTTAAGAATTAAATGGGTTGTACTAACTATCCCTGGAAGCGAAAAAAAAAATAATGCTGATCAGCTGTGCAGTAACTGCACAGCTGATCTGCATCATTCCTTTCACAATTTCAAAAATCCAGTTTTCTCATGAAGTGGGCCAGGTCATACAAGGGAAGCATTTTGTTGTTTTAATATTAAGTCAATTGATAGGCTACATGTTTGAGTGCACATTTACATGTATTCACATCAATATGGTCATCATATAAAACACCCAAAATTCATTAGTTAATTGAGTTCCATGATTGGAGTTAAATGATACAAAATTAACACAGCAAGCATACTTTGTATGTATACCTTTCAAGTATGACCAAGGTATGTAAAAAATCATGAAACTTAAGTGCAGATTGTAAGATGTTGAAAATTCACTGACTTACAACAACTTCAAATAAAGGTGAAACCCAAAATGAGAAATCTGGACCCAGTTTTGTTTTTTGACATTAACATGTAAAGGATTAAATCTTGGGACATTATAGAGAAAACAAGCTTGTGCCCTTAAATAACACATTACGGAAACACGCCCATGCAATATACAGAATTTTTTTAAGTTGTAAGATTTGAAAATTTTAGAACAAATTTTTTGATATTTTTGCTCAAAACATAGATCGTAGGTAAACGTTAGAACAGCCTCTGTGAAGCGGTTCTAACGAGTACCCACAATTTATGTTTTAGAGCATGAATAAGAAAACTAGGTATACCCCTGCATACCCCAGTTGTGCTATATAAAAGTTGGGTTCAAGGGGGGAATGTATTACATGGATATGTTTTCATGATGACATTTCCTGTCTGATTGTGTCAGATCCATACATATATTTGAACAGTATTCTGCCTAACTAACGGGTAAAGTCAGTACATGTAAATATATATAAGTGTTGATAGCAATATGCATGTGGATATCTATACACATGTATATATGTGTATATTATGATATATATGCGAATATTGTATATGTAGAAATTGTTGTAGTATTCACCAAATCCACATTAATTTGCTGGTTCCCAGTTTTCCAATAATCAATATTGGAAATCCAGGTAACCAGTAAAACCACCCCAGTTAGCCATTGGTCAAAATTGGACACACCTTCAAATATTGACCAATGACTAACTGGGGTGGTTTTACTGGTTACCTGGTTTTCCAATATTGATTATTTGTAAGCTGGAAACCAGTAATTAATGTAGATATGGTCAATACATGTATACTGAGAACTCTTAATTGCTCAAATGTATGGAAATGTATGAAAGAAGACAATGTATGTATATTTGTATTGTTTTACTATATCCAGGAGCTCTGTATTGTACAATTCAACCTCATTATAACACGGTTTTCAGTATAACACGGCCATGTCATGGCTCCCAAATGATAATTTTTCTATTATTCCTATAGTAAATAATTTAATTATAAGATGGTTTCACTTATAGCGCGGTCTGTTTCTGTGGACCCCAAGGATAGCGTTACAATGAGGTTGTACTGTATTATATACAGCGATTTTTTGCCGTATGTTATTTTATCTTTTCAATCAATGCATTTTGGAACTTTACATCTTCACCACCCTCATTCACCTGTTTTTTGGGTCTGAAGTTATCAAAGAACGACTTTTGTAAACAACATAGACTAAGTTATATTTTACTGTGTTTGTTCGCCATGAATTATATTGTGTTGCATATATCCTCATGGGCTTTACAGCCTACTGGACTTTACATCAGGAAAACCTGTCCGTGAAATGTATACCCCCTCATACCCCACTTTTATAAAGAAAAACTGGGGTATGCAGGGGTATACCTATTTTTCTTATTTTAGCTCAAAAACATAGCTTGTGGGTACTCGTTAGAACCGCCTCGGTGAGGCGGTTCTAACGTGTACCCACAATCTATGTTTTGAGCAAAAATAAGAAAAATATCAAAAAATTTCTGCTGAAAATTTTCAAATTTTAAAATTTAAGAAAAATCTTTATTTAACATGGGCTTAATTTCGTAATATTCAATAAACTTACTTTAATACTTACTTTACTACTGATACTTGTAGATAAAGAGCTTACCATAATCATTTTTTTTAAAAAAGTTGCATTACGAAAACATGCTCATGCAATAAAAAGAGATTTTTGAGCTTTAAAAATTGAAAATTTTCATCTGAAAAAGTTTGATATTTTTCATATTTTTGCTCAAAACATAGATTGTGGGTACACGTTAGAACCGCCTCGCCGAGGCGGTTCTAACGAGTACCCACAATCTATGTTTTGGAGCAAAAATAAGAAAAATAGGTATACCCTTGCATACCCCAGTTTTTCTATATAAAAGTGGGATTTAAGGGGGTATTAATTGCACGGACATGTTTTCCTGATGTTTACAAAACAAGACTTCACAAACTAAAAATATAATTGAGCCTTGTCACAAGAAAACCAGATTTTGCCTATGCGAAAATAAAGGGACAGACCAGCTGTGCAGTAACTGCTAAGCTGATCAGCACCTTTGTTTCCGCTACACGGATTGTTCTAGTCCTCCTCTACTTATATTTAAAAAATTCAAGTTTTTAGCCTTCTTCTATGACTGTACAGGCTGATTTATGTCAGACCTGGTCAGAAACCCTGAAGACCAGCTTTCTCATGTCACTGTTCAATTGTGATTTTGTACAAAAAAACATCTGTGGACAATTATATGAGCCTCGACGCGAGAAAACCGGTCTTCGGGGTTTCCGACCAGGTCCGACACAAACCGGCCTGTACAAGCTCAGAAAAGAGCTAGAAGCTTGAAATTTCGGGTTTAAGTAGGAGAGGAATTGTACTATCCGAGTAGCGAAAACAAAGGCGCTGATCAGCTTCGCGGTTACCGCGAAGCTGATCTGCGCCTTTGTTTTCGCATAGGCAAAAATCCGGTTTTGTCACGATGCGGCTCATATTATTAAAGAACTGTTTGTTGCATAAGAAAACCAACAATCTGCATATGCGAAAACAAAGCGGCAGATCATCATCAGCCGTGCAGTAACTGCACAGCCAATCAGCGCCTTTCTTTTGGCTACACGAATAGTACATTTACTACGTATATCCAAAATCGCAAGTGTCTAACCTGCTTCTGTGACTGTATAGGCTGGTTTGTGTCGGACCTGGTCGGAAACCCAAATTGTTGGTTTTCTCATGCATAGGCTCAAATAATTATAAATAAATGATGAATGGTGATATTCAAAAATGCAAAAGTACTGCATTTCACTACACATTGCATGTTGTTAAGATGCATTTTAAAAGGTTTTATATTATTTTGGCAGACAAACAGAGAAAGAACTATAAGATATAAATTAAAATGATTTTATTGAATTAACTTCCCTAATGCATGTGCATTGTTATATTTATACACCAGTTGCTTTACTATATAAATTGCAATGATATTAAATGCAGCATCAAGTTGCTTTTTATCAATAAATCATACAATTTTCTTTTACAGAAATATTTTGTACATTTGTTGGTATTCTCTCATTGTTGCCATTATTATCTGATGAAATCGTTTTTGCCTCTTTTTGAGTATTAATTGATTGTTAATGCTTTTAAAACTTGTTTTTGTTAAGTTTTGAATGGTTTTGATAATGCTGGGACATGGCACTTTTTTTTTTAACTTTTTAGAAGAATGAATCATCTTACTATTGTTCCTCTATCACTTACTTAGCTGTTTAAAATCAATACTGCATTTGTGAAGAAAATCATAATATTACAACTTTCACTTTCCTAATGATCAAGACCTTTGGTATGTCAGTTCTTTTATCAGTGTAATTGTCATTTTTCTCTTCTCTGGACAAATGTGACAAATGTGTTTTGGTAATCCATAATGAAAACATGCCCATACAGATTTTTCTAAAGTTGTAAAAATTGAAAATTTTCAAGGGAATTTTTTGGATATTTTTCTTATTTTTGCTCAAAACATAGATTGTGGGTACACATTAGAACTGCTTCGGTGAGGTGGTTCTAACGAGTACCCACAATCTATGTTTTAGAGCAAATAAAAACAACAACAAAAAATAGGTAAACCCCTGCATATCCTAGTTTTTTCTATATAAAAGTGGGGTTCAAAGCACGGGCATGTTTTCGTGATGCATTTCTATACTGTGCCAAACTTATAACACAACAAAATCATTTGACAGTTCTTTACAGTAAAATGCTGTGAACATTTCTTTCTTGGCCTTTGCAAACTATCTGTAGATGTATTTTTTTGCTTCAGCTAGGATAGGCTATTGTTAGACCGTGGCGTCAGTGGCACCAGGTCTTGTTCATTGAAGGTTGTAGTAAACTGTAACAAAAATGTTTGGAAACTGTCAAAATATTGACAATTGATTTTAAATTATTGCAAATTATTTGCTGATGTGTTGCTTTGTAAGTTTGTCTCAGTCCAGATGTGCCTGATGGCATTTACAACTATACAGTAGCTCAGATAATTACGGCTGAAAAAGAGGGCATTTTATGTTAATTGAATATGCTATCCATATGTATATATACAATGTTTTGCATTAAATGTGCACGCAAATTAAAACCTGTTATCCTTTAAACCCATGAGATATCTTTGCCTATATCTGTGTGAAAAATGTTGTGCCTAAGTTTGGATCCTGTAAAATGCATCGTGACAAACTAATCTCGTAGATATTAATGCCAGACTAAATTATTTTAGAATGTTTCATGTGTTGGCAGCTGTTTCATATTGTTGCTCAGAATTTTGCATCGTCTCGATTTAAGACACGAAGAGCCACAATGAACATGCCTCATGTACCGAATAGCCCTTGCGAATTATAAAATTTTAAATTTGCGCGAAAATCACCGAATATGATGCGATTGAACAGGCTGGAGCTCGTAGAATGTGATGTACAGTTCAAACTCGTTATAACGCGTCTCGGTGCGGTTTTCAATATAACACTGCCATGACATGCCTCCCAAAATGATTATTTTGCAATATGTCTATAGTAAATAACCTCAATATAACACATTTTCACATATATCACGGTCTGTTTCTTTGGACCCCAAAGAAAGCGTTTATATATTGAGGTTGACATGCATTTGCGAAAACGTTAAGAATTTTCGCAGATCTTTACAAAGGCCTTAAGAATCTTGCGATTGAATTGCCATCCACTCTGCCGAATTCTTGAAGATGCCTTACGCATGTTACGAACACTTACAAATGCCGTTACAGATCATGCGAACGTCTTGTAAACACCTTACGAATGAAGCGACTATATGTAGCTGTTTCGTTTATCACATATTTGCAAACGATATCAAAGTAAATCGAAATCGCCTACAATGCCAGGGGGCATGGTAAAATGATGTCAATACTGATCCAAGTCTTCTCTTGAAACGCACACCACTATGTTACATGTATTTGTCTCATATTACGACTTACATAATAAAATTTTACTTGGCAAACATTTATTTCACTGGGCTTTAATTTGTCCGTAATAGCTTAAAGCCTAACACCATAAATCATGGCTTTTCCTCGAAGGATAGCAACAGATGCTAAAAACTGAGTCTTGGGTTTGTTATTGCGATTCACTAGCGGATATCTTTACGTACATAGTAACTTAATAGAATAGTGCTAGCGAATCCTTGCGAATGTCTCGCCATAGTGCAAAAAATAGATCAAAATTTGAAAAATTTAGTAAAGAAATCAAAGCTGATTTTAGGAAGCAGCATGACCTGTATGTCAATAACTTTATAGGGGATGTTAAGGCTAATCCCAGGGATTTTTATAGGTATACGAATAGTCAGAGGAAAGATACCCAAGACATTTTCCCGTTGAAAAAGAGAAAAAATGGAAGTGGTATTGCTCAATCAGATTTCGAAAAAGCAGAAGAATTTAACGGTGTTCACAGATGCATTCACCAAAAATGGTACAGAACGAAGTGCCACTTCTGGATAGGTCGGCTCCATTCATGGATATTACAAAGGAAGCTTAAAGGTCTGAACACTTCTAAAGCCTTAGGACCTGATGCGCTCCATTGCTAGAATCCTAAAAGAATTGGCAACAAAATAAGGACCGGTATTTGCACATCTCTTCCGGCAATCAATTAACATAGATGAAATACCCAAGGAATGGTCACTCGCTAATATTTGTCTACTTTTCAAGAAAGGTGACAGGTCCGTTGCTTGTCGTTGCCGCCCAGTTTCTTTGACTTGTATCACTTGCAAACTTCTAGAACATGTTGTCTACTCAAATGTAAGCCTAGTTTCCACGGACAATTTTTCTTTGACGAATAAAAAGTAAAACTGAGATCCTTTAAGAGAGGTGAACACATTAATGAGAAAGGGGATGGGCCATACCGCGGTTTCGACTACTAAAGTCTCGTCAGTGACCCTTTAGATTTGGCAACATGAAGCCAAAGAGAATTACTGAAATTTTGCAACTTCCAACAGGGTAGTCGATACAAAGACTATTTTTGTCTAAATAAGACCAAATTTATTAGAAATTGGTTAAAATGAATCTTAACCGATAATGAATTTCTGATTTCTCAGAATATCTATTTGGCAATTGAGTTCACACACAGCAAATATTACTTATGTTAGGCCTACTTAGCCACTGATATTATTGTTTGATGTCATTTTATTACATGTTTTGTGGATGCGCTAAAATGTATTTGGCAATCTGAATAAAGAATTGAATTGAATTGAATTGAATTGATATTTGACGATGAAACTTCGCCACTAAAACTTCGCCACAGAATTGAATTTACACGAACATATTTTTCTGCGACAAACATACTTTGTTAAAGAAATCCGTGCAAACGAGGCCATAGTTGGCATAGTTGTGAAACACAGCTGACTACAGTATTAAATGTTTGGGCAAAATCTTGGACAAAAAGGGTCAGGTTGACACTTTTATTTTGGACTTCGGAAAAGCTTTTGACTCTCCTCTACACGAACTTCTTAAAAGCTTCAGATCTTAATCTCTCCTCTTCAAAACAATTCATATGTGCAAGTTCGGTCAAATATGAAGGTGAAGCCTGTATCCGCAGTAAAACACCCGCCCTCCCCCCCTCCCCCTCCCCCCCCCCCCCACACACACACATTCCTTTGGTTGGCGTGGGACATTATTAACCCCTGAAGAATGCCTAGTGACGAAGAGGATCACATTGATATTAGAAATGAAGCTTCGCTTGAGAAAACTAACAATCTGGTTTTCCGACCAGGTCAGAAACAAACCAGGCTACACGGCCACTTGACATCTGGTTAAGAAAGAAGAGGCATCATTCTATCTATGGAGCGAAAGCAAAGGCGCTGATCAGCTGTGCAGTTTTTGTTTTCGCATATGCAGATTGTTGGTTTTTCTCATGGGAAGGCTTAGTCTCTCAATTCCTGCTTTATATAAGTCGAAACGATTTTCCGACGTCTGTCTGACAGAAATCTAGAAAAAACTGTTTCCGCTTGACGCGTATAATATGTCAAGCTAATTATAGTATCAGATAATCTCAGACATGTCCACAGAAAATGTCAATTTCAACCGAGTCGCATTTTGCTTTATACAAGACTGCATTGAATCCGCGTTGATGTCCGCCAAAGAAGATACACCTACAGATCTGCAACTGCAAAAATGCCAAGACGTTTTCACAATAATTATGATCCATAGTAACAACTTCTGAGAAGGAATAGGTCGTTTCTGTTTGGACTTTTCAGAAACCCGGAGGCCTGCGAAGCTCAGAAAAATAATTTAGTTGTCACTAAGCACACTCCTAGATTTATCATAAATCGCACAATGCTTTCACAATAATAACGGAAAAGGAAAGGATCTGTCTTCGATAGTGACAAGAAAAACCAACGTCAGATTATCGCAAGAAACTAACTCTTATGATCTCAGTTAAGTAAATGAACGTCTTAAACCACTTGATTAACCGAAAACGGAAGATGGCCCTCATAACATTGAATCTGGTGACTGTATATCATATAGTATATATATAAGCGCCTGCGATAAGACATATCTTATCATTAGATAGCACGACCCCACCACACTGTTCTAAGCACGACCAGTTAAAGTGGTTAAAGTCACTCTCTGAAAAGGGAACGAATGTCAGCTCGTGCATTTACTTGTCTTTATCAGAAATAGAAACGAAAATGTCCAAATGAAAATGTTAATGTTGAAGTATAAAGTATTTCACAGGATACCAAATGGCCAGCTCAATAAACTAAGAAAGATGTGAGCCCTCGCATGAGAAAACCAACGATATGGAGTGCCGACCAGGTCCGACATAAACCAGGCTGTACAAGCATAGAAGATGACTAGGGTCTGGGGATTTTTGATTTAGAAAGTAAAAGAATTGTACTATCCGTGTAGCGAAAACAAAGGCGCTGATCAGATTCGCATATACAAAATTTTGGTTTTCACATCAGGCGGCTAATGTATAGTACCAACCGTCACTGCGCAAAGTATAATGCAGCTACTACTGGTAGGGCGAACTGAAATTCAATAAACCATCTGCATGTAAATTCGAGTACATGCCGTTCGGTTATTGTAATTCCCCAGTGCCATTTCAATGATTGATGGAACAATGTATGTGGGGCCTCATCTTGAGTGGTTGCCTAGTCCATCTACACGACGCGATCATTTGGAGAAAATCAATTTTTCATGGCTCCATTATGGGGTCCCATATTCACATCGGACCATCCTTAATAATATGTATTGAAAATGCATTTTTCAAATAGAATGACAAACGCCGGAATAAAAATTAAAATTGTAGGGTAAGGGAGGTAATCAGAATAACCATATGCAATTTTATATTGCACGAATTTCCTTTCCCTTCGCAAACATGAATCTATATGAATGGGATGGGTGTATAAATGGAACCAGGTAACCTGAATGAACCACAAAATAAAATAGATTCACCATGAATTCCGTCTGGGTCAAAAAAAGGTACAAGTAAGCAATGACCAGGAAATGGCACAATCGGAAAGAAACTCGCACTCCAAAAACCGAGGTGGAAAAAACCTAGGTACTTATACTAAGAAAACATATCGTAAGTCGAGTGAGCAGCTATTTCCCAGTCTGTGGCCACTCAGGAAATGACCTTAGGACAAGCTCTTGGCTTACTGTCATATCTTGGATAGTTTGTATTATAATATTGTAATTGTATCTTGGGTGTTCAACTATTGAAATAAAGTTTAAACCAAAACGCACATAAGTTCCAAACAGCACAAGACAAAAAGAACCACAACAGAAGTATCGCATTGGAACTTCAATGTGCCAAGTTTATTTTCAAGCTTTTGTTTTGACACACCAACGGTGAGCTTGTAGGATGGAATGCTCTGACGTCGTCGTTGTCTTTGTCGTCGTTCACATTCTTTAAACATCTCCTCTAAAACCGTTTGGCCAATCAAAGCCAAACTTTATGTGGGGCCTCCTTAGGATGGGGGGACAAAAAGTTACATAAATGGTTTAGGTCATATGAACAAGATGACCGCCAGGGGTATACATAGCCAAAACCTTTATATCATTTTCTCCAGAACCAAAAGGTCTTGTATCTTGAAACTTGGCATGTAGCATCAGGGTCTCAAGCTCTACAAAAGTTTTTATAAATCATGACCCTTGGGTGACCTTGACCTGTTTTATGGCAAGATCAACTTCGGTCGCCTATGATTTTGAATATGGAAAATTGATTAATTGGCATTAAATGGCGTCAAGCTTCCTGGACTTAGAAAAGCTGACACAATATTTGTGTTTGTGAAAATGATAATTATTTGGCTCCAAGGGGTTGTCTGCCCCTGCCCCGGCATAAGATTCATATATATAGCCATCTATACATTAAACATCTGCTGCAGTATTATGGAGGTACAGATCCCGGACCATCGTAGTAGACTTACGTCACAGGTTTACCCTTGTACACATGAATGACATGAATGTATTTGACCAATACGAACAGGCGTGAAATGACCTCCGCGACATTTCGTCGAAAATTACATTTGTCGAAAATGTCCCCATGCCCAGACATTAACTCTAACGCTAGTGGTTGGTGGCTCAAAATGTGGACATATAGGCTAGTCTTCTACGGGAAAAAATGTTTGAAGCTACAACATTTTCGACAAAACACGTTTTCGACGAAATGTCGTGCATTGCGGTAAATCTGTGATGAAAGTCTTCTACGATCGTTCGGGATCTATAAGAGACTCTAAAATACTAAAATTCACCATTTTGTTCGCAACTTTTATCTTCTTATTGGCGTTTTGTACGACTAAAAATTTAGGAATGACAAAATTAATAAATTACAAGCGCGGCAAGCTCCTAATCGTCTTTCCAATCTGATGACCAAAATGTGTCAACACGGTCAAAAATCACGGGTGGTAATCAGGGGAAGTAGCTCCAAAAAGAGTCAGCAGAATTTTGTTCCCTCGGCAAATCCGGGAACTAACGAGCTAGTCCTCTCGGTGAGAAAACTGTCAACAAAGGTATATCTAGCAGATCAATATTCATTTCTTTATTAGCGATCTACTGAAAAATTCGACAATGCAGTGCTGTTTAGAAATAATTTACCTCCTTTCAATGCCAAGATTGGTCGTAGAAATATGCACGGTTCGAACACAACTTTGACACGGCTTTAGTGCACTGAGCCAAAAATCTGTCAACACGAAGATCTGGGACCACTATTGATTTTTCCATTTTTAGTCCACTTTATATCCTTCCAACCCAGCATGTTACACCGTAAACAAGCAAAAGATTGCCGTGGAAACATCGTTTCGGGTGAATATTGTCAAAATTACTGTCTGAGCTAGGGCCCTCGACAGGGAGATAGTTGTCTCGACAAGAGATAGCAGCCTCGTTGATGTCTGGGCTACGCAATGTGGCCTTTTTTTTTAGCTCACCTGAGCCGAAGGCTCACAAGGTGAGCTTATAGTATAGTAGTCGAGCCGGCGTCCGTCCGTGCGTCCGTCCACATTTTCAAACTTCAATATCTCTAAGACAACAAGGCAAATCGTGACCAAATTTTATCTAAAGCATCATTGAGGAGCGGGAAAGGTTGTATTAGGTTTTGGGCCAGGTCGGATCAGAACTCTGGTTTCCATGGCAACGGATAGCTCCCATAGACTTGCAATGGGAAAAACATATGAAAAATCTTCTCTGAAACCACAAGGCCAAGAGCTTTCATATTTTGTGTGTAGCAATGTCTAGTGGTCCTCTTCATAAATCCTGCCAACCGTGCCCCTGGGGTCCATACGGGCCCCGCCCCGGGGGCGTAATGATGAAAATATAAAAAAAATCTTCTTCTCTGAAACCACAAGGCCCAGAGCTTTCATATTTTGTGTGTAGCAATGTTTGGTGTCCTCTATATAAATCCTGCCAATCATGCCCCTGGGGTCAAAAATGGCCCCGCCCCGGGGGTCATTAGCTCCCATAGACTTACAATGGGAAAACATAAAAAAATATTCTTCTCCGAAACCACAAGGCCCAGAGCTTTCATATTTTGTCAGTAGCAATGTATAGTGGTCCTCTTTATAAATCCTGCCAACCGTGCCCCTGGGGTCCATACGGGCGCTGCCCCGGGAGGGGGGGGGGTCATGGGTAAAACATAAAAAAATCTTCTTCTCCGAAACCACAAGGCCCAGAGCTTTCATATTTTGTTTGTAGCAATATATAGTGTTCGTCTTTTTAATCCTGCCAACCGTGCCCCTGTGGTCCACACGGGCCCCGCCCCGGGGGCGTCATGATGAAAATATAAAAAAAAATCTTCTTCTCTGAAACCACAAGGCCCAGAGCTTTCATATTTTGTGTGTAGCAACGTTTAGTGGTCCTCTATATAAATCCTGCCAATCATGCCCCTGAGGTCAAAAATGGCCCCGCCCCGGGGGTCATTAGTTCCCATAGACTTACAATGGGAAAAACATAAAAAAAAAATCTTCTCCGAAACCACAAGGCACAGAGCTTTCATATTTTGTGTGTAGCAATGTATAATGGTCCTCTTTATAAATCCTGCCTACCGTGCCCCTGGGATCCATACGGACCCCGCCCTGGTGGTGTCATGGGAAAAACATAAAAAAGCTTTTTCTCCAAAACCACAAGGCCCAAAGCTTTCATATTTTGTATGTAGCAATGTTTAGTGGTCCTCTATATAAATCCTGCCAATCATGCCCCTGGGGTCAAAAATGGCCCCGCCCCGGGGGTCATTAGTTCCCATAGACTTACAATGGGAAAAACATATAAATCTTCTTCACCAAAACCACAAGGCCCAGAGCTTTCATATTTTGTCAGTAGCAATGTATAGTGGTCCTCTTTATAAATCCTGCCAACCGTGCCCCTGGGGTCCATACGGGCCCCGCCCCGGGGGGGGGGGGTCATGGGTAAAACATAAAAAAAATCTTCTTCTCCGAAACCACAAGGCACAGAGCTTTCATATTTTGTTTGTAGCAATATATAGTGTTCGCCTTTTTAATCCTGCCAACCGTGCCCCTGTGGTCCACACGGGCCCCGCCCCGGGGGCGTCATGATGAAAATATAAAAAAAATCTTCTTCTCTGAAACCACAAGGCCCAGAGCTTTCATATTTTGTGTGTAGCAATGTTTAGTGGTCCTCTATATAAATCCTGCCAATCATGCCCCTGGGGTCAAAAATGGCCCCGCCCCGGGGTTCATTAGCTCCCATAGACTTACAATGGGAAAAACATAAAAAAAAAATCTTCTCCGAAACCACAAGGCCCAGAGCTTTCATATTTTGTGTGTAGTAATGTATAATGGTCCTCTTTATAAATCCTGCCTACCGTGCCCCTGGGATCCATACGGGCCCCGCCCTGGTGGTGTCATGGGAAAAACATAAAAAATCTTCTTCTCCAAAACCACAAGGCCCAAAGCTTTCATATTTTGTATGTAGCAATGTTTAGTGGTCCTCTATATAAATCCTGCCAATCATGCCCCTGGGGTCATAAATGGCCCCGCCCCGGGGGTCATTAGCTCCCATAGACTTACAATGGGAGAAACATAAAAAAATCTTCTTCTCCAAAACCACAAGGCCCAGAGCTTTCATATTTTGTCAGTAGCAATGTATAGTGGTCCTCTTTATAAATCCTGCCAACTGTGCCCCTGGGGTCCATACGGGCCCCGCCCCGGGGGGGGGGGGTAATGGGTAAACATAAAAAAGCTTCTTCTCCGAAACCACAAGGCCCAGAGCTTTCATATTTTATTTGTAGCAATATATAGTGATCCTCTTTATAAATCATGCCAACCGTGCCCCTGTGGTCCACACGGGCTCCGCCCCGGAGGCGTCATGGGAAAATATAAAAAAAAAATCTTCTTCTCTGAAACCACAAAGCCCAGAGCTTTCATATTTTGTGTGTAGCAATGTTTAGTGGTCCTCTATATAAATCCTGCCAATCATGCCCCTGGGGTCAAAAATGGCCCCGCCCCGGGGGTCATTAGCTCCCATAGACTTACAATGGGAAAAACATAAAAAAAAATCTTCTTCTCTGAAACCACAAAGCCCAGAGCTTTCATATTTTGTGTGTAGCAATGTTTAGTGGTCCTCTATATAAATCCTGCCAATCATGCCCCTGGGGTCAAAAATGGCCCCGCCCCGGGGGTCATTAGCTCCCATAGACTTACAATGGGAAAAACATAAAAAAAATCTTCTTCTCCGAAACCACAAGGCCCAGAGCTTTCATATTTTGTGTGTAGCAATGTATAATGGTCCTCTTTATAAATAATGCCTACCGTGCCCCTGGGGTCCATACGGGCCCTGCCCTGGTGGTGTCATGGGTTAAACATAAAAAATCTTCTTCTCCAAAACCACAAGGCCCAAAGCTTTCATATTTTGTATGTAACAATGTTTAGTGGTCCTCTATATAAATCCTGCCAATCATGCCCCTGGGGTCAAAAATGGTCCCGCCCCGGCTGTCATTAGCTCCCATAGACTTACAATGGGAAAAACATAAAAAATCTTCTTCTCCAAAACCACAAGGCCCAGAGCTTTCATATTTTGTCAGTAGCAATGTATAGTGGTCCTCTTTATAAATCCTGCCAACCGTGCCCCTGGGGTCCATACGGGCCCCGCCCCGGGGGGGGGGGGGGTAATGGGTAAACATAAAAAAAATCTTCTTCTCCGAAACCACAAGGCCCACAGCTTTCATATTTTATTTGTAGCAATATATAGTGATCCTCTTTATAAATCCTGCCAACCGTGCCCCTATGGTCCACACGGGCCCCGCCAGGGGGCGTCATGGGAAAAACATAAAAAAATCTTCTTCTCCGAAACCACAAGGCCCAGAGCTTTCATATAATTTTGTTTGTAGCAATGTATAGTGTTCCTCTTTATAAATCCTGCCAACGGTGCCCCTGGGGTCCATACAGGCCACGCCCCAGGCATGTCATTATCTACCAAAGACTTATAATGGAAATAAATGAAAAACTCTTCTCTGCAACTGTTACAGCATGACACAAAGCTTGTATATTTGATATACAACATTGTCATGTGGAGCTCTACATTAATCCTGCCAATCTTGCCCCTTGGGTCAAATATGGCCCAACCCCGGGGGTCATTATAGGACCCTGACCTTGTTAGATGATTTTTTTTTTCAAGTGAACCAAAATGGCAGAAAATCCAGACAAGAGCTCTTCTGCTGATGTAAGTAGGGTTTCAAGGTCACATGACCAAGATGGCCATCATACCCATATATATGGTAAAAACCCCAACTACTTTGTCCAGTGACTGTACTTGTTGGCTCTCAGGTGAGCGATCGTTGCCCCTGGGCTACTTGTTTGGTATAGTTGATACTTTGTCTTTGCTTAACAGCTAGCGTGACCTTCTGCAAGATGTAAAGACTATAAATCAGTTTCATTAATTACAAATTGTTCGTCACTTACGAAAATTTCCATAGGCTTCAATGTATTTTCATGTTTGCAAGAAAAATTATCCTGCTTCTGGTCAACACATTTTCATGGTTTAGGTGTCATTTGAAAGGTAAATAAACAAAGCAATAAAAAGGGTATTTTCCTTGAATTCCATCCACAAGTTTTCAAGCTACATTGTTTTAAACAAGTTTTTAGAGAACTTTTTGGACAGTTTTCGGCAACGTCACCATTGACGTCAATGGAAAAGTTTTTTTTTTTTTTTTTTTTTTTTTTTTTTTTTTTTTTTCAAAATTTCCTTTAACTTCAAACCCTTATATTTTAAAAATGCATTGTCAAAACTTCATCAAAGGACCCTTTGTCTATTGTTTTATTTATATGTAACGTAACACTCGACCGAAGGTTCGCTCTTATTTGCCTGATTGGTCAACTGAGAAAAATACAAGTAGGCATTGATCAGGAAATGGTGCAATCAGAAAGACATTCCCACTCCAAAAACCGAGGGATGGGAAAAAACTGAATTGATACTTAGGTACTTATACCAAGAAAACAAAACGTAAGCCTAGTGAGCAGCTATATCTCAATAGGCGGCCACTCAGTTATCCGAACTTAACCAAAAATAAGGCTCACACAGCACAAAATTCGACACAAAAACACAACAACAACAACAGAAGTATCGCCTTGGAACGATCAGTAATATGAAATTATGTGGGGGGGGGGGGGGTCTTGAACCGGTTTTACAGGGTCCTGACCTCACCCTCAGCTTCTGCAGTGGTTCACAACTTTTAGTTAGTTGTTCTATCCTCGTGGTGAATCTCTAACTAGACAATGAAACATCATGGACAAACAATTAAATCATGATAACCACCATGATGAACTAGAATTGTCAGAGAATCTGACTATAGCCCCGCTTCTCAGCTTTTTTGCACGGTGAAAAAAACAATGACAGGTAACTATCACAAGCTAGATCTCGTCAATATTGATGCGCATACAAAATTTGGTCTGATTATGTCAATTCGTTCTCAAGATATTGAGCGGAAACGAAATTCTGACCTCAATAAAGGGCCATAACTCCGTCAAAATTTTGCGAAAAATGACGGGTAACAATCCCAAGCTAGATCTTGCCAATGATGATGTGCATACAAAATTTGGACGGATTCTGTCAATACGTTCTCAAGATATTGAGCGGAAACGAAATTCTGACGTCAATCAAGGGCCATAACTCCGTCAAAATTTTGCGAAAAAATGACGGGTAACAAACCCAAGCTAGATCTTGTCAATGATGACGTGCATACAAAATTTGGTCGGATTCTGTCAATTCGTTCTCAAGATATTGAGCGGAAACGAAATTCTGACATCAATCAAGGGCCGTAACTCTGTCAAGATTTTGCGAAAAATGACGGGTAACAATCCCAAGCTAGATCTTGTCAATGTTGATGTGCATACAAAATTTGATCAGATTCTGTCTATTCGTTCTCAAGATATTTAGCGGAAACAAAATTCTGACGTCAATCAAGGGCCGTAACTCCGTCAAAATTTTGCGAAAAATGACGGGTAACTGTCCAAAGCTAGATCTTGTCAATGTTGATGTGCACACAAAATTTGGTCGGATTCTGTCATTTCGTTCTCAATATATTGAGCGGAAACGAAATTCTGACGTCAATCAAGGGCCGTAACTCCGTCAAAATTTTGCGAAAAATGACGGGTAACAATCCCAAGCTAGATCTTGTCAATGTTGATGTGCACACAAAATTTGGTCGGATTCTGTCAATTCGTTCTCAAGATATTGAGCGGAAACGAAATTCTGATGTCAATCAAGGGCCGTAACTCCGTCAAAATTTTGCGAAAAATGACGGGTAACAATCCCAAGCTAGATCTTGTCAATGATGATGTGCATACAAAATTTGGTCGGATTCTGTCAATTCGTTCTCAAGATATTGAGCGGAAACGAAATTCTGACGTCAATCAAGGGCAGTAACTCTGTCAAAATTTTGCGAAAAATGACGGTCAACAATCCCAAGCTAGATCTTGTCAATGTTAATGTACATACAAAATTTGGTCAGATTCTGTAAACCGGTTCTCAAGATATTGAGTGGAAATGAAATTTTGACGGAATAACGGAATGACAGAATGACGGAAGGACGGAATGACGGAAGGACATGGTGAATCCAGTATAGCCCCACTTTTTCAAAGCGGGGCTATAATAAAAAACGAGGACTCATAGATTTAGTAAGCTGTCCGACGACGGAGATCCATGGGTGCCCAATTTTTCATTAGCGATTTTTGCGTATAAATAGTTATTGACAAACGTTTGTCAATAGCGAAAGTATATGGAATCCACTATTTACAAACGTTTGCCAATAGCCACTCCGATAATTTATAACTACCGGATCCCAGTTTCCATTGGTACACAGCTGATAAACACGTAGTATTGTTTACATACAAATCGGTAAGTGATCGGTGACGCACAATGCAATTCTGTCCGAAGAAAATTCGAGTTTTCTACTATACCAATTACTCTATTGACTGATAGATAGGCGCAGTCCATGCAGAAATTGAACATTACATTTATTGAATGAAAGTATTATAAGAAATCTAGGTTATTTCGTCAGTTTCGCAAACACTTCCGCCCCATGAACATATAGTGCTTCCATCACAATAACATTGAAGTGTTTGCGAAAACGAAATAACCGGGATTTCTTATGTTACTTTCAATAAATGTTCAATTTCTGCATTGGCTGCACCTATCTATCAGTCAGTAGAAAATAAAGTTGTAGGAGAAAACTCGAATTTTTCATCTAAACTTCATTCTCAATTGCAGTGTGTGTCACCGATCATTTATCGGTTTGTATATATACAATACCACGTGATCGTGAGTAGTGTTGGTATATGATGTCTTTTTCTTTGCCACCTCTGTTCAGAAATCAAACGTCAATGATATAGGCGTGTTAACGTAATTACCTGCAAACACTTTGTCTCTGGAACTTGCACACATTATTACAAAAGGTTGTGATAGAGAAACAAAGCAGGCTGTCCTTTTCTAACTCTTGTTATATATGAACTGACGAACCCCACACCTGCAAAAGACAACAAAAATCCTGTCACACGTTCACTCACACGAAACATAAAAAATGTCTTCTCCGAGGTTTAAACCCGGGACCTCTAGATTGGAAAAATATTAAGAAGGGACGATGCGTCCGGAGTATCACGAGCACGCCGCTAGATTGGTTGCACCTTCAAATGATAAATCTTTGACTTTTATTAATGATAACATGAAGCCAGAAACAAGTAATTCACACGGTCTGCAAACTATTTCAATTACACGGCCTGCAGCCCATAATTTTCTATGAACGTACGGATTTGCGTCTATCCGAGTGTTTTCAATCCCAATGTCTATAGCTCAAACAAAAACTTTTTTGTCTTTGCGTGTTCATGGTCAGTTTACACGATAAAACACTTCCGGTTTGGTCACCGACGATTTTTGTAAATTTTAAAACTTAAAAGTGATGTTTCTTGGTGATGCATTTGTGACTTTGTTGCACCTGCAATTCCTCTGTGAAAAGGATTGCCTTTGCAGAGAGGCGTCAATTAAGATCATAATAAGTCGCCTGCATTGTATAAATCCCAGTTTCAATTGGTAAAACTGTGTTTCACATAGATAAACGTTAAAATTTTATTTTGGCTTTAACTATGACGTCGCGTCAGAAGTTGCCGTCATACTGAAAAGTCGACATAACAGTTTATCAATGTACGTGTAACATGCTTATTTGCAATGGGAGCCTGCTCAAATTTCAACAAAATACTCGTTTTGAAATGCGCAATCTGATAAATGTCGCATTCATATTTTGCTGCGTCGCATTTTAGCGTGGTACCGATTTACGCAGCGATTTTGCCATAAAACCGGCCTGTAAACATGTAACAACGCTCTTCACTAACGATTATTCAAGTGTCCATAACACTGTAATTATTCCGTCATATTTAACGCGGAAACAATGTGCGTTTTCACAGATGATTTCCGGATTTGGCGAGTATTTGCATTCTTAAATGCGTCGAACAGAACGACCTCAGGTAAAGCTTTTAACGTACGTCGTAATCTGTAAACTTTGCGTTTTTAAGAGCGGTAATCTCAGTTTCCATCGTCATTTATTTAGTTTATTTTGCGCGTCGCATCATTTTAATGTATTGTTAATTAAACAAATTTACGAAGAGTTGATTAATATTATTTTTTTAGTTCTTAACTTAATATTTTTCAATATATATGCGATACTTCTAAAAAGGGAAATATGTCACAAATTTTTAAAACGGCAAATCACATTTGCATACAAAAAATATAATCGTGATGTATTTGCACACAGTTACTACACATCTCGTATGCATTGGTAAACTGTCTGGCGCATTTGATTAAACCTTCAAACTTATTGACGTTAGAAAAACTACACATCGCCAGTAGTTTTGGCGTTTGTTGGGTATGTCACATTTTTTGAAATTGACGTTTTTCTTTAATAGTTTGATCCTCACGCAGATTTTAAACGCAGAATTGCAAAGGTTCTTTAGTTGCTACTATCTATTATCACACATTGGTCAAGTGCTTACATACCGAATAACATTTAAACAAATTTTGTTTGATTATTTTTTACATGTTACAAAGTCGAGATGCTTTGAAAAGTCGTTTGTTCATTTGTAACATTTTTAAAAAATCGGCCAACTTTGTCATATATTGAAACCAACTATGATGTTTGCAAACACAAGACGTAGCTATATTTATGCATATCAAAGAAATAAATTGATCACAATAATCCGCACATTCTAAAGTCGTTTTGTATGATTTTTCGTCCTAAAACTGCAAATATTAAATTATTGGCGAGCTTTCAAATGTGCGTTTACAGTTTGTAACACTGACGTAAAAGCAACGTATTTTTAGCGTCTCGTAACATTTGCGTTAAATACTGACATCGAGCATTACTTCATGACGACATTTTATGTGACCCTAGAAGAGCGCTTGTTAATAACTAACTAAAGAATGAACGCTAAGTACTGGTAATCTGTCTCCAGTATGCCCGCACTAAGACAGTGTGGTTAGCATTAATATTACTGACTTTCCTCAAATGGCTGCTTATTGTGGAAGAAAAAAAAGCTTCAGAATCTGCAGTCGCTACATGTTCATAAATCACACTGCTGTCGTTCATCGCTGTTACCATGCGCTTCATGCACACAGCGTACTATGGCTCTATGTGAGTATCTTGAAGAAATAATGTTCTCTTCAAGACAAAATCTAAGCATTCACGTTCAAATATAAAACGCCGTAATTTAGATCTACATCGATTTTGACGTTACGAATATGAAGGCAACATCTGACGCAACGTCTATATGATGTCTTTTTCTTTTAGTGGAGTCCCTTATGTCATGCAAACATGCTCCCGTAGTTTTTCTTTGTTAATCAAGGTTTCTATATACCAAAATGTTCATAATCACACGCTCGTTTGAAAAATGGTTGTCGCCAATTTTTTTTATATGGTTTGAAGGTCAAGGTCACAGGTCAAAGGTCATTCAGTACAATTTTCGTACCCCATGAATACATTGTTACTTAAAGATAAGAAAATGTACAGAAAGACTTCCGTTTATAGTAGAAATACGAAGGCAATACCCAGTGCTACAAATAGTTAATAAAATTACGGCGATACTAAGCCTCGTTTTGGAAAGGTCAAGGTCATTTGTTGACATTTTGGCTGATTTTTGCAGCAAAAATCATATTATTTTAATTTCAATGTCGAACGTTCGGTGCCCTTTTTGTCTAAAATTGATTGTTATAGAACTAAAATCATCCTAGGTAATGTCTGTTTTGAAAACTAATGTCTTAGCAATGATTCCAAAACAAAACGAAGGTCAAGGTCACTTTAAAATTATACTACCGCAATGAAGACTTAAATTTGCATTTTCTACATTTTAACAAGACCATCAGCAACACACATTGATTATGAAAGTGACCGCATTAAACATTTAAAATGATATAATAATCACAAACTGCCATGCGCGTGACTTCATTTTTTCAGTTTTGCAGATCCAAAGGTCAAGGTCAAGCCTATTATGGACACGTTTTGTGCCCCCCCCCCCCCCCCACTCTATAAGGACAAATAGTGTATTTCTCTTATGATTTGTTCTAAGATTTGATCATTATTTCATATCGCGTGTCTGATTTTATTTCTTGTCTGATTTCATCTTAAAACTTGTATCGCATTTACAAATCATCGTGAAGTTGTATTAAACACGTGTCATTATACAAAAATATCGGAAATTTATCAGCCGAAACTCATTATATAGTAGACAGGTTGTAGGACGTCCTTTTATACATGTAGAATTAATTGTGTTTTAACATTGACATGATGTACATTGATTGTATGTATGCTAACAATTATTCCGGCGACAAACATGCGGTATATCAATTAGCAAAATAATTTTAAGGTTTGTAGCGCTGTGTTTATGACGCCATTGACGTTGCGGTCTAAAATATTTGACGTTGACATCAAAAGTGACGTCACGACGTTCGATACGCCCGTTCACGCTTTTCTAAGACAAAGCATAGTGATCAAATCGTTTTGAAAGTCCAGAACAGTTATTTTCTCTTTCTCTCTTAATTCTTTCATCACCAATCAAAGTATTTCACAATCGCTGTTTGTTGTTGGTATTGAAGCTTTGCTCATAGACCACATCGCATCATTACTGTTTGATCTTCTCATAGTTTCAAGCCTGGTGCTTGTTCATTGCATCATTACTATTGCATCTTTCTTGTTAGTTGGTTTTCAGTCAAATTAAATGTAACGCATTTGTATTGACTATTCCAATGTTGAAAATGAACTTTTAAATTTCTGTTTTTACGCATATTTATATTGCACTGTTTGACAACCTGTTAGCTATTTGATCATTTCAATTTATTCTGTTTTATTGGAAATAATGTGTTAGTATTCATTCATTCAATTATTTTATGGTTCAAACATGGACTTGGCATCATCATTCATACCAGTGAAAAAGTTGAAATCTGAAACAGATTTTTCTGTTTGTCTGATTTGTCAAAAGTCAGGGACGCTAGTTGGAAAACCAACTGCAAGTTCTTATGATACGCTGCTCTGCTTTATTCGCGACAGGGCAGGTTTTGGCGAATCCGATTTCATTCCTGTCGATTTTCGACTGACAGATGAAACTTCGGCAACTCTTCAGTTGAAGGGCGCTTCATGGCACCGAGAGTGCTACGGTCAAACATGTCATAAACAAAAACGAGATCGAGCGCGTGAAAGATTCGAAAAAGCGTTGCTGCTTGAGGACAATTCAGTTCTCAGGCGATCTGTTGGTAGACCTGAAAATGTGATTGAGGTACCAGACACGTCACAAGCATTACCTATCCCAGCAAAATTAACTCGCTCTAGTTTCGAGCCTTTCAACGAACGGCTTTGCTTTTTCTGTCAAACAGTTAAGCCCCACACATTGCACGAGGTAGCGTCACAGAGAGCTCTTGTCCGTTTGCAACAGGCCGTAGAACAAAGTTGCGATGTAAGCCTGAAATTGAGGCTTGATGCCGCCGTAAGCTCGGATGCTTCTATGACTACATGTGTAAAATATCACGATCTGTGTTGGAGAAACAATGTTGACAGGCTTAATTATAATCTGCAGAAACAAAACACAAAACAAACAGCCGATCCGCCATCAACTGCAGATAGCAACACAAGTCAGCCGCCAGATCTTTCAAGTATACCAAATGATCCTGTGGAAGAAAAAACGGCTGTAGTTGCTGCAGACATGGAATTCATGTCTCTTTTGGAGCTATTGCTCCATGAAGGCGCTGTCTTAACAATGGCTGATCTCCACAAAAAGTATGTAGACATACGGAAAGCAAATGGCATTTCAAACCCAGATTATCGGCGCTTTTTCTTGAAGCAAAAAATTTCAAGTCACATAAAAGATATTCAGTTCAGCAAGCCAAAGCGCAGAAACGAATCAGAATATGTATACACAGCTACAACACGGGACGAAGTTTTGCAAACTGTTGCAGGCACGGCAAACACAGTCGGAGATGATATGAAAACAGTATTTGATGCTTCGCAAATTTTACGCAAAGCTATTTCATCACATATAGTCGAAAAGCCTTGGAACTTCAATGGTTCGTTGTCAGATACAGATTTGTCGACCACCTATCCAGATGAGCTACGGCATTTCCTGAGATGGGTTATTCTAGGACCAACATCAAATCTAGATGAAGATAAGACATCTGATAGAACAGTTTTTGACAAGGAAATTCATTCTACAGCCCAGTCAGTAATGTTCGCATTTAAAACAAAACGTCAAATATCAAGAGAATCAAAATCTCCTTTAGAGGGAAATAAACGGCATGTCAATGAGTGGCCAATGCAGTTAGCTGTGGGTTTGTCTGTGCATCAAGCAACTAGAAGTAGGTCTTTGCTAGAAATTCTAAACGGCTTTGGAGTCTCTGTGGATTATAAAAGAATACTAAAGCTTGAAACTCAGATTGCTGAAGAAGTATGCAATCAGATGGCAATAGAAGGTGTTTATATACCTCCGTTTGTTCAACAGAACCGCTTTGTTTTCTTTGCAATCGACAACTCGGACTTCAATGAAGACACTCCAGACGGTAAAAGAACAACACATGCCACTGCGACCGTAGTTTATCAACAGACTTTACCCGGTGACGAAGACAGGGCATTTTCCCTTCAACCGAAAAAAGGTCAAAACACAGCTCTCCGTCAGTGGTCCGAACCAGTCCTTCAGGAGTGCCATATACCAGCTGCTTCAAAACCAAACCTGCCAGCCAATACGAATGCAGCAGTTGTTCGTGATGCCAGTTTGGTCGAATGTCATAAGCAGACAGATGTTTCGTGGCTGTTTGCTCGATCTTTTAATAGAAAGTGCAACTCTACTGAAAAGTCTGAGTCTGAAAATACAATCGCCCATGCTGAACACCTACAAAATCAGTTGGATACTGTTGAATGTAACTCAGACAATCTTAAGGCAGCTTCAGTTGTTCCCACTTGGTCGGCATTCAATTCATCTCTGGCAGATGTGAAACCGAAAACGAAATATGGACCACTTCCGTTGTTATATGCTCCTGCTCATGAATGGTCCACATTGATCACTGTTCTCAAACAGGCTCAGCACATCAGTTGTAAAACAACGGGACCTAACAGTAAAGCAGTCATTACATTGGACATGCAACTGTATGAAAAAGCAAAGAAACTTCAGTTGTACCGAGAAGATTGCAAGGACAAATGGGTGTTGAGAATTGGAGAACTCCACACGGTTATGGCAGCTTTGAGAACATTGGGTACAGCCATTGAAGGGAGTGGCCTTGATGACTGCTGGATTGAAAGTGACATTTACGGTCCTGCTACGGTTAGACAAATACTCGAATGTGGCCACATGAAACGAAGTCTGTATGCCCATATCATAACGCTGCAGGCATTGTTTGACCTTTACAAGGAGGAGTTTTTCAGTCAGTGCCCAGACTTAGAAAACCATTACCAAAAGGTTATGGAGCCATTCAAATCAATGGATTTGACATCAGCAGACAATGTCAGGGAACTCATGTCACAAATGCAGTCTCTTTTAGTCAGTGAACTGAACCCAAGGTTAGAGTTATTCCACGCTGAGACTCAGAAGCCAATGTTCAAAGTAATGGTGATGTATATGAACATGGTTATGTTGCTTCTGAATTTCATAAGAGCAACACGAGATGCTCTCTGGGACTTACATTTGGCCACGCTAGAGGGGTTTGCAAGATTTTTCTTTGCATTTGACAGACTGAAATATGCACGCATGGTGCCAGTTTATATTTCTGACATGAAAAGCATACAGAGTACTGATCCTGATATATGTGATGAGTTTGAACAAGGTAATTTCGTAGTGAATAAAAGTGACATACCTTTCTGTGCCATTGGGCCAGACCATGGAATTGAACACGTCAACAGGTCCATGAAAGTTACGGGCGGTCTTGTTGGAATAACACTGAACGAGGCAGCAAGGGCTAGGTTCTTTTTGGCTGCCCCGGAGCTTTCGAGACTCTCAGAGGAGGCCAAATGCCTTGTAGGTGTTAAAAAGGGCACTGATGTGGTACATCATGAATCATCTCCCCGTTTTGCAAAGAATCAGGATACTCAAGTTATGAAGCTACGAAAGGAAATTTCAAAACACATGAACCCTTTCAGCACTGACAGTGATAATTTAGTTACTATAGTTACACAGTCAGTTATGCCACAAACGGTGACACAAGACATGGTAAACGCAGAACAGATAGGACTGTCAAAACATGTTTCATTCGTAGAAAACCGAATTGCTTCCAATGTCGAAAATATTTGGGCGCCGATGAAAAAGACGAATCTCAGTGTGTGGAAATCTGTCAACAAAAAGACAAAGCTGAAAGTTGCGAATCAGATTGTGGAACTCAAGAGTGAAAGATCATTGTTTGCTAGACTGGTCGTGGTTGCAAAATCCCGGCCAGAAATTGATATCAAAGACTCAATTGGGAAATTCGAGTTCACAACCTTCCCCAGATCTTTGTTCGATGGCAGTGGTAACCTTCTGGCCATGACAAACAAAAGCCAGTTACTGAATATTATAGAAAAATCTCTTGAAACTAAGGTCCATGTGACAGAAAACACCACTGAGCATAAAGCATGTGTCATTGACGGGATGGCTCTGGTTCAAGAAATGGGTAAACCATCGTCCGTCAGTACGTGTCTGGATCTTGCAGAACACTTTCTTGAACGCTTGGCAACAAAGACCGAGACGTACGCTGAGATACATCTAGTTTTTGATCGGTATGACATTGACATGTCACTCAAAACGGCAACAAGAAAGCGAAGACTAGGGGAAAGTGACAAGGTTTCTTATAAGGTCACTGACACAACTTCTATCAAGAACACCCCCATGAAAAAGTTTCTATCTCATGATAAAACCAAGGACAGACTGTGTGTGTATCTATCACATCACGCAAATGCAAAGTATGCAGATTCTTCAAAGGTTTTTGTTGTGTCATTTAGAAACAATGTCTTGGCAAACCGCAAAGGGTACGATTACCTGTCTAGCAGTCATGAAGAGGCAGATACCAAAATCATTCTACATGCTCACCATGCTGCGGTCAATGGCGTCACAACTATAGACATACATAGTCCTGATACCGATGTTTTTATTCTCGCACTGAGACGACTACCTTTGCTGGCTCCAAATACAAGCTTTGTAACAGGGACTGGTGACACAAGAAGAAGTATACCATTGAAACCAATTTATGAAACGCTTGGTATTTCAATTTGTAACGCTTTACCTGGCTTTCATGCTTTAAGTGGTTGTGACCAAACCGGGAAATTTGCAGGAAAAGGAAAACTTCTATTCTGGAAATCATTGATGAGTGCAAATGAGGAAATGATGGATGCCTTTTGCGACTTAGGATCTTCAAACAACTTGTCTGACAAAACCGTCCAGAATCTAGAAAAGTTTATATGCCGTCTCTATGCTCCAAGTTTGACAGTTGAAAGTCTTGATCAGTTAAGATGGAAACTGTTTTCAAAGCGACAGGCAGAAGGTGAAAATCTGCCACCCACACAAGAAAGTTTGAAACAGGCAATATATCGTGCACATTACCAAGCGCTCGTCTGGCAAAACGACATAGTTCCAAACCCAACCATTCCACCACCGGATAACTATGGCTGGAGGGTCGAGGATAACATGTATGTGCCAGTCTCATCTGAGTTACCGGCAGCCCCCGATGCTGTGGTAGAGCTTGTGAAATGTTCATGTCGTACGAGTTTGTGCTCATCATCCTGTTCCTGTCGTAGGAACAATTTGAGTTGTACAGAAATGTGTCAATGCGAAGGTGATCCAGACGCTTGTAACAATGTTTATGTTCTGGAAACTGACAACTTGTTGGATGACATTGATGACCTCATAATCTGAGAATCACGGATGCAATTTTCAAAAGTAGTTTCCAGAGATTTCCAGAACCAGCGCTGCTCATTTTTGCCCTGTATACATTTTAATGTCAATTTTGGCCCTGATTTTAAGAAAATGACCTTGGCCTTTCTACTATAGAGGTCAAGGTCGTTACCAAAGTCTACAATTGTACATACATTGTGGCAAGAACTATTACAACACTTACTCACTGTAATGTTAAATGGACTTCATGGTGATAAAAATGACCTCTTTGAACATGTATCCTAAATTGTTTGATTTCTTTGTTACTTTTTAAAAAGCTAATACTTGTAGAAACAGAACATAATTGTCACCAAAAGCGCATACAAAAATCACACTGTAGTCTTGTTTTTCAAAAAATATGAATGATTCATAAAGATTGGTGCACATTCCTTCGTTTCTAGAAACAAATAAGCAGCAAAAATGTGTTTTTTGGCCCTGATTTTAAGAAAATGACCTTGACCTTTCTAATACGAAGGTCAAGGTCATTACAAAAATCTACCATTGTACATACCTTATGGCAAGAACTTTCACAACATTTACTCAATGGAATGTTAAAGGCCTTCATAGTAATAAAATTAACATCTTTAAATATGTACCCTAAATTGTTTGATTTCTTTGCTACTTTTTAAAAAAGCTAATACTTGTAGAGCAAAACCTGATTGTCATCAAAAGCGCCTTCAAAATACACACTGTAATCTTGTGTATAAAAAATGTGAATGATTTGTGCAGATGTGTGCATATTCCATCGTTTAAAGAAACAAATTAGCAGCAAAACGTGTGTTTTGGCCTTAATTTTGAGGAAATGACCTTGACCTTTCTAATATAGAGGTCAAGGTCATTATCAAAATCTATCATTTTACATACCTTGTGGCAAGAACTACCACAACACCTACTCATTGGAATGTAAATGTCCTTCATCTAGATGCAATTAACACCGTAATACATGTACCCTATATTACTGAAGCTTTGACCTTTGACCTTTGACCTTGACCTTAATTATGATTTAAAAAATTGGCGACAACCATTTTTGAAATCCACTTACTGAGATGAACATTTTGGTATATAGAAACCCTGATTAACAAACAAAAACTACGGGATGACACAAGGGACTCTACTATTTGTCATCTCTGTTCAGAAATCAAACGTCAATGATATAGACGTGTTAACGTAATGATGTGCAAACATTTTGTATATTTGTCAGGGACAGAGACACGTGATAATCTTTACCATTCACTCACATTATAATTTCATCCAAAGCAAGACTCATCCCTATGATTAACAACTCTTAGCATGTCCCAACTCATTCAGCAGATGAGGGTACACCCCAGGCCGCTCCGCTTGCAATTACAATATTCAGGAGTGGTTTCAATATCTTATAATATAGATTGTTGATAGATGACCGGTTGTAGGTAGCCATACATTTTAAATTTACTGCGGTAGGTCTGCCCACACTTTGGACCAATCGCTTGCAACGTTATAATTACTGGTCTCTGTCCTCAAGACGTGTGTATATTTGAATTCGGTACCGTTTTCAGCAACAAGTATTATGGACAATGGATGTCAGTTTATGTCATGAAAATGAATGTTGCTCTGTTGTCTCTATTCAGCATGTTCAGAAAAGGCAGAATTGGTTTGCGTTATATGCCTATAAAGCTGATTTACTGGCAACTTTTCATTAACGCCAAATTTTTTTACACCGATCCGCAATCTCAATTTTAGAAAATTAAGTCTGAGATTTGTGCATGGAGCGGAGGAGTCTGCTCATGCTCGTTTTGTTCAAACTGCTCACTTTTGTTCATTGTTCTATATTGTTTAATGTTTTAAGAATTTACTTTTTTTTTCATAATTTTATAGTTCATATGGTGTTATAAGAATCTGCGTGTTGTCTATCCAAAACTATGTTTTAAAGTAGTAGCTTAAGCAATACTATCGTTGAGATCTTTCCTTTCGAGTGTGGACTGCCTGTACAGAAGGGAAAAGCGGCAGTGCCGTGCTTATAAACATGTTGCTTGCAACCATCATCATTGCATGATCAAGGACTTTCTACGGAAACTCCTTGGTATGATCTTGTATTTGATGGTCATATAATATAACATGCATTATCGCATGCATCGTATGAATTGATATGCTAAATCGGTTAATAGCTATACATACATTGTAATGTTAACTTTTAAAATGTCCGACTATAGATAAAATTTGTATTCTGTATGAGTAACTTGTATGTATTATGTAATGTTCCTGTGACGGGATAGCTTCCCTTCGTAGAATTATGTTGGTGCAACGTATTGGTATTAGCGGCATCAATGCAACTTAGAAACTCGAAACTTTGACGATTAAGTGTTGACTATATAGGGCAGTTAAACCACATTTGGTGGATGAGCATGCTTTTCCACTGACGGGGTTTGCTGTGGCGCGGCTCGGCTGTTCGTTACATTTGGTGGCAGCGGTGGGATATTGACAACTCTGCAGCTTTAAAACGCATGGATAGAATCGAACGAAAATACCTTGTTTATTGCTTTATTCATTTACCAGACATTTGCAACCAACTGGATACAATCAATCTCAGTTCAGAGAACCCCGAAGAAAACTTGACAGTTTTCCATAAAACAGTTCATTCTTACTACTTTAGGACATCCATCTCGCAAATATCAAGACTGGTTTGATGAGAATGATAATGAATTTCAGAGGCTTCTTGAAGAAAAACACAGTTTGCCCAAGGCACATCAAGATGATACTAGCTCAGTATCCAAGAAAGCGGCCTACAGCAACATCTGTAAGACAGTCCAGACCAAGCTTAGGGGCATGCAAGATTCCTGGCTGAGGAAGACAACAGAAGAAATTCAGTCTTTTGCGGACAGAAAAGACATGAAGAAATTTCATGATGCACTGAAAACCATTTATGGCACAAAGAGCTCTAGAGCCACCACATTGCTCAGTGCAGATGGAAGCACTCTTCTCACAGATAAAGAGGCTATCTTGAAAAGGTGGGCAGAACATTTCAATAGTGTGCTGAATTGACCATCAAACCTACAGTAAGACACTCACCCCCTACCCCCATTGAAGAACAGAAGTCCCAGAAGAAGACAAAAATGCGCGGCGACGACAGCAGTGAAGACAGCGGCTCCGAATCCCATGATGAGTGACTCATATAAACGGACTATGTGTGGCTTGTTTAGTGCAAGCCTTCTGGCATACGGTTTATTAAGTACTAGAAGTGAATATAAAAAGACAACATATAAAATAATAATTAAAGTATGAACGATTATAAATAAAAAAAAAAAAAAAAAAAGTACAGTATATTATACAATGAAGACTGGACACACAAATATTCATTTATTAACGCTTAATGTTCAAGGTATAAGAGACAGAAGAAAACAAAAACGCTTATTTGAATGGTCTAAGCAACAAAAAGCAAGTGTATTATTTCTCCAGGAAACGCATTTAACACCGGAATTACTTGTAAACTTTGAGCAGCAATTTAAAGGTACGGCAGTACACTCAGTGGGTACTTCAAGCAGTAAAGGTGTAGTCAATGTCGAATGGGCCAAAAAAGTCGTCCCGTGGGAATTTCGTGACGATTTATGACGACCTACCTTAAATTAAACTTTGGGGCATATGCAACAGTTTAAACCAGTTCGTCGCCCTGAGACCCGCGTATGGGCTGAACTGTGACGTCATCAAAATGGCGACCAGCGCACTCATAATATGCGTTTTGAACAACCATTTTCATACTATGCTTGATAGATAAAATTTAATTTCCAGCTTCTCGCTGATTTTAAATGGGTGAATTTTACCATTTGTATTTATAAAAGTTATTTTAGCACAAAAATATCTCTCACAAGGAGAAAAGCACTGAAAATATGAGCCACGCCACGACAAAATCTCCATACAAAGCGCTAAACTATGCATAGTACACCAGTAGCTAATTTTACCTACATTGCATCCCCAAGACAATTTTTCATGGGTGTCATATCATTTATTGGGACCCTAGAAATGCAAATATTTTGTTCCAAAGATAAACTCAGTTACGCTATGAGAATATGGCACGGTTTCTATGGCAACCGTTAACGTGATTCTTGAGGATCGGGGGTGTTCATACAAAATTGACCATATCTCCACTATCACTTATCCTAGACTATTGAAAATGGTCTCATTTAAAAGCTTAGGCATAGCCCTTTTTCCTATGGTAGTAATGTAAATTATATAATTCATTAATTTTCATGAAAACATGGAAAATGGCAGAAAAATCTTTAAAAATCCATAAATGAACTAATTTCAGGCCCAAGCTGTGACACTTTGTTATTGAGCCAGTAATATCAAATGACGAATTTGTTGATGACCTGGTCCTATATGAAAATTATCTCATTGCATATTCATGAATATTAATAAAACTGTCAAAGAGTGAGGACAAAAGAGGGAAAAACTATATCCATAGTGAGGTATTGGATACGTTATAAGAGCTAATCTATCTTGCATCCCAGGGACAAATTCTCAAGACTGTCAGTGTTGTCAGGAGACCACCTTTATGCCATAAAACATTTTAGCAATGAAAAAAAAAACAAAACATTTATATGATGTAAAATTACATTGTTTCCACACCGCCCCTCATGCGATTCTAAAGAATGGGATGCACTTACAAAAATACTTATAAAACGCTCTCACCAATAAAACGCTCTTGAATACTATAATTGGTCTGATAATGATGCATGAATCTAAAGATTTAACCTTGATACTAAATATTAAAATGTTAGATATTAAATCACTGACTTAACATATTCATGAAAATTAATAAAACAAACATAAAATTTTGAGAAAAAAATGTAGAAAAAATAGAGGGTATATGTACAAAATCGCTTGTACAAGAGCTGTTAATCAACCCAGGATGCTGAAAGAGGTATCAAATGAATATTATGTCATTGTTCTATGACCCCAAAGTATTGTATAAGAATAATCTGATTTTCCATTTCATGAACTTTAATGAAAACTTAAGATATTTGAGAGAGAGAAAAAAATAATAAACATAAATGAATAAATGAGTAAACCTACAAAAGGACTTGTATCTCGGCAATTAAAAGTCATATGGTGCTGAAAATGGTGTCTAGGGCATTATTATACCATCCTGTACTACAATTGTTGGGTCATTTGTTTCAAAGGTTTAAGAATATTAACAAAACCTTTTGAATTTAGAGAAACAATACGGACAAACAAGGGGCATACGTAGAAAAAAACGCACCTATCTTGGCTACTAAAAGACCTAAGGAGCTGTAATTGTTAATGAGTGATTGCTAGGACAATGTTCTGTGACCATATAATCAGATATATAAAGTAAAAATAGTAAAACTGAGATCCTTTGAGAGCAGTGAACATATGTATGAGAAAGTATTTGGGTCATGCCGCGGTTTCGGCTACTCAAGTTTGTTGTACGGATATTAATGAGATCGTTTAAAATGAATAAGAGCAAAATCAATGAAAAATGACGGAGTCCACCAACAAAATCACTTATATCTCAGATGCCAATAACCTAAGAAAACTCAAAATGACATAACTTTATTGCCAGGACAATGTTTTATTGCCATGTGCTCAGATATATAAATCATGCTTTCTGGCAAGCAAGATTTAATAAATTTTGATGAAGCACATCTTTCCAGTTTCTGTTATTTTCACATTTTTTTCGAAACTTTATGTAACGTTCAGAAAATTTAATAGCATGTGGTTATGCTATCAGACAACATGGCAGTAGTGCATTCTCCTATCATTCTGTTGGTACCATTTTCAGCACTCTAAGGATTTGGGCAGCTGAGATCTGAACGATTTTGTTTGGTGTGTGTACCCGTTCATTTTTCGTTGAGTTTTCTCTCATTGATGAAGATCTCAGTAATGTCAACAAAAAAGCTGATTATATGGTTATAGAACATTGTTCTTATAATCATTTGATGCAAGTTATAGCACTCTAGGTCTTTCAGTAGCCTAAATTCATGCGCTTTTCTACGTATACGCCCTTAATTGTTCAGTAGGTTTCTCTAAATTCAAAAGGTTTTGTTAATATTCTTAAAACTAAAAACCAAATGACTCATAAATTGTAAAACAGGATGGTATAATATAGCCCTGGACACCATTTGATGCTTTTATCAGCACTATAGGACGTTTGATTGCCGGCATACAAGTCATTTTGCAGGTTTAAGCTAAGGGTGAGGTTATGGCCATGTAAAATCGATTTAAACCCGCCAGTAACTGTGTGTTACTGATCGTTCCAAGTCGATACTTCTGTGGTGGTTCTTTTTGTTTTATGTCTTGGTGTTTAAAATATTTTTGTGCTGTTGGCGCCTTATGTGTGTTTTCATATTTTTAGTTAAGTTATGGTAACTGAGTGGCCACCTATTGGGAAAATAGCTGCTCATTCGGCTTACGAAATGTTTTCATGGTATAAGTACCTGATTGTTAGTTTGGTTTTTTCCCAACTCGGTTTTTGGAGTGGGAATCTTTTTCTGATTGCGCCTTTTCCTGATCTTTGCCTACTTGTACCTTTTTTTACTCAATTATGTTTTACATTTTCTTTTCTCTAAAATTTCTTTGGTTTTCATTAAAATTCATGAAATTGAAAATCAGATTTTTCTAAAATCATACTTCAGAACCATAGTACATTGCCATAGCGTACATTTGATACCTCTTTCAGCATCCTGTATTAATTAATATCTCTGATACAAGCGATTTTGTTCGTTTACCCCCTATTTTTCTACAATTCTTCTCCATTTGTTATGTTTTTATATAAATTTTCATGAATTAGTAAATTCAATGATTTAAATATTAGGCATCAAGGTTAAATTGTTAAGTACACGCATCATTATCAGACCAATTATAGTATTATAGCGTAATCTATTGGTGGGATAGTATTTTTGTAACTACATCCTGTTCTTTAGAATCTCATGAGGGGCGGTGTGGAAACTATATAACTATATAATTTCACATCATGTAAATGTTTTTTAATTGCTGTTGACAATATTTAATGGATTACGAAGGTCCCTCTGACAACACTTACAGCCTTGAGACTTTGTCCCGGAAATGCAAAATAGGTCATATAACATATGCAATACCTTGCAATGATATAGTTTTTCCTCATTTTTCCTCACTTTTTGACATTTTTACTAATTTTCATGAATATGCACATGAGATATTTTTCATACAGAACCAGGTCATCAATAGATTTATCATATAATATTTCTGGTTCATTAACAAAGTGTCACAATGACAGTTTGGGCCTGAAATTAGTTCATTTATGGAATTTGAAAGATTGATTTGCCATTTTTCATGAAAATTAATGAATATGCAAATAAGATAATTTGCAATACTTACCATCGAAAGACAAAAATATGTCTATGCTTTAAAATGAGACCATGTTTGGTAGAAAATGATAAGTAACAGTGAAGATATGATCAGTTTTGTATGTACACCCCCATGCTTAAGAATCACGTTAACGGTTGCCATGGAAACCATGCAATTTTTCATAGTGTAATTGAGTATATATTTGAGGACAAAAATTCTTTGCATTTCTGTGGTTCCAATAAATGATTTGGCACCCATGAAAAATTGTCCTCGGGCGTGCAAGGTAGGTCAAATTAGCCCCCGGTGTACCTAGGTTTTAGAAGAAAAAACGTATATCCAACGTATGCTAGAACGGACGGACGACCGAATAAAGCAATATCCGTTTACCCATCGACTTAATTCGTCTATCGTGGGTATAATCAGATTCATTTCATACATTTTCTTTGCAAAATAAGTTGTAATGCGATGTCTTCAATTGATTTTGATGTAAATACGAATAATTCATCTATAGGCAGATAGTCGCCATTTTGATGACGTCATAAATCGACTCTCACGCGGATGTAAGTGCGACGAACAGGTTTAATGTTATAGATATACCCCATAGGTAAGTTTTATATAGGTCGTCATAAATCGTCAAAAAAATCGCACGAGATTCCCATTCGACATAGACTAGTGTATCAATATTGATTCACTCATCTGTTAGCCATAAGGTACTTAATACATACTGCGACGCTTACGGTCGCCTTTTAATTGTGAACCTCGTGATTGATACCGTGACCTATACGATGGTAAATATTTATGCGCCTAATAATCAGGCCGATCGAAATATATTTTTCAAACAGTTGTTAGAAAATATAACGGATCATGCTGATGGCACGTTAATTCTTGCTGGCGATTATAACGAAATTTTGGATCCAAAAATAGACAGAAAAAATCGCTCAAATAAAATACCGAAAAGAACAAAAGCTAGTAATTCTTTGGGTAATCTGAGTCACGAAAAGGGGCTGATAGATATATGGAGGTTGAGAAATAAACACAAATCGCAATTTACATGGAAACGACAAGCCTTAAACGAGGCCAGCAGAATTGATTATTTTTTAATACAAACCGAACTGGAAAATAATGTTATTTCTTGCGACATTAGACCGGCGCAAATTAGTAAAACAAGCCACTTGTCGGTATCGTTAAAACTAAAAATATGTGACGAAAACAGAGGCCCAGGCATATGGAAAATTAATAACAGTATCGTTAATGATACCGAATATAAAGCATTAATTAATCAGACGATTGAAAATTGTAAAACATTGCAAGCTAGTGAGAATTTATCGCCTCACAATATATGGGAGAAGGTCAAAATAGACATAAGGGAAGTAACTCAATCTTATTCAAGAAATAAATCAAAACGGGTAAAAAGTCGATGCGTTTTACTCGAAAATAGACTCAGTTCGCTTCATAAATTACAAGATGAAACTAATGAATCAAACGAAAATTTAACCACGGAAATAATAAATATCGAAACAGAATTAAACGCAATTTATCAGAATAGAGCAATTGGTGCACAAATAAGAGCGCGAGCACAGTGGGTAGAGCAGGGTGAGAAAAACACGAAATTCTTTTTAGGGCTTGAAAAAAGTAGACAGAGTAAGAAAACTATAAGAAAATTAACCACGACAGACGGACAGATATTGACGGAGAGTTCGGACATTCTTAATGAACAGATTAATTTTTACAGTAGCCTTTATACATCGAAAATAAACGATGATACCGCGAAAATGAAAAACTATCTTGACTCAACATTTTTATCGAATACGCTGTTGCAAACAGATAAGCAATTATGTGACCAAAATATCACAAAAGATGAATGTAGGAAGTCTCTTTTCTCTATGAAATTAAATAAAAGCCCTGGTTCCGACGGTCTGTCGGTAGAATTTTATCAAACCTTCTGGGACCAGCTAGGGGACCTATTTATGAACGCATTATACGAATCAATTACAAAAGGGCAGCTAACTGATACACAAGGGTCTGGAATTTTAAGTCTCATTTTTAAGTCTGGAAATGAAACCTCGCTCAATAACTGGCGCCCCATAACGCTGTTAAATGTTGACTACAAAATAATAGCCAGAGTTTTAGCTTATAGATTGCAAAAAGTTATTGCAAAAGTAGTTAGCTCGGATCAAAATGGATACATTAAAAACAGATTTATTGGTTTCAGTATAAGGCAAATCCAGGATGTCATTGATTACGCTGAAGACTGCAATTTAAATGGTGTCTTATTATTCCTTGATTACCAGAAAGCATTTGACTCGATAGAATGGAACTTCATGAATATGACATTAGAAAAATTTGGATTTGGATCGTCCTTTATCAATCTTGTAAAAATGTTATATAAAAACGCAAATAATAAAATAGTTAACAATGGGTGGGTATCAAATAGCTTTGGAATTTCGCGAGGAATCAGACAAGGCTGTCCGATATCGGCGTTATTGTATATTTTAGTAGCAGAAGTTATGGCTGAAAGAATACGAAACAATAATCAGATCAGAGGTATAAAATAGGAAGGTCAAAAACATTAAAATTAACTCAAATGGCGGACGATACGACTATTTTTTTAGAATCAGAACATAATATACCAATATTATTAGACGAAATTCAAAGCTTCTCAGAAGTATCGGGCTTAGTACTAAATAAATCGAAAACAAAAGGGTTACTTTTAGGCAGAAATAGGCGTAACGTTCATTTTATCCATGGGATAGATTTTTCCATGTCAGCCATAAAAGCTCTAGGCATATATTTTAGTACAAATAGACAAGAGAGTCAACGGCTAAACTGGAATAAATTATTAGAAGATATCCAAAATTTGTTGAATTCCTGGAAAAGACGTAAATTAACATTACTAGGAAAAATTACAATTCTTAAGACATTAGCGATGTCAAAATGCAATTATTTGCTTCAGTGCATTACGGTGACCAGTGAGGGGTTAGCTAAACTGGAACATCTGTTCTTTAAGTTTATTTGGAATGATAAACCGGACAAAATAAAGCGAAAGCAGTTAACACAAAACTACGACAAGTGCGGCTTAAGGATGGTAGACATCAAAACGCAACTGCAAACGTTTCAAATTAAATGGGTGCATAGACTAGTAAACGGTAATGATGCTAACTGGAAAACCATACCGCAATTTTATTTTGATAAATATGGAAAACACTTTTCCTTATTCAAGATGAATTTCGGGTCAGAAAAGAATTTGAAAAATATAAAGCTTCCCAGTTTTTATAAAAATCTTGTTTCGGCTTGGGTAAATGCTGGAGGTTGCTGTACAGACGAGCCAAAATCATTTGTAAATATACGGAAACAAGTTATATGGGGAAACCGGTTTATAAAATGGAACGGAAAATGTTTACTGTACAAAAATTGGATAGACGACAACATGCTTTATGTAAATGATATAATTTCGCCGGCTGGAGAAATTGACACTACCTGGATTTTAGAAAAGCTACATGTAAAACAAAACTGGATAAGTGAGATATACAAGTTAAAGCGGGCGATTCCAGAGACATGGAAAAATATATTAAAAGGCCGAAAATCTAGAAAATCAATAGTAAACACTAACATTGGACTTTTCTTATATGATCAAAATAATAACAAAACATTCAATTTGCCATTAGAAAACTTATTGCAAAATAGACATATTTCATCCTTTTTGAGAAACCGAAACGTAATCAGACCGATAATGGAGAAATATTGGGTAGAGCATCTGAATTTACCATCACACAGCGAATTTTGGGATCCAGTTTATAAATCGTTATTAACTGACTTACAAAGTAACAAACTTAAAGAATACAGATTCAAATTAATAAATGCAATACTACCATGCAAACAACTCTTGTTTAAATGGAAACTAACCGACAATCCGTTATGCGAGATCTGTAAAATTACCGAAAACTATAATCACCCATTTATCGAATGCCCAGCAGTTCAACAATTATGGAAACATGCGATTCTTAGTCTTAAAAAATGCAGCTTCACACAATCGCTTAAGCACTTAAAATATCTGATTGTTGGTTTTAGATCAGAACAAAGGCAGTATGTAGAACTAAATCACATTCTTACGACCATTGGATATGCCATATATAAAGGGTACTGCATAAGCGAAAATCGTAAAAAATATCTTGATTTACTAAGATTAACAAAGACGAAATTTCAAAAATCGTTCAAAGTGGCAAAATCGCTGAAACTAAAACAAAGCAAATTGTTTTTAAGCTTTATAAAATATTTTGTGCAAGATGAGCAATAATGATCATAAATGCATTTCAAACACATCTGCCTCGGCTGTTATCTTTACGAAAGCGTAAAGTGGTCGGCAAAAGAGGCAACTTACAACTGCAGGTTTAGAATGTACGAACGCCTGACGTCTTCCCAACAGGCTGTTTTTGCATTTCGTTTTCGTTCCAGCAAGGCAACTGTACCGGGAAACATGTGCGCGGTTTCTTTCTTTTTCTAAATGCAAGCAGTAGCATGCATCTCTCAATCGTTATTGTAATAAAATAAATCCCATGAAAGATGAGTGAATCAACGTAATCTTTTTCTTCTTCTCTCAAGTTTATATTAACTTGCTATATGAACTAGATTTATTCAATTCGCAACTTGTTTAATATGCTTGCATGATTTTACTTATACTGCATGTTTTGTAAGCGGGTGGAAGGGATCCCCGACCCTTCTCTCGTAATTGACGGGGTATTAAATTTAAAAAAAAAAAAAAAAAAAAAAAAAAAAATTGACCATCAAGCATCAATGAGGATGCAGTCAACAGACTTCCACACATAGAGTGCAGTGTTCTGTTAGATGAATTTCCAATCGTCATGGAAACAAGAAAAGCAGTTCAACAGCTGTCATCTGGCAAAGCTCCAGGTGCAGATGCAATTCCTGCAGAGGTTTATAATCCCGGGTGTGTGTGTGTGTGCGTGGGAGGGGGGGGGGGGGCTACCCATGGCAGAGAAATTTACAGAGTTGTTTCACTATATGTGGAGGAAGGAGGCTATCCCACAAGAATTTAAGGATGCATCCATAATCCACCTATACAAGCGGAAAGGAAATCCTCAAGTCTATGACAACCACAGAGGCATCTCCCTCCTATCCATTGCTGGAAAGCTACTGGCAAAAATTCTGTTGAACCGCCTGAATGTTCATCTTGATCAATAGGGACTTGTCCCAGAAAGTCAATGTGAATTCAGAAAAGACAGGGACAATAGACATGATCTTCACAGCAAGACAGCTTCAGGAGAAATGCCAAGAACAGAATGTAGATCTATACACGACGTTTGTTGACCTCACCAAAGCTTTTGGCACAGTTAGTCGTGATGGACTCTGACAAATCATGGCCAAGTTTGGCTGCCCACCCAGATTCATAGCAATGGTGCGGCAATTTCGTGATGGCATGTATACACGTGTGCAAAATGATGGAGAGTTCTCTGAACCCTTTGAAGTAACGAATGAGGTCAAACAGGGCTGTGTTATGGCACCAACACTGTTCAGCATGATGTTTTCTGCCGCGCTCATGGATGCTTTTCAGGACAGTGACATTGGTTTTCCAATCGGGTAACGTTTTGGTGGCAATGTATTCAACATTAGAAGGCTGCAAGCCAAGACTGAGATGCAGACTGGTGTGCTAGATGAGCTTGTCTTTGCAGATGATGTGGATAAGAATGCCAGCTCAGAGGCAAAAATGCAGAGAGCCATGGCCCAAGTCTCACAGTCATGTGATAACTATGATCTCACGATCAGCACAAAAAACAGAGGTTGTACACCAACCAGCACCTGGAAAACCGTACAATGAACCAGCCATCACAACTGAAAGTTGTTAATAAATTCACCTACCTTGGGAGCACTCTCTACAGAGCAGTGCACATTGATGATGGAAGACTCCGTGCAAATGTCGGGGAGCGAAATGGAATCAAGCTTGACACCAAGCTGAAAGTCTACAAGGCTGCGGTACTGCCAATCCTCTGGTATGCATGTGAGACCTGGGCAGTATACCAGCGTCATGCAAAGAGACTTTACCATTTCCACTTAAGCTGTTTGAGAAAGCTAGCTGTTAAAAATCAAATGGCAAGACAAGATTCCAGACTCGGAGGTCCTGAAGAAAGCAGGGTTGCAAAGTATGCATACTGTCTTAAAGCTAGCGCAGCTAAGGTGGACTGGCCATGTTATAAGAATGCCTGATTAGCGACTTCAAAAGAAAGTCTTCTATGGGGAACTACAGGAGGGAAAGTGCTCTCAAGGTGGCCGGAAGAACACCCTCAAAGCATCTGAAGGATTTCGATATACAAGTGCATGGGTACTTGGGAGAAGACTGCACAGGGGCGATCAAAGTGGCGAGGTCTCATCAACAAAGGAGCAGTTCTCTATTAAAAAATCAATATTGGAAATACAGGTAACCAGAACCCCCCTGACCTCAAAGGTCAGGGGATTCTGGTTACCTGTATTTCCAATATTGATTTTTTAAAGCTGGGAACCAGCAGATAATGCAAAAATGGTGAATATTTTTGTATCGTCTGCGAACAGCTTCACACAGACCTCCAGAACGTCGGGCAGGTCATTGATAAATATCAAGAAAACCAACGGTCCCAACACGCTTCCTTGAGGTATTCCGTAGTGACATCTTGCCAGTCAGACTCAGCACCATTGATAACTACTGGTTGAACCTATTCAGGAAATAATGATCTGAATCTGAATCTGAATCTGAATGGTTTACTGGTGTTTTTTTCTATTATTTTTCGAATTTCCCATTGTTTTTGTTTGTAAAACTTCCCGACTTTGGGTCAAGAAGTTTGGGACCTGCTATTTCTCATTGTTGGTCGCTGTTTTCCCCCTAATTAAGAGTCTAAGCATTGATTTTCTTAGTCGTGCGATTCGCGCCAAAACGATTCATACTTAACTTGAAAATCTCTTTTCTTGAAACTTTTTGGCCTGAGAGCTGACAAGCTTTTGGACCAGAATTTGTTCAAGCCTCATTGACAGTGACATTGAACGGCTCTAGCAGGGCTGCAACGATCTGTCAAAGTTAAAGAATCTGAATAGTTTTTCTGGTTTGACCTTCCCCCACCCACTTTTTTCATATAGTAATTGAAGGTCTTTTTGTTTAATCATTTGAATTGGAACTCATGGCTTCAGGTTTTGTCGGTCCAACTGTGGGGCGGTTGACTTGTCGGGGTGGAAAAAATCCTGTGCGTAGTTTCCATACACTGTCTTGTCCGCTGCTCCTCAGGTTGGCTTTGTTGTTTGGAAATGGGCAACATCAGGAGATATTTTAGATACAAACCAGGACTGTTGTATAGGATTTGGAAAATCAGTTGGTGGAATTGCTCAGAGCTTGGCTTTCACAAGTAAAATTGGTAACCGAAGAGGCTTCGAAGGATTACGCAGTTTCAATCCTTCAAAGGGAACAAACTTGTTTATTCTTATTATTTTGGCTGGAGATATCGAAATGAACCCAGGCCCCAGGTTCCAGTGCCCCACGTGCAAGAAGTATTGCAAGGCGGCCGAGAAAACAGTTAAATGTGAAGATTGCGAGAAACGCTTCCATGCGTCTTGCGTAAATCTTGGTCCCGTTGAGTTACAAAAGACTGAGTCGGGTAATGATTCTTGGTATTGTTCAAACTGCAAAGATGAGTGCAGCCTATGCAGTGGTGCTGTTTTGAATTCCCATAAGGCTGTCCAGTGTGACAAATGTGAAATTTGGGTGCACAGTAACTGTTCTTTTGTGTCAGACTCAGAGTATGAAATGATGCAAAACTCAAACTGTACATGGATTTGCCAAAAATGTGACTTTTTCAATTTCTCAGACTCTTTTTTCAATGAACAGTTTAACTTGGAAAGTGAAAATCGGTTTGACCTACTTGCAAAAGGTAATGAAACCAAGTCCACTGAAACCTTGACTGGCAAAAACAGTTTTATTAGTGGTCTGAAATTTTCCAGTATCAACATAAACAGTATAAGAGGCAAAAAACTTGAGTTGTTGGCCTTCATTGATTTTCATCAATCTCAGATTTTGGCGATTCAGGAGACAAAAATTGACATTTCCATATTAACGTCTGAATTATTTCCGGAATCTTTTCCATGCAGCGTGTACAGAAAGGATAGAACCTTAAATGGTGGTGGTGTGATGCCTCTTGTGCACAAGGACATCCCACACATGCCCCTCACAGAATTGGACAATGACTCAGAGTCAGTTTGGGTCAAACTTTTTGTAAATAAGAAAACTCACTTTGTGGCTAGCTGGTATCGACCACCTGTCGATGGTCATTAACCAGTATCGGCCAATGGAAATGACTTATTAAATTCCCTGGAAAAGTTTGACAATTTATTTAGAGAACAGCTTGACAAAATCAAAAATATTAATAAAGGCAACAAACCCACCTTAATTCACGTTTTAGGTGACTTTAACTTTAGAGATATTGTATGGCCGGACAGACTCAGCAAATCTGGGTCATCATTGGGTCAGACGGAGGGTCAGATTTTGATAGATACCATGGTTTGGAACAATTAGTCAATTTCCCCACCAGAGAAAGAAATACTTTGGACTTAATTTTGACCTCTCTTCCTGGTCAGTTTGTAGACATTCATTCCCCAGATAAGCTCAGTGATCATGATATTGTTTCTGGCACATTGAAAATTGCTATCCCCCCCCTATAAAGAAATCTAGGAGAAAAGTGTATCGTTATCAGAAAGGTGATTATGAATCTATGAGACCAGAAACACTTAAATTTGCAAAGGAAAGATACTTCAACGGTTACTCAGATACTCGGTCGGTCCAGAAAAATTTCAATCTCATTACATCGTTTATTCAGGAATCGGCAGATAAACACATCCCCTCAAAAACTAGTCGCTCAGTTTCCTCAGTCCCTTGGATAACACCTGAAATAAGAAGGAAGATTCGCAGAAAAAATGCAACTCATGCAAAAGCTAAAAAGACTGGTAGTGCAAAATTTAGAGCTAAATTTGAATCTTTACGGAAAGAGATCAAAGCTGATATCAGGAAGCAGCATGATCTTTATGTGAACAACTTGGTAGGAGATGTTAAGGCTAATCCTAGAGATTTTTACAGGTACATAAACAGTCAGAAAAAAGATACCCAAGGTATTCCCCCGTTGAAAAAGAGAAATGGAAGTGGAATTGCACAATCCGAATTTGAGAAGGCGGAAGAATTTAATGGTCAGTTCTCGGATGTTTTCACTAAAAGTGAATACAACCAGGTCCCTCTTATGGATAGATCTGCCCCATTCATGCATGATATTGTGGTCACAAAGGAAGGGGTGACCAAACTTCTCAAAGGTCTAAACCCGTCTAAAGCCTTAGGGCCTGATGAGCTTCATCCCAGAGTCCTAAACGAACTGGCTATGGAATTAGGTCCGGTATTCGCCCATCTCTTCCAGCAGTCAATTGATACAGGTGAAATTCCTAAAGAATGGTCTCTTGCTAATATTTGCCCCCTGTTTAAGAAGGGCGACAGGTCACTTGCCCGCAATTACCGCCCTGTTTCTTTGACATGCATTCCTTGTAAGCTTCTTGAACATATTGTATGCTCAAATATTATGGCCCATCTTGATGAACATGAACTCTTGTCGGACAGGCAACACGCATTTAGGAAATGGCATAGCTGTGAAACTCAGTTGACTACAGTGATAAATGACTGGGCAAAAAGGCCAGATCGACACTTTTATACTCGATTTTGAAAAGGCTTTCGATACTCCTCCCCATGAGCTTCTTAAAAGCAAATTGTGTAGCTATGGAATAGGTGGAACAACACTGAATTGGATAAATGCTTTCCTTTGTTTCAGACAACAAAGGGTAGTGGTTAATGGTATTAAATCGGATTGGGCTCCAGTTGTGTCGGGTGTCCCTCAGGGCACCGTTCTCGGCCCCTTGCTGTTTTCCTTGTATATAAATGACATCTCAGCAGACATCGAGTCTGAAATAAGACTCTTTGCTGATGATTGTGTTTGCTATCGTGAAATAAAAAATGAAGAGGATACATTGAAACTTCAGAGAGACATTGATCGTTTAGGCAGTTGGGCTCGGAAATGGGGAATGAGATTTCAACCCGTCAAATGCAACATGATGCAGCTGACAAATAAACGGTCTAGTAAGATACAGGCTAACTACACCCTTGAGGGCACTGTACTGGAAAACGTTGAAAGCATAAAATACCTGGGTGTAACTATCACAAATGATTTGAATACTAATGGAATACTAATATTTCCAATGTTTGTACAAAGGCTAACAGAACTCTCGGATTCTTGAGGAGAAATTTGTATTCTTGTCCCCCAGATGTGAAAGAAGCAGCTTATAAAGGACTGGTGCAGCCGGTCTTGGAATATGGAAGCTCAGTATGGGACCCTCACACTCATGGCCTCCACGAAGAACTGGAAAAGGTCCAAAATCGTGCGGCAAGGTTTGTGACGGAAAATTATGTTTTTGAAACTGCGAGCATGACTGGCATTTTAGGTCAACTGAAATGGGAATCTCTTAAGAAAAGGAGGAAGGATAGTAGACTTATATTGCTATACAAAGGTCTAAAGGGTAAAGCCAGAATACCAACAGATGACCGTATCCCAAAGAATAGGCGTTGTAGAAATCAACACTCTTTGGCTTTTCAGATACCTTCAGCTAGCAAAGAAGCGTACAAAAGTAGTTTCTTTCCACAGACTATCAGTGACTGGAATGACCTACCTGATTCACTTATCTCATCTGCTGAAATGTCTGATGACTGTGTGTTCAAGTTCGCTTCACTCGTGCGTTCAAGGTACTAATTTCTCCCCCATCCGAACCCCCACTGGTGAAATAATGTCATTTGGCGTGTCACGAGTAAACTATTCAGATTCAGATTCTGATTGGTGATCAATACACCAAATTGACAATACTTGACCAGGGGGTGCGCCAGGAGGGAAATTAGTCCCTGGCTGTCACAAGAGATTAGATGCGAACTTGGACACACAGTCATCAGACATTTCAGCAGAGGAGAACAGAGAATCAGGGAGGTCATTCCAGTCCCTGATAGTATGATGGTCTTCCTCATTAGTGAGAGACGAACGACCATTCATTTACCTTTCAAATGTACCAAAATCATGAAAATACGTTGAAAAGGAGAGACGAGATAAATTTTCTTGCAAACATGGAAATACATGTAAGTCTAATAATGGAGTTCATTAATTTGGCACGTAACTGTAATTCTGACTAAAATAGGAGCGAGTCGACCATAAACCAATACAAACTTTTGCCCATACACTGTAGCAGGTGCTTGTAGGTGCTGCCACCTATGCTTACGTCACATGACCTGGAATAGAAATTTGATTGGCTACGACAACACAAGGACCCCCTGCATGGCCAAAATCATAACAAGTCTAAATTCACTGCCATCATGGCGAATCCGAGGAAATTCAGCGAAAAAATAGCCCTTCATAATCAAAAACAGGCCGAAGAAACGGCTGCCTTTGAGGCGATCATACGAGATGTAACGGCAGCCACGCGAGTAAGTGGGTCGTTAGCGTATCGCTGTGTAAATCATCGTACAATACGGTGCTAATTGGTTCTTATTTCCCTTGATGTTTTTTTTTGAGAAATCATTACAATTGACTTTACATGTAAATATTTGTCGCTAGAAATGCATTGACAGCGTACCTCCGCTCATTTCAGGGCTCATTCCACACACAGAAGCAACACCTTCATTTACAACAGCATATACAACCACAGTACAGGGGAGGATCTCTTCCAAATGTTAACCAAATGGTCTCTGCCTCTAACAGCAATGGAGTAGATTTGCAGGTATCCACAATTTTTATGGTAGAAAATATTTAGATTTCTTGCATACCTCTGTTAAAAAGATAAAATATTCACGGGAGGTGCATAAATCTGTCTCATGTTAAGGACAAGGTACACTGCTGGCTTGGTTTCTCTTGCAAGATAAGAAAAGTATGTGATTAAATTTGACGACTACGGCTTCCTGCAATGCATTCACTGTCAGTGGATTTGACAATGGCGAATAACTAATAGGTCAAACACTATTATCTCAACAATGGCGAATCAAATATTTTATCACAGAAAAAACATTTAAGCTGGGGATTATTGCGCATCAAACAATATCATGATAATAAATTTTGCACAATCAAACAGTTATTCACCCTGGTCGGTGCAATGGCAAAAACGCACAGGCTATGGCAATTACAACAGTCCAGGCAACAGTAACTGAGGTGGATGCTTATGGCCGGGGATGAAAACAGTTGAAATCTTTAGGCCACTGGCGATCTGCCTATCTGCTTTCTCTACAAAGCTCAACGCAATTGCTATTCAAAGCTTCTAGTGTGTGTACAGGACTGGGTCAGAAATATTATAGGGTTTCATGATTTATACATACTAGGAGCATATTCTCTGGTCATGATTATAGCTACATAACTGATCTGTACAGCCGTAGAGCTTTTAGAAGTTCAAGCAGAATGCCAGCAGTTGACTCAAGAGCGTGACATCTGCAGTTCAAGACCAAACACCGCGCTGTGTTTTGCAAGATACGCCCCTATCCACAGTAGATCTATTAATGGTTAACATAAGGCCAAAAAAAATATATGTCTTGTTTCCGGAAACATCAAAATATTTTTATGGGTTGGTAGGTAGGCAAAAATTTTTTTTTACAAATAATTTTTTGTATAGGAAAAGCATGAAAATCATTCAAAATTAGCCTAAAAATAGAAAAATATTCTCAGATGTCTAAAAAGAAATTAGAGTAGGCCCCAAAAAGTAGGGTCGGTAGGGTTTCCGGAAACAAGACAATTTTTTTTTTGGGCCTAAGGATAGAATGCCCAGGAATTGTTACAATTCAAATGATACCCACTCCCTGTATCTGCACCGAGTGCTTTGTATGAAATTTACAGCACTGTCTCTTATTTTCAGCAAAACTACTTTTATAAAGCAAGCACTAAATGTGACAAAGTCCTGAGAGACACTAGCCTACAGCATGGACACAAAAATGGTGAACATGTACATGCAGATACACACCCGAGCGCATACACATATCTATGCATGATACAAACCTCTTTACATGTGATATGAGACACTTTAACATATATAAACCAAAAACATCCAGTCGTCCAGTTGCTAATGCTGAAATGTCAACAGTGCCATTGACAAATTCAATACACAAAAAGTGATTCGCTATTGTTGGTTGTGGGTTTTGACCGTTTCATGCTTATAACGATCTTAAATGTCAAAATTTCTGTCAAAAACATCCACACTGCATTACAAGGGAGAATAGACAATCATTTTATGCAAAAAATTAAAATAATCAAGTGCTTGAAACCTACAAAAGAAACAGCTTTTTCCCGAACACAATTTTTCGTACAATGTATTTGTAAATGTCGCAGTGATGAGATCAAGCGTTTCAACAACCCTGATTTTGTTGACAGGCAGAATTTTTATCGGATTCTTTTACCAAACTTCTCTGCATACATCAAAGAACATGACTGAATACTATAATTAATAATCATCAGGAAAACATGTCCGTGAAATGTATACCCCCTTATACCCCACTTTTATATAGCAAAACTGGGGTATGCAGGGGTAGACCTATTTTTCTTATTTTTGCTCCAAAACATAGATTGTGGGTACTGGTTAGAACCGCCTCGGCGAGGCGGTTCTAACGAGTACCCACAAGCTATGTTTGGAGCAAAAATAAGAAAAATGTCAAAAAATTTCTGCTGAAAATTTTCAATTTTTACAACTTAAGAAAAATCTATATATTACATGGGCGTGTTTTCGTTATGAAATTGCCCAGTTTTCCAGGAATTCTATAAGGACTTTAGATTGGTTCGCCATTGCCGATGATTCGCTTTACCTGAGTAAATTCAACAAGATTAGAGAAAATTAGTGTGAATTCAAAGAGTATCTTTTTGATTTGCTCTCATTTTAAATTTTACAGACAGCCTTCCAGCAACTCGAGGGGATGAGGGCAATGCCCCAGGGTAGAGTTGACCGGGGTCATCCGAGGGATAGGGGGAGACAGCAGATAGGGCCCCTCAGATCAAGGCCTTTCACCATGGAGAAGTCAAGAGTATCCTTGGGCTTTATTGCTTATTTATTTTTATGATCTGGGCTCTAGCTAGTCATGAAATGAGCTGCATCCCAAAACCTCAGGACTTAGGGTCCGACCCAAACCGGTCTGTACAGATATAGATGAAGGCTAAAAGCTTGAAATTTCAAATTGAAGAAGAGGGGTTGTACTGTCCATGTAGTGAAAACAAAGGTGCTGATCAGCTGTGAAATCTTTATGATAAAGTAATTGTTTTTTTAAAATAATGCATTCTCACGATCATCAGTTATCTCTTGCCTATGCAAAATCCCTATTCAAAATTTATTTTGGTCATAAAAATTTGATCAGCTGACTGATTTTCAAAATTTTTGCTGTCCTGTTAGGACAAACTTAGACCAGATTTTGACATGAAAATCATTTTCCTATCATCCATCACAAAAACTTTCTTCAGTAACTGCGAAACCTTTGTTTTTCGCTACAAAGATAGTAAAATTCCTCTACTTTCTAATGTCGCGGCTCAGGTTTTATCATCATGTCACGGGTCAGTTGTGTTTCTCCTTGACTCAACACCAGGCTGATTGCTCTCCTTATGGGTCAGCGTCCTATCTCTCACCCCCACCAGACACGAGCTGGAGAAGGTATGTACTCCAAAACTTATCTTGCAGAGAAATAACAGTATGGAAAATGTTTGATGATAATTTATGGATAATTGGTGATAATTTAACGGTAATTACAGATGTAAGACGAACAGGGATAGTACATGTACTATCTGTTTATCGAAAGCAAAGTTGCAGATCAGCTGTGCAATTAACTGCACAGCTGATCACCGCCTTTGTTTTCACTTTGCAAAATTTTGTCATGATGTGATTCACCAAAACATAGATCTCTCTTCTTGTAAAGTTTAACCTCATTATAACATGTTCCATTACAAATGCCTCATAATAATATGAGCCGCATCGTGAGAAAACCGGATTTTTGCCTATGCGAAAACAAAGGCGCAGATCAGCTTCGCAGTAACTGCGAAGCTGATCAGCGCCTTTGTTTTCGCTACTCGGATAGTACAATTCCTCTTCTACTTAAATCCGAAATTTCAAGCTTCTGGCTCTTTTCTGAGCTTGTACAGGCCGGTTTGTGTCAGACCTGGTCGGAAACCCCAAAGACCGGTTTTCTCACGCCGCGGCTCATATGGTATAGAATACATTAAGACCATGTCATGGCTCCTAAAATGATTATTTTTCTATATATGAGCCACCTCGTGGGAAAACCAACAATGTGGTTTCCGAACAGGTCCGACACAAACCAGCCTGTACAAGCACAGAAACGAGCTAGAAGCTTGAAATTTCGGATTTAAGTAGAAGAGGTATTGTACTATCCGAGTAGCGAAAACAAAGGCGCTGATCAGCTTCGCGGTTACTGCGAAGCTGATCTGCGTCTTTGTTTTCGCATATGCAAATTGTTGGTTTTCCCATGAGGCGGCTCACATGTCTATTGTAAATAACCTCATTATAACACAGGTTCACTTATAGCTTGGTCTGTTTCTATGGACCCCAAAGATAGCGTTATAATGAGGTTGACCTGTAGATAACATTATAATGAGGTTGACCTGTAGTTGAAGCAAACTGTCTAGAACTTTGGATTGCTTCTGTGTTGTGTCTTTAGAAATGTTTTGAAATTTTAAAACTGTTCATAATAATTTATTGTAGTAGATTCCTTTTAGTTTTATAGGAATGATAAAAAGATTGTTTCTGTTTGTTTGTTATCTGACACCAGTGTTTAGCAGTTCAAAAGGGAGGATCTGATGATAGTTGCAAGAAAACTTCATTACAAAAACTTGCCCATGAGATAAACAGAGATGTTTTCAGCTGTAAAATTGAAAATTTTGTTGGAAAATTTTTGATGTTTTTAAGATATTTGCTTGGCGAGGCAGTTTTGGATCAAATTGTATACCCCTTTAAACCCCAGTTTTACAATATACAAGTGGGGTATAATGTGGTATACATTTCAAGGATATGTTTTTCTTATGAAAGTTATGAGGTTTTCTAATGAGCACACACAGCATAAGATTTTTTTTGAAGAAGAAATGAGAAAAATCACTCCTCGATTATCAGGTACTCCCTGTATCAGGTCTTCTGAGTGGTGCTTTCTTTTTAAGCCTTTTGTTTTAACACCCTCGGTTAACTTTTTCTGCACCATTTAAGCAGATATGCCAATTGGAGTGACATTGTGGGAAAGTGTTATCAGTGCCCAAGGTTATAAAACTTTTTTCAGTCTCAAACTCTCCTGAGCATGAAATTTATTGTGCTCTTCAATGTTAAATGACACCAAAAATATTGATATTTTAACATTCATTAGCAGGATAAATGACTGGTGTTGGTAATCTTAATATGAAATGTTTACCAATTATGATTATTTCAGAAACTTTTAGCAGCTTAAATATGAGCCGCCGCATGAGGAAGCCAACAATTTGCATATGCCAAAACAAAGTCGCAGATCAGCTGTGCAGTAGCTGCACAGCTGATCAGTGCCTTTGTTTTCGCTACACGGATAGAACCATTTCTCTTCTGCTTATATTCAAGCTTTTAGCTTTCTTCTGTGACAGTACAGGCTGGTTTGTGTCGGACCTAGTCGGAAACCTGGATTGTTGGTTTTCTCACGGGAAGGCTCAGATCTGGGAAAGAAAAGGGAACAGTTTTATAACCTCAAGGTCTCTATCATCATCATTAACAAAATACAAAATTATGATGGGGAAACTAATTGAAAAGCAATACATTATTTTTGTACCTATTAAACAAAACATTTCTATGAGGAAAATAGTTGTTGGTGTTATGAAATTTATAAAAAAAAGAAAGAAAGAACAAAAATGAGAAGAAAAAATGATGCATAGGTTTTCATGGAAAACTTGGTGCAGGAATAGTTAATACCATATTTCTCAAAGAAGTACCCTCCTATGTGACAAGGCTTAACCCTCTTTATGTAAACTTCTGTTTTAACACGGTTTAACACATGCACATTTCAGGATGTTTAGTCACCTTAATGGTACAAATAATTTGGCACGGTGAGTGTACACAAGCTCTTTCTGTTATTGCACCGTAATGAATCACCTAACTAAAGCCAAGTGTTAAAGGACCTGCTTTATGGTTTTCTTTTTTTCTTGGATTCGCATTGCATCTAGTTCAGATGATACCATGTATTTAGTTTATTTTGCATTTTCAATATCTTTGTAGGTATGTAGAACTTAATACTCTTCTTTGGTGTGCATGGAGTTAAATAGAATTGGCATTTTGAGCTCACCTGAGCTGAAGGCTCACAGATGAGCTTATAGTATACACATGCTCTGGCGTCCGCAGTCCATCCTTCGGCATTCACAATTTCAAAGATCTTCTCCTCTGAAACCGCATGGCCAATCAAAGCCAAACTTCATTTGGAGCATCCTTAGGAAGGGGAAATGAAAGTTTGTATAAATGGTCCAGGTCACATGACCAAGATGGCCACCATGGGTATAAATAGCAAAAACCTTTTAAAATCTTCTTCTTTAGAACTGGAAGGCCTATGATTTTGAAACTTGGCATGAAGTGTCAGGGAGAGGAGCTCTACAAAGTTTGTATAAATCATGATCCTGTGGTGACCTTGACCTATTTTACGGCAATGTCAGTTTTGATCGGCAATGCATTTGAATGGGGAAAATTATTAAAATGGAATTAAATGGGGGGAAACTTGCTTGAGTATGCAAATGGACAGAAGATTTATGTTTATGAAAAAAAATTGTCCCCAGGAGGTTGTCTGCCTTTTCACTGTATATGACCATAATATTCAAACATCTTCTTGAAGAAGACTTCATCTCTGAAACTGCCTGGCCAATCAAAGCCAAACTATATGTGGGGCATCCTTAGGAAGAGGGAATGAAAGTATATATAAATGGTCAAGGTCACTTGACCAAGATAGCCACCATGGCTATAAATAGCAAAAACCTTTACAAAATCTTCTTCTTCAGAACCAGAAGGCCTATGATTTTAAAAACTTGGCATGAAGCATCTGGGAATGGAGGTCTACAAAGTTTATATAAATCATGACCCTGGGATGACATTGACCTATTTACGGCAAGGTCAACTTAGGTCACCCATGCATTTGAATGGGAAAAAAAAACAGCAGGAAAATGTCATTTTATGTCAGAAAACTTCTTAGGAACGAGCAAATGGACAGAAGATTTATGTTCATGAAAATATTTTGGCCCCAGGGGATTGTCTGCCCCTACCCTGGGGCTTTATACATGTTTATGACCAAAATATTCAAACATCTTCTTTCTGGAGACGGCTTGGCCAATCAAAGCCAAACTTTATGTGGAGCAAAATTAGGAATGGGGAATGAAAGTTTGCATAAATGATTACCGGTAAGGTCACATGACCAAGAAAGATGGTCACCATTGCTATAAATAGCAAAAACCTTTAAAAATCTTCTTCTTCAGAACCAGAAGGCCTATCATTTTGAAACTTGACATGAAGCCTCAAGGAATGGAGCTCTACAAAGTTTATATAAATCATGACCCTGGGATGATGACCTATTTTACGGCTTGTTAAAATGTCATTTGAAAGGCAAAACTTGCAGTAAATTGGGAAATGGACTGAATTTTTATGATTTGAAAAAGACATTGACTCAAGGTGTTATTCTTACCCTGTCCTGGGGTTATATACATGCATATTACCATTCTAGACTAACACGTTTATTGGTATATATCTCAGGTCTCAGGTGAGCATTTACAGGACTATTGGTCCTCTGGTTAGCTTGCCTGAAGGTGAGCTTATAGGATGATACTTGAGCAGTTGTCTGTCTGTGGGTCTGTTCAATCACACTTTCAAATACGAATATAGCCAGTTGCAATCAAATTTTACATCATTGAGGTGGGGAATTGCATGCATGAGGTTTTCAGGCAGATCTGATGAGAACTCTGTTTCTGTGGCAACAGATAGCTCCCATAGGGTTATTAGGGATTTCTGTCCACGTTTTGAAAGATCTCAGAAGAGCTTGGCCAATCAAAGTCAAATTTTAGATGAAGCATCTATAGGAAGAGGTAACCAATGTCCATATAAAAAATCCAGGTCACACGACCAAGATGGCTGCCATGCCCATATGTGGTAACATTCCCTAAAACATCTTCTCTGGAACCAGTGGACAGATTGCAAAGAAACTTGGTATGAAGCATGGATGACTATGGTACTACAATGTATATATACCATATTCATTCTAATTAATGCTCTTGCTGCAATAAGGGCACACCCTGATTTCCAAAAAATGTGCATAAGGGAACACTGCTTGCCTTGCATATTGATATTACATGTATATCTAATTTTACACATTTATACCGTATTAGCTGCATTAAAAGCTATGCGTAAATGATTAGAGATGATTTTGTTGGAAAATTAAATGATGTCATCATTGGTATTTTTGACATGGGCTATTTCAGCAATGTACATGTATGTGTTGTTTTCGTTGGTGGTGTGCGCTAATCAGAATGATATTTTGTAACCTTAACTTTTAGTTACTTTGAAAAGTTAAGCGCACTGTGCGCTAATTAGAACAAATATTGTAAATCATGACCATGTGATGACCTTGACCTATTTTACTGCAAGGTAAACATAAGTCACCTATGCATTTGAATAGGGGGAAAAAGTTAAAATGTCATTTAATGTGAAAATCTTATGCGCAATAGGACTGAATATTAATGATTCTGAAAAGATTGGACCCCAGGGGTTCATCTGCCCTCACCCTGGGGCAGTATACATGTATATCATAATATTCAAACATCTCTGAAATCACTTTGCCAATCAAAGGCAAATTTTATTTGATGCATCTATAGGAAGGGGGAACCAATGTGTATGTAAAATAAATCCAGGTCCTTTACCAAGAGGGCTGCCATGCCCATATGTAGTAGAAACCCTTCAAAAATCCGATGGACCAATTTCAACGAAACTTGGCATGTAGCTTTGATGACTGAAGTTCTACAGTGTATAAATAAATCAAGACCCTGTGATGACCTTGACATATTCTAAGGCAAGGTCAATATAGGTCACCTATGCATTTGAATGGAGAAAAAAAATGGTTAATATGTTATTTAAAGGGAAAATCTTGCAGGAAATGTGCAATTGAGCTGAATATTTATGATTCTGAAAAAATTGACCCCAGGGGTTCATGTGCCTCTACCCCTAAGCAATATACATATACATGTAACCATAATATTAAAAATCTCTGAAACTGCTTTGCCAATCAAAGCCTAACTTTGAATGAAGTATCAATAGGAAGGTGGAACCAATGTATGTATAAAAAATCCAGGTCACACGACAAAGATGGCGGCCATGCCCATTACTACTTTTGTCCAGTCACTGTACTTGTTGACTCGCAGGTGAGTGATTGTTGCCCTTTGGGCTGCTTGTTTCTCTCATTCATCTGGCTCTCTTTCCCTGTTTAGTGTTTAAAATAATTTTTGGAAAAACAGATCAAATTTGTTGTATCATTATTGCAATGTCTTTTGACAGTGAAAACAAAGTGCTGCCACCATTCTAGGCATTAAAAATTCATATATTGAACTGAGTTGCATCTATACTATATGAGCCTTCGCATGAGAAAACCAACAATTTGCATATGCGAAAACAAAGACGCAGATCAACTGTGCAGTAACTGCACAGCTGATCAGCGTATTTGGTTTCGCCATATGTATAGAACAATTCCTCTTCTACTTATATTCAAAGTTTCAAGCTTCGAGCTATATACTCTAATTGTACAGCCTGGTTTGTGTCGGACCTGATCGGAAACCCAAGTTGTTGGTTTTCTCGTGCGGTGGCTCATATGTTTTATTACTTTGATTCCAGTTGTGTGAAGAAAATACTATACTGTCTGCACAGTTTCTGCCGAGGCACCACACAAACTAGCAACTTATTGTGCGTGTACAGCAACAGCAATTGGCTAGAGATATGGAATTTAGGATCTGAGATGAAGTCTTTCAGCTTTTTATTGGTATACGCAGATGCGTGGCCAACCTTATTAAAAACATGTTTATTTGTTTTTTACTGACCCTAGAAATTTTCTGGCTGGGCTGGTAGGCAGGAAAATATTTTTTTTTGTCAATGTTGGAGAAAAACACACTTTTGTCTAGTGAAATTGTCATAAAATGAGATTGTCACAGGTGAATGTTTTTCATAAATATATTTAGGTAGGGGGCAAAATGATCAGTCGGGCGGTGAACAGCAAACCAAAATACTTTAAGGTCTGCCTGATGCACAGCATATTTGATTTGCATTCATTAACACATATTTTTATAGGTCGTAGGTGATTCGCAATTTTAACATTTACAGTTTAAATCAGACAGGCTGGTGTTCGTCAAGGGCATGTTCTCTCTTCACTTGGCTTTAGCTAGACTATGAACTTTTGCATATGGGAAAGGATGCAAGGGGCTATGTGCATGCTCAGATAATCTGGTTCATCCTTCATGCTGACGCAGTATGATCAAGATCCTCAGCTGAATTCACTGTATCAGTTCAAATGTGCCGTAGCATGGGTTTATGATGCAAAATTTCCAAAGTATTTATGTATGTGAGCCGCGTCATGAGAAAACCAGATTTTTGCCTATGGGTTGACAAAGGCGCAGATCAGCTTCGCAGTTACTGCGAAGCTGATCAGCACCTTTGTTTGCGCTACACGGATAGTACAATTCCTCTACTTTCTAAATCTGGAATTTCCAGCCTCTATCCATCTTCTGTGCTTGTGCAGCTTGGTTTGTTTTGGACCTGGTCGGAAACCCCAAAGTCTGGTTTTCTTGTGTCGCGGCTCATGTGTTGTTCACACCAGATATATGGAGACAATAAATGTGACTACTGTAAGTACATGTACAACAAATCCAGATGCAATCAGTACTAGGCTTTATGATGCAAACACCTGTCTACGAACAACTAAGTCTTGTTACAGATTTTGATCCATGTCTAGATGTTCCCAAGCAGGTATTAAAAATCTCTTAAAATTGTTGCTGATTGATTGTATCTGCGTCACTTTTGTTGTCTCTATGTACCCCGAGTGTCTCTGTACACCTTTTTAGCTCACCTGAGCCGAAGGCTCACAAGGTGAGCTTATAGGATGGCCATGCTCCGTCGTCCGTCCGTCGTCCGTCCGTCCGTCCACAATTTCAAAGATCTTCTCCTCTGAAACCGCTTGGCCAATCAAAGCCAAACTTCATATGGAGCATTCTTAGGAAGGGAGAACAAAAGTCTATATAAATGGTCCAGGTCACATGACCAAGATGGCCGCCATGGCTATAAATAGCAAAAAGCTTTAAAAATCTTCTTCTCCAGAACCAGAAGGCCTATGATTTTGAAACTTGGCATGAAGCATCACAGAAAGAAGCTCTACAAAGTTTATATAAATCATGACCCTGTGATGACCTTGACTTATTTTACGGCAAGGTCAACTTGGGTCGCCAATGCATTGAATGGGAAAAAATGGTAAAATGCGATTAAATGGGTAAAATTTACTGGGAATAGGCAAATAGATAGAAAATTAATGTTTATGGAAAAATTTTGGCCCCTGGGGGTTGTCTGCCCCTGCCCCGGGGCTATATACATGTATACATGTATTTCTATAATATTGAAACACCTTTTCCTCTCAAACCGCTTGGCCGTTCGCAATTTGCATATGCGAAAACAAATACGCAGATCAACTTCTTAGGAAGAGGGAAAAAAAGTTTATTTAAATGGTCCAGGTCACATGACCAAGATGGCGGCCATGGCTATAAATAGCAAAAACCTTTAAAAATCTTTTTTCTCCAGAACCAAAAGGCCTATGATTTTGAAACTTGGTATGAAGCATCAGGCAATGGAGCTCTACAAAGTTTGTATAAATCATGACCCTGGGATGACCTTGACCTTTTTTACGGGAAGGTCAACTTAGGCGAAAATTGTTACAATGTCATTGGAAGGGCAAAACTTGCAGTAAATTGGCAAATGGACTGAATCTTTATGTTGACTCCAGAGGTTGCTTTGACCCTGCCCTGAGGTTATATACATGTATATCACCATTTTAGTCCAACAAGTTTATTGGTATATATCTCAGGTCTCAGGTGAGCGTTTACAGGACCATTGGTCCTCTGGTCTTGTTTCACCTTTTTGTGAGTAGGGTATGATGGCTGACTGTTTAAACATGATTGTTCAGAAACGGCCTTAAGACAGTCTCAAACTAATTAAAGGAACAGCACACAAGCAAATCAATGCATTTTTTGTCCAATAATGTGCTGTTTGAAGGTGATGGGAAAATATGAAATGTCCATGCATGTACATGTGAATAATATGTGCTGAGTTCTCAGTATACAGCCCCTTTCACTTGAGTTTTAGCAGTTACCCATCAGTATCTACATGGCCAAAATTCCATATAGTACGATAAAAATTTCACTTGAGTTTGCCGTTATAAAGGTTATTTAGTTTGAAACTGTCACTCAAATAATCCAGATGTCTTTGTGGACAACATGAAAAGAAACTCAGATCTTGTTCTGTAATGCAAATGCTCAAACAGCAAACTCGAGTGAAAGGGGCTGTATAATGTACATGTATATTACTTAGAAGGGAAAAGGTACAACATAATTTGTGAAGGATTGAATATATAATGTATATTTTATAAAAGGGAAAAGGTTTGAAGTTGTATAGTGTTATTTGAAGAGTACATGACAAATAAATAGCAATTACAAGTTATTTAAATGGACAGGACTTTCATGGAAAATTCCCTAAAATTTCGCAGCAACAGAATTGCGAGAGATTCACGACAGGTTCACAAAGGGTTTGCAATGAGTTGGCAGTGACTTTTGTCGCTATTACTTTGTAACAGGTTGGCAAATATTTATAAATTTGCATAAAATGTTTAAACATGTTTTAAAACTTAGAATTTCTTTTGCGAACTGTTGGTGACTAGTTAGTGAAACATCAGAATTCTCGCTACAGTAGCAGGAATGTTGTACCACAGTTTTGTGACTTAATTGGGAAACAGTCACCAGGTTATTGCAAGCCGAGTGAGATACAGACTAAAGCTGTCATCTGAACGCATTTACTTTGTATTTATTTATTCATTTGCAGAAGGGTTTTCTTAAAATGAAGCTTTTATAAATACATGTACAATGTACATGTGCCAATCCTTTCAAGTGTACTTTTATCTTATAATCAAAAATACTGAAATAAACAGTAACTGAAGAGGAAATGAGCTGCGTGATGAGAAAACCAAAGTTTTGCCTATGGGAAAACAAAGGCACAGATCATCTTCGCAGTAATGCAAAGCTGATCAGTGCCTTTGTTCTCGCTACAATTACTCTTCTTAACTCCGAAATTTCAAGCTTCTATCCATTTTCTGTAGCTGCACAAGTTGGTTTGTGTCGGACCTGGTTTGAAAACCTGAAGACAGGTTTTCTCGCCTCACGGCTCAAATAAATACAGTACACAATGTAGCATTGATGTTTAATTATTGTCTCAAATATTACTTATTTTGAGCCGCGACGCAAGAAATCCGGTCTTCACGGTTTCCGACTAGGTGCGACACAAACCGGCCTGTACAGCCTCCGACGAAGGCTAGAAGCTTGAAATTTCGGATTTAGGAAGAAGAGGAATTGTACTATCCGTGTAGCGAAAACAAAGGCGCTGATCAGCTGTGCAGTTACTGCACAGCTGATCTGCGCCTTTGTTTTCGCACAGGCAATAATCCCATTTTCTCACGACGCGGCTCTTTTAGTTTTCAATTCACCTGTAATGACGTATTCAAAATAGAACATTAGGTATCAATGCTTAAGATTATATTGAAAACATGCGTGTGTCTGAAATTGAATATGAGAGTCATAGGTAGATAATATTTGTCCATTCATTAGCTTATAAATGGGGAAATAATGATGCAGATCAGATTCACAGTAAGTGCTCTTTACATCTACCACTTCCAACTCAATTTTAAATTCCACCCTAAATCTGTTAGCTGTGCAGCCCCAATTTTTGTCAGACCTATGCAGAAATCGCAAACATGCTGTATTTCACTTTAATCAACTCATTTTTGACGAATGGATTTGCCCATTATTATCATTTGGGTGAGTCCACTGTCATTTTTAGGGGCATCAGGACGTGGGTTCGGCGCAATACGGTTGTAACTGCAATTTTTTCCAAAACTCATGTTTTTGCATCAATGAATTTATCATTCATAAATACATAACCTGGTGAAAAGCATAAATTCACAAATGACACTTGTTTCCATGGAAACCAATATTGTTTCAAAGGTTGTAACTCCACGAGGCACTAATGTTCGGTGCAATAGGGTTGTAACTCAAGTTACAACCCTATTGGGCTGAAATACTTCATACTTTTTAGCTTTTTTCTCAGTGCAATACAGTTGTAACTCAAGTTTCAACCCTTAATTTCTCTTTGATATTGACCTTAAATATAGATCTGTGACTTTGATAATCTACATTCTAGATTGCTTTTAAAATTAGATGCTTAGAAAATTCTAAAAGTAATGATTTTTGGATACTATTTTGCAATTTCAAACTTTTTGTACTATCCGCATCTATCCTTTGTGAGAGGTGATGCCCAATTAGTGAGCCTAGATAGGTAGGCTGTTTTTACTGCTGGTTGGTTAGCCCAAATAGGCAGTATGTCATGGATAGATAGATTGTTATGAAGGTCGGCTAAATTGGCATGGATGGGTTGTTACGATGGTCAGTTAGCCTGGATAGATAAGCTGTTACGATGGTCAGTGAGATAGCCTGGATAGGTAAACTGTTACAAAGCTGAGAGCCTGGATAGATAAGCTGTTATGATGGTCTGTTAGTCTGATTAGATAAGCTGTTATGATGGTCATTTAGTCTGGATAGATAAGCTGTTATAATGGTCAGTTAGTCTGGATAGATAAGCTGTTATGATAGCCTGGATAGGTAAACTGTTATGATGGCCAGTTAGCCTGGATAGGTAGGCTGTTATGATCGTCAGTTAGTTAGCCTGGATAGGTAAGCTGTTATGATGGTTGGTCAGTTAGTCTGGATAGGTAAGCTGTTATGATGGTCGGTTAGTTAGCCTGGATAGGTAAACTGTTACAATACTGGGTGAGAGCCTGGATAGGTAACCTGTTATGATGGTCTGTTGGTTAGCCTGGATAGGTAAGCTTTTTGATGGTCAGTGAGTTGGCCTGGATAGGCAAGCTGTTATGATGGTCGGTTAGTTAGCCTGGATAGGTAGGCTGTTATGATGGTCAGTGAGTTAGCCTGGATAGGTAAGCTGTTATGATGGTCAGTTAGTTAGCCTGGATAGGTAAGCTGTTATGATGGTTGGTCAGTTAGTCTGGATAGGTAAGCTGTTATGATGGCCAGTGAGTTAACCTGGATAGGTAAACTGTTACAATGCTGGGTGAGAGCCTGGATAGGTAAGCTGTTATGATGGTCTGTTAGTTAGCCTGGATAGATGGGCTCTTATGATGGTCAGTGAGTTAGCCTCGATAGGTAGGCTATTACGATGGTCAGTTAGTTAGCTTGGATAGGCAGGCTGTTACGATGGGCAGTTAGCATGGATAGGTAAGTTATAAGGTGGTCGTTTAATTAGCCTGGATAGGTAGGCTGTTATGATGGCCACTTAGTCTGGATAGGTAAGCTGTTATGATGGTCGATTATTTAGCCTGGATAGGTAGTCTATTATGATAGTCGGTAAGTTGACCTGGATAGGTAGGCTGTTATGATGGTCTGTTAGTTACCCTGGATAGGTAAGCTGTAAGGTGGTCATTTAATTATCCTGGACAGGTAGGCTGATATGATGGCCAGTTTAAGTCTGGATAGGTAAGCTATTATGATAGGTAGGCTGTTACAATGGTCGGTTAGTTAGCCTGGATAGGTAGACTGTTACAATTGTTGGTGAGTTAGCCTGGATAGGTACCCTGTTATGATGGTCGCTTAGTTAGCCTGGATAGGTAGCCTGTTACGATGGTCGGTTATTTAGCCTGGCTGTTATGATGGTCAGTTAGTTAGCATAGACAGGTAAGCTGTAAGGTGGTCTTTTAATTAGCCTAGATAGGTAGGCTGTTATGATGGCCAGTTAGTCTGGATAGGTAAGCTGTTATGATGGTCAGTAAGTTAGCCTTGATAAGTGGGCTGTTATGATGGTCGCTTAGTTAGCCTGGATAGGTAAGCTGTAAGGTGGTCATTTAATTAGCCTGGATAGGGTATCAAGTAGTTGAAGGGGTAAGTTGACCTATATGGTCACACAGAAAGGTAGGATGGCATGCACATAGTGTTTTTTTTCCCAGAAAGACAGGAATGCAAGCATATCGCTAGTAAAACCAAGATAAGTAGGCTTAAACCACCAAAATAAATGCAAGTTGTAGATCCGAAGGGCACGAGAGTCATGGTTAAATATTTGAAGCCAGCATACCAACCTATCTATCTGAGGTAACTTAACTAACAAACATAACTATACCCCCCCCCCCCCCCCCCACATCAGATGGGCCATCTGGGTTACCAGTCTGTCCAATATACCATCCTTCATGCACCTGCCTGGGTCACCTTACCAACCATCATACTAACCTACCTAACTGACAAGTGTATCAACCTATCTTGGTTACCTATCAGCCTATCTTGGTTACCTATCCAACCAGTATACTAAAACCTATCTATTTGGTTTACGTAATTGACCAACTGACCAATATACCAACCTAGTTATCTGGTTAATCTAACCAGCCAGTATACCAACCTACCAATCTGGTTAATCTAACCGACCCAAATACCAACTTTCTATCTGGTCAATTTATCTGGTTAATCTAACCAACCAGTATATCAACCTACTTATCTGGTTTACCTAACCGACCATCCTACCCAGCTAGTTAATCTAACCAACCAGTATATCAACCTACCTGGTTTACCTAACCGACCATCCTACCCAGCTAAACCAGTATATCAACCTACCTATCTGGTTTACCTAACCGACCAGCCTACCTATCTTGTTAATCTTACTGATCAGTATACCAACCTACATACTACCTATCTGGTTCATCTAACCAATCAGTACAGTGTATACCAACCTACTAACTTTTATGGTTAATCTAACCAACCAGTATACCATCCTACCTGTCTGATCTATCTAACCAACCAGTACACCAACCTACCTACCTGGTTTACATAACTGATCCGTATACCAACCTACATCTTTGGGATCACCTAAAAGACCAGTATACCAAATTGCCTATATGGTTAATCTAACCAACCAGTATACCAACCTACCTGTATGGTTAATCTAACCGACCATTATTCCAACCTACCTATCTGGTTAATGTAACCGACCAGTAAACCTACCTATCTGGCTTACCTAATTGATCTATATTATTTGTAACCAACCTACATGTTGGGGGTCACTTAACTGACCGGTACACCAATCTACCTATATGATTAACAAACTAGTATACCAACCTACCTATCCGGTTAATCTAACCAACCAGTATACCAACCTACCTATCCGGTTAATGTAACCGACCCGTTAACCAACCTACCTATCTGGTTTACCTAAATGATCCATATCCAACTACCTATCTGGTTTACCTAATTAACCAGTATACCAATCTACATCTTGGGGTCACTTCCTATCAACAGAATGGTTAATCTAACCAACCAGTACACTAACCTACCTATCTGGTTTACCTAACCAACCAGTATACCAACCTACCTATCTGGTTATAATCTAACCAACCAGTATACATACCTACATGTGGCTGGATTATCGTAACTTCGGAAATGTTCACATGACTATTTCAGTAGTTCACATTTTTAATTGTTTAGCAGGTTTTTCAAATAGCAAATGAATACACGTGTAATCTTTAAAGCTTTTAGTAACTCTTTATTAGAAGAACTCTGAAATCAGGAATGATAGCAAAAATTATGTTGTCACAAACTTTTCCCAATTTACTTACTTTTGAAATTAATGTGTGTACCAACTTATCTGGTTTACCTAACTTGCCAGCATATCCACCTATCTACATGTATCAGGATTACATATTGTTATACCCAGTATACGAACCTACTTATCTGGGTTACCAAATTGGCCAGCATACCAGCCTTCTTGTATTTTGTTTGCCTAACCCACCAGTATACCTACCTACCTACCAGGTGCCACGGTTACCAAACCGACTGGCATATCAAGCGACCTATGTGACTTACTTTACCTAACAGTTTACTATCTACCTATCTGGGTTAACTATTTAGCATATAGCTATATGTATGTAAAAAGTGCTAAATTAATGGTAAGATATAGATACATTGGCAACAGTTTTTCTCTCTTTGAAGCATCTTAAAGAGTAAACAGTTATAGTTTGCATACCACAGAAGCAGATAATTAAAATTTTATTCAGCTCACAATTACTGACATACCATATTTATTCAAATTAGTGCATATGATCCAATAAGCACACACCCTGGCCATTTACAAAAACCATGCAAAAGCGCACATTGCTCGACTAGTAGATTGGTATTTACACCAATGCTATGCATTAATATCTCATTTAAACTTATGGTTAAATGGTCAAGAACTATTTTGCAACAATAAAAACACCTAAATGTATCATCTTCGATATTTTGACATGGTTATTTCAGCATATTTATGTGTTGTCTTCGTTAGTAGTGTGTGCTATGTAGAACAATATTTTATTACCTAATCTTTCAGTTATTTTGAAAAGTTAAGCGCACTGTGCGCATATTAAAATGAATACGGTAATTTTGTATTAGGTAAATGCAAAATGTTTAGTTCAACAATTTAGCTCTGTAAGAATGCAGTGTTGTAGAAGAAAACAGTTGTAACTCAGGTAACTGTAAGCTGATTTTAGGCTAATTTGCAGCGCAATATGGTTGTAACTTGAGTTACAACCATATTGCGCCGAAATATAGCACTGGAAAATGTTGCATTTCGGAGGGTAAAAGGTTGTATCTCAAACATTTACAAATATCTCCTTTGAAAATTAAAATTTATGCAAAAATATGTTTTGCCATTTATTTAATTGCAATTTAACATGTAATAGCTAAATTTCAATACATTGCACTCTTTAAGTAAAAAACAGCAAAGTTTTTTGTCTCTCCTGAAAAATTTTGAAAAATTGAGTTACAACCGTATTGCGCCGAACCCACGAGGAGTGATTTTAAATTTTCATATAAATTTTTTATGATAATCCTCATAGCAAATACAATAGCCACAGATGGGACGCCGCATTTTGCAGCATCACATCTGGGGCTATACTGTTTGCGTATGTCCTATAAAAAGGACGCCAGGCGTAAATGAGTCAAATTCTCTGCTTATCTTTAGCACAGTATCATTGAGCCCCAGACTCCATTGACAATGATCCAGGCAATTATTCCTATTTTTAGCTTGCACAAAACACATAATTAGGAGTGTCCTAGACATATTAGTCTGAACGACTTAAATTATACTGAAACATTTCATTGTCTTGCAGACATGATACTTTTCTTTCAAATTTGATCAGGAGGCAGTTTTATGTGGGTCTCATCATGGAAAGACCTGGACCCAGTTGTTCAAAGCATCGTTAGCTTAACGATATCGTTAAGACATAAATTTGTTAAGCAAATATCAGCTAAAGTAATAAATACACTGTTATTTTTTGTTGAAAAAATGTGAGAATCCTTTGCAGTGCAAAGGATTCTCACATTTTTTCAACAAAAAATAACAGTGTATTTGTAATATTAATGTTTGAAATTTTAACGAAACGTTAACTAACGACGTCGTTAGTTTTGAGCAACTGGGCCCAGGTTTTACATATGTGAAAGCAAAGACCCAGCACCTTTGTTTTCGCTTGCAGCAAGCACAATTCCATGTTTTCCTAAACATAAAATTTGAAGCTTCATGCCTCTTGATAAACAAAGGTGCTGATCAGTTACATAGTGTGCTCAGTCTCATCAGCTGATTTGCATTTTTGTTTTTACATATGCAAAAAAAAAAAAAAAAAAAAAAAAATAATTATAATAATAATGACATGGCTTTAAAATGCCTTGCATTCTGTTCTATCCTTGCCTAAATTGGGAGGTCACATGAGCACCCCAGTCAACACTGAAGCATGCTCAATTTGCATCCAAGAATGCGCAGTTGACCACAGGTACTGTGCGGCTGATCTGCACACTTGATTTTGCATGTACAGGCTGACCCCGCTATCTCAAACTCTGTTGTCTCCAAAACCCTACTTTTGTCCTAGTGATATCTTCTTTTGATATTTTATTGTATTTCGACCTTGTTTGTGTCAAACACGGTTTTGACGAAAACTTGATAAATGTCCCCTTAGACACTCTTCCTTAAGATTCAACACATCTGCATCATTATCAAAAATATCGGTCAGACATGTTGGTCAGCAGTACAGATCGTAACAAGAATAAATACACAATGGCAATTTTCGTTCAGTTACGGAAATTACGTTTTTTTTCCACATGACCAAATTGATGCAAATGTCCCAAAAAGACAAAGTCAGAATTTATCATTGAATCTTTAATCCATTGAAAATTTGTTATTTAATCCATCTTTTTAATTCATTTTTCCATGTCTGATAATTACAAGCAACAGTGTGTCAAATGATTTGGTCACCTGTTTCACATAGAACTTTCATACTTACACTGCAGGTGTGTTCCAGGTGTGTGCCATTGGACCACTCGAGCAATTATCGGCACCTTTCAACTTTAATTTTTTGTGTACTGTTTAGCCGCATCTTTTGATGGGAGCTATCAGAAACCTTTACATTATGAAGACATGCCCAAGCCATATACAGGGATTTTTTCAGCTGTTAAAATGTAAATTTCATTGGAAGAATTTTGATTTTTGTAATATTTTGACTCAAAACATACATTGTGGGTACATGTTAGAATCGCCTTGCAGAAGCGGTTCTAGCGAGTACCCACAATCTATGTTTTGGATCAAAAATAAGAAAAATAGATATCCCTGCAAACCCCAGTTTTTTCTATATAAAAGTGGGGTATAAGGGGATATATATTACACTGACATGTTATCCTGATGAACTGCCACAACATTGGTTTAAAATGAGGCCTAAACTGAGTACTGTCAATTCGGAAATTTTCGCGTGACTTTTATTTCGCGAATTTTCTATTTCCGAATTATTAGCGAGTTCTTGAATTCGCGTGTGAGTGTCCATGTATTCTATAAAGTCTATAGTGACTCTTTATTAGCGAGAACTTTGAATTCGCAAGGCAATCAATGCGCTAATATTAGCGAAAATTAAAATCTCGCGAATATTTCCGGATCCACAGTAAAAAGAGGGCTGGAGGAGATCAAGGGTGCCTAACTTCATGTGCTACGTAATACAGTACTGTACCATCTACACTAAGTAATGGCTAAAAATGTATACCAGACATTTTATTAGCATTCCAGTCCTGATTTGCTTCTCAAACTTTGGAAAACTTGAAGTTTTTTCTACATCCCCTTGGAGTTCGAGATGGCAAAAGTGGCCTGCATGAAAACCGGTTTTCACATGACATGACCCCTTCAACTTTTTATGTTAATGACAGTTTTTATGTAGTGCCTATATTATAATTTGCCGTTTAAATCATCATCAGTCTTGAATATGGGTTTTAATTAGTGCTGCTTTAAAAGCATATGAGCCGCTGCATATGAAAACCAGCAATCTGCATAGTCGAAAACAAAGGCGCAGATCAGCTTTGCAGTAACTGCGAAGCTGATCAGCGTCTTTGTTTTCGCTACACGGATAGTACAATTCCTCTACTTTCTAATCTTCTGTAACTGTACAGCCCAGTTTGTGTCGCACCTGGTTGGAACCTGAATTGTTGGTTTTCTCACGCACAGGCTCATATTCTATGGTGAAGTTATAAGCATACAAGATCAAGTAATGTGAGGAAAGTAGTACAAATATAATGGTTAGAAGATCATTTCGAAGCAGTAAAAGATTTAAAGGAATGAGGTGGGGTGGGCCATTGTAACAATTTCAGGTAATTTGGGACTTTATCAGTGATCCTTTACCAACTGGCTACGATAGCCAGACACTTGTGCTGTCATCTAGATTTATATACCTTTTTTTTAGAGGTTATTTTTTTTTTTTTACTTATACGCGTATATACTCTTTATATACCTATAATTGCCTTCACATGGAACAAAAAGCATGGGTGTCAAACCATTAACAAGCTTTCGTTTTGCTTAAATGATGTAGTGAATGTAAAATTCATATGTTGTCCTTAAACTGAATCATTTTGTTTGTAAATTCCAGGACAAACTCAGATTCTGCCATCCACACTAGTACAATGGGAGGCTCTGGGGCGGACATCCTGGGTCCTAACACACCACCCATACACAGAAGAAGTAAGTCAAACAATACTGCTTTAAATGAAATTAACAATGTTAATCAAACATTTTATTTGACAAAGATATTTATTGATTTGATGATTTGTTTAGGTTTACAACCTGTCAACAATTACATCAAATCCAGTGAGGACTTCCAGCTTTCTGACAAGAGGCAGGATAAGGCCACCAGCTTCTCACCTTATAACATCCCACCAAGTTGTTGACTATGCCTGTGAAGCACATAATCAGTCAATGATATTTACATTTTCATCGGAAACACCTTAGATGAAAGTATCATTCTTGGTTTTGAGAAATTATGTGACTGTAAGCCACACCCATGGGCGGAGCGTCGTCAGTGCCAGCCAGTGACATTGTTTGTTTTTACTCTTTGTGTTGGCATGACGTTTGATTTAATTGATTGAACTTTTTCAGTTCATGAGGTTGTGGGAGAGAACTCTGGAATGACCCAGGAAATGCTGAACAAATTATATCCATGGGATCCCAAAAAGGTTGGTTCACACCTTAAAATCTCTTTTGTATACTTAAATAAAAATAAGTAAGTGTCATGCAATTTTAGTCCTTGCTCAGGCCCAATAGTTTGGTTATGAATTAACTACCTGATGAACAACTTTTCAGCCATATTGGGACTGAGCAACTGCTTTTTGAGCTTACCAATACTTGGGGGAGTTTAAAGTGTTTTGATCAAGAACACTTGAGCTGCCACATCAGAAAACCAACAATCTGCATATGCAGATCAGCATTTTTGAGCAAACAATGCGAAAAAAAACCCACATAATTTTTCAATGGAAAATTATATGTTTTTACATCAAAATAGTGTGTATTGCATGGACACGTTTTCATAATATTTCTATTTCCGTATTACAGTTACAGCAACAGAGGCCACGGTCATGTGAGGTACCAAATATTAAGTGAGTAATCCTTTTACGTTATATGTCTCTATGAAATTAGCCACAACACTAGAAAATCGGTTTTCGGAAATACAGACCATGTCTGGCACAGAAACCCCGCTGTACAGTCACAGAGGAGGGCTCAAGAGAGATTGTACTGTTTGTCAGAGTTAGGAAATCTAGATTTCCAAATAGGTCCAGCCAAGTGTTGATTTCACTGCAACATATACAAACACATTAAAATTGGAAACTAAGTCATGAAAACTAATAATCATAAAAACAAATGACATTCTTTATTTCATACTAAATTATATGTCATACAAAATGTCATACTTGGCAAGTAGCATCGGGGAATAGAGTACTACAATGTGTTTATAAAGCATTGCAATTTGATGACCTTGACCTATTTTTTTACAACAAGGTCAACATAGGTTGCCCATGCATATGAATGGGAAAAATTGTTAAAATGTTATTTGAAGGAAAAAAAGTTAGGAAAATGGGCAAATGGACTGAAGATTTATGATTCTGAAAAAAAATTGAATTCCAGTGATTGGTCTGCACCCACCCTGGGGCAATATACAGGTCCATTTCCAAAATAACATACCCCTGCTATATGGCAAAGTAAATTGACCCCTTCACCTGTATTGCATTCATCATTCCTGGATGGTTATTTATCCAACATGAATGAAACCTACATTTAGTGTATATGGTTATGTGTATTGAAATGGTCATGGAAGATTTTTTTGCATGATGCAGCTTTGACACTATGTCTAAGGTGACCATGTTTCTTCCAAAATTAATGCATCATGTTTGCTTTGAGTAAAGATACGAAAATTCTATGTTTTGGCATACATTTAATGTATAAAATGTCTTCATATTTATGGCTTGGTGCACTTACAGCCAATTATTTTTATAGGAGACACCTTAAATATCAAATATTCTGGACAAGTTTCATATAACACAAATGTGGCTGGTATTTTTAAAAGTCATAAATCTGAAAATGTGAAACACCTTTTTTATTGACAATATTGACTAGAAAAAAAAGTGTTTGTTTTAAATTGATACTTCAACGTCTCATTTTAATTGCTGTGTATAACTAGTGCCACCCCCTCGTTTGTTCAGAAAAATAGAAAAAAGGTGTTTAAAGGTCATGTAGTTGATGAAAGGGTTCAATATGAGCCGGATCATATGAGAAAAACTGATTTTGGCTATGTGTAAACAAAGACTCATATCAGCTGCACAGCTGGTCAGCGCCTTTGTTTCGGCTACTCAGATAGTACAATACGTCTTCTTCCTGAATCAGAAATTTCAAGCTCCTAGCCACCTTCTGTAGGTGCACAGGCCTATTTGTGTAAGACCTGGTTGGAAAATCGGAAGACCGGTTTTCTTGTGTTAGGACTCGTATGATGGTCAAGTGAGGAAGATGTGTTCATCCTGATTATGAAATTAATTGAGCCTGTGCGTGAGAAAACCAACAATTTGGGTTCCGACAAGGTCCGACACAAACTAGCCTGTACGATCACAGAAGCACCCTAGAAGCTTGAAATTTCGGATTTAACAAGAAGAGGGATTTACTATCCTTGTAGCGAAAACAAAGGTGCTGATCAGCTTCGCGGTTAAGCTGATCTGCGCCTTTGTTTTTGCCTATGCAGATTGTTGGTTTTCCCATGCGGCGGCTCAATTTTCTTCAGTTTCCTGGAAAGTGTATGCGTCTGGGATAGGCCTTACTTGTGGAACATGCACTCATGAAGCATAACAGTATTTTTAAACCCAGAAAAATGAGCCGTCTCATGGGAAAACCAACAATCTGCATAGGCGAAAACAAAGGCGCAGATCAGCTTCGCAGTAACTCCGAAGCTGATCAGTGCCTTTGTTTTCGCTTTATGGATAGTACAATCCTTCTTCTTCTTAAACCTGAAATTTCAAGCTTCTAGCTGTCTTCTGTGGCTGTACAGCCTGATTTTTGTCTGAGCTGTTCAAAAACCACATTGGCGGCTCAAATGTTGATGAAGTCATCATCAGGCATGTCCCAGTGCTTGCCCATCTTTGCAAGCCAAGGGTACTAAGTCCACTTCGTTCCTTACACACATAAGGAACGAAGTGGACTTAGGGAACGAAGTGGACTTAGTACCCTTGGCTTGCAAAGAAGGTGCTTGCCTTACAATACTGAGTGTTCAGCAAGATAGCCACTGGCACGATTTATACACCTTTGGTATGGCGCAGTGGAGGTGTGAACCCATGACCTAAGGCTTCCAAAGTGGACACTCTAATCATGTGCCATTGGGCCCTGTGGCGATTACCATGCTAAGTCCTTTACTGTCCATAGTGCTGGTTAAAGAAACAGGCAGCATTGATAAAAAAAAAATGTTGGCTTTGACGTCAAGACTGGAGTTATACATACTGTACATCCTCATTATAATGCTAATTTTGTGAGCCACGGAGCTGGCAATATTCAAAGTTAACCATATTGTATTTATAATAAGGTTATTAACTACAGCAAATAACCTGTTGGGAGTCATGACATGGTCATATGATCATGCAAACTGTGTTAATAATGAGACCTGCTGTGAGCTGCGATCCGGTTTTCAGTGTTCCCTTGACCAGGTTTGACACAAACAGCCCTTACCCCTATACACCGACAGACGAAAGCTAGAATCTTGAAATTTTAGATATATGTAGAAGAGGAATTGTACTACCTATTTAGCGAAAACAAAAGGGCTGATATGATCAGCTATGCACTGCACAGCTGATCTGCGCCTTTGTTTTCGCATAGGTAAAAATACGTTGTTCTCATGACGCAACATGTTTTTTTCCCTTTGTTTCAGTATCTGCCCCTCAGGTGAGCAGGATGGCCAGATACACATGCCTGTCTCCAATAACACAGGATCTCTCCCAGATCTGACCATCTTACAGTTCCCCTCCCCCCTCACCACCCCCATAGATGTGGAAGACCAAACCTACGCCAGCCCTGGTAACAGTGCCAATCTGTCTCCAACTAGTGCTCACCACATGAATATGGGACCACAGGCCCACCCTACAGGTAAATTCAAGAATAGTAGTTGAGAATGATTCCAAAATAGAAAATTTGTGAAATAAAATTCACACAAACATTTCCAAATACAGTAAAATAATCTGGTTTTGTTTGAAAGTTTTACATTAATTGATAATTTGAGCCACCACTTCAGAAAACTAACAATCTGCTTGTGGAAAAGCAAAGGGATAGACCAGCTGTGCAGTAACTGTGCTGCTGACCAGTGTCTTTGTTTTTGCTCCATAGATAGTATTTGACTCTTCTTTCTAATTCTGAAATTTTGTGTTTGTAGGTTCTCCAGCTCAAAGCCCCGGCAGTCAGCGGCGGCGGCCTACTCAGGGTGGTCCCAGCCCACTAGTCTTAACTGGTAATGGCAACATGAGAATGCCCCACTCTCCACCGGTAAGCTGGCTACTTTTCCATCAGGGTAACATTGCCGTGTAGACCCAGTTACGCCCCACATTTTATATGCAAAACTGGGGTGTACAGGGATATACAAGTTTTCCCAGCGGGCACATGACGTCAGATCGACATGACATCGCATCGACGTTGATATGACGTCATTCTGACGTCATGTGCCCGCTGGGTTATGTATTTCTATAATTTTGATGATAGGTACAGGATAGAACCAGTTCTAACCTGTACCCACAATCACTGTGTTGAGGAAAAGTAAGAAAGAATAGAGCCGCCTTGTGGGAAAACCAACAATGTGGTTTTTGAATAGGTCTGACACAAACCGACCTGTACCAGCACAGAAAAGAGCTAGAAGCTTGAAATTTTGGATATAAGAAGAAGAGGGATTGTACTATCCGTTTAGCGAAAACAAAGGCGCTGATCAGCTTCGCGGTTACCGCGAAGCTGATCTGCGTCTTTGTTTTCGCATATGGAGATTGTTGGTTTTCCTACGTGGTGGCTCAATAATTGTTTGAGCTGATTAACTGATTCCGCTGTTGCTTTAGTTTTGTTTAAGCATGGCTGTTAGAAACATTTATTTACAAATAGAGTTTCATTTCATTACGAATACATGCCCATGTGATGTAATATACAGATTTTCCTTTAGTTGTAAAAATTGAAAATTTTCTAGAAAATATTTGATATTTTTCTTATTTCTGCACAAAACATAGATTGTGGATACATGTTAGAACTGCCTCGCCGAGGCGGTTCTAACAAGTACTTACAATCTATGTTTTGGATTCAAGGGTTATACAGTAACATTGCATGGACATGTTTTCCCGATGTTTAGAAGTTGAGTACTTTAATAATTTTTGCGGTATGGTAATAGATATATATCTTGTGTAGGGTGAATGCATTAATTTGATATTGTTGTACATATTATTGCCAGATAGTAGTTTGCACAAGACATGCAATGCAACAGGCAAGGGGTATACATGTATTTGTATTTTTAGAGAAATATTTGATTGCCACAAAATCAAAATTTAACATGAGATTTATGTGTTTTCATAGAGACCTAAAAGAAAAACTGTAAGCCGGAAACGTTTGTTATGTGTCTATGTACTTGAATTTGTGATTCTCTGTTGTCAATTGTCCAGTTGAAAAAAATGTTATATTTTGGTATTTGTCGTCTTACAGCTCATCTTAAACCCACTGATATGATGATGTATTATTAAAATGGATGAAAATGACTACTTTCAATAACATGTCAAATATAGAAACAAAAATATAGAAACAAAAGATCTTGGTGACTTAAATCCATTTGCCAAGAAAACGATACTTTAATTTGAAGCATGCCATTTGAACGCACAAAGCTGATTCTTTTGCATATTATTTGAGCAGCAGCATGGGAAAACCAACAATCTGCAAAGGTGAAAACAAAGGCGCAGATCAGCTTTGCAGTAACTGTGAAGCTGATCAGCGCCTAAAAATGTTTTCCCTACACAGATAGTACAATATCTTCCACTTAAATCCAAAATTTCAAGCTTCTAGCCTGCTTCTGTTACTGTACAGCCCGGTTTGTGCCGGACCTGGTCGGAACCCAAATTGTTGGATTTCTCACGCACAGGCTCATTTAACACATCGCAGATAGCTTTTAGTATTGTGATTGCTGGAAGATGCCATTCTTTGACATGATATTTGAGCCTGTGCATGACAAAACCAACAATTTGGGTTTCCGACCGGGTCTGACTCAAACCTGGTCGTATAGTCATAGAAGCTGGCTAGAAGCTTGAAATTTCGGATTTAAGAAGAAGAGAGATTCTACTATCAGTGTAGTGAAAACAAAGGCGCTGATCAGCTTTACGGTTACCGCGAAGCTGGTCTGCGCCTTTGTTTTCACCTACGTAAATTATTGGTTTTCCCATGCAGCGGCTTATATTTGATTTTATGCTGTTCCTATTATTGTGAGTTAGTTTTGTTTGTTGAAGCCCAGTTGAAATTTATAAACTATGCTGCAAAATAACCTTTGTCATGCAATAGCTACAGTAACTTATCTTTAATTGATAATTTCTGGTATTGGAAAGTCATGACAACCATCATTGACAACAATGTAAATTTTCAGTGAAAATTGTATGTCCACTTTGAATATTACATTTTATGATGCATGTAGTTTTGCCCTCATGGTCATAAATGCATTTTTAATGCAAAAATAACGAAATTCTGACCAAAATCTGCACGGAAATCGATCCAGATATCCATTGACGCGATGTTTGTTATACCCCCGGCATTTATGCCGACGGGTATATAGCTTTCGCTTTTACGTTCGTCCGTTCGTATGTTAGTTAGTTAGTTAGTTAGTTCGTTTCTTCGTTCGTAATTCCGGAACGTTCGTGGAATTTACGTCAAAGTTTTGGTTAAAGTTTCTCTAGAGGTGTATATCTCATGAACCAATGGTCAGAAACCATTCATATTTGAACCATAGGTACCCTATAGGGTTTGCTTTGTTTCCATGAGTTTGGACCCCAGGGCCCATCCCCAGGGGTAGGGCTGGAGGTCAAATTCTAGGTCACCTTTAAAATAAGCTGTTTACAATTTTAATGTTTCTTCTATAAGTCCATATCTTAACAAACAATCATAGGGATGTATTCTTATTTAGTTCATAGATACCCTATAGGATTTGCTTTCATACTCCATGCTCGGTACCATCTCCAGGGGGGTGGGGCTAGAGGTCAAAATCTAGGACTTATTTATAATATGATAAACATCATAATAAATATTTTCTGTAAGTCTGTTTTCTTGACATCCACAAAGTTTTATCAGAAAGCATTCATACTTAGACCATAGGTACCATGTAAGGTTCAGACACTAGGGTCCATGTGCGGGGGGTGGGGCTAGAGGTCAAAATCTAGAACTTCTTTAAAAAAAATGTATTTCTTTACTTTTCTTTACCACCATGTTCAGAAATGATTCGTACTTGCACCAAAGGTACACTATAAGGTTTGCCTTGTTCCTGACATTAGGCTCTAGGGTCCGTGCCCTGAGGGTGGGGCTAGAGATCAAAATATAGGACATCTTATTTTTTTTTTTTTTTTTTTTTAATATTATTGAAGAATGACATTCTACTTTACATCTAGGACCGAGGACCTGACCCTCAATGTCCGCGATCAAGTCCTAGATTGAGTATACAAGTCAGCTCTGTATACTGCTCTAAAATAGATCTGTCATTCTACTACACCCCCCCCCCCTCCCCATGGTTTTAGACAGTGTTTTTTGCAAATACAAATTTATAAGATTTACTTGTTGAGGGCGCTCTCTTTCATCAGGAATTGAGGTTTAATGTGTCACTGTCAGTGAGCATGTCTGGATTGGTGGCGGTGGGCTGAGGGGTGGGGGCGTTTGAGGGAGCTACCAGCAGGGGGTATACGTGCCTCTCAAGGCACTTTTTCTAGTTTATCCGCAACTGTCTGCGCACAGCTCATTAATATTCATAAGTAGGCAGTGGGCAAAAACTGGGGAAATTTTGAAGCGGTTCGATTCTCTTGTTTTGCAGCATGGTTAATTTATATGAAATAAGTCAACTCTGATCACAGCTATGCTTGGTAATAATCTTAAATGGTGCTTGGATGCTCAGTGCAATAGTGCTTTCATGAAGCGATATGAGCCGCGACGCGAGAAAACCAGTCTTCGGGGTTTCTGACCGATCGGACACAAACCGAGCTGTACAAGCACTGAAGAAGGCAAGTGGCTTGAAATTTTGGATTTAGAAAGTAGAGGAATTGTACTATCCGTGCAGCGAAAACAAAGGCGATGATCAGCTTAGCAGTAACTGCGAAGCTGATCTGCGCCTTTGTTTTCGCCTATGCAGATTGTTGGTTTTCCCATGCGGCGGCTCATATTATTTTCAATGATCTTTAGTAAATAGTGCATTATTTCATGATAATAGTGTACTTAACAGAGTTGTCTTATGTCAGTTCTAACACAAATCATGACTTTTTCAGCATTCTCATAGTGTTGAAAAAATTTTATCTGTAACTGGTTGAAAGTTTGTAATCCAAAGCGAAAAATGAATAAAGACTTTCTACATCATTGTACATTAACTCATTGGAGCCAGGTGTCTTAATTATGGGACAAAGGCAAACAGTATAACGCAGATGTGACATCACAGAACGTGGTGTCCCGTCTGGGCTACACTGTTTGCTTAAAGGCATTTGATTGAAAAATTAAATAAAAATTGAAAATCACTCCTAACGCCCCTAAAAGTGAAAGTGGACTCAGCCAAATACTAATGATGGGCAAATCCATTCATCATAATGGTCCAGTCAGTGTTTTGGGTCAACGCAATCTTTATTCAAAGAGATTACATATAGCAGTTATAAAACACATCAGGTTTGCCCCTTTGGATAACAATTTTTAAATTTTGAGAAAAAAAAAACAAAAACAACAATAACAAAAAAAAAAAATTTAAAAACCCCAAAAAATGTGTATCATGATATGTGTTAGACCATTTGAGCCGCATCATGAGAAAACCAGATTTTTGCCTAATATGTGAAAACGAAGGTGCAGATCAGCTGTCCAGTAACTGTACAGCTGATCAGTGCCTTTGTTTTTGTTACTCGGATAGTACAATTCCTCTTCTACTTATATTCAAAATTTCAAGAGTCTAGCCCTCTTCAATGACTGCACAGACCAATTTGTTTCAGACCTGGTCGAAAACCCTAAAGACTGGTTTTCTCACGTCACGGCTTATTTATTTTGTCTTGTGCCTGTCTAGTGTTGCCATGCATTGATATTTCAGTGTTGTTTTATTTGGTTGTATAGGTGTCAAACATAGATCCTAGTACATTGCAATTGGATCCTAGAATACGACAGCAGTACATGCTATATATGCATCAACAACAGCAACGTCACCGGGGTCCAGTCGGGGGCCCCGTGCACAGTCCTCCTGTCCAGACCTCACCTACACATTCTGCAGTGCTCAATAACCATATACTGCCCGGGCACCCTCGGGGGGCTACCCCACCCCACAGAGGCACCGTGCCAAAAGTTTGTGTAACGTCTCATGAAAATGACTCCGAAGAGGTAAGGCCTTATGGGGGAATAGTTTTCTTTCCTGCTGAAAGTGACAAAGTGACTTTCTTAGGATGCATTTTCCTTGATTATTTTGCAGAAGGCAAGCTGGAATTGTTAGAAATATAGCTTTTCCAGGAGTCTTCATCAAGATGTGACTGTGTGTGTGTGTGGGGGGGGGGGGGGGAAACAGCCATGGGAAACAGCCATGGGAAACAGCCATGTTTGTACCAACTGACAGTCCCGGCTGTACAGTGGTTTAAGCAGGGATTTGATGGACAAAAGTCATTAGTTCCCATTCTGAGGGACAGGAATGGTTACAGGTACAAATGAAATGACTAGTGCATAAGGACTTGGGCTGACTGCAGTGTTTGTGTGAATATGGTACACATTTGTAAAAGACAACTGTTGAAGTTCTAGATTGACAACACCATTGCTCTAACTGAACTTATATGGTACATTCGAGCCGCGTCACAAAAAAATGGATTTTTGCCTATGTGAAAACAAAGGTGCAGATCAGCTGTGCAGTAACTGATCAGCTGATCAGCGCCTTTGTTTTTGCAACTCCTCTACTTTCTAAATCTGAAATTTCCAGCCTCCAGCCTGCTTCTGTGCTTGTACAGGTCGGTTTGTTTTGGACCTGTTCAGAAACCACATTGGTTTTTTTCATGACGAGGCTCATTTATTTATTATTAACAATGATTAAGTTATACCACAAAAAATGGACAGAAGGATATCCTGTAATCTTTGAAAGTGTATTTTCACCAGAAAGTCTTTCAGCAGGTCAAAACGAAGGAGAAAATTCACTAAAATGTTGCAGGAAGTGCATGTTAGGTTAAGTTTATGATTTTCAGCCTGTGCATGAAAACTAAATTACTATGAGACTGATCAGTCTGCATCAAGAAAAGATACTTATTTGAGCTGTGTCGTGAGAAAGTAACTGCACCGCTGATCAGCACCTTGATTTTCACTCCATGGCGAATATTATCCCTCTGAATGTTAAATGCAAAATTTCTGGCTTCTAGCCGCCTTCTGTGACTGTACAGGCCAGTTTGTGTGAGACCTGGTTGGAAATCTTGGGTTGCATGTGGGTGCTGAACATACATAGGAAACTATTGAAAATTTTGGGGCAATCTTGTTTTTTTCATGAAAAATCATCAAAATATTAAGTTTAATTTGAAGGATAGTACCTTTGCCAACCATGCTGTTGAAGTGCTTGCTCTGTACTTCTTTGCCGATTTATAAAAAAAAAATTGTCACCATATGATTTGTTTTTTTAATTTATAAATACACGTTTATGTAATATAGAATTTGTCATGGTTTGATATTTGTCTGTTGTAGAAAAAGAATGAATTTTGCTGAAATGTTAGATCTCCTAGCATGGTTATTGTCTTGTGATTTATGAAAGTGCTTCGTGTAATAATGAAATATACTTTTAAATGAATTCCAACTCACCTATAGGTTAGCCAGACTCTGATGTCTGTCTGTCTGTCTGTCTGTCTGTCTGTCCTTCCCATATTTCGAAGAAGAATATCTCTAGCTAATATGCTAATCCTTGATAAAGTGGTGCTGTTGAAACTAAGTACTGTTAAAGTTAAGTTAAAGCATACTAAGGGACAAAATTCTAGTAAATACAGAGTTACCTCAATCGTATTATGACATCACTAACGTCATGTAGTCCTATGTTGTTTTATATTTACTTTAATGTGTGTCATGATTGATTTGCTTGTCAGTCTTGCATTAGAAAAAACAACATTTTAACAGAATATCAGGGGCTGCTGTACAGGAGTTTTAGTTTTGTGGATTTCAGTTTTGCAGAGTTCATATACATGTACCTTGAATGGTGTATTTGCAAGGAATCATATGATGGCATAATTTCAAGCTGCTAGCGCTTTCCTGAGACTGTACAGGCTAGTGTATGTCGGACCTGGACAGAAACCTGGAAGACCAGTTTTCTTATTTCGCAGCTTCAATAATTCTCTATCATACATAAGTTGAGCCATGTTATGAAAAAAAAAACAAAACAAAAAAAACCCCAAAAAACAGTTTTTTTACCAACGTGAAAACAAAGGTGCAGATCAGCTGTGCAGTAACTGCACAGCTGATCAGCGCCTTTCTTTTCGCTATACGGATAGTACTGTTCCTCTACTTTCTAAATCTGACATTTCTAGCCTCTAGCCATCTTCTGTGCATGTACAGTTTTGTAAATGGTGTTAGACCTGTTCTCTCGACTGTGTATTGGCCATCAGTGACACATTTTCGGAACAACTCGTTTACTGTGTATTGTCTTCATTTCAGCCATCAATGACACAATATAGGAACAACTCGACGGAGACAGGTTGTCAGTCACCGACATCACCTCATTCTCAGCCCTCGTACTCCCCCTCTCAGTCACCTGGACTCTCCCCACACTCCTGGAATAATAAAGTTTTCGAAATGGACCCATATCAAGTACAGCAACAACAACAAACTAACGCTTTACAACATCAGTTTGAACAGTTTAATATGGTAGGTATTGTCAGGAGACAACAACAAACTAACGCTTTACAACATCAGTTTGAACAGTTTAATATGGTAGGTATTGTTAGTAGACAACAACAAACTAACACTTTACAACATCAGTTTGAACAGTGTAATATGGTAGGTATTGTCAGGAGACAACAACAAACTAACATTTTACAACATCAGTTTGAACAGTTTAATATGGTAGGTATTGTCAGGAGACAACAACAAACTAACATTTTACAACATCAATTTGAACAGTTTAATATGGTAGGTATTGTCAGGAGACAACTAACGCTTTACAACATCAGTTTGAACAGTGTAATGTGGTAGGTATTGTCATTAGACAACAACAAACTAACACTTTACAACATCAGTTTGAACAGTGTAATATGGTAGGTATTGTCAGGAGACAACAACAAACTAATGCTTTACAACATCAGTTTGAACAGTTTAATATGGTAGGTATTGTCAGGAGACAACAACAAACTAACGCTTTACAACATCAGTTTGAACAGTTTAATATGGTAGGTATTGTCAGGAGACAACAACAAACTAACACTTTACAACATCAGTTTGAACAGTTTAATATGGTAGGTATTGTCAGTAGACAACAACAAACTAACACTTTACAACATCAGTTTGAACAGTTTAATATGGTAGGTATTGTTAGTAGACAACAACAAACTAACACTTTACAACATCAGTTTGAACAGTTTAATATGGTAGGTATTGTCAGGAGACAACAACAAACTAACACTTTACAACATCAGTTTGAACAGTTTAATATGGTAGGTATTGTCAGGAGACAACAACAAACTAACACTTTACAACATCAGTTTGAACAGTGTAATATGGTAGGTATTGTCAGGAGACAACAACAAACTAACACTTTACAACATCAGTTTGAACAGTTTAATATGGTAGGTATTGTCAGGAGACAACAACAAACTAACGCTTTACAACATCAGTTTGAACAGTTTAATATGGTAGGTATTGTCAGGAGACAACAACAAACTAACGCTTTACGACATCAGTTTGAACAGTGTAATGTGGTAGGTATTGTCAGGAGACAACAACAAACTAACACTTTACAACATCAGTTTGAACAGTGTAATGTGGTAGGTATTGTTAGGAGACAAGATAAAGGGTGTATTTGAATTTTTTTTTCAGTTCTTCATATCAAATACCTGTGTTAAGGTTGCCCATTGGAATGGCTATACATTCAGATATATGGCTTTCTTTATTAATGATAAACAATAGGGGAGCATGGTAGCCTGGTGGTAGAGCATCAGACTCCTAATTGAGAGGTCCTGGGTTTGATCCTAACTCAGTGCACCATTTTGTGTCTTAAGCAAGACAAATTAACTCCCCAGAGTACTGGTCAATATCCAGGAAGCGGTGGCTATATGTCCCAGCACGAGGGAAAAATTGTTGACTTGGACACTAAACTGCAATACAAACAATATTATACATATTGTTTCCAAAATTTTAGAAGTTCAAAGATGGGAGCATGTAGACTGTCAAACTGCCATTTGGTATACTGAGAAATGCATGTTAAGCTCCCAAAATAATACTGGCTTAATCCCAGGCAGTGGTAGTTGAATCCCTACATGACTTAAACATTATTGACTGCAATGTTAAATACACGCACACAAAGCAGTGCTTTTGCTCCGGAGATCCCCACCGGCACAAGGTATTGTCCTTGAGCAAGAGACCTTGACCCCCCATAGTACTGGTTAACAACCAGACAGTGGTGGCTCCATCCCGACTTGTCTGAAAAGTTGTTGACTGGGTTATAAAGCCTCTAAACAAACAAAGCATTACTTCTTTGTAGTGCCTTTTCGTTTGGATATTTAGGTAGCCTTAGCAAAAGGTGCCAGAAAAGTTTCAAAACTCACCGTTAACATATGTGTTTTCAGCTTCAAGATAATCAACAGTCACAACAGGGCAGTACGGTAGATACCACGTCCAGTAACAGCACAATCAGCAGCCCGATGACGTCAGCGGCCGGTTCTCTATCATATTCCCAAGCTAACATGCAGTGTCTCAACAATGACGAGTTCGCACAGCAGGCACAACAGGCATTCTACTCTCAAGGCGATATGCTAAGCATGCTTCAACAACAAAATAATACAAATAACAGTAAAATACCAGACATTGTTTTATCGGGTAAGTCAGTAGCTGATAAAAGATTTTTAATTGCCATTATAGTCTTATATGTCTCTAAATGAGGCACAAGATAGTACATGAGCCTGTGCGTGAAAAAACCATCAATTTGGGTTCTGACCAGATCCGACACAAACCAGGATGTACAGTCACAGAAGATGGTTAGAGGCTGGAAATTTAGGATCTAGAAAAGAGATGAATTGTACTATCCGTGTAGCGAAAACAAAGGCACTGATCAGCTGTGCAGTTACTGTACAGCTGATCTGCACCTTTGTTTTAGCACATGCAGATTGTCGGTTTTCTGATGCAGCTGCTCATATGTCTTATTTTAGGCACATAATGAGAAATGTCTGACTAGCTCTGACACAAATTGGCCTTTACAGTAGTTGCAGCAAGAAGTTAGAAGCTTGAAATCAGATAGTAGAAGACTGATGGTACTATACATAAAGCAAATGTGCTCGTCAGCCATCTTTGTTTTTGCACATTACGAAAACACACCCATGCATTTGACAGATTGTAAAAATTGAAATATTTCTGATGAAAAATTTTGATAATTTTCTTGTTTTTGCTTAAGTACCCTGACCTGACACAATTTATGTTTTGGATCAAATATAAGAAAATAGGTATAACCTCTTAAACTCCAATTTTACTATGTAAAAATGCAGTTTAAGGGGGTATAGAAGACTTATTAAGGGAGTATTTGATGATAAATGAGCCGCAACACAAGAAAACAATGTGGTCTCCGAACAGGTCGGACACGAACTGAGCTGTACAAGCACAGAAGATGGCTAGAGGCTGGAAAGTTTGGATTTAGAAAGTGGAGGAACTGTACAAAAACAAAGGTGCTGATCTGCGCCTTTGTTTTTTGCATATGCAAAATGTTGGTTTTCTCTCAACGCTGCTCAAATATGTTTTATTTTGTCCTTTTTCATAAACAGTTGTTGGGGGTGCTCATTAGTTTCACCTTGCCAAGGCAGTTTTAATTAGCAACCACAACAAAAACAAATGTCTTCCTTTATTATCTTCAATTATCATTAAATACTCCCTTTATCTGGACTGGAGGTTATAAAAAAATTTTTATGCTCAACTAAGGTGAGCACAAAATTAAAAACTGCTCATAAATTGTAGAAATAGCCAAATCAAATAGAAATTTCAGGTTTAGATCACCAAAGTATGTAATTTATCCTGCTGATAAATCTTTAATTGCCAAAAATTGTTTAACATTTAACATTTATCAGCATGATAAATTTTAGTCTCAATTGTGCTGAGCATGAATTTTTTTTATTACCTCGGGGCCAGGCCTTCAGCGCACCCAACTTACACAAACCACTTGTGTTATGTTCAGGTGCAGACGATACGTCTGATAAAGTGGATTTTGCTAAGGAGTTGGGAAATGCTATTACAGGGATGGCTGATGGATGCTTCGACGCGGACTTCTTTAGCTCGGTCTCCGACGAGGCTCTCAAGGACAACCTGCAGCTGGGACATCTAGACTTAGAATCTATCCAAATGTTGACAGACCCCACCATGGTGACTGACGCTGACACGGAAAACTCATTCAGATTAGATCAGATGTCATGAAATCATCTTCACTGTTCTATGGCTACACATTCTTTAATAGATGTTTTCTTCGGTTTGTGAAAAAATACAGTTTTCTCCCTATCTTAAAAATATGGATACATGGCACGCTTGATCAGTATGATGGAGGTGTAAGCTGTTTTCACTGGTAGTGGTTTAAGCCATTCTGTTCTAGTCCGGTGCAAGCTGAAGTGGTCTGAACTGTCGGTGGTACATAACAGTCAGAGCGAAGCTTCAGTTGGAGGATCATGTCATCTCATAGTGCGAACATTCTCATCCCCAGTGTGCAGCTTTATCATTTGAACCTTCGTATGAGAAAACCAACAATTTGGGCTTCCGACTAGGTCAGACACAAACCGGCCTGTACAGTCACAGCAGCTGGCTAGAAGCTTCAAATTTCAAATTTAAGAAGCGGAGGGATTGTACTATAATATGTGTAGTGAAAACAAAGGTGCTGATCAGCTGTGCAGTTAATGCACAGCTGATCTGCGCCTTTGTTTTTGCATATGCAGATTGTTGGTTTTCTGATGCAGCAGCTCATTTACTAGTAGTTTTAAATGTGCTACATAATGAGAAAACCTTTCTATGATGATTCCATTCAGGTTCAACACAAACTGGGCTGTGCAGCCACAGAAGATGGCTAAATGCTTGAGCTGCATGGGATTAGGAAGGAGAGGGATTGTACTATACACCAAACATGTTGGCTCAGATCAGCTAGCTACATGTACATGTCTACTGCCAAACTTGTTGGCTTCTGCAAAATGGAGGTTTTCTGATGATGTTGCTCATATACTACTTATCCCCAACTAAGACCGAGTTGGGTTGCATTAGTATTGATCACCATTAGTATGGCTACTGACCAGCGAATATGTAAGTACTACTCATATTATATTTAAATTAGCCTTCGCATGAGAAAACCAATGATTAGCATATGCGAAAACAAAGACGCAGATCAGCTGTGCAGTAACTGCACAGCTGATCAGCGCCTTTGTTTTCGCTACACGGATAGTACAATCCCTCTTCTACTTAGTTACAAAATTTCAAGCCTCTAACCATCTTCTGTGACTGGACAGCCCGGTTTGTGTAGGACCTGGTCAGAACCCAAATTGTTGGTTTTCTCACGCACAGGCTCAATTATATTTATAGACAGTACAGATATCACTGTAACCATTTTTCTATACATGTAGGATTTCTTTGAATTATAGGGCTTTAAGATTGATTTTTACCAACTTAAGAAATTTGCGGTACAAAGGCAAACAGTATTCTGCATGCTCAAAAAAATGGAATAAAAATTCGAAATCACTTCTGATGAGAGTGGACTCACCCAAAAATGATAATTATGGGCAAGTTCATTTGTCATATATGGGTTAATGCAAAAGATGTTGAAATATAGTGCTAATAATGAAGCTGAATTGAATCAAATACAGGAGACCAGGTGAAGTGGGTATCTGATGATGACAATTTAAGGACAATTGTGCCAGTTTCTTCATAAAAATCTATGCTGTGGGTGCACATTAGAATCATCTTGCCAAGGCGATTCCGATAAGCACACACAGTGTAGGTTTTTTACGAAACACTAGCAAATTAATTGTCAATTAAAATGTATCATCAATATGCCCTTTATGTCGTTTTCTGAACTGTAGAATATTCAGGGTACAAATCGGGCGAACACATAAAGCTGCCAATTAGAACAAAAAGTGTTTGTAAATGAGCTGCGACGTGAGAAAACCGGTCTTCGGGGTTTCCGACCACCTCTGACACAAACCAGGCTGTACAGCCACAGAAAAATATAGCTAGAAGTTTGAAATTTCAGATTTAGAAAGAAGAGGCATTGAACTATTTATGGAGCGAAAACAAAGGTGCTGATCAGCTGTGCAGTTACTGTTACTGCACAGCTGATCTGCACCTTTGTTTTCGCATAAGCCAAAATCCGGTGTTCATGATGAGGCTCGAATAACATTAATTTTTATGAAAATCAATAGCACACATCAGCTGCAAGCTTTTCACAGATTTTTGCATGACAGGGACTTATGTCAAAAACTCAACAAGGGCATTAATTATGTGAGGGGCATCCAAGAAGTTCTGACATTGACTTCAATATAAAAAGTCTGTGGCTTCAATATAAAAAATCTGCTGCTCAGGTTCTATTTTGACATCACTGAAAATTGTTGACTGGGACATTTAGCAATTTGATGACCCGCTAAATGTACTACAGTTTATAGAGAATCTATGGTACGCAAGGCATAAAAATCTTGCAAGATCCACCATAAAAAGCTTTAATGAGGAACTTGGTTTGTTTAATGCATAATTACCGACACTTTCCCTCTAGATATGTGTTCCTCTTTATACATGTATTTATATTGAAAGAATTCAGAAGGCAGGTAAAAAGAGGATTTGGTGATAATTATTTATGAAAACTGAACATAATTTTTGTTATCATCTTCATAAAAAGCTATGCTGTGGGTGCCCATTAGAATCGCCTTGGTGGGGCAATTCTAATGAGTACCCACAACATGGCCTTCATAAAAACCTATGTTGTGGGTGCCATTAGAATCGCCTTGGCGAGGCGATTCTACTGTGTACCCACAATGGGGAGGCGATTCTAATGGGCACCCACAACAGGTTTTTATGAATAAATGAGCAAAATTATCATAAATTTCAGCAAATACCTCCTTTATCTCTCCTGTGAACTGGCCCTTTACATTGGGTCAGGGAGTTTGGCCAGGTAATATTTGAGCCTGTGCATGAGAAAACCAACAATTTGGGTTTCCGACCGGGTCGGACACAAACCGGACTTTACAATCTCAGGAGCAGGCTAGAACCTTAAAATTTCGGATTTAAGAAGAAGAGGTATTGCGCTGTCTATGGAGCGAAAACAAAGGCGCTGATCAGCTGGTAACTGCACGGCTGATCTGCGGCTTTGTTTTCGCATATGCAGATTGTTGGTTTTCTTATGCAGTGGCTCATGTTATATTGTTAACCCCCCCCCAGATTTATTTATGTATGGCAACCTGTCAGATTTAGTGTGTATATTGGGATTTCTAGCGTATACATAAGGTAATTATTATTGAGCCGCCGCATCAGAAAACCAACAATTTGCATGTGCGAAACCAAAGGCGTAGATCAGCTTCGCAGTAACTGCGAAGCTGATCAACATTTTTGTTTTCGCTACACAGATAGTACAATTCTTCTTCTTGTTAAATCTACAGAAAGTACAATTCTTCTTCTTCTTAAATCTGAAATTTCAAGTTTTTGGCCTGCTTCTGTGGCTGTACAGGCTGGTTTGTGTTATACCTGTTCGGAAACCACAATGTTGGTTTTTCTCATGACATGGCTCATATATTAAAATGTTGTTTTCTGGTGTGAATGTGATATTTCTGTGATTATTGTTGTTTGTTTTTTTTTTTTTTTTTTTCAAAATCTTTATCGTGTGAGATTTATAAAGAAAAAAAATCAGAATACATGTACCAGACGGAGACAAAGAGAGTGATGATAATTGATGTTAGCTATAGTTCGCTTATTGCTTCCAAATGACCTCACCTTGGCAAGGTGTCTCCCACAATAGGTTTTTATGAAGAACTATCACTACCAGTATTTGTATCTTAAAAAATCATCAATTGTCATTAAATACTCCTAGTCTACTGGACAAAGTTTCTTAATTAAAACAGCTTGTTTTATGTGTATCTCACATCAGGATAACATGTCCGTGAAATGTATACACCTCTTTAAACCCCTCTTTTATATGGTAAAACTGTTTTTTACAGGAGTATGCAGGACTATTTTTCATATTTTTTTTTTTTTTTTTTTTTTTTTTTTTAATTTAGTTTTAGGTCCCTTTCAAGATTATTTCAGCTCATATGAGACGGGCCAATCATTAGGAGGGCGAAAACGGGAGAACCCCGAGAAAAACCACCTGGCACACCCGCAAGCAGAACTTGGCTTGTCTCACATGTGGCCAGTGCAGGGCTCGAACCCACACCAGTCACAGCGGTGAAATGATCGAGTGATTAAGAGACAGCGCTCTTAACCGCTCGGCCACGGGGGCCGCGATTCATAATTTTTATCCAAAACATGGATTGTAGGTACTCAATAGAACTGCCTTGCAAGGCGGTTCTAATGTCGACCCACAATCTATGTTTAAAGCAAAAATATAAACAATATCAAAATTTTTCAACTAAAAAATTTAGTTTTTTTAACATTTCAAAATTCTCTGTTTATTGCATGGGCATGTTATCTAATGCCCATGTTTCACATACACATCGTATGTGACAGTAGATATTAGTCATTCTTATTGTCTATGTTTTTCTCAACATCAAAAAATGCAGGTAAATGGCAGCTGGGTTCGGTATGATTAGAAAATTAAGACATTAAGCGCGGGGTGTGCACCTTTAAGTTTCCATAAAAAAGTTTAATTGTCATTCTACAAAGAATATGACTGTTGGAATGCTAGTTTATATCTACCAAGGTTTCATCTCGTAAAATTTCTTGGTTTTATTCCGTCAAAGTCATCAGTTGTGCTGGTTCCATTACAAAAAATTGCCTATGCAATAAACAGAGACTTTTGAGCTTTAAAAAATGAAAAATTTTCACCTGAAAAATTTTGATATTTTTCGTATTTTTGCTGCAAACATAGATTGTGGGTACATGTTAGAACCGCCTCAGCGAGGCGGTTCTAACGAGTACCCACAATCTATGTTTTGGAGCAAAAATAAGAAAAATATGTATACCCCTGGATTCCCCCATTTTGCTATATAAAAGAGGGGTTCAGGGGGGTAAACATTACATGGACATGTTTTCGTTATGATTTTTTTATCGTGTTTGGCTGTAAATCCAAAAGAATGCATTTCAGAATGCTTTTAGAAAATTGGACTTGAGAGTATTTTTTTAGTAAGATGCACATACAGCTGTACAGCAAATACATGTAATATTGTTCTCAAATTTGAAGTTAACTAAATTATTAAGTGTAAACACATTCCTTTTGTACAAAAAATGAATCTGTATATTTATGAATGGTACAAGTGCTAGTAAATGCCTTTATTACTTGGGTCATCAGGGAAGTTTGTGTAAATGTTAAACTTTTTCTTTATTTTAGGGGATAGGTAAATAATAAATACATGACAGAAAATGACATTCATATTCAAGTTGAATTGTGTTGTTTATACATTTGTACATGTATAAAAGTATTAATCAGTATTTAAACCACTCTTCGCATGATACGCCACATCATGAGATTACCAACACTTTGCACATATGCGAAAACAGAGCAGATCATTTGAGCCGTCTCATGGGAAAACCAACAATCTGCATATGCGAAAACAAAGACGCAGATCAGCTTCGCGGTAACCGCGAAGCTGATCAGCGCCTTTGTTTTCGCTACTTGGATAGTACACTTCCTCTTCTTCTTAAATCCGAAATTTCAAGCCTCTAGCTCATTTCTGTGCTTGTACAGGCTGGTTTGTGTCAGACCTGTTCGGAAACCACATTGTTGGTTTTCCCACGAGGCGGCTCATTTGTTTTTGCTACACAGAGAGTTCAATCCCTCTTGTTGAAATAATGTCTTCAAACTGACAGGAAATTCAGGTGTCACCTTTATGTCATCTAGTTTTGTGGGACATTTTGGACAAATTTTGCCTCATTTCTATTTATTTGAAGCCCACAACAGTTTATGAAAATAGGACCAAACTCAACAAACGTCAGTGTCAGGCTGTAGAAACTTTTATTGTGCATGTGCATCAAAAATTTATGATGTAGCATGTACCAGTTGTTTATGAATAAAATATTTAGCTATATGCAAAGTTTCATATGCCTGCATTCACCCTTGGCAAAAATTATGACTTCCTGGATGACCCTCTTCACACCCAGTAAACTGCAAAGTGACCACCACCAGTGGTCAAAGTAAAAAAAATGAATAATATCCGGTGGTTATTTCGAGCATTTCCTTTTATTGGTTTTCACGAGATTCACTGAGGTGAAAGGTACGAAATTTTTTATCAAATACTTATTATAAAAATCAAAGAACATCAGGCTATCAGTTTTTTGCCGTTGAATGTCTATCTGAAGTGGTAGTTGAACAAAAATAAGTCGCTTGTGCCCTGTTTGATCGGTGGTGAAAAAGAAAGTAGAATGTGGACAAACCCGGGCTAGAATGCCCTGATCGTGCTGTTGCAAGCCAATGGTCATTGAGTTTAGTTTCATCAACACTAAATTTGCTTTTCAGACATAATTTTAAAAATATTCAAGCTTTCCTTCTAACGCTTTGATCGATTTTCTATCGTTGGTCAACTGGATATTACGGTGGTATATTGATTAATGGGGATTACAATGTAATTTTTTTTTTTATCAGCAAAGCCGCAGATGTGACGCCTCAGATATGAGAACATGGCGTCCCATTAGGACTATTCTGTTTGCATAGAGGAATTTCATAAGGAAAATAAGAGCTGTCGCAGGACAGCGTAGCTCGCCTGACTTGTGCTTTGCCACTACATCTGTTAAAATCTATGACCCATGACCTTGACCTCAAGGTCACTCAGGTGGGTCATGATGGTACTGCGTAAAACTTCAGACCAATATCTAGCAACATGCAACGTATCAACTCAATCCATCAATATGGTCAAGAGATACAGACTTACAAAAACATTAACCAAAAACTTAAACACAAAATTTCTAAGTCTGTGACCTTGACCTCAAGGTCATCCAGGGTGGGTCATGATGGTACTGCGTAAAACTTCAGACCAACATCTAGCAACATGCAAAGTATCAACTCAATCCATCAATATGGTCAAGAGATATAGACTTACATAAACATTAACCAAAAACTTAAACACAAAATTTCTAAGTCCGTGACCTTGACTTCAAGGTCACCCAGGGTGGGTCATGATGGTACTGCGTAAAACTTCAGACCGATATCTAGCAACATGCAAAGTATCAACTCAATCCATCAATATGGTCAAGAGATATAGACTTACAAAAACATTAACCAAAAACTTAAACACAAAATTTCTAAGTCTGTGACCTTGACCTCAAGGTCACCCAGGGTGGGTCATGATGGTACTGCGTAAAACTTCAGACCAATATTTAGCAACATGCAAAGTATCAACTTGATCCATCAACATGGTCAAGAGATATAGTCTTTTAAAAAACTTTAACCAAAAACTTAAACACAAAATTTCTAAGTCTGTGACCTTGACCTCAAGGTCACCCAGGGTGGGTCATGATGGTACTGCGTAAAACTTCAGACCAATATCTAGCAACATGCAAAGTATCAACTTGATCCATCAACATGGTCAAGAGATATAGACTTTTAAAAAACTTTAACCGAAAGTGTGACGCGGACGCGGACGCACACGTAAACGTAAACGTAAACGTAAACGTAAACGCGCACGACCGAGGTGACTACAATAGCTCTATGCACTTCGTGCAGGCGAGCTAAAAAATGGAATAAAATTCAAAATTACTTCTGATATCACGATTAAATAATGAAAGCAGACTCAATGGGAAAGTCCATTTGTCATTAACGGGTTAAAAAGTAAGTCTTGCACAGTAAAGGAGGGAAACAGTATCCTTAAATTTCACAATGTATTCCCTGCATGTCTAGTAGCGAATTTTGTTTTTTTTTAGTATTTGTTTCTATGTAATTGTTGACTAATGTAAGAGAGTTTATGTTTGTTATTTGTAATATAATTATGAACTGCATCACAAGAAGACTTGTCAAGCAATTAGAAACAGATGCTAGGACCATCATTACAAAAACATGCCCATATGATATACAGTAATTTTTTCAGGTCAAAAATCGATAATTTTCATAGGAAAAATTTTGATATTTTTCTTATTTTTGCTCAAAACATAGATTGTTGGTACAAGTTGGTACGAGCACCCACACTTTATGTTTTGTAGCAAAAATAAGAAAAATAGGTATACCCCTGCATACCCCAGTTTTGCTATATAAAAGTGGGGTTCAAGGGGGTATACATTACACGGACATGTTTTCGTAATGGAATCAAAAATAAGAAAAATGTACACCCCAATTTTACAATACAAAAGGGGTATAATGGGGTATACATTACACGGACATGATTTCTTATTGTTATGATAGGATTCTCATGGTGCAGCTCATTTAGGGTGTATGCAAATGTGCACTTCTATCTGTGCACATTTGAATAGAAAATATTGCTTCTTAGTGTTAATTTTATAGTAAGCTTTTTAGGTAGATATGAGCCATTGAATTAAATTTTTAGCCTGTGTGTGAGAAAACCAACAATTTGGGTTTGATCATGTCTGACACAAATGGTGCTGTACAGTCACAGAAGATGGTTAGAGGATGGAAATTTTGGATTTAGAAAGTAGAGGAATTGTACTATCTGTGTAGCAAAAACAAAGGCGCTGATCAGCTTCGCAGTTACTGCAAAGCTAATCTGCGCCTTGTTTTCGCCAATGCAGGTTATTGCTTTTCCCATGCGGCGGCTCAATTTTAATAAATGTTTCTATTGTTGTTTGTTAAGTCTTGTTGATTTTGTATAAATGCATATTTTATGAGTAAATGTTTGCATCCCTTTCATTAATGAACAGTGTTGAAATACGAGGTTCCGAGATTTTTAAAACTTTTTTCATGAGAATTCAGCATGAAATTAACTTCAAATACAGAAATGGAGCAAATAAAATTAGAGAAATTCCAGATTTAGCTCATCATAGCCAGTCAGTTATCCTGCAAATAAATATTAAAATGCTATGAATGATTTTTTTTTCTGACTTTTATAAGTAGGATAAATTACATGCTCAGTTGAGAAGTTTTGCTTTCAAGGTAAAACCTTTCATTCAATTTTTTTCATCTGGTCTGTGGTAAACTCAGCGGATGGCCTCAGTAGGCGGCAGGTAGCTTGAAAGTTTGCTAAAATGGCAAATATTACGAAAACTTGCCTATGCGATATACAGGGATTGTTTTCAGTCGTAAAAATTGCATTGGAAAAAAAATTATATTTTTAATATTTTCTCTCAAAACATTGATTGTCTAACAAGTACCCACAATCTATGTTTCGGATTAGAAATAAGAAAAAATGCCTATGTTACCCATGTATACCCCTGTTTTACCTCGTAAAAGTGTGGTTTAAGATGGTGTACATTACATGGACATGTTTTTATACCCCCGGCATTTATGCCGACGGGTATATAGTTTTCGCTTTTCCGTTCGTCCGTTCGTATGTTCGTTCGTTCGTTAGTTCGTTTCTTCGTTCGTAATTCCGGAACGTTGGTAGAATTTATGTCAAAGTTTTGGTTAAAGTTTCTCTAGAGGTGTATATCTCATGAACCAATGGTCAGAAACTATTCATATTTGGACCATAGGTACCCTATAGGGTTTGCTTTGTTTCCATGAGTTTGGACCCCAGGGTCCATACCCAGGGGTGGGGCTGGAGGTCAAAATCTAGGTCACCTTTAAAATGTGCTGTTTACAATGTTAATGTTTCTTCTCTTAAGTTCATATCTTAACAAACAATCATAGGAATGTATTCTTATATAGTTCATAGATACCCTTTAGGGTTTGCTTTCATATTCAATGTCACCAAATCCTGGTTACCGTCCCCAGGGGTGGGGCTAGAGGTCAAAATCTAGGACACATTTTTATATGATATATACCATGATAAACTTTCTGTAAGTCAGTTTTCTTGACATCCACTAAGTCTTGCCAGAACGCATTCATACTTAGACCATAGGTACCATGTAAGATTCAGACTCTAGGGTCTATGTGCGGGGGGTGGGGCTAGAGGTCAAAATCTAGAACTTCTTTAATAATTGTATTTTCTGTACTTTCTTTTTTACTATCATGTTAAGAAATCATTCATACTTGCCCCATAGTACTCTATAAGGTTTGCCTTGTTTCTAATGACATTAGACACTAGGGTACATGCTGGGGGTGGGGCTAGAGGTCAAAATCTAGGACATCTTAATTTTTTTTTTTTTTTAATTTTTTTTTTTTTTTTTTTTTTTTTTTTTTTTTTTTTTAAGAATGACATTCTAATTTCATTTCAATCCAAGACTGAGGACCTGACCCACAATGTCCGCGCTTATGTCCTAGATTGGGTATACACATCAGCTCTGTATTCCGCTCTAAAATAGATATGTCATTCTAAAACTACACTTCCCCATGTTTGTATGTAAAGTACTTTACACTGCTTATTTCTAAAATGTACTTGATGAGGGTGCTGTCTTTCGTTGGTGATGTGAGGTTCAATGTCAGGGGTGAGCATGTGCCGGGTTGTTTAGGTAGGGGGTAGGGAAGGGGGCTTGGTGGTTTCTAAAATGTACTTAATAAGGGTACTGTTTTTCGTTGGTGATGTGAGGTTCAATGTCAGGGGTGAGCATGTGCCGGGTTGCTTAGGTAGGAGGTAGGGAAGGGGGCTTGATGGCTATCAGCCGGGGGTATACGTGCCTCTCAAGGCACTTTTTCTAGTTCTTAATGAGAGTTAACAGGTTGAACTATAAATTAACCGAATACTCAAAACTAAAGATAAGCTTTGTAACAAGCACAACTGACCTGGAAAGGAGAATCTGTTGATGATTGATAGTAAGGGTCCGAGTGACTGGTAATACAAAAATACACATTAACTTATTATTGTTAGCATATGGTACAAGTTGCGAATTTATTTGTATGTAAATTGTATTTTAACAAAATAATATGTTGTGTATTTGGTGTGTTTTTCAAATTTTGGATGAGCCACCACATAAGAAAACCAACAATTTGCATTTGCGAAGACAAAGACTTAGATCAGCTGACCAGCGCCTTTGTTTTCTCCACGGGGGTAGTACATATATCCAAAGTTGTAAGCTTCTAGCTTTCTTCTGCGACTGTACAGACCAGTTTGTGTCAGACCTGGTCGGAAACCCAAATTGTTGGTTTTCTCATGGAAAGGCTCAAATGATCTTCAAGACATAGTTGGGTCCTAAAGATCTTCATTAAACCGCTCCAAAATGGTTGAGGCCAGCGCTATTTGCAGATCATGACTTTGTCTTTAATTTTGTTTTTCTGAAGTAAGACAAAGAGATACCTGGTCAAAGTAATTGCTACTTTATTTCACACTGTTCAGTTTTACCATTGTACATCATCATGTATTTCTAAATTAAAGGATTCTAAACAAGGAACTTAATTGTTAGCTTTCTTTTCTGAGCCCATATATAGCTGTGATTGGAAAATAGAATGTCCAACTCACAAAGACATGGCAGCCTCATGGGCTTTGGTATATATACATGTATATATACATGCTCAGCCAACCAAAATTAACTTCATTAGGTGGCTTCTGTAATTGGGAAGGGAAAATTGTTTGATAAGTGGTCCATGTTAGTTACATATAGATGACCAGATGGCCACCATGTCCATATATGGTGAAAACTTATCCATCAGGAACAAATCTCACCAAGGTCTTGAAAACTGGCAAGATTTACATCCATTTGGATCCGTTTAACCACAAAGTAATGTGATGTCATATGTAACCAATGTTAAGCAAAAACATGACCAATACATAGAAATTTCTGAATGTTGGATACCCTTATGCACAGTAGGGAGTGAGGAGGTTTCTGCTGAGTTGCATAGCAGTCATAATGGTTCATGCCCAACTGCTGGCAAATGTTTTTAGACTAAGAAAATGCACATCAAAATGTTTTCAACAGACACATACAGTGGTTTCACAGGCATATCCGAGGTATATCCTAGCTTTCCTCCATCTCAAACAGCCCTCACCATTGCTGCATCCAAGGGATCAATGGAATTATAGGGGAACCCTTGATTTCCTCGTATATAGAGAAGAAAATGTGGATACCTTAGTCACAAATGATATATCAATATCTCAATTTGGTATAGAGATATTTAGATCGGAAAAGCAGTCAAAATTAACCTCCTGTCGGCCTTTTTTATTCAGCATGTCTCCGTAAAGCGATCTTTAGCAGCCATTGTTGTTGTTTATCGTAGAGCTCCGCCGCTGACTTTTCGGCGCACGCGTAATAACACTATAAAAAGAATGGTATCCACATTTTCGTCTCTATATAGGGAGGTTTCCACATTTTTTAGATATACGACAATTCATTGGAAAGCCCAGAAATGTGGATACTTTACTATATAGGGAGGTTTCCACATTTTAGATATACGACAATTCATGGAAAAGCCCAGAAATGTGGATACTTTACTATATAGGGAGGTTTCCACATTCTTTAGATATACGACAATGTGAGGGTTTCCCATGAAAAAATGTGGAAACCTCCCTATATAGTAAAGTATCCACATTTCTGGGCTTTTCCATGAATTGTCGTATATCTAAAAAATGTGGAAACCTCCCTATATAGTAAAGTATCCACATTTCTGGGCTTTCCAATGAATTGTCGTATATCTAAAAAATGTGGAAACCTTTCTATATAGAGACGAAAATGTGGATACCATTCTTTTTCTAGTGTTATAATGCCTGGGCTAGAAATGTGGAAACAATAACGGAATAAGGGGTATTCACCGGTAGTGTTAATTGTCTGGACCGAAACGACCTTCTTCAACTTCTCCAAAGCGACCTTAAGCAAACGAACAGGCTTCATGTTTTACCCTTAGTGCGATTGCGCAGAAAGGACAAACATTGTAAAAACGACGACGCAAAACAGGCATCGACCTCAACTTTTTAAACATCAAAAAAGCTGAACTTTTTGGCCCAGGCTGATGTATCTTAATATAGGATATGAAGTTAAGATATTGAAATATGATTTAGGACTAAGGTTTCCACATTTCCTTCTCTATATACGACGAAACCACATAGGTTCCCTCAAAGTTCCATTTTTCCCATCCAAGGAGAGGGACTTTCGGTAGGTGATTAGACTCATTAGGAAGTTCATGTTGAAAAGAGAAGGAATGAGTCAATGCAATGATGGAAATATAGTCACTATTAGTCAGTATGTTAAGGTTATGTTTGATGGTGGACAATGTAGTTCTATCATAGAGGATGATGGTGGTAAAACTTTTAATACACTTACTCAGGCTTAAACGAGGTGCTCCCTCGAGTGACTAGTGGATGTTATCAAAAGAAAGGTGACACTTCAAAATGACAATACTTCTTTCATACATACTAGGGGTAAAACGACTTGGGGATGGAACAACTGGTCTGGGCAACGACAAGGGTGTCGACTAGGGAAGCGCCTCGGGGTGAAACACAAAGTTGGGAAATTGGATCGAAATGACCTGGATTTTGCACGATTGTCATGCGAATAGCCAGTATACCCGGAAATGCTAAAACGAAAATGACAGAGGGGCGTTTTAATTATGTTTACAGCTGTGATTTAGAAGAAAATGTCGAAATTAAAATGTGAGCTAGATAAATGACATCATTCTCTATAGAAATATATAATTGATGTCCTGTGTTTATGCCCTTAAAGTTTGATATTGAACCTTATTTTTTTTAAAGATTGGCGCATTTATTCGCACGTTCATAATTTCGACAAAAAGTTGAAAAACGTATCTAGTTGAAGGAAGCGCGGCATCTCAGTGGTTAGTACACTGGCCTCTGGTGCAAGAGGTCCCCTGTTCAATCCTGCTGGCGGGGGAGGAAAATCTGGTGTCCAAACATGCTTCCCTTCGTGTCATTTGCAGGGATGACACAGTGTGCAGTCCCTCAGATCGCAACGTTAAATGAGCAGGGGCAGTCATCCACTGTGCAGGCTAAAGATCCCTACACAGGTTCTATCCGCATTCATTTAGGTTCAGGAGCCAGAGTACCAGAATAGGATACTGGAATAGACAGTTATGAAATTTTTGCCCTTGAATGATCTGAATCTGATTATCTGAATAGTTTACTGGTGACTCGCCAAATGACATTATTTTACCAGGGGGTTCGGATGGGGGAGAAATTAGTCCCTAGAACGCACTAGTGAAGCGAACACAAGTCATGTACATACAGGCAACATAGTTAACATTTTAGTGAAGAGATTTAGTATGAAATCTAAAATATTTTCATAAGATGTGGATTCTTTCTGAGCATTCATTAGGTACAGGAATCCGAGAACCAGAATAGGATACTGGAATGGACAGTTATCAGGGATTTTCCTACCTTTTCAAAACAGGGACCCGGGACCAATGATTTTGGGAAAAATAATACGTATATCAGTCAAATTGGGAAAATAGATAAAACAAAACAGGGGATATTATGCATATTTGGTGTTAATTTGAGGACATTTCTCCAAAAAAAATATTTTGAGCGTATGCTCTACGTATCCACAACAAATGTACAAGGATTTATTTATTATTTTGGGATTTTTTACCTGAAAATTGGGAAATTTTACACATTTTTTCAATTGGGAAAGGGGCCCATAATGGGCCCCAAAATCAGCCCAGGAAAATCCCTGGTTATATGAGCCACAATGCTAGAAAACCGGTCTTTGGGGTTTACGACCATGTCTGACGCAGACCGGCCTGTGCAGCCACAGAAGATGGCTAGATGCTTGAAATTTCGGATTTAAGAAGAAGAGAAATTGTACTATAGGTGTAGCGAAAACAAAGGCCCTGATCAGCTTCACAGTTACTGTGAAGCTGATCTGCGCCTTTGTTTTCACATAGGCAAAAGTCCAGTTTTCTCACGATGCGGCTCATATAATCTATGCCCTACAGTTGAGTGATGTACATACATGCAACATTTCAGTAAAGAGCAAGAAAAAAATACAAAGGGAAGTTTAAAAGGCAGTTTGTTTGGTCACTGTCAAATTTCATCTGTCATTATCAAAAGAATTGAGCCGCATTATGAGAAAACCAACAATCTGCATATGCGAAAACAAAGACGCAGATCAGCTCAGATCAGCTTCGCGGTGACTGCGAAGCTGATCAGCGCCTTTTTTTTCACTACACAGATAGTACACTCCCTCTTCTTCTTAAGTCCGAAATTTCAAGCTTCTACCCTGCTTATGTGACTGTACAGGTCGGTTTGTGTCAGACCTGTTCGGATACCACATTGTTGGTTTTCTCACGAGATGGTTCAAATGTCATTAGTCATTATTAAAAGAATTAACACCTTCTTTATCTGGTCTTGTGAAACTACTGTTAATGTTATAACTTTGTTTTTCTTTAGTGGCACTCTTGAAGGAGTGCGAGACCGGCCAGGCTTCAATGACCTCCTCGATGACCCAATGTTGCGATATTCGGGGGCTTACAGCCCTGATTGTTCGGACATGTTTGTGACATGCCAGGTTTACAGCTCTGGGAAACCTATCTCACTGTCGACCCAAACTTCATACAAGGCCTTCAGTACCAGATGGAAGTAAGCATTACAAAAACACGCCCATGCAATATACAGATTTTTCCTAAGTTGAAAGATATGAAAATTTTCAGATGAAATTATTTTTTTATATTTTTCTTATTTTTATTCAAAATATACATATTTTGGGTACATGCTAGAACCACCTATTGGGGTAATTCGAACAAGTACCACATTCTATGTTTTACAGCGAAAATAAGAAAAGCATGTTTACCCTTTAACACCCCAGTTTTTCTATTACCCTTGAACACCTCAGTTTTTCTATATAAAATGGGGGTTTAAGGGGTTATACATTTCATGGACATGTTATTCTGATAGTAGTCATCATACAGGGTAACCAGAGACAACCATTACAAAAACACGCCTATGCAATATACAGAGATTTTCAGTTGTTAAAAATGAAAATTTTCAATAGAAAAATTCTGATATTTTTCTTATTTTTGCTCAAAACATAGATTGTGGGTACACGTTAGAACCGCCTCGGCGAGACGGTTCTGACGAGTACCCAGAATCTATGTTTTGGAGCAAAAATAAGAAAAATAGGTATACCCCTGCATACCCCAGTTTTACTATATAAAAATGGGGTTCAAGGGGGTACACTTTACACGGACATGTTTTCATGATGATCATACCAGGTAACCAGAGACAACAAACATGACTGAGAACAACCAACACAGATTATTTAATCAATAAGCAAAACTATGGGGAGATACTGCCTGTCTGAGAACAACTTACCACATATCAGAATGATCTGAGCCGCAACGTGAGAAAACCGGTCTTCGGGGTTTCCAACCAGCGTCTGACACAAACCGACCTGTACAGTCACAGAAGCAGACTAGAAGCTTGAAATTTCAGATTTAAGAAAAAGAGAAATTGTACTATCGGTAAAGCGAAAACAAAGGCCTGATCAGCTTCGCAGTTACTGCGAAGCTGATCTGCGCCGTTGTTTTTGCATAGGCAATTATCCCGTTTTCTCATGAGGCGGCTCATCTGTGATAAGTTACTCCCAGGATGATATTTACATCCCACAACTTATATTGATTTCATCTGTGTTGGTTAGGTCATTGGCATTGGTTGTCTCTAGATTGCCAGTGTGAACATATGTCTGTTGAATAAACACACCTCTACTATAATTGCAGAAAAAAATTGGCAGTTTTTGATGATTGTTGAAAAATTTATATTGATATTTATATTGCTATTGGCAGCAACAATAGAAGTTTACCATGTTAGTGAAACTTTGTAGTAATAAGGTTATTTATCATATGAACTATATTGAACAATATTTATCAGTTACTGCACACCTGTTCTATGTCTTTGTTTTCACATTATATGTAACGATCACAGTTTTTCTCATGATAAGGCTTAAATCACATGCAGTTGAAAATGTTATCCAACGAGGGCATGGCATAGTTCATGTATGTTTCAGTTGGAATGAATGGTTGAGACTGCCAGTAAAGTACTGTGACCTGCCCCGTGATTCTATGTTATGCCTGACGATCTGGGATATCTATGGTACAGGAGAGATCATTCCGGTAGGGGGGACAACCATACTTTTGTTCGGCAAATATGGGTAAATAATTATAATGTGTTGTACATGTATTACGAGTAAGGACAAAATTAAGGCTTATATTTATACATATTTCCCCTATTTCCAATCTGAATGCTAGCATTAATTGCTGTTCTTGAATGAAGTTGTTTTTTCTTGCATTATTTGTGTAGCAAGGTTTTGGTTACATATGTATAGAGAGAAATTAAGATCAGACATAAAAAAAGTAGAAAACCCAATGAAAAAAACAAACACTCGTTTACATTCTGATTATCATTGCTAATGATTTGTTTTCTTTCTAAGATAAGATAAGCTTTATTTTAAGTTGGCAAGACATAGTAACAATATATCGTAAGCTCTAAGCTTTTGAACCGGCTCTATTTTATGACTGTGTGTTTCAGTGCATTTCGTCAAGGAATGCATGATTTGAAGGTTTGGCCCAATGTAGAAGCTGACCCGGATATTAAATCCACCACACCAGGGAAGACAAAGGACAGCAATGACCAGATGAGTCGACTAGCAAAGGTATTTTAGCTGTCGCATGAACAAAACAACAATCTAGGTTTTGACCAGCCCCAAATCAAACCACGCTGTAAAGCCACAAAAAATAGTTTGAGGCTTGAAATTTTGGATTTAAGGAGAGTGGTCATCATACTATCTATGAAGCAAAAACAAAAGGTGTTGATCAGCTGTTCATTTACTGCACATTGCTCACAGCTGATCTGTGCCTTTGGTTTTGCATAAGCAAATTCTTGGTTTTCTGATGTGATGGCTCATGTGAGATAAAGAAATCAAAATTGCAGGTTAGAATAAGTTAAAAGATAGTGCTGTTGAATATCATATGAAAAATAATGTACTGTATGTACAGTACAGTCAGCGTGATGTTTATATCCCTCACGCTTCCGAACGTGGATTCTCGCATGTCACGTGACTTTTTTCCGTGGATTTTGCGTGGAATTAGCGTGGATTTCGCGTGAGTTTTGCGAGGAAGTAGCGTGAGTTTTGCGTGAAGCGTGGACTTGAAGCGTGGAATTGCGCAACTGTAGCGTGAAAAGAAACGTGGAAAGGATTAAGAGAGTTGCGTGAGATATCCACAGTCCCACGCTCGCTCACGCTTTCCACGTTCGTTTCACGCTCAGGAAAAAGGGACATGAAAACAGTGATTCTTTTCATTTTTATATATATGTATATGTCTCTTGTCAACCTAAATTAAAGCAGTCAAGTCATTTCTGCCGATGAAAGTCTGGAATTTTGCTGTTAACGTACATGTACATGTACTAATCAGTATGATGTGTGACATTTCCGCATCAATGAAGACACGTGCAAACGTAATTTTGTTTGTAGTTTCTATAATTTCTTTTGTTTTCGCTTTTTAAGTTATTTTTCTTTTTTGTTTTTCTAAAGTTTCTAATCCCAAAGATCGGCTTGACTTTTATCACTAAGCACGCAAAGTGAATTGTTTGTTTGTTTGATTAGAATAATTTATAACTTTATGCACCAAATTAGTGTTGCTAATTATAACTTACAGGCTATGCCGCTTATTAATCCTGTGTACTGAAATTGTGACGATATAAGAATGAAGAATACCTTGATTTTGTTGACTTTGGTATATGCTTGAAAGATAAAACAACATGATAAAGGGATTCAGATTTCTCGCAGGGGCATTGTACCGACTCTAAAGATGAAATTAAGATAAATTAATTGCATGTAAATTTAATTGTAACGTACATGTAATTTATGATTAAATGATACTTGTACATGTAGCAAGGTGCTTAAAACGTATTACATGTAGGTCGAGCTTTAATAGACTTGGGGCATCTTAGGGAACACGAAAGACGTAATTGTTTGAGAGTTGTTCTGAAAAACAACAAACCGGGGTGCTCACATTTTCTTATGGCAAAAGTATCAGATATAAATGTACAATGTTCTGCATCTAAAACCGCGGCAGTCAAAATGCACCTTGCTGCCAAATAATATAGAAATGTGCAAATTTTGTCATCCCTTAATCTACGATGATAATTTAGTCAACACTGAATAACGTATTGCTCAGTCAGCAACTCGTCAAAACACGCATATATGTATTTACGAGGGGAAAGCAAAAAGTTCGTGGACTTTCTTAATAACTTTTATAATTGACGTTCGATTGTTTTCGTATTTTCACAAGTGTATAAATGGTCTGTTGTCGACATTCATGTAAAATGTTGTTTGTCGAATCTTATTTTTGATTGATCAAATTACATCGACAAACACGTGGGGTTTGCTTCCCCGGAGCACGCGGTAAAATATTTGTTTACGTGTTTATAAATATAAAAATATTTTAAAAAATGTCATTTCTAAATTTCCTTAAATAATGGAAATATTGCTAATGATGCAATTCGGCTTGAAATGTGAAATTGCAGTTCTCGCATTCGAAAGACAACGCTACAGCGACACTTTTTGAAAGACAAGTCTAAGCAAAAAATTAGTAAAAATGACGTTACTGGTAAATGGCGGAAACTTGCACATCGATAAAATTTGTGCTAGACTTCCGAATAAAACCTACAGAAACATCTGATTTGTTACAAACAGCTAGAGACACATCAGACATGAAGCATACAACAGTGTTCAATGATGTGCAAAGTGTTGATCACAACGAAATAGCTGTTAAAAACAACAAGTAAGCACAAAAATCTACGCGAACAATTTTAACGTCATGGCATGTCCCGTATAATCCTAGCGTCTGTCGCAGAAATTGTCATAAAAACTAAATTTTTCTAGCGATTTGCCTTAAACTTTCTACTGTAATCCTTCACGGATGGGGAATAAATATATGAAAATTTGCTTGAAGTCGAATAAAAAATAAATGTTTTTATAGGAACTTTTGACTCAGCCAGCGTATACAGAAAACCCATTGGCAAATGACGTTAACGTCTTGGCGTGCTCCGGGTAGCGCTAACACGCATCAAACAAATTGCCATAGAAACGACTTTTATCAAGCGATTTGTCCGAAACTTTCTATGCTTGTTTGTATTAAATTGATCGCAAACATACGGTAATTTCAGAGACATCGCATATGCACTTTTGATTTTATTGACAAAGTCCACGAACTTTTTGCTTTCCCCTCGTACGTGCAGGCACTTTGTCGTGCAGGTGTATGTATTTGTACAGGTTTACCGTCATCATACTAAGTTGCCGTCCCCGTACTAAAGACTAATAAATTAATATATATTTAATTTGGTCACAAAACTTTAACGAGTTTACCTTTTTGAACGAGGCGACACAATAATCCTTTTCTTGCATGTCTCTTAATCCTTCCCACGCTTCTTTTCCTAAATGAACGTGGAAAGCATGAGCTAGCGTGGGACTGCTGATATCTCACGCAACTCTCACGCTTCTTGCGAGGAATGAACGTGGACCTAACGTGGAACAAGCGTGGATTTTGCGAGGAATAAGCGAGGGTTTTGCGTGGGTTTCGCGTGGAACTTAATCCTTTTTTCTTTCATGCGTGAACGCGAAGGATATAAACATCACGCTGACTGTACTGTAATATGCTGTTATTTGTTTTGGAAAAACTTTTATAATTCTATTATGATCATAGTAGACTCATGTCTGTCTCACAGATTTACTGTTAATATTATGAATGAAGTGAATGTATGTGACCAATCATAATAAGCGTGTCATTAAGATTTATACTGGTAAATCTGTGACATGAGTCTTCTACGGTCATTATAGAGTTATACTATAAACATTTTCTGCTTTCTCTAGCTGAGCAAGAAGCATCGTGACGGTCACATGGTGAAAGTTGATTGGTTGGATCGCCTGACATTTCGGGAGATCGAGATGGTAAATGAACAGCAGAAGAGAGATTCCAACTTCATGTACCTGATGATAGAGTTTCCCTTCATACACTATGAAGACATCGAGTATACCGTGGTCTACTTTGAAAAGGTAAGTTTCCCTTCATACACTATGAAGACATCGAGTATACCGTGGTCTACTTTGAAAAGGTAAGTTTCCCTTCATACACTATGAAGACATGAAGTTTACCGTGGTCTACTTTGAAAAGGTGAGTTTCCCTTCATACACTATGAAGACATCGAGTATACCGTGGTCTACTTTGAAAAGGTGAGTTTCCCTTCATACACTATGAAGACATAGAGTTTACCGTGGTCTACTTTGAAAAGGTAAGTTTCCCTTCTTACACTATGAAGACATTGAGTATACCGTAGTCTACTTTGAAAAGGAAAGTTTCCTTTCATACAATATGAAGACATTGAGTATACTTTTGTCTATTTTGAGAAGGTTTGTTTCCCTTCATACACTATAAAGACATCAAGTATACCGTGGTCTACTTTGAAAAGGTAAGTTTCCCGTCATTCACTATGAAGACATCGAGTATACTGTGGTATACTTTGAAAAGTGGAGTTTCCCTTAATACACTATGAAGACATTGAGTATACCGTGGTCTACATTGAAAAGGTAAGTTTCCCTTCATATACTATGAAGACATAGAGTATACCATGGTCTACTTTGAAAAGGCGTTTCCCTTCATACACTATGTAGACATTGAGTATACCGTGGTCTACTTTGAAAAGGTGAGTTTCCCTTCATACAGTATGAAGACATCGAGTATTCCCCGGGTCTACTTTGAAAAGGTAAGTTTCCCTTCATACAATATTAAGACATTGAGTATACCATGGTCTACTTTGAAAAGGTAAGTTCCCCTTCATACAATACTAAGACATCGAGCATACCGTGGTCTACTTTGAAAAGGTAAGTTTCCCTTCATACACTATAAAGACATCAAGTATACCGTGGTCTACTTTGAAAAGGTAAGTTTCCCGTCATTCACTATGAAGACATCTAGTATACTGTGGTATACTTTGAAAAGTAGAGTTTCCCTTAATACAGTATAAAGACATTGAGTATACCGTGGTCTACTTTGAAAAGGTAAGTTTCCCTTCATACAATATGAAGACATTGAGTATACCGTGGTCTACTTTGAAAAGGTTTGTTTCCCTTCATACACAATGAAGACATCGAGTATACCGTGGTCTGCTTTGAAAAGGTTTGTTTCCCTTCATACAATATTAAGACATCGAGTATACCGTGGTCTACTTTGAAAAGGTATGTTTCCCTTCATACACTGAAGACATCGAGTATACCGTGGTCTACTTTGAAAAGGTGAGTTTCCCTTCATACACTATGAAGACATGGAGTATACCGTGGTCTACTTTGAAAAGGTATGTTTCCCTTCATACACTGAAGACATCGAGTATACCGTGGTCTACTTTGAAAAGGTGAGTTTCCCTTCATACACTATGAAGACATCGAGTATACCGTGGTCTACTTTGAAAAGGTGACTTTCACTTCATACACTATGAAGACATCGAGTATACCGTGGTCTACTTTGAAAAGGTAATTTTCCCTTCTTACACTATGAAGACATCGAGTATACCGTGGTCTACTTTGAAAAAGTAAGTTTCCCTTCATACACTATGAAGACGTTGAGTATACTGTGGTCTACTTTGAATAGGTTCGTTTCCCTTCATACACTATGAAGACATGGAGTATACCGTGGTCTACTTTGAAAAAGTAAGTTTCCCTTCATACAATATTAAGACATCGAGTCTACCGTGGTCTACTTTGAAAAGGTAAGCTTCCCAATACACTATGAAGACATTGAGTATACCGTGGTATACTTTGAAGAGGTAAGTTTCCCTTTATACAATATTAAGACATTGAGTATACTATTGTCTACTTTGAGAAGGTGAGTTTCCCTTTGTACACTATGAAGACATTGAGTATACCGTGGTCTACTTTGAAATGGTAAGTTTCCCTTCATATACTATATAGACTTTAAGTATACCATGGTCTACTTTGAAAAGGTAAGTTTCCCTTCATATACTAAAAATAAATTAAGACATTGAGTGTACCGTTGTCTACTTTGAAAAGGTAAGTTTCCCCTCATACACGTTGAATACATTGATTATATGGTGGTGCTTTTCCCTTCATACATTCTAACATACAGGCACATCCAATGTTTTTGTATATGTGCACACACACTGGCCCAGGGATAACTTAATTTACCAGGATTTACCTGGATTGTCTCCCCTACTGGTGGACAGAAAGTGATGATCTTGGTATGATATAGGTTGAGTTGTCACTTAATTTTGAATTATTAAATAAAATCATTGTTTAAAGACAGTGAATTGATAAATAAACATCTTTTACCCTTTCACCGCCATAGGCGAGTATACTCGACAGCTTAGGTGACCGCCATAAGCGACTTTACTTGACAAAGACAGTACTTGTTCTGAAGTAATTTTCACAGTATGATAAATCTCATGCAGCACCGGGAATTACCTCCAGTTCTTAAAATAGGACAATGACATTTGTGTTAACACACTTTTATGCTGTGAAACCGAAAGTAGAAGGAGAACAAGGATAGCTTTTAAAAAAGCTAGTATCGCCCGTTTATCTGATATTTAGATCTACACCACCATCCATTTAGTCCTGGATTGCGTAAGAATGGTTATCTGTCAGGATATACATGTAGATCAACTGTCTAACCTACATCGCGTTACACTTTTATACCTCGGTCTATCCATTTGTGTGCTGGGATGTAATGTTCTGTTGAACATCCTGCCTAATCAAAATACAGAACCGAAATTTTGTGTCCAGGAGACGAAACGACTTGCGAAACGACTGTGTACACTCATAATCGCTAAATCAAGTCCATCCACAGCAAAGAATACCGAACCAGTTTCAAGACCAAATGTATGATTGGTCGGAATAGATCTAACCAGTCACTTTCTGCCTTTCAATAGTCAGTTCCTGTTGGTAAAACGTTGCTGGTTTCCCGCTTTGTCGAATGGCATGTAAAATATCTCGAGAACCATACATATTTTCTTATTTGGATTCTGTCGGTTTTCTTCGCTGTTTCTTTGGGAAAATCCTATCGTATATGTCACCCGTTGTGACGGGCGACAAAAAATATATTTTTTGGACATACATGTATAAACATAAAATGCTTGTTTTGCTGAAGTTAAAGTAATGATGGAAAATGACTTTGATGCTGAAGAAATTCACATATGAAAGGTTCTCTGATATTTAGCAGTTTTGGTCCACGAGTCGAAAGTGGAGTGACCAGCTGGACCAGCTGGGACCCAGATTAGGGTGGGTGCTATTTTCAACATTGTCATATGGGAGTCATAGTATGAAGCATGTTGCATGAAATAACCAAGCTTCAGTTAGCATACAATGGTGTTTAATGCATGTTTACATTTCATACATGCAATATGTGGAATTTACATTGACATAAAATTACAAATACATTAGAAATGAACCTACAAAAAACAAGTATCACTTTTGCAAAAAATACCAGAACAGCTGACACGTTTTTATCCATAAAAGGAGGGTGATTTTTATCAGAAATTTGCTAACATATGCAAGCTTTTGATTAAGCATGAACAATATTATAAAAATATAGGATGACAAGTTATAAAGAGTTTAGAACTATGTATGCAGAAATAAAAAACATTGAAAAATATCAAAATCATCTCGTTATAGCATTTCGCATGTTGAAAGGCCGTAAATTGTCACATATATAATTAAAATTGTTGTTGCAAATCAATGAGGATTAAAATATCTATATGCATTCAAACTTTGAGCATGATATCTTCATTCATTCCTGAGTTATTGTCATTTAAATAGCCCATTCATAATGACAAATGTGAAAAATATTTGGCGCTGGGAACAACTTTTCTATATATATATTTGGTGGCGAAAGGGTTAAATTGAAGTTCAAGCCCATTTCATTTTTTAACTCAATGTTTATGTTATATGGTGGTCAGACATTGCGGAAATAATACCAATAAATGATGTATTTTAAATCAATGAATTTTATATATGTAAAAAAAAAAAAAAATCTTATAAATAATGCTACTTCATCAAACATGGATTAGATAAATAATTATACAATCAAATTATATACAATTGAAATATTGATGTTAGGCGAAACAATAAACACAGACCTTCAGTAGGCCAATATGGCTGATATTGATAGTTTCCCACCGACCGGACATCAATGTTTGATAATGGCAAATAGACCGGACATCGATGTTTGATAATGGCAAATAGTATGATTGTCTGATAACGTTGGCACTGGACCTGTCTATTCACATTCTTTGAATTAGGCTTATTTATGTAAAAATGTTGGAAATTCACAGTAACATTATGATGAAGCTAGTTAAATTCAGACCTGAACCAGAATGTGGATTCCATATTGAAATGGCAGATAATGTTTGAGCCATGTCATGAGAAAAATTAATTTTTGCCATATGGGGTGTTTACCTTGCAGCAGTTGTTGAACAGACTCCTTGTATTCATTAACCCATATTTGACGAATGGATTTTCCCATTGTTATCATTTGGGCTAGTCCACTTTCATTTTGAGGGACATCAGGAATGACTTTAAATTTGTATTTCATTTTTCAATGAAATTCCTCTAAGCAAACAAAATAGCCCCAGATGGGACGCCGTGTTCTGCGGCGTCACATCTGTGGCTATACTGTTTGCCTATGTCCCATAAAAAGGACGCCAGGCTTAAATGAGTTAAAGACAGCTTGATGTGGCTACCTGGAGTCAGCACATCTGTCACAAGACTGATGATATCAGACAACTACCATGAGAAAACAGGTTTTTCACATATCCGAAAACAAAGATGCAGATCAGCTGTACAGTAACTGCACAGCTGATCTGCACTTTTTTCTCGCTACACACATAGTACTATCAATCTCATTGTTAAATCAGAAATTTCAAGTTTCTAGCTCTTTTCTGTGACTGCGCAAACCATTTTGTGTCAGACCTGGTTGGAAACTCCGAAGACTGGTTTTCTCTGATATCTGCTCTATTGATTTTTAAAAGTGCATAGTGAAACTGCTCTTTGTTGTTTACTATCTTGATTTATTCCAGGTCATTAGAAAGCAGTACCATAAAAAAACTCCCCATTTTTTTCAGGAAAATAAGCTACAGGGTGACAAGGGAGAAATAGTCGCCCTAAATAAATAGTCGCCGTAAAATATTAACTTTCTCCCTTATTTCAGCCTAGGGAGAATTAAAAATGTGCAGAATGTCAGCATAGGAAAACCTGAAGTCAAAGCCCAAGCCTCTCCCAGATTTTCTTCAGAGAGGAAACTTCCTCCTAAACTTCATGACTAGTTTGAACCTTGTTTTTTCGTATTTAAGAAAAGGCTTGGGTACTGATAAACATGGTAACCCTGCAGCTGATCAGCAAGCAGTAACTGTACAGCTGATCAGGGTCTTTGTTTTAGAAAATGTAAAAGGCAGGTTTTCTCTTGATGAGGCTCATATAGCACACCTACACTGTAGATTGATAGATTGTTACATACAGAGACAAATCATTCACAAAGTGATCCATAAGAGTCATAATGTGTTCAAAAGCATTTGTGGAGAAATTTTTATTTATACTAAAACATACATGCAGATCTAGAGCTAAAAATAAGGTAAATATTACTGGAAAACTGGCTTTTTTGTATATGCAAAACCATAGAGGCAGATCAGCTGTGCAGTAACTGCACAGCTGATCAGCATCTTTGGTTTTGCTACAAAGATATTACAACAACTCCTCTTTTTAAATCCAAAAATTCAAGGATCTTGCCTTCTTCTGTGACTGAGTGTACTGGTCGGTTTGTTTCAGACCTGGTCAGAAACCCTGAAGACTGGCTTTCTAGTGACACCACTCAAATTAGACACCACTCAAATTATCAATCAAATGTGTAACATAATATTGAGCCGCCGCTGCGAAGCTGATCATCGCCTTTGTTTTCACTACACAGATAGTACAGTTCCTCTACTTTCTAAAACCCAAATTTTCAGCTTCTAGCAATATTCTGTGCTTTTACAGCTCGATTTGTGTCAAGCCTGTTCTGAAACCATAATGGTAGTTTTCTCATGAGCAGCTCAATTACTACCGTGTCCTGGTGGTAGGTGGACACAAAATCGAGAAGTCTTTGGTTTGAACTCTACCAGCACCAAGCTTTTTTCATGAGAAAAAGCTTTTTTCTGGTAAATACCCAGGAAGCAGTGGCTCAGTCCTAAAATGACTAAAAATTGTTGTCTGGGATGTAACATCACTATTCACTATTCTCGCTTCACAGTTCATATCATAACAAGGTTGACTGTAGTTTCTAAGTAAGAAATGTCATGCCTGTGGCAATAGTTTGTATTTGGTTGAGATCTTCCAAGACATATTTCTTAGCCACATCATTTGAGCATTCACACGAGAAAACAAGCAACTGGTTTCTGAGCAGGCCTGTTACAAGCTGGCATGTACAGACACAGAAGCAGGCTAATAGTTTGAAATTTTGGATCTAAGAAGAAGAGGGATTGTACTATTCGTGTAGCGAAAACAAAGGCGCTGATCAGTGTGCCTTTGTTTTCGCCTATGCATCTTGATGTTTTTTTTTGATAAGTGTTGTTTGTGTGTGTTTTGTAGGGTGCCGATGAATCGTACCAGTTTCCTACACAGACGAAGATTGTGGTGGTACCCGACCCGGAAATCATGATGGTAAGCATGGCAAAAACATGCCCAAAGCAATTTACAGAATTTTATGAAGCTGTAAAAATTGAAAATTTTTAGTCAATTTGTAAAAATTGAAAATGTTTAGTTAAAAAAATGTCAGCTATGATCAGGGACTGGTGCTATCAGGACCCCAGTCCCACCTTAAAAAACAGTTGTTCAAAACCTTGTTACCGGTAGCTTAACGTCATCGTTAAGATATCGACTCGTACAGTTTTTATTTTCTGTGTGTTTTCCTTTAAACCCCCCTCCTTTGGTACCCAGAGGGTCGGGGAGGACCATGCCCCTGGGCACCTTACAAACTACAAGGGTGTATTATGTGTATATAAATAAGTGCATTCATTCCGCTCCACTTTCACACCAACTTTCACACAAACAGTCATACCATCTTTACCTAGTTTTAATTAATTTTTGTGTAATGGACAATGAGATCATTATCAAAACGGTAACAGCCAGAATTCGAAAACCCACACTGCAAACCCATCACACAGATCCCCGCCACAATCAATTTCAATGTCAATGCAGACTACATAAGCAAATACACTTGTTATTTTTGTTATTAAAATGTGAGAATTCTTTACATTGCAAAAGATTCTCACAAATTTATCAACAAAAACTCTAACTGGACATTATCGTCTTTCCCATTGAACCTAATGGAAAAGACACCGATTGCATTAACAATAATTCACTGTAAACAAAATTACAGGCATAAGGTAGCGTTTTTGTGATGTTGCACATAAACATTCATGTCCGCCGAGAATTGAGTCCACCAGAAAGCATCCCAGATCCATCCATCCATCACCGTTCACAAATTCAATTTCAAAGAAGAAAACCTCTGAAGCCTGAGGGCCAATTTTGCTAAAAACATTTTTGAACCATTATTAGGTTGGGCGATTTACTCTATTTCATGTTGTAGCAGATTGTATTAAAACTGTGCTTTCCATGACAACAGATAGCCCCCATGGACTAATTATGGTGAAAACATGAAAGATTATTGTATTAAAGTGTGGTTTACAGGTGTATAGATTTCATGGATAAGTTATCTTGGTGGTTTTGCAGGAGAACCTGGTAGAAGCAAAGCACCATAAACTGGCCCGTAGCCTCAGGAGCGGCCCCACGGACAGAGACATGAAACCAGATGCCAAGACTAGGGACTTCCTTAATGTAAGAATTTCACACCTCCCTATTTGAGTTGCGACGCGAAATGGATCTTTGGGATTTCTGACCAGGTATGACACAGACTGGCATGTACAGTCACAGAAGAAGACCAGAAGCTTGAAATTTTAGATTTAAACAGATGAGGGATTGTATTATCTTAGAAGCAATAAAAAAGCCACTGATCAGTCCAGTTTTCTCATGATGCTGATCATCTTTGCCACTTCATTTTGCTGTTTGTCTATAGGAAAACGTCACAGACCAGCAGCATGATTACCATAAGCTTATGAATATCAGTATGCTTTTTATACAGAAGTCTAGAAAAGATGAGTATTTGATGATAATTGAGCCGCCATGCGAGAAAACTGGTCTTTGGGGGTTCCGACCAGGTCTGACACAAACCGGCCTGTGCAGCCACAGAAGATGGATAGAAGCTTAAAGTTTCGGATTTAAGAAGAAGTGGAATTGTACTATCCATGTAGTGAAAACAAAGTTGCAGATCAGCTTTGCAGTTACTACGAAGCTGATCTGCGCCTTTGTTTTAGCGTAGGCAAAAATCTGGTTTTCTCATGACGTGGCTGAATTAAGGGATATATTTGCTTAATTCTTTGTAAAATCCTATGTTGTGGCTGCTCAATAGAATCACACTAACCTATTATGTATGTTGTGGGTGCTTTTAGAATCACTTCACCGAGTCTACTCTTATAAGTACAAACAATATTGGTTTTAGCTCAACTGAGCTGAAGGCTCACTAGATTAGCTTATAGGATGGTACTCAATCTGGCATCTGTGTGTCCGTCGGTCCACACTTTCAAACATAAATATCTCAAAAGGCCACTGAGCCAGTTGCAATCAAATTTTATCTGAAGCATCATTGAGGTGGGGAAATGGTTGCATTAGGTTTAAGGCCAGGTTGGATAAGATCTCTGGTTTCCATGGCAGCAGATGGCTCCCATAGACTTACAATTGCAAAAAAACGTCATCATCTCCAAAACCACAAGGCCCAGAGCTTTAATGGTGCGACCACTCAAAATTTATCACTCCGCCGTACCCCACAATACCCCACAAAAATAGTGCATTTAAAATTTTCATCTGGGTGAGTTTGGCACTGTATTACAAGCACATTTCTCTAATATCTATCTTTTATTTAGTATGCGCTGCAAAGTATCACTAGTGTATGACATTTGAGCGTACAAAACACGATCTTAAAAGAGACTGTTTCTCGTCCGAAGATTCTATATGTAAACTACCCCCTCCACAATCTGCACCATTCTAAAGGGTAAAACCCAACCCTAGGCTGGTTGCAAAACAGAATACCGGAAAAAACTCAACGGTCAACCCCCTGTTGAAATAGGCTTGATGGGTAGATGTATGACTGAGCTATATGGCAAGGGGAGTCCTTTTGGTCATGCAATGTTTGGTAACAGCTGGGAGTGTCACCAAATGTGACAATTTGCATTGTGGCCTATGGGAGATTTTTGGGTGGTGTGTCCCCTGATGCTTTGAGTGTAGCAATGTATAGTACTTCTCTTTATAAATCCTGCCAACTGTGCCCCTGGGGTCCATACAGGCCCCACCCTGAAGTCATCATTATCTGCATAGGCTATAATTGGAATAAAAGTCATCTCTGAAACCACAAAGCCCCACGCTTCTATATTTGGTGTGCAGCATTGTTATGTGGAGTTTTACATAAATCCTGCAAATCATGCCCCTGTGGTCAACAATGGTCCCACCCCGGGGGGCATTAGCTTCCATATTCTTACAATTGGAAAAAAAACCCATACAAATGTCTTCTTCTCTAAAACCATGAGTCCTAAAGCTTTTATATTTTGTGTGTAGCAATGCATAGTAATCCTCTTTATAAATCATGTCAATCATGACCCTGGTGTCTATACATGCAGGGCTCTGTGGTATCAATGTCTGACCATTAAGCTTACAATGTTCAAACCTCTCGGGTGAGCTACAGCTACAGGTCAGCTATTCTTGTTATCATGAAATACTCCCCATATCCTGACTTCTGAATTATTATTGCAGACCATAGTTGCCTACCCACAGACGAAACAGCTGACCTCAGAGGAGCAAGATCTTGTCTGGAAATTTAGATTCTATCTGTCAACACAGAAAAAAGTAAGTAAATGCACGCAACCAATGTGACTGAGTTTAACTCATATAAGCCTGGCGTCCTTATTATGGGACATAGGCAAACAGCATAGCCCCAGATGCGACGCCGCAGAACACGGCGTCCCATCTGGGGCTATTCTGTTTGCATAGAGAAATTTTATCGAAAAATGAAATAAAAATTGAACATCACTCCTAATGTCCCTAAAATTGACAGTGGACTTTCCCAAATGATAATGATGGGCGAATCCATTCGTCTAATATGGGTAAACCAACATGGATGAACTAAGTGAGTAAATACCTGTCTGGGAACATCTTGCCATGGACTCCAGAAAATTGTGTTTTGATTAACCCCTTGATTGACGAAATGGATTCACCCATCATTATCATTTGGTTGAGCCCACTTTTTAGCTCACCTGAGCCGAAGGCTCACAAGGTGAGCTTATAGGATGGCCATGATCCGGCGTCCGTCCGTCCGTCCGTCGTCCGTCGTCCGTCCGTCGTCCACAATTTCAAAGATCTTCTTCTCTGAAACCGCTTGGCCGATCTAGTTGAAATTTTATGTGGAGCCTCCTTGGGTAGTGGCATTTCAAGTTTGATCGCGAAATCCAGGTCACATGACCAAGATGGCCGCCACGCCCATATATGGTAAAAACCCTTCAAAAATCTTCTTCTCCAGAACCGGTGGGCCGATTTCCACGAAACTTGGTAAGTAGCATTGGGGACTTCAGCCCATCATAGTTTGATAAAATGATGACCCTTGGATGACCTTGACCTATTTTACGGCAAGGTCAAATTTGGAAACATAGGCTTTTACATGGGAAAAAGTGAAAACTATGGATTTTTTGAAAACTATTGCAGCCTGAGGCCTGAAAAGTGGTAGAAGCAAACAACTAATGGAGTAGATGAAGGTATGTGATTAATATAGGTCAAGGTCATCTCTTGACCTTGGCCAGTCTGTTGTCCATACACACTTTTCAAAGATCTTCTTCTCTGAAACTGCTTGGCCAATCAAAGAGAAATTTTATGTGGAGCATCCATGGGTAGGGGAGACGTAAGTTTGATCGCGAAATCCAGGTCACATGACCAAGATGGCCGCCACGCCCATATATGGTAAAAACTACTAAAAAATCTTCTTCTCCAGAACCCGTGGGCCGATTTCCACGAAACTTGGTATGCAGCATCAAGGACCTCAGCCCATTTTAGTTTGATAAAATGATGACCCTTGGATGACCTTGACCTATATTACGGCAAGGTCAAATTTGGAAACATAGGCTTTTACATAGGAAAAAGTGAAAACTATGGATTTTTTGAAAACTATTGCAGCCTGAGGCCTGAAAAGTGGTAGATGCAAACAACTAATGGAGTAGATGAAGGTATGTGATTAATATAGGTCAAGGTCATCTCTTCACCTTTGCCAGTCCATACACACTTTACAAAGATCTTCTTCTCTGAAACTGCGCGGCAAATCAAAGTGAAATTTTATGTGGAGCATCCATGGGTAGGGGAGACGAAAGTTTGATCGCGAAATCCAGGTCACATGACCAAGATGGCCGCCATGCCCATATATGGTAAAAACCGCTCAAAAATCTTCTTCTCCAGAACTGGCGGGCCGATTTCCACGAAACTTGGTATGTAGCATTGAGGACCTCAGCCCATCATAGTTTGATAAAATGATGACCCTTGGATGACCTTGACCTATTTTACGGCAAGGTCAAATTTGGAAACATAGGCTTTTACATAGGAAAAAGTGAAAACTATGGATTTTTTGAAAACTATTGCAGCCTGAGGCCTGAAAAGTGGTAGATGCAAACAACTAATGGAGTAGATGAAGGTATGTGATTAATATAGGTCAAGGTCATCTCTTGACCTTGGCCAGTCTGTTGTCCATACACAGTTTTCAAAGACCTTCTTCTCTGAAACTGCGCGGCCAATCAAAGTGAAATTTTATGTGGAGCATCCATGGTTAGGGGAGACGAAAGTTTGATCGCGAAATCCAGGTCACATGACCAAGATGGCCGCCATGCCCATATATGGTAAAAACCACTCAAAAATCTTCTTCTCCAGAACCGGTGGGCCGATTTCCACTAAACTATGTAGCATCGGGGACTCCAGCCCATCATAGTTTGTTGAAATGATGACCCTATGATGACCTTGACCTATTTTATGGCAAGGTCAATTTTGGAAACATAGGCTTTCATATGGGAAAAGGTGAAAACAAACTGTTGCAGCCTGAGACCTGAAAGTTGCGAGATGCAGACAACTAATGGAATCAATGAAGGTAAGTAATTAATGAAGGCCAAGGTCATGTCTTGACCTTGGCCCAAGGTCATTTAAATATCAAAATTAAAATTATGGTTTTCTCAGAAATCACTGGGTTTGGAAACTATTGCAGCCTGAGACCTGAAACTTTGCAGATGCAGACAACTTATGAAGTCAATAAAGGTGTGTGAGTATTCAAGGTCAAGGTCATTTCATTATGACTTAATACTCCAAGATCAGGCTTCAGGTGAGCGTTCTCAGGACCAATGGTCCTCTGGTATTAGCTCACCTGAGCCGAAGGCTCACAGGTGAGCTTATAGGATAGGCAGGCATCCGTCGTCCGTCGTCGTCCGTCGTCGTCCGTCCGTCGTCCGGCCGTCGTCCGTCCACAATTTCAAAGAAGAATATTTCTGAAGCTAGTAGGCCGATCTTGATCAAATTTAATGTGAACCATAATTGGGTTGGGGGATTGATGGCATTAGGTTTTGGAGCAGATTGTATCAAAATTGTGGTTTCCATGGCAACAGATAGGTCCCATAGACTTACAATGGGAAAAACTAAAAAAAATCTTCTTCTCTGAAACCACTAGGCCCACAGCTTTGATATTTGGTATGTAGCAATGGCTAATGGTCCTCTACATAAATTGTGCCATTCATGCCCCTGGGGTCAAATTTGGCCACGCCCCGGGGGTCGATAGTCTCCATAGACTTACTATGGGAAAAAAATTAAAAAATCTTCTTCTCTGAAACCACAGGGCCCACAGCTTTGATATTTTGTATGTGGCAATGGCTAATGGTCCTCTACATAAATTGTGCCAGCCATGCCCCTGGGGTCAAATTTGGCCACGCCCCGGGGGTCGATAGTCTCCATAGACTTACAATTGGAAAAACTAAAAAAATCTTCTTCTCTGAAACCACTAGGCCCACAGCTTTGATATTTGGTATGTAGCAATGGCTAATGGTCCTCTACATAAATTGTGCCAGTCATGCCCCTGGGGTCAAATTTGGCCACGCCCCGGGGGTTGATAGTCTCCATAGACTTACTATGGGAAAAAAATTAAAAAATCTTCTTCTCTGAAACCACAGGGCCCACAGCTTTGATATTTTGTAGGTGGTAATGGCTAATGGTCCTCTACATAAATTGTGCCAATCATGCTCCTGGGGTCAAATTTGGCCATGCCCCGGGGGTCGATAGTCTCCATTGACCTACAATAGGAAAAAAACTAAAAAAATCTTCTTCTCTGAAACCACTAGGCCCACAGCTTTGATATTTGGTATGTAGCAATGGCATATGGTCCTCTACATAAATTGTGCCATTCATGCCCCTGGGGTCAAATTTGGCCACGCCCCGGGGGTTGATAGTCTCCATAGACTTACTATGGGAAAAAAATTAAAAAATCTTCTTCTCTGAAACCACAGGGCCCACAGCTTTGATATTTTGTATGTGGCAATGGCTAATGGTCCTCTACATAAATTGTGCCAATCATGTCCCCGGGGTCAAATTTGGCCACGCCTCGGGGGTAGATAGTCTCCATAGACTTACAATGGGAAAAACTAACAAAAATCTTCTTCTCTGAAACCAAAAGGCCCAGAGCTTCTATATTTTGTATGTAGCAATGTTTGGTAGTCCCCATTATAAATTGTGCCAGTCATGCCCCTGGGTCAAATTTGGCCATGCCCCGGGGGGTCAATAGTGTCCATGCATAGACTTTCATTGGTCGATTCTCAATTAATTTAAATCTCATGAGCTTACAATATGATAATCTCTCAGGTGAGCTACAGGACCAATGGTCCTCTAGTTAGCTCACCTGAGCCGAAGGCTAATAAGGTGAGCTTATCGGATGGCCATGCTCCGGCGTCCCTCCGTCCGTCGTCGCCCGTCCACAATTTCAAAGAACTCATCTGAAACCATTGGGCCAGTCAAAGCCAAACTTCACCTGGAGCATCCTTAGGAAGGGGGAACGAAAGTTTATATAAATGATCCAGGTCACATGACCAAGATGGCCACCATGCCCATATATGGTAAAAACCATAAAAAAATCTTCTTCTCTGGAACTGGTGGACAGATTTCAACAAAACTTGGTATGTAGCATTTACGACTCTGGCCCATGATATTTTATATAAATCATGACCTTGGGTTGACCTTGACCTATTTTACGGCAAGGTCAATTTTGGTTACATAGGCTTTTCAATGGAAAAAAGTGAAAACATTGAATTTTTCAGGAAGTTTTGTAGCCTGTGACCTGAAAATTGTTAGATACAGACAACATATTGAGCTAGTGAAGTGATGTGAGTATTAAAGGTCAAGGTCATTTACAAATTAAATGTTAAACTTAATTTTTTCAGTAAACGCTCAACCAATTAAAGCCAAATTTTATATGTAGAATCCTTAGGACGTGGGAATGAAAGTTAATATAAATAGTCAAGGTCACATGACCAAGATGGCCCCCATGGCTATAAATAGCAAACACCTTTAAAAATCTTCTTCTCCAGAACCAGAAGGCCATTGATTTTGAAACCTGGCATGAAGCATCAGGGGAGGAGCTCTACAAAGTTTACATAAATCATGACCCTGGGATGACCTTGACTTATTATTACGGCAAAGTCAACATAGGTCGCCCATGCATTTGAATGGGGAAAATTGTCAAAATGTCATTTGACGGGAAAAACTTAATGGAAATGGGCGAATGGACTGAATATTTATGATTCTGAAAACAAGGACCCCAGGGGCAGGTCTGTCCCCATCCTGGGGCAATAAACATGTATATTACCATAATATTCAAAGATCTTTTTCTCTGAAACTGTTTGGCTAATCAAAGCCAAACGTCTTGTTGAGTGTTCTTAGGAAAGGAGAATGAAAGTTTATATGACCAAGATGGCCACCATGGCTATAAATAGCAAAAAAACTTTAAAAATCTTCTCCAGAACCAGAAGGCATATGATTTTGAAACTTGGCATGAAGCATCAGGGAGAGGAGCTCTACAAAGTTTATATAAATCATGACCTTGGGATGACCTTGACCTATTTTATGGCAAAGCCAACTTAGGTTGCCCATGCATTTAAATTGGGAAAGTTAGTAAAATATAATTAAATGGGGGGGAAACTTGATTGGAATATGCAAATTGACAGAAGATTTATGTTGATGGAAAAAATGTCCTCAGGGGGTTGTCTGCCCCCTGCCCCCGGGCATGTACATGTATATGACCATAATATTCAAAGATCTTCTCAGAAACCACTTGGCCAATCAAAGCCAAACTTTATGTGGAGCATCATTAGGAAAGGCAGGTGAAAGCTAGTAAAAATGGTCCAGGTAATATATCCAAGATGGCCGCCATGGCTTCGTCTTCAGAACCAGAAGGCCTTTGATTTTGAAACTTGGCCTGGAGCATCAATGAATACAGCTCTACAAAGTTTGTATAAATCATGACCCTGGGATGGCCTTGACCTATTTTATGGCATGGTCAGCTTTGGTTGCATATCCCAGTTTTCAGGTGAGCATTTACAGGACCATTGGTCCTCTTGTTTTTAGGGGCATGATGAGTGATTCAATTTTTCGATGAAAATTTTCTACTGAGCTATACTGTTTGTCTATTTCCAACAAAAAGGGTGACAGGCTTATATGAGGTAAATCAGTTTGCAACTTAAAAGGATGTGGACTGTTTATGATCTGATGTAACTTTCAAGACTGCAGACATGATTTTTAAGACATTGAGGATTATATTTTAATTTGGTGGATTTAATGGATATGTAAATCTCTGACTTATAAACTATATTCATTCTGATAAGTGCGCAAAATAACTAAAATTTCTGAGATCAAAATTTATTTCATATAAGCGCTTAGGATCTTTGCTAAATTAGTTTTAATTTTGGATTTGTAAAAAATTGTTGCAATAACAATGAAAGAATCAGAATTCGTTAAAATAACAATAATATATCTTATTTGGCTTGTAGCCTGCATTTAATTGTTAACTTGTCTAGGTAGTTGTAATATGTATTGTTATGTTTAAGGCAACATTTTCTGGCAATATCACTGCTCTAATGGACATAATTGATATTAACTTAATGAAAAGAGTGTGTGTTTATTAGAACATGTGTGCTGATTAGATTGAATATGAGCCATCACACCACAAAACCAGCAATCTGCATATGCGAAAACAAAGGCGCAGATCAGCTGTGCAGTAACTGCACAGCTGATCAGCGCCTTTGTTTTCGCTACACTGATTGTATGATACATCATCTTCTTAAATCCAAAATTTCAAGCTTCTGGTCTTCTTCTGTGACTGTACAGGCTGATTTGTGTCGGGCCTGTTGGAAACCCAAATTGTTGGTTTTTTCATGCGAAGGCTCAATTATGGTGTTTTTTCCAGGCCCTTACAAAGTTTTTGAAGTGTGTCAATTGGAATCAGCCGCAGGAAACCAAGCAGGCTCTAGAGTTGCTAAGCAACTGGGCCCCCATGGACGTGGAGGATGCCCTAGAACTACTGTCACCATCATTCACTCACCCGTCGGTCAGGAAATACGCTGTCAGTCGACTGAGACAGGCTGATGATGAGGTAATATTATGAAAACTCGCACATGATTTTTTTGGCATTGAAAATGAAAAAAAAACTTGATTTTTTAAAAAAAATGTTTTCTTGATTTGTGCTAAAATCTATGTTTTGAATCAGAAATAAGAAAAATTGTATAGCCCTGTACAGCCCAATTTTACAACATAAAATTGAGCATGCTTCCCTGATGTATGATGCAGTGTTTTGCAGATTTTCTTCTAGGGGTCCCCCATGTTTTGATTAATTGGCAGGGGGTGGGGAAGGGGTGCATCTGATGAATTTTAGATTGTGGGTACTCATTGAGGCAGTTCCAATGTGTACCCACAATCAATGTTTTTGGCATAAATGTTAAAAATAATCAAAATTTTTCCACTGAAAATTTTCTAATCTTACGTGTAAAAAACATCTCTGTATATTGCATGGGCAAGTTTTTGTAATGCAATGTACTGTTGTTATAGGATTTACTCCTGTATCTTCTCCAACTCGTCCAAGCTTTGAAGTATGAAGACTTTGACAGGATAAAGGAAGAGTTATTTGAGGCCTCATCCACGAGAAGGGACTCTATATCACAGGAAGAGGGGACAAGCTCTAGTCCGGTAGAAAAAGAAAAAGAGGGGTGGGTATATCAGAATATCAGTTAAAGCTTTCCAGAAATGTCTCTGTGAACACTGGCATATCCATAAATTGATACTGTGAGTTCTGAAATTTTCACATGATTATTTTGTCATTTTTAGCTCACCTGAGCCGTCAGGCTCACAAGGTGAGCTTATAGTATACCCATGCTCCGTCGTCCGTCCGTCCGTCCGTCCGTCGTCCGTCCGTCGTCCGTCCGTCGTCCACAATTTTCAAAGATCTTCTCCTCTGAAACCGCTTGGCCAATCAAAGCCAAATTTTACATGAAGCATCTATGGGAAGGGGGAACCAATGTATATATAAATAATCCAGGTCACATGACCAAGATGGCCGCCATGCCCATATATGGTAAAAACCCTTCAAAAATCTTCTTCTCCGGAACCACTGGACCGATTTCAACCAAACTTGGCATGAAGCATTAATGGCTCAAGCACTACAATGTGTATATAAATCATGAACCTATGATGACCTTGACCTATTTTACGGCAAGGTCAACATAGGTCGCAAATGCATTTGAATGGAAAAAATTGTTAAATTGTCATTTTAAAGGAAAAATCTTGCAGAAAATGAGCAGTAGGACTGAATATTAATGATTCTGAAATAAATTGGGCACCAGGGGCTCATCCGCCCCCACCCCGGGGCAATATACATGTATATCTCCATAATATTCAAACATCTTCTCCTCTGAAACCGCTTGGCCAATCAAAGCGAAATTTTATGTGAAGCATCAATAGGAAGAGGTAACAAATATGTATATAAAAAATCCAGGTCACATGACCAAGATGGCCGCCATGCCCATATATGGTAAAAACCGTTCAAAAATCTTCTTCTCCAGAACCGGTTGACCGATTTCAACGAAACTTGGCATGAAGCATCGATGGCTCAAGCACTACAATGTGTATATAAATCATGACCCTGTGATGACCTTGACCTATTTTACGGGAAGGTCAACATAGGTCACCAATGCATTTGAATGGGGACAACTTTTAAAATGTCATTTAAAGTGTAAGTCTTGCAGGAAATGGGCAGTAGGACTGGATATTAATAATAAAATTGGACCCCAGGGGCTCATGTGCCCCCACCCCGGGGCAATATACATGTATATTTCCATAATATTCAAACGTCTTCTCCTCTGAAACCGCTTGGCCAAACAAAGCCAAATTTTAAGTGAAGCATCTATAGAATGGGGGAATCAATGTGTATATAAATAATCTAGGTCACATGACCAAGATGGCCGCCATGCCCATATATGGTAAAAACCCATCAAAAATCATCTTCTCTGAAACCAATAGACTGATTTCAAGGAAACTTGGCGTGAGGCATCGATGGCTAAAGTACTCCAATGTATATATAAATCATGACCCTGTGATGACCTTGACCAAGTTTATGGCAAGGTCAACATGGGTTGCCTGTGCATCTGAATTGGGAAAACTGTTAAAATGTCATTTGAAGGAAAAAGCCAACAGGAAATTGGCAAATGGACAGAATATTGAAGATTCTGAAAAAAGAAAATGGCCCAAGGGCTTATCTGCCCCTGCACTGGAGTTAAATACCATAATATTCAAACATGTTTATTGGTATATGCAGCTGATCTCAGGTGAGCGTTTACAGGACCATTGGTCCTCTGGTTCTATTTCTATCTACTTTTTAAGTGGAGGTTTTTATTAGCTCACCTGAGCCGTCAGGCTCACAAGGTGAGCTTATAGTATACCCATGCTCCGTCGTCCGTCTGTCCGTCCGTCGTCCGTCCGTCCGTCGTCCGTCGTCCGTCCGTCGTCCACCATTTACAAAGATCTTCTTCTCTGAAACAGCTTGGCCAATCAAAGCCAAATTTTACATGAAGCATCTATGGGAAGGGGGAACCAATGTGTATATAAATAATCCAGGTCACATGACCAAGATGGCCGCCATGCCCATATATGGTAAAAACCCTTCAAAAATCTTCTTCTCCGGAACCACTGGACCGATTTCAACTAACTTGGCATGAAGCATCGATGACTCAAGTACTACAATGTGTATATGAATCATGACCTTGCGGTGACCTTGACCTATTTTACGGCAAGGTCAACATAGGTCGCCTTTGCATTTGAATGGGAAAAATTGTTAAATTGTCATTTAAAGGAAAAATCTTGCAGAAAATGAGCAGTAGGACTGAATATTAATGATTCTGAAAAAAATTGGGCACCAGGGGCTCATCCGCCCCCACCCCGGGGCAATATACATGTATATTATCATAATATTCAAACATCTTCTTCTCTGAAACCGCTTGGCCAATCAAAGCCAAATTTTACATGAAGCATCTATGGGAAGGGGGAACCAATGTATATATATAAATAATCCAGGTCACATGACCAAGATGGCCGCCATGCCCATATATGGTAAAAACCCTTCAAAAATCTTCTTCTCCAGAACCGGTTGACCGATTTCAACGAAACTTGGCACGAAGCATTGATGGCTCAAGTACTACAATGTGTATATAAATCATGACCCTCTGATGACCTTGACCTATTTTACGGCAAGGTCAACATAGGTCACCAATGCATTTGAATGGGGAAAACTTTTAAAATGTCATTTAAAGTGAAAGTCTTGCAGGAAATGGGCAGTCGGACAGGATATTAATGATTCTGAAAAAAATTGGACCCCAGGGGCTCATGTGCCCCCACCCCGGGGCAATATACATGTATATTTCCATAATATTCAAACGTCTTCTCCTCTGAAACCGCTTGGCCAAACAAAGCCAAATTTTAAGTGAAGCATCTATAGAATGGGGGAATCAATGTGTATATAAATAATCTAGGTCACATGACCAAGATGGCCGCCATGCCCATATATGGTAAAAACCCATCAAAAATCATCTTCTCTGAAACCAATAGACTGATTTCAAGGAAACTTGGCGTGAGGCATCGATGGCTAAAGTACTCCAATGTATATATAAATCATGACCCTGTGATGACCTTGACCAAGTTTATGGCAAGGTCAACATGGGTTGCCTGTGCATCTGAATTGGGAAAACTGTTAAAATGTCATTTGATGGAAAAAGCCAACAGGAAATTGGCAAATGGACAGAATATTGAAGATTCTGAAAAAAGAAAATGGCCCAAGGGCTTATCTGCCCCTGCACTGGAGTTAAATACCATAATATTCAAACATGTTTATTGGTATATGCAGCTGATCTCAGGTGAGCGTTTACAGGACCATTGGTCCTCTGGTTCTATTTCTATCTACTTTTTAAGTGGAGGTTTTTATTAGCTCACCTGAGCCGTCAGGCTCACAAGGTGAGCTTATAGTATACCCATGCTCCGTCGTCCGTCTGTCCGTCCGTCGTCCGTCCGTCCGTCGTCCGTCCGTCGTCCACCATTTACAAAGATCTTCTTCTCTGAAACAGCTTGGCCAATCAAAGCCAAATTTTACATGAAGCATCTATGGGAAGGGGGAACCAATGTGTATATAAATAATCCAGGTCACATGACCAAGATGGCCGCCATGCCCATATATGGTAAAAACCCTTCAAAAATCTTCTTCTCCGGAACCACTGGACCGATTTCAACTAACTTGGCATGAAGCATCGATGACTCAAGTACTACAATGTGTATATAAATCATGACCTTGCGGTGACCTTGACCTATTTTACGGCAAGGTCAACATAGGTCGCCTTTGCATTTGAATGGGAAAAATTGTTAAATTGTCATTTAAAGGAAAAATCTTGCAGAAAATGAGCAGTAGGACTGAATATTAATGATTCTGAAAAAAATTGGGCACCAGGGGCTCATCCGCCCCCACCCCGGGGCAATATACATGTATATTATCATAATATTCAAACATCTTCTCTGAAACCGCTTGGCCAATCAAAGCCAAATTTTACATGAAGCATCTATGGGAAGGGGGAACCAATGTATATATAAATAATCCAGGTCACATGACCAAGATGGCCGTCATGCCCATATATGGTAAAAACCCTTCAAAAATCTTCTTCTCCAGAACCGGTTGACCGATTTCAACGAAACTTGGCACGAAGCATTGATGGCTCAAGTACTACAATGTGTATATAAATCATGACCCTCTGATGACCTTGACCTATTTTACGGCAAGGTCAACATAGGTCACCAATGCATTTGAATGGGGAAAACTTTTAAAATGTCATTTAAAGTGAAAGTCTTGCAGGAAATGGGCAGTCGGACTGGATATTAATGATTCTGAAAAAAATTGGACCCCAGGGGCTCATGTGCCCCCACCCCGGGGCAATATACATGTATATTTCCATAATATTCAAACGTCTTCTCCTCTGAAACCGCTTGGCCAAACAAAGCCAAATTTTATGTGAAGCATCTATAGAATAGGGGAATCAATGTGTATATAAATAATCTAGGTCACATGACCAAGATGGCCGCCATGCCCATATATGGTAAAAACCCATCAAAAATCATCCATTCTGAAACCAATAGACTGATTTCAAGGAAACTTGGTGTGAGGCATCGATGGCTAAAGTACTCCAATGTATATTTAAATCATGACCCTGTGATGACCTTGACCAAGTTTATGGCAAGGTCAACATGGGTTGCCTATGCATCTGAATTGGGAAAACTGTTAAAATGTCATTTGAAGGAAAAAGCCAACAGGAAATTGGCAAATGGACAGAATATTGAAGATTCTGAAAAAAGAAAATGGCCCAAGGGCTTCATCCGCCCCTGCAATGGAGTTAAATACCATAATATTCAAACATGTTTATTGGTATATGCAGCTGATCTCAGGTGAGCGTTTACAGGACCATTGGTCCTCTGGTTCACTGTATAACAGGATGTCGCCCAGATAGCTCAGTCGGTAGTGTGTTTGTCTTCTGTCTAGCTACACACCTCTGCCGTGCAGGTTCAAATCCCATTGGTGGCGCTTGTAAAAAATATCAAGTAATGAAAAAACTGTCAATGGATCCTGCATCAGTATGTACATGTACCAATGGTTTGATTGTCACCTTCCAGGCGCGATGGTTTCACAGGGTATTTCCCGACCGAACGTCAAGAACTGCCCTGGCTTTACCCCACCATGAGACAGTCAGCGTATAAAAAGCAGAATTGCTTAGCTAAGTAGAAATGCCTAGCTTGACGTCTTTCTTCAGTAAGTATTTACTATATAATGGAGGTTTTACAGGGTTCATATGCTGATGTTTCCATATGAATTTAACAAGTTCTTGTCTGTTAATATTATCATTTCTATTTTACTTCAGATCAAAATTTGCCACTATGACACGTTCATCGTCCCATGATTCTATTATGGATGCTCTCAGTGGTTCACCTAAGTCAGAGGACACCCCTGAATCCAAGCTCGAGAAAGAGGTATTATTTGGCCACAAGGTTATAAAACTTTTTTTAATGCTCAGCTAAGCTGAGACTAAAATTTATCCTGCTCATAAATGTTAAAACGCCAACAATTGTTGGCGTTTTAACATTTATTAGCAGGATAAATTACAGGAAATGGTGATCTAAACCTGAAATTTCAATTTATTTCGGCTATTTCAGTAATTATGAGCATTTGAAATTTTGAGTTCAGCTGAGTTGAGCATGAAAAAAGTTGAATAACCTCGGGGACTGAGCTGTGACACAAGAAAACAGGTCTAGGGGGGCTTCAACCAAGTCTGACATAAACTGGCCTGTGCAGTTACAGAAGATGATTAGAAGCTTGAAATTGCAGATTAATAAATGAAGTGAATGGTACTATCTATTTGTTGTTAGTGTCATTTTGCAATGATATTGAGCAAACTATTACAAATTTAAAATTTTTGCTGGAAAAGGATTATCCCAATTTCAATAAAATAATTTATCTTCATTCAGACAATTGAAAAATATCGACAAAAAATTATTATCAGACCGCAGAAAACACATTTTAGAAGATGTTTTGTTCAGATGCAAGAACCTTTGTGTAGTGTATTGTACGGCCGCGGTGGTGTAATGGATAGCGTATTCGCTTAGCAATCAAGAGGTTGCGGGTTCGAAACCCGGCTGGTATATATGCCTGTCATGTTGGTGACAAATGTTCACCCTGATGTAATAAAGGCAAACCGCCCATAGGGTGTTTAAATTCAGAATTTTACAAACAATTTCATCAACAAAACTACATATGGAAACAAAAAGTGAAAAAAGAATTTAAAATTACAGGTGTGAATAGGAGAAAACTAGAATTGTCAGAGAATCTGACTATAGCCCCGCTTCTCAGCTTTTTTGTAGGGTGAAAAAAACAATGACAGGTAACAATCCCAAGCTAGATCTCATCAATATTGATGCGCATTTTTGGTCTGATTATGTCAATTCGTTCTCAAGATATTGAGCTGAAACGAAATTCTGAAGTCAATCAAGGGCCGTAACTCCATCAAAATTTTGCAAAAATGACCGGTAACAATCCCAAGATAGATCTTGTCAATGATGAAGTGCATACAAAATTTGGTCGGATTCTGTCAATTCGTTCTCAAGATATTGAGCTGAAACGAAATTCTGACGTCAATCAAGGGCTGTAACTCCGTCAAAATTTTGCAAAAATGACCGGTAACAATCCCAAGCTAGATCTTGTCAATGATGATGTGCATACAAAATTTGGTCGGATTCTGTCAATTCGTTCTCAAGATATTGAGCGGAAACGAAATTCTGACGTCAATCAAGGGCTGTTACTCCGTCAAAATTTTGCGAAAAATGACGGGTAACAATCCCAAGCTAGATCTTGTCAATGATGATGTGCATACAAAATTTGGTCGGATTCTGTCAATTCGTTCTCAAGATATTGAGCGGAAATGAAATTCTGACGTCAATCAAGGGCTGTTACTCCGTCAAAATTTTGCAAAAAATGACGGGTAACAATCCCAAGCTAGATCTTGTCAATGATGATGTGCATACAAAATTTGGTCAGATTCTGTCAATTCGTTCTCAAGATATTGAGCTGAAACGAAATTCTGACGTCAATCAAGGGCTGTAACTCCGTCAAAATTTTGCAAAAAACGACGGGTAACAATCCCAAGCTAGATCTTGTCAATGATGATGTGCATACAAAATTTGGTCAAATTCTGTCAATTCGTTCTCAAGATATTGAGCGGAAACGAAATTCTGACGTCAATCAAGGGCTGTAACTCCGTCAAAATTTTGCAAAAAATGACGGGTAACAATCCCAAGCTAGATCTTGTCAATGATGATGTGCATACAAAATTTGGTCAGATTCTGTCAATTCGTTCTCAAGATATTGAGCTGAAACGAAATTCTGACGTCAATCAAGGGCTGTAACTCCGTCAAAATTTTGCAAAAAACGACGGGTAACAATCCCAAGCTAGATCTTGTCAATGATGATGTGCATACAAAATTTCGTTCTCAAGATATTGAGCGGAAACAAAATGTTCACGGAATGACGGAATGACGGAATGACAGAATCACGGAATCACGGAACCACGGAAGGACAGGGTGAATCCAGTATAGCCCCACTTTTCCAAAGCGGGGCTATAAAAACAGACTGAGTTTATGGTTGGTCAATTTAGGCCTACATTCAAATGCTTTAGTAATGTAGTGTTAATGTGGAAGAAATCAAGTTCTACAAGTACATGTATATTAAAAGGATTGAAAGATGATTTTTTTGTGGCATTAGGGAAGGAGGCACAGATTTGTAGCCCAATTTTTCATGCCTCAATGCAGCACCAAAAATTAATTTTAATAATTGAGCCACTGCATAAGAAAACCAACAAAATGCTTGGACAAAAACAAAGACGCGAAGCTGATCAGCGTTTCTGTTTTTGCTGCATGGATAGTTCAATTCTTCTACTTTCTAAATCCAAAATTCCGAGCCTCTATCCATCTTCTGCAACTGTACAGCACGTTCTGTGTTGGACCTGGCCTGAACCCAAATTGTTGGTTTTCTCACGCAAATGCTCAATTTCAATTAAGTAAGTAAATTAATTAGGTAAAATCTTCCTATTTGAGCCGCCTTGTGGAAAAACCAACAATGTGGTTTCCGAACATGCCCAACACAAACCAATCTGTTCAGTCACAGAAAAGAGCTAGAAGCTTGAAATTTTGGATTTAAGTAGAAGAGGAACTGTACTATCCGAGTATCGAAAACAAAGGCGCTGATCAGCTTCGCAGTTACTGCGAAGCTGATCTGCGCCTTTGTTTTCGCATATATAGATTGTTGGTTTTCCTATGTGGCCGCACATTTGACTGATTGTGGCGGCACATTTGACTGATTGTATTTCAGATGGACCTGGCTTCATTCTTGATTGACAGAGCTAGTCACAATCTCAACCTAGCTAACTACTTCTTCTGGTAAGGAAGAATAATACTGTAGATACGGAAATATTTGCGAGAACTTAATTTTCGCTAATATTCGCGAATTAGTTGCCTCGCGAATTAAAAGTTCTCGCTAATAAAGAGTCACTATAAACTTTATAGAATACATGGACACTCACTCGCGAATTCAAGAACTCGCCAGTAATTCAGAAAGAAAATTCGTGAAATAAAAGTCATGCGAAAATTTCCAAATTTACAGTACCGGTAATTTTAGCCATGTCATGAGAATACCAACAATGTGGTTTTGGACGAGATTGTACTATCTGTGTGGCGAAAACAAAGGCGCGGATCAGCTGTGCAGTTACTGCACAGCTGATCTGCCCGTCTTTGTTTTCATGTATGCAAATTGTTGGTTTTCTCAGGCAAAGGCTCAATTTCAACCATCTCATGAGAAAACCAACAATTTTGGTTTCTGACCAGGTCTGACACAAACCAACTTGTACAGTCACAGATAAAGGCTAGAAGCTTTAAATTTTTGTTTTAAGAAGAAGAGGGATTGTACTATCCATGTAAGAAAACAAAGGCGCTTATCAGCTGTGCGGTTCTGCACAGCTGATCTGCATCTTTGTTTTCGCACATGTAGATTGTTGGTTTTCTTGTGCAGCAGCTCAGATATTTTCATCACCCTGTCATTTCTTCTGAAGAGTATATGAGTCGCGTTATGAAAAAAACAGCAATATGGTTTCCGAACAGGTCGGAAGCTGGACAAGCACAGAAGATGGCTAGAGGCTGGAAATTTTAGATTTAGAAGTAAGAGGAATTGTACTATCCTTGTTGCGAAAACATAACTGCAAAGCTGATCTGCACCTTTGCTTTGTAGTTTGTACATAATTCTGGCTCATATATCTTGAATTTAAGACAATATTTTTATTAAAGTTTCTTTAACTGTGTATATCTTCCAAATCACTGATCGGAAAGGATTCATGTTTGGACATTCTTAAAGTTTTTTTTTCATTCACATTCACAAAAATGGCTAGAAAGTTGAAATTTCTGCTTTAAGAAGTACAACAATTGTACCATCTGAGGAGTGAATACAAAGGCGCTGATCACCTGAGGCTGTGCAGTTACTGCATCTTTGTTTTTGCATAGACAAAATACCTGTTTTCTCATGATGCGGCTCTCATTTTACAGGTATTTAACAGTTGAAACCGGAGAAAGTCACACTGAAAAAGATGAGAGAATTAAAGAAATGTACTACACCGTCTTCAAGAGGTTTAGCAAGGCACTGGTCAAGGTATGAATTAAAATTAGTTGAGCCGCATCATAAGAAAACTGGATTTTTGCCTATGCGAAAACAAAGGCACAGATCAGCTTTGCAGTAATTGCGAAGCTGATCAGCGCCTTTGTTTTTGCTACATGGATAGTACAATTCCTTTTCTTTCTAAATCCAAAATTTCCAGCCTCTTACCATCTTCTGTGACTGTACAGCCCAGTTTATGTCAGACCTGGTCGGAAACCCCAAAGACCAGTTTTCTAGTGTAGCGGCTCAAATTAAATACCATTAGTTAGTGACAAGTTGACTTGCCCATCAGTATCATTTGAACCGCGTCATGAGAAAACCAACAATGTGGTTTTTGAATGGGTCAGACACAAACCAGCTTGTACAAGCACAGAAAATGGCTAGAGGTTGGAAATTTTTGGATTTAGACAGTAGAGGAATTGTACTATCTGTGTGGCGAAAACAAAGGCTGTGATAAACTTGGCAGTTACTGCGAAGCTGATCTGCGCCTTTGTTTTAGCATATGTTATATGTAGGTTTTCTCATGACATGGCTCAAATGGTCTGGGCTACATTCTTATGTAAGATTAGAGAAACATGCAAGTAAATTTGATAGTTTCAAGCCAAGACAACCGCTTCAATTTAATATGTAGAACTAAAGTAAACAATGAAGAGGCTAGTCTCAAGGAAAATACTTGAGCTGCCTCATGAGAACCAACAATCTGCATATGCTAAAACGAAGACGCAGATGAGCTTCACAGTAACCGCAAAGCTGATCAGCGCCTTTGTTTTCACTACACGGATAGTACGCTTCCTCTTCTTCCTAAATCCAAAATTTCAAGCCTCTAGCCATCTTCTGTGCTTATACAGCCCGGTTTGTGTCAAACCCGTTCAAAAACCACATTGTTGGTTTTCTCACGAGTCGACTCAAATTATGATTATCTGAACCTAGCCCTATACAAGCATTTGTATGAAATCATACATGCTTATGCACCAAGGCAGTTCTAATGTGTACCCACAATCAATGTGGTTAGAAAAGATATGAAAAAAAAAACAACAAAAAAATAACAAAAAACAACAATTTTTTTTTAACTGAAAATTTTTATTTGTAAGCCTAAAAAAATCGCTGTTCATTGCTTAATCTCTTTGTTTTAATAAAACCCATGTATTATTACACAGGGTGGGATAGAGTGTCGACAGAGGAGGTCTATGTTGATGAGGCAGAGTTACTTCCTGGAGAAGCTGGTCAGTCTTGTCAAACTAGTCACCTCGGAGAGTGGCAATAGGAAAAAGAAGGTTAGTCCAATTCTAGAAGGTCTCATGGTTAATTACAGGTAAACCTCATTATAATGCTGTCTTTGGGGTCCACAGAGTCAGACCATGTTGTAAATAAACTGTGTTACAGTGAGGTTATTTACAATAGACATATAGGAAAATAATCATTTTGGGAGCCATGACATGTTCGTGTTACATGTATATTGAAAACTGCACTAAAGTGAGGCGTGTTATAATGAGGTTGAACTGTACTTCTTCCATTTCTGAAGACGTAAGCTAAGAGAAGCTTGATATGAGCCACGTCATGAGAAGCCAACAATGTGGTTTTAACAGGTCAGATACAAACCGAGCTGTACAAGCACAGAAGATGGCTAGAGGCTGGAAATTTTTAGATTTAGAAAATATAGGAATTGTTCTATCTGTGCAGCCAAACAAAGGTGCTGATCTGCGCCTTTGTTTTAGCATAATGTGAAATTTTGGTTTTCTCATGGTGTGGCTTATGTTATAAGCTTCCTTTAAGCTTTTCTTATCCTTTGAATTTGCATAGGCAATGGCAGAAAGTTGTTAAGTTATATATTTTTGTATTCATTGCCTGTTTAATTCATTTTCTCTGGAATTATTATCTCAAAGTGTTTATGTGAAATATAATATCTGTTTCAGATAGAGAAATTACAGACATTACTCCAGGACGCAGAGTATTTCAAGATTAATTTTTCTGACTTTGAGAGATTACCCCTCCCACTTGACCCTGAAGTTCAAGTGAACGCCATAGTACCGGAGGATGCCACACTATTCAAGGTAAACAAAGCCTGGCCCCAAGGTTATAAAACTTATTTCATGCTCAGCTCAGCTGAGACTAAAATTTATCCTGCTCATAAATGTTAAAATATCCTGCTCATAAATGTTAAAATGCCAACAATTGTTGGCATTTTAACATTTATGAGCAGGATAAATTACTAGTATTTGAGTTTTGAACCCGAATTTTCCTCTACTTTTGACTATTTCAGCATTTATTAACTGTTGAATTTTCATGCTCAGCTGAGTTGAGCAAGAAAAAAGTTTTATATCCTCGGGGCCTGATCAACGAAATCAGTAGTACTCTGAAATGGTGATTAAGAACCTTAATTAAGCTTTGTTCTGAAATAATGGTTATCAGACTGATAGGCTGATCTGACTCTTTTGTTATTTTTATTACCACATAATAGGAGCAGTGACGCAAAAGAAACAGGCTTTAGGAGTTATGACCAGGTCTGACACAGACCGGCCTATGCAGCCACAGAAACAGGCTAAAAGCCTGAAATTTCGGATTTCAGAAGAGGAATTATTTGTGTAGTGAAAACAAAATGATTACCGTGAAGCTGACCTGCGTCTTTGTTTTCACATAGGCATAAACCTGGTTTTCTCATGATGCTGCCCATATGTTCTTCTGTACAGCTATTCTTCACCTTCTGCTCATTTAAGAAGGGCAGTTGTCGGTTAGTTGTGAAAGAAATGCGCACCAAGTACTAGTAACCTGCCTCTGGAAGGCATGGCCAGGAAAAGTGTGGCTAGGATATCTGACTGTTCCATCATGATTATTGCAATTTATTTTCATGAAAGCTTATTTCTTGCGGAAAGCATGAGAAAAAAAAACACCTGGACCTCTTTATAACACATTTCATTACAGCATGGTTTTTTATATTATTGCTGGACCCCAAATGGACCAGTTTTGCTATACATCTATACATTTTACTCTCATTATAACATGGAATGGATAGCTAACACGGAAATTCGATTGGACCCCATGAATAGTGTTATAAAGTGTAATAATAAATAAATTGCCTGCAAAATTAAATTGGACAACAGTATTGTGTAAATAAACTCTGAATTTCTTTTCAGAGAAACTTGATGAAATAATCTTGAAAGAGATGTTAAACTGAATAAAATAAATCATTTGAGCCACCTCATGAGAAAACCAACAATCTGCATATGCGAAAACAAAGACGCAGATCAGCTTTGCGGTCACCGCAAAGCTGATCAGCACCTTTGTGGATAGTACACTTCCTCTTCTCCTTAAATTTCAATTTTCCAGCCTCTAGCCATCTTCTGCGACTGTATAGTCCAGTTTGTGGCGGACCTGTTCGGAAACCACATTGTTGGTTTTACTCACGTGAAGACTGATTTATTTTTCAGAGCAACCTGATGCCCTGTAGACTATCATTCCGTACTGTCGACGGGGAAGGGAAATACTTGACAATCTTTAAACACGGCGACGATCTCAGACAGGATCAACTCGTCCTACAGATTATAACACTCATGGACAAGGTGAACCAATTATGTTTACCACTTCAAAAGACCAAAAATCTGCGTATGCGAAAACAAAGGCAGAGATCGGCTGTGCAGTTACTGCACAGCTGATCTACGCCTTTGTTTTCGCTGATCAGTGACATGGGTGAAAAATTTCAGTATTATTACTGAATTTAGTATTGGGAAGATTTTTCCCCAATGTATTGGTATAGGAAAACCCTAGTTTTCAGTATTGGAAAAATGGCTTTTCAGTATTGAGATTTTTTGGAACTTTCACCCATGCAGTGAATGCACAAACCATTTCTCCAGTCCGCATTAATGAAATTAATTATGGTAAAACTATGCTTGGGGTCAAAATTGGGAAATTTAATAGCTGAATAAAAAAAAAAGAAACTGGTTTACTTGTTCCTTCGATAACTTTTGACAAACATTTTTGTTATTACTTCTTAACCTCTTTATAACATGTTTCATTACAGCACATTTTTCGATATAACACTGATCAGTGCTGGACACCAAATGCCTATTTTTGGCTTATTTTGCTATATATTTATACATTTTACTCTATTATTTAAACAGGGATTGGATAACTAACAATTGGCTTGGACCCAAACATTAATGTTATAAAGAGGTTGAGGTTTATGTAGAAAATGCTATGCAACAAATGCTTAGTTAAAACCATTGCAAAAAAAAACAACAACAAAAAAACCTCACATGTAGTATACAGATTTTTACTTTAAAAGGTGTAAAAATTGAAATTTTTCAGTTGAAAACTTTTGATATATATTTTTTTTCTTCTCAAAGTAGATCGCTGAGACAGTTCTAAAGAATACCCACAATCTATGCTTTGGAACAAAAATATCAAGAAAAAAAGTAAATCCCATTACACCCCATTACACCCCATTTTTTGATAGACAAGTGGGGTTTAAGGGGGTATACATTACATGGATTTGTTATCCTGATGGATATTACAATGTCTTATAAATTATACTTTGCCTAAAGCATAAGGCTTTGTCACATATTAAGCGAAAATCCCTTGACACATACTTGCGTACAAATGTTATTCTGTCATGTTGTACAATTTCTGCACAAAATCATTATTCTTCTTGTTCGGTTTGCTTAAAAGAGTAGTTTTATAAAACATCTACTAAATGTTTCGACTAGAAATGGCAAAAAATGTTTGATAAACCCTTAACAAAAGTCTGCATAGAGAGACTTTTGCTAATGTGTGATGAGGCCTTTCTTTACGAAAACTTGCCCTTGCAATATACATTTTTCAGCAGTAAAAATTTAAAATTTGAATAGAAAAATAATGATATATTTAATATTTTTGCTCAAAATATAGATTGTAGGTACATGTTAGATCTGCCCACAATCTATGTTTTGGACCAAAAATAAGAAAAATAGTACACCCCTGCATACCCCAGTTTTACTATATAAAAGTAAGGTTTAAGGGTGTATTCATTGCACAGACATGTTTTCCTGATGTTAACTTGGTTTGATTGGGAATAGTGACATATTTAATTGCTTTCTATATTTACAGCTATTACGGAGAGAGAATTTAGACTTAAAACTAACACCCTATAAAGTTCTCGCAACCAGCAGTAAACATGGTAAGCCTATATAAGTTTTTTTTTTTTTTTTTTTTTTTTTTTTTTTTTTTTTTTTTTTTTATATATATATATATATTATATTTCTTGCTTTAAATAATTGTCCCCTGCCTTTTCGAAGAAAAGTGGAGGGACATAGTTTTTGGCTTTCCATCATTCCGTCTGTCCGTCCGTCCTTCCGTCCCCCTATAGGAGTATGTACCTTGTGCAAGCAACTCCTCCTACAGTTTGATTCCGATTCTTTTGAAACTTTACAGATGTCTTGACCATGCTTTGAAGATGTGCATGTGATTTGGATATAATCCTCAGATTAATTTTTGACACTTTTTTCGCAATTTTAACTTAGTAATTTTTCAGACATTTTGACAGTGAAAGTGAATGGATGGTGGGTACCTTATGCAAGCAACTCCTCCTACAGTTTTATTTTGATTCTTTTGTAACTTGATAGATGTTTTAATAATTTGAAGATGTGCATGTGATTTGGATATAATCCTCAGATTAATTTTTGACACTTTTTTCACAATTTGAACTTAGTCATTTTTTCGGACATTTTGACAATGAAAGTGAATGGACGGTGGGTACCTTGTGCAGGCAACTCCTCCTACAGTTTTATTCTGATTCTTTTGTTACTTTACAGATGGTTTAATCATGCTTTGAAGATGTGCATTTGATTTGGATATAATCCTCAGATTAATTTTGACACTTTTTTCGCATTTTGAACTTAGTCATTTTTTCGGACATTTTGACAACGAAAGTGAATGGACGCTGGGTACGTTGTGCAAGCAACTCCTCCTACAGTTATATTCGAATTCTTTTGAAACTTTACAGATGTCTTGACCATGCTTTAAAGATACGCATATGGTTTGGATATAATCCTCACTTTAATTTTTCTCACTTTTTCAAAATTTGAACTTAAGTCGTTTTTCAGGCATTTACACTAAGAAAGTGCATATGGTTTGGATATATGTTATTCTAAGATTATATTTGTGTAACTAAACTATCAAGGCGGGGGACATAAATTCTCTGAATTTGCTTGTTGAACCACCTCATGGGAAAACCAACAATCTGCTTATGCGAAAACAAAGGCGCAGATCAGCTTCGCGGTAACCGCGAAGCTGATCAGCGCCTTTGTTTTCGAAAAACGGATAGTACAATTCCTCTACTTTCTAAATCCAAAATTTCAAGCTTGTAGCTGTCTTCTGTGACTGTACAGCCTGATTTGTGTCGGACCTGGTTGGAAACCACATTGTTGGTTTTTCCATTAGGCGGCCCAATTTTCGTTTGACTAATTACAATGATAAGTAAATAGGAATGTGGATTGACCAAACTTCAGCAAGATTTGCCTAAGAACTGTCTATTCACCATCTTCCAGAAACTGCATTTTTCAAAATCTCACTTTTCTGAAAGCCCTCAAGAAAAATGTTGACAGGTCACCATTTTGCATTCCAAAAGTCTTAAAAACTGCCACAAAAATCTTGAAACTTGGATAACAAATAAAACTTTTTGCCAGAAAATAATAGGGCTTTTTTCTGTTGTAAAAATGTCAGCGAGGAAAGTCACTGTTTTCCTGGAAAAAATCTAAATTGGTCATATTTCATTTAAAATGCACCAAACCAAAACAAAATTGTATTGAATGCATAGCTGAGTGCCAAATTCTTAAAATTTTTCCACAGATTTTCAGGTAAAGGCTGGATTGCTCAAGTACGCAAGCTAAACATATTTGAAAGTAGCTTGGAATGGATACTGCTGGTCCTCAGAATCGCCAGCAAAAGAAAAAAAAAAGAAAAAAAAAGAAAGAAAAAAGACAGCACATCCCCTAACTTGACTCATACTATGTCATTGTGTTTTCAGGTTTTGTTCAGTTTATAGACTCTGTGGCAGTAGCAGAGGTCCTGGATAAGGACGGCTCTATACAGAACTATTTTAAGAAACAGGCACCTGCTGAAGGGTCTCCCTATGGGATTTCCCCAGAAGTTATGGATAATTATATCAAAAGTTGTGGTGAGTAGGGGTCAACAACACAGTCAGGGGTCGCCATAGATTAAAGCAGTAGTCGCATATTGCCGGATAGCGCCAGTGAATGCCAAACGGATAAAAATGCATTAAATTACCATATATACTCCTAATCTATATATTGGCACTATTTGAGCTTCAGAGAGGGGGGGGAGGGAGGCAGTTTTGAAGGGCATTCTGTAGAGGTGATGTACATTGCGATGCTAGGCAACTTTGCCACATCTGAATGAAGTTCAAATTGAGTAAGTATGAATTATATGCCGAGGATGGTTGAAAAAAAGATGAAAATCATTGTCATTCTTGAGGGAAAATACATAATTCATAACTACCTTGTGTATTTTAATCACACAGTCATGTTAGCATACTATGAACATTAATTGGATTTGTATATTTCACAGCTGGATACTGTGTTATAACCTATTTACTGGGCATTGGCGACAGACATCTAGATAATTTACTTCTTACTAAATCAGGTACAGTAACACAGCACCCAGAATCTGGGTCAGGTTATAAAATGTTTGCCTTCAGCTTCAACATTTGAGCCACTGCATCAGAAAACCAGCAATCTGCATATGAGAAAACAAAGGTGCTGATCTGCATCTTTATTTGGTGCAGATCAGCGCCTTTGTTTTTCCTCCAAAGATAGTACCATACCTCATCTTGCTCATTCTGAAATTTCAAGCTTTTAGTTATTATCTCTGACTGTACAGCCTGGTTTGTTTTGGACCTGTTCAGAAACTTAAATTGTTGGTTTCTCAAGTGAAGGTTCATTTATAAATATAAGTAGCCTTATGGTCTAGCGGCAGGGTTTCTGACTATAGAGGTCCTGGGTTCTAATCGAACCTCCATCAGTTGTTCAAAACTTTCTTAGCTTAATAAAGCTTAGCTTAATATGTTGATAAACTCTTAATTTGTTAACTATACATCGACTTCAAAAGCAAATACACTGTTATTTTTTGTTAAAAAAATGATTCTCACATTTTTCGAACAAAAAAATTACTGTGTATTTGTAATATTTCCGTTTTGAATTTTAACGAATCGCTAACTAACGACATCATTGATTTTGAACAACTGGCCCCAGGTTGTTTTCTTGAGCAAGACACATTTGCTTCCTGGAATTGTATTTTTTTGTACCAAGGAAGCGTTGGCTGCTTCTTAAATCCTGAAATGACTCAAAAATTGTTGACTGGGATGACTCTTAAACATGTTAAAAGTTGTAAAACATGATTTCAGTCAGTGTATATGACAATATCTTAATACAAATCAGATATTTTTAAAGGATGTTGAAATTGAATTATATACAGTATTACTGTATTTGTTTTTATCAGCGCACATGCTCCATTTAATGCACACTAAGTTCTTTCTTCAGTCAGTATAAACATTCCTATTAGCACACACCCCTTTGCCTGATAATTATGTGCTTATTAGAATGAATGCATGTACCATACTCTTTGATGCTTTATTTTTAGGGAAACTGTTTCATGTTGATTTTGGTTATATTTTGGGGCGGGACCCCAAGCCCCTCCCGCCTCCAATGAAACTGAGCAAAGAAATGGTAGAGGCCATGGGCGGTACAACTTCAGATCATTTCAAAGACTTTAAACAACATTGTTACACTGCTTTTCTGGCACTAAGAAGGTGAGCATATTTGAGCCTCGATGTGAGAAAACTGGTCTTCGGGGTTTCCGACCAGGTCTGACACAAACCGACCTGTACCGTCACAGAAGCAGGCTTGAAGCTTGAAATTTATAATTGTACTATCTGTGTAGCGAAAACAAAGGCGCTGATCAGCTTCACAGTTACTGCAAAGCTGATCTGCGCCTTTGTTTTCGCATAGGCAAAAATCTGGTTTTCTCACAATGCGGCTCATTTTCTAATCGCGAAAATGTGCATCTGCAATGAACAATGATTTTTAGCTCACTTTAGCTGAAGGATCACAAGGTGAGCTTACCGGATGGGACTCAAGCTGGCATGTGCCAGTGTTCAAACATGTATCGTACAGACAAGCTGGCCAATTGCAGTCATACTTTATCAAAAGCATCATTGTGGTTGGGGAGGATCAATGACGTTTTGTCTAAAACCATTTCGTCTAAAAGCCATTTCGTCTAATGGACATTTCGTCTAAATGACATTTCGTCTAAAAGACATTTCGTCTAAAGGACATTTCGTCTAAATGACATTTCGTTTTATGGACATTTCGTCTAATACGACATTTCGTCTAATACGACATTTCGTCAAAAAGTCGTCTAAAATTGTCTAGAAATTTGGTCTAAAATCCTTAATTATTCTTAAGTTCTTAACTTTTGTTTAGACCAAATGTCGCACCTGTTTTATTTTTTAGACGAATTGTCCATTAGACTAAATGACCTTTAGACGAAAAGTCATTTAGACTAAATGTCCTTTAGACGAAATGGCAACTAGACGAAATGTCCTTTAGACGTAATGGCATTTAGACGAAATGGTTTTAGACGAAATGTCCTGCACCCGGTTGGGGATTGCCTGCATTAGGTTTTAATTAGGTTTCAGAACTCTGGTTTCCATGGTAACAGATAGCTTCCATAGAGATATAATGGGTAAAATCTGGTCAACACTTCAGTCTGCCCCTTTAAAATTCAAAATTCTTGCTAATTCAGATTAAGCTTTAAGACTGAATGAGTTTTCAGAAATAAAAAATTCACAAAATATCTAAGACACGAAAATGTCCTTACATTTCGATTTGATGGTATATAGCAGAAATAAAGGGGCTGGTCAACACTACTCAACTGTACCTTTGTTTTTATAGATGAAAAGAAGTAGATAGTTTTCTTGTGGCTCAATTGTATAATGAGTTTTTGTAACTGACATTGTGCTCATGCAGTAGTTGTAACTTGTTAATTTTAAAAACAGTACATGTAGTTTATTAGAAATAGAGCAGTAAAAATCATACTAACAGTTGATTAAGGCTGATATGAATATTCAGATATGAGCCGCAACGCAAGAAAACCAGTTTTTTGGGGTTTCACCAGGTCCAACAGAAGCAGGCTAGAACATTGAAATTCCGGTTTAAAGAAGAAGAGGGATTATACTGTCTGTAAAGCAAAAATAAAGGCACTGATCAGTGACTGCGAAGCTGATCTGTGCCTTTGTTTTTGCATAGGCAAAAATCTGGTTTTCTCATGATGCAGCTCATATTCCTGCTGAAAGCATCTAACTGTCATTCTTTGTTGTATTGCAGTACTGTTAGTAGGGAAATGTTCACGAGAACTTAATTTTCCCAAATATGTGACATTATCTGACATTTTGGGTCTTGTCGAGTCAAATTTGCAAATTTAGTTTTTAACATTTTCACAATTTTTATTGTGTTAATAATCCATGTCCAAAGGCTTTAATAAATAGCGCTAACGATTAATAAGAAAAACAGAGAAAACACGCACCACCCACAGTTTGCATCTTAGGGTTCTTAATTGGTAAAAAAATTAATTGGCATTAGAAAATCTTGTGTAATACAGTGTTATATTAATCTGTTCTGTTGTCCTTCACAGTGAATGTTGTCTAAATATAATTATAGAATCGAAAATTGCGAAGGTCTTGCTAGAAATATCCATCCTATCTTATTAGGCGGCGTTTTAGAACTAACGACTGAGTGCGCAAAAATCCAATTAACGTCGCATGCAGTTTTGTGACGTCAACTTCAGTTCACGTTTTGTGATTTCAACGTTATACCTCCACAAGACCGAAAATCTCAGAGAACGTCACATATAATCTTAATTTGTGGGCTCGCGAATTCAGACTCTCACTAATAAAGAATCACTATAAGCCATAAAGACTACACAAACACTCTTTCCCAAATTCAAGACCTTGCAAATAAAATCGGGAAACATTTACAGTAGTATTAGAGCAGCATCATGAGAAAACTGGATTTTTGCCCATGTAAAAACAAAGACGCAGATCAGCTGTGCAGTAACTGCACAGCGGATCAGCGCCTTTGTTTTCTCTACACAGAAAGTACAATTCCTCTTCTACATATATCCAAAATTTCAAGCGTCTAGCATTCTTTTGTGGCTGTTCAGGCTGGTTTGTGTCAGACCTGGTTGGAAACCCAGACGACAGGTTTTCTGACGTCGCGGCTCATTATAGATTGGCTGTTATTTTTCAGGTCGGCTAATCTAATATTGAATTTATTCTCCCTGATGGTCGATGCTAATATACCAGATATTGCACTGGAACCAGACAAGACTGTTAAAAAGGTGGGGCTTTATTTCAATATTTCTCTAGTCTTTAACATGATAGTGGTTGTCTGTCCAAGGTTTTTTTTGTTCCCAAATTTTCAGTTTCCACCACTACAAATGACCACATAATGCCAACAGCGGCACCTTCAAGAATGCATAAATAAGTTATATTGCATAAATACCTGCGTCACACGATATTAACAGCCATTTACTAATGAAGAGAAAGCCATGCATTAATATTGCAATTCACGCGCGCACATGCTGTTAATACATGGCTTTTACTTATGCTCGTTACCAGGCGCCATGCAGAGCACGTGCTAATATTGATAAACTGAATTCCGCCCGGAACGAGCATAAAAACGAAAGCTTTTATGCGTATGAAAATGTGATGAGGCTGTGAAATATAGTGCACCATATTTCTTTTGTTTCTGTCATTTATTTCTTTCGTTTCTGCAGAATTTATGCAATAAAAGCAATCAAATATTATTTTGTCATTCATTAACATTCACTGTGTCCCCCGGTGATGTTGAAAACCTCGGACTACGCCCTCGGTTTTAACACTTCCCTCGGGACCTAGCAAATGTTAATGAATAAAAAATCATTTTTGATCCCTATAATATTAGCTTTCGGTAAAACTTAGTTAAATAAATACATGTAATTTTTCAAAGGCAAAAACACGCGCAGATCGGCTTCGCAGTCACTGCGAAGCTGATCAGCACCTTTGTTTTCACTACACAGATAGTACACTTCCTTTTCTTCTAAAATCCGAAATTTCAAGCCTCTAGCCTGCTTCTGTGCTTGTACAGCTCGGACCTAGTCGGAAACCACATTGTTGGTTTTCCCTCAAGGCGGCTCAATTATGCATGTAGTTTTTATACGTTCCACAGGTTCAGGACAAGTTTGTGTTACACCTGTCAGATGAGGAGGCTGTGGCGTACCTACAGAGCATTCTGGATGAGAGCGTGTCCGCGGTGATGGCGGCATTGGTAGAACAGTTCCATAAAATGGCTCAGGTACTCACAGCAGGATAACTCATGAAAATAGACGTCCATGTAATACAAAGATTTTTCTTAAATGAGCCGCCTCATGGGAAAACCAACAATCTGCATATGCGAAAACAAAGACGCAGACCAGCTTCGCGGTAACCGCGAAGCTGATCAGTGCCTTTGTTTTCGCCACACAGATAGTACAATCCCTCTTTTTCTTCAATCCGAAATTTCAAGCTTCTAGCCTGCTTCTGTGACTGTACAGGCCGATTTGTGTCAGACCTGTTCTGAAACCACATGGTTGGTTTTCCCACGAGGTGGCTCATATTATTGTGATGTTTTTTCCTGAAATGTATAAACCCTTACACTCCATTATTATACGACAGCCTCCGTGGCTGAGTGGTTAAGAGCGCTGATATTTCGTTACGGTGCTTAACCATTCAATCATCTCACCGCTGCATCAGGTCTGGGTCTGAAAATCTCTATTTTGACACACCTTTTCACACAAGGAAACTTTTTCATGGTGGAATGTTTCTTGAAACCAGTTAAAGGGAAAATGTGTACCCTCCAAGGCCCACCCACTTAGTTTAGTGTTATGGCAAATTTTAGGGGTGCATGTGTACGGACACATGCATTGAAAAGGTGAAGAAAGAGAATTTAATCAAACTTTCAATTTTCTTTACATAAATAAATGTCCTACTAAACTATGTAAGAATTTTTAGATATATTGGTTAAAGAACATCTGGCATAATACTGAAAAAGTGATCCTAATCAAACTTTGAGTAGTATATATAAATTAAGTAAAAAATCTTCGGATTGGTGAAAACGTTTCCGTCATATTTAAATTACGGTGATAATTTTGTCTATTTCAGTACTGGAGAAAGTGAGAGGATACAGTGCATCAAGAAAACATGTCCATGAAAAGTATACCCCTTTGAACCCCACTTTTATATGAGCCTGTGCATGACAAAACCAACAATTTGGATTCCGACCAGGTCCGACACAAACCAGGCTGTACAGTCACAGAAGAAGGTTAGAAGCTTGAAATTTCGGATTTAAGAAGAAGAGGAATTCTTCTATCCGTGTAGCGAAAACAAAGGCGCTGATCAGCTTCGCGGTTACCGCGAAGCTGATCTGCGTCTTTGTTTTCGCATATGCAGATTGTTTGTTTTCCTATGCGCAGGCTCATATAGTAAAACAGGGGTGTACAGGGGTATGACTATTTTCCTTATTTTTGATCCAAAGCATAGACTGTGGGTACTCTGGGCACCTGATAAAAATATGGAGAAAAAAAACCAACAAACAACATATTGACAGTAATCATTAAAAAGGTCACATGCATCACTAAAGCAATATCTGGGGCAATTTCACACAACCAACCGAGAAAAGTCCAAATGAGTGGGTATAATTTGAGACGCGACGCGAGAAAACCGGTCTTCAGGGTTTCGGACTAGGTGCCACACAAATAGGCCTGTACAGTCACTGAAGCAGGCTCGAAGCTTGAAATTTTGGACTGAAGTAGAATAGGAATTGTACTATCTGTGTAGTGAAAACAAAGGCGCTGATCAGCTGTGCTGTGCTTTTAAACAAAGGCCTTTGTTTTAGCATAGGCAAAATCTGGTTTTCTCATGATGGGGCTCATTTATAGCTAAAGAAGAACGCTTATCAGTTAATAGATTGGAAACTTTTTTAACATAAAATATATATTTTACGTAATTTATTTTCTATGGATTGCTTTGCCTAGAAAAAGGAAGAATAAAAAAGGAAAAGACATCATGATTTTATTGAAGTAACTTTGAACAGATTATTCAATGCCCTAGTTGGTCCTCTCCCACTGGCTATACAGAGACAACCTACTCATTTTGGAACAACCATCGCAGATAAAATGGATAAGAAAATACCTTTGTTTGGGGTTAACTTACCACTGATCAGAATGATCTGAGCCGTATCGTGAGAAAACTGGATTTTTGCCTATGCGAAACCAAAGCCGCAGATCAGCTTCGCAGTAACTGCGAAGCTGATCAGCGCCTTTGGTTTCGCTACACGGACAGGACAATTCCTCTTCTTCCTAAATCCGAAATTTCAAGCTTCTAGCCATCTTCTGTGACTGTGCAGCCAGGGTTTATGTCAGACCTGGTCAGAAACCCGAAGACCGGTTTTCTCCTGTCACGGCTCATCTATGGCAAGTTGTTCCCAGACACATATTCGCTCCCTGTTGTCACTTATTGAGTACATCTGCATTGGTTGTTCCCAGTTGTGTTTATCAGGATAACATCCGTGCAGTAAATAGCCACTTTTATAAAGAACAATTGGGGTTTGCAGGGGTATACCTTTTTTCTTATATTTAAAGGGAAAGGCAAGGATGAAATGCAATTTATCTGAAATGAAAGTACTCGCCTCTCTCAACAATACAGTACAAGTTTTATCAAAATCGGATGAAAATTAAGAAAGTTATGTTGATTTGAATATTAATTTCTGCTTGTGGAGGCAGCCATCTTGGATATTCATGAGGCTTTATGACGTCATAAAGCCCTATAGTTAGAGCCCCAGCCATCAGAAAAATGGTGATAGGTGGTCGGAAAGTAGCACAAATTTTATTCATACCCTCTTGTAGAGGAACCCATTGGAAGCTTGAAAACCAATGTTTGGTCAATTTTAAGTCTTGCAAAAGTGTTGAAATTATGGGATGTATAATGCTACACATGACATTCTATAATGTGATTCTCGAAAATGAGGGTGTACATACAAAATTAGTCATACCTCTGCTGTATCTTATCCTACATCACTGAACCTGACCTCATTTTAAAGCTTAGACATAGTCCTTTTATCCTATGATAAGTAATGCAAGTCATCTAATCTGTATATTTGTGAATTTTAATGAAAACATTAAAATGACAGAAAAACAGTAAAAGTCCATAAATAAACTAATTTGAGGCCCAAACTATCTCTGTGACACTTTGTTATTGAGCCAGTAATATCATATGACAAGTGTATTGATGTCAAGGGCCTAAATAAAAATTATTTCTTTGGATATTCATGAATTTTAATGAAAATGTCCAAAATCAAGGAAAAACAAGGGAAAAACTATAGCCATTGCAAGGTTTTGGATAGGTTATAAGATCTATATTGCATCCCTGGGACCATACTATAAGTTGTCTGATAGTGATGCATGGACCTATCAATCTACCCTTGATACCTAATATTCAAATCATTGGATATGTTTATTCATGAAAATTAAAAAATACCCCATAAGAAATCGGAAACAAATCATGGATAATAGGGGGTATATGTACAAAATCACTTGTTCCAGAGCTGTTAATAAACCAAGGATACTGGAAAAGGTATCAAATAACTGCTATGGCAATGTACCATGATCCTAAAGTATGATATAGGAATAATCTGATTTTCAATTTCATGAATTTTAATGAAAACTTTAAATATTGGAGAGAAAAGGAGAAAAGACTAAATGGGTAAACCTACAAAATGACTTGTATCTCGGCAATCAAAAGCCCTAAAGTGCTGAAAATGGCATCAAGTTGTTGCTAGAGCAATATTATACCATCGAGTACTACAATATATAAATCATTTGATTTTTAGTTTTAAGAATATTAGCAAAACCTTCAGAATTTAAAGAAAAATATACGGAAAATAAGGAGGTATACATAGAAAGACGCATATATCTTGGCTACTGATAGACTTAGATAACTATAATTGGTTGCTAGGACTATGTTATATAACCATGCTATCTCATATATAAATAATAAGCTATTTTTGTTGTATGGCTGTCAATGAGATCTTTATAAATAAGACAAAAAGCAACGAAAAGTGAAGGGGTACACAAACAAAATCGTGTATATCTTGACTGCCAAGAGCTGTAGAGAACTTAAAATGGCATCAATTTATTGGTTGGACACTGTTTTATTGCCATGTGTTTAGATATACAAAATATGCTTGATGGCAATCAAGATTTAATAAATTTTGTTGGAGCACAATCTTCAATTTTCATTTTGTTGGAGCACAATCTTCAATTTTCTGTCATTTCTACATTTTTTCAAAATTTTGTGTAACATTTAGAAAATGCAATAACATATGCTTAAGCTATCAGACCACATGGCAATACTACATTGTCCCAGCATTTTATTGGTACCATTTTCAATTATCTAACGATATTGGCAGCTGAGATACAAGCGATTTTGTTGGTGTACCCCCTCGTTTTTCATTGATTTTTCTCTTATTCATAAAGAACCTATTAAAATCCATACAACAAAAACAGGGTGGCCACGGACTCTGGAAAACAGGGAAAATGATGAAAAAAAATTCCCTGCAGGGAAAAATCAGGGAATTTGAAAAATTTTGGAAAATCAGGGAAAAATCAGGGAATTTTGAAAATCCTGTGTTGATAAGATGAAACTGGTGGTTTCTATCTGAATTAACATTAGTGAAATTCTCAGTTTGACAGTTATGATATATACAGTGTTTACAGTGTAATTAAGGGGCATGCCAAGAAAATAAGAATTCTCTTTTTTTAAATTCAAACTTATGGGTATGTTTAAAATGACAGAGGCACTGGTTTATAAATATCCCTATTTTTTTTTCTGAGAAATATCATTATTTTAATTTTCATGTGCCATTTGGTATAAACAATATAAAGCAAAACTTGACTATACATTGTAAATGTAAATTTTGTTAAAAGGCACAAATCACATATACTAAGAATGGTCATAAGTTAGATAGCTATGTGGAAATGAGCCACCGTTGTCCCAGAGCTATACCAGACGACTGTGCATGCATGCCTTAAAATGGCATACCATATTCATTCTTATTAGCGCACATGGTCCAATAAGCGCACACCCTGGTTGTTTCCAAAAAACATGTGCATAAGCGCACACTGCTCGACTAGCATGCTGGTATTTTATATAAATTTTACACATTAATAACACATTAAAACTTAATCTTAGATGGTCAAACAATATTTTGAAATGACTGGAGGACTTAAATGATATCAGCATTGGTATTGTTGAAATGGTAAAATGATATCAGCATTGGTATTGTTGAAATGGTAACTTAGCAATTTACGTGTTGATTCTGTTTCTAGTGTGCGCTTATTGGAACCATATTTGGTTACCTAAACTTTATGTAATTTTTAAAAGTTAAGCGCACTGTGCACTAATTAAAGTGAATACCGTATATAAAAAGTATATGGCAAACACCACCACCAAATTGCGATGTAATGTCTGTTAAAAAGATTTTTTGTTACCAAAGACATTCCTCATTAATTATGTTGCATTACAAATTGCCTTCATAGATTTTGCTTTATGAATTTTAGACTTGATTGATGCTAAATTGCTGACACTGTTATTTGATGATAAACTCAGTACATATATAATTCCATAAAGTTTAAGTATTGTCTCTAGCCTCATTTTTGTAGCTCTTAGTAGTACATGTTTACCGTATAGATAAGAATTGTGTAAGTGATAGAACATATTTTCCCAGAGGTTTAATGTGCAAGGGGACATATTGTACTGTCAGAAGTCCCATGGTCATCATATTAGTTTCGTATGGTAAATTGGTTTGTTTATAGTCTCAGGGCTCAGCATAAAGCTCTAGAGAGGGAGAAACATGAGGTATGGCCAATCAGTTTTGTTTTCCTGTATTTTCTATTTGCCTGTATGAACTCTGAACTGAAGATTTTATACGTAATCTCTTGTAAATTATCTATCAGCTGAGTCCTGGCCTATGTTGTCAACTTTAAAATGACAGAGCTTTTGTCAGTACCATGTACAAATAATAAAAATAATAATAATAATGACAATCATGTTTGTAACATTTTTGGAGGAGTAGGTATGGCTATAACTTAATAGGGGGTGTTTGAGGCCATACAAATTTTTAACCAATTGGTTTATGTTACCATGCAAGTAAATCATGTATGATTTTGATCAGTCCCTACTCAGCGATTTTGATCACTCAATATATACATGTATAACGAACATCAGAAGGTACAATATATTATTTAACATCATTGGAGGTTTTGATAGGAAAATGAACACTTTTTGTCAAAATACATGAATTCAAAACAAAAGGATTTGTCACAGTATGAGTAAATTTTATCAGGGAAAATTGAGTCCAGATCAGGGAAAAATCAGGGAATTTGATTTTCAAAATTGTGTGGCCACCCTGAAAAATAGCTGATTATTTATTTATCAGATTAAATGGTTATAGAACATTGTCCTAGCAATCATTTGACACCAATTATAGCTCTCTAGGTCTATCTGTAGCCAAGATACATGTGATTTTCTATGTATACCGCCCTAACTTTTCCGTAATTTTCATCTAAATTCGAAAGGTTAATATTCATAAAGCAAAAAATCAAATGACTCGTATATTGTAGTACAGGACGTCATAGTTTTGTCCTAGCAACCATTTGATGCCATTTTCAGCAAGTTAGGGATTTTGGTTGCCGATATACAAGTTATTTTGTATGTTTACCAGTTTCATTTTTCCTTTTTTCATTCCTGTTTCTAGATTTTTCATTATAATTCATGAAATTGGAAGTCAGATCATTATTATAGCATACTTAAGTGAGATAGTACATTGCGATAGCATTCAGCATCCTGAGTTTGTTACCAGCTCTGGTACAAGTGATTTTGTATGTCTATCACTATTTTTTTACAGATTTCTTATGTATTTTATTAATTTTCATGAATAAGCAAACGCAACCATTTGAATAATAGGTATTAAGGTTAAATTGCTTGGTCCATGCATCACTATCAGAACAGTTATAGTATTCTAGAGCATGTTATTATTGTTGGTATATGTGTATTTGTAAGTACCCTATTCATTAGAATCACACTAGGGGTAGGAGTGGAAATTATGTAATTTTACATCATGTAAATGCGTTCATTGTTGAGGACAATATTTTACGGCATTTGGGTAATACCCCTGACTACACTGGCAGCCATGAGAATTGGTCCCAATGATGCAAGATAGATCTTATAACCCATCCAAAACCTTGCAATGGCTACAGTTTTTTTTTCCATTGTTTTCCTCGATTTTTTACTTTTTCATTAATATTCATGAATATGCAAATGAGATCATTTTTATTTAGGCCCATGACATCAATACATTTGTCATATGATATTACTGGCTCAATAACAAAGTGTCACATTGATAGTTTGGTCCTGAAATTAGTTTATTAATGGTTTCTTAATGTTTCTTCTGTCATTTTAATGTTTTCATTAAAATTCATGAATATGCTAATTAGATAACTTGCATTACTTACCATAGTTTGAAAGCGTTATGTCTTAAGTTTTAAAATGAGACCAGGTTCAGTGGTCTTGGATGAGTAACAGCGGTAATAATACCAATCTTGTATGTACACCCCCATGTGTGAGAGTCATGTTAATGGTTGCCATGGAAACCATGCATTTTTTCATAGAACAAAAGAGTTTATCTTTGACAACAAAAATGATTTGCACTTCTTGGGTCCCAATGAATGATTTGGCACCCTTGAAAGATTCTCCTGGGAGGGGATGTGCAATGTAGACCAAATTAGCCCCCGGGGTACCCAGAAATAACAAGCTAGGGTACTTCATTATCACCCGGAATAAAAGTACTTTTGCAAGACCGAAAAAAATAAAAAAAAATAAAACATTGGTTTTCATACTTCCTAAAGACAGTACTAAACAACTATACCAAGGAAATTTGTGCTAAACAGGTGGCCACCAAAAGTGATTTTTTGATGGCTTTTCTCAGTCTGGGGCTTTAGCTACTAATTAAATATGCATGATCAATATTTATGAAATACTATTAATATTTCTTTGATAATGTTTGTTTGAATGTTTTCTACCATTGATTTACTAACATTTTTGTCCAAATTTCACCATGTAAGTTTAGAAATATAAAATTTATTTATTGTTTATGATTTTACAGTTTTCTAATTAAGTATTCAAAATGGCAGCCAAAGGTCACTTCATTCCAAAATTTCAAATGTCAACATCTCACTTGTTCCTCGACCCATCTGAACAAAATTTGCGCCAAAATATTTGTCTTGATCAGTTCTTTAGTTTAAAATGTATTGTTGTTGAAAATTGCATTCTCCTTTAATCCAAAAGATAGATTGTGGGTACTCGTCGGAACCGCCTCGCCAATCAATGTTTTGAGCAAGTATGTGAAAAACATTAACATTTTTTCCAATTAAATTTTCAATTTTGCTTCTGGAAAAAATCTCTATATATTGCATGGGCAAGTTTCCGTAATGGGTTGTCTCTAAGTAACGGGTGTGCCACTGTGGTCTCAGAAGTCTCCTGCAAAACAACAGCAATAATTTGGACCGCATCCTGTGTTGAAACAACTGCTAGAACCATAGCTGATGGTGACCATGTTCAATAGACCAGGGTCTGTCTGCCCTGGACCTGGATTGGGCGCAAGCATTGGATGGTCAAACCAAACCCACAATCCCCCGGTACAGCCAAACCCGGTCAGAGTCGCATTAGGCAAACTGGCTTTTATCTCATTAGCAAACGTTCCATTGAATCCACAGATATCATCGCATCTCTGGTTAGGCTCACCCACACAGTCACGACGTACTGCGCTAATATGGTCAGGTGCAGCTGCCATGGATGCACAGTAGCTTTGGGCTATTTCGTCTTTGTAGTTATAAGTCAATCCACCTCCTGTGAAACAAACAACTAATGAGCTGTCGCATGAGAAAACCAACAATCCTGGTTTCCGACTAGGTCCGACGCAAACTGGCCTGCACAGTTACAGAAGCAGGTTTAGAGGCTTAACATTTCGGACTGAACAAGAAGAGGGATTGTACTAACTCTGTAGCCAAAAACAAAGACGCTGATCAGCGGTGAGGTTATTGCACAGCTCATCTGTGTCTTTGTTTTGGCATATGCAGATTTTTTGTTTTCTGATGCCGCGGCTAAAATGTTAATAAATTTTCTTGTACAGTCCATCCTCATTATGACGCGCCTCATTATAATGTGGTTTTCAATATAACTCGGCCATGCCATGGCTTCCAAACTGATGATTTTGCTGTGTCTATTGTAAGTAATCTCATTACATGTGTATAACATGGTATCACTTATACTTCGGTCTGTATCTATGGACCCCAGACATATATGGGCCACAACGTGAGAAATTGTACCTTCGGACATTTTGAGTATTAGAAAAAACAAAAATACTTTGAATGTAAGATGTTTCTAGAGTCTGTTAGTCTTTATGTGACCAGATTATTCCAGTTATTTTGTGAGTTATGACCAATTTACTCTATGAACCCTACAGACGTCATTATCCTGAAAAATGACGTCAAAATTGGGTAAAGCATTTCTGCATTTTAGTAGAGCTTACAAAACTCGATGCATTTGCTTAAAACTGTTTAAGTACTGGTCAGTACCTATTGTTTAGATAGAAGCATATCATCCTTACATGCAATCTGACGTTATTATTTTGTCTATTTATATGATGATGCATTTGCTATGGTTACCGTTTAACGATTGATATAGGAAAATTATGTGTATTATGGGCTAAAACAAGGGCAGATAACTCCAAATATTGAAAATAAATATGTTTTAAAACTCATTCATTTGGTAGCCCAGTGTTCAAAGATTACAAGTACTGTGTTATTTCTAAAACGTATATTACATCAGTTTTCCGCTTTTTGTTGCTTACTACTAGTAAGTCAGAATGTCCGAAGGTACATTTTGTCGCGTTGAGGTATAATGATTTTTTTTTTTTTTTTTTTTTTTTTTTTTTTTTTTTTTGATTCAGTTTTACGTCCCTTTCAAGCTTTTTACTCATATCGGGACGAATCAATCGGTAGGTGGGGCGAAAACCGGAGTACCCGGGGAAAAACCACCTGACACACCCGCAAGCAGAACTTGGCTTGTCCCACATGTGACTCGTGCCCCGAGCGAGGGGCGAACCCACAGCGGTGAGATGATCAAATGATTGAGAGCACTGAAGTCAGCGACCTTAACCACTCAGCCACGGGGGCCGCTGCGTTATAATGAGGTTGACCTGTATTGTAAAAATCACGACAAAATGAATGGGTGTGTGTATGCAGTTACTGCGAAGCTGATCTGCGCCTTTGTTTTCGCACAAGCAAAACTCCGGTTTTCTCACGATGTGGCTCATTTATGTCGGCAATTCCAATTATTCTGAATATATGAAGTTTACTTTTTTTCATCTTTTTGTGGGGGTGGGGGCTGGGTTGATTGGGGAGGGGGATATATGTGGATGAACATTATTTGTCCTTTGCGATTGCTGCTGATTAATTTTGGTTTCAATTTGCACCTGAAAGTACAGGATCGTAACAGTTGATCTTATTACCTTGACCACAACCTGGAGCATTGGTACAATCAACCGACCCATCATTACAGACGCAGGCATTGCAACCGTCAGCGGCCGTCAACATGGAGCCATGCGTTAAAGTCTGTCCATCGTAGATACAGTCTGAAGTAGAACAAGTGAGCCTTCGCATGAGAAAAAATGTACTTTCCAAACAGGTCCGAAACAAACCAAGCTGTACAAGCAAAGAAGAGGCGGGAAACAACAAGCGAGACCTTTTTGTTACAACGTTAGATACACAGAAGGCTTTCGACGTCGTCGACCAAAACTCCCTCCTCAGAAAGCTGTATTTAGATGGTATCCATGGAGACGACTGGTTATTGCTGAGGGACCTCTACTCTGACTGCTCCTCCAGAATTAAATGGGCAGGTGAACTATCGCACCCTATCAACATCATGCAAGGAGTGAGGCAGGGTGGAGTTTTATCAACAAGCCACTATAAGCGCTATAACAACCCTTTACTACTACAGCTGGAAGACAGATACTCTGGAACAAGAATTGGATCCATTAGTATTCCTCATGTGACGGTAGCAGACGATTTGGCATTGATTTCTGAAATCAAGTCTGATGCTCAAGTGATGATTTGGGACGCAGACAACAGTGCAGGCAGAGAGAGATACTGCATCCACCCAACCAAGAGTCACATCCTGTGGTATACTAAACGGAAAAAGAATGACACCGAACTCGGAATAGTTATGGCAGGAGAGAAGGTAGATACCCCTAGTTCAACTGTACACCTTGGTATTGTTAGAAATACTTCTGGACAAGTAGATGTTGAAGGGAAAATAAGTTTAGGGCGAAAGACTGCTTATTCCTTAATGGGCGCGGGGCTCCATGGGGGTAGCGGGTTAAAGGCCACCCTGAATGGGCACATCTGGTCTACCTTTGTCATTCCACGTTTTCTCTATGGCCTTGAAGTCCAAATCTTAAGAAGTTCAGACATAGAAAATTTGGAAAAATTTCAAAGAAAATGTCTCAAACAAATACAAGGTTTACCCGACAATACCTCAAATACAGCTTGTTTAGCTCTCCTTGGCGTTTTGCCTATTGAGGCATTGTTACACAAGAATCTGCTAAACATGTTTGTAAACATGATTAGAAATGAAAACTCAGTAGAATATGAAATAGCCAAGAGGCAACTGGTAATGAAAGATACGCCCCGAGAGAGTATTTTCACTCATATTCAAAGCATTTTAGATAGGTATGATTTGCCTTCAGTTTTTGACCTTTTAAATTGCCCACCAACCAAGGAGGCCTGGAAATCTACACTTAACCACAAAATAAATGATATGGTACAAAAGTTCTGGAGGTTTGATATTGAAAGCAAGTCTTCCACAAAATACTTAAATCCAAATGTATTGTGTGTGGGCAGCAGCCACCATATATGGTCAACTGTAAGGAATAATATTCATGACAGTAGAAGAGCACAAATTAAATGTAAATTGTTGACGGGCACATATATACTTCAAGCAAATAGGGCAGCCTTCAACCAATACGCTGTAAATCCAACCTGTAAACTGTGTAATACAGCTCCAGAGACGAGACAGCATTTTGTGGGGGAGTGTGCTTTCTTTAAAGAAGAGAGGAAGCTCTACATAGAGAAACTGAAGACGAGCCCGATTCTTTCGGATCAGTATATCCAGAGTCTACGTAACCCAGAATTTCTCACACAGCTAACACTAGATGCGACAGTGATACCAGGCTTAAAGGAATGTGATTCGGAAGGGTTGGGGTCGCTCGAACTGTGCACTAGGGAGTATATTCATAAAATTCATGTGAGACGCATAGTAGCACTGAAGAGGATCTCATAAAGTTGGTTTACAATAACAGCTAGTGTAAATAAGTTAAAGAGCACATGTAAATATAAACATTCACCAGCTTTGAACGTAAAATTGAACACCTAGCCCCTAACTGTAAAGTCAATAGACTTGTGCCTCGAAGAAACAAGCGGGGGAGCTCTACGATACAACAACAACAACAACAACGATGGCTAGAGGCTTGAAATTTTGAAAGTAGAGGAATTGTATTATCTGTGTAGCAAAAACAAGTTGCTGCAGAGCTGATCTTCGCCTATTGGGGCTAAAATTACATAAACAGTACAGCCGTGGTGGTGTAATGGAGCGTGTTCGCTTAGCAATCAAGACTGTTGCGGATTTGATACCCTGCTTGTACATATGCATGTCATGTTGGTGACAAATGTTCACCCTGACATAATAAAGGCAAACCGCCCATAGGGTGTAACATTACATAAACTTACCCATGAAATACGCAGATTTTGAAAATTTCCAATAATCTTTAATTATTCCAATATTCTTTTTCCTTAAAACATAGAATTGTAGATACAATAAACATTGTGGAACAGTCTTGCATCTTTGAGACTAAAACTAAGAATGAAAAAAAAAAAACAAAAAAAAAAACATCCCCTGGAAATATTTATAAACTCTGCCAACTCTGAAAAGACTGATATACGTGGGTGATCCAAGAAGTAATGCGAACACAACTGTATTTTAGTAACCAACGCAGATACAATTAAATAATTTGGCATGTGTACACGTGTATATATGTGCAGTTATTAAGTGTAATATCATGAAGTTCGGATGACGAATTGAGATTTAAGGAATATTTGATTTGTCGACCCGAAGTCGACATGGACGCGAAATTGACTGAAAACGTCAATTTTGTTAGGGATGTTTGGAAATAATAGAGACAGCGAAATGCAAAGATCAGCAGGGACTATTCTATGTTGCCTAGCAACGGCATCTGACAAAAATATCACAATTTCGACGAAGTGCGACAAATACCTATAATTCGTGGGTATATTTGACTCTGATAAGATTGTATGGGTCATTATCAAAAAATGGAGCAATCCTTGTCCTACATAATAGAGACAGCGAAATGCAAAGATCAGCAGGGACTATTCTATGTTGCCTAGCAACGGCATCTGACAAAAATATCACAATTTCGACGAAGTGCGACAAATACCTATAATTCGTGGGTATATTTGACTCTGATAAGATTGTATGGGTCATTATCAAAAAATGGAGCAATCCTTGTCCTTGATGGTTTTCTCGCAAGCGCGATGTCCGAGGTTTGCTTTTTCCATGTATAATATTAGTTTCCGCGGTGCTTTACTAGAACCACACGCGATTTCACGTTTCCGAGTACGTTATTTGCAAAAAAGAGATATTAGAAGTGCTATTTTATCGATTTTTACCGTGTCCCTGGGTCAGGGTAAGTAGTTTTATTTGTTTCCATTGCAAATGAAGCTTGACAGAAATCACATTTTCTGTGACCATCTATTGCATAGAATGTTATTAAAGTCAAATTCAAAAATCTTATGATATATAAAGTGCTATTTAAGGGTGGGGGCACATATATAGTGTTGTCCCTGGAAAACGTATCAGTGCTGTCACAGTTATTGAAAATCGATTTTGTCCAGAGTTACAAATCATTTTCTCGGATCAAAACAATCGCGTTTTGTAGACGACACCAAGCTGAAGAAGTTACGGTAAAAAACTTTTGGTCAAATCGCATTATTCCGTTGCTATACCATAAAGACATGTCAGAATTGGAGTGGGAATTTTACAAGCATCAGTCCTTTCACGCGCATTTTGCCGCTTATTGTAAATATCACATACATTTTAAAACCATGACTGAATTTCAACTTAGGAGCAGTAAGAATATACATGCAAAGTTTTCATCCTGCATTCTGTTGTTAGTCATTAGAATTAAATTTCTGTGTGAAACTCAGTACTGTCACGGATCAGTGCTGTCACGGTCGTGACAGTAATGATGTGACAGCACTGAGTTGACTTCTGTCAGCAGGTGTGGATTCAGGTAATTTCCTAGGCTGACAAGAGTTAGGTCGCCTTTCACGAGAGGGTCTCAGCTACTAACACCAGCAGCAGCCAGAAGTGGCCAATTTATATCGCTTTGAAAATCATTTGAGGTGTGTGTGGGTGATACAAAACTACAAATTCAAAATGCTTTGCCTACCACGGTATACAATTAGCCCCGGGGGTGGTACTCCCATAATGATATTTAGACAGTTTGTGTATGTCGCGCGATAAATGCCCTTTTTGGCAGTCCATTCCAAATTAGATTACCCCTTTTCAGTGAAAAAAGACATTGTAAGCTCCCACTTTATACGGAAAAATCGCCTTTTTGTTTAAATGACCTTCCCTTTCCTCGAGGGGTGGGAGGGGCAACTCGGGATAATGCTGCTACGGATGTGCCGTAAAACCTACCAAATTCATACACCTCGAACAAAGGGACCCGGTAATATACACACTAGGGGGTCTATGGTACATGAAAATACGAAAATTTTAAAGCTCCCAGAAAACAAAATGGCCGTGGAGAGCGCGGTGGGGTAGTGGTAGAGCATTGGACTCCGAATCGAGAGGTCCTGGGTACGATCCCCACAGTCGTTACCGTGATGTCCTTGGGCAAGACACATTAACTCCCTACAGTACTGGTTAAACTCAGGAAGAGTTGGCTCCGTCCCGACATGAATGCAAAATTGTTGACTGGGACGATAAGCCCCAACACAAACACAAACAAACAAAATGGCCCTGCTAGCCAGCTCCCTAAAACCCATGATAGGGTCCCAAATTTAATACGGTCCTTTGTCGCGGAAAATCCTGGTTGTCTCAGACCTGGTCGAAAGCCCCAAAGACACATTTTCTCATGCTGCAGCTTAAATCGCGTTTGGTTTGCGTGAAGCGAACGTGCTTTGTTAGAGCCGCTTGGGTCTACGCAAAGGTGCCCCTGGTTAGAGCATCAGCCGAGGCTTCGTTGGTTGCGACCTTAAGTGAGTCACTGCCCCTAAGCTCATCGGTAAATGGTCAGAAATTAATCATTTCCGCTCACATTGGAATGAAAAAGGCGAGATCGGATAATTATCAGTGCTGTCACGACAACATCAGTGCTGTCACGATATCAGTGCTGTCACGGTCATAATTATTTCAAATACTCAAAACGCATCACATAAAGGTAATTGCTTTTGGTATGTAACGATACTATACTGAAATAGTAAAGGTTTAAGAGAACTTATTTTTGGTTTAATCCTACAAGATAATGTCTACAAAAATAAAGCGTTTCAGAAACAGAACAAATCAAAGTATGTGCATTTTCATTAAAGATTTCTTCCTCGTTAATTCATTGAAGGTATTTAAAGTTTGTGTGAACTATTGTTCGTGACAAGTTATATAAGCCCCCACTTACAGATTGGGGAAGTCACATCAAATTAGCGTTTTACGCAAGAAAGTTTGTTCGTGACAGCACTGATATTTTTTGAAGGGTACCATACAATTAATTAATGCTGGTGCACTATTTGTTTAGTTAAACTCGGCATATTTTATTTCTATATTCTATATGCTCCTGTTAATAAAACTATCCCATTAAAAAAGAAAAAAAGGACAATTAATTTTTTTCGTTTTGCCTTTCTGGATTGCTCCATTTTTTGATAATGACCCGTATATATCGATATTTATGCCCACAGCCTATCACAACGAAGATTTTTTATTCAAAAAATAAATATTGTATGGAATTTAAACTTTTTGGTTAAGTAGAATAGGCGTTCATGAAAATGTGGAGATTTTGAGAGATCAAAATTGACTCAAATTCTAGGGGGTACAGATAGCCAAACCTCAATAATTTGCGCTGTGTTAAACTAGTAAAGGTATGTACTGTAAATATATTCAAGGGATTATTGTACTTTGGAATAAAACGCTTATTGACGTAATTGTGCTTTGCATATGACACTGCAGTACATAAAATTAAATCAATTTTAACCGTGGCCAAGGTCGTGTACCTTGCATTCTCTTGTTGCTAGGCAACGATGGTTGATATGTGATTAAGTCAAAATAGTAATCGGATCTGGAATATTCGATAATGCATCATAATTTTGATGTAAACTATCTTGAAAAACGGCAATGGTGAAAGAAATTACACACTAGTTCGCATTACTTCTTGGATCACCCTCGTATGAGCTGCCACATCAGAAAATCAACAATTTGCATATGCGAAAACAAAGCCACAGATCAGCTGTGCAGCTTATCAGCGTATAATTTGTTCTTGCTTCACAGATAGTACAATCCCTCTTCTTGTTGATTCGGAAAATTCAAGTTTCTAGCCCTTTTCTGTGGCTGCACAGGCCAGTTTGTGTCAGACCTGGCCGGAAACCCAGATTGTTGAGTTTCTCATGCGAAGGCTCATATAATTTGTATGCCATTTCATTATTTTATACTATTGTTATTTTATCTAACCCTGTCAGCGGTAGCAATTTTAAGGAACTGCACAATGTCATTCGCAACATTGTAGTAAAAAAAAAAAAGCAATTATTACAATAGGGCATTTTGCAGTTATGTTTCTACTTTACCATTTTTGTTGCAACACTCTTGGACTGTCTGTTTCATCTCCGAGACTTCAAGCCATACTCTTCTCATTTTACATTGTACAAATTGGAGAAAATTTCTCGCCGAACTACACGTGTATGTACTAGCATTTGCCATTTCTGCAAGTGTTGCAGCTAGGCCCAGTAAGAGCAGGGCCTTAACTGCTAGTCTCATTTTGGATTTTGTCTGAAAGGACACATGAGTCTGTTCATGAAAAAAAACAACAATTTGGGTTTCCGACTAGGTCCGACACAAACCAGGCTGTACAGCACAGAAGAAAGCTAGAAGCTCGAAACTTTGGATATAAGTAGAAGAGTAATATTGTACTATCCATGTGGCGAAAAGAAAGGCGCTGATCAGCTTTGCATCATGCTACTGCACAGCTGATCTGCGTCTTTGTTATCGCATATGCAAATCGTTGGTTTTCCCATGCGGTGGCTCATATATGTACATCAAGAAAGCATGTCTGTGAAATGTATACCCCCTTGAAAGTAAAACGGGTAACAATGGAGTATACATTTTTTCTTCAAAAAAATTGTGGGCGCTAGTTAGAACCGTCTTGTTGTTATAACAAGGTCTTTGATCTAATAAGCTAGTATTCAATGTTACTTCCGAACACAATCACTGCAATTTTCAACCCATCAAAAGTATATTTATATACTTGTACATTGAAAACCCAAGTATTTTGCTTATACCGTAAGCTACGCCAGTTTTGAAATAGTGCCAGACATGCCATTTCATTCATTTAAATACGAGGTCCACCAAAACTAACATAAATTGAGCACAAGATTCTATGAAGAAAAGGTATAACAACCAAAGCAGCACAGAAGATGAGCCGCGACACGAAAAACTGGTCTCGGGGGTTTCCGATCAGGTGTGACGCAAATCGGCCTGTACAGTCACAGAAGCAGGCTAGAGGCTTGAAATTTTGGCTATAAGTAGAAGAGGAATTGTACTATCCGTGTGGTGACAACAAAGGCGCTGATCAGTTATGCATTTACTGCACAACTGATCTGCGTCTCTGTTTTCGCACAAGCAAAAATCCGTTGTTTTTTTCGTGTCGCGGCTCATGTATTCTAGCATAGTTATAATTCTAGCAAGAAGAGAAACCTTACACATACTGTAGCTCGAGAGAAGATTCTTGCAGAAAGAAGTTTTAAAACACAAAATAAACCTACTTGTACTGTATGTATAGTTTGTTTAGATTTAAAAATCAAAACTTATAAAATCATATTTTAAGGAAATATTAAAATAATTTTTGCTTCCTCGAGCCACAGGGAAAAAATATTTCAAAATACCAATCCTTCTAAATTCGGGAATGTACTTTAAAAACTAGGCAAACAAAGTTCCATCCATTTCATCAGGACAACATGTCTGTGTAACATATGCCACTGTATAACCCACTTTTATGGATACAACAAAGTTTCAAACTGTTAATTCAGTTGACTCAATTTGCAAACTTGTTAAAAACATTGGGCAATATTAGATTAAGTATACTTGCTAATTGCCAGACGAGCAAGATTACCACTTTACCTCTTGACAACTTTTTTTTTTTTTTTTTTTTTTTTTTTTTTTTTTTTTTTTTTTTGCTTATAAATTGGTGTATAAAAATATTCTTATATCCAAATTTTTGGTCCCTAAATCAATTTTGTGTATCATTTTTTCGCAAAGAGCTCTAACTTTTGTAGGGTCCGGCATAGCAAAACAGTTTATACCCCATTCCATTTGGCACAGTGCGGAATTTTGCCTTGCATGGTGGCATTTAACACTACCTTTGCTGTCCAACAACAAGGACTTTATCCAACAGAAACTTACATGCTGAAATTTGTCTGCTGTGGAAACAGAAAAAAATCAGACCAAGAACAATTTACTGAGATAACAAACCCCTGCATGTCATGACAGGAGATTTTATCAGGAGTAATGGTGGTCATGCTGGTTCCAACTTTGATTAGCTATAGCAGCTAATTAGATAATTTTTGTAGAGAATTAAGCATACCATAGTCATTTATACATGTATTATCGGAGCAGTAAAATATTGGACCATATGCTTCAATTAAAATAACAATAAATAACAATTACAAATGTCTCTGAACTACAAAGCAAGTTTGAACTACGAGGGTCATTCAATAAGTAATGCAATACTGGCCATAATTTTTTGCTTGAACACGTTATTTAAGTTAGATCTAGCTTTCTTGAAACATAAATTCAATTCGCCCTCTGCGAGACAGTTCAACACCTAGTCGCATGCTTTACTTCCTGTTGCCTAGCAACAATAGAACACTGTGTAAAGGCACTTGGCCACGACTCCTAAAACCGTTGCCATGGTGACAGGAAAACCAAAATAAACGTATTCACTTTATTTTCTGACACCAAACTTAAAATAGTTGCATTTAAAGTTCAAGATAATGCAATCCGATTGATATATTTTAAGTGACACCTAATCAAAGTTGAAAAAACGACTAAAATTTCTCGATCGAAGGGTGAAAAATGGGGGTAGAGATACAATTTCTGATACAATTTGACATCTAGTTTGTTTAATCGAATATTTATACGCCTAATTGTATCTGCCATGGACGCTTTGTAGACTACTTGCTACAAAATGCAAATCTCAGATAACATATTTCGTTGCCTAGCAACCAAAACCTATGGAAAATGCATAAAACCGAAATCGCATAGGTTCTGGCGTTGCTAAGCAACAGTTGACACGCGTGGGGCTGTATGAACATTGCAGTTTCCTAGAATGTTCTGGCTAAGGTGACATTACACAAACATGTATATAGATAGCTATTTAAAACACCATCAAAGAAATACCAAAGCTTTATGTTGATTTATTTAATTTTTGAAAAGTGGTTTTCGCGGCCACGACACCTTCGCTGCCATTCCATGGTTGCTAAGCAACATAAAGTGTTTGGTCCGATTTAGTTGATGTTTATTTTCCTGAATGCAGATTGAATCAAACTTTCAGAAATTAAAAACATTACCTCTGTCAGATAAAAAATACACAAAATACGCTACATATTGCATTACTTTTTGAATGACCTACGTAAATGGATAGGTCATACAAGTCATTTTATCAGTCATACTGAGATTTGAGCATTTCTTTTCTTTTTAGCTCACCTGAGCCATAAGGCATACAAGGTGAGCTTTGTCCATGCTTTGTCCATCGTTGTCGTTGTAGTTATCGTCCACAATGTTCAAGTATCTTCTCCTCTAAAAGTTAAACCGCTGGGCCAATCAAAGCTAAACTTCATGTGGAACATTCTTAGGAAGGGGGAATCCAAGTTTGTATAAATGGTCCAGGTCACATGACCAAGATGGCCGCCATGTCCATTTATGGTAAAAAAACTTCAAAATCTTCTTTGGTCCATCATAGTTGAAATAAATCATGACCTTGGGTTGACCTTGACCTATTTTACAGCAAGGTCAACTTTGGTCACATGGGTTTTGTAATGGAAAAAAGTGAAACCATTGTTTTTTAGGAAGTGTTGTAGGCTGTGACCTGAAAGTAGGTAGATACCGGTGCGTTCCTTTACCGGAATGGACCGGAATGGGCCTGATTACCGAAATGGACTACCAGAATGGACATTTATATGTGTCCTGAAGTACTTTTTATTCGGTTTTTGAGGACAAATAGGTGTATAATATACACAGACAGTGACGAGTTCGAGAATCATGTGGTTTTAGTATAGTTAAATTGTGTTTCACAAGATGGGGTAGCCTCGGTCAGGGTCTCGTATACATGTATGCGTATAGGTCACTGTCTCAGTGCCAGCACATTTTACTAATTTCTGCTTCTGTTCACCTCTGTTTTTGCTGTAGAACAACCACTGGTTTAATCAAAGAAACCTCTGAACAGTGGCCCACCCCGGACCTCACCACTGAGCTACCCTAACCACCCTGGGAAGTCATTTTCGCTATACTTGGATGAAATTCATCTGGAGCAAACTATTTATATGACTACAGAAGTACGTTTTATGCAGATAGAATATATTCAAACCACCCAATTCCACAGCATAATGTCCATTCCGGTAGTCCATTCCGGTAATTATGTCCATTCCGGGAGGAATTGGAGAAGGTACAGAATCGTGCCGCTAGATTTGTAACTAGGAATTATACTTTCGAGGAAGGTAGTATGACTGGCATTCTTGAACAACTCAAATGGGAATCTCTCAAGAAAAGGAGGACGGATAATCGACTTATATTACTATACAAAGGTCTGAAGGGTAAAGCCAGAATACCTACAGATGACCTTATCCCAAAGACTAGGCGTTGTAGAAATAGCCACTCCAAGGCATTTCAGCTTCCATCTGCTAGTATAGAGGCCTATAAATGTAGTTTCTGTCCCCAGACTATCAGGGACTGGAATGACCTCCCTGACTCTCTGTTTTCTACTGCTGAAATGTCAGATGATTGTGTGTCCAAGTTCGCTTCACTCGTGCGTTCAAGGGACTAATTTCTCCCCCATCCGAACCCCCTGGTGAAATAATGTCATTTGGCGTGTCACCAGTAAACTATTCAGATTCAGATCCGGTGCATTCCGGTAAAGGAACGCACCCGGTAGATACAGACAACTTACTTTAATGAAGTTATGTGAGTATTCAAGGTCATGGTCATTATTTGACATTGGCCAAATGTCATTTACATAATGAATTTAAAACTTTATTTTCTCAGAAACCACTTGACCAATTAAAGTCAAACTTCACATGGATCATCCTCAGGAAGGGAGAAGAAAAAAATTGTATAAGTGGTCCAGGTCACATAACAAAGATGGCCGCCCTGCTCATATATGGTAGAAGACTTTAAAATGGAGATTTTTCAGAATATTTCGTAGCCTGTGGCCTGAAAGAAGGTAGATGCAGACAACTTATACTGCTGACGGTTATGTTAGTATTGAAGGTCAATGTCAATTTGATCAAAGGCCATTTTTCAAAGGCCAAATTTCAGGTGAGCGTTCTCAGGACCAATGATCCTCTGGTTTTAATTGTTTGATTTGGTTATGGCTTAACGTCCTAGTCAACAAGTTTTCATTCATGTCGGGACGAAGGTCCACCACTTTTTGTGTTGAACACAACCTGATATACATGTAGGTATATATAGAACCCAGGGCCTCCCACTCCGGATCAAGTACTAGATACCCCTACGGCGCACTGCACTTTCTTTTTTTTTTATGAAATAAAGTTGAACTTCTAGTAATTTACTAACGATATGATCGTTATGTATAGAACTCGGGGCCTCCCACTCCGAATCCTGGACTAGATACCCCTACGGCGCACTGCACTTTCTTTTTTTATGAAATTAAGTCGAACGTCTAGGGAGTTACTAACGATACAATCGTATGCTGTTCAATTTCCTTTCTTGTGATTCAAGGATTCATTGAGGTTTGATTCACTTGTTAGCTCACCTCAGCTCAGCTTGTAGAATAGGCATAGGATTCCGTCCACAATTTTCTGTCAGCTTCTTTTTTGGAACCACTTGGGCAATCTATGCCACACTTCATGTGGAACCAAAGTTTGTAAGGTTCAGGTCACATGACCGAGATACCCGCCATGCCCATATATGACAAAAACCTTAAAAAAGCGTCATCTCCAGAACCAGCTGACCAGTGTCAACGAAACTTGGTATGTAGCATTGGGGACTCTGACCCATCTTGGGTATAAATCATGGCCGTTGGTTGACCTTGACCTACTTTTATTGCAAGTCAAATTTGGTCACGAAGGCTTTTCAATGGGAAATAATGTAAATTTGTATTTTTCGAAAAGGTGTGTGATATGCAGACATGTGGCGATTACTGGGTATCACTAATGATTAAATTACAATTATTCAGGAGTCTTTATGATTAAATTATGATTATGATTACTCATTTTTTCAAGAGTAATTGATTAAATTATGATTATTTTGACAGAGTAATCAGATTACTTTTATGATTATTGATTAGATTTTGTTGTTATTGTTTTTGATCCGGAAATGGGTATTTTTTCTGTTGTTTACCCAGATCTAGGCACTTTCTCTGGTACAACAGAAACCAAACACATGATGCTGCCCTGGCAATTACCCAGATCTGCCACTGAATTCAAAATCAACTTTTTGTTTGTTCGTTTTTTTAAATTGATGCTTAACATCCAAGTCAACAGCTATGATCATGCTGGGATGTTAAGTAGTTAATTAGAGGGACAGTAGTACCTGGATCTGTGAACCTTATAAATTCTCTACATCTAAATGCATGGCAATATTATCCTTTATCTTCATTAAAACTGATTCAACATAAAAAGATGTACATTCCAGAAAAAAAAAACAACAACATACATATAACCTGCTCAAACCTCCTGCATTGTGATTAAGATCAAAAATTCTCATCAGCATGAAAAAACTTAGGCCCATGTCTGCATTTAAAAATACTTCTAATAAAATCACTGCTGTTTTTCGCACACATCACCTTTAAATACACAAAGCCATTGTCAGTGAATTAAGACACTCTTAACTCAAGAGTTGGGAAATTTTGAGTAAAGTTTGAGTAATGAGAGATAATTGACTGTTTGTGCAGTTTATAATTGATTGTTCACACTTTAACAATTAAGCAGGACAACATTTGTTCATAATGTTTGCCTTGTCTCATTTGTTCATCTCTGTCTATCAAAGATTGAGAAATTGCTGGGCTTTTAGATGCCTGAACAATAAGCTGCTATATGACTGAGCAAACCACTTACAGTGTATGTGTAAAAGGCTGAAGCCTTCCTATACAGCCTCCATAGGAATGTGGTTATATCAGACCAGCCTTGAAGCAGTGCTTCCTATATAAAATGCAAGACACAGAGGTTCATAACTCCCAGTGTAAAGCAGCATCAATAGATCAATGCAATCTTGGGACTGAGCTTTCCTTTCAGACTGTGATATTTTACTTTTGCTGTAATCATGAAAGTAATCATAAATAATCATGATTACTGGCCTAATAAAACATGATTATGATTGAATTATGATTAAAATGACTCTGAAATTTTGTGATTAATGATTATCAATGATTATTCAAACAATTGTAATCAATTATTGATGATTAAATTACTGATTATGATTACCCCATATCTGGTGATATGTGGCATGAAAGTTGGTGGATCCAGTTGGTAATCAGAGTGTAGGACAAAATCCCCCCCGGACAGAATCCCGCCCACTCTTTTTTGTTGACGAGGACAGAATCCCCCCCAGTATATCTTGCAAATAGGACAGAATCCCCCCCACTCCCAGTCAGAATCTCCATAATCATATTGTTACATTTTACAGCTATAGGTCAATTATTTTTGCATCAAAAAAGTTTATTTATTCATTGTTTGCTAATGATTGGATAATTATGTTGTTTGGTTTTTATTTTTTAAAGAAAGCTGCATATAAATATGTTATAATTACTGCTAATAGCAAAAATGAGGTGAGACAAACTTCTATGTGTTGAGTAATTTACTATTAAAGGTTATAGTAAAAGGTATCGAAAATAAGCAAATTGTCATATTTAATTTTCTCTAATCACCACTTATTATAGTCAACTTAATAATATCTAAATAAATTCAAAGATTGCTCAATTATTGAAGTAGATTCTGTCTGAGAAGGGGTGGGGGGATTCTGTCCTATCTGCAAGATATACTGGGGGGGATTCTGTCCTAGTCATCAAAAAAGAGTGGGGGGGATTCTGTCCGGGGGGGATTTTGTCCGGATACCTGGTAATCAGACAAATCGGCACTGCTATTATTTTGGCACCTGGACAAATCGGCTCCTAGTCAATTCGGTACCACTTTCGGTAAATACCAGTCATTTCGACACCTAGTCATTTGTGCCCCTAGACATTTAGGTGTCTTCTGGAGCATTGCTGTCAAAAGACAAAGAGACACAAGAAAGAAAGAAAGAAAGAAAGAAAGAAAGAAAGAAAGAAAGAAAGAAAGAAAGAATGAAAGAAAGAAAGAAAAAGAAAGAAAGAAAGAAGCCCAGATGGCCCAGTCTGTAGAGCGTTTGGCTTCTGGAAAAGAAGTATCTTCACTATCGTGGATAAACGTATAAAAGTTTTATTCACAAAATAATAATCTTTTACCTCCTAAACCTAAATCGTCATTTAGGCATTTGAAGCAGGATATCCAAGAATTTCACAGAAAGTATGTCTTGGTTCCGGCAAGCAAAGCCGCAAACAATATTGTTGTTTGTAAGCTTCACTACGTTAACACCTTAAAACAGGAGCTTGATGGTACCAGGGCTTATCTGGAGACAGATACTGATGAAATGTCTGTAGTTAATGCCCACTTAAACGATTTACCTGTTAAGTTTTCTGTTTGTGTCAATGAAGGCAAACTTCCTACGATGTATTGGTTACCTAAGCTTCACAAAAGAACATACAAAGCTAGATTTATTGCAAATTCTAGCTCTTGTACTACTACTGAACTTTCTAAATTATTAACTTCCTGTCTTACTGCTATCAAATCTCATGTTATAAGATACTGTGAGACAGTGTATGAAACTTCAAATAAAAATTGGTTTTGGTCAATAAAAAATTCTGGTGAGGTGCTCAATAAATTGAAGTGTAGAGGGTTCCGTGCCGGTGCACGACACTTTGCCGAAAACCACTTCGCCGAAAAGACATTTTGCCGAAACGACACAATGCCGAAAATTCTTCTCCGATGCGACACTTCGCCGAAAGTTTCAAATGATTAACAATGACGCACCTTAATTGTCTTAATGGGGACTTAGTTGTCTTAATGGGGATTTAGTTCATTATAATAATGTTTTATGTTTGTTTTTACCTTGTTTGTTTACTTATGAAGTAAAATGTGCTCATGCCAATGATAATACGATTAATTAATAAGGTAAATCACCATGTTTTATATTGGCCATATATTAATTAGTTTGATTGCTTTAATTGGTCATTGATGTACCTAATCATTCATTTCTTTAAGAATTTAGAATGTCTCTCTTTATAGATATATACAAATTTAATTGTTAAACTTCTGTTTCTGCTTCTGTTAAAATCGTTATAATGCTGTGGATTTAAGTGAAAGTTATGAAAAAATCACATTGTATAAAATGCTCTTAAAACATCTTTTTCGGCATCATTGCCGAATTTCGGCAATATTTCGGCGAAGTGTCGCATTCGGCAAAGTGTCGTTTCGGCGAAGTGTCTTTTCGGCATAGTGGTTTTCGGCGAAGTGTCACGGACCCTTCCGTGCGACGAGCTTGTCCACATATGATTTTTCTACTCTGTATACCGGCAACTTTACCACATAATCTAATTAAAGAAAAACTTCTGGATTTGATAGAGTGGACCTTCAAAAGGGCATTAAAAAACTATGGTTCACTTTATTTGGCATGTAATGACAGAAAGACATTTTTTCACTTCCTCTGACCAAAGTCGGTATACGCTTTGGTCATGTCGAAATTTGTGCGACGCCTTATCCTATCTCTTAGATAATATTTATATTAGATTTGGGACCAAGTTATACAGACAAATTGTTGGAATCCCGATGGGTACAAATTGCGCACCTCTCGTAGCTGATTTATACTGCTACGAAAGAGATTTCATGGATTCTCTTAACCATGATAATCAAGCTGATGTTATTGAGGCTTTTAATTCCACGTCTAGGTACCTCGATGACCTTTTGAACATTGACAACCCTTATTTTGAAGGTATGGTCAATCTAATTTATCCATCTGAACTACAGTTGAACAAAGCCAATATCTCGGATACCGAAGCCCCCTTTTTAGATCTACATCTTTCTGTTGCAAATGGATTTGTTTCTTATAAAATTTATGATAAGCGCGATGACTTTGATTTTGATATAGTAAATTTTCCGTTTTTGGATGGTGAAGTTCCTCGTCGTGCTTCTTATGGTGTATACATTTCGCAACTTATTAGGTTTGCTAGAGTCTGCAATCATGTTACAGACGTCAACGCTCGAAATAAATGTTTAACGGCCAAACTTCTCCAACAGGGCTATCGGTATCATTTACTTCGAAAACCCTTTTCTAAATTTTATCGTAGACACTATGAATTGATTTCCAAATACAATGTTGGGTTAAAGACGCTTTTAAATGAGGGCCTTTCGGAACCAGAATTTTATGGTGACTTGGTTTACAAATTTAAGAAACTTATAGGAAGAAGTAGTGATTCTTTTCAGTTTAGAAAAATCATAACACGTTACAGACGTATAGGTTATAAATTGAATGTTATGCGACAGTCTGCATGCTTAGTTTTTAACCCAATCACGGTTGATAACTATGCTGCCTTCTTTAATTGCACGCCTTTGGGTCGGGCGTCAGACTCTATGATGGCCCCGACTTAAAACTATTCATTTTAGTTGGTTGGGGCCGGAGCTTCTTGTCTGTTGCTTGGCCCACCGGGGTCCAACTGATGTTTTTCTTTTGCTCCGGAGTTAGTAAGTTATTCTGCGCCAAGGGATCTCCATCGTCGGGCAGCTTACTGAATCTGTGAGTCCTGGTTTTTGATTCATCAGGATGTTTATCATGTTTTATTTGTTTGTTCTTGATGATTCATTGACTAGTTAGAGATTCACCACGAGGACCGAAGAACTAACTAAATGTTATGAACCACTGCAGTAGCTGAGGGTGAGGTTATGGCCATGTAAAATCGATTTAAACCCGCCAGTAACTTTGTGTTACTGATCGTTCCAAATCGATACTTCTGTGGTGGTTCTTTTTGTTTTGAGTCTTGGTGTTTAAAATATTTTTTGTGCTGTTGGCGCCTTATGTATGTTTTCATATTTTTAGTTAAGTTAAGGTAACTGAGTGGCCACCTATTGGGAAAATAGCTGCTCATTCGGCTTACGAAATGTTTTCATGGTATAAGTACCTGATTGTTAGTTTGGTTTTTTCCCACCTTGGTTTTTGGAGTGGGGATCTTTTTCTGATTGCGCCTTTTCCTGATCTTTGCCTACTTGTACCTTTTTCTGATTAGCTCTGTACCTCGTTGTACAGGTCCGAATCCCGCTGGCGACGCCAGTAAAAATATCGATAGGTAAAGAGCATATCAAATCGTTCCTGAATCGATAAAAATATCGATTGGTAAAGAGCATATCAAATCGTTCCTGAATCGATATGTGGTCTTTCAGTATAAATGATAACGAACATCGTTATTTCTTTAATATTGGATGTTCATGTGTGTTGGTGAGTTCTTTGATGCCGACTAAGCTAATTCTAGCTCTAAACTGTCTGTTGCAAGTAAAGCAAATCAATGCCATGAAATCTGCTCGTGACCCATTGGTCTTTTGGCTTTGCGTTCTCGGTGCTTTCATTTAGCTGCACAGATTCTCTTTTCGTCACAATGAGCTGCTCCTTTGTTGATGAGACCTTACCACTTTGATCGCCCGATCTGTGCAGTCGTCTGTTCTCAAGAACCTATTGGTATGTCGAAATCCTTCAGAGAGGCATTTCTTCATGCCAAATTGAGAGCGCCTTCCCTCTTCTAATTTTCCATTGAAAACTTTCTTTGGAAGTCGCTCATTTTATAACATGGCTAGTCCGTCTTTAAGTCTGTATGCATACTTTGCATGTCTGATTTCTTCAGAGGACCTCTGCGTCTGGAATCCTGTCTAGCCACTTGAATTTCACAGCTTTTTCAAACAGCTTAGATGGAGAAAAAAGTACAAGTAGGCAAAGATCAGGAAAAGGCGCAATCAGAAAAAGATTCCCACTCCAAAAACCGAGGTGGGAAAAAACTAAATTAACAATCAGGTACTTATACCATGAAAACATATCGTAAGCCGAATGAGCAGCTATTTTCCCAATAGATGGCCACTCAGTTACCTAAACTTAACTAAAAATATGAAAACATACATAAGGCGCCAACAGCACAAAAATTTTAAACACCAAGACATAAACAACCAAAAAAAAACACCACAGAAGTATCGCCTTGGAACGATCAGTAACACAAAGTTACTGGCGGGCTTAAACCGGTTTTACATGGCCATAACCTCACCCTCAGCTTCTGCAGTGGTTCATAACATTTAGTTCTTCGGTCCTCGTGGTGAATTGCGTGACGTTGGTATACTCTACATGTTTCACATGTATACACATGTTTCACATGTATACAAGAGGGTAGGCAGTACCACAGCCTTGTAGACTTTCAGCTTGGTGCCAAGTTTGATTCCATTTCACTCTCACACATTTGCATGGAGTCTTTCGAATGCCACACTGGCTTTTGCATTCCTTACAGTGATCTCATCATCAGTGTGCACTGCTCTTGAGAGGGCGTTTCCCGGGAAGGTGAATTTATCAACACCTTTCAGTTTTTGTCCATTTATAGTGATAGTCGGTTTTCCAGGTGCTGGTTGGTGTACATACTCTGTCGTTTCTGTGCTGATTGCGAGATCATACATGTACATAATTGTGAAACTTGATCCATAGCCCTTTGCATTTTTGTCTAGGCTGTATATCATCTGCATAGATACATATATTGAGCAATACTATTGCACCATTCGTTAATATACGAGATCCGCCGTCACTATTAAAATAGTTCGAGCATAAGATTAAAAAAATCTTTACCGTACCTTGTAAGGCTTGTTAACACAGACGAGATTGATTCTAACAGAAAGACATGCTGACTGAAACATAAATATATACCTTTCTCTTCACTGGCTTTACCTCGTTCCCTCGAGAATTCAAAACTCAAATGCGCAGTAAAATATATATTTTAAGGAAACGTTAAAATTACATTAAAATAATTGTTGGTTCCCTGAGCCACAGGCAAGAAATAAAATCAAAATCAATCATGCCATGTAGCACCGATAACTGTCCATCAACGGTAACTGTCCACCATGGACACTTATCGTTGCAGCCGCAACGATAACTGTCCACTGGACAACTATCGTTGATTTTTCAACGATAACTGTCCACCATGGACACTTATCGTTACTGTAGTTGATATGACCTGCAGTGTCAACGATAACTGTCCATTTTTGAAAAGAAACAAAAAAACACAAGGAGTCTATATCTTGACAACCAGTTAGCAGACAAGATTTAAACTTGGATCATATGCCCTCTGTACGGTTGGTTTTTAGCTCGACTGCTCGAAGTGCAAAGGGCTGTTGTAGTAACCTCTGTCGTACGCGTTCCCGTTCTTGTTCGTGTCCGTGTCCGCGTCACACTGTAGTATATATTTTAGAAGTCCAGATCTTGGCAACTATTCATCAGAGAAATTTCAAACTTGGCCCATAGGTACCCTGTAGGGTTGGCTTACATTCCGTGACATCGGGTCCCTGGGTCCATGCTTGGGAGTGGGGCTAGAGGTTAAAATCTAGGAAACCTTTATAAAGTGGTTGTATTGCGGTATAGTTTTCTAGAAGTCCAGATCTTGACAACTAGTTATCAGAGAGGATTCAAACTTGAACCATAGGAATCCTATAGAGGTGGCTTTCATTCCATGACATCCGTCTTATGGGTCCATGCCCAAGGTTAAAATCAAGAACACATTCAAAGATTGTGGCTGTACTGTGGCATAGTTTTCTAAAAGTCCAGATCTTGGCAATTATTTATCAGACAGTGTTTTAAACTTGGAGCTGTAGGGTTGGCTTTCATTCCATGACATCCGGCCCCTGGGCCCATGGGTGGGGCCAGAGGCTAAAATCTAGAACACCTTCAAAAATTGGCTGTACTACGATATAGTTTTCTAGAAGTCCATATCTTAACCGCTTTCCAGAAAGCATTCATACTTGGGCCACATATACCCTGTCGTGTTGGTTTTCATGCGCTAGCATCAGACTCCTGGGTTCATGCTTGGTGATGGGGATAGAGGTTAAAATCTAGAACACTTTCATAAATTAGCCAAAGTTTACATTTTAGTCTATATCTTGACAGCTGTTGATCAGAGAGCATTCATACTTGGGCCAATGGTGCACTGTCAACTTAGCTTTTATTGCATGACATCCGATACTCAAGGTCCGCATGCCTGGGGTGGGGCTAGAGGTTGAAAACTAGAACATCTAAAATGTTTTTCTTTTATACCTTGAAACTCAGTTGATATAAAAACATACTTCTTTCAGATAATGATTGAGTATGACCAGACCTTTGACCCAAAAGTAGCCATAGGTCAAAATGACCTAATTTCATGGTCCAGTGATTTTGCCTTTTATCTTGGCACTCAGTTGGTATATGAACTTGCTTCTTACAGATAATGAGCGAGTATGACTAGACCTTTGACCTGAAAGTAGTTTTAGGTCAGTGTGAACTAATTTTACGGTCCAGTGATTTTGCCTCGTATCTTGACACTCAGTTGGAATAGGAACATGCTTCTTTCAGATAATGAGTGAGTATGGCCAGACCTTTGACCCGAAAGAAGTCATAGGTCACAATGACCTAATTTCATGGTCCAGTGATTTTGCATTATATCCTGACACTCAGTTGGTATATGAAGATGCTTCTGTCAGATGATGAGTCAGTATGACCAAACCTTTGATCGGAAAGAAGTCATAGGTCACAGAGACCTAATTTCATGGTCTATTGATTTTGTATTATAGCTTGATATTCAAATGGTAAAGGAACATGCTTCTTTCAGATAATGAGTAAGTATGTCCAGATATTTAACCCAAAATAGTCATTGCTCACAGTGGCCTTATTTCATGGTCCAGTTATTTTGTCATAGCTTTACACACAGTTGGTATATGAACATGCTGCCTTGAGATAGTGAAAGAGTATTACCAGATCTTTGACATGAAAGTAACTATAGGTCACAGTGACCTAAGTTCATGGTCCAGTGATTTTGCCTTATAGCTTGACACTCAGTTAGTATGTAAGCATGCTTTTTTCAGATAATGAGTGACCAGACCTTTGGCCCCAAAGTCCTAGGTTTTTGTGACCTAATTTCATGGTCCTGTGATATTGCCTTATTACTTGATGCTCAGTTAGTACATGTACATGTATGGCCAGACTTTTGACCCGAAATTAATCATTGGCAATCTATGGTTCAATGATTTTGCCTTCTATATCTAACAGCAAGAGATGTGTGAACAAGATGCTATTTGATTGTCAATTATTGCTAGCCCACATTTGATCCCAAAATAAATATGGGTCACTGTGACCTATATTTCATCGTTCAGTGATTTTGTTTTATATTTTCTAGACCAGGAGATGTTTGAACAAGATGTAACTTGATAATGGGTCGATAGCACCCGATTTCTGTAAACGGCTGACCGTGTGGCTCGGTAGCTCAGGGGTTAGAGCATTCGCACGGTAAGCGCGGGATCCTGGGTTCGAGTCCCAGTCGGGCCAAGTTCTTTTTCCTTTCCTTTGACATTTGGTGACCAGTGTGGGTCCCTCCTCGGGCTGCGAGCAGCAAAGGAACTGTCTCGTCAGTTTCCGACATGGTTCCGAGAAGACTCGGGGACGAATCTAATAAAGCAGGGGCAAAATGTAACGGGCTGACCGTGTGGCTCGGCAGCTCAGTAATTAGAGCACTCGCACGGTAAGCGAGGGACCCTGGGTTCGAGTCTCGGCCAGGTCACGTTCATTTTCTACTTATTTGAATGATTTAATCTGTGGTGAACAGTTATCGTTGACAATGCAACCGCTCCTGTCTGTAATGAAAACTTACCATTGCAAACCATACCTATTCTCTCCATCATGTACAATAATCTTTGAATGTTAAATGGCTGAATTATACGGCATCATTTCAAGTACTTTAGTGTTTCAGGAACAGTTATTGTTTAAAGTTTGGCTGTTTTGAATCATTTTACCTATTGTGAACAATTATCGTTGACAAGATGTTGTTTAAACATTTTTCTCTGATTTGAATAATTTCATCTGTGGTGAACAGTTATTGTAGAAGGTTGGCTGTTTTGAATCATTTTACCTGTCGTGAACAATTATCGTTGACAATGCAATGTACAATGAACTTTAAACTTTTAATGACTGATTAAGGCAGCCTCTTTGCTTAGAAATTAGTGTATCATGAATAGTTACTGTTTAAACATTTTTTACTTATTTGAATGACTTCATCTGTGGTGAACAGTTATCGTTGATAGTGCAACTGCTTCTGTCTGAAATAACACTTATCGTTGCAAACCAAACCGATTCTGTCCATCATGTACAATAATCTTTGAGAGCATGCATGGATCCAGAGGGGTTGACCGGGGGTCCGGACCCCCACGAAATCTGAAAAAAAATTGCATAAAAATGGTCATATGATAACTGTTCATTACAGACAGATATGGTTGCATTGTCAACGATAACTGTTCACGACGGGTAAAATGATTCAAAACAGCCAAACTTCAAACAATTACTGCACCTGAGACGCTCAACTTTTTGAAAAGAGGCTGTCTAATTCAGTCATTAAACATTCAAAGATTATTATACATGATGGACAGAATCGGTTGGCTTTGCAACGATAAGTGTTCATTAAAAACAAAAGCAGTAGCACTGTCAACGATAACTGTTCACCAAAGATGAAATCATTCAAAAAGGTGAAAATGTTTAAACAATATCTGTTCCTGATACACTTATCTATCTGAAAAGCCTTGTCCTGGATGTGTGAATCAGTAAATGCAATTTTCAAAAATTATTGTACATGATAGACATAACCGGTTGAGTTTGCAACGATAACTGTTCATTACAGACAGATATGGTTGCATTGTCAACGATAACTGTTCACGATGGATAAAATGATTCAAAACAGCCAAACATCAAACGATTACTGCACCGGAGACGCTCAACTATTTGAAAAGTGACTGTCTAATTCAGTCATTAAACATTCAAAGATTATTGTACCTGATGGACAGAATCGGTTGGCTTTGCAACGATAAGTGTTCATTACAGACAGAAGCGGTTGCACTGTCAACGATAACTGTTCTTTAAAGATGAAATCATTCAAAAAGGTTAAAATGTTCAAACAATATTTGTGCCTGACACACTTAACTATATGAAAAGCCTTGTCCTGGATGTGTGAATCAGTAAATGCAAATTTCAAATATTATTGTACATGATAGACAGAACCGGTTGAGTATGCAACGATAACTGTTCATTACAGATATGGTTGCATTGTCAACGACAACTGTTCACGACGGGTAAAATGATTCAAAACAGCCAAACTTCAAACAATTACTGCATCTGAAACGCTCAACTCTTTGAAAAGAGGCTGTCTAATTCAGTCATTACACATTCAAAGATTTTTATACATGATGGACAGAATCGGTTGGCTTTGCAACGATAAGTGTTCATTACAGACAGTAGCGGTTGCACTGTCAACAATAACTGTTCACCATAGATGAAATCATTCAAATCGGTGAAAAATGTTTAAACAATATCTGTTCGTGATACACATAACTATCTGAAAAGCCTTGTCCTGGATATGTGAATCACTAAATGCAGTATTCAAAAATTATTATACATGATAGACAGAACCGGTTGAGTTTGCAACGATAACTGTTCATTACAGACAGATATGGTTGCATTGTCAACGATAACTGTTCGCGACGGGTAAAATGATTCAAAACAGCCAAACTTCAAACAATTACTGCACCTGAGACGCTCAATTATTTGAAAAGTGGCTGTCTACTTCAGTCATTAAACATTCAAAGATTATTGTACATGATGGACAGAATCGGTTGGCTTTGCAACGATAAGTGTTCATTACAGACAGAAGCGGTTGCACTGTCAACGATAACTGTTCACCAAAGATGAAATCATTCAAAAAGGTGAAAATGTTTAAACAATATCTGTTCCTGATACACTTATCTATCTGAAAAGCCTTGTCCTGGATGTGTGAATCAGTAAATGCAATTTTCAAATATTATTGTACATGATAGACAGAACCGGTTGTGTTTGCAACGATAACTGTTCATTACAGACAGATGTGGTTGCATTGTCAACGATAATTGTTCACGACGGGTAAAATGATTCAAAACAGCCAAACATCAAACAATTTCTGCACCTCAGACGCCCAACTATTTGAAAAGAGGCTGTCTAATTCAGTCATTAAACATTCAAAGATTATTGTACATGATGGACAGAATCGGGTGGTTTTGCAACGATAAGTGTTCATTACAGGCAGAAGCGGTTGCACTGTCAACGATAACTGTTCACCAAAGATGAAATCATTCAAAAAGGTGAAAATGTTTAAACAATATTTGTTCCTGACACACTTAACTATCTGAAAAGCCTTGTCCTGGATGTGTGAATCAGCAAATGCAATTTTTAAATATTATTGTACATGATAGACAGAACAGGTTGAGTTTGCAACGATAACTGTTCATTACAGACAGTTATGGTTGCATTGTCAACGATAACTGTTCACGACGGGTAAAATGATTCAAAACAGCCAAAACTTCAAACAATTACTGCACCTGAGACGTTCAACTATTTGAAAAGAGGCTGTCTAATTCAGTCATTAAACATGCAAAGATTATTGTACATGATGGACAGAATCGGTTGGCTTTGCAACGATAAGTGTTCATTACAGACAGAAGCGGTTGCACTGTCAACGATAACTGTTCACCATAGATGAAATCATTCAAATCAGTGATAAACGTTTAAACAATATCTGTTCGTGATACACTAAACTATCTGGATGTGTGAATCAGTATGAAATGAAATATTCAAACATTACCTGAAGACACACCCGGTTGAGTTTGCAACAATAGCTGTTCATTACAGACACTTATAGTTGCATTGTCAACGATAACTGTTTACGACAGGTAAAAGTACCCATGATCAGGACGAAAACTTGATCACACTAAACTGTTATGAAGTGCATGCAATCAGATATAAAATGTCCTGCTGTGGAGAAGATAGGATAGGTTGTATCGTATCGTATGCTATTGAAATAAACGTTAGAAATAAGCAAACAACTCGATATGCCTTTTACAGATTGAGACAATGGTAGGTATTATATCAACAAAATATGTTAATCAAATTTTATTTCTTCCTTTATGAAACTGTAAACACTCGGGTTCTCTGTTTTAAAAGTTTAAAAGTAGTCGATGTCTGTTTACAGCTGTGAGATGCTTTATAGTGCACATAGTAAAACTGTCATCGACGATAACACCTTAAAGCAGGTCCTCCGATAGCTATGCCACCTACCTCCGGACACTGCAACCACAGTAAATATGACCCTGCCGTCAAGAACTACAAAAGGGTACTTCATGCCTTAGCAAGGTTTTCAGGATGTCTGCACAAGATATGATAAAACAGGTTAAAGATTGCATCAGTTCTAATAAAATATTCAAAAGATGAATATAACCATGCATGTAAACAAATGAATTAAAAATATATGTTGAAAATTCTGTATTTCCCGATTCAAACGTCATTTAGGGTCAAACGAATACAGTCCAAACCCATTTTATGCAGTGTGTCCGTTGGTTCGTATACGAAAAATGATATTCATAAACGATATGTATGTTTTTCAGATCTCTAAACGCAATCCTATCAAAAATAATAAGAGCTGTCGCATGACAGCGTAGCTCGACTGCATTTGGTTCTGTCAAACTGGAGCCAACTCTAACTCACCACACAGACATCCCAAGGCCATGATGATATAAGGCAAATTCATTTTACTATGAAATATAGCTATAAGTATTTTGAAGTCAAAAATTCGGTGCTATCGACCCATAACCATGTAAAATCTTGATCACACATCTCTTGCTGTAGAAGATACAAGGCAAAAATCACTAAACCATGAAATTTGATCTCAGTGATCAATGATTACTTTCTGGTCAAAAGGCTGGTCATACTCACAAATTATATGAGAAAAGCCTGTTCATATACCAACTGAGCATCAAGATATAAGGCAAAATCAATGGACCATGAAATTAGGTCACAAAGTCCCTTGACTGCTTTTGGGTCAAATGTCTGGTCGTACTCACTCATCTGAAAGAAGCATGCTTACATACCAACTGAGTGTCAAGCTATAAAGCAAAATTACTGGACCATGAAGTTAGGTCACCGTGACCTATGGCTACTTTAAGGTGAAAGGCCTGGTCATACTCGTTCATTATCTGAAGGAAGCATTTTCATATACCAACTGGGTTTCAAGATATAAGACAAAATCACTGGGCCATGAAATTATGTTATTGTGACCTATGACTACTTTTGGGTCAAAGGTCTGGTTATACTTACTTATTATCTAAAAGAAGCATGTTCCTTTACCACCTGAGAGGCAAGATATAAGACAAAATCACTGGACCATGAAATTAGGTCACTGTGACCTATGACTACTTTTAGGTCAAAGGTCTAGTCATACTCACTCATTATCTGAAGGAAGCATGTTCAAAAACCAACTAAGTGTCAAGATATAAGACAAAATCAGTGGACCATGAGATTTGGTCACTGTGACCTATGACAACTTTTGTGTCAAAGGTCTGGACCTACTTACTCATTTTCTGAAAGAAGCATGTTCCTGTACCAACAGAGTGTCAAGATATATTACAAAATCACTGGACCATGAAATTAGGTCGCAGTGACCTATGACAACTTTCAGGTCAAATATCTGGTCATACTCACTCATTATCTATGAGAAGCATGTTCCTATACCAACCGAGTGTCAAAAAATAAGGAAAAATCACTGGACCATGAAATAAGGTCACTGTGGCCTATGACTACTTTTGGGTCAAAGGTCTGGTCATACTCACTCATTATCTGAAGGAGGCATGTTCAAATACCAACTAAGTGTCAAGATATAAGACAATTAGGGCGCAGTGACCTATGACAACTCTCAGGTCAAATATCTGGTCATACTCACTCATAATCTATGAGAAGCATGTTCCTATACCAACCGAGTGTCAAAAAATAAGGCAAAATCACTGGACCATGAAATTAGGTCACTGTGACCTATGACTACTTTTAGGTCAAAGGTCTGGTCATACTCACTCATTATCTGAAGGAAGCATGTTCAAATACCAACTAAGTGTCAAGATATAAGACAAAATCAGTGGACCATGAGATTTGGTCACTGTGACCTATGACTACTTTCAGGACAAAATTCTATTCATACTTACTCATTATCTGAAAGAAGCATGTTCCTATACCAACTGAGTGTCAAGATATAAGACAAAATCACTGGACCATGAAATTAGGTCATTGTGACCTATGACTACTTTTGGGTTAAGGGTCTGGTCATACATACTTATTATCCGAAAGAAGTATGTTCTTATACCAACTGGGTGTCAAGGTGTAAAAGAAAAAAAAAAAAAAAAAAAAAAAAAAAAAAAAAAAAAAAACATTTTAAGCTGTTCTAGTTTTCAACCTCTAGCCCCACCCCCAGGCATGGACCCTGGTGTCGGATGTCACGTAATAAAAGCTTTAAGTTGACAGTGCACCAATGGCCCAAGTATGAATGCTTTCTGATCTACAGCTATCAAGATATGAATTAAAATGTAAATTTTGGCTAATTTATGAAAGTGTTTTAGATTTAACCTCTAACTCCACCCCTAGCATGAACACAGGAGCCCAATGCACCAACCCTACAGGATAGATGTGGTACAAGTATGAATGCTTTCTGGTAAGCGGTTGTCAAGAAAATGACTTCTAGAAAATTATATCGCAAAACAGCCAAATTTTGAAAATGTTCTAGATTTTAACCTCTTGCCCCACCCCCCGCCATGGACCTAGGAGCCTCGAATGAAAGGCAACCAACCCTACGAGTTATCTATGGTCCAAGTTTAAATCCTCTCTGATAAGTTATTGCCAAGATCTAGACTTCTAGAAAACTATACCACAGAACAGAAGGTGTTCTAGATTTTAACCTCTAGTCCCACCCCCGGGCATAGACATATGGGTATGATGTCATAGAATGAAAGCCAGCCTAACAGGGTACCTATGGTCCAAGTTTAAATCTTCTCTGATAAGTAGTTGCCAAGATCTGGACTTCTAGAAGGGTACTTTGAATGATCAAAGTATTTATGCTGTCAAGACATAATAATCATAGACACCTGCAAAATTAGACCTCAGAAAAGCCATTTTATGGTGGTCTGTATATTAACCTCAAGCCCCACCCCGGGATTCATTGCCTTGGAATGAAAGCCTGGCATACAGGGTGCCTATGGCCCAAGTATGAATGATTTTCAGTAAGTGGTTGTCAAGGTATGCATTTAACATCATTAAGCAAATATCGTGGTGTTCTACGAAAATGGACAGATATCGTTGAAAGTAAATTATAAACCTACATGCTCAACGATAACTGTCCATTTAGCTTGTGGACAGTTATCGTTGCGGCTGCAACGATAAGTGTCCATGGTGGACAGTTATCGTTGATGGACAGTTATCGGTGCTACAATGCCATAAACATTCATAATTTGTTTCAAAACAATGATAACTTTTTCAAATCTTGGAAAATCGTAAAAAGAGTTCATTTTAAAAAAATAAAATCTATGCTCAGTACTGCGAAGTTACCACTTATATACCAGACAAAATAAGAAACACAAGGGTATCACTCATCATAAGTAATGAAATAATGTGTGTGTGTTAAAGTCGCATTGAAATTTCACCAGTTTTCATTCTCTTTACAACGATTGCTGCAGCTGTGTGGAATCTTTTGAGTACACCTGAAGGTACTTAGACACGCATGCTGTCCACCTTTTATCTGTACATGTACATGTATTTTGTTTAAACAGGGGTTCTTAAGGCTTGACAACTCATGTCATTGACACCCTTTTCAACAACACATAGCATGCCGGAGTTAAACCTTAAAACCACAAAATATTCAAGCATATTTTTGATGGTATCGTTAAATAATCACACTCAAAGCAAGTTTGCTTTGAAAATTGCCGATTGCATTGATGCCCTTCCTCTATACATGTACATTTGTAAAGAACATATTTCCAGTACTTCAAAGGTGTATTTTATACAGATTCGACCAGAAATATGAAAATAAGAACATTTTGAATTTGAGCAATTAATAGAGAACTTGATGGGAAAATCTCAACATTGCGTTTCTTTTTGTCCGGTATATATGTTGCATACATTCAGCGTCACCTTATCCCGTGGTGGTCATAAATGTAGATGTCAACTGAATGCTTTATTTTGTGTTAGCAACATATCATTATTAAATAAAGTGTCACGAGGCTAAGAAAAAATCGTTTTACAGTGTCACGTGCTGATGACGTACATGATAGTTTGTGTACACGTCGATTCAAAGACGCACGGACAGCTAGTCTATTCTTCACCTCGGCAACAAATCAAAATAAGAGCTGTCGCAGGACAGCGTAGCTCGCCTGACTTGTGCTTTGCCACTACATCTGTTAAAATTTATGACACATGACCTTGACCTCAAGGTCACTCAGGTGGGTCATGATGGTACAACGGTGGTGGATGGGTGCACTGGTTGTTTACAATTGTTTGTCTGAACGGAGAATGCCAACCTGTGCTCATGTTAATTCTGTATAACTACAACCATCTTCTTTATGTGTATTTCAGGTCAAAGTTTTTCTTTCAACAACGGTTTTGCATTCAGCACATACGACAGGGATGTCGACAGAGAGCCACTATACAACATTGCTAAATTTTCCCATGGTGCATGGTGGTACCGTAATAACGGAGCCGAAAATTTAAACGGACACGACGCCACTCCGGGGATCGTGTCGTCCATTACGAAAACTTGCCCATGCAATATACAGAGATTTTTTTAGTTTTAATAATAGAAAATTTTCAGCTGAAAAATTCTGATATTTTTCTTCTTTTTGCTCAAAACATAGATTGTGGGTACACGTTAGAACCGCCTCGGCGAGGCGGTTCTAACGAGTACCCACAATCTATGTTTTGGAGCAAAAATAAGAAAAATATATATACCTCTGCATACCCCAGTTTTTCTATATAAAAGTGGGGCTTGAGGGGGTATACTATACACGGGCATGTTTTCCTGATGGTACTATTATGGACAAGGAGGCGTCGTTTACGGCTTATTTGATCAGGACCGTTCTTTGAAATCAACCGAAATGAAGTTCCGAAAAAAAGATTAGAAGTTGTCTTACTGTGTCATAGTTCGCTGAACAATCAGATACAGTAAAGTATCAGCGAAGCTGGTCAACGCCTTTGTTTTCGCTACACAAAAAGTACAATTCCTCTACTTTCTGAAACCTAAATTTCTTACCTCCAGCCATATTCTTTGCTTGTACAGCTCGGTTTGTGTCAGGCCTGTTCAAAAACCACTTTGTTGGTTTTCTCATGACGTGGTTCATTTTTCGCCTCGGTCAATATTGGTAGTCTCTGTTGGATATCACATCATACTCAATGACTCAATAGTCAGTAATTGTATATTATTTTTGATCCGAAACATGAATTGTGGGTACTCGTTAGAACCGCCTCACCGAGATGACACTGCATGGATAAAAACGTGTACAGATAAGATATGACGGTAAATGGGAACTCGAAATATGTTGAGAACAAGAGATAGTACTATATATTTTAATTCTAGTAGAAAAGTAACAAAATCTGTTTGACAGTTTGATAAAGTAGAAACATAGTATTCACAGTATTTACAAATAGATAATATAAAATTGATATATATTTATATATAATACAACAAACACATTAAAATAATAGTATTCAGAATGTTTGTTCCACTGAATGTCATATGTCATCAAAATGACTCAGCATATCTTGTTTCCATTTGTTGGTTTATTTGTAAATTATTTAAACGAATTTACAAGGAGTTGTTCAATTTTGGACATTGCCTCCAGGACGCAAGTTCTTACACTCAGTGTCATATTGAATTATTTTTACTATCATCATACGAATTTGAACACATTAATTGATAATATACTCATCGCCAAACGTTTAGCATAATGTGTAAAAGGGGTCAGAACACATTCCAGTGAATAAAAATGTCCACAAAATCGTCCCTATTCTCTGTCATGGTTACAGAGGAAACAGTCAGGACCTTTGCGGATTCAAAATAGGCAGTTAGTTAGATACTGAATGACATAAGAAAATTATAGCATGTTCTTAGTAACATGCTATACGGAGGGGTTCATAGAAATTTGGAAGTTTAAAATACTATGAAATTGTGATAGAAATCTACACCGACAAGAATAATTATTCCTTTGAATTAGTAACGTTTAGTGCATTGTGATACTAAATAAAACAGATACTGTGTTAAACCGTAATGGTTTCATCACCACGTCTGAAAAATTGTTGACTTGACCTTTATACTGCGTTTACACTATGTTCCCGGCGATCACGGCGGCCACGTTTCAGACAACCGTGAGCAAAACGGGATAACCGTGAGGCAACGCAGGGGAACGGGATAGGCAAACGTAGCACACCGGGATAACCGTGGACACCGTGACAGATTTTTTGACAGTTTAAAAATCTGCCACGGCAGTCACGGCGGAAATGAGAAACGTAATGGACCGTGATAAAACGGGTTGAACGTAACACACCGTGACAGAACGTAACAGGACGTGTGCGAAACGTGGATGCGGTCCGTAGTGCAACGGGAAGCTAGTGAATAGCCCGGCATGCTACGGATCTTCCACGTTCTGTTGCGTTTGATCACGGTCGTCTCACGTCTCGTCCCGTTTCCTACGGAATAGTCAACACGTTTTGTTGCGTTAAGTTACGGTGCGTTACGGTCTTTGACGGTGTTCACCCCGTTCCACTACGTATGCCACGTTCTGTTACGGTTATCACGGCGCGCGAAGTTTATAGATATAAAAAGGCATATCGTGGGGACAAGTTCCTTCATATTGGAGCAGTCGCTATAGTGAACAATACAGACCATACGCTGCACTATGCAATTGAAGAATAATTACAATCCCGAACTTTCTTAATCAACTCTGCAGTCGGTTGTTGAGGAGCGCGGTTGTTATTATTTTAAATGACTTATTCTTATACAAAAGGAAAAAAATGTTCTTTATATTGTATGGTGTCTACGTTTCGACCGTAGCTGACCTTGACAGACCGAAAAAACGTGTTAAACGCAACTGACCGTAACAGAACGTGATACGTACGTAGATCGTGGATAACCGTAACGTACCTTAGCGCCTCCGTGACACACTGGCTAATCACGACCACGGCTTGTTACGGATATCGTAATACAACGTAACAAAACGTAATAGATCTTGAAAATCAGAGAAATGTATTACCAAAACTCCACGGCACGCTACGTTTCTAGCAAATGGGGCTGCCGGGGCCGCCGGGAACATGATGTAAACGCAGTATTAAAACTTAAAAGAAACAAACATACCTGTATGTAAAATTCCACCAGCAAAAGAAGATTTTATTCAAAATTCCAAACATATATTCTTGCTATCTGATTGACCCAAAGTTGTATAGCATGCTTATGCCTAACTTGATTAGATTCTCCGAGTCTCCAAACAAAGATTTCAAATACATGATGAAAGTTTGATTTTGCTAGAGCCAATCAGAATAATACTACCACAGAATGAAGCAATAATGGAAGGACAAGGTGAATCCAGTATAGTTCGAATTTTTCAAAGTTGTGCTATAAATATAATTCAAGTTAAATCTAAGGTTATATGGCGTAAGCCAAAATCTGCTAACTCGTGGCTCAAGTGGTATATTCTTGAAAGTAATTTAACTTTTTTTTGTGGCGTCGTGTGATGTAGCATAAATCCGTACTATAAGAAATCTGGTTGCATGATGGATACATGTATGCAGGGTGCAACAACTCTTCGGGTACGGTTTTCCTGCGTTCTAAGTAAATCACAATATCGTTGTGCACATAAAATTCTTCACATGCTACTATGTTGTGACCCATGATTAGCTTTGTCTAGCTTTGTATTTTTATAGCTTTGATATTATCACAATCTATGTCCGTTTCGGACAATATCGGTTCGTTTCGGACAGTTTCGGTCCAATCCGGTAGATTGTGATACCGCATGTCAATCATCTATGACAGCGGACGTGAACGAGAACACTCTATTGGAAACAACATAATTTCATATGGTGCGACACCGCTCAAAATTTATCACTCCGCCGTACACTCCGCCGTACCCCACGAAAATAGTGCATTTGAAAATTTTGCCTAGGTGAGTTTGACACTGTATTACGAGCACATTTATTTGTGTCTGTTTTATATTTAGTATGCACTGCAAAGTATCACTAGTGTCCGACATTTGGATGTACAAAACACAATCTTAAAAGAGACTATTTCTCGTCGGAAGCTTCTGTCTGTAAACTACCCCCTCCTCAAATCTGCACCATTCTAGAGGGTAAAACCCAACCCTAGGGTGGTTGCAAAACGGAATACCGGAAAAACTCAACGGTCAACCCCCCTTTGAACTAGGCTCGTTGGGTAGATGTATGGCTGAGCTATAAGGCGAGGGGAGTCCTTTTGGTCATAAAATGTTTGGTAACAGCTGGGAGTGTCACAAAGTGCGACAATTTGCATTGTGGCCTATGGACAATTTTTGACTGGTGTCACCCCATATGGATCATTTTCCAATTAAAACCGATAAATAGGTCAATGATCGAGAGAGTTCGTCCAAATCTTATAATTTAAAAAAACATTTGAAACTAAGCAACACTACTTAATATCATTAAACAATACATCTCCAGTTTAATTTTGTCATAAGCATCGTATTTACTGATCTCGTAAGCGTAAAGAAAATAGATTTATTTATCGAAGTGAAATGACAAACCAGAGGACCAATGGTCCTGTAAACGCTCACCTGAGACCTATTTGTCACTTTTTCCTATGTAAAAGCCTATGTTTCCAAAATTGACCATGCCGTGTCATCCTAGGGTCATCATTTGAAGAAACTATGATGGGTTGGAGTCCCAAATGCTACATACCAAGTTTCGTGAAAATAAGCCTGCCTGTTCTGGAGAAGAAGACTTTTGAGTGGTTTTTACCATATATGGGCGTGGCAGCCATCTTGGTCAGGTGACCCGGGTTTCGCGATCAAACTTTCGCCCCCCCCCCTACCCATGGATGCTCCACATAAAATTTCACTTTGATTGGCCAAGCCGTTTCAGAGATGAAGATGTTTGAAAAGTGTGTATGGACGACAGACCAGCCAAGGTCAAGAGATGACCTTGACCTAAATTAATCATATACCTTCATCTACTCCATTAGTTGTTTGCATCTACCACTTTTCAGGTCTCAATCTGCAATCATTTTCAAAAAATCCAAAGTTTTCACTTTTTCCCCATGTAAAAGCCTATGTTTCCAAAATTTACCTTGCCGTAAAATAGGTCAAGGTCATCCAAGGGTCATCATTTTATCAAACTATGATGAGCTTGAGTTCTCAATGCTACATACCAAGTTTCGTGGAAATCGGCCTGCCGGTTCTGGAGAAGAAGATTTTTGAGTGTTTTTTTCCATATATGGGCGTGGCGGCCATCTTGGTCATGTGACCCAGATTTCACGATCAAACTCTCGTTCCCCCTATCCATGGATGCCCAACATAAAATTTCACTTAGATTGGCCAAGTCCTTTCAGAGATGAAGATGTTTGAAAAGTGTGTATGGATGACAGACCGGCCAAGGTCAAGAGATGACATTGACCTAAATTAATCACATACCTTCATCTACTCCATTAGTTGTTTGCACCTACCACTTTTCAGGTCTCAGATTACAGTCGTTTTCAAAAATTACATAGTTTTCACTTTTTCCCATGTAAAAGCCTATGTTTCCAAAATTGACCTTGCCGTAAAATCGGTCAAGGTCATCTCAGGGTCATCATTTTATCAAACTATGATGGGCTGGAGTCCCAAATGCTTCATACTAAGTTTCGTGGAAATTGGCTTGCCAGTTCTGGAGAAGAAGATTTTTGAGTCGTTTTTACCATATATGGGCGTGGCGGCCATCTTGGTCATGTGACCCTGATTTCGCGATCAAACTTAAAATGCCACTATCCATGGAGGCTCCACATAAAATTTCAACTCGATCCGCCAAGCGGTTTGAGAGAAGAAGATCTTTGAAAGATCGGACGGGCTATGACATTGACCTAAATTAATCACATACCTTCATCTACTCCATTAGTTGTTTGCATCTACCACTTTTCAGGTCTCAGGATGCAATCGTTTTAAAAAAATCCATAGTTTTCACTTTTTCTCATGTAAAAGCCTATGTTTACAAAATTGACCTTGCCGTAAAATAGGTCATGGTCATGCGAGGGTCATCATTTTATCAAACTATGATGGGCTGTAGTCCCAAATGCTACATACCAAGTTTTGTGAAAATCGGCCTTCCAGTTCATGAGAAGAAGATTTTTGGTGGTTTTTACCATATATAGGCGTGTCGGCCATCTTGGTCATGTGACCTGGATTTCGCGATCAAACTTTCGTCACCCCTACCCATGGATGCTCAACATAAAATTTCACTTTGATTGGCCAAGCCGTTTCAGAGGAGAAGATCTTTGAAAAGTGTGTATGGACTACAGACCAGTCAAGATCAAGAGATGACCTTGACCTAAATTAATCACATACCTTCATCTACTCCATTAGTTGTTTTCATGTACCACTTTTCAGGCCTCAGGCTGCAATAGTTTTCAAAAAAATCCATAGTTTTCACTTTTTCTCATGTAAAAGCCTATGTTTCCAAATTTGACCTTGCCGTAAAATAGGTCAAGGTCAACCCAGGGTCATCATTTTAGCAAATTATGATGGGGTGGAGTCCAAGATGCTACATACCAAGTTTCGTGGAAATCGGCCCACCGCTTCTGGAGAAGAAGATTTTTGAAGGGTTTTTACCGTATATGGGCGCATCTTGGTTATGTGATCAAGTTCCTGTGAACAAACTTTCATTCCTCCTACCCATGGAGGCTCCACATAAAATTTCAACTTGATCGGCCAAGCGGTTTCAGAGAAGAAGATCTTTGAAATTGTGAACGCCGACGGACGGACGGACGCTTGAGCATGGGTATACTATAAGCTCACCTGTGAGCGCCTTCGGCTCAGGTGAGCTAAAAATGGCCGTCAAAACAAACTCTAGCCTAGTCTAGCCTCGAAGTGCATGGGGCCCAAGAAAGGGAATTTAGTATCGTGCATTGAAAGAGTTATGAAAAATGCACCTTCATAAACCCATAAGGAGCCTTATTACGTCAAATGATTGACAGAATACTGAAAACATATGGAGAGGTCAATACTACGGTTAAACACTTCCCTCCTGAAAATAAGGTTAGTGGTTTGAAAGAGTAAGTTTCGACTCTTTTTAAAATCTTGTCCATAAAAGTACGCAATTTCAGAATTTTAAATAGAACGTTATTAAAATCTTTAGACGATAGATAGAAAAGATAATGTGGTATAGACATTAATATCCTTTCATTTGAGATGTAGGCATTAGGCATCTTTAAAGATTAACTTGTTTTCAAAATGTTCAACACTGCAGCTTTGCTATACTTTCTTATTAACCTTTTGGTCCTTTCCGGAAATGTCAGTGCTTGATGTCAGGTCTTCATTTTTTTGTAACAGATCATTCCAACATACTATTCCTTGACATGGGCTGATGAAAAGGCAGTTCAATATTTTGAATACCAATATGCCCAGCGTTAAAGTCATGTGGATTGTTGAAAGGCAGTTCATTGTTTAGATTACCGCCGCGCCCCGCATTGAAGCCACGTGGAGTTTTGAAAGACAGTTCATTGTTTTGATTCCCACTGTGTCCTGCATTGAAGCTATGTAATTTTTTGAAAGGTAACACATCGTTCTTATTCCCGCTGTTTCCTGCATCTAAACAATGTTGTTTGTAGAAAAGTGACCCATTCTGATTATTGGCGCTGTGTCCTTTGGAGGACAGACCGTTGTTTTGCTTACCGTTGTGTCCTGCATTTAAGCCTCTTGGATTGTTTGAATGCAGCCCAGTATTGTAATGGGGGATAATCCCGGATTTCAGGAAAACATGTCCGTGAAATAGTATACCTAGTAAAACTGAGGTTTACAGGGGTATACCTATTTCTCTTCTGCCCAAATGTGCTCAATAACCATAATCATATCGTTGGCTTAGAGGCTGACTAGCCTTGTTGTTGTTGGTGATCTGATTATTTGGTCCATGGTCGTGCGAACTTAGAGGCTGGCCAGCGTTTTTGTTGAGATAATTTGGCCCCAGTCCATACAAAATAGTTCCATAGTGGCGACGAAGACGGTTGACCAGGCACCTTTTGATTCTTATTCGTAAGATGATTCTGTTTAGCCGGAAGATGTTGTTTCTGTTGCTTGCTATGATGACTGCCACCGGAGATCTTGACTGATTTCCCTGGGTGTGGGTGTACATTGATGGTTTTGTTTATGACTACTGTCTGGTGAATTATCTTTGGGAGTTTTGGCTTTCTTGGACTCGACAGCAGTTGTGACGACTTACTGTTCAGTTTCCGTATAATGGCAGGTAGTAAGATCTGCAGACCCTGTTTAATCGGTCTTGTATTTATGATTGGGTACTTTATTATACTGGTGTATGCCTTGAGGTATGCAGCCACTGGCTTGCCCTGGACTTTGGTCTGAACGTTGTCAAGAGGAGATACCTGTTAGAGCAAAAAACATTAGCAGAGTATATAACAATATTTTGGTTCTAACAAAGCTATGCCCTGTTTCCTCAAGCTAAGGTGTGTTTAGGAGATTGGTACTCAAAATTGTGGATTCTTTTTCTGATTGCACCTTTTCCTGGTCGTTGCCTTCTTGTATCTTTTTTCTTGCTAGTTTGGTTCTAATGTTTCAACGACGTAAATAACAAAATTGACAAAGACTATTGTTTGGATGCATACAATAGATATAAACGAAAAAATGTTAAATGAAATAAAATGGCCATCAAAAGCTACAGACGAAAGATAACACCCTTGTGCACATGGAGAGCACTTGTAGTTAGTAAGTTCACTTATTTGAAACATTGCAAGTGGAGTGAACATCGTCGTGTATTTACTGAACATTACCTTTCGTCTTAGCTGTAGTGCTTTTTTTAACGAATAGCGTTTGGACATTTATAGCGAAATTGAGAAATACAACGGAATACCTTGGTCATGCAAAGACCAACGTATAAATTTGCCATTTGAAATATTTTTGTGATATTTTAAACTACTAAACTGTCTGGTCTGTAATGAATCCCTCTTCAAAACCCGAGGTGGGAAGAAACTAGATTAACAATCAGGCACTTATACCATGAAAATATATCGTAAGCCGAATGAGCAGCTATTTTGGCCACTCAGTTACCTGAACGTAACTAAAAAATGAAAACATACACCAAGACATAAAACAATAAGAACCACCACAGAAGTATCGCCTTTGAACGATCAGTAATATAAAATTACTGGAGGGCTTAAATCGATTTTACAGGTACCTTACATCAGCTACTGCAGTGGTTCACAACATTTAGTTATTTGTTCGATCCTCGTGGTGAATCTCTAAAAAGGTACAAGTAGGCAAAGATCAGGAAAAGGCGCAATCAGAAAAAGATTCCCACTCCAAAAACCGAGGTGGGAAAAAACCCAAACTAACAATCAGGTACTTATACCATGAAACATATCGTAAGCCGAATGAGCAGCTATTTTCCCAATAGGTGGCCACTCAGTTACCTTAACTAAAAATATGAAAACATACATAAGGCGCCAGCAGCACAAAAAAAAAATCTACACCAAGACATAAAACAAAAAAAACCACCACAGAAGTATCGACTTGGAACGATCAGTAACATAAAGTTACTGGCGGGCTTAAACCGGTTTTACATGGCCATAACCTCACCCTCAGCTTCTGCAGTGGTTCATAACATTTAGTTAGTTATTCGGTCCTCGTGGTGAATCTCTAACTAGTCAATGAATCATCAAGAACAAACAAATAAATCATGATAAACATCCTGATGAATCAAAAACCAGGACTCACAGACTGAGTAAGCTGCCCGACGATGGAGATCCCTGGGCGCCGAATAACCTACCAACTCCGGAGCAAAAGAAAAACACCAGTTGGACCCCGGTGGGCCAAGCAACAGACAAGAAGCTCCGGCCCCAACCAACTAAAATGAATAGCTTTATGTCGGGGCCATCATAGAGTCTGACGCCCGACCCACCGGCGTGCAATTAAAGAAGGCAGCATAGTTATCAACCATGATTGGGTTAAAAACTAAGCATGCATACTGTCGCATAACATTCATGTTATAACCTATACGTCTGTAACGTGTTATCTTTTTTCTGAACTGAAAAGAAAAATCATTTAATTCCTTCAAGTTTCTTAAATTTGTAAACCAAGTCACCATAAAATTCAGGTTCCGAAAGGCCCTCACTTAAAAGCGTCTTTAACCCAACATTATGTTTGGAAATCAATTCATAGTGTTAACGATAAAATTTAGAAAATGTTTTTCGAAGTTTATGATACCGATAGCCCTGTTGGAGAAGTTTTGCCGTTAAACATTTATTTCGAGCGTTGAAGTCTGTAACATGATTGCAGACTCTAGCAAACCTAATAAGTTGCGAAATGTATACACCATAAGAAGCACGACGAGGAACGTCACCATCCAAAAAAGGGAAAACTAGTCAATGATTCATCAAGGACAAACAAATAAATCATGATAACCACCATGACGAATAAAAAACGAGGATTCACAGATGGAGTAAGCTGCCCTGCGATGGAGATCCCTGGGCGCCAAATAACTTACGAACTCCGGCGGAGCAAAAGAAAAACAGCAGTTGAATCCCGGTGGGTCAAGCTTCAGACAAGAAGCTCCGGCCCAACCAACAAAGTTTTAAAAAGATACAATATTCTTCAAGCTACGCAACGTAGAAATCAACATATACGAGGTCCGTCCCGGGAAATCATAAACATGACTAATAATTCGCGAACGGTTGGTTAAAATTTAAAAATAGTTTCATGCTTGTTAATTACATTTCGAGTGCGCAATCAGTGAAAATATTGGTCAAATCGCTTAAAAATTGCAAAAGTTATGATTATTTACATGATGGTGTATCAGCGTTTACGGAGCACGTTGAACATCATTTTGCTACGTTTTGTGGAATGGTGGTTGAATGTTTTGTATGCAATCTCTTTATTAGAGCCGTAATGGTTATGAATATTGCCATCCAAGCGTTGATTAAGTCTTCCTAGTTAAAACGATAACCAATTATTCAAGTAAGAAATGATAAGCAGAAAAAATAACACGATCAGTTTCATTTTGTATGAGGGACAACTAATTTATCTTAGACTGAAAGAAAACGAAAAGATGTCGCTTGTTTAAAATAACAAACAAGAAACAAGCATTTAGAATATTTAAAGAAAAATGCATACAAAATTACCATGGAATCATTAATGACACATTAGTAGGTTGAATTTATAAATAAATTTTGGTTAATATACTTGACTGGAAAAAAAGTTTGGTGAAAGTCTAATTTTGCGCCGTAAAACTTACATTTACGTCTGTATTTTCCAATAAAATAATTGCAGTAGGTTTAATAAATATTTTTATAAAATAAACGCTGATGGTGGAAATGATTTCAAACTTTCAAAAACTTATCTTTAATAGTTACCGGTGCAACAGATAGTCAGTGATGCGAAATATTACCTCCACACGCAATGACAGGAACTATAAAAAAAATATATCGTATATACTTAGAATGCTTTATTAACGTGTTTGTCTATATCTGTGGTAAACGATCTGCTTTCTTAAAACCCTTTAATATTGTCATTGGAATATTTCTGCCATTGGAATTTCCGACCAAGGTGCTGATCGTTCCAAGGCGACACTTCTGTTGTAAATCTAATTGTTTTGTGTTTTAGAGTCGAGTTTTTGTGCTGTTTGAACCTTATGTACGTTTTCATATTTTTAGTTCAGTTCGGGTAACTGAATGGCCGCCTATTGGGGAATAGCTGCTCACTCGGCTAACGATATGTTTTCTTGGTATATGTACCTAGGTGTCATTTTATTTTTTTCCCACCCCTCGGTTTATGGAGTGGGAATATCTTTCTGATTGCGTCATTTCCTGATCATTGCCTACTTGTACCTTTTCTCAAAAATGAAAAGAACGTTAGAAAAAGGTACAAGTAGGCAAAGATCAGGAAAAGGCGCAATCAGAAAAAGATTCCCACTCCAAAAACCGAGGTGGGAAAAAAACCAAACTAACAATCAGGTACTTATACCATGAAACATATCGTAAGCCGAATGAGCAGCTATTTTCCCAATAGGTGGCCACTCAGTTACCTTAACATAACAAAAACTAAGAAAACACACATAAAGCGCCAACAGCACAAAAAAATTTTAAACACCAAGACATAAAACAAAAAGAACCACCACAGAAGTATCGCCTTGGAACGATCAGTAACACAAAGTTACTGGCGGGCTTAAACTGGTTTTACAGGCGCCTAACCTCACCCTCAGCTTCTGCAGTGGTTCATAACATTTACTTATTTCTTCGGTCCTCGTGGTGAATCTCTAACTAGTCAATGAATCATCAAGAATAAACATATAAATCAAGATAAACATCCTGATGAATCAAAACCCAGGACTCATAGATTGAGTAAGCTGCCCGACGATGGAGATCCCTGGGCGACTTCTAGGTACCTCATTGACCTTTTAATATTGACAATCCTTATATTTTGAAGGCATATCCACCTGAACTACAGTTGAATAAAGCCAACACCACAGATACCAAACCCCCCCCCTGTTTGGATTTACATCTGTAAATGGATTGTTTCTTCTAAAATTATGATAAACCCGATGACTTTGATTTTGATATAGTAAATTTTCCGTTTTTGGATGGTGACATTCCTCGTCGTGCTTCTTATGGTGCATACATTTCGCAACTTATTAGATTTGCTAGAGTCTGCAATCTTTTAGCGGACTTCAACACGCGAAATAAATGTTCAACAGCCAAACTTCTCCAGCAGGGCTATCGGTATTTCAAACTTCGACAAACATTTTAAATTTTATCGCAGACAATATGAGTTAATTTCCAATTTTAATGTTGGGCTAAAAACGCTTTTAGCCTTTGGTGACTTTGTTTACAAATTTAAGAAACTTATAGGAAGGATTGATTTATCTTTCCAGTTCAGAAAAATCATAACACGTTACAAACGTATTGGTTATAAGCTGAATGTTATGCGACAGTCTGCATGCTTAGTTTTTAATTCAATCATGGTTAATAACTATGCTGCCTTTTTTTAATTGCACGCCGTTGGGTCGGGCGCCAGACTCTATGATGGCCCCGACATAAAGCTATTCATTTAAGTTGGTTGGGCCGGAGCTTCTTGTCTGTTGCTTGGTCCACCGGGATTCAACTGGTGTTTTTCGGCGCCCATGGATCTCCATCGTCGGGCAGCTTACTGAATCCGTTAGTCCTCGTTTTGGATTAATCATGATGGTTATGATGATTCATTTGTTTGTCCTTGGTGATTAATTGACTAGTTAGAGATTCCCCACAAGGACCTAACAACGAACTAAATGTTGTGAGCTACTGGAGAAGATGAGAGTGAGGTTAGGTGCCTGTAAAATCGATTTACGTCCCCCCCAGTAATTAGCTCACCTGAGCCATTTGGCTCACAAGGTGAGCTAATAGTATACTCATGCTCCGTCGTCCGCCGTCGTTGTTGTCTTCATCGTTCACACTTTTCAATCATCTCCTTCTCTGAAACCGCTTGGCCAATCAAATTCAAATTTCATGTGGAGCATCCTTAGGAAGGGGGAACGAAAGTTTGTATAAATTGTCCAGGTCACATGACCAAGACGGCCGCCAGGTCTATAAATAGCAAAAACCTTTAAAAATCTTATTCTCCAGAACCAGAAGGCCTTTGATTTTGAAACTTGGCATGAAACATCAGGCAATAGAGCTCTACAAAGATTATATAAATCATGACCCTAGGATGACCTTGACTTATTTTATGGCAAGGTCAACTTAGGTCACCCATGCATTTGAATGGGAAAAATAGGAAAATTTCATTTAATGGCAGAAAACTGGCTAGGAATGAGCAAATGGACAGAAGATTTATGTTTATGAAAATATTTCGGGGCCAGGGGTTTTTTCTGTCCCTGTCCCGGGGCAATATAGATGTATATGACCAAAATATTCAAACATCATCTTCTCTAAAACCGCTTGGCCAAATTAAATCCAAACTCTATGTGGAGCATCCTTAGGAACAAGGAATGAAAGTTTATATAAATGGTTAAGGTCACATGACCAAGGTGGCCGCCATGGCTATAAATAGCAAAAACCTTTATAAATCTTCTTCTCCAGAACCAGAAGGCCTATGATGAAACTTGGTATGAAGCATCTGGGAATGGAGCTCTACAAAGTTTGCATAAATCATGACCCTGAGATGACCTTGACCTATCTGACGGCAAGGTCAACTTAGGTCGCCCATGCATTTGAATGGAGAAAAATAGGAAAATGGCATTTAATGGCAAAAACAAAACTTGCTAGGAATGAGCAAATGGACAGAAGATTTATGCTTATGATAATATTTTAGGCCAAGGGGGTTGTCGCCCCTGCCCCGGGGATATATACATGTACATGTATATGACCAAAATATTCAAATATTTCTTCTCTAAAACCGCTTGGCTAATTAAAGCCAAATTTTATGTGGAGCATCCTCATGAAAAGTTAATGAAAGTTTGCATAAAAGTCATGACCAAGATGGCCACCATGGCTATAAATGACAAAAATCTTAAAATATCTTCTTCTTTAGAACCAGGAGACCTATTATTTTGAAACTTGGCATGAAGCATCAAGGAATGGGGGTCTACAAAATTTATATAAATCATAAAAGTCAAAAAGTCAAAAGTCAAAGTCAAAAATTTAAAGTCGGGTAGTTTGACCACGGGATGACCTTGACCTATTTACCGCAAGGCCAACTTAGGTCGCCCATGTATTTGTATGGGGAAAATTGTTAAAATGTCATTTGAATGGCAAAACTTGCAGTAAATTGGCAAATGGACTGAATTTTCATGATCTGAAAAGACATTGACTCCAGGGGTTATTCTGATCCTGCCCTGGGGTAAAATACATGCATATTACCATTGTAGTCAAACAAGTTTATTTGTATATACATGTATATCTCAGGTCTCAGGTGAGCGTTTGTAGGACCATTGGTCCTCTTGTTTTATATTTCTGATCGTTCCAAGGCGATACTTCTGTTCTGGTTTGTTTGGTTTATGTTTTGGAGTCGATTTTTGTGCTGTTTGAACCTTATGTACGTTTTCATATTTTTATTTAAGTTCGGGTCGCCTATTGGGAAATAGCTGCTCACTCGGCTTACGATATGTTTTCTTAGTATAAATACCTAAATGTCATTTTAGTTTTTCCCATCTCGGGTTTTTGGAGTGGGCATTTCTTTCTGATTGCGCTTTTTCCTGATCATTGTCTACTTCTACTTGTACCTTTTTCCAAACAGGCTGATACAAACCGAGCTATACAAGCACTGAGGATGGCTAGAGGCTGGAAATTTTGGATTTAGAAAGTAGAGGAATCGTACTATACGTGTAGCGAAAACAAGCTCGCAGTTACTGCGCCTTTGTTTTCGCTTATGCAAAATGTTTGTTTTCTCATGATGCGGTTCAAATTTAAGGGTTCAAATTTACGTTAATAACAGACAAAATTAGGATACTTAAAAACGAGAAATAGTTATATGAAAGTTAATAAAACAAATATAATAACTGGCTTACCTTATGATGTCCATCGCAGAAAGTCACAAAAGTGGTCGAAACCACAGATATCAAAACTACAAGTAACATGTTAAGTTTAAAAAGTATACTAACTTATCAAAGGCTGATTTTGGGCAACTCTTGAGATATCTCCACTATTTATACGTTTGTCTGTTTGAACCTCAAGAATGAAACATCTGGCGGAATCAGTTCGCATGGCAAGGCACGCGCCAAGAAGGAAATTGTTTTTTATTTTACATTACATTAGGATACTGTTAATATGGTCAAGGACAAGTGTGCAATAAATATTACTGGCCTATAATAAAACAAGCAGTTATAAGTAGGAAACGTAAAATAAACTATACTTGTTAATGATGACAATGATTACTTTAGATAATTGGCTAAAACGTGGGTAAAGCAATAGGTAAGGTGGCACACGCAACAGCGCGAGACAAACAAGAAACGAAATTGTGTAAAACTAATATATTTTTTCCTCTTGCAATAAAATCCAGACATAGTGCATCCCTTAAATAAAATGTCTTAAAGCGGTGTTTTAAGCGGTGTAAACACACATACATGTATATGCTAGAATTAAAGATCAGCTAGCATTTTCATAAGCATTTTAAACAGCTCATTTAATTCTACAAATATATTATCTAGGAAAAGCTATAATTATTGTTTTTCGGCAGGTACTTCATACTCCGGGTCCCGAAATTCGCCTTGGCATGTGCCCATACTGTTTTACTTTGAAGAAATACACATAGTTTTTCTATGTTTATACAGAGACATCTCAGGTTTATATGTGCGTCTAATTTTGGGACACGGAGTATGAAGTATGAAACCCATTGGGACATACATATATTTCGTATGGACCAAAAACGTCGGGACACTGATATATAAAGGCAGAAAGGGGGATTGTGTTACGCGTTTTACGTTTAAAGCTGATGTTTTAATTCAGTGCCACTGGACATTTAAATTGCGTGAGTTGCGATTGCCTGGACTTCATAAATCAAATTTAAAGGTGGAAAATTCTACGAAAAATTCCGTTATATCCATAATGATTTTATTTATTTATTTTTATTTATTTATACAATGTTTTATTTGACATTGTTATTTCATTATTAGCCCACAAAAATACAAAGACAACACTAGACAGAGCCACTAAAGAGCAAGACAGTCATATTAAAAAAAAAAAAAAAAAAAAAAAAAAAAAAAAAAAAAAAAAAAGGATGGGTGGGGGTGGGGGGGGGGGCGGGTATCAAACCATAGAGATAATAATTATGCGATTTCCTTTTCTGGATGCGTTGACCATTTCATTTGTTTATTTGTTTTATTTCATTATTTCATTATGGTCAGCTGGTCAGCTAATTGTAATAAAAACGTAAACAAGAACAGGAACAGCTTGCTTGTAATACCTCCGTCCTCTATGACTGTTTGGACAGTTATATTGCTGATATAACTTTGATTGCTATTTTGTCCTCACAGGCAGGTGTCAGAAACCATTAATTCTCAAGTAAAAATGTGTTTTTGCATGCGCGAAAACAAAGACGACGATCAGCTGTGCAGTAATTGCATGGCTTATGAGCGCCACTGTTTTGCTAATCATATAGTGCAGACACCCTATTGTCTGAAACCAAATTGCAGGCCACTTACCGTCCCTTGTGGCAGCCCTTGTCCAACCCCGATAGATTTGTTATACTCACGGACTTTAAAAACGCAACACTTGCATTATCGATTTTTACTCTCAGATTACAAGATTTTTCCGAAAATATTTTGTTGAACTGAAAAGTACAATCAGTCTGTTGAACTTCAATACCAAAAATGAAATGCCAGAGTCTGTGACTAACGCAATACAGTATGATTTTAAGCGTTACCCAAAATTCAACAAAAACAAATTGCATAACAGGTCAGTAGGAACAAAAACATTATTCAGGTCCAACATGGTTTCTGGAAAGAAACACCAAAGCCCACACAATTGCTGTTGATTGGCTTTCATTTGCATTTACGCCAGTTTACCGTTTATCAAGAAAAAATAATTATTGCCTGTAAAACTGAAACAAATTCAAAACTTTTCGGACACGATATACTCACACTGGACTAACGTAACGCGAACCTTTATTTTACGTTTTTTGTGCTTGAGGTTGTAAGCTATCACCGCAGAAGGTTTGTGTTCATTAAATCCCTTTCTCGTAGCCACAAGTAAGGTTTTCTTCTGAAAATAAGTACGTCTCGATGACGTTGAAGAATGCAGCTTAAGCAAAGAATTCAGCGAACAATGTTTTATGGGTAAGTGTTGTGTAGGGTGTATAGATTCCCGATATTATGTTTATCTTGTGCTTCAGTTTAACTTTAGGTCAGTTTTAAGAAAATGGTAACCGATATAAAGTGTTGTGTTATTAAAGTCAATCATTATATATGCCAGGTTGTCACAGTCATATCTTAAACCTGTCGTGTGCCTTCGCGTGGTCGTGGTCGACAGATCTTTATTTCCGTCCTCCTGAATACATGTACCACATTTTTGCGCAAGCTCATCATGCATAGGCGATATGACTTATTTATTCCTTTGGAAACAGTAAACTCTTTCAAAGGGAGATAGTATGGACTATACTGCGCAATTTCGGGAAATTAACCCCTACCAGTAGCCATTTTAAAACCGGCAACGAAAGCCAGTCTATTGTACTGTAATTTTCGAAAATTTACGTGAGAAGTCTAAATCAAAGACACATTCCTAAACGGGGTCAATAATTTAAATATTGCTTAGAAGTATGCTTCTAATAGACATTTTTCACTTTTGAACGTAAATGCTGCTGGCGCTTGCGGTTATGACTTTCCGTGTGATGGGGGACGACTCGTGAGGGCATATTTGAGACGAAGACGAGGGACGATATGAAGAATTACTTAGTCAAAACTACCAATAGCCCGACGAAGACGAATTAAATAAGAGAGTCAAAAAAGTGAAATAGTCAGGACGTGTAGCTGTGTAGCTCAGTAGGTAGCGTTCTTGGAGTTGAAAGCGAAAGGTCCTGGGTTCGAGTCCCGGACCGATCACTTTTTTTTTCTTTTCTTTATTTGTCTCTTGTGACAAAAAAGCTTTGCAAATAAAACATATATTATCAGCTGATTATATTTTTTGGCAAATACAAGAATCATGAAATGCCCTACTACATTAAATTCTTAAATCGTAAAGGAATTGAAGTTTGAGACGGCAGCCTACATGTATGTTTTCTCTTGTATTGGGAGCTTGACCGTATTTTTGGTATAAGAGCTGATCTATCTGATCGTCAATATTTCTTTCTGGGTGACATGAAAATATGAATATACTGAAGGCTTGTACAGGCATAATGTGGCTAGGATAAGTTAGCCATCCTGAACGACTTAAACTGAATGTTTTCCGCGGACGTAGGCACTAACTCAAATAGTACACTGTATAGATAGTACACTGTATAGTGTACATGTAAAGATATATGTATATTTATTAGGTGTAAGACCTACAGTTCCACGTGCTGTCTCGTGAGAGGACATAATTTATTTTGGCATGTTTATACATGTATTTCAAACAGATACTCGATAGCTTGATGTTATTTATTTGGTTGATGTTTCATTTTGAGTCCATTAGCCGATAAGTGCGATATCCTAGCTACATTTTGCATAGCCATACAAATAAGTTGAGGTTTTGTAGACCTTCCACAGTATTTCAGCATTTTGAATGCGATAATTACGATTTTTGGATGTTTTTTTTTTTTTTCAAGTCAACGGCTTTCTTTCTGATCCTCATTTATTCTCTTGAATTATGCGTGATGTTTATCTGGTTGAATTCAAATAAATATTTATAATTAAACTTCAAACTAAAACAATATCATTTTCAAGAAAATGAATGCTTATAGACTAAGAAACATACAGTTCGTTTTTTCATAACGTGCCGCGTACCTTGCTTAACCCTAAAACAGGATGACAATATTCTTTACATGAACACACACACACACACACACACACACACACACACACACATTCACGCACGCACACACGCACGCACGCATGCACGCACGCACGCACGTTCCGTAGATTACTTCATATCGCAGTGGTTCAGTCAGTCGCTTCGTAAAATCACACACGTACATGTAGTTGATATAAGACGGGTACAAAATTATTTTTAGGGAGCACGGTGGCGTAGTGGTAGGGCGTCTGACTCCGAATCGAGAGGTCCTGGGTTCGATCCCCATAGGCGCCACCGTGTTGTGTCCTTGAGCAAGACACATTCACTCTTTACTAACTGGTTAAACCCAGGAAGCGTTGGCTCCGTCCCGTCATGACTGAAAAAAATGTTGACTGGGACATAAAGCCTTAATAAAAAATGATTTTGATAAGAGCATCTGACTCGTTAGCTCAGGAGGTTAAGCGCGAGTAGGAAACGCCTATTTTTATTGGAATTATTATTATTATTATTTTTTTTTTTTTTCGCAGAAAAAAAAACAAACTTAAAACCAAAATGCATTGGTAAAATGCAAAAATAAAGAAATCCAATTAAACATATAAATCGTAAACAATGTTATCATATGCAATGGTAACAATGATTATTGTTGTCTTCCCGTTTAACTGTCTGATTTAATGGAACAATGAACCAGAAGTGGCCTTTGACACGACGTGTTTACAAAATCGCACCATCAACCGTCATGTTTGCCATTAAAGATACATTACGCGTTCAATGCGAGTCGGTCTTATAAATGCTTGGCGCGAATAAAACAGCTTCCAGTGCAGAATATTATTTTTTTAGACACTCGTGTGTATAACTAGGGATTGCTAGTTCAATTCTGAGCTGCCCATGGCTTTATGGTTACACTATAAACCGAGATCCCGTCTGCAAATGACGATAACTGTTGGTGGGAAAACAACTATCAACTATTTGTTATCTCCATGTGACTTTTAACATACTGGTGCATGTATATACGTACCTTGGTTCTGTTAAGCTACATTTCACGTGTTTTTCGTGAACACACAGAAACTTTTTTTACATGTAAACATGGCAAGATTTACGATTTGAAACATTTAGTTGATCTTTAATTTTATGTGACACTGTACTTCTTTTTATTCTACGCCTTACAACGTTTTGACACATTTCAAGTAATATCGAGCATGGTCTGTTATCCTCATCAGGATAACATGTCCGTGACATGTTTACCCCATTGAACAACGCTTTTATAAAGCAAAACTTGAGTATGCAGGGGTATACCTAGTTTTAGCTCACACGAGCCCTTCGGCTCAAAAGGTGAGCTTATAGGATGGCCATGCCACTGTCAACAATTTCCATGATCTTCTTCTCTGAAACAGCTTGGCCAATCAAAGTTAAAACTGTTTGCGGAGCATTCTTAGGAAGGGGAAACGAAATTTGCATAAATGGACCAGGTCACATGACCAAGATGGCCGCCTTGGCTATAAATAGCAAAAACCGTTAAAATTTTTCTTCTCCAGAAATTTTGTAACTTGGCATGAAGCATCAAACAATATTAAACGCACTACAAAGATCGGTAAGATCAACTTACATGTATGTCACCCATGCATTTAAATGGGGAAATAAGTTAAATGTAATTAAATGGGTGGAAACTTGCTATGATAATACAAATGGACAGATTTATTTTTGTGAAAACATTAAGACCCAGGTGGTTGTCTGCTCCTGCCTGAGGGATATATACATGTATATGACTATAATATTTAAACATATTCTCTGCAACCGCATGGCCGATCAAAGCCAAACTTCGTGGAAGGGGAACGAAAGTTTGTATTAATGGTCAAGGTAACTTGACCAAAATGGCCGCCATGGCTATGAATTGAAAAACCTTTAAGTGTTCTTTTTCAGAACCAGTAGGCCTATGATTTTGAAACTTGGCATGAAGCATCTACATAGTCTATATATGACCCAGGGATGACATTAACCTATTATAGGACAAGGTCAACTTAGGTTGCCTATGCTTCTGAAAACATAGATTGTGAGTATTCGTTCTATCATGTGTCCACAATCTATGTATTGAACAAATAAGAAAATATCAAAACTGTTGAACTGAAAATTTTCATTTTTTTTTTCAACTTAAAAAACACAGTGTATTTTGCTTGTTAAGGTTTTGTAATGATATCGTCATGATACAGGGTACCGTTTTAGTGCACATGTATTACACATGCTGACGACAGATCTACAACATTTGATCATTCTTAACCTTACTCATTAGGGCCCATCTTTGCGTCCGGAATCGGGCAAGCATATATAAGCACATAAGCTTCTTACTCAATCTGAATTTAGATAAATAATAAATTGAATCGGTTTGTTGATTTGGGCGTTATTCCAACAGCAAAGGTCATATGGAAACGAGACCCCAGTTTATAGTCTCATCCGACAGACGCAAGAAGACCCGGATCAAACCTGCGATCTCTGGTTTATAAGGCACGTGAAATAACCACTGCACCATGGAGGCTTGCTTATAGGTTCAGTATAAACTTTATCATGATAGAAATCGTACAAAAGGACAAAAGAACGCATGCCCTTAACATCAACTGCGTTCGGCTTGCCAAGCAGCAATGTGGTTTGATAACGGATCCGGCTTGATATGATCTTTGTTTTGTCGATGGGCCCTAGGACAAAATGTTGCCCTGTTACATGTATATATATTAGAATCATGAATGGCGGTACGTTTGTTTACATATAAAAGGTCGGTAAATGGACACGTGAAATGTCTGCGGAGTATACTGTACATGTATATGAATATGTGTATTCGGGTATTGTCTATCAGTGTCAGCACCATCGTGTATGCTTGCGATACAATCAAAGTCCTTACAACAAAGATTGATGCAACATCACACAACATGTGATAAAATGGATTAAAACAACCTTCAGCGCAGCAATATCGCTTTGGCAACTACCAACACCAAGACAATGAATTCTTCGCCGTAGCCTTGCTGCCTAATTGATCAGTCTTACAATCACGGGTGACACAAACCAAGTTCTGCTTGTGGGTGTGCAAGTTCGTTTTCTCAGGGTTCTCCCCTTTCCCCCCTGTTACTGATTTACCCGTCTCATATGAACTAAAATAATCTTGAACGGGCCGAAACTTGTATAAAAAACCCGCATCATAGCACAATCAGACCCTTATCTGTAATCAAGTAACAATAGAATGACCAAGAATCTATACAATTAAATTTCCCATCCTAACATAGACAACAGGCGGGAGAGACATGGCGGTCCCACACATCACAAGCAATTTAACAACACGCATAAAAAACAAAATTACTAGCTCTTTTCAAACAAGACCAGCGTCTAGTCTGTTAAAAGGGACAATAGGCGGCCCCCGTGGCCGAGTGGTTAAGGTCGCTGACTTCAGTGCTCTTGATCATTCGATCATCTCACCGCTGTTGGTTCGCGCCTCGCACGGGACAGAATTTACATGTGGGACGAGCCAAGTTCTGCTTGCGGGTGTGTCAGGTGGTTTTTCCCCGGGTACTCCGGTTTTCGCCCCACTTTTTGTTTGATTCGTCTCGATATGAGTGAAAAGGCTTGAAAGGGACGTAAAACTGAATTTAAAAAAAAAAAAAAAAAAAAAAAAAAAAAAAAAAAAAAAAAAGGACAATACACGAGGCAATATTCTTAGGAAAACACATGTGTCAATGTGAAGACAGTATACACCAATATTTGTGAAACAAATTAATAATTTGTGCACTTTGACATTATATGTAGTGTCCAAAATTGCTTCTACGTGTATGTGAAAATGGCGAACTGCGGCGAAGTGACGCGCGACCCGCTTTACGGGGCGACTGAAAGACTATGCGTCCTCTTCGGAAACACTTAAGAAACTCATGAAAATAATATAATTGTGTTAGTTTGATTTTAATTTATTTATTTGAATTCAACCAGGTGAAACAGCACGCATACTATCACGCAGAATAAATGAGGATCAGAACGAAAGCTTATGTCTTGCCAAATTAATTTTCTACATCGTAACCATCGCACTCGATATGGCAGAAATACTGTTGAAAGTCTACAATAGACAAAAACAGTTGTGTGGCTAGGCATATTGTAGCTACATGTAGGGTATTGCCCCCATCGCTCTTCCTACTGTCGAATGGACTCAAAACGACACATCGAAAAAATAAACATTGTTCGCTCATGAGATAGCACGTGAAACTGTAGTTTTACATCTATACACATATATATGAACATGTACACTATACTGTTTGATTTGGTGTATTGTGTATTTGTTAAAAATCAGTTTTACGTCCCTTTCAAGATTATTTCAGCTCATATGAAAAGCACCAAACAGTAGGTGGGGCGAAAACGGGAGTACCCCGAGAAAAACCGCCTGGCACACCCGCAAGCAGAACTTGGCCTGTCTCACATGTGGCCATTGTGGGTCTCGAACTCACACCAGACACAACGGTGAGATGATTAAGTGATTATGAAACAGCGCTCTTAACTGCTCGGCCACGGGGGACGCTTGCGTAATTTTTTTAGTCATTAGAGGCGGTCAGCTTATCCTATCCACATTATCTGTACCAGCCAGTCAGGAAATAAATGTTGACGTTAGGATCGGTCGCTGATCCGTTCTTCTGCCGAAAATGACGATCGAGTTCTCGGCTTCAATGGGTGAAAAATCAAGACCTATAAAAAACCTATACATGCGGTCTGCCTTCTCACTAGACAGTTTAGTCCAGAGACTTACGATTTAGTATTAAATGCAGCAGTAAATTTTGTGATTCTTGCATTTGCCAATAGATAAAATATTATTTTCTTTTTTCCTTTTTTTCATTTCTTTTTAATTTTCTAAGCTTTATTGTCACAGGTGCGAAAAAAGGAAGAAACAAAGAAAAGGAAAAATAATTTTTGTCCTACCCGGACTCGAACCCAGGACCTTTCGATTCAATGTCTTACACTCTACCTACTGAACTATTCAGCTAGGCGTCCTGGACAATTCGTTTTTAGCGTGTCTCATTTAATACACCTCCGGTGGGCTGTTGGTAGTTTTGACTAAGTAATTCTTCATATCGCCCCCCGCCTTCGTCCCAAATATGCCCTCACGAGTCGTCGCCCATCACACGCAAAGTCGTAACCGCAAGCGCCAGCAAACTTTACGTTCAAAAGTGAAAAATGTCTAATGTTGAGTGATTTGAAATCTCTGAATATCTTTACTGATCTCAAAGGACCTAGATAAAAATATAATCTGTACGGGGAGACTTTTTAGGGCCGCCATACGACACATCACCAGCTGCGTAATTGCAAATAAAATATAAAAGTTTGATCCTTTGGAAGCAGTAAAAACATTCAAAGGGAGATAGTATGGACTATATTCCGCAATTTCGGGTAATGAAACCTCATCAGTAGCCCTTTTAAAACCGGCAACGAAAGCCAGACTATTGTACTTTTACGTGAGAAGTCTAAATCAAAGACACATTCCTAAACTGGGTCAAATAATTTAAACAGGTTTCTAAACGCTATTATTATTAAAGCTTTTATCATAGTGGAAATTTTCTCATTCTGCATGTGGACGCTGTTTATTCTTTAACCCATTAAATTATTAACTAGGCTTCATTCTGTATACAGGACTTGGGTAGTTAAGAATAAGTACATCAGGAAAACTTTTCCATGAAAAGTATATCCCCTTAAACACCACTTTTATATACAAAACTGGGGTATGCGGGGGTATACCTATTTTTTGAAAACTATTGCAGCCTGAGGCCTGAAAAGTGGTAGATGCAAACAACTAATGGAGTAGATGAAGGTATGTGATTAATTTAGGTCAAGGTCATCTCTTGACCTTGGCCAGTCTGTCGTCCATACACTTCAAAGATCTTCTTCTCTGAAACTGCTTGGCCAATCAAAGTGAAATTTTATGTGGAGCATCCATGGGTAGAGGAAACAAAAGTTTGATTGCGAAATCCAGGTCACATGACCAAGATGGCCGCCACGCCCATATATGGTAAAAACCACTCAAAAATCTTCTTCTCCAGAACCAGCTGGCCGATTTTCATGAAACTTGGTATGTAGCATTTGTGTCTCCAGCCCATCATAGTTTGATCAAATGATGACCCTAGGATGACCTTGACTTATTTTACGGCAATTTCAATTTTGGAAACATAGGCTTTTACATGGGAAAAGTGAAAACTATGGATTTTTTGAAAACTGTTGCAGCCTGAGACCTGCAAACAACTAATGGAGTAGATGAAGGTATGTGATTAATTTAGGTCAAGGTCATCTCTTGACCTTGGCCAGTCTGTCGTCCATACACACTTTTCAAAGATCTTCTTCTCTGAAACTGCTTGGCCAATCAAAGTGAAATTTTATGTAGAACGTCCATGGGTAGGGGGAACGAAAGTGTGATCGCGAAATTCGGGTCACATGACCAAGATGGCCGCCATGCCCAACTATGGTAAAAACCACTCAAAAATCTTCTTCTCCAGAACCGGCTGGCTGATTTACGCGAAACTTGGTATGTAGCATTTGGGACTCCAGCCCATCATAGTTTGTTGAAATGATGACCCTAGGATGACCTTGACCTATTTTACGGCAAGGTCAATTTTGGAAACATAGGCTTTTACATGGGAAAAGGCGAAAACAATGGATATTTTGGAAACTGTTGCAGCCTGAGATCTGAAAGTTGCTAGATGCAGACAACTAATGGAGTCAATGAAGGTAAGTAATTAATGAAGGCCAAGGTCATTTGTTGACCTTGACCAAAGGTCATTTAAATATCAAAATTAAAATTATGGTTTTCTCAGAAATCAGTGGGTTTGGAAACTATTGCAGCCTGAGACCTGAAACTTTGCAGGTGCATACAACTTGTGAAGTCAATAAAGGTGTGTGAGTATTCAAGGTCAAGGTCATTTCATGATGACTTAATACTCCAAGGTCAGGCTTCAGGTGAGCGTTCTCAGGACCAATGGTCCTCTGGTTTTATGTCTTGGTGTTTAAATTTTTTTTGTGCTGTTGGCGCCTTATGTGTGTTTTCATAGTTTTAGTTAAGTTAAGGTAACTGAGTGGCCACCTATTGGGAAAATAGCTGCTCATTCGGTTTACGATATGTTTCATGGTATAAGTACCTGATTGTTAGTTTGTTTTTTCCCACCTCGGTTTTTGGAGTGGGAATCCTTTTTTGTCTACTTGTACCTTCTTAATTTTGGGGATTAATTGTTGCCATTCATTATACTCCCTGTTAACTATTTTAAATAACAGTTTTCTTAAAAAATCTCTTTGTCAGTCGCAGCTAGATTTCATAGTTGGGAGAAGTTTTCTAATAGTATCTTCATCAAATGAATAACACTTATGATAAAATAAAATATGAGTCGCTGTACCAGAAAACCAACAATCTGCCTATGCGAAAACAAAGGCGCACATCAGCTGTGCAGTGCAGCTGATTTGCGGATTTGCTTTCGCTACTCGGACAGTACAATTCCTCTTCTACTTATCCAAAATTTAAAGAGTTTCTAGCTTGCTTCTGTGCCTGTACAGGCCGATTTGTGTCGGACCTGGTCGGAATGCAGATAGTTGGTTTTCTCATGCAAAGGCTCAAATATGAAATTAAGGCATAGTAAGCCTAATAAACAAGACAAAACAAGAGTTGTCGATCTTTGGCAGGTGCGATGATAATACAGACTACACATATTGTGTTGAATTACAGATTCTTTCTTTCTATACTGTCATACGCCCTCGCGGACATGCTAGGCAGATGCGCTGTCGACATTCCAGGCCTTTGATCTGGAAATAGTTGTTTTAATGCTGTTTTTAAACTGCACTGAACTATTTTGACGTGAATGTTTTTAACCTTTTCACTAGTTTATAGCCTTTTTCTGTTCGCAGCTTACTGAGACCTTGAAGGATCCAAGGTCTGGTAAGCATGCAGCAGTTTCAGGGAAGGCATTGGACAATAAAAAATTCTGACGAGGTGCTCAGTAAATGGAAGTGTAGAGGGTTCCGTGCGATGAACTTGTCCACATACGATTTTTCTACTCTGTAAACCATTGTCACATAATCTGATTAAAGAAAAACTGCTGTACTCGATTTGATAGAGTGGACATTTAAAAGAGCTTTAAAACTATGGTTCACTTTATTTGACCTGTAATGACAGAAAAGCTTTTTTCACTTCCTCTGACCAAAGTCGATATACACTCTGGTCATATCAGAATGTTTGCGACGCCTTATCCTATCTCCTAGATATTATTTAGATTCGGAACTAAGTTATAAAATTGTTGGAACTCCGATGGGTATAAATTACGCGCCCCTCGTACTGTAGCTGATTTACTTTTTATACTTTTAAACTGCTACGAAAGAGATGTCAAGAAATCTCTTAACCATAACAATCAAGCTGATGTTATCGAGGTTTTTGATTCGACTTCATTGTACCTCATTGACCTTTTGAACATTGACAATCATTATTTTGAAGGCATGGTCAAACAAATTTATCCACGACCTGAACTACAGTTGAATAAAGCCAACACCACAGATACCGATGCCTCCTTTTTAGATATTTCTATTGCAAATGATTGTTTCTTGTAAAATTTATGATAAACGCGATGACTTTGATTTTGATAAAGTAAATTTTCCGTTTTTGGATAGTGATGTTCCTCGCCGTGCTTCTTATCATGGTGTATATATTTTGCAACTTATTAGGCTTGCTAAAGTCTATAATCGTGTTGCGGACTTCAACGCGTGAAATGAATAGCCAAACATCTCAAGCAGGCCTATCGGTATCATAAACTTCGAAAACATTTTCTAAATTTTATCGCAGACACTATGAATTGCTTTCCAAATATAATGTTGGGCTAAAGACGCTTTTACGCGAGGGCCTTTCGGAACCAGAATTTTATAGTAACCCGGTTTACAAATTTTAGAAACCTATAGGAAGGAATGATTTTTCTTTTCGTTACAGACGTATAGGCTATAACTTAAATATTATGCTACAGTCTGCATGCTTAGTTTTAACCCAATAATGATTGATAATTATGCTGTCTTCTTTAATTGAACGCTGGTGGGTCGGGCGTCAGACTCTTTAATGGCCTCGACTCAAAGCTATTCATTTTAGTTGGTTGGGACCGGGGTTCCTTGTCTGTTGCTTGGCCCACCGGGGTTCAACTGGTGTTTTTCTTTTGCTCCGGATTTTAGTAAGTTATTCAGCGCCTAATGAATTCCATCGTCGAGCGGCTTACTGAATCTGTGAGTCCTCGTTTTTGATTCATCATGGTGGTTATCATGATTTATTTGTTTGCCCTTGATGATTCATTGGCTAGTTAGAGACACACCATGAGGACCGAACAACTAAATATTGTGAAACACGGCGGAAGATGAGGGTGAGGTTAGGCGCCTGTAAAACCGATTGAAGTCCTCCAGTAATTTTATATTACTGATCGTTCCAAGGCGATACTTCTGTAGTGGTTTATTGATTTTATGTTTTGGAGTCAAATTTTGTGCTGGTTGAACCTTATGTACCTTTCCATAGTTTTAGGATGTTCTGGTAATTGAGTGGTACAAAATCGTCCATTTAGTTTTTTTTTTTTTTTTTTTTTTTTTTTTTATCAACCTTTTTTTTTTTTTTTTTTTTTTTTTTTTTTCTTTTGAATGGGAATTTCTTTCTGGTTGCGACTTCTCCTGATCATTGTCTACTTGTACATTATTTTTTTTGCATAGCCTTATGGTAACTTTACGACTGGTTCTGATATAAATGATGACTGTTCTGCCTGGATCAAAATTATACAGAACCAGTTGGATCGCCATGCCCCGTTAAAATCGAGAAGAGTCAAATTCAAGCGTTTGCCCGAGTGGTCAAATCAAGAAATCCAGACGACTCGTAGGTTAAGAGACATAAGCAAAAGACACGGCAACTGGTCTGATTATAAAAAATATAGAAACAAAACAAAAACACTAATTCGGCAGGCAAAGAAGCATCACTTTTCAGAAGCTGTTACAAATCTTAAAGACACTAAATCCATCTGGAAGAATTTACGGACTGAAAGTCAAAAGGCCACTGCGCACCAGAATTCTTTACCTGATAAGCTCGAAATAAATGGCCAAAATTATACTAATTCACAAGAAATTGCCTATAAATTGAACAACTATTTTGCTTCTATCAGTGAATACATCAACGACAATAATGTGACCACTAGTCCCCCCGACCTGACCAAATTACAAGCATATATAGAGTCCAAAATTCCAAAAGAAACTTTCTTCAAAATACCAAAAATAACTCCAAATCAAGTTTCTCAATTTATAAATGGACTGAATCCGGATAAAGCTACTGGTCTTGACGGCATTGGCCCTAGAATCTTAAAACTATCAAACTCTGTCATTTCCCCATCTATAGCAGCCCTAATAAACAAAAGTATAAACACAGCTACATTTCCAGATCAGTTAAAAATGGCTAAGTTGTTTCCTATTCATAAAAGTGGGTCTAAAACTGACCCAGCTAACTACAGGCCAATTTCAATTCTCCCAACTGTTTCTAAAATATTTGAAAAACATATACTTAAGGAATAAAGAAACGCAACAAATACTTTGGGTTACTAAAAACATGTTTTGTAATGCAAGTCTGTGGTATAACTGAGCTTCTTATATGAACACAATATCTAAACGTCAAATTGCAACAGGTTGAGCCACAATGTCGGTTACGTATGCTTAATGGCGTACGCGTAACCACACTGACCTACAGTAGCACACCCTGTAACCATGATCAGTAAATGTCAAATTTGAAATAAAAAACAATATTTTGTTTCCAAAACCCCTAAAAGTGATTGCAGATGTAATCATTGATCAGTTGGTAACATTTGGGTATGTTATTGGACGTTTAACGTCACCAACGCCAATCGCAAAAATGAGGCAAAAGCCAGTAAAATTTCCCTCGGCATGCGTCATATTCAATAAAATGGTTATTTTCGTAAACATTATGACATTTGTACTTCAGACGTCACTAAAACGTCCATTATAACGTCAAAATCAAACATCCTGCATTTTAAAGACTCTCATTATGTCTTTCAAATTTTCTGATTTAAAAATGATCAATTGCCAAACGTTTGATTACAGAGCGTAAATCTAGTGTTTACTCAAAGCAAATAATCTGTTTCGCACCTTTACACAACGTGATATTCTGTTTAACAAACGTCAAAACAAACGCTCCGATGATCCATTTCTACGGTACCTGGGACGTCACTTTTGATTACAAAGCATGTCGTGTCGTATGTTGGTTCGATATATACCGTTTAGGTACAAATAGGCAAAATCGAATAATTTAAATGACGTTAATAACTCATTTTTCGTTATTGTAAACTTCAGCATTCCGTTAACAAGATTTAACGCAACACGGGACGGCACCTAAGAACACAATGATCCTAGTCTTTATTGCACATTATCAAGTCGACGTCACGTAACCCACATGCAAAGAATTTGTCATCTTCCCCTTCGCCCCGACGTTTACGTCACAATTTGCGTTTTTTATAGTATTTGACGTTTTGTCGTTAATTTTGTCAATAAAATGACGTTTTCTCATTTCATCACGTGCAAAAAGCAGTCAGTAGGTCATTTCATAAAAGGATTTTATCAAAATGTCAAATACATACGTAAAAGTTGAAATTTAGTGTGTTGCGTATTTTAATTCCTTAAGTATATAAATAAACACTTAGTTGCATTTTTGAATAAATATAAAGTAATACACGCTAATCAATCAGGCTTTAGACAAAGGCATAGTTGCCAAACCGCCTTGGTCAAATTGATCGATCAATGGATGGCATGCATAGATAGAGGTGATTTGGTGGGTTCAGTTTTCCTCGATTTCCGAAAGGCATTCGATCTCGTTGACCATTCCATTCTTATTGATAAACTTTCATTATATAAATGCAAAGGTTCAGATTTAAATTTGTTCAATTCATATCTACAGTCTCGTCAACAAGTAATAGACAGTGGTCCGGGATTATCAAAACCAGCCGATATAAAAACGGGTGTGCCTCAGGGGTCAATTTTGGGACCTACATTGTTTTTAATTTTTATTAATGACCTCCCTCTTCATATGGAATACTGTGAAATTGACCTATTTGCTGACGATGCTACGTATCATGTAAATGGTAAAACAAAATCCGAGGTCGAACCCAAATTGCAAACTGATGGCACTAATTCTAGAACTTGGGCTAAGCAGCATAAAATGCAAATACACTTCGACAAAACTGCATGTATGGCACTCGGAACAAGAAACATGACTCAGAATGGTTTTTCAAAATTAAATATAGACATAGATGGCAATAAAATAAAGCAAGTTGACAAACAAAAACTTCTAGGCGTATTTATCGACGAAACTTTATTGTGGACACCACATATAGATTATCTTTGTGCTACAATATCGACAAAAATATCTCTTTTGAAACATTTATCAACATATGTCCCCGTAAAAGTCCAAAAGTTATTTTATCAGGGGTACATCTTACCACTTATTGATTATGGCTCTAATACTTGGGGTTCAACGTCCAAACAAAATATTGAAAGATGAGTTAAATTGCAAAAACGAGCGGCCCGCATTATCCTAAAGACGGGGTTCGATACATCATCGTCGGAAATGTTCACTGATTTGGGTTGGTTAACCATAAAAAACCGCCATAACTATAATAAGGCAGTCCTTACGTATAAAGCTTTGAATAAATTAACGCCTGAATATATCTCCGATTTATTAAAGCCTGTGTCTGAAGTACATAATCGTAATCTGCGATCTGCATCCAACGGCTCCTTGGCAGTGCCAAGATCTAGTACATCATTCTTTGATAGGTCATATTCTGCAACTGCACCAAGATTATGGAACTCCATGCCAATTGAAATCATTACTGAGTCATCTTTGAAAAACTTTAAAAGGTCGGCTAAAACTTATTTTAGTAAACAGTGAACGTATTTTATCCAAATAATTACGTTAAAATGGCAAAATGTGCAATCGCAACTACGCTCGCTTTGTACATTGATGGTCCACATCTGCTCTGGGCACCCTGGTTCCTGGAGAGACGGGAGATGGATCATGGAGCAGCTTACACGTAACGCTCCGGTTCCAATTCTGCGGTGAGCTAGTCCAATTTATGGCTCGCGGGATGTTTCTGGATCATTCATTGTGCCTTGCGAGTGCATTGCAGTTCCAATGAATTTATGATGACAATATTAGACAAAATATATGTTCTTAAAAACGAAGTACATTTTGATCTTATTCTTTTATCTTAAGACTTCTAGAATTTTTAAGGTTGCATGATAACGTTTTTTTCCCTTTTAAAAAATTGGCTATGGATGTTTTATACGCTCACATGTACGTTATTTATCCTGCTGGTCAGAAATCATGGTTTTAATATATGTTTTATTTGTGTACTTAATGTAAATTTTATATATATTTTTTTTTTTTTTTTTTTTTTTTTTTTTTTTTTTTTTTTTTTTTTTTTGTATGTACATATGTATATATGTTTTTGAGAGGGCCGCGAGGTAGAATAGCTAATGTAGCTAAGAGCGTAACCCTCGTAAAATATTGTATAAATAAAAATAAATAAAATACAATATGTCTGGATGATCCTTCATAACTATTTCATAATAAAAAATTTATCGCAGACACTATGAATTGATTTTCAAATTCAATGTTGGGCTGAAGACGCTTTTACATGAGGGCCTTTCGAAACCAGAATTTTATAGTGACTTGGTTTACTTTCAGAACCCTATTTGAAGGAATGATTTTTCTTTTCGTTACAGACGTGTAGGATATAACTTAAATGTTATGCGACAGTACGCATGCTTAGTTTTTAACCAAATTATGGTTGATAATTATGCTGCCTTCTTTAATTGCACGCTGGTGGGTCGGGCGTCAGACTCTATGATGGCCTCGACTTAAAGCTATCCATTTTAGTTGGTTGGGGTTTCCTTGTCTGTTGCTTTGCCCACCGGGCTTCAACTGGTGTTTTTCTTTTGCTCCGGATTTTAGTAAGTTTTCGGCGCCTAGGGATCACCATCGTCGGGCAACTTACTGAATCTGTGAGTCCTCGTTTTGGATTCATCATGGTGGTTATCGTGATTTATTTGTTTGTCCTTGATGATTCATTGACTAGTTATAGACTCACCACGAGGACCAAAGAACTAACTAAATATTGTGAAACACTACGGAAGATGAGGGCGAGGTTAAGCGCCTGTAAAACCTATTTAAGTTCTCAAGTAATTTATATAACTGATCGTTCTAAGGTGATACTTCTGTAGTGGTTCTATTTGTTTTATGTTTTGGGGGTCGAATTTTTGTGCTGTTTGAACCCATGTACGTTTTCATTGTTTTAGGAAGTCAGGGTAACTGAGTGGTACCTAATTGTCAGTTTAGTTTTTTTCCTACCTGGGATTTTGGAGTCGGAATTTCTGTCTGATTTCGCCTTTTCCTGATCATTGCCTACTTGTACATTTTTGCATACAATATGTCTGGATGTTCCTTCATAATTATTTCATAATAAGAAATAATTCGAGGGTTTCTAGCAAAAAGGGGCTATCTGCAGTTTTGGAACTTTTCACTGTTTTGTTATTTTCTAACAGTTACTCTAAATTTAAGTATCTACGATCTGTTCATATCTTAATTATTCATAAAGAAATTCAACAAAACACAAAGGGGCTATCTTTTTAGTGACACAGATTTTGAAATAAAAGGGGCTATCTAAATGAGTTGAAAGCAAAAATGTTATATTTGCTGCACACATGGCACCTTTTCGCTTTCACAATTTTGTAAATAAAATTTGAGCAAGAATGTGCTATACGCCATATAGCCCCTTTTATCACCAGCTTAATTAATTAGATAACAACAAATCCACAAACATGTGACTGTATTGTTTGATGTTATATTCTTTGGCTTGAAAATATACGTATTTTACAGCAGGAAAAGACCTTATGTGGCATTGAGACAATGTCAATGAAATCATTTTAATGTTTGTTATTTACTAAAACAATATGCGTATGCAAAAACGTGTTATCTGCAATTTTCCTTATTTGGGCATGTTTGAATAATTGTGTGAAATATATTCATAAAATAAAGACAATACAATTTCCTGTCGATGTGTAATTCTGTATCTATGGTGCTCTGTTAGCTGAATTTAAATGATGAATGCAAACTTAAAATGTGTATAAAAAGTATAAAATGTGCATACCGGGTGTCCTAGACAACATGATACATTTTGAAATTGTTTAAGCACTTAAATAGATAGACTGCAAATTGTTTTTGCTGATCAATGTAATATACATAGAGATACTTTCATGGCATATTTTGACTTGATTCCAATATTGGGGAAAACAAGGTATAGCTTAAAAAAGTTGCTATTTTTTTCAAACTTTCGACATTTTGCTCCTATAGTTAGCTACTTTACAATGTATATTGCAGCACTGCATCTAGCAGGATGGAGTTGATTTTCATATCTTCATGACTGCAACTATAAATGTCTACTATGTCCACCGTAATTTGCCATAGATTTTATCTCACAAGGGGTTCCCCTGTTATCTTTATCCAGATCCAGTCTGTAGCACCACCTCGTTCAAATAAATCCTTTTTTCATCACATAATCTTTTGAAAAGCCATATATTGTTACCATGGTACATGTAACCATCATATTGCAGTTTATATGGTGTTAAATAATACTTGTGAATGAGGAATTGCTCTTTAGGACAACACTGACCATTAGGATCATCTATGTACTGTAACGAATTGAACCATGCATTATCAACAGGAGTACAAAATTTTGTTACCCCACCCACTTTTCACTATTGAGACTGCTGATACCACATGTACTGTTTGATCTGTCATACACAGTAAAATGCGAGTACACTGAAACAAAAACATGCAATGTCTTTGGAAGATAGTATTGTTTTGTTTAATGCAGTAAACACTGAACTTAACATCATTTCGGTTGGTCAAATTGCTGAATTTCCCATTTTTTGTGACATCATCTTTGATGCTTCTGGAAACACACTATTGAGAAAGAACAATGCTGTCAATGCTATAAAATAAAATTTTGAGACATTGCCTATCATTTATGCTCCTTTAACAGTACCAAAATAAAAGAACTGATCTTTTTATTAGGGTTTTGAAATGTATCATGTTTTCTGTGACACCCTGTATAGCCCCTTTTTGCTACAAACCCTCGAATTGTTTGTTGCGTGTGCCGGTAGTTGAAAATGGCGTTCCATAGTGAAACATAGTCCTAAAAGTGCAAAATGTGGTGGTTCTATGTTTTTTCTGAGCGTTGCCATGGCACCATTTGTAATTTCTATGCAACAATTATGGGCCCCACTCATTGTGACCTAAAGAAATAGATGGGATGTTTGTGCCTCCAGGCAAAGATAATACGCTACTGACTGACCATATGATTGGTTACTGGTAAACCGTTCTGGTTTGAGCCTGCCCAGGAAAAGTGGTTCAAGTCAAACTGTACATATATGTCTTTTTGGCTTACTTGGACGGTTATATTTTAAGCACTTGTGGAATATCATGACATCTTCCTTTTTGGGTAAAAGTCCCATAAGATGGAGACAATGTACCGACATGATCTTAGCTGTTAACTCGGACGTTTTCAATTCAAACAAATTCAAACAAGAAACAATTGTGCTAGATTTTAAAAGCAGCAGGGACATATACCTTCTATTTGTAATACTTTTCTCATCACAATTCTAAAATTCATTGTTTTACCAAGGCATATGGCCGAAATCGGGCCTTACATCTCCCATTATGGACCGTGCTACGTATTTTCCAACCGCACTCGTATAAGGTCTTAATAAGATGGCTATACTAGACAAGTAGCCCAGGGGTAACGATCGCTCACCTGAAAGTCAACAAGTACAGTCACTGGACAAAGTAATTGGGGTTTTTACCATATATGGGTATGGTGGCCATCTTGGTCATGTGACCTTGAAACCCTACTTACATCAGCAGAAGAGCTCTTGTCTGGATTGTGTATCCTCTTTTCTGCCATTTTGGTTCACGTGAAAAAATCATCTAACAAGGTCAGGGTCCTATAATGACCCCCGGGGTGGGGCCATATTTGACCCCAGGGGCAAGATTGGCAGGATTTATGTAGAGCTCCACATGAAAATGTTGTATATCAAATACGTGATACAAGCTTTGTGTCATGCTGTTGCAGAGAAGATTTTTTCATATATTTCCATTATAAGTCTATGGTAGATAATGACATGCCTAGGGCGTGGCCTGTATGGACCCCATGGGCACCATTAGCAGCATTTATAAAGGAGAGGATTTGCATTTGTCCACACAACATATGAAAGCTCTGGGCCATATGGTTTTGGAGAAGAAGATTTTTTTTATGTTTTTCCCATGACGCCCCCGGGGCGGAGCCCGTATTGACCCCAGGGGCACAGTTATCAAGATTTATAAAGAGGACCATTATACATTGCTACACACAAAATATGAAAGCTTTTGGCCTAATGGTTTCGGAGAAGAAGATTTTTTAAAGTTTTTTTTCCCATGACGCCCCCGGGGCGGGGCCCGTATGGACCCCAGGGGCACGGTTGGCAGGATTTATAAAGAGGAACTCTATACATTGCTACAAACAAAATATGAAAGCTCTGGGCCTTGTGGTTTCGGAGAAGAAGATTTTTTTTATGTTTTTCCAATGACGCCCCCGGGGCGGGGCCCGTATGGACCCCAGGGGCACGGTTGGCAGGATTTATAAAGAGGACCACTATACATTGCTACTGACAAAATAAGAAAGCTCTGGGCCTTGTGGTTTCGGAGAAGAAGATTTTTTTATGTTTTTCCCATTGTAAGTAAATGGGAGCTAATGACCCCCGGGGCGGGGCCATTTTTGACCCCAGGGGCATGATTGGCAGGATTTATATAGAGTACCACTACACATTGCTACATACAAAATATGAAAGCTTTGGGCCTTGTGGTTTTGGAGAAGAAGATTTTTTTTATGTTTTTCCTAATGACCCCCGGGGCACATTAGGCAGGATTTATAAAAAGGACCATTATACATTGCTACACACAAAATATGAAAGCTCTGGGCCTTATAGTTTCGGAGAAGATTTTTAAAAGTTTTTCCCATGACGCCCCCGGGGCGGGACCCGTATGGACCCCAGGGGCACGTTTGGCAGGATTTATAAAGAGGAACACTATATATTGCTACAAACAAAATATGAAAGCTCTGGGCCTTGTGGTTTCGGAGAAGATTTTTTTATGTTTTACCCATGATCCCCCAGGGCGGGGCCTGTATGAACCCCAGTGGCACAGTTGGCAGGATTTATAAAGAATACCACTATACATTGCTTCTGACAAAATATGAAAGCTCTGGGCCTTGTGGTTTCGGAGAAGAAGATTTTTTATGTTTTTTTTTCCCATTGTAAGTCTATGGGAGCTAATGACCCCCGGGGCGGGGCCATTTTTGACCCCAGGGGCATGATTGGCAGGATTTATAAAAAGGACCACTACACATTGCTACATACAAAATATGAAGGCTCTGGGCCATGTGGTTTCGGAGAAGATGATTTTTTTCATGTTTTGCCCCATCACGCCCCCGGGGCGGGGCCTGTATGGACCCCAGGGGCACGGTTGGCAGGATTTATAAAGAGGACCACTATATATTGCTACACACAAAATATGAAAGGTCTGGGACTTGTGGTTTCGGAGAAAAAGATTTTTTTATGTTTTTCCCATTGTAAGTCTATGGGAGCTATCTGTTGCCATGGAAACCAGAGTTCCAATCCGACCTGGCCCAAAACCTAATGCAACCTTTCCCCCTCCTCAATGATGCTTTAGATAAAATTTGACCACGATCAGCCTTTTTGTCTTAGAGATATTTGAGTTTGAAAATGTGAACGCACGGACGGACGGACGGACGCACGGACGGACGCACGGACGGACGCCGGCTCGACTACTGTACTATAAGCTCACCTTGTGAGCCTTTGGCTCAGGTGAGCTAATAACTCAGTCAGGAGCGCATAGCTCAAATGGTAGGGCACGCGGATTTCAACGATGTTCAGTCGGTGTTTCAAGTCCCACGATCTTCGCCTTTTCAGCTCACCTGAGCCTGGGTCATTAGCTCCCATAGACTTGTACAAACGGAAAAACAAAATAAATCTTCTTCTCTGAAACAACAAGGCCCAGAGCTTAGCAATGTATAGTGGTTCTCTTTATAAATCCTGCCATCTGTGCCCCTGAGGTCCATACTGGCCCCTCCCCGGGGGCGCTATTATCTGCCATAGGCTCATAATGGAAATATATCTAAAATCTTCTTCTATAAAACCACAAGAACCAAAGCTTCTATGTTTGATATGCAGCATTGTTATGTGGAGCTTTACATAAATCCTGCGAATCATGCCCCTTGGGCCAAAAATGGCCCTACACCGCATAGACTTACAATGGGACAAACATAAAAACTCTTCTTCTCTGAAACCACAATACCCAGAGCTTTCATTTTTGTGTGTCGCAATGTATGGTACTCCTCTTCATAAATTCTGCCAACCATGCCCCTAATGTCCATACAGGCCACGCAGGGTGTGGTTATCTTCCATATGCTTATAATAGAAATACATGATAAACTCTTCTTCTCTGAAACCGCAAGACACACAGTTTGTATATTTTGTGTGCAGCAATGTCATGTGGAGCTCTACATAAATCCCGCCAATCACGCCCCTGGGGTTAAATATGGCTCAACACCGGGAGTCATTATAGGACCCTGAACTTATATGATGATTTTTAGTGAACCAAAATGGTGGACAATAGGATAAACAATGCAGACAATAGCTATTCTGTTGAGGTAAGTAAGGTTTCCAGATAGCCGTCATGCCCATATACGGTGAAAACCCAAGCCATTTTGTCCAGTAACGGTACTTGCTGACTCTAAGGATGGCGATCATTGCACTTGTTTTTTTTTTTTTTTTCTTTTCTTTTTTTTCATATGTACGCGTTTCATTCTCAATCGTATCCAATTATTATTATTTTTTCCAATTTTGTGTACGGTTTTTAATGAGTTCCAAAGCCAACGCAACTCGTCATTAAAATTTATAAACCTTTTTTGTGGTTTCAGCTCGGGGGGGGGGGGGGGGGTATAGGTCAAAATTTTGTACAATCAGATATATGAATGGGTCACTTTTTCGAAGGCATGATATATGAATAGGTCCCTTTTTTCGATTACCAGATATATGAATAGGGTATGTTTTAAAGTATCGGGCGGCACGTCCGCACCAAAATTACCTCCGAGTTACCCCCTCCCCCCCCCCCCCCCCGAGGGTTTCAGTCGATTCATCCAAAATTCCGCATATACGTGGGTTGAAATTTAAGTTCGTAGACTTTCTATATAAAAGTTCAGAGTTCTGCTTTAAAGAAATAAGAATTATTTCATCTGAAAATGTATTCTTTTACCTATCATATGAGGTATTAAGAATAGTTCTACTCAATATGGTTTCAGCACAACAATGAATTAAACACAATGACCCTCCATCAACCGGGGCACGCCGTAGAAACTATGACGTCGAAAATACGTCAAATATCAATAAATACCGACATTAAAACATCTGTTTTTAAACCAAACAACATGCCCTACTTTTAGTTATCTGCAAAATTGCCTTCAGGGATTTTTTAATTATTATTGCCGAAATACTGCGATCATCAGAAAAATATTTAGCGGTAACACTCTATTTTATGGGTATATTGCATATCTGTGTTTTAAAACAAGAATGTTGGCAATGGCGATTGTAGATTAATTGTAGGCGTGTACTTTCTCATCGTGTAAAATTCAAGTGCATCCATCTGACATCTCATATGCCATTTAAATACCACTGCATTGTCTGTTCTAAAGTTTACATCAAATCACTACCATTTTGAATAGTTCTTAGGATATTTTGCTGATCAAACATAAGATGATATCATTACTCTTGTTTCGACGTTGCCTGCTGAAGACATTTTTCAGTTACGACTCGCTTAACATTTTCTCCAAAAACATAATAAATCGTTCATATAATGCTTAAAATTTTAAATAGATGTAACACCATGATGCTACGATGCCTCATATTGATAAAACTCAAAGTCTACAAGTCAATACGGTAATTATTGTTACTTTCTTCAAAATTCTTTAGCTTAAGAATTATTCAATATACGACGTGCCTCAGGTAGCCAAACCTAGGTTGCTATGGATACCATTTTAATGTGCACTGCGAAAATATTTTAAGCACGAAACAAGGAGACTTTGCTTCTTTATAATAATGCATATGATATTGGATAAATTCCGTAATATGAATTCAGTGGCAAAAGTCTACGAATTTAAATCCCAACTCTCGTATGTAGCCCAACCATTTTCAAAGATGACCTGCGAATATCAACCGTCAAACGTTTTTGTTCGGCTATAATTGCGTAAAAACTAATGAAAGAGTCAGTTTAAAAATGAAGGAAATCATTGATTTTGACGAAGTTCTCGCTAAAATTTGCAAACCACCCTATTCTTAAGCAGCGAAACACAATGAAAAACAAAATTCCCATAACTGCCATGCACTTTATTTGATAAGGTTAGGTTGCCAACACAAAATAAAGCATATGATTAGCATCTGCAGTGAGGTCGACCACGTGACCAAGTGACGTTGAACGCCTAAAACAAGCAATTTTGGGGTACTCAAAATTAATTGCGATTTCTGGCATTGAGCCGCAAGTTACAACTTTGAAATTGCCATACACTCATCGGACGACCTTCAAAGATTTGACCTGTGTGCATTGTTTTGAAAAATTTAGAGCCCGCGCGCGCGAGGCACGGAAAATGCATTTCTGTATCCTGAGGCATGTTCACGCGCATGCACACTAAAACTTTCGATTTGATAACACACTGGCAAAGATTTTCGAGTCATTTTGATGCTGATTAGGCACAAAGGTTTCCAGATAATTGGCCGATTTAAAAGATGAGATGAAAATACTGGATAAAGCTGCGTTGGCTGTGGAACTGAACTCGGTATGCTTTTGTACATAGTCACCCAGAAAACTGTTACAACCGCTACAACATTAGTAGTTAATATTATAGGGTTATTGCACTGATATCGGTGAATATTGTCCAAAGTTGGGATATCAAAGGACGCGAGCTTGCGAGCGCCCGTAGATATCCCAACGAGGGACAATATTCACCAATATTAGTGTGATAACCCTTTTATTATATAGCTATAAATATCTGCTTCTCATATTGAGCAAGCCTTACAAAATTGAAATATATACACGATGGCCGCAATAATATCCATAAGTGATATCATTTTTGCACTAGTGCAATATCAGATGATATCTTTTTTGCACTGTAGCTTTTCGGAAGCACATGTTGCAATTAAATCAATATTGCTGACATTTTCTTTTTTCGGCTTAAAGTGACAAACTTTAACTGACGTTTCGGCCCGGTATGACGTCATTTTCCACGCGACGTCAGATGAAGATGACGTCATTAGAGTTGACGTACGATGACCCTCAAATCAAGAATTTGGCAATGTTTCATAAGAAATTTTCGCTTTTAACAAAGTGTGCAATATCAAGTAAGTGTGCAGATATCATCTAATATCTGCACACTTGTTACTCGGCCTTTATCCCTAAATTTTAATCATTTGGTATTTATAGCTATATAATAATCAAAACTATGGACCGGCTGGTGACGTCACATTTGTCGCATAACATGCATGTCGTACATCGCATGCCAATTAATCATTGATTTGTGCAGATAGTCAAAACTATTCAATTTATTTTTATACGGGGGGAGGGGTTGGGTAATAATCCATACGGTCTCCCTTTGAATGTTTTTACTGCTTCCAAAGGATCAAACCTTTATATTTTATTTGTCATTACTGCAGCTGGCGTTGTGCCGTGTGGCGGCCCTAAAACGTCTCCCCGTACATCATCCATAGTGCAGATTATATTTTTCTTTCGGTCCTTTGAGATCAATAAAGATATTCAGAGCGTTCAAAACACGTATGTTTAGAAACATACTTCTTAGCAATGTTTTAATTGTTTGACCCCGTTTAGGAATGGGTCTTTGATTTAGACTTCTCGTATAAATTCTCGAAATTGCAGTACAATAGTCTGGCGTTCGTTGCTGGTTTAAAAAAGGGCTACTGATGAGGGTTCATTACCCGAAATTGTGCAATATAGTCCAAACTATCTCTACTTCTTCCTAAGGATCAAACCTTTTATATTTTATTTTAAGAATGCATGTACTTTGCAGTTTATTTACTGATTTCTATTCCCAGGACTGTAAATTAAAGCTGAAAACAGGAAGTGGCATCACATATTTGGAATGTCACTTCCTGTAAAAGCATCACATGATGAACCTGATGTCAAAGAAAGAATCAATTATAACACCACCACTGCAATATTAAATAGCATGCTTATCCTTTTTATTTTGTCATCAGGAAAACATGTCTGTGTAATGTATACCCCATGATACCCCACTTTTATATAGCAAAAGTGGGGTATGCAGGGGTATACATATTTTTTTTTATTTTTTCTCCAAAACGTAGATTGTGGGTACGCGTTAGAACATGTACCGACAATCTATGTTTTGAGCAAAAATAAGAAAAATATCAAATTTTTTCTAATGAAAATATTCATTTTTTACAACTTTAAAAATCTCTATGATGTGCCACATAAATAGAGCGTGAAAGCAGGACTCCCTCTCCCCGAATTACAAATAATTGGCGATTCTTTACTATACTGCGGCATAGCAATTTAATTTATGCAATGCTTAAAGTTCAACACAAGGTGAATATTTTAGACAATATTTTGATGCAATTCGTCTATATTTTTGGCATCTCACACGAGAACATAAAATCAGTCGTTTTGCTCTCGCGCTATAAACAAGTCAGTCAAAAAGCGATTCGATACCCAAAGAAATTGGACTGCACTGAGCGTCTTGAAGGTATGTCGAGAAGAACAACAGAGTGACGAGTTTTTTCTGTTTCTTGCGAGCCAGAGCTTTAATGTTGACTCTATGTTAAAAGTTATACTCTGTGCATTCTTGACCTTTGACTTCAACTGCATTTGAAACATAAAAACAAAGATAAAGAAGAAAAATAGAGCGCTCTTTAAAATAATAAAAATGCCTAAGAGAAAAGCGCGTTGGCGTAGTGGTTGAGCATCGGACTCCGAATCGTGAGGCCTTTGGTTCGATCCCTACTGGTGGCACCGTCTTGTTTCCTTGAGCAAGGCACATTAACTCCCCAGAGGACTGGTTAATACCCTCAAAGTGGTGGCTCCGTCCCGACATGACTAAAACATTGTTTACTGGGACGTTAAACATCAATATAAACAACTAAAATGCATTTGATGGGATTCGAACTCGTGTTGTCTTAACGTCAAAAATTCCTTCATACATGTACGTATATCCTAGGGAACTTATCCTGCCCCGCGACATGAGCTAATTCCTCCTTACAATATTATTGCAAACACCGTGCAATAAATTACCGTAAATACTCGTTAGATTGATTGGAAAACACCTATGATAGAGGGCTATCTATAACAAGCCATATGTTGACAAACAATATGATCATAAAACGACCATTTTATTGTGGGAAGTCTGTAAAACTGAATGGTTTACACATACTTTTCACACGAATTCATTTTTTCACGCGAGTACATTTTGCTTCACAAACTTAAGACGTGTAACAATTTATTCACTTTAACCAACTAAGAAACATACGTGTACACTGCCTCACTCATTATAATCACACCAGTTTTTAATCAGAAACATTCTTATCAATTCTGCTACAAGGGTGGCTTTTCCATTGGCTTTAGAATGAGAATCACAACAGAGGAGAGTATGGCTGCCAACAGAAACAAACAGAAAAGAAATCGATCCATGATACTCGCCACAAATCGCCATTCATTCACAACATCCTGATGTCTCTCCTCCATGTCTTGCTTTGCAACCAGAAGTTTCAGAGAGTTCGTTATTTTGTCTTGCATTTCATCGTCTGCTGATTCGGCAAGCAAGCGTTCATGTGACATTACGTCATGTTGAAACTCTGTATTCATCCGCGGAGAGTTATGTGAGCCTGATACGTTATTCGGTTTCTGTATCACAACGCCATTGCAATTAGATCCTAAATTTTCTAGATATGAGCTTAGATAAGGGTCGGTTTGATGTATCGACGTGAACAAGAATGGGTTCACGTGCGGTCGCATACACAGGATCCGTGCGAGAATGTCATGTGACAGAATTTGTAGCCACCGTGGAACTCGCCTCTGGTGCGGACCGACATAATGTAATTGAAGTACAAGCACTGTGAGAATTATTGATAATGATGTCATCCCCATAGTGACTGTCAGATATATGCCTGAAAAGGTAAGAAAACCAAAAGTGTGATGAAAGATTAACAGACAAAAAAGAAAGTAAAATGACAGAAAAAATATGTGTCATCTATCTATTTTGGTTTTAATATTTTTTATCTCACGACTAAGCGTTAAAATAGCATTGAAAGGTAATAAAGCAAGTAATAAAGTGAGAACTGACTACAAAACTCTAATCATGCTCTCGAAACTAATAGAAATAGAAACGTGACAAAGAACATAAAATTTACAAACCAACTGCGAATAAAACACAGAGAATGAATAAGAGTATTGAGTGAATGTACATGTGGACGGTGAGCTGCCAGATAGTGTTTACCCTCGAGGTAAAACCGCTAGTCCAAGAACTTTCAGACAAGCAGTGGCCTAAAGCTTTTCGGTTTTGCAATCGGACATAAAATCCACCATGAACGAATGTACATATTAAACGTCTCTGGTCAAGCGTGCCATTTTGATATAAATGATGGACTTTTCCTATCAATGGCACGAATTCTGATGTGACTGGCACGAGAAAACCAACATTTTGCATAGGCGAAAACAAAGGCGCAGATCAGCTTCGCAGTAACTGCGAAGCTGATCAGCGCCTTTGTTTTCGCTACACGGATAGTACCATTCTTCTTCTTTCTAAATCCAAAACCTTACCTATTAATGGTACGAACTCTGATGTGGCCGGCATGTTCTCAGCAATCAACAACATGAACACAGAAAATGCCAACAGTACTGTAATCCCGAGAGTTATCTTCTCACCACTGTCTGGAGGCAGCCAAAATCCTAACAAACTCAAAATTGTCAGCCATAGACATGGAAATATAATATTGAAAAGATAATACAAAGTGCGCCTGCGCAAGATCACAGTGAACGTCACATCCGGAAATGGCTGTGGACAACATGCATAGAAGACTTCGTTCCGGACTACTTGCACCTCAATGAGCTCCCATTCACCGCTAGTTGCGTAGTTCTTCAGGTCGACTACTGCTGAACGGTTTGTAACATCAACCTGTAATAGAAAGCTGCCACTATCACGCTAGACTGTCAGATGGATGGTAAGGGTATCGTTTATTTGGATGAAAGTTTGAAGGTGGTACGTTTTATCCCTTTGTAAAAAAATAAGAATTTCTATATTCCAGAAAAATCAACTATAATTACATAAAAAAAAAAAAAAAAAAAAAAAAAAAAAAACTAACTAAAACTTTAAGAATGAATGTTCCCAAAAGCTGAGTTGGTTTTATGCCTGGCTTAATATTTCTTACGAGCGATTTTCAATTTTTGCTATGTAACAGTGGTCATTCTATTTTAGCATTGTTTATTCTATTTTAGTATTGGTTATTCTATTTTAGCATTGGTTATTCTATTTTAGCATTGATTATTCTATCTTTTTATTCGCGGACCTCCGTTTGGTAAGGTGTGAAAGTTTGACCGAGCCGTGCCTGTCGTGGCTATTGCCTATCGGGCCAGAAATTTCCTCTACACATCTTTTTCAATATACTTATTGTACAATGTTTATTAATATACTGAGCCAAACTTATAACGCAACATCGGTTTATTTTTAATGTTATACTCCGGAACGTTATCAAATTAACTTTGTCTCTACTGAATTAGATTACCGGACGATCGACACATCTCACAACATCTTGGTTGCAACATTCTTAGTTATGCGTCTCAAGAAATTAATCATTTTTCAGAGGTAGGGTCTTGGCAAAAAATGAAATGCATTGTGATTTTCCAGAACGCGACATGTGACGTGTATTCGTACCCTAGAAATTAATGTCGGTTTTCAGGATAATCCCTGCTCCACTTTTAATTTAAATTAGCCAATGAATAATTTTACAGTCCAAAGATTAATTTTGCTCAATTTTGAGCATTTTCAGCCCCAACCATTCAAGTTTACTCACATTTTAACATTTGTTACAGACGGTCCTGACACAACAATTGGATGCTATTGTGTTTTCTAACAATGCTGAATGACGGAAAGAACATGTTTCCACAACGGTTTCATTGAACACATTTGCCGTTAGAATTTGTCACAAATTCCATTTTCTATTGCATGCAATGGAATACACAGTATTAAACGTTCAATTTTCAATGATTCAAACTTTGATTTAAAATTTTGGGTACAAATGGAAGGCATTTTGCAATAACCTCAACCAGCTTCACTGAACGATCCATAAAGAAGCAATTTACGTTAAAACTGACTTCCAGAATTTCTCAGGAGGCACATGCCACCCAAATAATCGTTTTGACCAATCAGATTCGAGCTCAGTGACCCATGCTCTGAAAACCAAAATTTTGTTCCCAATTTATTCACTGGCGATTGCTGACCAGCATATGTCTGGTAGACCGTCTTGCATTACACTAAAATGCGAAAAATATGCCTTAACCGTGTTGCGTTATAAGTTTGGCTCAGTATACATGTCGCCCTTAATGGAACTTTTTTCTATAGCCGTGCGATACACCTTAGTATGCGTGCATTGTTTTTCTTGAAAGTGGGCGTTTTTACTATGTTCCTGTGTATCAACAAAGAGAATATTCATTTTCCATGCACGTTTTAAATTTTAATTTTTAATTCAAGCTTTAAAAATGGAAACGAAACTATAGACCACTTCGGCAGGGACGTGCCAAAGCTTTCATACCTGATCATTCAGTATTCTTCCGGAGGAGACGGAATCAAATCATCACATGACAGGGAGAGCTATTTATAATCATTGATTGTCATTTCTTGTTATTAAACGATTGTATACAGGCGTAAAAAATCGGTTCCCTTGAAACATTGAAAATAGAAAATGCAACAAAATTTCCATAAAATGTTATACAAATGTTTGTGTATTTGAAAAACGGCCATATTGTTTCGATTAAATTTACAAAGAACCCATTAACAACTACATTATGGAATCATATACATTTTGAATTCACTAGCAAATGTATATACGTACGAGTATCTGTTAAAGTAGCCATAAGAATACTCGAGTTTCACTTTTAAACAGTTTGTTTTATATACTGTACACATAATTATTGTAGATTCTTAGCCCAAGATTTTTTTTTAATTCAGTTTTACGTCCCTTTCAAGATAATTTCAGCTCATATGAGACGGGCCAATCAGTAGTGGGCCGAAAATGGGAGAACCCCGAGAAAAACCACATGACAAACCCGCAAGCAGAACTTGGCTTGTCTCACATGTGGCCAGAGCGGGGCTCGAACCCGTACCAGACACAGCGGTGACAAGATTTTAATCACCAGTGAGCTAGCAGGCTCGTTACGAAAACTTGTCCATGTAATTAACAGAGATTTTTTGAGCTTTAAATTTGAACATTGATATTTTTCTTATTTTTGCTCAAAACATAGATTGTGGGTACACGTTAGAACTGCCTCGCCGAGGCGGTTCTAACGAGTACCCACAATTTATGTTTTGGACCAAAAATAAGAACAATAGGTTATCCCCTGCATACCATATTTTTACCACATAAAAGTGGGGTTTAAGGGGGCATACATTGCACGGACATGTCTTCCTGATGCTGACTTATAATTTGCTTTCGATGATTGTATGTAGCGGACATGCAATGCAAATACCTGAAATCCATCGTACGTCCAAGACCCAAACTTCATTTTGCATTTTTGGTCATCGAAAGGAAAGTAGGTGATATCAATTTTGCAGGAGCTTCTAAACTTTGCGGGTGGTGGCCAGAACACGACCCCTGAGTAATGCACCATAGCTTTACTCTGCATATAACCCGTTGTAAAATCATCGGCACTGAAATAAATGCATATATAGAATGTAAACATGATACAACCTTTATCATACCCATTTACGAATTGATACCCATCGATATCAATTGGACATTTCCATTTTTATCAGGAGTGATTTAATTGTTTATTTCATTTTTCGACGAAACTTCTCAAACAGAATAGACCTATCTAGGTATATGTGTTCTGTGGCGTCACATCTGGGAATATACTGTTTGCCTATGGGCGTCAGGCTTATACGTATTATTTTGATGTCGATGTTTCAACTTTGACTGCTTCCTCATAGCTTTATTGCAGAACAACGAGATGTCATTTCCCCAACTTGGGACAGTAGATACTTCCCATGAAAATGGAGGCGACGTTTCGACAAAGCCATGACTGTTGACCCAGACTTTAAACACCAAAGCACAGATAAAACAGACTTATATATACTGAACAAGAAATGAAACGTCACAATATCGTTTTTCTAAATTCTGAACATACTATGAAATTATCACATAAAATTAATGGTGTACATGTACATTAGGTAACAGACATCCATTACGAAACATAATTTTTTTTTGGATGTAAAAACGAAAATTTTCATTGGAAAAAATTTGATATTTTTCTTATTTTTGCTCAAAACATAGATTGTGGGTACACGTTAGAACCGCCTTGGCGAGGCGGTTCTAACGAGTACCCACAATCTATATGTTTTGGAGCAAAAATAAGAAAAATAGGTATACCCCTGCATACCCCAGTTTCGCTATATAAAAGTGGGGTTCAAGGGGGTATATATTACACGGGCATGTTTTCGTGATGCAAATGCAAGAAACCGATTTTCAACAAAATTCAAATTACTACCCTTTAAATTGTACAATTAGGGATTTTGCAGGTTTAAATTACTGGTGTATTTGTAGTGCAACTTTGATTCTTTTTCGTCAATTTTATAGAGGGCGCAACTAACATTGTTTCTTGAAGAGTTTAAGTTTATATATAAAGTGTGCGCATACGAAGTGCAATTTTAGTCATGTTTGCACAATTTTAATCGACAAAAATCTCATTCAATTTTGATCAAAATGAAAATTATTATTATTATTATTATTATTATTATTATTATTATTATTATTATTATACCAGATTTACATATGTAGATACGTTCAAAAGTGCTTCACACGTTATGAATAAAACAATACATCCAAACAAAATCAATAAATGAGAATTTATAACGTTAAGAAATGACTTATGTTTCATTTTAAAAAAATATTTCTATGTGCTGAAAATTCATATTTAAAATCCATGTACCAAATGTATAATGATTATAATATTAAAAACAGTTTGTCTCTTAAAACTTAGTAATCCGTACGAACACTTTACTTCGAAAGTTCAGCCATAATCTTTCACTGATCAGTCATTTTACTGTCCATACATTTGTATAAATGTGTCTTTAGCGACTTCTTGAAAGCACAGTTTTTGAGCAACTATCGCGAAACTTCGATCGCCATACGTAACAGTGCGACTTTGTGGCACCTCAATAATGAGATGTGGCATATACACATGTAGCAGTTTTTTAATGTACCACTGGGATTGGTCATGAAGTACTTTGTACGTGTGAGTAAGAAGATTGGACTCTATACTGTATAGGTAGTCAATGAAGTTCTTTCAGTATAGGAGTGATGTGAGAGAAACGAGATGTCCTTTTTTTTTACAGTTCAAAGGGGACCATACAGCACCAAACCTGAAAATATCACTGTTTTTACATTCGATCGGAAAATCTTAGGCGGTGTATTGTTGCGTTTCATGTTTTGTTCAGTATATCTTAACATTGAAACAGATTATATACTTTATGACGCAGCACTTTTTTATTAGATGGAGGGAACGATGGTAAGTAGTTGAGCCCAATGGTATGGGACAGTTTGACCTTTGACCTTAAAAGGTCAGAGATCACGGTCAGGGGTCTGTGTGAAGGTCAATGCACAGATACCATTATATTAGTTGTATGCGTATTTTTTAATATTATTACTGTTTTTGTTATTAGATTTATTTATTTTTATGTTATCGCCCTTTAATTTCTTTGAGAACGTTTAGCTTTTTTTTTTTAAACAAGACAGTTTTACGATGATTTGTTTTACCCGTCAATACTGTCGTTTCAGACTCATCGTGCCAAGGTAAAAGGTCAACTTTAAATAACCTTGGTCAAGTAAATGGTTGCATCAAGTGTATATCTCTCTCCCCAATCAATACACACACCCAAGTAAAATATTGGGTTAAAGGTTATTTAAAATAATAATAATAATAATAATAATAATAATAATAATAATAATAATAATAATAATAATAATAAACTGATATTATAACATAAAACTGATGCCAAGACGACTGATTATGGTATCTGATACGTGTGTTTTATGCACACGTAATTTGTAACTATGCCCCGCCTACAGGGAATGGCGAGGGCTTGTGCTGTACTGTTTTAAGACCCACCCCAAATGGACATACTGGAGCTCAAAACAATGCCCTGTGCCTTGTCCTTCGCAACAGCAAATCCACCTAGGGTAAGAATCCTAATGTGAAAACTCCGTCATTTCCCGTGCACTGTGGAGACAGTCAAAAAACTATCGCTCCGCACTTTACCCGGTAATCCCCCATCCTTCCCAGTAGGTAGGCGGTGCGTGGTTACAAATGACTGGTGCACATCAGGAGAACATGTCCGTGTAATGTATACCCCCTTGAACCCACTTTTATATAGCAAAACTGGGGTATGCAGGGATCCATGTATACCTATTTTTCTTAATTTTGCTCAAAAACATAGATTGTGGGTACTCGGCGAGGCGGTTCAAACGTGTACCCACAATCTATATTTTGAGCAAAAATAAGAAAAATATCAAAATTTTTCAGCTGACAATTTTCAATTTTTAAAACTCAAAAAATCTCTGTTTATTGAATGGACAAGTTGGCAGCAGTACCTGTTGTATAGAACCATATCCGGCAACCAAAGTTTATCACATGGCATTCGTAGTACCTCTAAACCACTATAATCGTTTGGGTCCCAGATTAACCGTTCATCCAACCATTCCTGAAACCACATGAGCCCTGTCATGAGAAAACAAACAATCCGGGTTTCTGAGGTATTGTACTATTCGTGTAGTGAAAACGAAGGCGTTGATCAGCTTTTACTGCCCCGTTGATCGGCGCCTTTGTTTTCGCATATGTGGTATGTTGATTTTCTCATGACGCAGCTCTATATTGAGACAAAACATCAATCTGGGTTTCCGACCAGGTCCGTTACAGACCAGGCAGTACAGCTACACAAAATAATGAGAAGCTTTGCATTTCATAATTGGAAAGCACATACATCGCCCTATCTATGGTGTATGATATGCGATATGCTTTCATGACTGCTTACGTTCAATACGTTGTATTTATAAGTTCTAGAAATCTCATCATTAAAACATGTCCGTGAAAGGCATACCCACTCATACCCCACTTTTATATAGCAAAACTAAGGTATGCAGGGGTATACGTATTTTTCTTATTTTATTTAAAACATAGATTGTGGGTACTCGTTAGAACCGCCTCGCCGAGGTGTACCCACAATCAATATTTTGAGCAAATATATCAAAATATCATTTTAAATTAAATTTTCGATTTTTACAGACGAAAAAAAATCTCCATATATTGCTTGGGCATGTTTGCATAAGCTACACTAGCATATCAAGTGAAGAGTGTGGGCAACGTTTATACCGTGTGTATCATAATAAACTAATTACCTGCTCTAGCCAGACAATCGTTGTTAAGACTTGATTCACTTCATCCTGTAAGAAAACAACGCAGGGATTAGCTACAGTACACTATCACATTTTATATGGTAAAACTGGAGTTGCGAGTGGGATGGGGGTGGGGGGTGCAGGGATAAACATTTTCGTGTTTTTTTTATCCACAACATAGATCGTTGGTACTTGACGAGTACCCACAATCAATGTTTTGAACAAAAATAGGCCTGGCACCTAAAACCAGGCCCCGAAGTTATAAAACTTTTTCATGCCTAACTCAGCTGAGCATGAAATTTAAACTGCTTATAAATACTGAATAAACATTAAACCTGAGATCCTTTAACAGCAGTGAACATATCAATGAGACCATGGTTCCCCCACCGTCAGTAACCCTTGAGCTTTGGTAATGTGGAGCCAAAGAGAATAACTATAATTTTGCAACTTTCAACAGGGTTGTCAAAGATAAGTAGTATCCAAAAACAACAACAACAACAACAACAAAAAAAAAAAAAAAAAAAAAAAAAAAAAAAAAAAAAAAAAAAAAAAATGAGTTCCTTTAAGAGCAGGGATAACATTAATGAGAAAGAGATGGTCCATACCGCGGTGTCTGCTTCTCAAGCCTCATCAACGACCCTATAAATCGAGCAACATGGAGCCAGAGACAGTCATTGCAATTTTACGAATTTTAACTGGGATGTCAATACATACACAAGCAAATCTAAATAGAGCCAAACGATTAAAATTGTTCAGATGCGTGTATTTGAACTGGGAATAAATTTCCGATTTCTCAGAATATCATCGCTGATCTCAAAGGACCAAAAGGAAACTTTAATCTGTACATCTGAAGTAGCCCAACTAAGTCGAAGAAATATTAGATAATTAGATAATAAACTCATTGTAATTTTAATTTATCCTGCTAATAAATGTTAAAATGCTAACAATAGTTGGCATTTTAACATTTATAAGCTATTAAAATGCCAACAATAGTTGGCATTTAAACAATTATAAGCAGGATAAACTTTAGTCTGAGCTGAGTTGAGCATGAAACACGTTTTATAACCTTGGGTCCGGCTTCTGTAGCCACGGAAGACAGAGACTTCAAATTACAGCTGTAAGATAAAAATGATGGTACTGTGTATACATGCCATAAACCGAGATTTTTTGAGCTCTAAAATTAATTTTTAGCTGAACAATTTTGATATTTTTCTTATTTTTGCTCAAAACATAGATCGCTGAGTCGGTTCCAACGAGTACACACAATGTATGTTTTGGAGCAAAAATAAGAAAAATAGGTATACCCCTGCAAACCCCAGTTTTTCTACAGAAATGATGTGTTCAAGGGAGTATACTTTTCATGGACATGTTTTCCTGATGTATACACCATTGTTTTCTTAATTTCAGACGAACCAGTTTGATGAGGGTTCATTACCCGAAATTGCGCAATATAGTCCATACTATCTCCCTTTGAATGTTCTTATTGCTTCCAAAGGATCAAACCTTTATATTTTATTCTTTATAATTGTTTATCCAATATCATATTTTGCTAAATGACGCGGTTTGGCAACGCTTTAAACAAGGCAGCGATTGATCTACAATAAAGTCTTTATAATACGAAGAAACATGAAAGAAAATTGTTCATTGAATAAAAAGGCAACTAATACACACCATTACGAAAACACACCCATGCAATATACAGGGATTTTTTTTTTCAGCTGAAACAAAATGCAAATTTCACCAGAAAAAAAAAATGATATTTTTCTTATTTTTGCTTCAAAACATAGATTGTGGGTTCTAAAGAGTACCCACAAGCTATGTTTTGGATCAAAAATAGGAAAAGTAGGTATACGCCTGCATACCCCAGTTTTGCTATATAAAAGTGGTGTTTCAGGGGGTATAGATTTCCTGATGAACAATAGTACATGAAACGTAGACAGTGTTCACAGAAAACTTTGTGGTTTTATAGGGAACCTTACATGTACATGTAGTCAATGGACATAATTATTCGCCGTCTTCGAAAATCTCCACATACTTTTGTGTATTTTCATGTTTGCGAAAAAAAAATTCTGCCTCCTCTGGTCAACACAATTTTATGTTTTTGGTGTCATTTGAAAGGTAAATGAATTAAGCAATAAATAAAGGAATTCAATGACGTTTTAAAGCTATAATTTTTTAAAAAGTTACAAAATTTATTTTGACATTTTTTGACGACGTCACCATTTACGTCAATGGGTAAATGGCTTTTTCAAAATTCCTAAAACTTTAACATCATGAAAACATGCCCGTGTAATGTATACCCCTTGAACCCCACTTTTATATAGCAAAACTGGGGTATGCAGGGGTATGGAACGCCAAACTGTCTGATGGTAAGGAATAAAAACATTTGATTCACCATCATCATTATATCCTGCTCACATTTGAATATATGTTGCCTAGTTCGCATTATATACCTCAACATTTGTATTGTATACTGTGAAGACTTTATTATGTAATGAGAAAAGTCCATTATATGTTGGAACAAGTTCTTTATATTATCATAATATTTCATTATATGATGAGTAAACATCTCGTCTTAACATTGCCCTCCACAAAAGAAAACAACACTTCTTTGCAATAGCGAGCTTTTAATGCTGATGTAGCAGTATAGTAGCAGTACATACATTGAGGACGCCACGTGCAAAACAAAATTGACATATGCTACAAATTCATTTTACAAAGCTTGTTTTAAAAGAAAATATCATCAAATCACATTCCGGTGTACAATAATCAAAAACACTTTTTTTCAAACAAGATATGACAATCAATCGTGGCAATCCTCATACCTATTTCCCCTGATATAAACTTGATCTAACCTCCGGTTGAGAATACAAGCCGCTCAGCTAAAAAACCTAACTTTGTTTCATTTTTTCAAAGATTTAGGATAAAAACGCTGTGGTTTAACGCTATGCCTTGCATCTCTGAGAGAAAGTGTAAACCGTCACTTTTCGATCAAGTTGTGACAAAAACAAAAACTTTTGCCAAATTTAAATGTCATGTTTCGTAACATAAGGTTAATTTTGTTTGCTTGGTTTGCGTTTTAACGTCCTATTCAACATGCTTTCAATCATGTCATAACATCTGACATATAAATGTCTGTATTAGAAAGCAATATAAAAAACCAATGTAAAATCACAAAAACCTACGAAAATCACAAACATTGTGATTTTGAAAATAAACTTTAGTTTAACTGCTCAGCATGAAGTCTCGCGTAGAACTGATTTGAACCCTAATTCAGGCCTATAAATAGCCACACCTAATCACCAAATCCCATGCTTTTCACGACACACACGTTTTTCTTTTGCAACTGAACAATGTTAAGACAAACGTTCTCTCCTATACGATGTACCGTAGAGAACTTGTAATATATTATGGTACATTTACATTATATGCTGACGCAACCTCATTATATCATGTATCTTTTTCATTATATCATGTGCTATTGTCTTTATATTATGCTATTATTATACATTATGTTATGCGATCATTTCATAATGCTATGACTTATAATTGTATGCTTTAAAGTTTCTTTATATGCTGCATCAATTTGATTATAATATGGTTCGATAACATCATTATATGCATAAACTTCATTATATTATGTGACAACTACATTATTATTATGATATGGATTTTGCAAGAAGAAGAATTATAAAAAAAACACCGGTTCGAGAGTTATTGTATACAAACGGGACTACCAGACGGATATAAGTTAGTGCTGAATCTATCTATCTATCTATCTATCTATCTATCTATCTATCTATCTATCTATCTATCTATCTATCTATCTATCTATCTATCTATCTATCTATCTATCAGCATCATCATCATGGTCGGTCATCATCATCATTATGATCGATCATCATCATCGATCATCATCATCCTGATCGATCATCATCATCATGATCGATCGATCATCATCATCATCATCATCATCATCATCATTTTTAATGCGTTTGCTATTTATTTAATGTTTACAGGTAACTCAATGAAACTAAGCAGGAATATGCTTCAAACAATGTCTTTATATATATATATATATATATATATATATATATATATATATATATATATATATATATATATATATATATATATATATATATATATATATATATATATATATATTACATACTACGACTTATATCCGAAATGACCATCAATTATTGTAAATGGCCGCTTTCGGAGTAACGAAAATGTTTACATGGCTCATTTGATGACCGTTCTCTCCCCATTTTGGAATAGAATTTCCATTTTTCATCACGTTTTGTCCATTTTAATAAACCTGTTTGATTTTCTGATAATTAACATTACTTCCTCTACTTAATAACCTTTTTAAGGCAGAATAAGAGCTTAAAAATGCTTGGGTATTTTATCTAGTTACTGCTTTCCATTTCCAGAATGCAAGTTGCAGCAGATAACAAGAAATGACATCACAAATTCGTTAAGACGTCACTTCTTAATGAACCTAGCTAAATGGATGTCACATTAAGAATCAGTTATAATAGCACTACCATATTGCTTATATCTGTTTATTTAAAAAAGCTACACTTTTATGTAGTTTTAGACACAAGATGTAACCAGTAATTTAAACACTTAACCTTTTTGGAATCATTTCTAGAACAAAGATGTGTCTTATACAGTTATGGCGTGACTTGACAATGACCCACTTTTAAATAGGTATTGAAAAGCGTACAAGAGGAGACTCAATATAAATGAGTCCGTAAAATCAATACATACTATTGTTTTTCAATAATTCGCTGCCAATGTTCTATATTTGGACCTATATTTGAAGCTGAATGTTTCTATATTTGAAGCTGACAAAGGGGGTGCAACCATTATAATGGACCAGTCTCACTACAAAGATATGGTAAATAATATTTTGACCGACAATAGCTTTTATGAAAAGCTAGATGTTAACCCCTAAAACAAGAAAAATTTAAGTACTCCACATTCTTAAAGAAACATAAAACATGTCTGACAAAGAAAGAAATTATCTCGATAATTTTGAAGTTAAAAATAGCAATTTCTATGGCCTACCTAAGGTTCACAAAAGTTTCCGAATTAATGAAAAATGTAAACAATCAAAATCGTCATAGTTACATTGAAATATCCTATGTCCAAGATCTGAAACTAAGGCCTATTGTAGCAGGTCCGGCATGTCAAACCCATAGTTTAAGTGACTTCATAGACATTCGTCTTAAACCATTTACCAGACATGTTAAGAGCGTCTTACGAGACACGGTAGATTTTTTAAATTCACTATTAAACACAATCCCAGAGGAAACATTACTTGCATTTTTTTTATATGTAGAATCCTTATATTCTAATATACCACATCAACTAGGAATAGGAGCAGTAGCATATTGGTTGAATAAATACCCAGATAATCTACCAGGTAGGTTTAATAAGGAATTCATCCTAGAAGGAATAGAACTTATTCTTACTAACAATTCATTTTACTTTGACGGCTCTTATTATAGACAGATTAAAGGGACTGCAATGGTACGAAGTTCGCCCCAGTGTATGCCACTCTAGCAATATCCTTCCTTGAAGAGAAATTGTATAATAAAATTGCCAATGAATTTGGTCAATAATATTCAGTATACTTTGAAAAATACTGGAAAAGATTCCTGGATGATTGCTTCGTTCCCTGGACACGTTCCGAGACTGACCTTAACAAACTCCATGAATTTTTTAATAATCTGCATAAGGACATAAATTTTACGAAAGAATTTAGTAATATTGAACAACCGTTTTTGGATGTTATGGTCAAAAATTATAGAGGCCACATACAAACTGACATTTTTACAAGGAAACAGACAGTAAACAATACCTTCTTTTCAACTGTTGTCACCCACGACACACAAAAACTAGCATATCTTTTTGCCTAGCCAGAAGAATAAAAACAATTGTATCTGAGGACCAAATTTTAGAAAAAACGCCTTACTAACAGAATTAGAATTATATTTAACAAAACAAAATTACCCTAAATGCATCATAAATGCAGAATTACAAAGGGCTATGCAACTCAACCGGGAGACACTAAGAACAATAAAGAAAAGATTAAAACTGACATAATACTCTATGTTTCAGCTTTCAATCCAAAAAATCCAGAAATATTTATTATCATTATTCAGAATCTGCCTATTTTAAGAGATGATGAACGAATGAACCAACTTTATTCAAAATATAAATTTCTTAAAAGTAAAAGACAGCCAAAAACCTTAAACAACTCTTAACCAAGGCACGCTTCGATTCTGTCCCAATTACCGCTGAGGTTAAAAAATGTAATAGGCTGCTAGCCAGAGGGTCGGCTGCTCCCCCCTAGGGAATGTGGCATACATACCCTATCTTAAAGAACAATTCAAGCTGAGTAGAATAAGAGAGTTTTGCACCCTGAGCGTTGAGGCGTTATCCTGTAACAGCCTGTTACATATGTTACCTTAACAAAATTAAGAAATTATGATATGGTGTTTTCAGCTACAGAAAAATGACAATAGTTTATCATGTTACTCAACTGTTTCATACTGTCTGCTTGCTGAATGTCTATACTACATATTAAAATTGTTTGAACAAAGATTTGACCCACACTAACTGTAACATACGTAACGTAAATTAAGATACCCTTTGAAAATAACACTTTTGAGTTATATCATTTACTTGTAAAGTTGCACTATGCATTTTTCCAAAGATATGATATTTATTTCCATCAGCATGTTCAATTGGCAGATAGAAAAACCAAGGTTCAATTTCCTATCTTGTATATATTGCCTTGAATGAAGTATTAAGTAGCCCTACCCCCAAGTTCAAATGCGAAATTTTCTATTGCAACAAACATGAACTATGTAAAATGCTTGAAACTGGTGGATATATATCATAGTTCCATACTTTCTTGCTTATTCAATAATGAACCATGGCTCTGAGGATCTGTAACCAAGTATCTAGGATCAAAGATTTTGATCCAGAATGTAACATATGTAACAAACATGTAATGAATAACGAAGGGCATTATACATAGGAGGAATGCCAGTACATGCCAGTCTAATGTCCCATTCCATAAGATATTTTGCAAACATATAACTTAAATGACAATTCAAGTTTGCTCCAATAAGAGATGTTTGCTTTATGTACATTGGAGCATGTGCCTGTGTCAGTCTGTTACATATGTTACCATAATATGTTGAAAAAATAATGACATGGCAGTTCGAGCGTCAGAAAAATAAGATTTTTATTAATCTATTCACCCTTCTCATATTGTCTGCATGAAAAATGTCCATTCTACACACTTAAGTTGCTTGAACAATAATCATCTGACACCTACAGTGTAATGTCTGTAACATTTATTAAAATTTCCCTTTCAAAATTAGCATTGTGAGTGACATCGTATGTTTTTAGTTACACATTCCAGCTTTTCCAAATACATGTGATTTTTCCATTACCATGTTCATTGGAGGAGATGGAAAATTCCTATACTGTAAATATTATACTAAATGGGTTGTTTAGCAACCCTTCCCCAGTTTCATAAGCCAAATATTGTATTGCTAATTACACAAAATGTGTAAATACTCATTTCTAATGGCTATATCTAATGTTGATAATTATTTGCTTATATTTCATGCTTATTGAGACCTATAGTTCTGAGTGGGTAATACCAGACATCTCAATGAGAAATGTAACGTTTGTAACATATGTGTATGAATAAGGAATGACGTGGGGGTACATTAGATATATATGGTGCTATTTAATGAATAGTGCCAACAATTCACGTTTCCCTATGAATAATTTACTTTTTGGTGTAAAACAATACTAAAAATCTTATTCATTTCTGATAATAAATGCCTTTGGACCTATTTAAATACTATTAATAAAACGTTTAGAAATCTCTTTAAAATGCAGAAAAAATAGGGTATTACTACAAAATAGTTTGTACCTGAACTGTTAATAGACCTAGAATGCTCAAAGTGGTATCAAATAAATGCTACGGCAATGGACTAATGCCCTCAATCCTCAAGAAACATCATCTGAATTTCAGTTTTATGAATATTAATGAAAACCTTAGAAATTAGAGAAAATACATAACAAATAGGCAGGTATACCAACAAAACGATTATGTTTTTCAGCAAGCCAAAGTCTGAATGTGCTGAAAATGGCAAGGGCAATTTTCTATCACCTTACTATAATAAAAAGTCATTTGATGAGCATTAATAAAATATAATGGTTAAATTAGGTGTTGGCGATTAACCACCAAAGAATTGAGGCAGTGCCCGTATTAAACTAGATGAATCTTGGCTACTAGAAGACATAGACAGCTATAATTGCTATCTCCCTGTTGCTAAGAGGTACAAGTAGGCAAAGATCAGGAAAAGGCGCAATCAGAAAAAGATTCCCACTCCAAAAACCGAGTTGGGAAAAAACAAACTAACAATCAGGTACAATCAGAAAATGTTCTTTAACCATATGATGTTATGAATAAATCATAAAAAATCATATGAATGTTTGTTTCATGAATTGCAACAAGAACTTCAGAAAAAAGAGAACATTTGCAAAATGTGAAGGGGTATACCACCAAAATCACTTGTATCTCCACTGTCAACAGCTGTGGGCCTGTCGAGTAGTCAAAATGGCAAATGTTACTATTTGGTTATACATACCACAAAACATATAAGGTTGAAGCAAAGGTACATGTGTCTCTGTTGCTGGACACCCTTATTTTTTTGCTATTTACCATTTTATCGACGTTTTATGAACATCCTTGAAAATAAATCTGTTATGCTTTGTAAATAAGAGCACTGGGAAATTTTGTATTGTCCAAGCAATTATCTGATACCAATTTAGCCTTCTAAGGCAATGAGCAGCCGGGATATAAGTGATTTTGTTGGTATATCTCTTCATTTTTCTCTTATTTTCTCTTATTTATGAAGATTTAGTTTTAATATTGGTGACTTTTATCAGATAAGAAGGTTTATATATCAGGTTTCATGGTTATAATACACTGTCATAGCAATCATTTGATACCAGGTTCAGTACAGCAGTGCTATCAGTAACATAGACACAAGTCATTTTGTAATGTATACCCTCTTATTTGCCGTGATTCTTCTCCAGTCTGTAAAGATTGCATTAATATTCATTAAACTTAAAATAAGTTTATTCGTTTATCAAACTAGAAGACAAAGTGAATAGCCTAAAGCATCAAGCTGCTACCACTTTTATCATTCTAGGTCTGTTGACATGCCAGACACTAGTAATTGTGTAAGTATACATCTTATTGTTCAGTGATTTTCCAAACTTTTCATAAGTTATTATATTAATAAGGATAAATATGCAAATGAGATAATTTTCAAATAGACCCAATACATCTGTAAAATTGTCAAATGGTATCACTGGTGTATAAACTATGTGCTACGATGATAGCTTGGGTGTGAAAGACGTTTTTTTTATGGTTTTTAATGATTTTTCGGCCATTTTAATATTTAAATTAAAATTTACAAATATGCAAATAAGATAATTTGCATAACTTACCTTGAGATGAAACGGCTATAGTGAATAAGCTTTTAAATGAAATCAAGCTCAGTGGTCTATGATAAGTCATAACGAAAATATCATCAATTTTGTAGGTCAAATTAACACCATGTGGTATTGGTAACATTATAACATTACATGAAATATAAATATAAACAACTTGGCGTTACACCGTTACAACTGAGATACATCTAGCAAATGAAAATAACACAAGCATATCATTCTTACCTTGCACATTGGTGTTTGCAGCTTTGTACTCCACAGAAACTATTACAGAAACCCTTATTTGTTTATATATGTAAATTCACATATTTTTGTTACATATGTTACACAAATTGAGAACCTCTATATCAACTTGATAAAATTATGTATCAAACATATTGCCCTTGAAGAATCTTGCAGGCAAATGGTAGAATAATGGTAAAACAGCCTACTGTTAAATCCAAATAAAGCATACTGCAAATATAATAAGCTGTTAGCAGTTGTTATTTTTAAATAACCGTTACACCTTTACGTCCAGGCGTACAAAGTGCAAACATCTCTCATTTGAATGCAAATAATACAAACATGACATTCTAACCTTGCACATTGGCGTTTGCAAATTTATACTCCATAGAAACCATTACTGAAAACCTTATTTGTTTATAAAAGTAAATTCGCATATTTGTGTTACATACGTTACATACGCTATACAAATAAAGAATCATCTCTGTCAGCTTGAAAAAATATGCATCCCACATATTTTCCTTGAAGAACCTTGCGGAAAAACGGTAGTATTATGGTAATAAGCTGGTAACAGTTGTTATTTTTAAATAGCTGTTACACCGTTACGCCCCGGCGTACAAAGTGCAAACATCTCTCATTTGAATCAGAAAAGACTGCTCTTTAAGATAGACTATGTCTGCGAAATTTCCTAGGGGGGGGGGAGCAAGACCTTTTTCAGCAAGAAGTCTATAATGGGAAGAAATGTGGATTGTGTACCTACATTTTAGAAGGTAGTACATTTCAATTTAAATGCGGTATTACATTAACGATAAGTCAGCAAATGTCATGTGACGTTAAAACCGTCATATACGTAATGCACTGCGTGAATTGTGGTTTGGAATATATAGGGGACACTGGGAACCTACGCAAGCGGGTTAATGTCCATAATTAGCAAATAAGGGATCCCAGTACTAGGATATTGAAAGTAAGCGCACATATAGATACATGCGCCGAAAATCACGAGCCGAAATATCGGATTTTCCTTTTTATAAAATGAACAAAACAAATGCAATAGCCAGAAGACACAAAGAATCATATTTCATTCAGAAATTTAAACCAGCACTTAATGGTAGACCGTAGTTATCCTCCACGCCTTCAAATTTTTGTCACTTTAGCATATGTTTGAACTGTCAATGTAATTAGGATTATGCTGAGTACGGAATGACGTTAACCACATTTGGGTTTAGTAACGTCGTTTCGGTTCATTTATAACGGAAACGTTATAACGGAAGCGTCACGTTGCTAAGTTATATAAAAATGACGTCCCCTGACGATCTACAGTAGTAGTGTAACCGGTAGGGAAAAGACAATTTAAATATAATTTCTAATTAATAAATCCATAAAAAAAGTGTTACAGGATATCGGACTTTGTATTTTTAATGTTTTAAATCCTTGTACGAACAATTTCATTCTTTTCTATTTGGACCTATCTATATTTCAACTACTAATCAAAAAAGTAAGATTTGGACGTATTTCACCAAAACGTATCGTGAGTAAACATGCATATACTGTTGTCAATACAATACAACACCGGTTGTAAACCATTATTTACGAACCCTTGAACGTATAACGATAATTCTAATGCACTTGAGAATGTAACGCGACGTCTGATTGGATAACGTCAAAACATTGCGACGGTATATTCTGCGATATACCGTCGGAAACCCAACGTCATGAGCAACGTCGCTTGTGATTGGTTAACGTCGTGTTTTTCGTCGCTGGTGACGCTCACGTTTTGCGGAAAACAATGTATTTTTTCGATGTTTATAGTTAAAAAGTACATTAGAATGGGGATAACAATATTCAAATTTTTCATTTGGGGTGGTATATCGTCGGATATACGGTCGGAAATCATGTTTTACGGCTCCGCTGACGCGTCGCCGTAAAACAAAATTTCCGACCGTATATCCGACGATATACCACCCCAAATGAAAAATTTGAATACAGTTATCCCCTAAATCTAGGAAACACTAACAAAATAGTGTTGTAAACCATTATTTACGAACCCTTGTACGTATAACGATAGATCTAGGAAACAATAACAAAATAAATTAAGTAAAACTCTGTCTATTGACCGGAAGTTATAGCGTTTCATTTAGCTATAAGCAGACTTGATTTTTTCGAGTGTCATGTGACTGATTAGAATTGCAAATGCTGAAAGCAGTTTAGTTTAGTACCTGTTTGTTAGTTTGTTTTATTCCCACCTCGGTTTTTGGAGTGGGAATTTCTTTCTGATTGCGCCATTTCCTGATCGTTGCCTACTTTTACTTTAATATAAGATAAAATTGCAGCGTCAAAGCAATATCAATTTCGACAACTTTACCATGACACTTAACCGTTATGCTCATTGTTTACGCCCTTGTTCTAACAATTGTTGTTACATAACAGTATGTTTGTTCCTATTCAGACAAGTCCGTACCTTAATCTGACATGGGCGACCTCATACTTGAAGAAGTTTTCGACGACGATTTTGAACTGTCGGAAAACGATATACGAGAGTATGCGCAATGGCTTGAAATAGATGTATCCACAGAATCGGCCCTTTTGTGGATCGCCGAAAAGGGAATTAAGGAACCTCTGCCTTCAGACTGGAAGCCATGTAAGACATCTGAGGGAGAAATATACTATTTCAACTTTTCGACAGGTGAAAGTATATGGGACCATCCTTGTGATGCAAAATATAAGGCAATTGTCATAGAAGAGAGGGTTCGACTTCAGCAAGGAAGCAGTGATAAACATTCTGTGTCCGCTAAAGCAGAAAGACATGATAAGCCCACATCGGCCAACGCTCCGGTACCACCAGATGAACCATCAGAAGACAACCATACAGCACCTGAATCAATCCAACCACGCAGACTTGTCAGCAAAACGGAAACTCCGCCAGAGACAAAATTCAAAACAATGCCCTTACAAGCGGGAAAACGGAGTGATAAAAAGGGCCTTGGCATTTACTGAAAAGGAATTATGTAGTGCATGTGAACATAAACATATCCGGAGAGAAGCCTCCCAGTATTGTTTAACCCATATCAGCCTGGCGTCCTTTTTATGGGACATAGGCAAACAGAATAGCCCCAGATGTGACGCCGCAAAACGCGGCGTCCCATCTGGGGCTATTCTGTTTGCTTAGAGGAAATTCATCGAAAAATGGAATGAAATTTGAAAATTACTCTTGACGTCCCTTAAAATGAAAGTGGACTCATCCAATTGATAATGATGGGAGAATTCATTCGTCAGATATGGGTTAAACTGTAAAGAAATACTTTGTCAGTCTTGCAAAGATTCTCACTTGAGTTTCAAACAATTTAGAAACCACAAGTTTACACCAGTACTACAAAAGAAGTAGATCTTTAAAAAGAAAAGAAGTAGTGCTCACGTGCCTATAAGTTACTGAAATGTAGGAGTGCACATGGCTTTTATCGCATCTACCACTTGGATCTGTCAATTAGGGTGCCCTATGAACCAGATTCGAGACATATAACTGAACACTAAGTAGAAAGTGACGGCCCAAACTCAGTTTATTTGAGTCGGACAGCGATGGTCACTCACTCAAAAAAATTAAGAAAACTTGCCCATGCAATATACAGAGATTTTTTTCACCTGAAAAAATTGAAAATTTCATAAGAAACATTTTGACATTTTTCTTATTTTTGCTCAAAACATAGATTGTGGGTACACGTTAGAACCGCCTCGCCGAGGCGGTTCTAACGAGTACCCACAATGTATGTTTTGGATCAAAAATAAGAAAAATATGTATACCCCCTCAAACCCCAGTTTTTCTATATAAAAGTGGGGTTCAAGGGAATATACATCACACGGACGTGTTTTCGTGATGATAAGAAATTTCCGGACAGTGCTGCACCTGATGCCGATATAAATACACGGGACAGCGCCAGATACATCTGCATGCATCTTCTGATAATGTATATGTAGAAGAATTGTGTGCTATTGGGTATCCGTATGCTAAGAACTATTTCAGTAGACAGAAAAAAAAATGAATCATGTCGAACTGCAAAATTTTGAATGATTAGAGCTGTTTCTGGGGAGTTAGGCCTCTACTCACATTAACTAATTTTGACAGATTGTTTGAACAAATTTTCAACTTGCATGATCAGAATTTTCGAAAGATCTTTGATTCCAAAATTATTATTTTTTTCTTTTATTTATTTTTTTTCTGTCGGCTCCTCCTCCCTTTCACCGACCCCATGTTTTTTACACATCATTTTGTAGAATATATATACAATGCACTTATTTACACTAAATACAAGTGATAAATTTTGAATTTATGTTTTCACTTGAATAATTCTGTATATTTCGTAATAATGTGAATTTCTATTGTATCAACTATTGATTTATATACGATAGATCTGCATATTGGTGCAATCTTTAAGGGGATACCAATTGTCAAAATCTAATACTTGTATATTTTTTACCTGTATAAAGAAAAATGGCAATTTTACAAAGGAGACTAGATATTCTTGAAACATGCTTGTATGGGTCATTTAAACATTAAATACAGATTATTTTTGCCCAAAGTCTAAGCGCTAGAGGGCTCGGCGACACGCTTATCAGCAGTGTTCAAGTTACTTCCTGGTTTGATTCCGTTTTCATCCGTGTGGCAAGCTGTGTAAATTTTAGGAGAAGCTGTCACCTTAAACATGATCTCCAACTGCTTGACTACAATCTTTGAAAGTATTACGAACATGAAGTCGATATTTTGGGAGAAATCATACTATATATTTACTATATCTGCTATGAAAGGTTTTCAGCGCATATGATAAATAACATGTTTCCTCCAGAAAAAAATTAATCTCTGAGTGGACAAATTTTCAAAGATTGTAGTCAGACACTTGGAGAACATGTTTATTGTGATAGTTTTTACTAAAATTTATCCAGTGTGTCAGACGGATGAAAACGGAATCAAACCAGGAAGTAACTTTCACACTGCTGATAAGCGTGTTGCTGATCCCTCCGAAGATGAGAATTTGGGTATAAAACAATCTGTATTTGATGTCTGAATGACCCATACAAAAAACTGTCTATAATGATGCAATCTTCTTAGTAAAATTGCCAATTTTTATTTATACAGGTGAAAATAATTCAAGTATTAGATTTTGACAATTGTCATCCCCTTAACTAAAATCTAAGTAGGTAGCATGAAATACTGAAAATTAAATATTGATTATTGCGGTTCCATTTGGTGCATATATTGGTACAATCGTGAAGCTATGATACTAAATTGTAGAACAAAGAGGCATACTATTTTGTGGACAGTTGTTCAACGCTAAATTTGGATGTATAAACTTAACGGGCTAGCAGGCAGTAACGTATGCATTTTGCGTTGTTGATTATTCCCTATGTGGGGTGAGTGGCTGAAATAAGAGTGGGGCTTGTTCGGCGTGGGCCAGTAATTGGATTATTTTGGACATAGCAGGTTTAATTCAGGGCTATATTACTTGATAATTAATTAACCGTTCACGCGATTTGTACGTATGCCAAAATAATGACCAGATAATGTTATGCTTGAAACTTTACGGATTCGAAAGTTTAATGATGTGTTTGAACGAATATTAGTTCTCGTTGATGGTGTTGTGATCTTTTCCCTCTCTTTACTGAACCGACGTCATCATCATGATCGATCATCATCATCATGACGATCATCATCATCATGGATCATCATCACAGATCGATCATCATAATCCTGATCGATCATCATCATGATCGATCAACATCATTATCATGATCGATCATCATCATCATGATCGATCATCGTCGTCATCATCATCATCATTATTGATCATCATGATCGATCATCAGCATCATTATCACTTATCACCTTCATCATGCTCGACCATCATCATCATCATGATGGTGATCGATCATGATGATAATCGATGATGATGATGCTGATGATGATGATGATGATGATGATGATGATGATGATGATGATGATGATGATGATGATAATCGAGCATGATGATGATGATCGATCATGATCGATGATGATGATGATCGATGATGATGATGATGATGATCGATTATATTGATGATGATGATCATTCAGGATGATGATGATGACGATAATGATGATGATGATGATGATAGATAGATAGATAGATAGATAGATAGATAGATAGATAGATAGATAGATAGATAGATAGATAGATCTACATGGGCAAGTTTTCGTAATGAACTGCTGTATCTGAAAATGCAATGGCAAAACTTCATCAAATAACCTTTGAATATTGCTCTATTTATTAAACTTTCAATTGACACCAAAATCATGATGAGGCAGACTATTTTTTCTTAGAAACACGAAAATACACAGAAGTCACTGGAGTTTTACGAACAGGCGAAATATTATGTTTCACCGCTGTGTCTGATATGGGTTCGAGCCCCGCACTGGCCACATGTGAGACAAGCCAAGTTCTGCTTGCGGGTGTGCCAGGTGTTTTTTCTCTTTTCCCAGGGTTCTCCCGTTTTCGATCATCTACTGATTGGTCTGTCTCATATGAGTTTAAGTAATCTTGAAAGGGACGTAAAACTGAATAAAAAAAAAAGAAAAGAAAAAAGAAATATTATGTCTCCTGATGAAGCTGTGCGTTTCCTGTTACCAAGAAAGTAAAAACCCTCTTCTACTGGAATCCAAAAGTGTAGACTTTGTCGTACCTAGCCGGAAATTTCAAATACATATGAGCCGCATCCTGAGAAAACCTGTCTTCGGGGTTTCCGACCAGGCCCGATACAAACCAGCCTGTACAGCTACAGAAAATGTCTAGAAGCTTGAAATTTCAGATTTGGGGAGAAGAGGAATTGTACTATCCGTGTAGAGAAACAAAGGCGCTGATCAGCCTCGCAGTTACTGCAAAGCTGATTTGCGCCTTTGTTTTCGCCTATGCAGATTGTTGTTTTTCCCATGTGGCGGCTAATATTGTTTTTCTTTGACGGTCTCTTCCACGACAAAATCTATATTTTTGGTTTCTTACACCAAGCCGTAAGGCTATCTAAGAGGACTAAGTGTTTGAAATGTCATATCGAATGGAATGCTAGATTATGTTTTGAAAGCTAATTGCGCTGATCAGCTGCGCAGTTATTGCACACAGCTAATCCGTACAGCAGAGCAGGGTTTCCCATAATGATGTGCGATTGTGATAATGTATCATTATGAAAGATTTGGAATCCATTTCCTTGAAATGAGCCGCGACGCGAGAAAACCGGTCTTCGGGGTTTCCGACCAGGGCTGACACAAACCGACCTGTACAGTCACAGAAGATAGCTAGAGACTGTAAATTTTGTATTAAGAAGGTAGAGGAATTGTACTGTCCGTGTGGCGAAAACAAAGGCGCTGATCAGCTTCACAGTTACTGCGAAGCTGATCAGCGCCTCTTTTTTCGCATCTAGGCAAAACTTCGGTTTTCTCGTGACGCGGCTCAAATTTGAAATACGTCTGGGATATATCCTATAATGTTATGAACGGAATCCATCCATACAATCTATCACAATATTGTGTACGTCTAATTTGTAAACTATACTGACGTCAACAAAAACGCCTTAGTCAAGTTTGAAATGTCATATTGCCAAGATTATATTTATTTCATGTATTGATCATAGCTTTTGATAACATTAATATTTGCGTATTCGGAAATGCTGAAAAGAAATGTTTTAGACCGCCATGGAGCTATGAACCACAGTGAGTCGCGTGCAAAGTGAATTCGGGGTTCCTGTAAGCTTTGCTAGTTCATTCACTTTGCACGAGACTCATGGTGGTTCATAGCTCCATGAACATCAGAAAAAATAAATTCATTGCTTATATTAACATTTATTTCTTTCTATCTATCACGGCGATCGCCATTCACAAGCAAATAGAGTATTACACACAGTGTGAGTTCAAACAGCGGAACGGCATCGATAGCGTCATGACGTTTACAACGTCAAATCAAATACGTGTGTGAGAGCCATGTTTTTTATGACATAAAGTTTGATCATGTGACGTCGCAGGACACGATGTTGTTCATGGAACTATTAATCGCATTTCAGTTCTATAGATTCATTAAGGCTTTGCATCAGTAATGTAAATATATTGGTAATGGTTAATATGTGACGTGAGTTTACGCTATTCGAATGCCCATTATACATGTCAGTTGTCACGTCAGACTACTACATTAAGAAGATGAATGCAGATACAGATTATATGAGAAGTCCATGACTAAACCAACAAAGTGGTTCTCGATCAGGCCCGACACAAACTGAGCTTTACAAGATCAGAACATTAATGATTAGAAGCTTGAAATTTCGGATTTAGAAAGTAGAGGAATTGTACCTATCCGTGTAGCGCAACCGAAGGCGCTGAACAGCTGATCAGCGCCTTTGTTTTCGCATATGCGGAATGTTGGTTTTCTCAGGAGGCGGCTCATATATAACATCTTTTTAAAAACAAGAATGTCCATTAAAAATAGTTATAAAGTATGAATTATGAATAAATTTAATAAGTGACACTTCATAGAAGTTAAGTTCAGTATGTCTTGTTGAAATCGAACACAATATCCCCATTGTACCTCTGATGCTCATAAATGTAAAATGAGCTCATTTACAAAATAAATGTGAAAATAATTGTGAAAATGTGAATACCGGTTTTCTAGACTTTTTCAAATGGAAACCATAGATGTTGCCCAACTCCATGTAGCTGGTGCGAGTTTCTATCTCATTTGTCTATTTTCATTTGCATAGTCTATTTTCTATTTTCTGGCTTATGTTGGTTAAAGGCGCTAAGAATTGGTTTCAATTGCACCAAGTCAACGCCTCGGAACTAATGAATGACATGTCTTCTTGCTAATCATAGTTTATTCTTTTGACACAACGATTTATCATTGTAAACGAATATGATATAATAATATCAGTATTAGCCCAAATATTTACATAGCGTAATGTTTTCTGGTACATATCATGAATCATGCTCAAGAAGAAAGCAAAAAACAGATACATGTAGTAAATATTTTGTGATATTTTCTGCTGCTTTTGTTTGTTTAGATACATTGATAAGAGACTGTTAACAATTGAAGCATTGGGCATGATGTGACATCGACCAGTGAAAAATACGAAGGATGCCATTATGAAAACACACCCATATAATATACAGATTTTTCTTAAGTTGTAAAAATTGGAAATTTTCTGTAGAATATTTGATATTTTTCTTATTTTTGCTCAAAACATAGATTTTGGGAACACGTTAGAACCGCCTCGCCGAGGCGGTTCTAACGAGTACCCACAATCTATGTTTTGGAGCAATAATAAGAAAAATAGGACTGGTATACCTCTGCATACCCCAGTTTTACAATATAAAGGTGGGGTTTAAGGGGGCATTCGCTGCATGGACATGTTTTCCTGAAGGCGACCTACCGATATTTGGAAGTTAGAAGGAAACCAGTTCATTGTTCAAAGTGCACGATCTCGCGTGATTTTGCCAAATTCATAATTATTCATGAAAATTATCATCCAAATTACTAAGCAAAACAAAGTTTATACCGAATACACAGCTAACATGGCTAATAATATTGCCCTCGAACAATCAGTTTTCAATAAAACTCACGTACAAATTCCAGTTTTAGGAGATGAATGTTGATTACAGAGTAGGAAATTTCGAAGCGATATGCAAAGTGTCGGTATTTGACTGCAAATAGCCCGCAATATAGTAGTTATCTTCATTATTGTTGACTTACTTCACATAACGATGCATATAAATTGCGAACGGTTTATGGATTGCGACTTCAATTGCGGCTAAGATCACGAAAATCGCGATTGAAAAAACAAGAATAGGTCGCATGCTGACAGGAAATTCTTCATAGAACACTAAACAAATTGCGTGGTGCTGTTTCTCTTAATTAACTTTTGATATTAGCAGCTCATGACATGATATAATACAAATTGTGGATTGCTTTGTGCTTGCTTTATTCAGACTTTTTATTTAAGCTAATAAGTTGCGGATAATTTTTGACAAATATTAATTAGTTTTAGAGCCACACATTATGTAAAACAGTTTACGTCAATGAATTATTCTTCAAGGCATGACAGTGTCTGGAACTGATCATTAAACTTGCATCTGTTGTGTCTATATTTCAGCCATGTCATGAGAAAACAAACATTTTGCATATGCGAAAACAAAGGCGCAGATCAGGGGTTAGCCATCTTACGCTTAAGATCAACTTACGACCAACTTAAGTATCTCTTAGAGAAAAGTCTCTATGAATAACTGAAAAGTGACGGTGACAACTTAACAGCATCGAAACTTAACGGTCAACTCAAGCCCACCTTAGATCACGTTAGCGTCGTCATATCTTACGAAGAGGCACCTTTCATTGCAAAATGTTACAATAGCTTAGCATGACTGGAATAGCAAGGGCGTGAATTTAAAGGTGGTCATCTTAAGACCATTGTAAGTATGTCGTAAGTAGGGAAACTTACGATGCCTTCGAGTTACTTACTAATTCCAGCTTCGCAGCAACTGCAAAACTCATCAGCGCCTTTGTTTTCGCTACATGGAAAATACAATTCCTTTAGGCCGACTTGTGAAATTTTTAATTTTATTAAAAATGATTAATTATGAAAACGATTAAAATTTTTAATAACCATTCACAATGAGTTTGTTCAAATAATATTTTTTGCATTAAAAATATTAATTTATTTACGGAGAAATGTATACTCTCTTTCTGATTGGTCAGTATTAATAGGCCTTCATATATAAAGGGTTTTCCCGTTTTGGCGCCCACAGTTTGAATAGATTTCGACAAGGCGAAACGTTGATGTCCATGTTTTGAGAAAATTTTGAGATTCTTTGTCGATCGTCAGTCAGCTCTGTTGTTCTCTGGCTTAGCTACAAGATCCGTTCTAAACTGTGGACGGAGATGACACCAGGTTCTTGTTAACCACGAAATCCAGGACTTAAAATCCAGGTGACTTTCATAAATGGTGCATTTTTGATCGCACAAGTGATTTATGTCTGAGAAAAACAAGTCCAGACATTCAGTGAGACCATTGAGAAACGTTGCTAGACTTAATTATAAAGCCTTACATCACGGGAGAGTCGAATTAAGCAACAAAATGAGTGATGGTGAGATAGAACATCATCTTGACCGTTCTAAGGACGGTGAAAATACCCCATTGGGGGCCTCTGGGGGTCCTGACGATTTACAGGGCGGGGAAACCCTTCAGCCTCGTTCTGGAGACGATTACGAGGAGGATTTAGAAGTAGTTCGCATGCAGAGGGACTTGAAATCGTTGCAAACTGAGGAAAAACAGCTAACGCTAGCAGCTAAGAAAGACAATCTGCGCAGACAGCTAGAGGCACAACGACAAAAAGTACAGAATTTGAGAGGTATGACTCCTGTGTTTGTGTCTGACGTTAATAGAAATCGCGACAAAAGTGATTCTGCAAAGTCGAAACGTTCGGTGCCTCATGAGATTCACACGGTCCGTGAAATTGGCTGTGATCTTGATCAGTTGACAATTCAGCAGTTAAGGGATGATGATCAGCTAAGACATAAAGTTCAAAGAGAACTTAAAAAGCATGGTTTACTAGACGACATGTCAGAAAGTAGTTCTGAGGGTAGTTCTTCTGATAACGATTCAGGTGACAGTGAAAATAAGAAAAAGAAAAAACATAAACATAAGAAAAAATCAGGCATAAATGCTAAAGCTTCTGATAAGGTTCGTTATCCTCAGAAATGGCCTCATGCTCATCTTCAGTATGAGCATGTTAACAAACAAGTTAAGTATGATGAACTTGACTTCAAATTATTTGTAGCAGGTGAGCTTGAGATCATATCTGAGGATAGTATTTCATCAACAGAACGACAGGGAAGACTCAAACTATTAAAAAAGATAGTTTATTATTATGCTACCTATGAATTTAAAGGCTTAAAAGCTTTCTACGCTGCTTGGTTGCGTGAAATTGAACTGGGGAAAAAGACATGGGCTGATGATTCACAACAAATGGAAAATGCCATTTTATCTAAATATGTTTTAAAAGGCTCTTCTTCCAAAGCACAAGCTTTTAAAAACAGTGGCAGGACAGCTGGTGGAAAGCAGACTGATGAAGATAGAACATGGTTCTGTTCATCTTATCAAAGAAACAAATGTGTTAAGAAATCAAATCATTTGGACACAGTAAATGGTCGTATGAGGCTTCAGTCTCATATTTGCGCCACTTGTTGGCTTAAAGATAAAGTAAAGCTGGAACATCCAGAGTGCTCCTCCAGCTGTCCTCATGCCAACCACTGACTGAAAAGTGGTATATTCCATTGCGAGTCTTCGAATGGAATTTCTGATGAAAAGCAGAAATTGGTCAATGTATTTTTCCCCAAATTTTGTATACAAGAATTTAAATCATCAAGCAATCTGACTTCTTCTGCTTCAAATAGTTCAATCGTTTCTAATGTCAAAAAATCTTTACACATTTGTCAACATTCACATAATTGCAAAATATGCATTGCTGCTGGAAATAATTCTTCTAAATTAGATAGAATTGAAAAATTGTTGAATATTCATCATAAAGTAAAGGAATCTGGTCTTCCGAATTTTTTAGGTTGCAAAATTAGCATCAATGAAAAAATTAATGTTGAGTATATGAGGTCTTTATTGACAGGTTACAATGATATAGAAGTATGTGATCTTTTAGAATATGGCTTTCCATTAATAGGTTGTAGGGAAAATGAAATGCATTTGACTTCTATTGAAAAAAGTGATCTATGGAAATGTAAAAATCACAAAGGGGCAAATGATTTTCCGGACGACATACTGATATATATTGAAAAAGAGAGTAATTCTAATGCTATTCTAGGTCCTTTTAATTCTAATCCATTTCAATCAGGGATAAAGATTTCACCCCTCAATTCTGTTCCAAAAAAGGACACAACTGAAAGAAGAATTATATTAGATCTTAGTTATCCATCAGATGCAGCCGTTAACGATTTTATTAATGATGATGAATATTTTGGTAAGAAAATTGATCTAGTTTATCCAAAAGTGGATGATTTTATTCAATTAATCAAAGCTAAAGGGAGAGGGTGTCTTCTTTATAAGTGCGATCTTCGTAAGGCTTAGGCCAACCTTAAAAATATTCATGTTTCCCCTTTCCCGACCCTATTTTTCAGGTAAGGGTCGGTCGGTCGGAAAATTATTTTTTTTTTGTGATTTTTCAAATTTCATACCATCGAGTGATTTTAGTAAATAAACCTGGTGTAAGGCGATAAAAATGAGCCACACACTATTCTGAACTTAATTTATAATAATTTATTCAAGATAACACTGATAACATTGGCCAATTAATTATATTAAATAATGAAATTTTGCATTTATATTAAATATTAATTAATTTCTAATTTCCAAATATAAAAGCAAAATGCCATTTAATATATATAGAAGAATAAATTGACCAAAGACATCATAAAAATTAAACAAACAAATCAAAACTTTTAAACAGTTTAAAAATGGGATGTTCCCGTTTCGTTTAAATTCTGTCCAACTTTAAACTCTGCAAATAACTGTGTCCATAATGATTAAAACTGTGACAATAACACATTTACAAGTACTTGAACAGTGTCTGAATAGACAGTACACTTGCTTTGAATAATCCAAGCTTTTCAGTTCAGAACTCACTTATACATGCTTTTTAAATTTTAAACTGAAAGTCAAGCATAATTTGATGCAATATCATCCTGAGAAAACCAGCATTTGCATATATGCAAAAACAAAGTTGCAGATCAGCTGCACAGTAACTGCACAGCTGATCAGTGCCTTTGTTGGTGCTGCATAGATAGTGCAATCCTTCTACTTCCTTTATCTAAAATTTCAAGCCTCTAGCCATCTTCTATGGTAGCTGTGTCCTGATACCTGGTCAGAAACTCGAAAGACTGGTTTTCTTTCATTACAGCTATGACAATAACACATTCTACCATCCTGCAAAATCAAAATTGCATGAATGCAAAGCAGATCAAAGCATGTAGATGTAAGTTGAATACATCGTTGTTAAGAAATGGGATTCCTGTGCGGGATTTCTTTCTTCTTTGTGACACATTCCAGACAGACAGGCAGGACGAATTTGAACCGCTGGCTGAGGATTGCAGTTCGATGTCATCACCGATCACCTCATTACAAATATCTTCAAGTGTTAATTTTTCACTGAACCACAAGGGTTTTGTGGGATGAAGCACCCACCCAACACCTGAGATGATGATCAGAAATTGATTGACTCAGTATATGAAGATAGATAGAAGCATCTTTACCAGGGATCTCGCAAGGATTTTGAAAACAGGAGTCCAGGACTCCTAGAAAAGAAAAAGTAGAAGTCCTAGATAAAATATTTAGTAGGAGTCCCACTATAGAAACTCTATTACATTAGTAACAAGCCCAATTTTTTTCAACTGAAAAATCATAAATTTGACAGGGTTTTGGGCTCTTTTTAGTTTGGGGTCAATTAGGGGTGACCCTTCAAAGGAGGAAATTTTTTTTCTATTTGGCAAGTCATTGGATTGACTTGCAGTCTTCATTACTACCAGTAGAACATTGATAGTAAACCTTTTTTGAACACTTTCAACAAAGTTTTACCAACCATTTATGATTTAAAGGCAGAAACCACGATTTTTTTTCAAGTCACGAAAACTAATGACATTTCAAAAATCGCTCCAGAAGTGTAAAATATTTGCTTCTTTCAATTGATTAGGTAATTCAATTGATTTTTTAATGAAAATCGCTGGGTTTTCAAAAGATTTTATGACTGATCAAGAGGTAAATTGTTTCATTGTAGTTGACCAATCAAGCGGTAACTTGTTTCAAGGATAGTGAATATAAGTGGTTATATAATAACAGCATTACACAAACAAGCATCAAAGAAAAAAGTTCAAAATGTGAAGCTAAAAGCACTACAAGAGGCGATGCAGGTGTCATTGAAACATGAAAGTGATTCTGAAAAGACGTTTGTAACAAAGTATTCTTCATGGACAGAGAAAATCAACAGAGGTGGTTTGAAAATACCTAGTGACAACTTCTATCTATTTATTCGCGAGTGTGAAATGTGTTGTAGACAGGAAATTGACGAAACAAACTTACACAAAGACACTTTCAATATAGGAATTCTGAAAGAGAAGATAATGGACAAATATATGATAAAGTATTACGCCGAAAAGTTCACAACAGGGGAGTTCAGCTCATACATCATCGAGCGTTGTGTTACTTTGTTTTTGACAATCAGGGGCCATGCTTCTGCCAGAAAGAGGAAGAGTGAACAAGCAGCGGAAGAGCCAAAGAAGTCATTGCGGAAAGTTCTGAAAGATCGCACAAATAAGAAGTGAAACACTAACATGCGTATAAACTGTATGCTATGTTCTAAAATTGTTCTGGTAGACCACCAATGAGAAGTCATTCTTAATTTTGGATATCAAACAATATCCATACAGTGCAGTACAAGATTTTTTAAGCTTATTTGTAGCTCATTTTATGTTACGTTTCGTAAGCAGTAATTGTATGAGAAAAAGAATATGTCTAACTCTTTTTATGATGTGAATAAATATGCACAACAAAAAAGTTTATGGGAACCTCAAACATGTTCAACTTAGTAATGCTTTCTGTCAGAAATTTGAATGAAATCAATGTACTTGCAATTAAATGTACGGTATTCAGCATTGTCACTTAAGCGTTTATTCTAGATCGGTTGGGCCATGCAGTTGAATTATTATGTCGACTAAAATCAATGTTCAGCATTTTGAACAATTCAACTTTTTTCCATGCATATACTCTTGGTGGGACACAACAGTTGGCCGAGTCTTAAGGGCATATTCACTCCTACATGTATATATATGTACACTCATTATGTTCACAATCATAAATAGTAAATTTTATACTTCACATGGTAAAGTTTTGGTTAATGACTAAATGTCCCAGTCAAAAATATTTCAGTCATTCCTAGACAGAGCCACCAATTCCTGTGCATTAACCAGCAATATGGGGCTTAGTTTCTTGCTCTAGGCTACTTCACTGCAGAGAAATAGCTAGGTATCAAACCAATGACCTCTCGCTTTTAAAAGAGTCATGTACTGAACCACTAAACCACTGGTCTTCTTCCCTATATAGATATAACTGATATGGACTTGTAATATCAGTGTCAGAATACATACAGTAATTACATGTACATGTAGAAGGCCAAAAAAAAAAATGTGTGTTTCCGGTTACATGAAACTTTACAATAGGGTTGGTAGGTGGGAAAACTTTTTTGAAGAGCTTTTTTACATTGAAGAGATAGGAAAACATGGCTGACGGGGAAAATCCCTTGGTAAAACTGCCTAAAAAGTTTGGGTCCTGGGTAAAAAAAATAGTCATTGTAGGGTAACCGGAAACAAACAACTTTTATTTTTAGGCCTAAGTTCCAACATCATGATTGTAATGCTACATGTATTCTTTAGATCCATAGTAACAGATCTTATTATACTATAAGTGAAACCATGTTATGGTGAGGGTATTTACAAAATTTTATAAGCTAAAAGCATGTAATGTTTTAGAGGACATGGCAGTGTCATGCTATAGAGAAAACTATTAACTTGCAGAAGACTACCTACATGTATTTACTATTTAATGATACACTTGACTATGAATTCAAAACTTTGCATCTACATGTATATTTCATGTAACTATAATATATCTTACAATAGGTGGTTTTAAGCCAAACTGGACTTTGGTTCGGGTATTCTTGATCTTGGTCAATCATGTTACAAAAACACATCAAAACCCAATTTCAAGCTATCATATGAGCCGTCTTGTGGGTAAACCGAACATGGTTTCCAAACGCCTTTCCCGAACAGGTCCAAAACAAACCGGTCTGTACAGTTACAAAAGATGGTTAGAGGCTGCAAATTTTGGATTTAAGAAGAGGAATTGTACTTTCCGTGTACCGAAAACAAAGGCGCTCATCAGCTTCATAGTTACTGCGAAGCTGTCTTCGCCTTTAGTTTCGTTTCACATACATGTATATCCAGATTGTTGGTTTTCCCATGAGGCAGCTCATATTTCTTCATTCAGCCTCAATGCTGTTAAACATGTACATGTACGTATGTATTTCTAATACAAATCACTGATTTATAATAAAATGGGAACTTAATTGATTACTTATGTTTTCTTTTATTATCCAATTGCAATAACAGGTACATCTAAGCATGTGCATGCAGTAGTGTCATAAGAAAAAAAGTAGTACAAGTAGGCAAAGATCAGGAAAAGGGGCAATCAGAAAAAGACCCCCACTCCAAAAACCAAGGTGGGAAAAAACCAAACTAACAATCAGGTACTTATACCATGAAAACATTTCGTAAGCCGAATGAGCAGCTATTTTCCCAATAGGTGGCCACTCAGTTACCTTAACCTGCCAAACACAATAATGTAAAAAGAGATGCTGTTATGCTTGTGTTTTTAACATGCATGTCAACAGTTTTTTGAGTCATGTCGGACTGAGCCTCCACTTCCTTGGTATTTAACCAATAACCAGTACTACCTCTAGTCATTTTCTGTGCTTGTATACATGTAGCTCGGTTTGTGTCAGATCTTGTGGGAAACCCATATTGTTTGTTTTCTCATGCAAAGGCTCATAAATATATATACAATGTATTGGGCATGCAGTGCAATTGGTTGGACACTGAACAGTGATGATGATTGGAAAAAATGTAACTTACACTGCTTTTAGTGCTTTACAGCAACACAGCAAGTTCCCGAGAACATTTGTATATCCAAAACAACAATCCGAAGGAATAATTCTATATGAACCATGAATAAAAATGATACCTTTACACAGCCACAGAAATTTGCATTTAGCACATCAAAGTGTACATGTACAATTTTAACCCCTATTGCCAACATGCATGTATTTGCTTTTAATGCAATAATTTACACCTGAAAATGAGTTAAATGACAAAGGAAAATATCAATTTAATAGTTCAAACAAATAGTTTTTGGTGTTCGAACTAAAATAACCTAAGTGATGCACAGGACTTGAATGTCTCGGAACTTGATACATGTATCAAGCACTAAATTTAGACTATGTATACTGCAGGGTCAGAAATTTCTTATTTTTTTTTTAGAAATATAAGTGCTTGATAATTCAAATGAGAAAATGTAAAAACTACATTAAAACAAATACTTTTCTATATGGCTGTTCCAAGAAATGCAAATGATGAAAGATCAGGCTAGGCCAAAGCCCAGATTGAGCAACATCATTTGAGAGCTGCAGATACTTTAAATTGTACATGTACACATGAGGTGTGAAAGCACTGTCTTCTAGTCTCCTAAGAAGGTATTTTTGTTTCACTAGTACACTGTGTTCAGAGGAACTAATCACACGGTATTTCGTCGTCTCTTCTGAAGTGGAGTGTCATCTATAGGAGCTAAATTCAGACTGCGTTTGGTATTTCCTCTGATTGGAGCGATGGCCTGGCTACCAACCGTTCGAATTTGCACCATATTGTTATTGAATTGCTGCAGGTTTGGGTTATTATTGCAGCCACCACTGGTTCTTTGTATGCCGAAGTGTTGCTCTAATGGATCCTGATTGAACCTCTCTGTAAGGACAAACTCCATTCCACTATTCAAACAGTATTTGACACACGCTACGACAGATTTCACAGTAATTTCAAGACCTTGTAGAGTCTGGTAACTCAGCTGCATACCACTCATTTCAGTTTTGGTGAACTCTCCTCTTCTATTTTCAACACTTTGTTTCCAGTCATCAAAGTACTTCAGAAATTCATTTGTAAGGTACTCAATCCTCGGGTCATCAACAGATGTATATGGCTTCACATTTTCATTGCGTTTTCTCGGTGCCTCACTTAAACTACGTACATTCATACAGTCAAAGAACTTGTTCATATGACGAATAAACTTCACAGTCTCAGCAGTGTTTTCACCATAAAGCATTTCAACAGCATCAGCAACTGTAGAACTGAGTACCTGAGCTGCCAAGTTCACTTTCATGCATCCAAACGGGGTCAGGTTGATGTGGGCCCTTGTCAATTTGTTGCATCTCTTATAAAGTCCTGTACAGTGATCTTTGTAGAGGTTCACAATATGGAGCCATGAAATGTCTTTATTGTCTTTCCATAATTTTCTACTCTTCTTGTGGCAATATGAATTGGAAAAACAGTTACGTGCTGTTTTCAACAAGTGTGGAGGATCAGATATAAAATAGATAAACCGAGGTTCGGGTGCAAAAATATTGTCAGCTCTGTACACGACACCCTGTTGTCCGTCTTGTCGATGCAAGTTTATAAATCTCCTATTCGGCGATGCACCATCGCTTGTGATGAACAACACAGTTAATCCAAGATCTGTCTCTAGAATTTCTACAGCTTGCCACAATACAGAAAATAGTTGATCTGACGTAACACCACATGTAGCAAAATGTGCAAATGGAAATTTCAGTTTTGTAGATATTCCTCTAACCATTATCACCAGTACATACTTTGCGACTGCCTTGGCCTCCTTCTTCAAACACTCGTCAATGTTAAGGAAACTATTTCCAATACCCCCTAAATCAACAAATCCAATCAATTCACCTGAATGTTTGTCATACACCAGGTCACTTTTTATTCGAATTTCATCTTGAACTATTCCTACGATTTTCTGGTGTGGGAGTGGGTCTTCTCCATCTCGGTAAACTTCTTTATGGAGCATATCAACTATGTCAGTGTTGAATCCTGTCCCTTTTTTAACAACATGGGTATAATCCCTCAAAATCCTTTCACTGGGAAGATTAATGAAACCCGAGTTCCTAAGTACATCATATGTCTGCGAAGACTTGCTCTTCAGAAATATGCACCACTTTATGAACATTGGATGCCATCGCATTCCTCTTTTATCACTCTTGGCATTATACTTCATTTGCTGCTCCCAAAACAATCTTTGATAGGCGCACTCATCAGGGTAGCTATTCTTGATTTCACTATCCATGTCCTCCATTAGCTTCACCATATCGTCACTTTCACTTTCCGACAGCGGTACTCCATTTGTCCTAATTTCAGTTTTGATTTTCCTGGAAAGACGTTCCACTTCATTTTCAAGGGAATTCGAATACTGCCTAAGTTGTTTCAACTTATAGAACTTCTGAGTTTCAGTCAGACGATTATTTGGGGTTTTCGATTTTAGCCAGTTTTTCTGAGGTGTAGGTGTTTGTTCTTTTTTCTGCTTTAGGCAGTGTCTATTGTTCAGTATCTTCCTGTAGTGAACACACGAATCACAACGTCCTTTAGATCCTCGCATCAATAGAGGACATCCTGTCGACCGAATGGTTGAGTTGGTATAACATTCCCTATATCCTTGATAATTTGGGCCACCAGCCACATCTAAATACACACCTAGTGGGACAAGGTCTTGTAGTTTAGGATCACAGTTTCCTAGGCAAATTGTGAAGTCTCTGAATGTTTTTAGAATTTTCATAAGGCTGTCCACATTATAACATTCCCTGGGTATGTCATTCCATATATCATGAGAGGGTGGGATCAGTTTATCCTGGCACACTATTTGGACTTTAAAGTCACTCTTTACAGTAACACTGATTTTCACCTTTGGCACTTCAGCATCGTACAACTGCACTAATCTTATCTCCTTAGAACTGTTCTTCAACAGGTCAAAGTCCTGAAACTCTGTGGTTGAACATTTGTCTCTCAGCTGGCTATACAGTCTGTATGTTTCGGAGTTTACAAATGTGTCGAGATCATCATCTGGATAGTACTGGTATGGCTTATCAAGAATAACGTAGAATTCACCGGCACTATATCCATCACAGTCTGACGAGTCTGTATCCTGAACATCAGGAGCTGTTGGTACCTCTGTATCATCTGATCTGGTGATGAACATCGTCTTGAAGAAATCATCACTCTCCTTCCAGGGCTCCGCTTAAATAAATACAATGAAACGGTTAATATACATGTATCTAGTTTTAATGTTTGATTCATGCACCTATGCCCCCCCCCCCCCCCCGGATTTGGAGGGACTGAGTTTTCATCCACATGTAGCAGACCACTGCAATTATGAACCCCACTTGGTAAAACCCCTGCTCACTTCTATATCCATCGCCAGTTCCAGAGTTTTTGCTGTTTTTTGGTTTTTTTTTTAATCATTTAGCTTGTCACTTAAAATTCTTACAAAAGAGATAATTGCTTTTGCAGCAGTGCAACAGTGGATGAACAGTGGATGCAGTGCCTGATTAGACTAAATAAAACGCTGATCTGAGTCTATAAAAGATATTAAGGTGGCTTTTTTTTCAATATTGAGAATTTCAATACATATATGCATGTGCTTACTTTCAGTTTCTGCATTTTTTTAAAAATATTTTAGGTACCCACATGTTGAGTACCCACCCACAATGTGAAATTCCACAATTTACGAATACATGCACATACAAATAAACACCAACGAACCTTAGTATGAGTACCCCAGGACCACAAAAGTTTCGTAATAACAGTTTCAAGTCTTGACTCAAGATCTCATGAACCAGCTTAATCTGAATACCCACAATATAATTTTGTGCGATTTTAGTCTTGTGAGCACTCTTATAGTAGACAAACATAATTTGTCCATGCTTCGTGTAACAACAAGATTAGTTTCCAACATTTCAATACCAACAAATATTCATATACATGTATGGCATTATATGCACTTTTGAATACCCACTTCTTTAGAATACACTCAAACTTAAAAACTTGTTGAATATTTCAAGTACCTAAACATTGTGTAGTAACATCTCCAAAATATCAATATCTTATAATTGCCACCAATTCTGGATGACTAAAAAATTTGATATTTCATTATCCACACTTTTGAGTACCCACATTTTGGGTACCAACAAATTTGAAGACCACAAATTATAACTGCCCAAAATTTGAAAAAATAAGTATAGTTTCAACAAAAATGCCGCGGAGGTCGATATCGCGCCTGCATTGGGTAAAATCACTAAAAATGTGAGAAAGAGGTCAAGGGCACCAGGTCAAGGTGAAATCTGAAAGGGTATGTTAAGGTCTTAAGGACATTTAATATGCAAAGTTTCATACTTGCAGCTATCACAGAAGCAGAGAAAACCAAATTTTGATGCTAAAATTAATGTTAAAATTAACAAAGTCAGTGGACCATGACTGTAGGTCATTGGGTCAAGGTGCATGCTTGAAGGGCAATTACTAGACAAGCTCGTAGCTATGGCTGATGCAAAAAAAAAAAAAAACTTCGAAAACTGTAAAAATTAACAAAGTCAATGGACTGTAAAATATAGGTCAAGGTCAGCGGGTCAAGGTGTGTGCTTGAAGGGTATGTCAAGGACAATAAGTATGCAAGCTTTCACACTCGCAGCTATCATTGATGCAGAGAAAACCAAACTTTGACGTAAAATTAACAAGGTCAATGGACCATACAATATAGGTCAACGGCACTTGGTCAAGGTGCGTGTTTGAAGTTTTTTGTTGTTTTTTTTTTTATTCAGTTTTACCTCCCTTTCAAGCTTTTTCACTCATATCGAGACGGATCAATCGGTAGGTGGGGCGAAAACCGGAGTACCCGGGGAAAAACCACCTGACACACCCGCAAGCAGAACTTGGCTTGTCCCACATGTGACTCGTGCCCCAAGCGAGGTGCGAACCCACAGCGGTGACCGTGAGATGATCGAATGATCAAGAGCACTGAAGTCAGCGACCTTAACCACTCGGCCACGGGGGCCGCCATGTTTGAAGGGTATGTCTATGGCAATTACTATGCAAGGTTACACACTCACAGCTATCACTGATGCATAGTCTAGAAAACATAACTTTGACGTAAAAATTACCAAAGTCAATGGACCGTGAAATATAGGTCAAGGGCACCAAGTCAAGGTGTGTGCTTGAAGGGTATGTCAAGGACAAATACTATGCAAGGTTTCACACTCCAAGAGCTCTCTCATTGATATTTAGAAAACCAAACTTTGACTTTTAAATGTTGACGGACGGACGAAAATTTGGACTATAAGCAAGTGCTATAAGCAAGTGCGATAAAAAATTTAAAAGTGCTACCAAATTTTGAATACCCACAATTTTGAGTACCCATAATATATACAAGTACCCACTAGCTTCTAACACAAAAAGAACAAAGAGAAAAGAACAAAAATGAAACCTGTAGAAATCTGATATCGGATATCTGGAGACTGTTCATTGCTCTTTTCACAGTTTACTGATAAAGATGATAAAACTTAAAGCTACAAGATAATTTCTGAGATTTATTACTGGCTCAGTCGGCTCCATTGGACATGTTGGAGCTATTTTATGGTGATGGATACAGGAGTGTGCTAATTTATTGCACTGCTATTTTTGCTGAATATAATGTTACAAGCAAATCTGAGTAATCCCCATGCAAGGGAGGGGGAGGGGAGGTAATCTACGTAAAATCCCAGCTCATTTCCAGGGCTTTTTTGTAGTGATCCTTTTTTTCCAATTCAGTTTTATGTCCCTTTCAAGATTATTGCAGCTCATATGAGACGGGCAAATCAAAAGTCAACTGGTTTGAGCTTAAAGCCACTATGCATTTCAAAGCTCCATTGTTCAAGGACAACAACCTATGTCATAAATTAAAATATGGGAATTCTGATGATGTATGTTGGGTTTTCCCCATTCGACAGCCTTAACCAAATGTGACGAAACACTGTTTGGACTGGTCGAGGTTGTATGTTACATAAATTTTCTTTCAGTACTAAGAACTCTTAGATAATGCCATATTTGGTCCATTAGCTAGGCTATGAGATACGTGGCAACCCTTTCTGGTCTACTTCTGTTGCATTTATAACACAGTTTTGTCATGTTTGTGACAGCAGACCTGGTTGTAAACCCTGTAGAAAAGTTTTCTTCCCACATGTCCAATATTTTTTGTGATAGTACATGTACTCAAATATCAAACTTAATAGAGTTTGCATCATACTATCAATGCTTTTCTAACCTTTAACATCAGGCTTCGTCTTGTACTTTGGGGGCTTTCCTCGCCGTTTACGTAATGTGCCGATTCCTTTGACACGAGGCATTGTCTTGCTACCTGAAATACAAACACATAACCAATGAAGAAGGACAAGGTGGGTGACCAAATAACGACATGGTTTCATGTAAAAATGGTTGGTGGCCAAAGGGTGGGGCATGCACACTCGGGTATAAACTACTGTACATATTTCTACCGACATGTGCATACTTCCACATCCAAAATCATTATAACAGCTTTTAATCTTGAGTAGGCAGGGATTTTTTTGGCAATTTTGGGAAGGGGCCCTAGGGCCTTTCTGATTGGGAAAATTAGCGACAAAAACCCTGAATTTGGGAAATTTTCAGAATATTCAAAGTTGATAATATTTTCCAAGTTGACATAGTTAATCAAGCTTATGGATTTAGAATCATTAATAATAACATAACATCAAATTTAAACGGCAGAACTTGAGTTTCACAATGAATTGACCTATAGTAAATTATTTTCAGCTGCGATTGGGAATTTTTTTCTCCAAATTGGGAAAAAAGTCACCTAAATCTCACTGGGAATGGGGCCTTATTTCGGCCCCTGAGACACCCGAAAAAAATCCCTGGTAGGCACATGCAAGCAGGAAAATTATGATGTTTTGTTTTCTGTAGAAACATTCAACATTTAGAAAGTGACACCTTTCCTAGCTGAAATGAGCCCAAGGCCCAGCATGTGAGCTTATAGTAACCCAATAGGACCATGCTCCCTCATCTGTCTGTCGTCCACAATTTCAAAGATCTTCTCTGAAACCACTGGGGCCAAATTTAAAATAATTTCTGTTTTATGAACTATTGTATTATGCATTGTTTTTGGTCAAAGGAATTAGCTGCAATTTTGCCAAAGCTACCCTCAATGACATAATTTGCATAATTACAGCTGCATTTTATGTTTTGTAGTGCTCGAACAAAGGAACAAAATATTCATTTGGGAGGAGGGTCATGGCTTAAATGAAAACATTACTTTCTAGGGAAAACAATTTATCTTCTGACAGAAACATTAAAAAGAAATCTGGTGAAGGGAAATAAGGATTTCTGAGTCGGCCCCATTTTTGGTGAGTAGGTAGAAGAGGCTCTGGGCAAACAAACAAACAAATTTTGTAGAGCTCCATTGCCTAATGTTTCACGCCAAGTTTCAAAATCATAGGCCTTCTGGTTTTGGAGAGGAAGATTTTTAAATGTTTTTAAAAATTGAAATGAATTTTGATTTTACTCATTTTCTCCAATATTTTCTCAAATAAGTATGTTTAAATGTTTTCAAACTTTCGTTCCCCCTTCCTAAGGATGCTCCATATGAAGTTTGGCTTTGATTGGTCCCAGGCTTGTGAAAAGGGTTTGTACCTTTCTATAGAAGGGGCCTTTTTGAAAAGTTGGGTCTTTTAGCATAAGGCCCCTTCCAGAATTATCCCTGCAAAATATTGACCAGAAAAATTCTGAACTAGCAGAGAAATCCTATTCTTAATTCTAAAGGTAAACCACAATGTGTCTAAAATGACCTCTTTCTTCTTCTAAAAGAAAAAAAAGCCACAAATTCTGACCATCACTTCAGATTGAAAGCAGCCCTACATATACAATGTATGCCCCTCACTCGAAAGAACCAGAAATGCTGCCGAAATAAATTCCTCTGTACATTAAATGGGACCAGTGATCGATCGGGGATAAGTGATTGATCAGCTTGTGGTAAAACCTACTGAAATAAATTAAAACATTAAATATTTACAGAAGGTTAATGTAATGCCATGTACTTTCTGTTTAGAGTAAACTTATTTTCATTAAATAAGTATCCAAAGAAATGAAAAGTCAGTTAACACATAAGCTGATCGATCACTTGTCCCTGATCAATCACTGGTCGCCTCATCTAAAAAAATCATCTAATGAGACTCTAAATTATTTAAAAAAATAAAAATCACAGACTCTGAGTATCTCTTTCTTGTCAATACATTATACAGTGAAATAACCTATATTGACCTATCATCTTTAACTAAATAAATTGTGCGCTTGTGGCAAGTCTATTTCGCCATTTTGAAAGGAAAAAATCACACATGCTAGAGTTTTTGTATAAATATCAGCAAAAGTTGATTGCATCCGAGTTCAGAAATAAAGAAACATAAGAGCATAATGTCTATCATCATCATAAAAGCGGTTTTAAAAACAATTAACAAAGGGAATCCCTTCAATTTAATGAAAGAAGTGGTGAAAAAGAAACGCATAAAGCAAATTTATGGGCTTAATTTGCGCCGTAAATCTCCCGGAAAAAATCGTCCCGACAAACCTAAGCTGTAGCTTGAACAAGGGTCTAACATATATGATCTTGAAGGTATACCTTTATTTTACAAAGAAAATAAGATAATATTTGCTAGAAAGCTAAAATAAAGCTGCAAAATGTACCTAAGCGCTACCGTCGATTTTCGTATTCCAAAAACGGTCCGCCATTTTGCAACAAAGAATTTGTAATTTCAGACGAGTTTTCTACTACATATGTCCGAATATCGAGCTCATACCTGAATCCTCCGAATCCTTAATGTATATGCTTTTCACTGATTTCATACTTTCTCTAAGCCCATTAATCATATCTAAGTAATCGGTTCCAATTCACAACGACCATTCGAAAAAAGGACGCCATACCGCCATTTTTTGTGGCCATAAATTGAAACAAAATAGGGGTGACGGAAATTACTCGAAAATAACCCAAAACATCATGATACGGGAAAAAATAAATATGTAAGATTAAAGATAAAGAATTAGTCTTTAAAATGGTAAATGAATTGATTTGTAAAAAGATTCTACTTACTGGATTGAAGAAGATTGTTCCGCTCAATTAATTCTATTGTTAAATTTGTCGATGACGCTTTGTCGGGTCACGTGACTGAACGGGTCGTTTCGGTCCAAAATCATTTCACATTAGAAAAAGTGCCGCAAAACCGGAGACTCCAATCCTGTCCATTCACTATCCTTGCTTGTTTACACAAGCTGACCATTACCCCTATGAAAACACATTGCCGGAACGGAAGGTGTGGAAATTTATGGCATGTCATTGGGACAACAATCCATTTCTTGATTAGAGATAATTGATTCATGGGACTAATAAACAACAAAGTAAAGGTATTTTCAAACTGATTTTTTTGGTGTATCACGGCAAAAAAATCTTGCGTCCGAGAATCATCTATTAGCAGACGCTTGACTTCAATGCGAAATCAGCTTAATAGGTTTCCAAGCGTCGGAAAAAACGAGATCGAAAAAATACATCGCGGATCTAGCTACTTTGTTTACGGGCTAGAAAATCTACTAAAACCCGGTACTTTTTGGCGGATCTAGTGTTTTCGATTTCGGGCAAAAAAGAAAAAAAAAATTCTAAATTGAAAATTGAAATAAAATTTTTTCGGTCGGGGCTTTTTTTCACGGTCGGTCGGGAAAGGGGAAACAAAAGTAATTTTATTTTTGGCCTTACCGACAAATAAAGATTTGCCCTAGCCAGTACCATTTAGTTTCGTATGTTTGGAAGAAACATATCTTCTGTGATACAGTTTTAAGCATGGGTACAAAATCTTCAGCATATTGTTGTCAAAGAGTAACAAATGCCATTTCATTTATCATGTTTCAAATTGGTATCTATATTCTTAATTATCTTGATGATTTAGCTTCAGCTGAAACTGCTGAGAATGCTTACTTTTCCTTTAATACTTTACGTACAATTCTGAGAAAATGTGGCATCGAAGAAGCACAAAATAAAGCTTGTCCACCTAGTACAAATATGGTTTTTGTTGGAATTTTATTCAATACTGTAAAAATGACAATAGAGGTGACACCAGAACGATTAAATGAAATTAATTTCCTTCTTTATACTTGGCTGAATAAAGAAACTGCTTCATTGAAAGAAATTCAATCTCTTCTTGGCAAATTAAACTTTGTCGCCGCTTGTGTTAGACCCGGAAGAATTTTCATCTCAAGAATGCTAAAATGGCTCAAAGTACTTAACAAAGGTGATAGCAGACATAAGCAAGTTCCAATTCCAAATTATGTCAAAAAAGATATAAGATGGTGGTATAAATTTTTGCCTATTTATAACGGAGTCTCTCTTATGTTATTTGAAGAGTGGTGTAAACCCGACGAGATTTGCTCTAGTGATGCTAGTTTACAAGGTTGCGGTGGTTTTTGGCAAGGAAATTATTTTCATACATCCTTTCCAAAAGAATTTAATAATAGACATCATATCACCACATTAGAAATGTTTGCTGTCATTATTTGTTTAAAACTTTGGGGACGTAATTTCAGGGGCAAAAGAATTCAAATGTTCTGCGATAATCAAAGTGTTTGTCAAGTTGTAAATTCTGGGAGGTCAAAAGATGAAATTTTACAAGATTGTTTAAGAGAAATAGCATTTTTAGCTGCTATACATGAATTTCAAATTAGGATGGTACATCTAGATTCTATGTCAAATCGCATCTCAGATTGTCTTTCAAGATGGGATTTAGATTATTCTTATAGAGATAATTTCTTTGCTGCCACACAGAATTATGACCTGGTTGAATGCCATGTTCCTGACAGTTTCTTTGATTTTGTTCATTCTTGGTAACACTTATGTGTTTTTCAGACAAACAAATGAAGACTTTAAAATCAGACCTGAAAACATCAAGACAGAATGCATTTGCAGACAGTACAACCAAGAATCTTAGAACTCAGTGGGAGTCATTCTTGTTATTTTGTTTTTATTTCAATTTATCTTATTTGCCTGTAGATACAGAAACTTTGTGTTTATATTCACAGTTTTTGAGCAGATCCTTCAAATCTACAAATACTATTAAGAATTACATTAGTGGGATAAAAACTATGCATCATATATTAGGTTTTTCAGTTGACCAAATCAATGATTTTTTTACTGAATTTAAGTATTAGAGGTATTGCTAGGTTACACCCACATTGTGTAAAACAATCAAAAGCAATCACACCAGAATTGTTAACTAAATTCTCTCTTCTACTAGATCTGTCAAATCCTAAAGATAGTGTTTTCTGGTGTTTATTTCTTTTTGCCTTCTTTCTATTTGCCAGAAAATCAAATCTAGTTCCTACTTCTATAGCTGATCTGAAAAAAGAGAAATGCCTTTTCCTTAAAGATGTACAAGTTCTTGAAGACCATTTGATTGTTTCTTTTCGATGGTCTAAAACTATTCAATTTGGTGAAAGGATATTACAGACACCTTTGGTAAAAATACCTGGGTCAGTTTTATGCCCAGTTAAAGCCTTCACCAATATGTACAGTTTAGTTGATATCCAGGAAGATGATCCATTATTCACTTTACCTAACAAAAAATGCATTTTTTATAAGGATTTTCAGTCTAAATTGAGACATTTGATCAAAGCAATAGGCTTAAATCCTGATGAATTCAGTTCACACGGGTTTAGAAGGGGAGGTTGTACATATTCCTTTAAATCAGGCGTCCCGGCTGATTTAGTTCAGTTACACGGCGATTGGCATTCAGATGCGTACAAAAAGTATCTAGAGTTTAGTCTGGAAGACAAAATGTGTGTTGCCGAAAGAATGAAATTACAAATCTTGAAGAAGGCAAATTAAAAGCTGTTTGAATTGTAAGCTGAAGTTGAGTACATCGGCTAGTACTTATTTTAAGTTGTAAATAAGAATTTTTATTGTATATATCACTTTCAGTTTCCTCTTTAAGTTGCTGAAATCATTCTTTTGTTGACTTCAGATGACTCTTAGGCACTTTGCAAAGGGATTCTCGCAATAGCCTGTGGCGCTATTGGTGTAATTTTTTCATTCTGAAATTTCAATATGAGATTCATTTCAGATCTTGAAAGGAACTCACACATAGTCAGTTGTTTTATATTAGATTCATATGATATTTCAGATTTCCACTCCAGGCACTTTGTACGGGGTTTATTCGCAATAGTCTGTAGCACTATTGGTTTATGTTTTGTTTTCTGAGATTTCAGATGAATTTGCTGTAGATACAAGTGTAAACTTAAACATAGTCAGTTGTTTCATAATAGATTCATATGATATTTCAGATTTCAGCTCCAGGCACTTTGTACGGGGTTTATTCGCAATAGTCTGTAGCACTATTGGTTTATTTTTTGTTTTCTGAGATTTCAGATGAATTTGCTGTAGATACAAGTGTTAACTTAAACATAGTCAGTTGTTTCATAATAGATTCATATGATATTTCAGATTTCAGCTCCAGGCACTTTGTACGGGGTTTATTCGCAATAGTCTGTAGCGCTATTGGTTTATTTTTTGTTTTCTGAGATTTCAGATGAGTTTGCTGTGGATACAAATGTAAACATGTATTTTGACATTGTTTTGTTTTACATGCTTTATGACATGACAATTGATCATATTTTTTTTTTACTTTTCCTTTTTTTTTTTATTATAGAATGTAGAAAAGTGACGATCATTGCCGACTCTATAGCTAAAAACCTTTATGGAATGGATGGAGTTACCTTACAAATCTTCTGTGGAGATACCATTGCTAAAATTGCTTCTAAAATTGATTCTGGTGAGGCAAGACTAGATCCTTTTGACTTTGTTATAATACATGTGGGCACTAATGATATAGACAATAGGGCACCATTTCATAATATCATCTCAGATTATGGCAACTTAGTGGGCATTTGTAAAAAAAAGAAGCCCTCAATCCAGATTGTGCTTTCAGCTATTTTACCAAGACCTAAAGATCATGTTGATACTGATTCAATGATCAGAAGAGTTAACAAGTACTTAAGAACTTTCATGAGCAAGTCAATGCGGTTCAAGTTCGTATGTACATATAAACCATTCATGTTTGCCGGGCGTGTTCGCAATGAACTTTTTGCAAAACGTGATAAAGGATTGCATTTGAATACGGAAGGAACAAATACATTGAAACGGTTCCTCATAAGAGTCATTTCTACTTTGTAGACAATATGAAATTATTTAACTTGATGTAAAGTCTGATCAGCTTATTTACCAGTTAATGCTCATGTGAAGTCTAAAAGCTGAAGTTCTTGTTTAATTTGTTTCAGCATTTGATGATGAATTAGCCCTTAATTGACATAGATTGTTAACAGATTGAGATTGTATTAGTACAGTCAAGTTAATTAGGGTAAGATGTGTATTACAGTTGTGTTTGTCTTGTCAGTTTGTCAGTCATTTTGTTCATTATTTATTGTCCTTTTCCTTTCTGTTTATTATATTTCTTTTTCTGTTGTATAAATGTACAGTTTCATTCATAATTTCATTCAAATTATTTTCCTATGTTCTAAAGTTTCAAAAAATCGCCAGACGCTTATTAGATTCTGTCTGATTTGATCCGAGTCAAAAGAAGACGTTGTTTACTTATTGATCGATCAAACTATTTTAAGATCTTTGTGGAGGTTTCTGTCTATTTATATCTCAGTTATAAATAATCAACCAATAATTTTATCGTTTAGGAAATCTCCGTTCTATTTATATTTGTTTATAAATATCAGACCAATGGGAATGTTTGATTTGATGGTATTTGTAGTCTAGGCGCTTTTTAGAACATTAGTACCTTAGTCTGTATCATTTAGACGGCGTTATTTACACTTGAAAAACACGTGGTTAATTTAAATAATGATAACAGAAAGCATATTCTATAAATTTATTGAACATTTGTTGTGCACAGGTTTCTTTTTGTGCACTTTTGGTACCTTTGAGTGGTACCAAACATGTTCTTTATATTGTGAATTTTTTTTTTTTTTTTTTTTTTTTTTTTTTTTGCTCTTTATTTATTTTCCTTTTGTTTTGATTTTGGCCGGTGGGTTGGCATTTTTTCTGGAATATTAATGTATCATTAATAATTCGCATGTGCATGAAATACAATTGATTCATTTAGTTTGATTACATACATGTATATGTGAATGAATTCTTTGATATAAGATTTATATTGGAATGATTTATATAACATGGACGAATGAAATGCAAATTATATTTTCTAAATTAAATTTTGTTCTTAGTAGTCTTTTGATACCATTTAGGATGAGGAATACATAATTGTGAAATTTTTAATTTTATTAAAAATGATTAATTATGAAAACGATTACAATTTTTAATAACCATTCACAATGAGTTTGTTCAAATAATATTTTTTGCATTAAAAATATTAATTTATTTACGGAGAAATGTATACTCTCTTTCTGATTGGTCAGTATTAATAGGCCTTCATATATAAAGGGTTTTCCCGTTTTGGCGCCCACAGTTTGAATAGATTTCGACAAGGCGAAACGTTGATGTCCATGTTTTGAGAAAATTTTCCCACCCACCCAGCCCTTTATTATTATGTTATTGATTTTGTCTGATAAGTTGTGTTTGTAAATATTTCATTAATTAGTTCATTTGTTACTATCATATTTGTTTTGGATTCTAATTACATTGATATTTCATTGATATGAATTACTTATTATACAATTCTAAGAATGCGGAGGCATTTTTTCTGGAATATTAATGTATCATTAATAATTCGCATGTGCATGAAATACAATTGATTCATTTAGTTTGATTACATACATGTATATGTGAATGAATTCTTTGATATAAGATTTATATTGGAATGATTTATATAACATGGACGAATGAAATGCAAATTATATTTTCTAAATTAAATTTTGTTCTTAGTAGTCTTTTGATACCATTTAGGATGAGGAATACATAATTGTCAATTCCAAAATTCCACCCTCTAGCCATTTTCTGTGCTTATACAGCTTGGTTTGTGTCGGACCTGTTCGGAAATCACATTGTAGGTTTAGTCATGACGCAGCTATTTTGTTATCGTTGCGCTTCTATGAATATATCGACAGGAGCTTTATGCATTATTTGCATTATTTGCATTATAGACAATGTGGACAACAGTTCCAATCAACCCGAGTGTGTCCCCAGTAAAACGCCTATCGGAAAGTTCCCATTCAAAAAAATAATCGGCGTCCCTGTTAAAGTGATTTATCTTTATGGCACATCTTCTATTTATTCTGTCTGTCTCTCTGTTGTGCTCTTTGCCTTTAGTGCAGATTTAGTGCAGATTATATTTTCCTTTTTCGTCCTTTGAGATCAGCGAGGGTATTCTGAGAAATCAAAAATTTATTATCGGTTTAGATTCATTTTCTAACCAACATTTATTCAATAGAAGTTGAATTTATCCCCACAGTGAAGAACTTGTTTCTTTAAATAAAAATAAAACAGAGATCATTTAAGAGCACTGCAGTGAGCATATTATCGATTTGGCAACATAGAACCAAAGAGAATTACCGCAATTCCGCAACTTTCAACAGGAAAGTCGATACAAAGACTATTATGTAATCATAAAGGGGCCAAATATATCAAACGTTGGTAAGAAAATGAATCTAAGCCATTAACAATTTCCTGATTTTTTAGAATACCCTCGCTGATCTCAAAGGACCAAAAGGAAAATATAATCTGCACTATGGATGATGTACGGGGAGACTTTTTAGGGCCGCCACACGACACAACACCAGCTGCAGTAATAGCAAATAAAAATAAAACTGAGATCCTTTAAGAGTAATGAGCATATTAATATAAAGGGCATGAGCCATACCGCGGTTTCGGCTACCTAAGCCTCCTCAGTGACCCTATAGATTTGGCAACATGAAGCCAAAGAGAATTACCGCAATTCCGCAACTTTCAACAGGACAGTCGATACAAAGACTATTATGTAATCATAAAGGGGCCAAATATATCAAACGTGGTTAGAAAATGAATCTAAGGCATTAACAATTTCCTGATTTCAAAGGACCAAAAGGAAAATATAATCTGCACTATGAATGAAGTACGGGGAGACTTTTAAGGGCCGCCACACGGCACAACACCAGCTGCAGTAATAGCAAATAAAAATAAAACTGAGATCCTTTAAGAGCAGTGAGCATACTAATGAGAAAGGGGATAGGCCATACCGCGGTTTCGGCTACCTAAGCCTCCTCAGTGACCCTATAGATTTGGCAACATGGAGCCAAAGAGAATTACCGCAATTCCGCAACTTTCAACAGAATAGTCTATTATGTAATCAAAAAGGGGCCAAAACCATCATTTTTATGTAGAGTCCGTAGCCCCTATTTTCAAAACGGAAGTTCAAAACCAGATTCCTATAACAAGGATAAAATGGTTTTATTGTTTTTTCAGACAGAGGACTAGTAAAACATGTCTGAAGGTTTTGTCAAAAATTGTATAAGACTGCTGATAGATATGGTCAAATGTATTTCTTGCATGGCCTGTAGAGTCCGTAGCCCCATGGCAAGAGACACCTTAGAAATAAAATGTTAGTTGCAACCACACATGTTACATTGTATAAAATTGATTGCAGCATGGAACATTGACTCATCTAAGCTGCACATGATCTCATTTAAGCAGTGCAAAACACTGTTTTTAAGTTCCTACGCTGTTATGTAGCCGTGTATTTACGTGTTCGTATAGTGTTTTAATTTATTTAATTTTAGTACTTCGCTGTTGTGTGTTCGAATAACAAATAAAGTCTTTAAGAATTTTCTAAGTTTTAATTTTTACAACCCAAAAATGTTCGCTATATCAAAGTTCCGAAACTAAACCCAAAAACTAAATCAAAACCCAAAACTTAAACTTAAACTTAAACTATAAACTGATGTGAATGGTCAGTCCCGCAGTATTTATATGCTTCAGTAATTGCGCATCCTCACGACTGCATTATTCAGTTCCTAAAATTAACTGTTAAATGCAAACTATCTGTCATATTTGATATATGCACCCAAAACACATTCCTTCTACGTGTGAGAATGCATCATGCCATTCTAGAACTGCTGACTACCAAACACGTGGTCTTGTAACCCCAAACATGTATCCGAGTTTGATAGACATGCTATGAAAACACCCATCAGATATGACAGATTCTGCAACAATATTTATTAAATATTTAAACAATTATGCAGTTAACAAAAACATAAACAAGTTGATATTTAAAATTATTCAACATTCCATTTTTGATTTGAATTGGTTCCAAATAAACAATAACAATCATATGATGCTTAGTTAGAGTACATTTCTGCATTTTACAATACTTTATAGCTACGAGATTTTACTGTTATGAAATGAACTACCTCGTATTACTGTCTCTTTCCAACTAGTTTTACATACATTAAACATAAGTTTAGTCATATTGAGCAGTCGTGAGTGCAACTATGTTATAGTACTGAACTATTACAAAACGCATGAGAACCAATAGAATTGCATGTATCACTGGGATATAAACCTGATATGTCTTAATATTATAAACCAAGAAAAATGAAAATATAAAATTGTTGATTTTTTGCCTTAAGTGCAACACAAATAGCAACCCTGATCGTGACTCAGCCGATTTGTATAATAGAATATCATTGCTATTTAATTCGGTTCTCGAATAGCGTAGACTGACATATTTTTTTATTTTGTTCTTAATTCTCACGATTGGACAAAAATAATATTCGAATGCCAATTATACATGTCAGTTGGCACATGACATAACGGCATTAAGAAGATGTATGTTGTTACTGTTATATGCCTTCTATTTAAAAACAATCTTGAACGTCCATTAAAAGGTTTGGCTAGTTTATGTGAACTCTAAATAAATTTAAGTGACGCTTCATATAAGAATATCTTGTCACAAAAATGTTTGCTATAATGCCTATTAAACACCATTAGCGGTTGCACTTTGTATTCCAAGGAATTTTACCAAAACGTTTACGTTAAAATCGAACCCATTATTCCACTGTACCTCTGGTGCTCGTAAACGTAAAATGAGCCCATTAAATCAATAAATATGAGAAAGTTTGTATACCGCTTTTGTGTTTAAGCCTAAAATGTCCTGGAAAACAAAGATGTTGTCTAACTCCATGTAGCTGTTGCATCAGGAAATCAAGTCCGCGAAATAAATACCCCCTTACACCCACGTTTACATAGTAAAAATGGTGTATTCAGGGGTATACCTGTTTTTTGATTTTTGCTACATAACATAGATTGTGGGTTCACGTTAGATCCGCCTCGGTTCTAACGTATACCCACAATCTATGTTTTGGAGCAAAAATACGAAAAATAGGTGTACCCCTGCATACCCCAATTTTACCATGTAAAAGTGGGGTATAAGGGAGTATTTATTGCACGGACTTGTTTTCCTGATGTTGTGTGTGTGTGTTTCTGTATCATTTACATTTAGTCAACTTTTTTGATGACATCATGAAGGCGTCAAGAACTACTTCCAGTTGCAACAAGCATCAGGATATCATGTCCTTATTATGTATACATGTTCCCACTTATACCACCGTTTTATAGAGTAATATTGGCAGGGTTATACCTATTTTTTATTATTTTATATCCAAAACATATATTGTGGGTACTCGTTAGATCATTTGTGTTCCTACATAATATATATGTGACGAATATTCATTTTAAAATCGTAGTTTCTATTAAAATTTCTGTAAAAGCTCATAGTTTGATATTCGTCATGTAAAATCGCACAACTTTGTCAGTTTTCCCGGATTAAAATCGATGTGTGTCGTGTTTATACATGGAAATCGCTTTCACACCTGATTCACCTACTTAGTTTTTTAGAATGGACTTTCCCGTTATAATGGAACAACCCGGATATTGCACGTGACTGGATGGGTATAAAAGGAGCAAGCGAGGCAGTGATAGTCATTATTGTGAAAGAAGTCGGACGGTTTAGATCGAAGAGAGAGACTGCAGGCAGTTGATGATGTAGTAGTAAATAGGCTTCGTGGCACGGAGCTCAGGCTTTGGGATAAGGAGAGATCATTGCGATAGCTCTTATCCTCTAGTGTTGAACCTCTTAGTGCTGAACGAACATTTGAGACTCTTCGGCCACAGAGATCAGTGCGATAGCTGGGCCTTGGTCACAGGGATCATTGCGATAGCTGGACCAATATGAAGTCTCAAATAGAAGTTCCTGGGAAGCCAGTGATTTAGGCTATAGTGGGATAGCCAACGAAACCATAGGGGTTTCAAGCCTGTCAGTGTTGAGCAAATGACGCTTTTAATTATGAGTTCCTGAACGTAGACTTGGTTTGAAACCATTCAGTCACCTATCAAGTATTACATTAGAATTATTATCCAGCATAGTCAGACATCGTTTCTAATGCAAGGTGTATGAACCACACCAAGACCTAGGGCGAGGGTTGGGATTCCATAAAACCGGGTTAAGCCCCCTAGTAATTTCATTACTAACCGTTCCAAGGCGGTGCTCTTGGTGTGGCTCATCTCGTTCAACATCAATATAGTCGTTTAAATAGCATCTTGCTCGGTACGTATTACAACAATTAAAGCTTTCTTAGTTTAAGATATACAGAAGTACACAGCTCGGTCTTTAAAACGTTACATATAATAGTCCTTGAACAATCAGTTTTCAATAAATTCCACGTTCAAATTCCAGTTTTAGGAGATGTAGGAAATTTCGGAGTGATATCAAAGTGTCGGTACATTTGACTGCAAATAGTCTGTAATAAGGTAGCAATCTTCATTATTGTTGACTTACTTCACATAAAGATGCATATAAATTGCGAACGGTTTATGGATTGCGACTTCAGTTGCAGCTAAGCTCACAAAAAAGGGAACTGAAAATACAAGACTAGACTATGTAGCATGCTGGTAGGAAATACAACCTAGAACACTAAACCAATTGCGTGACGCTTTTCGCTTAGTACAATGTTGATCTACGTAGCTCCTGGCGTGATATATTTCAAATTGCAGATTACTTTGCTCTTGCTTAATTTAGACTTTTTCATTTAAGTCGACGAAGTTGCGGATATATTTTTGACAAATGTAAATTAATTTTAGAGCTACACATTATGTAAAACAGTTTACAATGCTTCCAGGCATGACAGTGTCTGGAACTGATCATTAAACTTGCATCTGTTGTGTCTATATATGAGCTATGTTATGAAAAAACAATAATGTGGTTTCTTACCAGGTCGGACACAAACCAAGCTGTACAGCCACAGAATATGAATAGAAGTTTGAAATTTTGGATATAAGTAGAAGAGGGATTGTACTGTCGCCGTACGAAAACGAAGGCACTGATCAGCTCCGCAAGTACTTCGAAGCTGACCTGCGCTTTTGATTTCGCATATACAAAATATTTGGTTTCTCATGACGCGGCTCATTTGTTATCATTGCGCTTACATCTAATCTTGTCTATGAATATATCATGAGAAATGACAGAAGGTTTATTCGCATTATTTGCATTAAAGACAATTTCGACAACAGTTCCAATCAACCTGAGAGTGCCTAAGTAAAATGTCCCAGTAAAAATGGTAATCGGAATGTCCCCATTAAAAATATAATCGTCGTCTTCTGGCTGCTTAAATGTTATGCTCGTAGCCCGGTTTGTTTTCGGTTGAGACTAGCCGGATTGCTACATTGTTGAGAAAGATCTAGTAATCCTGCTCTTCGAGTATGGTGTCATAAAACATGTTTTGTTATGTTTTGTGATGTACATACTACTAAAAGTTTGATAAGGATCACTTTTTCAGTATTATGCCAGTGGACCTATAACAAATATATTTTCACAATTCTTACATATATGTGTAGGACATTTATCCATGTAAAGCAAATTGAAAATTTAATTAAATTTTCTCTTTTTATTTTTTCAACACATGGGTCCGAACACATGCACCTCTAAAAATTGCTATAACACAAAACAAGTGGGGTGGCCTAGGGGGTACACATTTTCGCTTACACTAATTTCAAGAAACATTTCATCACGAAAAGGTTTCTTTGTGAGAAAAGTTTGATATCCAAGTGATAAAATACAGATTTTCAAAAATTCCAAAAATTTGTAATTTTTTGTCAAAAATGCGTTTTTCACCATAAAAAATCGAAAAATATTTTTTTCGCCCAAAATGTTCTCCTTCGCATTGTGAGTATGAAACTGAAAACCGATTTTGAATACGCACTCTGGTTGTTTCAAAACAGAGTTTTTAAAATGTGTTCTCAAATGTTTTACTCACATAATGCAATTTCCATTAAGAAAATTGTCACTCCAATAACAAACGTTTTAAAACGCTGTAAAATCTAAAGCAATGCCCGTATCTCAAATCGGTTTTCTGTTTCAAACTCGCAGCTTAAAGGACAACATTTAAAGCGAAAAAAAAAATTTGGGTAAAAAATCGTGTTTTTTACCAAAAATCACAGATTTCTGAAATTTTCCCAAAGTGAGTTTTAGACATAAAAGTATCGACATTTCGATTATCAAAACAATTTCGCAGCTGAATTAAACACTAAGAGGGGATGAATGACAGTATTGGATAGGGAAGGCAACAGTGATAACTTCAATTTCAGAGGGGTTCCATCGTTTCTGCAAGTCTGCGAGAAGTGCTCGCAGGCAATGCGAAAAAAAGATTGAATGTTTGCACAGTGACGGTTCTGCTACATATCTATGGCAAAAGTTTATGTGTTAGATCACCAGGATGTCCTGTGAACAAAAATAAAGTTTTGATCCCTATTAAACTTTTAGTAGTATATATATATATTGTCTATGCTGGAACTTTAAATTTAATTACATCGATTCCTGGTCCCTCTGTTGTTACTTTATTAGTCTGACTCCTTCGTATACATATTTTACCAGTATCTATTTAACTGACCACCAGGAAAACATGTCCATGCAATGAATACCCCTTTAAACCTCAATATTTATAGCAAAATTGGGGTATGAAGGGGTATATCTATTTTCCTAATTTTTGATGCAAAACAAGATTGTGGGCACTGGTAAGAACCGCCTCGCTGACCCATGTTGACCTTGTCCTAAAATAAAATAGGTCAATGTCATAACATGGTCATGATTTATATATACATTGTAGTACTTGAGTCATCGATGCTTTATGCCAAGTTTCGTTGAAATCGGCAAGCCAGTTCTGGGGGATATTATTAAGAGGTTTTTTTACCATGTATAGGCGTGGTGGCCATCTTGGTCATGTAACCTGGATTATTTATATACACATTGGTTCCCCTTGCCACAGATGCTCCCCCTTCAACTTGTAGCCCAACCCCATTGTACATAAAAAGGCAATAAAATATGTTTAGGGCGGCCCCCGTGGCCGAGTGGTTAAGGTCGCTGACTTCAGTGCTCTTAATCATTCGATCATCTCACTGCTGTGGGTTCGCGCCTCGCTCGGGGCACGAGTCACATGTGGGACAAGCCAAGTTCTGCTTGCGGGTGTGTCAGGTGGTTTTTCCCCGGGTACTCCGGTTTTCGCCCCACCTACCGATTGATTCGTCTCTATATGAGTGAAAAAGCTTAAAAGGGACGTAAAACTGAATCAAAAAAAAAAAAAAAAAAAAAAAAAAAAAAAAAATATGTTTAAACTAAATGCTTCCTGTAAAAATTGGCTTTTATTGGCCAAGCGGTTTCAGAGAAGAAGATGTTGAACATTATGGTAATATACATGTATGTTGCCCCGGGGTGGGAGCAGATGAGCCCCTGTGGTCCAATGTTTTTTAGAATCATTAATATTCAGTCATACTGCTCATTTCCTACAAGATTTTCCCTTTAAATGACATTTTAACAGTTTTCACTTTTCAAATGCATAGGCGACCTATTATATCCTTGCCGTAAAATAGGTCATCACAAGGGTATGATTTATATAAACATTGAAGTAATTGAGTTATTGATACTTCATGCCAAGTTTCGTTGATCTGTCAATAAGTTCCGGAGAAGAAGATTTTTGAAAAGGTTTGTACCATATATGGGCATGGCGACCACCTTTGTCATGTGACCTGGATTATTTATATATAGATTAATTTCCCCTTCCTATAGATGCTTCCTAGAAAATTTGGCTTTGATTGGCCGAGCGGTTTCAAAGAAGATGTTTGAATATAATGGTAATATGCATGTTTATTGCCCCCCCCCCCCCCCCGGGGTCCAATCTTTTTTTCTCAGAATCATTAAAATTCAGTCCTCCTTCTCATTTCATGCAAGACTTTCCCTTTAAATGACATTTTATCAGTTTTCCCCATTTACATGTTAATGCATAGGCGACCCGTGTTGACAATGTCATCACATGGCCATGACTTATATATACATTGTAGTGCTTTAGCCATCGATGCTTCATGCCAAGTTTCGTTGAAATCGGTTCATCGGTTCTGGAGAAGAAGATTTTTAAAGGTTTTTACCATATATGGGCATGGCGGTCATCTTGGTCATGTGACCTGGATTATTTACATACACTTTCATTCTCCCTTCCTATAGATGTTTCCTATAAAATTTGGCTTTGGTTTGCCAAGGGAATTCAGAGGAAAAGATCTTTGAAATGGTGGACGACGGACGGACGGATGACAACGACAGACGGGTGCCTGCCTTTCCTATAAGCTCACATGTGAGAAGAAAATTTACTTGTAATTCTGTAAATACCAAATATATATCATATTGTGTGTTGAAAAAACAAAATACGCATATTGCATTGCTTTTTAATGACCCACGTACTTTCCTCGTGTATCATGCGGAATGACAAAATGCTACTGTATACTGTATTTGCCAGTTATCAAGGAAGGTGTAACTCAGTGTTCCCTATTCTCTCATGCTTCATAAAACATGTAGGGGCCTGTTACACTAAGCAATTATGGGGACCCAAAACTGTCATTGGCATGCTATCCAAACCTCAGCGAACTAATGTTGAAATTTACATAGTTATTCATCAGATGATATTATATGCCAAGACGCTAGACACTTCCTATTTGAATCCGCCATAATTTTATGAAATGCATTAGCGTTTAGATAAAAAAAAAATGGAAACTGTCTGTAGAATTTCCAATTTAACAATACTATATAACATTGCTTTCGAACTTTTACAATTATATTACATCGAAATAAATAACACGTTCGATTCTTTTAAAGTGTATGTCCCCCAGAAAGAATATAAGCTCTTATAAGTTTCACATTTAGGTATTTAGGTATTATCATGTATACCTAATACAATATCCTCATCCTCTAGACGTATGCGCTTATACTGACGGACTTAAGAAATGCAACACTTTACATCGGTTATCATTTGCATAAAAGTGAAAGCTGAAGCATAAAATAAGCATAACCTTAGCATCATAAACAATATCTATCCATAAAAATCCACAATCGAGATGAAGTTTTCTGATGAAAACCTTACAGCGGCTACAAGAGATTCTGTGAAAACAACCCATCTCAGGTGATAGCTAACAAACTAAAGCACAAGAAAAAGGAAAATAAACATTGGCACTTTCCTTCAATGTCGTTTAAGGTCCTAGCGTTTTTCGCTGACGTCAAACGCGGAGACATCATGTTACAGCTTGCGAAAACTTACGGGAATTTTATGTTAGTGTGGTGACTATATATTGTATTAAAAAATAAATTCGTTTTAGCTTTATACGCAAAATTAAGTTTTCCTGATAAACGTTAAAATGACGTAATCATCGTATTTCTAACGACGTATTTATCACATTTTAATGCAAATGAAAGCCAACCAACAGCATTCGTTTGGGTTTTGGTGTTTCTTTCCAGAAATCATGTTGGCCATGAAGAAAGTTTTTCGTCCCAATTGACCTATCATGCAATTTATTTTTGTTGAATTTTGGGCAATTGCATGGCATTAACCACGGACAATGGTATTTCGTTTTTTGGTAATGAACTGAAGCTGACTGATTGTACTTTTCAGTTCAACAAATATTTTTAGAAAAATCATGTAATCTGAGAAGTAGAACCGATACTGCAAGTGTTGCGTTTTTAAAGTCCGTAAGTATGTATCATTCATCATATAGACTTAAGATTCCGTTGTCCGTCTTGTGACAGTACAGGGTATTGTTGACAAAATGACATACAGTCGGACTGTTTTGATCTGCGCAGAACACGTGCTCACTTAAAACAGGGCACGCGCCTATCAAAAACAAGTCACCAATGCCAAAGATGTCAAGCGGAAGCACTACATACATCTGCAAGAACCAACGTGCCACAACCTACATCTGCTAGAACCAACGAGCCACAACCTACACCTTCTAGAACCAACGTGCCACAACCTACATCTGCTAGAACAAACGAGCCACAACCTATACCTGCTAGAACCGACGAACCATGTAAAGAAACTATGTTGTAATGTAATATTTCTTGAAAGTATGCTAATTATATTGAAAACGTGTACACCCTGAGCTTACCCGCTTGATTTTGTGTTTAGACAAACATTAGGGGTGCATGTATTCAGATGCACATGTTGAAAAAGGTACTACCTGACGAAAACATGTCCCTGCAATATAAACGTACTTATTACAGCAGTACAAATTGAAAATTTCATTTGAGGCGGTTCTAACGAGTACCCACAATGTACGTTTTGGATCAAATCCTGCGAATCCCAGTTTTTCTATATAAAGGTCCGGGAGTTTAAGGTTGTATACATTGACGAACGTGTTTTCCTGATGAAAAGAAATAAATAATCAAACTTTCATATTTTTAGTTAAGTTAAGGTAACTGAGTGGCCACCTATTGGGAAAATAGCTGCTCATTCGGCTTACGAAATGTTTTCATGGTATAAGTACCTGATTGTTAGTTTGGTTTTTTCCCACCTTGGTTTTTGGAGTGGGAGTCTTTTTCTAATTGCGCCTTTTCCTGATCTTTGCTTGCTTGTACTTTTTTTCATTATTTTTAGCATAATTCTTTAGATGAACTGTTCAACAAAACTATCTAACCACCATGAACTTCTAGTGATTAACTCGTATAAACCTGGCGTCCTTTTTGTGGGACATAGGCAAAAAGAATAGCCCCAGATGTGACGCCGCAGAACGAGGCGTCCCATCTGGGGCTATTCTGTTTGCTTAGAGAAATTTCATCGAAATAAAAAGATAAACATGTAAAATCACACCTAAAGCCCCTAAAAACGAAAGTGGACTCGCCCAAATGATAATGATGGGAGGATCCATTCGTCAAATATGGGTTAAAACGATCCTTATCGAACTTAAAGTAGTAAAAGCAGTAAAACATTTGAGCCGCCTCGTGGGAAAACCAACAATGTACTGGCCTGTACAGCTACAGAAGCAGGCTAGAAGCTTGAAATTTTGGAGTTACATGTAAGTAGAGGAGGAATAGTACATGTACTATCCGAGTAGCGAAAGCAAAGGCGCTGATCAGCTTCGCGGTTACCGCGAAGCTGATCTGCGCCTTTGTTTTCGCCTATGTAGATTGTTGGTTTTCCCATGTGGTGGCTCATTTGAAAGTAGAAGGTTGGACCATATCTAATTTGTATAATTTCGGGAAAGAACCCTCGTATGTCCTTTTTTTAAAACCTGACAACGATATTTTAATGGCCTTAACATCGTTTACTATATATTAATATATTATCATAACATATTTGCACAAGTTTGTCAGAAATAACATGACTTGCAATTCTTCATGTTATGTGAAAATGTGCATTATACTATCCAGGCAACGTGCTGGGTCCAAACGAGGTCTTCTAGACATGAAAAGGTACAAGTAGGCAAAGATCAGGAAAAGGCGCAATCAGAAAAAGATTTCCACTCCAAAAACCGAGGTGGGAAAAAAACAAACTAACAATCAGGTACTTATACCATGAAAACATATCGTAAGCCAAATGAGCAGCTATTTTCCTAATAGGTGGCCACTCATAAAAATATGAAAACATACATAAGGCGCCAACAGCACAAAAAATTTAAACACCAAGACATAAAACAAAAAGAACCACCACAGAAGTATCGCCTTCGAACGATCAGTAACACAAAGGCGGGAAATTTGTTTGATATAAATTTTCTGAACATAGAAGAAACAAACATCTTCTGCTTCTGTTGAATTGTCCTCAGATATCCTATTATAAAAAAGCTCTTCTGATTTTTTCCTTCAAATTTCGAGCAGTAACTGGTAACGTAAGAGGTCATGTGACTGCGATATTGTATACAATCAACTACTCCAGGTTTGCAAGCATAGTCTGATTCGTTTTACTCGTCTAGTAATGCATACCCCATCTGGGACGTGCTCGTAAATACCCTATTCTGCGCGCGTAAAACAAAAGCATACATGTATAAAATATTCCGATTCTGAGACCTGCAGAGGCTCATATCTCTTTCTACTTCCTATGAGCTGGACGTAAACACAAGTCATGTTTATACCTGACGCCGCTCAATTCTGTTCTTCTGATGTTTTTAGCTGTCTGTTTTTGTCTCTTAATACAATCAGCTAAAAGTATTACAGAACTGGTGCAAAATGATTCAATAAATGTCGTATTACTTGCCTTTTTGTCTTAAAGTTTAAGCAAATTATGCATTCACAGATTACATCTAGAAGCTTTTTTCGCTTATTTTCCACAAAGAAAATGTTTGCCTATGTCCAAAATGGATAACATGATTATATGTATGTGTGCTGACATAAGCCTTCTCATTTAGATGTGCAGCTTCTCATTTAGTTATAAATGTGTTACATCTCCACGGGACATTATGTAAATTAAATTGTCTCTGCTTACAAATGTACATTTTATGCAGTTGACATTCCTCAGAGTTTATTCTTGAAAACCTTGTTATTGACTAGGCACACATTTATTTACATATGAACTGTTGTATGAGACAACACAAATTTCGGAGTCCGACGAGTCCGAGACAAGCCGGCCTGTAGGCTAGAAAAATGAAACTTCGGATTTAAGAAGAAGAGGGATTGTAATATCCGAGTGTAGCGAAAACAAAGGCGCTGGTATGCACAGCTGATCTGCGCCTTTGTCTACGCATATACAGATTGTTGTCTTATGCGGCGGCTCATATACGAGTCTGTTCATGACAAAATCTGTGACTCATCACTGCATCTCACTAGAGATAGCGAGCGCTTTGTAACTATTTGCATGCAAAAATGTGTTCGAAAGCGCTATATTTATAGCGGACCTATAACTGCTTCTCGGAAAGCGACCTGCCCTGGCTGAGGAACATAGAATATCAGAATGTCGCCATAAGCTTTACGACTGCTCTAATTCGACTGCTTATATCCCGGTAGAGGAATAAAAAACACACGCGAAAACGTATGGTAGCGCACACGTAAATTTTGAAAAGGTCGCGCAAACGTATTGCCCCCGCCCCCTTTAAACAAAGCTTCGTGTTACCATATGTGCTTTGATTACAATCAATGTCATCTGGTCATTAAGCGACATATTTTGCCCCTAATGGATATACTGAACTGGCATCAGCTTTTGGAGGAGATTCGGGCGTTGGAAAACGCATTCGTTTTATATGCATGTAAGACGTCCTCTTTTTCTGTATATAAGAATGTAACGCAACTATTCTCAGTGTATATAAATTAATTCCGTTCATAATTATTATTTCTATTACAGTATCTGACAACAAGTAGCAAAAACGGGCAACGATCACTCACATGAAAATTAACAAAATTAGAACCATCCGTAGCACGCTTAAGATTGATATTCTAACCATCAGGAAAACATGTCCGTGCAATGAATACCCCCTTAAACCCCACTTTTATAGCAAAACTGGGGTATGAAGGGGTATAACTATTTTTTCTTATTTTTGCTCCAAAATATAGATTGTGGGTACTCGTTAGAACCGCCTCGCCACTTGTACCCACAATCTATGTTTTGAGCAAAAAATAAGAAAAATAGCAAATATTTTCTACTGAAAATTTTCATTTTTTTACAACGTTAAAAATCTCTGTATATTGCATGGGCTTGTTTTCGTAATGTCAGCATTTTGTAATGCAATGGGATTGAAATTCGAACTCATTCGAGATCTTATGGTTGTACTTGTTACTGCCAAGAATGAAGAAGATCTGATCAAAATAGAAGGCACCCAGTTATTAACAACAATCACTGTCAACTTTTCGGACAGTCAAGGGTAGTCCTAAAGCTGTAAACTCATCCAAGATTGTCCTTTTCTCTGCCAAGAATGATGAAGATTCGATCAAAATGAAGGAGACATAATAGAGTATTCACATCCCTTAATACCATTTTGCAGACATTCAAGGGCAGCTAACTCCTCAGTCTTTGAGCCGATCTGGTCGTAATTCGTTCTGATTCGAGATAAAATAGTTTTCCTTGTTCATGCAAAGAATGAAGAAGATCGGATAATAATGAAAAGGCTAGACTGCTGACAACACTAAATATCATTTTTTTTTCAAACACTCAAGAGCAGATATATATGTAACTCCGTAATTTGTGATGGGCCAGAGGTCTAGTCAATATTCGAACTCGTACCAGATATCATGGTTGTCCTTGTTACTGCCAAGAATCAAGAAGTTCCAATTAAAAACGAAAGGGCTAGAGTGTTGAAATATAAATTGTCAGACATCCAGGGGCAGCTACAGAAAGATGTAGATCTAAAAGGGGGGTTCCGTATCTGAGATATTGGCTTTGTTCAGCTGTAGTTCAGGTGGATAAATTTGATTGACAATACCTTCAAAATAAGGGTTGTCAATGTTCAAAAGGTCATCGAGGTACCTAGAAGTGGAATTAAAAGCCTAGATAACATCAGCTTGATTACCATGGTTAAGAGAATCCATGAAATCTCTTTCGTAGCAGTATAGAAATCAGCTACGAGAGATGCGCAATTTGTACCCATCGGAATTCAAACAATTCGTCTGTATACTTGGCCCGAAATCTAATATAAATATTATCCACGAGATAGGATAAGGCGTCGCACCCATTCTGACATTCTGACATGACCAAAGTGTATACCGACTTTGGTCAGAGGAAGTGAAAAAAGCCTTTCTGTCATTACATGCCAAATAAAGTGAACCATAGTTTTTAATGCCCTTTTGAAGGTCCACTCTATCAAATCCAGAAGTTTTTCTTTAATTATATTATGTGGTAAAGTTGTATAAGAGTAGAAAAATCATATGTGGACAAGCTCGTCGCACGGAACCCTCTACACATCAAGGACCTCTGACGGTGGTAATGGGAGTTATAAGTGAATTGTATAGCTGCCTCAGATTTTGAGAAAAATAAATTTTGGTCAAACGCTTTTGTTTTTGTATACAGGTTTGCTAGTAGTCCATAGTTCATGATATTGGATTGGGTTTTTTGTTTCAAAAGATGTACTGCCTTATTTTCGGGTTAAAATGGGCGTATTTTGTATTAAACATATAGTAAAAAGAAAAGTATTTATTTAACATTGTTCCCCCCCCCCCGAGTCCCAAGAAATCCTTTTGCATGTGAATGTATTGTCATATTTTACATATTAATATATGTGAATGACGTTCTGGGACTCGGGGGGGGGGGACACTACCCTACAGCCCAAAATATTATCTCAGTACTAGAGCCCAAGTATGTGAAATTGTTTTAAACTTAAAATTAAAAAGAAAACAAAACAGCAGTTAAATTTTAAGCCATATATAAAGTACAAAAATGGATATATACATTTGTTCCCAAAATTAACCAAAATCTGCATGATTTATAACCACCTTTTATGGTCTATTCCCCAGAAAATGAGGGTACTGTACATTCTGTGGAAGAAACTGTTGAAATCATTCTATACTAATATTGTCCACTTGTTTACACGGCCTGTAACCTCTTGCACCACAAAGAGTAACATTGGTGGACTGTTTTCCTTTTTTAGTAAGAGCTGTCGCAGGACAGCGTGCTCGACTGCTTCTGACTTTGTCAAACATAGGGCCAAACCCGACCAGTAACCCGAAGCATTATGCTCATACATCTTTTTGCCTTGATGCAATAAGGCAAAATCACTGAACCATGAAAGTTAACTATAACTACCTAAGATTTAAAGGTCTAACTCATATTGTGAAAGAAGTGTGTTCATATACCAACTGAGTGCCAAGACACAAGGAAAAATCACTGATCCGTGAAAAAAGGTCACACTGACCTATAAGTATTGCAGGGTCAAAGGTCTAGTGATACTTACTCATAATGTGAAAGAAAACTGATCATATACCCATTCAGTGTTGAGATATAAAGCAAAATCACTGAACCATGAAATTAGGTCATAGTGACCTATAAGTATGTTCGGGTTAAAGGTGTGGTCATACTCATTCATAATCAGAAAGAAGTATGAAAAAATCCCAACTGAGTGTCGAGATATAAGGCAAAATCACTGAACCATGAAATTAGGTCACAGTGACCCAGGAATACTTTACGGTCAAAGGTCTTGTCATACTCATACATATCGTGAAAGAAGTATGTTCATGTACCAATTGAGTGCCGAGATATAAAGGAAAATCACTGAACCGTGAAATTAGGTCATATTGACCTAGGACTACTTTAGGGTCAAAGGTCTTGTCATACGCAAACATAGTGTGAAAGAAGTTTGTTCATAAACCACTTGAGTGCCGAGATATAAGGCAAAGTCACTGAACCATGAAATTAGGTCACAGTGACCTATAAGTATATTGGGGTCAAAGGTCTGGTCATACTCACTCATAATCTGAAAAAAGTATGAAAATATACTAATTGAGTGTCAAGATATATGGCAAAATCACTGAACCGTGAAATTAGGTCACAGTGACGTAGGACTACTTAAGGGTCAAAGGTCTTGTCATACGCAAACATACTTTGAAAGAAGTTTGTTCATAAACCATTTGAGTACCGAGATATAAGGCAAAAGTCACTGAACCGTGAAATTAGGTCACAGTGACCTGTAAGTATATTGGGGTCAAAGGTCTGGTCATACTCACTCATAATCTGAAAAAAATATGAAAATATACTAATCGAGTGTCAAGATATAAGGCAAAATCACTGAACCGTGAAATTAGGTCACAGTGACCTAGGACTACTTCAGGGTCAAAGGTCTTGCCATACGCAAACATACTTTGAAAGAAGTTTGTTCATAAACCATTTGAGTACCGAGATATAAGGCAAAAGTCACTGAACCGTGAAATTAGGTCACAGTGACATATAAGTATATTGGGGTCAAAGGTCTGGTCATACTCACTCATAATCTGAAAAAAAGTATGAAAATATACTAATTGAGTGTCAAGATATAAGGCAAAATCACTGAACCGTGAAATTAGGTCACAGTGACCTATAAGTATATTGGGGTCAAAGGCCTGGACGTACTAACTCATATTCTGAAAGAAGTAAGAAAATATAATAATTGAGTGTCAAGATATAAGGCAAAATCACTGAACCATGGAAAGTAGGTCAACTGACCCTTACCGTCATGACACACAAGTCAGTGTCACAAAGTCAAAAGATGAATGACCAACCATCCTCCTAAGTTGTTTCTATTAAGAAATAAAAAGAAAAAAAAAATTGGGGAGTTCTAGATTTTGACCTCTAGCCCCCCCCCACCCCCCTGACTCCGACCCAGAGGTCCGATGTCATGGAACCTAAAGTGTATGAAGTATGAATGCTTTATGATAAGTTGTTGTCAAGATATGCCTCCTTGTAAAAGTTACACAGCAGTACATCTATTTTTAGTGTTCTAGTTTTTAACCTCCAGCCCCCCCCCCCCCAGGCATGGACCCAGGGGCCAGATGCCATGGAATGAAACTCAACCCTACAGGGTACCTATGGTCCGAGTATAAAAGCTCTCTGATAAAAAAGTTTTCAAGATATAGACTTCTAGTTTACTATATCACAGAAAAGCCATTATTATTAATGGTGTTCTAGATTTTAACCTCTAGCCCCACCCCCTGGCATGGACCCAGGGATCTGATGCCATGGAATGAAAGCCGACCCTACAGGGTGTCAATGGCCCAAGTATCAATGCTTTCTGATGAGTGGTTGTCAAGATATGGACTTCTAGAAAACTTTAACATAAGAATTGCCATTTTTGAAGATGTTCTAGATTTTAACCTACAGCCGCACCCCTGGCCTGGACCTAGGGGCCCGATGCCATGGAATGAAAGCTTACCCTACAGGGTATCTATGGTCCAAGTATGAATGCTTTCTGATGAGTGGTTGTCAAGATATGGACTTCTAGAAAACTTTAACGCAAGTGTGACGCGCACACGCACGCGCACGGGAACGGGAACGTGGACGACCGGGGTGACTGCAATAGCTCTATGCACTTCGTGCAGTCGAGCTAAAAATGTATCAGCTTCCAAATCAACAACTTTTCAGTCACGTTGCTATGATGCCACCACTGTCTAGGTATTAGCCAGTACTATGGGAACTTAAAATGTCTTTGTCATTGGTACAATACAGCGACGCGTAGTTTCAAATCACCAACATTTGGGATGTTTACACATTTTGCCATTCATTCTCATTTTCTATTTTCTTATTATATCACGTTAGGCATCAAAATATGAATTTTTCGGTTCTTCAAGTTTGCCATTCATTCTCATTTTTTATTATATCTCGCTAGGCATAAAAAATATGAATCTTTCGGTTCTTTAATGCAACCGACTCTAAATAGAGGCCCTGTGTTTGATCCAGTTGCGGGGAGCCGTGCTGTGCACACATTTTAATAACTGGGTACAAGAAGTTATACGTGGCTCAATCCCAAAATTTTTACTATTAAAGGATGTTCGGCCATATCAAACTGAACCAAAAATAATGTTTATGCTTAGAAACACTATGACCATGGAATCAAAAAGTTTAAACGCATCTGATGGATGAAAAAACCAAATTGTCGCTGGAATCTAAAAATGCTTGATGCCGCCTTAAGCGCTTGTTTAGCTAATAATTCTTTCGTTTTTGACCAAATTAATTTTGGTGTGAAATAAAGACCTAGATATTTATACATAGACACATCTTTCGATTTGTTTTACAATGCCGCAATTTCGAAATACCATAATTTTTGTTTTTCTCAAATTTAATTTCATGCCAACACTTTTACAAAAATTTTCTATTAAGTCAATAAGCCTCTGTAGACGGATCACTGTGTCTGAAAAACATGAAACATCATCTGCGAACATAAGTGCTAGCAGATCTTCAATATTATTGGTAACAAATATTCCATGGTCAGTTTCCGACTTTAGATATGCCACTATGTCATTTATAAATAGGGAGAAGATGATTGGTGAGCTGACACAGCCCTGTCGGGTTCCTATAAATGAAAGAACGGCCGAGCTAAGCCACAGAAACCCCGTCGGTGGAAAAGCATGCTCATCCACCAAGTAGTAGTAGTAGTAGTAAAGAGTGGCAGTTTAACGTCATGCCGGGCCGAGCGGACTTAATCCATATCCCCACCACAAGGACGTAAGGTTAAGTGCTCCAGGGCTGCAAATCGTGGCTAGACAAGCGAGAAATGCAAATCGTGCTTGTCTAACCGGTGCCCAAATCGTAACAGACAACGGAATGCTTGTGTCAGGCTAAAGAAGGAGCTCTGTTTTTTAGAATTTTGAACGCCAAGTCCGAAAAGTGAGCCTAAAACGATAGTGAAATCGATGCCAATTCGGCTGCAAATCGTTGATTTCACTATCTTGCTCGAGAGAAAAGTAGGTCAATTGAAATCCAATCTGATGCTCTCTCTCAGGGCCGCGCTGAGATTTTGGCTATGTAGAGACTAAGGCCAGAGAGTAGGCCTATGCAAGGTAAATCCACATGAATAAACAGAAATTAACACTGTAATCCATGTGAATATGTGTAGATACACTGGTAACGCGCGGTAGAAGTAGGTCACGAGGATCGGGAGTAGAGTCACGGTTCTGGAAGGCTAGGGTCTGGTCGCAGGCTGGACACGGTGTACAGTTGCTGTTTGGCGTAGATGTCTTCGCAGATGCCTTCGAACTGGTTGTCGGGTATAGCTGGTGCTGAGTTGACGTAGGTCTTGAGCTTGGTGTAGTCGTCGTGTAGGTAGTATTTACTGTCGGGGTTCTTGTAGAGGTAGAGGAACGTTGGTTTGTTGTCGTAATGTTGACGCCAGTAGAGGTAGTGTGGATCTACGTCGGTAGGATGTATTAGTTCACTGTACAACAAGATGTCAGATGGTTGCTGTGGTGATGGTTTGCCGTAGACTGTTTTCTTGATCTTGTAGCCCTTCAGGAGATAGTGGTTGATGTCTTTCCCCTGGCTGTTGACTGTTGGCCATAGTTTCTGTTGTTTAGTTGGTTTCTTGAGTATGGATTTAGGTTGTGGAGCAGCTGTACCCGACGTTGACTTCGTAGGTGGTGGTGGTTGTTTCTTCGTAGGTGGTGGTTGTTGTATCTTAGGTGGAGGTGGTGTAGGTTGTTTCGCCGGTGGAGGTGATGTTGGTTGTTTCTCTGGAGGTGGTGTTTGTTGTTTCTCAGGTGACGATGTTGGTTGTTGTCGTTGTGGAGTCTTGCAGGCACGCTCGGGTTGGTGTCTGGCAGGTTGTTCGGCAGGCAGATTGGAAGGTGCAAGCTTGCTTTAAAATTTGCGTTTGGCCTCCCCCCTCTTGGACATTATAGGCTGTTTTTCTTTCGAATTAACATTAAGTTTTTCTCTCTGTTCTACACGACTCTGTGAGTCATTGGTAGGTAGCTTATAAGTAAGCTCTACCTTCACGTGCTCTAGACCTTCCCCGATCCGCCAGACTGGCTTCCCGGAGAAGTTGTATGCCTTTAGAGCAGTGACGAGGATCAAAGGCAGCTCGAGTTGATCTGTCTCTTTTTCCATCGCTAAGCTGTTGGTTGGTGATCGGTCAGTCATGAGTCGATGTTCACCCTTCAACGTCTAGGACGAAATGTGATATGTGGTTTACTGCGCTATATACCCAACACTTACTCGATTCACAAAGTCTCGAGTTTGAAATTTGCATATTTTCAAGGGAGGCTATCCCGTTACACTATATTCAAAGAACTTAGTTAAAGAATCATTTATTTTCACACATGATTTCAACTGACTGTACATAGATTGAAAGATTTTCAGAAATTTACTGTTTTCACTAATACCTTTCCGTTGTAGAGAATCCCAAATTTTATTATGTGATATACTGTCAAATTCACGGCGGAAATCCACAAAAATGCAATAAAAACGGCCTCTTTCACGGCATAAATACTTTTGGATCAGAGCCTGTAATGAAAAAATTTTGTCGATAGTAGAATATTGTTTCCAAAAACCAGCCTGAGATTCATCAATCACGTTATTGTTTTCAGCCCATTTTTGCAATCTGATGGTTAGAATGTTCGTAAAAAATTTACTTATGCTATTTATCAATGAAATGCCTCTAAAATTTTCCGGGTTAGATTTACATCCGCTTTTGTGTATGGGACATATTATATTTTGACTCCATTCCGCCGGAAAAACTCCTGTATATATCATATATCGTATTAAAAAGGGCATTTAAAAATGGCAAGGTCTCGTTCAAAGTTACTTTTAACATTTCTATACATATTCCGTCCGGTCCAGGCGAGCGGTTTGAGTGAATTGATTTCAAACTAAAATATTATTTCGTCATCCGTAATCTGACGATCGAGTTCAATAAAATCATTATTTTGTGTAATATTTTGTAAAACTTGTTCATGTTCCTCTAAGGAGCTTGTGTTGAGTAAGTTTTTAAAGTAAGTAAGCCAATCTTCACGTTTTACTTGGTTTTCGGAACTGTTCGTACTTTTATTACGTTTAAACGAGACACATGCAAGACAAGCCAAGTTCTGTTTGCGGGTGTGCCAGGTTGTTTTTCTCTGGGTTCTCATGTTTTCGCCTACCCACTGATTGGTCCATGTCATACGAGCTGAAATAATTAAACTGAATCAGAAAAATAAATACACTAGAGGCCGTGTTGTAACAGGTTTATACAGGTAAATAAATATCCATGCAAGGTTGCTCAGTGTGACCAAGTTTTGTCACAATGGGCTGTGTCTGGAGAAGACGTTTTTTGGTTAAGATAAAACTATAATCAAGCTGTGCAACACATAGAAGATGGATTGAAGTTTTGTTAATTAATGACACGATTCTGAGTAGCTGGCTGGTCATCGCTGATCTGGGTATATGGTTTTGCATATAACAGATAGGAGGTTTTCTCATGAGGTAACAGTGTCGTAGTACTGGGACAATAATATTATATACAGGTAACTGCTAAAGGTTTGTTTAACACAGTGTTGCATTCACAAAATATGATACAGTAGTGGAATTAAAGGACTATAAGCAAGGAAAACCGAAAATTTTAATTTTTCTCACTTATGAAATTTTGACCCCCACCCCCGCTAAAATCGCCTTTGTTACACTATATTGAGGAAATAGTCAAAACTTTTAATAGTTATAGGTTCAGAATACATTGGGCTATTGCCCTAATTATGAAATACTACCACCAGGACCTCTGAGACATTGTTCTGGTCTTTTGAAAACGAGGCATCAGACCCCCAAGACCGTCACAGATTCTTTATTGAGCACCTCGCCAGAATTTTTTATTGACCAAAACCAATTTTTACTTGAAGTTTCATACACTGTCTCACAGTATCTTATAACATGAGATTTGATAGCAGTAAGACAGGAAGTTAATAATTTAGAAAGTTCAGTAGTAGTACAAGAGCTAGAATTTGCAAAAAATCTAGCTTTGTATGGTCTTTTGTGAAGCTTAGGTAACCAGTACATCGTAGGAAGTTTGTCTTGGCCTTCATTGACAGAAACAGAAAACTTAACAGGTAAATCGTTTAAGTGAGCATTCACTACAGACATTTTCTATATTTCGGACCTTTAGAAACAATTTTGCGAATTCTAGAATCCGAAATTATTTTTAAATTTCCAGTAACTATATGTCCGGCTGGTTGATAAACATATTTTGAATCTTTACAATCTCAAGACTTAGGAGTATTAGCATGGATATCAAGATTAAAAACAAGTTTATTGAAATTAAAAATTGTATTTCTGATTGGTTTATTATATTTATAACAAATAAGAGGAGGTTCTGAATTGTGGAAGTACGTTGGTATAGACTGTATTACTGATTTATTCTGGAATATGCTTGGTAAATCAATAAAGTCAATTCCTTTTTTAATGAAAGGAATTTTAATAAAACTTCTAATGTGATTAGATGCGGAATCGCTAAATGGACGAAGAGCATGCTGAGTATAACATCTTGTTAACAGCGCATCCTCATACATTTGATGATTTCTATCGTAAACTCTTGATTAGAAAATGTATCTAAACCGATAAGTATTTTCTGATTTCTCCAACCATGCCCCTGGGGGTCCACACAGGCCACGCCCCGGGGGCGTCATGGAAAAAACATAAAAAAAACCTTCTTCTCCGAAACCACAAGGCACAGAGCGTATGTAGCAATGTGTAGTGGTCCGCTTTATGGCTACTGATGAGGGTTCATTACCCGAAATTGTACAATATAGTCCATACTATCTCCCTTTGAATGTTTTTGCTGCTTCCAAAGGATCAAACCTTTATATTTTATTTATAAATCCTGCCAACCATGCCCGTGGGTCAAAAATTGTCCCGCCCCGGGGGTCATTAGCTCCCATAGACTTACAATTGGAAAACATTAAAAAATCTTCTCCAAAACCACAAGGCCCAGAGCTTCCATATTTTGTGTGTATCAATGTATAGTGGTCCTCTTTATTAACCTGTGCCCTGGGATCCAAACAGGCCCCGTCCCGGGGATGTCATCATCTGCCATAGTTTTATAATGGGAAATACATGTAAATATCTTCTTCTCTGAAACTACAAGATTCAAAGCTTCTATATTTGGTATGCAGCATTGTTATTTAGAGCTTTACATAAATCATGCGAATCATGCCCCTGGGGTCAAAAATGGCCCCACCCCGGGGGTCAATAGCTCCCATAGACTTACAATTGGAAAATCATAAAAAGTCTTTTTCTCCAAAACCACATGACCCAGAGCTGTCATATGATGTGTGGAGCAATGTATAGTGCTCCTCTTTATAAATCCTGCCAACGGTGCCCCTGTCCATACAGGCCACGCCCCAGGCATGTCATTATCTACCATAGACTTATAATGGAAATACATGAAAAATCTTCTTCTATGCAACCGCATGACACATAGCTTGTATATAAGATATGCAACAATGTCATGTGGAGCTCTACATAAATCCTGCCAATCATGCCCCTGGGGTCAATTATACAGCTCATTCGGCTTTCGCTATGTTTTCATGTTGTATGTGTCTGATTGTTTTCCCACCACGGCTTTTGGAGTGCAAATCTCTTTCTGATTGCGCCTTTTCCCGATCGTTGTCTACTTGTACCTTTCCTTACAAAGCAGATCTACAATTTGAGGATAGACCATTCCGACATAAGGTGCGACAACGGAAACGTATGTGTAGTTAACCGAAAGCAACCATGTGACGTAATACTCAAGAAAAAGGTGACGTCATGCTGTCATGATCTGTCATGAACATAAAGAACAGTGTATTTTAGATGTTTTCCTCCAGCAAAGTTTCGTTCATTTAGGGAATCCGCTCTCGGAGATATTTTGTAAACATAATATTTCGAATGTTTCAACGTAGACAGTTGTTGCTAGACTCTACCGCCAGTTCCGGAACACCTTAGTATGCGATTGGTCTCTACGAAAAACGTACTGACCAATGAACTACGAGGGGGTATCAAAAATTATGTGGACTTTTCCCATAACTTGACAACAGTTCAGGCAAACATATTCAAATTTCAGCTGACGATAAACTTGCTTAACTCCACTAGATTCTGAAAGTTTGGTTAATCTTAAATGTTTTATTAGCAGTTGGTGATGATTTTTCTTACCCCACCCTCCCCATCACGGAGCACGTCAGAAATGACGTTAAGTTTGGCACTGCAGTATCACATTTCTTTTGCGTTTTCTTTAAAACAGTTTTGCAGATCACAGCCAAACGTGCCATGTGTCTTAATGAATCCATTACCAAACAATTTATGCTTGCTCAAAAATTACGGTGGACCGGTTGTGCACCTACGTTGTTTTGCTTAGGCATACATGTTTGCTTCTTTCATAATGTTTAAGCGGTGTCTGAATTTCATACAACACAGACCAACCAGCAATATTGTGCAATTCCCATTTGAAACTAATCCTTATTTCTTATTTGCCGGTAAAACTTCAAGGTCCTTCGGCAAAGCATTACAAATGAAACATTGCGTGCATGTTTATACAAATAGGACCCAAATAAATATCGAAATTCATATCCGTCATTTAAAATGTTCAAACGTTTAAATAATAATGTTAAAAGTCAGCATCCTTATGCCCAGTCAAAATTTATTCTCAAATCAAGGCAATACATTAACAATTTTATACAGTTTGGTAATTTAAACCATGCTGCAATAGTTAAACAATCTTTTAGCATACTTTGAGCAGTAAAACTGTAAAAGTCAGTAGCCCTAAAAAACACATTTTGTGGTTCAAAATCAGTGTTTTTTTTGCGTCGACGTCACTGACGTCATCGGAGTGCTTCATGGTGGCGAAAGTGGGTGTTTTCATTTCACAATAATTTTATAACGGATGAAGGGATTGTGATGAAATTTTGCACACTGCTGCATATTACATGGGTCAATGTGGATTGAAAGTTTGAGTGGAATCGAGTCATATAATCATAAGTTATAAGAAAAGTCCACGTAATTTTTGATAATCCCACGTACATTTCCTGACGAGTTATGCAAATTAACCTGCCGAGTTCCGGTTCCGGTTGACGAAAAAAATCTCTCAATTTGAGGAAGGACAGAATAGAATAGAACATTTTTCCACCTTCTTACCATAAGAGCTACGCTCCTGCGGATCGTCGTTATTATTATTAAATAAACCTTTCAATGTCAATAAATAAGTGATACAGTCTGCGTGTAGCCAGACGTTATGTAAACGTTATGCTTGGTATGTGTTTGGAATGCGGGGGTGATAGCGTATCATTTGCACATCAGAGCATAACGAAATTTAATAATATCTCATGATCCGCAACTGTAGGCCTCGATGCCAAACACAATTTACTTCCATCTGTTGGTCCGATATGAGCCGCATCATGAGTAAACATGCATGTTACATTGAATTAAAAACAAATCAAAACAAAAGGCGTAGATCAGTTTCCCGGATAGAACAATTCCTTTGCATTTCACATCTGAAATTTCAAGCTTCAATCATTCTCTATCTTACGACGGTACAAAACGGTTTTTGCAGGACCTGGTCGGAAATCACCAAAAACATATTTTTGTCTGATGCACTGGCTCAAATATAAAACGCAGAGAGTCAGCATTTGTTTGTTGTCTGACATAACTGAGCCAAAGCAGGACAAAAATATTTCAGTGACTTGTGGCTGTGTCCATTGGCCGTTATTTCTAAAAGATTTGGATAACCTTTGCCCTCACATGATGAACAAATAGTACTATACGAATGATAGAGTTGTCTATTGCACTTGCGATTACGACGTAACAACATAACTGAGGGGTCTCAAAGCTCATGCTAATTTGATTTGACCATTGTTGAGCGATCATGTTGGTATATTGGTTGCCATCTCGCTGATCCCGTAGTAATAAGAGGATCAATAACTAGATTGAATATCATAGAGACGTTGTGATTTATGACGAACATACTCGATGATGTGTTCTTTCTTATCCTCCGGTCTACAAAGTCAAAGCATATACGTTTCAGCTTGACGATCCAAGCCATTCATATCACGAAAACATGGCAATGTTACATAGAGAATTTAAAAGATTTAGAGGATTATTTTTCAATTTACTATATAAAAAGGTTGAAGTACTTTATGAAAAGGAAATGTCGCAATCAGAAAGAAATTCCCACTCCAAAAACCCGAGGTGGGAAAAATAACTTGAGAACATAACGTAAGCCGACGGAGCAGCTATTTCCCAAATAGGCGGCCTCTCAGTCAAGTTCCCAATATATATTAAAACGTACATAAGGTGTAAATAGAATAGCACAAACACTTCAACACCAAAACATAAAACAATTAAAACCGCAATAGAGTTATCGTCTTGGGGCAATCGGTAATATAAAATTAATGGCAGATGGGGTATTGCAAGTTATCCTGGTTAAGTATATTTTGTAACCAAGTAAAGCACGTTCTACCGCCCACTGACGTCACTTTTCAGTGAACATCGAAACTTGCGGTGGCGGGAAGAGGTTGGGGTAGCTAGAGGAGAAGTGTAACGGATTTAATAATATTATTTCAGAATTGTGAAAGCGTATCATATTAATTTCACACAAAGAACAACTGTCAATGTGACGATCAAATTGAATCTTAGACGGATGATACAACAAAAATAGTGCTTTACAAAAAAAAAAGCAAACGATTTGATCATGCTGCTCTGCCTATCATTCTGATGGAAGTCTTCAGAGAGGTGATTATTTTCTAAAGCTGATTATTCCCGATGGTTCTCATCAAAAGAGTATTGAAAGTGTCTCGGCTCGAAAACGTTTGCCTCGGACAAATACCATTTTGTTGTATTCAGTATCGCAAAATGGGACAGCATATGAACAGACTTAACGATGTTAATAAGCGCACTCTATGTCTAGCCAAGACAGCCATTATGTCAGAATAGCATTCAGTCACACGCTATAGAAGACACGCTTATATTCTGTTCAAAAAACGTATTGTATAGTGCGACATCTTTGACCGTGCCAGTTTACCTTTGACATAAATTTGCATTTGTCGATCGGACTACTGCTTCAAATGGAAATGTTTTCAACAATTCGGTTTATGTCCTCGTGCTTCACATGGCACTGGAAAAAAATGTCTAAATCATATAGCTACCCCTTTTCTATTCTTTACGAAACTTTATCACCTAACCGGCAAAGTCAAAATATTTTACTATACTGGAATTTATAAACACATGCTATAATGTAATTATCACCAAATCAGTGTGCAACACTTACGATTGTTCTTAACAAAAATTTATAGTATGATCCCACAAAATCATACATAAAAGTCTTCTGAACCATAACATAAACATGCCTATGCAATAAACAAGTTTTTTTTTTTTCATCTTTGAAATGACACTAAATCTCTTTCGAAGAATAATATTGTATAGTTGACCAGTCTTTACTGTCGATTTTGACAACAATAATGAATTCTAAAATGGGCAGCATTAAACTCATTTACTTCAATGTCCATTTGCATACAAATGGTGTCACAAACTATTATAGATAAATAAGTTTGGGTTATCAAGCCGTTCCTGGTGATAGCCAGGGTGTTACAGTATTACAAACTGACTATATATCCTAGCGGACACATGACGTCATAATGACGTCAGATCGACGTCGATGCGATGTCATGACGTCGCATCGACGTCGATCTGACGTCATTATGACGTCATGTGCCTGTTGGGTAGTACATTTTTGTTCACTGCACACCAGAGCATGACGAAAGTAGTAATATTTCATGATCAAAAGCCAGTTTGTCACACATGAGTCACATTGTACCAGAATCCGTTAACCACGCAAAACAACTCCAATGTATCACATTCAATCACATACTGTCCAAGACACGTTTATAATATGCTGGGATAACTTAATTATTCTCGTACCGGAAAAGCTTAAACCAACTTGAAGTTACATGTACACAAACAACGTGTATTATATGATATAATGATCCGGTAACTTTGTTGCGCATACTGTTTTTCTTCACGCAAATATAATCATAATTCATAATGTTTTCTCCAAAGTCGCACCCCATAAACCCTCTGAACTTCGAACGTGTCCCCCTCCCCCCGCCCCAATCTTTATTTTGAGTATATTTTTACAATTTGAGTTTATCTAACTAATAGGTATTAAAATGTGACCGTTATTCATACCGGAGGACTCGGCACAATTCCGGACAAAGAGTTTGCTAGAAGAATAATCATAATCTATTTCATCTGGTAGTGCATCCTGAAACTGTTGTAATGAAAGTGTTCCGATACGACAGTCCTGAGCATGCGCGTGCAAATGTTCGTATATCAAACAAGCTGGATTAGCAATACACACACTTTCACAAGTTTGTGAGCTACTCAGTGTGACTTCATCAGTCCAATACCAACCGATGTAAGTCTGATTGATCTGAGTAAAGGTATCCAGTAAAGTGGTGCAATTATTAAAGCAATAGTCCCCTGCGAATGAGTACCTGTATAATGGTTTGCACGTGCACCAACCCCTGAAGCAAGTCGTGTTTGGTTCCTTACAATAGTTATCGTTACTGCAGTATTGACCGAGTGTGTCAAGCTGCTTGCAAATAATCGAGTCACTGGGTTGCCACGTGCCTTGCGAACTACATTCTAAGACACCCGTTCGTTTCCCATTATTTGTGTGGTCTCCATCACAAGCATATTGTCTTACTGCCCCTATCGAGTCACCTCCTGTGCTAAAGAAGCCATTAGATATGGACGGCAATGCTCCACAACCGGCCACACACACTAGACCTACTACCGTCCAGTTCCCATCAGAACCACAGGTAGTTATATCGCTACCTAGTCCAGTTTGTGCTGAAAATCCATCAAGACAAGTATAAACACGGATGTTTCCCTCTAGGTTCGGTGCGTGTGACACTGCTGTATTCGGAATGACTGGAGGGTCACCACAGATTCTGAGGCAACTCATTGAAAGATTGTTCCATCCATCAGGTGCTCTGCACGTACTTATGTTGTCAAGCCCAACTTGTTGGTAACCTGATATACAACTATACTGAGCGGAAAAACTTGATGTCATGTTTACTATAGCGTGAGAAATATTAGGTGGAGGTCCACAGTGAAACGACATTACACACTGAAGAATATTATTCCATGTTCCATTCTGAACACATGTTGCTGTTGTATCGTTTAACGGATGGTATCCTGAATCACATACGAGATGTACTTTCGTACCAATTGTCATGAGATTACCGTAGATAACACCATATGATACTTGTGGTAAAGGACATCCAGTTATGGTGCAAGTATCACCTTCACAAACGTTGAAAATAGACTGGTTGGTATGTGTCGATGCTCTATTTGTCAGCTGCTTCTGAAAGCTACTTGGGTTTCCCGGAAAATTGTCAGAAATATTCAGATTCAGTGGAAATAATTCACAGTTGTGATAAATCCGGCGAAATTTTACTCCGCCACATGCTGGTCTGTCCAAACATTCGTTTTTGCACTCATCAAACGAAATGCCGTAAATTGTGTCCGTTGATTGAGCAGATGTGACAATGGATGCCATTTGGTAAACAAAGACACTAAATGCTATTATTACCAAGTATAAAGCTGACATCCAAGGTTCCATGCCTTCTGCCAAATGCTGTACAGCGGAATTACAATTTCATTAAAATCTACATCATGACAACTTCAAAGTATTTTTCATAACAATCATTCATTGATGAATAGTGTCCTCTCACGAATCAATCGAGCCGCCGCATGGGAAAACCAACAACCTGCATAGGCGAAAACAAAGGCGCAGATCAGTTTCGCAGTACACGGATAGTACAATTCCTCTACTTTCTAAACCCAAAATTTCCAGCCTCAAAACATCTTCTATGACTGTACAGCCCGGTTTGTGTCGGACATGGTAGGAACACAAATTGTTGGTTTTCTCACGCACGGGCTCAATTATAAGCGTGACGACACATTAAAAGGTATTCCAATGGTTATCAATTAACCTATATATATAAAGGCAGACCACAATGGACATACTCATACAGTTGAATTAACAATTCAAATATATTCTGGGACATTTAAAAATTAACAATAAACAATAAACAAAAAGAGAAGACTAATGGCTCGCTTTGTTTACACAACCTCAATCTGGACAATGGTATTCGATTTACAATGAATAACATTTTGATTTATCTTAATTCACTTAATAGTGTATATATAGTTATTAGTTCAGGGCAGATGATAACTTTTCTAAGTAATTCTTTTGTGTTATACCATCAGGAAAACATGTCCGTGTAATGTATACCCCCTTGAACCACACTATGGGATACGTAGGGGTATACCTATTTTTCTTATTTTTGCTCTAAAACATAGATTGTGGGTACTCGTTAGAACCGCCTCGCCGAGGCCGAGAAAAATGTCAAAAATTTTCAGCTAAAAATTTTCAATTTTAAGCTAAAAAAATCTCTGAATATTGCATGGGTAAGTTGGATCTTTTCATATGTGTCTGTGTGTGGGAAAACCACCAATTTAGGTTTCTGACCAGGTCAGACATAAATCGGGCTACACTCACAGAAAATAGAAGCTTGAAATTTTGGATTTAAGAGGAAGAGGGATTGTTCTATCCCAGTAGCGAAAACAAAGGGACTACCCAAAATCTATTTGGATCAAAAAATAAAAGAAAAATAGGTATACCCCTGCAAACCCCAGATTTTCTATATAAAATTGGGTTTAAGGGGATATACATTTCACGGACATGTTTTCCTGTTGTCTTAAACTGCATGTTGAAATTTTGAGAGTTACTGACATAATGTCATGAAAATCACTAAGAATAAAAATAAGACTGAGATCCTTTAAGAGCAGTGAGCATATTAATGAGAAAAATGATGGGCATACATTTGGTAAGAAATGCTATTGTCTTACCAAAAAGTCAGTCTTTTTGTTTCAAGGCAGAATTCAATGAAAAACAATCAGTATGAATTATTCTTTTCATTTGTTTATATCTCACAAAAGGCTTAATAACTTAATGAATGTTGATTCAGATCTCAAAATTTTACATATTGTTTAGAATCGGACATTCATGGGCTACACAGCAATTTATAATACAGATTCGCAATGGATCGATCAACAAGGATATACCTTACATTTGGGCCACCGCATAAGAAAAAAAAAACAACATGCATAGGTGAAAACAAAGCACAGCTGATCTGCGCCTTTGTTTTCGCTACACGGACAGTACAATTCCTCTTCTAATCTACTTATATCCAAATTCTCAAGCTTCTAGCTCTTTTCTGTGACTGTACAGTCTGTTTTGTGTCAGACCTGGTCGGAACCCCAAATTGTTGTTTTTCTCGTGCAAAGGCTCATTTAATACTTTTAAAATGTGAATCCTAGAAATTTCACTTTGTAGTTCTATTGATTTTCAGATCTTCATTTTTGTTTAAATTCTGGAACAGTATTAATCTTATTTGTCGACAGCAGACAAGTGTTTATGGACAAACCATTAAGCAGGATTGGATCAACAATGTTACATGAACAAATGAGCCGCGACGCGAGAAAACCGGTCTTCGGGGTTTCCGACCGGTTCTGACACAAACCGGCTTGGCAGTTCCGCTTTCATGGCCATATTTTTAATCATTGCACGCGATGAATTTTCTCCGAGTGGTTGCCCTTTGAACCAAATTTCCGAGTCCGGTTTGCGATTGTGTTTTATGGCTAAGTAAACCAGAGGACCAATGGTCCTGTAAACGCTCACACCTGAAACCTGAGATATATACCAATAAACGTGTTTGACTAGAATGGTAATATACATGTATATAACCCAAGGGCCGGGTCAGAGCAACCTTTGGAGTCAATTTTTTTTCAAATCATAAAACTTCAGTCCATTTGCCAATTTACTGCAAGTTTTGCCCTTCAAATGACATTTTAACAATTTTCCCCATTCAAATGCATGGGCGACCTATATTGACCTTGCCGTGAAATAGGTCAAGGTCATCCAAGGGTCACGATTTATACAAACTTCGTAGAGCTCCATTGCCTGATGCTTCATGTCAAGTTTCAAAATCATAGGCCTTCTGGTTCTGGAGAAGAAGATTTTAAAAAGTTTTTGCTATTTATAACCATGACAGCCATCTTGGTCATGTGTGACCTTGACCATTCATTCAATTTTTGATTGCTCCTTCTTGACAATCCTCCACATAAAGTTTGGCTGTGATTAGCCAAGCGGTGTCAGAGCAGATGATGTTTGTATATTATGGTCATCTACATGTATAAAGCCCTGGGGCAGGGGCAGACAACCCCTAGGGACAACATTTTTTCATAAACATAAATATTCTGTCTATTTGCCCATTACCTGCAAATTTTGTCTCTCAAATCATATATTAACAATTTTCCCCATTCAAATGCATCGGCGACCTAAGTTGACCTTGCCTTAAAATAAGTCAAGGTCATCTCAGGGTTATGATCTATATAAACTTTGTAGAACTCTATTGCCTTATGTTTCATGCCAAGTTTCAAAATTATAGGCCTTCTGGTTCTGGCGAAGATGACTTTTGAATGTTTTTGCTATTTATACATGTAGCCATGGCGACCTTCTTGGTCTTGTGACGACCATTTATACAAACTTTCATTGCCCTTTCCGAACAATGCTCCATATAAAAAGGTACAAGTAGGCAAAGATCAGGAAAAGGCGCACTCAGAGAACGATTCCCACTCCAAAAACCGAGGTGGGAAAAAACCAAAGTAACAATCAGGTACTTATACCATAAAACATTTCGTAAGCCGAATGAGCTATTTTGCCGAGCAGCTATTTTCCCAATAGGTGGCCACTCAGTTACCTTAACTTAACTAAAAATATGAAAACATACATAAGGCGCCAACAGCACAAAATAATTTAAACCCCAAGACATGAAACAAAAAGAACCACCACAGAAGCATCGACTTGGAACGATCAGTAACACAAAGTTACTGGCGGGTTTAAATCGATTTTACATGGCCATAACCTCACCCTCAGCTTCTGCAGTGGTTTATAACATTTAGTTAGTTCTTCGGTCCTCGTGGTGAATCTCTAACTAGTCAATGAATCATCAAGAATAAACAAATAAATCATGATAAACATCCTGATGAATCAAATACCAGGACTAACAGATTCAGTAAGCTGCCCGACGATGGAGATCCCTGGGCGCCGAATAACTTACTAACTCCGGAGCAAAAGAAATCAGTTGGACCCCGGTGGGCCAAGCAACAGACAAGAAGCTCCGGCCCCAACCAACTAAAATGAATAGCTTTAAGTCGGGGCCATCATAGAGTCTGACGCCCGACCCACCGGCGTGCAATTAAAGAAGGCAGCATAGTTATCAACCGTGATTGGGTTAAAAACTAAGCATGCAGACTGTCGCATAACATTCAAGTTATAACCTATACGTCTGTAACGTGTTATGATTTTTCTAAACTGAAAAGAAAAATCATTACTTCCTATAAGTTTCTTAAATTTGTAAACCAAGTCACCATAAAATTCTGGTTCCGAAAGGCCCTAACTTAAAAGCGTCTTTAACTCAACATTATATTTGGAAATCAATTCATAGTGTCTACGATAAAATTTAGAAAAGGTTTTTCGAAGTTTATGATACCGATAGCCCTGTTGGAGAAGTTTTGCCGTTAAACATTTATTTCGAGCGTTGAAGTCTTTAACATGATTGCAGACTCTAGCAAACCTAATAAGTTGCGGAATATACACCATAAGAAGCACGACGAGGAACGTCACCATCCAAAAACGGAAAATTAACAATATCAAAATCAAAGTCATCGCGCTTATCATAAATTTTAGAAGAAACAAATCCATTTGCAACAGAAAGATGTAGATCTAAAAAGGGGGCTTCGGTATCCGAGATATTGGCTTTGTTCAACTGTAGTTCAGATGGATAAATTTGATTGACCATACCTTCAAAATAAGGGTTGTCAATGTTCAAAAGGTCATCGAGGTACCTAGAAGTGGAATTGAAAGCCTCGATAACATCAGCTTGATTATCATGGTTAAGAGAATCCATGAAATCTCTTTCGTAGCAGTATAAAAATAAATCAGCTACGAGAGGTACGCAATTTGTACCCATCGGAATTCCAACAATTTGTCTGTATAACTTGGTCCCAAATCTAATATAAATATTATCCAGAAGATAGGATAAGGCATCGCACACATTCTGACATGACCAAAGTGTATATCGACTTTGGTCCGAGGAAGTGAAAAAAGCCTTTCTGTCATTACATGCCAAATAAAGTGAACCATAGTTTTTTAATGCCCTTTTGAAGGTCCACTCTATCAAATCCAGAAGTTTTTCTTCAATTAGATTATGTGGTAAAGTTGTATTTAGAGTAGAAAAATCATATGTGGACAAGCTCGTCGCACGGAACCCTCTACACTTCAATTTATTGAGCACCTCACCAGATTTTTTTATTGACCAAAACCAATTTTTATTTGAAGTTTCATACACTGTCTCACAGTATCTTATAACATGAGATTTGATAGCAGTAAGACAGGAAGTTAATAATTTAGAAAGTTCAGTAGTAGTACAAGAGCTAGAATTTGCAATAAATCTAGCTTTGTATGGTCTTTTGTGAAGCTTAGGTAACAAATACATCGTAGGAAGTTTGTCTTGGCCTTCATTGACACAAACAGAAAACTTAACAGGTAAATCGTTTAAGTGGGCATTAACTACAGACACCTCATCAGTATCTGTCTCCAGATAAGCCCTGGTACCATCAAGCTCCTGTTTTAAGGTGTTAACGTAGTGAAGCCTACAAACAACAACAACATTGTTTGCAGCTTTGTCTGCCAGAACCAAGACATACTTTCTGTGAAATTCTTGGATACCCTGCTTCAAATGCCTAAATGACGATTTAGGTTTAGGAGGTAAAAGATCAGTATTTTGTGAATAAAACTTTATACGTTTATCCACGATAGTGAAAATACTTCTTTTCCATTCTTTAAGAGCATTATCCTCAACACCCTCTCGTTTACACCATCGATTACCGAAATCATTCAATGCAGATGCAATCTCCTCTCTACATTTGTCGAAATTGATGTAGGAAGGGAATCTATATTTCGGACCTTTAGAAACAATTTTGCGAATTCTAGAATCCGAAATTATTTTCTAGGCGTTAATTGTTCAAGTAATAAGTTTTCATATAAAGAATAATTCTCTATATTAATTAGTATAATAATTATTCATAAGATAAGCATTTAAGGCCTAATATTGTTTTCAAAATTGATACGGACTATTCCATAGAAGTAAATTGAAGTAAAAGGGTATTTGTATTAAGTTGATTTGATAAGAGAAAATGAATTTTCAGTAGTTAAAGAAATTGTACGGATTAATTGTACATTTTAACATTGTTTTCAGCATTCATTTTTATGATATAACTTCATGCCAGTAAATAAAATTGTTGCCATATAACCTGAATTGTGAGATCTTCAGATGAACAAGGGATGCAATGTAGATGTGCCTATATGGTCATTTTTTTCGAACTTTTGAAATAAAAATGAACTTATCCATTGCTGATAGAAGTTACCAAGTGCATGATTTGGGGACTAAACATAGCATATGACAACAGCTTGCAGGATATAGGCATCATTACTGAAACTTATGTGATGCTGGAAAAACTGCAAGCTGCAGTTCCACATGCATATCTTTACTCTCAGAACTATTCTAAAACATTTTTTGTGGGTTAATGAAGTAAACATGCAGCCCTCCTGGCACGCACTGTTTTCCATGTAGTGGTATCAAGCAAAATTGTCTAATTTCAAAAATATGAAAATCAATGATCACTAAAGCCCTATAGTTTCTGTCCCCTTAATTTTCAAGGCAGACAATTGGCAGCCATTTTCTTTCTTCTGAAGTAGAGACTTTGCATGCGAATTATTGCATTACTTACAGGCTTTTTGCTATTCCAAACACAGCTGTTTTGATTGTATTCCTTTTAAAAGCATCCCTTTGTAAAATACATTCTAATTACCAGCCTTTATCACTATTTTCTGAATGTCAAGTGACTGACCTACATCTAGATGGACTGGTCCATTGTTCCTTATATCTTTAAGTTGTTAATCACAGGGTTTGTCTGTGCTTTTGATATGATGAATTGTCCTTTTTTCATTGACTATTTTTCATCTTTCAGAAACATGATACAATATAGTATTTCTAGTATGGGTTCGAATGAAATACAGAAAACAGGTGGCCTTAATCAAATGATTATTTATCATATATACTTGAATTACCTGTGTCAATAATCAGCTGTTCCACATTCCAGCAAGACAATAGACTGGCTACATGCACTATTTAGGGATATTGGTTAAATGATTAAAGGGGTTTATAAATAAATAAATAAATAAATAAATAAATAAATAAATAAATAAATAAATAAATAAATAAATAAATAAATAAAAAACAGACATTTGCTACTGATCTATTTCTGATGATTCTGCCATATATAGTTGTACAAAAATGAACCGGGACACTCTCTGTTAAACCCTCAATATAGTTTCTAATTGAAACAAGTATTAGCTTTCAAGAACGACTACTTATGACGTTTTAGCTAACAACATCAAATTATGAGAACCCTGCAGCGGTGCAGTGGCAAATTAAGAAGGGGTTTCGGTGATTCGCTTGAACCCCCCCCCCCCTCTTCTTTGTGAAAAATCTGGTAACATTACGAAAACACGCCCATGTAGTATACAGAAATTTTTTTGGTTTTAAAATGGAAAATTTTCACAAGAATAAATTTGATATTTTTCTTATTTTTGCCCAAAACATAAATTGTGGGTACACGTTAGAACCGCCTAGTCAACCCCTGCATACCCCAGTTTTTTCTATATAAAAGTGGGGTTTAAGGGGGTATACATTACACGGACATGTTTTCATGATGACTGTTGAAAACGAACCCTTCTTGGTGGACTTGAACCTTTCCTTCAAGAGGTCTGCCCTGCATCCTTAGATTGCTTATTGTAAATCTATATGTGCAAACAAACTCCGTGTTAGCTGTCATTGGTGTACATGACGGTGAAGCACATGTTAATTTATCATTTCGGACTGAACCGGCTATGTTTGGAATAAAATTTTCTTTTTAAAAGAAAAGTTCCCCAGCTTTGAAAAGCAAAATCAGTCATAACTGGTACATTTATATTGAAAGTCAGTTGGCGGTTAACTTTATTCTCATGATCACTTTTCAATTTGCTTCACTCACATGCACAATTTTCATCATGAACAATTTCTTTCTGCCCTATCAAAATGCTTATTTTTTATGTCATTGTCTCTCTAATAATAAATCTGCGTGGTAGACTATGTGCAAAACATCTCTTCAATATAAACGCGGCAAAATGTGATTTCTAAAGTTTAATAGGTGCAGATCGAACTTTTTTTTATTCAGTTTAACGTCCCTTTCAAGATTATTTCAGCTCATATGAGACGGGCCAATCATTAAGTGGGGCGAAAACGGGAGAACCGCGAAAAAAAAAAAACACCTGACACACCCGCAAGCAGAAAATGACTTGTCTCAAATGTGGCCAGAACGGGGCTTGAACCCACACCAGACACAGTGGTGAGATGATCAAAAGGTTATGTGCAGTAATGAAATATCAGCGCCCTTAACCACTCGGCCACGGGGACCGCCTGCGGATCGAACTGACTCTTTATTGCATGCCATATTACACAATTGCTAGCAAACAAGAACTTTGATTCCGGACACTGATCCTTTGATCAAGGAAGGTTGGTTTAGTCTGGCCAAAACATTTTCGTCAACGCGGAACAGAGCCATCGCTTCTAAAATCTTAATTTGATGGAGATAATTCATTTTATTTAACAACGCCTTTATAATATGAATTTCATATTATACTTTTCTTGTTAAATTTCCAGTAACTATATGTCCGGCTGGTTGATAAACAAAGTTTGAATCTTTACAATCTCAAGCCTTAGGAGTATTAGCATGGATATCAAGATCAGAAACAAGTTTATTGAAATTAAAAATAGTATTTCTGATTGGTTTATTATATTTGTAACAAATAATAGGAGGTTCTGAATTTTGGAAGTACGTAGGTATAGACTGTATCACTGATTTATCCTGGAATATACTTGGTAAATCAATAAAGTCAATTCCTTTATTAATGAAAGGAATTTTAATAAAACTGTATAACATCTTGTTAACAGTGCAGCGTCATACATTTGATGATTTCTATCGTAAAATCAGGATTTATTTTTATACTGCTACGAAAGAGATTTCATGGATTCTCTTAACCATGATAATCAAGCTGATGTTATCGAGGCTTTTAATTCCACATCTAGGTACCTCGATGACCTTTTGAACATTGACAACCCTTATTTTGAAGGTATGGTCAATCAAATTTATCCACCTGAACTTCAGTTGAACAAAGCCAATATCACAGATACTGAAGCCCCCTTTTTAGATCTACATCTTTCTGTTGCAAATGGATTTGTTTCTTCTAAAATTTATGATAAGCGCGATGACTTTGATTTTGATATAGTAAATTTTCCTTTTTTGGATGGTGACGTTCCTCGTCGTGCTTCTTATGGTGTATACATTTCGCAACTTATTAGGTTTGCTAGAGTCTGCAATCATGTTGCGGACTTCAACGCTCGAAATAAATGTTTAACGGCAAAACTTCTCCAACAAGGCTATCGGTATCATAAACTTCGAAAAACATTTTCTAAATTTTATCGTAGACACTATGAATTGATTTCCAAATATAATGTTGGGTTAAAGACGCTTTTAAGTGAGGGCCTTTCGGAACCTGAATTTTATGGTGACTTGGTTTACAAATTTAAGAAACTTAAAGGAATTAATGATTTTTCTTTTCAGTTCAGAAAAATCATAACACGTTACAGACGTGTAGGTTATAACTTAAATGTTATGCGACAGTCTGCATGCTTAGTTTTTAACCCAATCATGGTTGATAACTATGATGCCTTCTTTAATTGCACGCCGGTGGGTCGGGCGTCAGACTCTATGATGGCCCCGACATAAAGCTATTCATTTTAGTTGGTTGGGGCCGGAGCTTCTTGTCTGTTGCTTGGCCCACCGGGGTCCAACTGGTGTTTTTCTTTTGCTCCGGAGTTAGTAGGTTATTCGGCGCCCAGGGATCTCCATCGTCAGGCAGCTTACTCAGTCTGTGAGTCATCAGGATGTTTATCATGATTTATTTGTTTGTTCTTGATGATTCATTGACTAGTTAGAGATTCACCACGAGGACCAAATAACTAACTAAATGTTATGAACCACTGCAGAAGCTGAGGGTGAGGTTATGGCCATGTAAAACCGGTTTAAGCCCGCCAGTAACTTTGTGTTACTGATCGTTCCAAGTCAATACTTCTGTGGTGGTTCTTTTTGTTTTATGTCTTGGTGTATAACATTTTTTGTGCTGTTGGCGCCTTGTGTATGTTTTCATATCTTTAGTTAAGTTAAGGTAACTGAGTGGCCACCTATTGGGAAATAACTGCTCATTCGGCTTACGATATGTTTCATGGTATAAGTACCTGATTGTTAGTTTGGTTTTTTCCCACCTCGGTTTTTGGAGTGGGAATCTTTTTCTGATTGCGCCTTTTCCTGATCTTTGCCTACTTGTACCTTTTTCTATTAGCCTCTGTGTCCAAGGAACATAATACAGCAATAGGTAGAGAACTAAGATAAGACAGCATTGAATGTCGACCGTGAATCCTTAGTTTAATAGCTAAATCATTAAGGGAAGTATTCAATTTCATTGTAGCGCACCGTTTACGTTTGTCATTACCCTTTTTACGTATACCATGAGATCTAGATTTACGTTTACGAGACTCTGAAAGTGTAAGTACATCAAAATCGGGCATTTTGGAAATATTACCCTCATGGTAAATGTTGTCGTTAAATCCCAGTGGAAAGGGTGTTTACAATAATTTTATCCATTTAAGTTCAGTTTCAAATCGTTTGATGTTTTTGAATCTAACAGAAGAATTTTCATCATATGAGATTTTCTCCACTGGTTGAACTATAAAGTTTGGCTTTAATTGGCTAAGCGATTTCAGAGGAGAAGATGTTTTAATATTATGATCATATACATGTAGCCCCGGGGCAGACAACCCTCTGGGGACAAATTTTTTTCATAAACATAAATCTTCTGTTCACCTGCCCATTTCCTGTTAGTTTTGACCCTCAAATCATATTATAACAAATTTCCCGATTCAAATGCATGCGCGACCTATATTGACCTTGCTGTAAAATAGGTCAATGTCATCCAAGGGTCATGATTTATACAAACTTTGTAGAGCTCCAGTGCCTGATGCTTCATGCCAAGTTTCAAAATCATAGGTCTTCTGGTTCTGGAGAAGATTTTAAAGAATTTTGCTATTTATAGCCTAGACGGAATATTTCCATCGGTATTCCATTAGACCTCTCCATACCGACGGAAATGACTTCTATTGAGCCCTTAGTCGAAAATGAAAAATCATTGAAGACTCGAAAGAAATTGAAAATTATGTTATGTTATATCTTTTCTGACTGATAGGACTTAATTTATATATATTACAGATGTAAAATGACGCAGATTCATAAAATACTTCGTATTTTCTGTTGAAAATATCGCATACGTCTATAAATAGATAAGGGGAGACTACTGTTGAATATGAGACAAAAAGTAGAAAATCGATTGCTTTTTGCAAATTTATCGAAATTCTGCAGGCTAACCAGATGTTTATTAAAAGATTTATGCATTTTCTAACAAAACATAACAAAAATTCTAACAATTATCACTAAATAAAGCAGCCATAAGCTTCTTACGAAATCCATAATCTGTTCGACCATAGTTTAAAGGCAACCTATGCTAAGCTGTCACGGGAGAGCAGCGAGGTCACGAAGTGTATCAGAGTGCAGGTTAGCCAGCTGATCTATTTATAGCCATGACGGCCATCTTGGTCATGTGACCTGGACTATTTATACAAGCTTTCGTTCCCCCTTCCTTAGGATGCTCTACATGAAGTTTGGCTTTGATTGGCGAAGCGGTTTCAGAGGAGAAGATGTTTGAAAAGTGTAAACGACGACGACGACGACGACAACGACGACGGACGATGGAGCATGGGTATAAATCAAGTATACATGGAATTTACACGGACACATCTATATTTTCTATTTTTTGCTCTTAAACAAAGAGTGTGTGTACTCGTTAAAACCGTCTCGTTGTGGCGGTTCAAACGTGTACACACACTAAATGTTTAAAGCAAAAATAAAGAGTTATACAGTATATCTACAGTACAGTTGTCGCGATGCTTTGAGCGATCGCGCAACGCGCAAAAAATTTTAATCCCTTCTATAAACGTTTTGCAAGTGACTCGCGCGTCACTCGCGAGTGACTCGCGAGTGACGCGCAAGTTTTACGTAATACAGTTTGTGAGTGACGCGCAAAGTTCTTTTGGTTCGTCGCGCATCGCGCATGGATCTTTGCGCGATGCGAGACGTGATTCATCGCACTATAACATTCAAGTACATGTACTTATAAAACGTATTTGTAAATTACTACTTTTTTTGCTTAGTTTCAAAGCGTTTTTGTAAATGACGCTCAATTTTACTACAACTACATGTACGTTTGGCTATTAATCAATTGTTTTGTCCTTTATGTTTGGGACTATTTCGGACAGTCCTTTATGTTTGGGGCTATTTCGGACATAAGAACAAACAAACACAAAACAATTAACTTGTTCCATGTGAAGTACATGTCAATTAGAGGCTACTGTATGACAGTGAGCTGGTATTAGTCAAGCATCAAAATTGTTTGAAGCATAACAAGTCATTTTTATCAAATGAAAAAAAATGATTTAGGCTCATCTTGCTTATCTTATTTTTACCATCATCTACGTTAATTAAACCACAGCCCACAGCGTAAAATTGCGTTCGCGCAAAAAGTTTAGACTAGTATTCGCTTATGAACTTGCTGGAGTCTTACAGCTGCATATATAAATATACATACACGACATATGTACATGTTTGTGTGTTTAAATTCAATGGTGTTTAGAGATTCACCACGAGGACCGAACAACTACAATGTAACCAATTTATGCACGTTTTTACAGTCATTACGAAAACATGCCCATGTAATATACTGATTTTTCCAAAGTTGTTCAAATTGAAAATTTTCTGTAGGCTTTGTTTACTTTTCTTATTTTTACTCAAAACATAGAATGTGGGTACACGTTAGAATCGCCTCCGCGAGGAGAGGCGGTTCTAACCAATACCCACGATCTATGTTTTGGAGCAAAAATAAGAAAATTAGGTATACCCCTGTATACCTCAGTTTTGCTATTAGAAAAGTGGGGTTCAAGTGAGTATACATTACACTGAAATGTTTTCGTGATGTTTAGTTAAGTTCGGGTAACTGAGGGGCCGCCTATTGGGAAGTAGCTGCTCACTCGGCTTACGATATGTTCCCTAAGTATAAGTACCTAATTGTCATTTTGTTTTTCCCACCTCGGTTTTCGGAGTAAGAATTTCTTTCTGATTGCGCCTTTTCCTGATCATTGCCTACTTGTATCTGTTTAATTACCAAGACTGAGAAAAAGAATGCTTGTTTTAATAGAAGAATTCTTCTCCATACGTGTATTTGGAATAGCTAAGGTATGTGACGGGGCTCACAGCAGACCTTCTGTTTACACTATTTTCTTCTCATTATTTAGATAGAAAATAAACAGTTTATCAATTTTCCTTCGGGTCAGATGAATATTCTACATGTACATGTATCTCTAGCCTTGTCGCTTTGTACTACCTTTGTACGAAGCATATCTACATGTATTAAGTATGAATACTTGGAGGGACCAGGCAAATATCGATGCAATCAAATCTGACATATATGTTGACATCAGGCGGGCATGAAAATTCAACATGAAACATTTTTTACAACACACCTTACGAGCAAGATTGTTTAAATTGTGTAAATCGTGCATATCTGATTCACGTCGCGCGTGTTTGACAAATGGTTTTGCGCGTTTGCGAGATGATCCCGCAAGATTGCGCGAAGTTTGCGAGTGACTCGCGAGTCACTCGTTAGTGACTCGCGAGTAAAGATAATCCCCTACGCGCAACCACGCGCAACGCGCAAATGCGCGTACGCTCAAAGCATCGCGACAACTGTACTGTATAAACAATCAACTCACTTTGTTATTTTTCAAAGCCAAGAAATCTCTGTATAATGCATGGGCATGTTTTCGAAATAGTGCGTTACTGTTCTGTAAGTAAGAATGAATATTTTGTGTCCTCGAGGGGCAAACGTAATCGAGCAAAATCTGCAACTGAATAGAAGATTGATGGTATTTCAATTGAGGCAATTTCTCAAGTAAGAAAGAATGGCACGTATGAGTGAAAAGAATGACTTCTGCGGCTTAATTAAGAGACAGTTGCATAATTTGTGCGGTGATGCTTTCTTCAATATTTAGATGAGTGTCTTTTGGAACAGAGGTAAGATGAAAAACACGCTGAAAGAAACATATAAGATGAACAGGTTGATCTTAGCCTGCCGATTTTCACTGCCTGTAGACTGTGTGATTTTAATATATATATATATATATATATATATATATATATATATATATATATATATATATATATATATATATATATATATATATATATATATATATATATATATATATATATATATATATATATATATATATATATATATATATAATCAACCTCGGCAGCATATGATATGAGAATTTACGTGAACCACCCCTGCGGAAGACGACTGTTTGCCTTTGTCTGGGTTGGCTTCATGTATGCATATGGCAACTGCCAGACCGATTTCGCCTTACCCCTCTGTTTCCAAGGCCCAGTATCAGTATGAGATCTTTGCGGCGGAGTTTGTGTGACGGTTCGCTACAAATATGTATGATTATCAGAATTTCTTTCTGATTGCGCCATTTCATGATAATTGCCTACTTTTACCTTTTTATACATATAAACTCGGGAAGTTTGTGAAATGAGTATTAAGGTAGCATATATAGGTCATATAGAGCAAATGATCTCCCTTGTTGTATGCTTTCCACGGTCGGGTTTTGCTGTTTCTTGGTTCGGCTCACATCCCAGACTACCATTACGAAAACTTTCCCATGTAATATACAGATTTTTCTTCTACTGTAAAAACTGAAAATTTGAATGACAAAAATTTTGATGTTTTCAATATATTTGCTCAAAACATTGATTGTGGGTACACGAGAACATACACGACAAAACCGGTCTTCGGGATTTCCGACACAAACAGGCCTCTACAGTAACACAGGCAGGCTAGAAGCTTGAAATGTTGAATTTATGTAGAGGAGAAATTGTACTATCCGTGTTTCGCATAGGCAAAAAAAACAAACAAAACAAAACAAAACAAAACGATTTTCTCATGACGCGGCTCATATTTACAGGACATATTAGACAAACAGTATATCCCAAACGTGACACCACAGAACGCGGCATACCATGCTATCTGGAGCTATCATGACTACGAGTACTTAGACTTTTCAAAGAAAATAAAACAAATATTTCAAATCGATAATTACTGAAAAGTCTATTTGTCACAAATGTTTTTCAATGGGGGTGAGGTTGGATTTCCGTAGAACCGGTTTAAGCTCCCGGTAATTTATATTATTGATCGTTCCAAGGCGATAATTCATTCGTGGTTAAAATTGTAGTATGTCTTGGTGGGTGTTGAATTTTTGCGCTACATGCACCTTATGTACATGTACGTTTTCATAGTTAAGTACGGGTAAATGATTGACCACCTGTTGGGAAACAGCTACTCATTCGGCTTACGATATCTTCTCTTTCTATAAGTACATGTACCTGATTGTCTATTTGTTTTTCCCACCTCGATTTTTGGAGTGGGGATTTCTTTCCGATTGCGCCATTTCCTGATCATTGCTCTGTAGGGTTGCAAACAAAGCGCAGTTAACCACCCTTGGCGGGCGAGAATGATTTTCCGCCGACGGGGTTAAACTGTTGCTAGTTCGGCACACGTTACATTTGGTGGCAGCGGTGGGATAATGACACTTGCCAGACCGGTGTTATTACTCGTGAACCTATTCATCAGGAAAACATGTCCGTGCAATATATACCCCCTTAGACACAACTTTTATGTATATAGAAACACTGTGGTATGCAGGGGTATACATATTTTCTTATTTGTGCTCCAAAACATAAATTGTGGGTACTCGTACGAACCGCCTCGCCGAGGCGGTTCTAACGTGTACCCACAATCTTTGTTTTGAACAAAAATAAAAATATATATATAAAAAATTTAATGAAATTTTAATTTTTTTTTACAACCCAAAAAATTCTGTATATTGCATGGGCAAGTTTACGTAATGGAACAGTTCTTCACGGAGGAGGAAGTAATGCGTTAGTGAGCCATAAATAGATATGCAAATTTCAAACTCGATAGTTTGTGATTTTTGTAGTGGTTGCATATAAAGTGAAGTAAAAATATAACAGTTTGATCCTTTGGAAGCAGTGGAAACGTTCATAGGAAGGTAGTATAGGTCATATTGCGCAATTTCGGGTACTGAACCCTCATTCGTGACCCTACGACGATAGCCAGATAAATATATTGCAATTTTAAAAATTTACACAAGGTAAGTCTAAATCAAAGACACATACCTAAACGGGGTCAAATACATGTAACTAAAACAATGTTTATAAGATGGCTCTAAACGTACAATTGTAGTACTCTGAATCTTCTTACTGATCTCAAAGGACCGAAAAGATAATATAATCTGCACTATGGATTATGTACGGGGAGTCTTTTTAGGGCCGCCTCACGGCACAACCATCCTTAGTGGGCGAGCATGTTTTCTTCCACTGACGGCGTAAGAAATGTTCGGCACACGTCACAATATGACTGCTGTATTCCATGTTGGTTATGTAGGGTCATTTTCGAAGACACTATGACACTAAGCTTTCAGCAACAAGCCAGAAATCATGTTATTGACCAAAATAAATCCGTTCCAAGTCTAGAAGGAATAAACTTTGAGCCACGACACGAGGAAGCCAACAATGTAGCTTCCGAACAGGTTCGACACAAACCGAGTTGTACTAGCAAAGAATTTGGCTAGAAGCTGGAAATTTTGGATTTAGAAAGTAAAGGAATGGTACTATCCGTGTAGCGAAAACAAAGGCACTGATCAGATTCGTATTTACTGCGAAGATGTTCTGCGCCTTTGTTTTCGCATATGCAAAATGTTGGTTTTCCCATGACGCGGCTCCGTTGTCTCTCTTGGTCGTAATTTTAGCATGTAATAACATCCTCTCCTATTAATTCCGCTTACAAATAGATGTTTTATGCACTTGCTGTTCCTTAATGTCTATTGTGTATACAAATTTGCTACAACTCGAGGGAGAGATACGACATCAGGAATACATGTCCGTGAAACACATACCCCCTGATATAGAGCAAAACCGGGGTATGTAGGGGTATACCTATTTTGTTTTCTTAGATTGTGGGTATTCGTTAAAACGTGCACCCACACAAATAAGAAAAATAAAAATAGGAGAAAAATAAAAAAAAAATCTTCTACTGAATGATTTTATCAATTTTTACAACTTACGAAAAATCAGAATATTACATGGACGTGTTTTCGTAATGTCTTGAATGTGTTACAATCAGAGATTCATCCTTCTTCCCCACTGGTGTGCTCTTTGATGTACTTTCCCGTAGAGCTGTTCTGAGTAGCGCGAATCTGTCGACAGTTCATGCTACAAAATGTATGCATAGATAAACAATACTTTACGACACTGTTACAATCACAAATATACATTGCAGTAGTTGATAACTACGCTGCCGGTGGGTCGGGCGTCAAACTCTATGATAGGCCCGACTTAAAGCTATTCATTTAAATTGGTTTGGACCGGAGCTTCGTGTTTGTTGCTTGGTCGACCTGGGTTCAACTGGTGTTTTTCTTGTGCTCCGGATTTCAGTAAGTTATTCGGCGCCCAGGGATCTCCATCGTCGGGCAGCTTACTGCGTCTGTGTCCTCGTTTTTGATTCACTTTAGTGGTTATCATGATTTATTTGTTTGTCCATGATGATTTATTGACTAGTTAGAGATTCACCACGAGAACCGAACAACTAACTTAATGTTGTGAACCACTGCAGAAGATTAGGGTGAGGTTAAGGCCCTGTAAATCCGGTTTAAGCCCCCTTCCCAGTAGTTTTATATTACCGATCGTTCCAATGCGTTACTTCTGTTATCTGTTATGGTTTTATTTGTTTTATGTTTTGGAATCGATTTTTGTGCTGTTTGAACCTTATGTACGTTTTCATAGTTTTAATTAAGTTCGGGTTACTGAGTGGCCACATATTTGGAATTAGCTGCTCACTCGGCTTACGATATGTTCTCTAAGTATAAGAACCTGGTTGTCACTTTGTTTATTTTTTCCCGCTTTGGTTTTCGGAGTAGGAAATTCTTTCTGATTGCTTCTTTTCCTGATCATTGCCTACTTGTACCTTTTTCGCACTGTTTTCAGAAACCTTTTTAGATTGTTTTTTTACGAATTTTTCAGTGGGATTAATAAAATTATACGTTTATAAAATGGTAATGATAGCAATACTTTTATAGTTTATAGATAAAAAATGAGCCACCTCATGGGAAAACCAACAATCTGCATAGGCGAAAACAAAGACACAAATCAGCTTTGCGGTAACCGCGAAGCTGATCAGCGTCTTTGTTTTCGCTACTCGGATAGTACAATTCCTCCTCTACTTAAGTCCGAAATTTCAAGCTTCTAGCTCTTTTCTGTGCTTGTACAGGCCGGTTTGTGTCGGACCTGTTCGGAAACCACATTGTTGGTTTTTCCACGAGGTGGCTCAAATATGTACATGTAACGTGAGCTGAACCAGTGCAGCTAAACCACGTAGTTGGAAAAGCATATTCATCCATCAAGGGTGGTTTACTGTGCTACATATGCGACACTTACTAACTTCACTAAATTTGCATATCTATTTTCGATATAGGGTCTGAAAGTAGCCTATCTTTACTTTAGGCTAGTGTCACAAAATAAATCAATGGGGGCATTGCTTGACGATATATATTATGTAGAACCCGCATTTCCTATTGTTGTTATATTGCAGGATCTATTCTCTGATTATTTCTGAACCACCTTATCGATCTTGGTGGTCTCAAACAATCTAAGTTGCATAAAAATATGTACGACTTATAAGGTCATATTTTGAGGTCATATCATGAGGTCATGAGGTCAATAATTTATATTGTTATATGACTGAAGTAAATCCTGTCTCCTGATTGGTTCATTCAGTATTAATAAATCCTTATATTTCTCTGAAACCAGACCAAACTGATAAAAACCAGATCAAACCAGTTCCTGGAGGTTAATTATTTTGACAGGTTTTCTATATTAACCTCCAAAATCTATATTACGCTCCTGAGTACCCAAAAATAGCACCATCATGAAATCAACATGGGCTTCATGAAATTGACATGATTTGATGTATGTGTTTAAAACCTGCCAGTTAGCTATAAATAGCCTGAACTCATTTCAGTTCATGAAATCTACATGCTTTGCAGTAACACACTATTACAGGTAAACAAAGCACTAGATAGTGAGGTGTACTTGGTGATAATTAAGGGATAATTTTGTTTATTTTTCATAAGAATCTATGTTGTTGGTATCCATTGGAATTGCCTCTTCATGGTGATTCTTATGAGTACCCATAACATAGGTTTTATTAAGAACTAACAAACTTATCTTTCAATCATAATCAATTGTTCCTCATTGTCTAGCCTTCTTTAACATCTGATATGATTTTGTTTATTTATTTGTTATAAAATAAACATTAAAATACTTGAAAAGTCATATAACAAAACAGTTATTGACTTCAATTTCGGTAGATATAAGGATTTATCTACCCTCAAAAGTGATATTCACCTCGGCCTCCGGCCTCGGTGAATATCACTTTTTCAGGTAGATAAATCCTTATATCTACCTCATTGAAGTCAATAATTGTATATTACTGACCGTTCCAAGGCGATACTTCTTCTGTGCTGATTTTTGTAATGGTTTCGGCTTATGTACGTTTTCATATACATGTATATATATATATATAGTTAAGTCCGTGTAACTGAGTGGCCATATATTGGGAAATAGCCGCTCACTCGGCTAACGACACGTTCTTTTTGTGTTTGTACCTGACTGTCCATTTAGTTTTTCCCACATAGGTTTTGGTGTGATAGTTTCTTTCTGTTTGTGCCATTTACTGATCCTTGCTTACTTTTATCTCGTGATAACATTTGTACGCTTGTGTCTGGTGGCCATTCCAGTATTTACGGTGGGTTTGGCTTCCTTAAGAATTTTAATATAGATCTCTTCGCCGGGGGAGCTTACAATACATATGTAAGCATAACCATGGTATGTGTCTGTTTGAAAATGAAAATCGATTAGCATGTTGAGTTCTTATATTTCATATAAAATGTCAATTTGTCAATCTATGAGGCGGCGAGTGATTTCTTGCGTCAAAGTTTAATAGACGGCATCACTTTGACTCAATCTTCCATAAAATTTTCTGACTTGTTTGTATTCTTTCACACTCTTGGGATGTCGTCTTTTCACGGTTTCATTGTAGAAATTTACAGACATTAAAAGGCCGGGCTCTATATTCAAGTTCATGCACACGCTTTATCAGAGCAATGTCTGACTACAACAACCTGGTGACATTATTTGAGCCGTCACATGGGAAAACCAACAATCTGCCTAGGCGAAAACAAAGACGCAGATCAGCTTCGAGGTAACCGCGAAGCTGATCAGCGCCTTTGTTTTCGCTACTCGGATAGTACAATTCCTCTTCTACTTAAATCCGAAATTTCAAGCTTCTAGCTGTCTTGTGTGCTTGTACAGGCCGGTTTGTGTCGGACCTGTTCGGAAACCACATTGTTGGTGTTCCCACGAGGTGGCTCATTTCACTGGCACACTAGTGGCAGTCATTGCTGCGATTGAAGCGTTAAAGCTTTTGACACAAAATGCTCAGTAAAAAGGTCGTCCGACATAGTGACTACACATTGTTAGGACAACGACCAACACAGTGTGTGATTGTGCTTATACCCTATATACTGAAACCTTTTTTTTACATGATAAGATATTATACATGATTATTTCTTTAGAATAAAATGTCCAATTTCTGATTCAAATGCAGATGTAATTCGATTTTATCCACTCCCACGAGGATATGTGTCTGTCAGACTAACTTGACACTAAAAGCATTTTCTGTCGAACAACTTGGCAAATCAGACATACACATGTCATTTGAATATCCATCAGGAAAAGTATAACCCTGAAATTAAACAACCCCTTCCAACAAACCTCACTTTTATATATAAATACTGGGGTGTTTCATGTGTATAGGGGTATACCAAAAAAAAGTAGGAGTAGATCCGAGAAATTATTAACAATTTTTAAATGAAAAATAAAAGCAGAAAAATCTCTGTACTAGACATAATTCGTAATGTTTCAATTTTTGAATGACTGCATGAGTTTATGCTTAAATTTTAATAAACCGATAAAGAAACGTTAAACTTTAAAGTAGGCAGTGGCTATTTCGCCGAACCCGGCAAAATAGCCACAAGGAGCTATTTTGCCGGACCTGGCAAACAGTACCTAGGCTATTTTGCCAGTAAAACTCAGTAAAATACATGTAGCTATATTGCACTTTTCTTGGCTAGCTGCTGGTACAATTCCAAAAATAAGAAAATTAAGTATACCCCTCCAAACCCCAGTTTTGCTAATTAAGAGTGGGGTTCAAGGGGGTATACATGTCGAGGACATGTTTTCTTGATGGTGTTTATACAAGTTACTTTAGAGGTAAGTCTATCCGCCTTCCGCGTCTGTCTCCGTATAACGTTGCTGCTGGTGGAATGGACCCCATATCGCCGTTTCGAGTGTAGACATGTACGTTAATATACACTCCTTTTTTTCTGCTCGACAAACTTTAATAGCATGTTTTATAATAAGTGAAAAGGTAAAAGTAGGCAATGATCAGGAAATGGCGCATTCAGAAAGAAAGTCCCACTCCACAAACCGAGGGGTGGGAAAAAACCACGACATTTACGGGTACTTATGCCAAGAAAACATATCGTAAGCCGAGTGAGCAGCTATTCCCAAATAGGCACCCACTCAGTTACCCGAACCTAACTAAAATATGAAAACGTACATAAGGCTCAAACAGCACAAAAATCGACTCCAAAACACAAAACAATAAGAACCACAACAGAAGTATCGCCTTGGAACGATCAGTAATATAAAATTACTTGGGGGAGGTGAGGGGGGGGGGCTTAAACCGGTTTTACAGGCGCCTAACCTCATCCTCATCTTCTGCAGTGGTCACAACATTTAGTTAGTTGAAAGGGTCTCAAACTGTATTTTGTTGTGGAGGGTTGATCATGTTATACAATGTAAAGAAAGGTGAAATTTGGGAGTTTACTTTTTTGTATCCTTCGCTTCTCAGCATCTTAGCACTACCTAGAACTTTTATGGCTATAAAAGACACAAACCGACTGATGTCCTTGCATGGCAAACAATTGATTACGTTGATATTATTCTTTCAAGTCCATTTCGTATTCATTGAGGGATTATGTGTAATTTTAAAATAGACTATCTAGAGGAATGTCTGCTTAAATGTGGCTATCGAACTTCGTGTATAGAACACCTGAGGTAATTGAGCCGCGACGCGATAAAACCGGTCCTCGGGGTTTCCGATCAGGTCCGACAAAAATCGGCCTGTGCTGTCACAGAGGAAAACTAGAAAGGTACAAGTAGGCAAAGATCAGGAAAAGGCGCAATCAGAAAAAGATTCCCACTCCAAAAACCGAGGTGGGAAAAAAACAAACTAACAATCAGGTACTTATACCATGAAACACATCGTAAGCCGAATGAGCAGCTATTTTCCCAATAGGTGGCCACTCAGTTACCTTAACTTAACTAAAAATATGAAAACATACATAAGGCGCCAACAGCACAAAATTTTTTTTAAACACCAAGACATAAAACAAAAAGAACCACCACAGAAGTATCGACTTGGAACGATCAGTAACACAAAGTTACTGGCGGGCTTAAACCGGTTTTACATGGCCATAACCTCACCCTCAGCTTCTGCAGTGGTTCATAACATTTAGTTAGTTATTCGGTCCTCGTGGTGAATCTCTAACTAGTCAATGAATCATCAAGAACAAACAAATAAATCATGATAAACATCCTGATGGATCAAAAACCAGGACTCACAGACTGAGTAAGCTGCCCGACGATGGAGATCCCTGGGCGCCGAATAACGTACTAACTCCGGAGCAAAAGAAAAACACCAGTAGGACCCCGGTGGGCCAAGCAACAGACAAGAAGCTCCGGCCCCAACCAACTAAAATGAATAGCTTTATGTCGGGGCCATCACAGAGTCTGACGCCCGACCCACCGGCGTGCAATTAAAGAAGGCAGCATAGTTATCAACCATGATTGGGTTAAAAACTAAGCATGCAGACTGTCGCATAACATTTAAGTTATAACCTATACGTCTGTAACTTGTTATGATTTTTCTGAACTGAAAAGAAAAATCATTAATTCCTTTAAGTTTCTTAAATTTGTAAACCAAGTCACCATAAAATTCAGGTTCCGAAAGGCCCTCACTTAAAAGCGTCTTTAACCCAACATTATATTTGGAAATCAATTCATAGTGTCTCCGATAAAATTTAGAAAATGTTTTTCGAAGTTTATGATACCGATAGCCCTGTTGGAGAAGTTTTGCCGTTAAACATTTATTTCGAGCGTTGAAGTCTGTAACATGATTGCAGACTCTAGCAAACCTAATAAGTTGCGAAATGTATACACCATAAGAAGCACGACGAGGAACGTCACCATCCAAAAAAGGAAAATTTACTATATCAAAATCAAAGTCATCGCGCTTATCATAAATTTTAGAAGAAACAAATCCATTTGCAACAGAAAGATGTAGATCTGAAAAGGGGGCTTCAGTATCTGAGATATTGGCTTTGTTCAACTGAAGTTCAGGTGGATAAATTTGATTGACCATACCTTCAAAATAAGGGTTGTCAATGTTCAAAAGGTCATCGAGGTACCTAGATGTGGAATTAAAAGCCTCGATAACATCAGCTTGATTATCGTGGTTAAGAGAATCCATGAAATCTCTTTCGTAGCAGTATAAAAATAAATCAGCTACGAGAGGTGCGCAATTTGTACCCATCGGAATTCCAACAATTTGTCTGTATAACTTGGTCCCAAATCTAATATAAATATTATCAAGGAGATAGGATAAGGCGTCGCATACATTCTGACATGACCAAAGTGTATACCGACTTTGGTCAGAGGAAGTGAAAAAAGCCTTTCTGTCATTACATGCCAAATAAAGTGAACCATAGTTTTTTAATGCCCTTTTGAAGGTCCACTCTATCAAATCCAGAAGTTTTTCTTTAATTAGATTATGTGGTAATGTTGTATACAGAGTAGAAAAATCATATGTGGACAAGCTCGTCGCACGGAACCCTCTACACTTCAATTTACTGAGCACCTCACCAGAATTTTTAATTGACCAAAACCAATTTTTATTTGAAGTTTCATACACTGTCTCACAGTATCTTATAACATGAGATTTGATAGCAGTAAGACAGGAAGTTAATAATTTAGAAAGTTCAGTGGTAGTACAAGAGCTAGAATTTGCAATAAATCTAGCTTTGTATGGTCTTTTGTGAAGCTTGGGTAACCAATACATCGTAGGAAGTTTGTCTTGGCCTTCATTGACACAAACAGAAAACTTAACAGGTAAATCGTTTAAGTGGGCATTAACTACAGACACCTCATCAGTATCTGTCTCCAGATAAGCCCTGGTACCATCAAGCTCCTGTTTTAAGGTGTTAACGTAGTGAAGCCTACAAACGACAACAACATTGTTTGCGGCTTTATCTGCCGGAACCAAGACATACTTTCTATGAAATTCTTGGATACCCTGCTTCAAATGCCTAAATGACGATTTGGGTTTAGGAGGTAAAAGATTAGTATTTTGTGAATAAAACTTAATACGTTTATCCACGATAGTGAAGATACTTCTTTTCCATTCTTTAACAGCATTATCCTCAACACCCTCTCGTTTACACCATCTATTACCGAAATCATTTAATGCAGATGAAATCTCCTCTCTACATTTGTCGAAATTAATGTAGGAAGGGAATCTATATTTCGGACCTTTAGAAACAATTTTGCGAGTTCTAGAATCCGAAATTATTTTTAAATTTCCAGTAACAATATGTCCAGCGGGTTGATAGCAATATTTTGAATCTTTACAATCTCAAGCCTTAGGAGTATTAGCATGGATATCAAGATCAGAAACAAGTTTATTGAAATTAAAAATTGTATTTCTGATTGGTTAGTTATATTTGTAACAAATAATAGGAGGTTCTGAATTTTGGAAGTAGGTAGGTATAGACTGTATCACTGATTTATCCTGGAATATGCTTGGTAAATCAATAAAGTCAATTCCTTTATTGATGAAAGGAATTTTAATAAAACTTCTAATGTGATTAGATTCGGAATCGATAAATGGACGAAGAGCATGCTGAGTATAACATCTTGTTAACAGTGCAGCGTCATACATTTGATGATTTCTATCGTAAAATCTATTAGCCTCTGTGTCCAAGGAACGTAATGCAGCAATAGGTAGAGAACTAAGATACGACAGCATTGGATGTCGACCGTGAATCCTTAGTTTAACAGCTAAATCATTAAGAGAAATGTTCAATTTCAATGCAACACACCGTTTACGTTTGTCATTACCCTTTTTCCGTATACCATGAGATCTAGATTTACGTTTACGAGAGTCCAAAAGTGTAAGTACATCAAAATCGGGCATTTTGGAAATATTGCCTTCATAGTAAATGTTGTCGTTAAATCCCAGTGGAAAGGGTGTTTGCAGCAATTTTATCCATTTAAGTTCAGTTTCAAATCGTTTAATGTTTTTGAATCTAACTGAAGAATTTTCATCATATGAGATTTTCTCCACTGGTTGAACTTTAACATCATTGGGAGAATGACCAGTGCGCTTAAAATGCTGGTACAGAAAGGTATCATTATTTTTGGGCTTTCTGATTCTACGATAGTGCTCACCAAATCGTTTTTGCAAAGTTCGACAAGTTTGTCCAACATATTGCATCCTACAATTGTTTGTATTTCAAGTAAGAACATATACGAGATCCATTGATTTTCAGTCTAAATCAGAATCATTAACCACTGAAAATGTCCTACCATTCACAGATGAAGTGATAGTAGTCTTAGAGCATAAATGATTGCAACAGTTGCACTTCTTGGCATTGCACTTAGAAATACTAGGGTACATTCCAGGTCTCTTGAACGGATTAATATATTTACGTAAAATTGGTGATTTGAGTGGAGATAACCTAATCTGAAGATTATTACGAAACATATTAGAATTAGAAGCTCCGTGTAGATTAACAGTAGATGCCGAAAATAAATTAAGAGGTGTCACCCTTACAGTAGGTAATAAATTTTGAAAATTGTTAGTTGAATGAGGAATCCGTACAGTAGAAGACTGAAACTTTACGCTAATGTAAAATTCCGTACCGACGCACTCTAGCATTTGGGATAGCGTTTCTCGTTGAAATAAGCAAAGTATTTAAAAGTTTGTACATGTAGTATATACGTCAACCCCTAAAACGAGGATAAAAAGGTACAAGTAGGCAAAGATCAGGAAAAGGCGCAATCAGAAAAAGATTCCCACTCCAAAAACCGAGGTGGGAAAAAACCAAACTAACAATCAGGTACTTATACCATGAAACATAAGCCGAATGAGCAGCTATTTTCCCAATAGGTGGCCACTCAGTTACCTTAACTTAACTAAAAATATGAAAACATACATAAGGCGCCAACAGCACAAAAAATTTTAAACACCAAGACATAAAACAAAAAGAACCACAACAGAAGTATCGACTTGGAACGATCAGTAACACAAAGTTACTGGCGGGCTTAAACCGGTTTTACAGGTACCTAACCTCACCCTCAGCTTCTGCAGAGGTTCACAACATTTAGTTAGTTCTTCGGTCTGTCATAGTTTAAGCAGGTTTGTCATAAAACTTCGGGATCTACAGGTACATGTATAACTGAGCGAATAGATACAGACCCAGAATAGCTTAAAGAGCCCCTGCCACATTCATCAAGTCATTGCCATCTGTACATAATGTAAATATCGAGCGTTTATAAGTTTAGGAAATCAAGATATTTTTAGATATTTTTGAGAAATCAGTTTTAGCATGAAAATCGCACGGGGATACACCTCGACCACCACTATTATCATATTGTTTTCAATGAGACAAAACATACCCCCAATGGTTCAATGCCATAGCAGATATCAATGAATTCAGTTTTATTCCTTGTATGGATTATTCTGTTGAAATTGCATAATTACTGTAATTCATTGGTTTCATATTGCCAATTCTGAAGGGTCACTGACGTGGCTTCAGTAGCGGAAACCATCGTATGGCACATCTCCTTTATCTTTAATATGCTCACTGCTCTTAAAGATCTTCCGAAATGAAAATGTTAAGAGAATTAACCACATCATTCGTGTTCTTGTTTTCTCTTAAGCTTTTAGCTTCCTGCTTCCAACACAATATCTTATGACATAATGGCACGATATTTGGCACTAAATGTTTTGCTATGCATTCTGGACATGGCAGCAACCGATATGGTTCGAGGTTCTTCATTAGTTAGATATCACATTCCTCGTACTGAAGCCACAACGTAGCATTAATACACCGATAACCTTGACTTTAACTCTCTTGTATCTGTGTTTGAATCTAGACTAAGCCATGTGATAGGGTATTGGTCGCCCGCATGAGGTAGACGGTGTCCGTCGAGGTTTCCACCACCACGTATGACCACAATCGTCAACACCAACGTCTTAAGGATGATGCTGACCGTAAAGGTGATTTTAAACGGCTTGATGAATTTTGCTTACTTTTAATTAGAAGATACTTTTAATGTTTTCTTTGCACTTAGCAAATAAAAAGTGGGTGTCACCAGGCTTAATTTTGATTTATACCGATTGAAAGAACACCCATTGCGTGTACCGATAAAATGGTATTTTCGCTAGTCGCTACTATATTTTGGCAATGAAAATTTCGAAAAAGTACGAGCAGTACTATCCAAATATCATACATTTCGGTAAAATTATACTTTGTTGAGTGCATATAACCATCATCAAGTGTGAGCTTTGCCTACAAGTGGTATTACTAACAAATATTTGGCAAATTCGTGCTTGTATGGTCATTTTATTTTAATTTCCCTTAATATAGAAAATCTAATATTATTCAAGAACTCGCCGATAAATTTCCGCGGAAAACATTTTAGTGAAAGTCCATCTTATAACAAATAATTTGAAGAGAAAAAAAATTATGGGGTTAACAGAACGAAAAATACTACGGATAATTATGTTACCCAATCTCTCTGATTTTGCTTACGTTTTTCATGTTTTTGTACTTATGAAAAGGTACAAGCAGGCAAAGATCAGGAAAAGGCGCAATCAGAAAAAGATTCCCACTCCAAAAACCGAGGTGGGAAAAAACCAAACTAACAATCAGGTACTTATACCATGAAACATATCGTAAGCCGAATGAGCAGCTATTTTCCCAATAGGTGGCCACTCAGTTACCTTAACTTAACTAAAAATATGAAAACATACATAAGGCGCCAACGGCACAAAAAAAATTTATACACCAAGACATAAAACAAAAAGAACCACCACAGAAGTATCGACTTGGAACGATCAGTAACACAAAGTTACTGGCGGGCTTAAACCGGTTTTACATGGCCATAACCTCACCCTCAGCTTCTGCAGTGGTTCATAACATTTAGTTAGTTATTTGGTCCTGTTTAAATGACCACTGTAGGTTTTAGGTCATAATGCTATATCTGACTGGTAGCTTAATGTATCTGTATTGATATTCAGTAATTTGAGAACATTACTATGTGCTTGTTTTATTAAACATGCATCTTTAAAAAGTCGAGTATGGCAAATTTCAAAGTCATGGTGCCAAAAACTTCGCATGAAATTGATCCAAATTTAACGCAATGTTGCCTTTATTATGACGTAATAGGCGTCAAACTGATTCAAAAACTTCATCAAACTGTACAAACGCTATTTAGACAATTATTTAGTAAATAAAAAATAAAACTGAGATCCTTTAAGAGCAGTGAACACATTAATGAGAAAGGGGAAAGGCCATACCGCGGTTTCGACTATTAAAGTCTCGTCAGTGACCCTTTAGATTTGTCAGCATGCAGCCAAAGAGAAATACTGCAATTATGCAACGTTCAAAAGTGTCGCCGATATATATAAAGACTAGTATTATCGAAATGGGACCAAATATATTAAACATTGGTTAGAAAACGAAACTTGACCGATGATAAGTTTCTGATTTCTCAGAATAGCCTCGCTGATCTCAAAGGACAAAAACGAAAATATAACCTGCACTATGGATGATGTACGGGGAGACTTTTTAGGGCCGCATCACGACACAACACCAGCTGCAGTAATAGCAAATAAAAATTAAAACTGAGATCCTTTAAGAGCAATGAACACATTAATGAGATGGTACAAGTATGCAAAGATCAGAAAAAGGCGCAATCAGAAAAAGATTCCAACTCCAAAAACCGAGAAGGGAAAAAACCAAACCAACAATCAGGCACTTATACCATGAAAACATATCGTAAGCCGAATGGGCAGCTATTTTCTCAATAGGTGGCCACTCAGTTGCCTAAACTTAACTAAAAATATGAAAACATACATAAGGCGCCAACAGCACAAAAAATTTTAAACACCAAGACATAAAACAAAAGAACCACCACAGAAGTATCGCATTGGAACGATCAGTAATATAAAATTACCTGCGCGCTTAACCTCACCCTCAGCTTCTGCAGTGGTTTATAACATTTAGATAGTTATTCGGTCCTCGTGGTGAATCTCTAGCTAGTCAATGAATCATAAAGAACAAACAGATAAATCCCGAAAAACATCATGATGAATCAAAAACGAGGACTAAACAGATTCATTATGCTGCCCGACTATGGAGATCCCTTGGCGCCGAATAACTTACTAACTCCGGAGCAAAAGAAAAACGCCAGTTGGACCCCGGTCGGCCAAGCAACAGACAAGAAGCTCCGGCCCCAACCAACTAAAATGAATATCTTTAAGTCGGGGCCATCATAGAGTCTGACGCCCGACCCACCGGCGTGCAATTAAAGAAGGCAGCATAGTTATCAACCGTGATTGGGTTAAAAACTAAGCATGTAGATTGTCGCATAACATTCAAGTTATAACCTATACGTCTGTAACGTGTAATGATTTTTCTGAACTGAAAAGAAAAAAAAATCATTCCTTCCTATAAGTTTCTTAAATTTGTAAACCAAGTCACTATAAAATTCTGGTTCCGATAGTCCCTCACCTAAAAGCGTCTTTAACCCAACATTTTATTTGAAAATCAATTCATAGTGTCTACGATAAAATTTAGAAAATGTTTTTCGAAGTTTATGATACCGATAACCCTGTTGGAGAAGTTTGGCCGTTAAACATTTATTTCGAGCGTTGACGTCCGTAACATGATTGCAGACTCTAGCAAACCTAATAAATTAAGAAATGTATACACCATAAGAAGCACGACGAGGAACGTCACCATCCAAAACATGGAAAATTTACTATATCAAAATCAAAGTCATCGCGCTTATCATAAATTTTAGAAGAAACACATTCATTTGCAGCAGAAAGATGTAAATCTAAAAAGGGGGCTTCGGTGTCTAAGATATTGGCTTTGTTCAAATGTAGAAAGGGGATGGGCCATACCGCGGTTTCGACTATTAAAGTCTCGTCAGTGACTTAAGATTTGGCAGCATGCAGCCAAAGAGAAATACTGCTATGATTATGCAACGTTCAAAAGTGTCGACGATATATACAAAGACTAGTATTATCGAAATGGGACCAAATATGTTATACATTGGTTAGAAAACGAATCTTGACCGATGATAAGTTTCTGATTTCTCAGAATAGCCTTGCTGATCTCAAAGGACAAAAAAAAACGAAAATATAACCTGCACTATGGATGATGTACGGGGAGACTTTTTAAGGCCGCAGTTTGTTTTACAAATATCCTCCGTTTTCAAAATCCGAAGCTGGCGATACATAGCTCTCAACAAGTTATTTCCCGTGGTGTCGGTATAATCCTTAAGAACGCTTAAATAAGTTCCACGTGATTTCTGTATAAATGAAGTATAAAATGAATAATGTTTAACGTCACTAAATGTGAGCCCTGTAGAAATTGATTTATGTTTTCTCAATGAGATCTCAAGGTCAGTCAAACCGTATTCGGACCCGCAACCACCCGATCCCGAGGCGAACGCTCGATATATAAAGGCCAGCCGCGATATTCTGTCGCAACCAATTCTTTGTTTATGTACAGTTTTACCTATATTTATCTTATATAAAAAATATAACAAAGTATTTTCGTGAACCGCTAGCAGATACCCCTAGTTTGCAGTTGCTAAAACAATTTTCGTCTGAGCTGTCAAATTTATGGCTCCATCTGTAAGCGCGATTATACCCGCAGTATATCTTTAACGGAGATAGCGGTAAAAATGTAAATAAACAATGGATTGATTTGTGCCACTAGAAATCGTCAGACCTGTACCCTTAATCATGTATATTTGAGCCTGTGCATGAGAAAAACAACAATAAGGGTTCTGACCAGGTCCTACATAAACTGGGCTGTACAGTCACAGAAGATGGTTAGAGGCTGGAAATTTTGGATTTAGAAAGTAGAGGAACTGTACTATCCGTGTAGCGAAAACAAAGGCGCTGATCAGCTTCGCAGTTACTGCGAAGGTGATCTGTGCCTTTGTTTTCGCCTAGGCAGATTGTTGATTTTCCCATGCAGCGGCTCATTTGTGTTTGATATATTGCAATGCAATCGCAAGTCAATGACAAATGCTGAATTTCATGGATAATTGTACAGTTAATTGGTCAATTTTCTGTCTGCTTCGTAAATACGTCATTTTTCAAGTATCACGCCAATTTGTCTGTCAGTAGCCAGTGTAGACTAACTGAAATGACTAGTTTAGTAGTTTATTTGAGTGTCACATATCAAATACATACAATATGTACAGACTAACAACAATGAACATGTAACAAATATTTGATGTCCAGTCTAAATAGACTCAGTATTAGACACTTTAGTTTTACAATTTCTTAAGAACAGAATATCACAGATTTACAAAACGTACACACATCAAGTAAAACGTAAGAAACATTCAAACGCGTAAAATGAAAAAATGCAATTCTTCAAATATCTAAAAGTTTATCAGTCCTAAGATAGTCTATTAAACAAGTCAATCATAATTGTCTTAAAATGTTCTCTGCAATTGCAAAACACCAGTAGATCTAAAGGAGCGAGCCTGCGAGCCTTCAGGTACTTGCTCACCATGACCTGGCACCAACCGGAGCTCTCCACGAGCCATCACCCACATCTCCAGGAACATGTGTGCCCAGAGCAAGGGGGAGTCTACTGGCATTTTACACCGAATACTTGAAATACTTTAAACCAAATGAGGAAAAAGTTTTTTAAGGCTTCCGTAAGCGCTGATGTGATCATTTAACATAATTGAGCCGCGACGCGAGAAAACCGGTCTTCGGGGTTTCCGACCAGGTCTGACACAAACCGGGCTGTACAGTCACAGAAGATGGCTAGAAGCTTGAAATTTCGGATTTAAGTAGAAGAGGAATTGTACTATCCGAGTAGCGAAAACAAAGGCGCTGATCAGCTTCGCGGTTACCGCGAAGCTGATCTGCGCCTTTGTTTTCGCCTAGGCAAAAATCCGGTTTTCTCACGATGCGGCTCATATAATTTTCGATACTATAAAGAATATAAAAATACATGGTGATAATATAATATTTATATCAGCTGTCTTCTTTGAAGGATTAAAAAACAGGTTTTGGCTCAAATTCGTATCATGAACGGGCTGCTGAACAAAATGTAAATCGATCATCGTTTGGCGTATTTTTAAATGACCAATTTTGGAAAAGCTCCTGTCTCAATTCATTATATAATCACACTGAAACATTACATGGGATTCACCTTCAACATAGGATGGACAAATTCTGGGATAGATGCAAACCCTCGTACTGACCAGTTTCAATTCTACGCGGGGCTACGCCTGCTCTGAATTTTGCAAATAATAATTTTCGTTTAGAAATAGGACGCTCGACATTAAAATCATCGCAGTTCAGTCAGAAACTGTATGTCCAGTTTTAACTTGTACGGTTTTGGTAAAGACTATAATTGTGACGGTTATCTGACATTTTGGGTCTTGTGGAGTCCAAGTCGGAAATTTAGTTTTTAACATTTTTTACAATTTTCATTATGTTAATAATCCTTTTACAAAAGCTTTAATAAATGTAGCGCTAACGATTAATGAGAAAGAAATAGAGAAAACACGCACCACCCACAGTTTGCATCTTACGGTTTCTTATAGATTAAGAAATTAATTGACCTTGAAGAAATGTTTGTAACACTGAGTTATAGTGTCCTGTTTTGTTGACCTTCACTGAGAATGTTGTCGAAATATTCTTGAATCGCAATCTTTCTTATTAGGCGGCGTTTCGAAGCTAGTGTGACTGAGTGCACAAGAATCCAATTAGCGTCGCATGCAGTTTTGTGACATCAACTTAAATTCACGTTTTGTGACGTCAACGTCGTACCTCCACAAGACCGGAAATCTCAGAGAACGTCAACTTGAATACTTATTATTGTTTAACGACCATTATCCATATTACAAAGACGAGACCAGAAATTGCCGACGCATTTCCATTGCCTTACATGTACAGGGTCCTAGCCCATATATCCAGCTACAATTTTCAATATACATCGAATGGCATGAAACCGATGGATTTAATCTTTGCAATCAACAGACCCAGAGCTCGAGCAGCTGATTGAGCGACCAGTTTTGCCATTACTTTATATTCTAAAAATTCCGTCAACGTAAAGCAAAGATAAACATACTGTTTTACTATTCTTAGATCATTAGTGCCACATGTAAAAGTGAACTTAGAGCGGGGTGCCGATCTTTACCTGAAATGCACTAATTGACTTTTGCTCGGGTTTATAAGCAAGAAATTAGCATTACACCAGCCAGTTATTCAGACTATCAGGCATTGACTGGAAATTGATTTCGTTGTCTGCTAGGAAGACAATGTCGTCAGCCTACATAAGAATGCATATTTTTCCATTCCCTACATTTATCTCCTTACCAAGCGCTTTGACTGTTACAGCAAAATCATTAATAAATAAATGGAGAAGAATTGTGATAAATTACAGCCCTGCCTTAAACCAATATTCACATCAAACCAACCCGTATTCAGTCCATTTATTCTGACACAACATATAGGGATTTTATAGCAGAAAACAACTTGCCCTTAATACCCATGTTTATCAATCGATGTCACAAAATATCTGTATCAACCAAATCGTAAGCCTAATACTGCAAATAGTTTTTGTCTTTCGATGATGTTGAGAGCTGAGATTTGATCGTTTGTGCTTCTACCTTTACGAAAACCATTCTGCTCATCAACTACTTTATTGTTGCTTTCTATCCACCTAGACGATCTTTTATTTATAATGCTTCAATAACATTTATACATGTACATGCTAGGTGCCAATGTGATGCCACAATATTGCAGATTGTCTCTTGGGTCCTTTGTACTAGATTTTGGAATAGGGTTGATTACACCTTTTTCCCATTCTGACGGAATGATTCCTTCCGTAAAACAGCATTATACAGGACATGAAAAATTGAAATATCATATTTAGAACTTCTACAGGAATGTTATCAGTGCCACTTTTTTTATTCAACTTTGCATCTTTGACCACTTGTTGAACTTCAAATATAGAAATCGGTTCATCAAACATTTACTCATTTGTGTTTTGATTCATTGCGAGTAATGACAGTATTACTAGAGTTAGATATGCCTTTAGACGTATACAATTTGGTGAATGATGTTTCCCATTTGCTCAAAACGTCTTCTAAATTATCTGACAATGTCCCATTTTCAGTAACTACCTCCATCGGAATCTTCTTCTTACACCCGTGCCAACTTTTTCAATTGTTTTTTTAACTCGCTGGGGTTACATTGCACTCCTTCTAATTAATCTACTTGCATTTTATACCAGTATGACCTCTTTGCTTTTTGCACTTGCTTATCAAAACTTTTTCTTTGTGCAATCTATAGATGTTTCAATTGAGATTTAGCTGGACTTATTTTGCATGTTAACAACTCATTCAAACTAAACGTCAATGACTCGCACTACCAGGGTTTACCTACCTTCCGTCTGATGTTTTTTTGTTTTTTTTTAATTTATCTATCATTTCTGACGTTATAATGGTGAAAAAATGTGTATGCCGTATGTACGTCATTTTGAGATCTCATGCAGCTTTCAAGCTTTAAGACAGTATCATGCAATTGTGTAACAACTTCTTTGGAAGACATGAAATCGGGTGGCAGATTCTTAACATTTACTTTGAATGTCGCGCTTTCCGTATCTACATGTATATGCCGATTCTGGGTCAAAGTTACTTTGCTGCACACACCCATATCGATTTTCCAAGATAAGACGGAGTGACCAGGAAACGCTACAGAGGCAGGAATGCTTTCATGTCCATCCAGGTTAATATTTTCAGTAGCTCTTGTGAGCTTGAATTCAGAAGAAAGTGAAACATCCTCTTGACTAACGATACAGTGACCAACAACTGAATGACCTCTAGAGGTTATACAAGTAAAATCGTTTGATTCATCACCCTGTATTCCACTGGGAATGCAGGAATTACTAGTCAGCGTATAAAGTCAAAAGGTACGAGTAGGCAACGATCAGGAAAAGGTGCAATCATAAAAAGATTCCCACTCCAAAAACCGAGGTGGGAAAAGATTAAACCAACAATCGGGGACTACAATATGATTACAAACATAAGGCGCCAACAGCACAAAAATAAAACAATAAGAATCACCACAGACGTATCGCCTTGGAACGATCAGTAATAAAAATTACTGACGGGCTTAAATCGACTTTACAGGTACCTAACCTCACCCTCAGCTTCGGCAGTGGTTCACAACATTTAGTTAGTTGTTCGGTCCTCAAGCATTTCACCACATCTGCTGTTATAATCGCCACATATTAACACTTAACCATTTTTTGAAATACAAAACTATTAGTCAATATACAGTCAAATCACTTTTGTGCATCTACATGTCTGGACCAGTTCAGAGGTGGTAAATAGCAAACACAAATATCTCCTTTTCTTTAATTGCTTTGTTTTCCAGCGAAAACCATAAAATACATTCGCCTGAAGATTTGACTATGTAAGGTGAGTCAAGTGCAAAATATGAATGAACATTTTTCATCGTTGACCCACTTACGTCACAGTTTAACCGTAATAAATCTGAATGATCTGAATGACATATACCTGATTGTCAATTTATTTTTCCCACCTCGTTTTTTTGGAGTGGGAATTTCTTATTGTTTGCGCATTTTCCTGATTGTTGCCTTCTTGTACCCTTTCCTATTGGTCAAATAAATTTTATTCATTTTACATCGGTTAATGTGATCATAGATATACCGTTATAAATATGAATATAATGAAATGAAGGATGTCTGAGAAATATTTTTTTTACCAAATTATATGCGAGACGCTGCCTTTATAGTAAGGGTGCCAGCCATCAGAAAAATGGTGATAGGTGGTCGGAGAGTAGCAAAAATTCCATTCATACCCTCTGGCAGAGGACCCCACTGGAAGCTTGAAAACCAATGTTTGGTCAATTTTAAGTCTTGCAAAAGTGTTGAAATTAACGGATGTATAACGCAATACATGACATTCTAAAACAAAGTATTCCAGGATGGGGTGTACATACGAAACAGCTCATATCGCAACTAATACTTTGCATATACCAATGAATATACTATCCTTTTACAGCCGAGATAGTGTCCTTTCATTCAGTAGTAAGAAATGGCAATAAACTCACATGCATTATTCAAAATCATACATATTCATGAAATATCAAATATGTGATATCAATAATTTCAACTCCATTATAAACTATTTTCAGACCCATTCCATAATTCTGGACCATAATTTGACTGAAGTTATAGCTCAATGATGCAATTTCACAATTTTTTAATGCATTAGGGCTACACATGTGTGAAAATCATCATAATTGTATTTTCATGAATATTAATGAAAAAATGTGTCCTTGGTAACCAACAATATAAAAAAGAAGGGTGCCTACCTACAAAATGCTCATATCTGAGTATCCATTTGTTCTAAAGATGACTAAAATTGAAACCACAGTAATGCATGGATATAGAGCTGTCTTTCTGGTTGTCAATAATGCAAATATTGACTAGAACCTTGTATATTTATGATGAATATATTTTATGTTACATATCAATAAAATCACAAAAATCATTAAAACCCATAATTAAACTCATTTCAGGCCCAAACTATCATCCTGACACACTGTTATTGCACCAGTGATGACATTTGGCATTTTTACATATATCATATGCCTGATGTTAGAATCATCTCATTTGCATATTCATGATCATTATTTGTAAAAATGTAAGAAATTTGAGAAAAACACTAAAGACTTAGAGTAAACTAACTAAATCAGCTGTATCTGACATTTGAATTGACATAGGGTGCTGGAAGTTATATTAAATGAATGCTTGGACTATGAACTATTGCCTTAAAGTCATATGTATATGAATAATTTGCTCTGCACTCTCAAGAATATTAATGTTATGGTAAAAATATTATATATATAAAAAACACAAAGTTAAAAAGGTACACCTTCAAAATGATTCATATCTTTGCTACTGATAGCATAAGAGTACAGAAATTGGAAATCATGGTTGTTTTGACAATGCACCGTAACTGTGTAATCTGATTTTCTGATCTATTTTCTCTTGAATATCAATGAAAACTTCAAAATAAGAGAGGGGGTTTAAAGGCTGAAAGGATATACAAACTAAATCACTGATATCTCAGATGCCCATTGCCTTTGAATGTTGAAATTGACATCAAAGGGTAGCTAGGACAATGTATTATTGCCATGTGGTCTCTTATACAAATCCTTTGAGATTTGGTACCATAAATATTAAGTAAAACATCGATACAAATAGAAAATGACAGACTATAAAATTTAGAGTGTCCATCAACAAAAACACATGTATTTTGGTTGCTTAGGTATATCTGGCAGCTTGACTATAGAACATTCTAATAGCAATTAGCTGATGCTATTTTGAGCTCTCAAAGGTCATTGCCAGCAGAGAAATAAGTGATTTGTTGGTTTACCCCTTCGAATTTCTGTATTTTTTTCTCTCATTTCTGAAGTTTTCATTAAATGTCATGAATTGTTCTGCGGTGTTTTCTTCATTTTTAATTTTCAAAAATGATCATGGAGATTATATTTCTATAAAGCTAGTGGGCAACAGTACATTGCATTAATCATTTGTTTGATACCACTGTAGGCAATCTGGGTCTATAAACAGTGCAGATACAAAACTTTGTTTTTGTAGGTACATGTATATCCTTTATTTTCCAAACTTTCCGCGATTTCTTAAGTTTTTATTCATATTCATGAGTATGCAAATTAAATTATTTGCTTATTAGACATTAAGGTTAAAGTGCTGTGCCCATGGATGCCTTTGATGAAGATTAGTTTGAGATTACTACAATTGATAGAATTATTTATTTGTTTTATTCATTGTGAAGTTATCGTCTCTGCTCTACATATTTCACCATTAGAAAAGCGGTATTTGAATAGCCTTTATTATATAAATAGATACATGGGCATGGTTTTTAGAAATGAATATGTAATATCTATTGTTTTATTTTATATCAAAGACTTAAAATTACTCATAGGAAACATAAAGTCTTCACCTTGTTTTGAAATATTACACCAAGACAATGACCTTGTTACATGCGTTACATTACTCAGTAAGATCACTGTTCTTGGTAACAGTCGTAACAGTTGTTCAGAGCTTTAGTATACGAGGGGGTTTCAAAAAGTTCGCGGAAAAGAGCCGTCATATTCTTATTTTCTTAATCAGCTGAATTAAACTAATACAGTTATATAGACCAACAGAATTTGTACGTATACAGCAAATTTTGCTGCTCTGGCATGAACACAATGTTAACAGTGGTTGCTATGGAAACCGTACATCACGATTACCGGCCCACTTTTGTTCATTTTTGCAAAAAGTCGATGTTTAATGATGAGGTTGCATTTGATAATTAACCGTGCTTTTTTCACCAAACTTTGATTGAGCAAAGTTCAATATGTTTGCGATGAGCCCGTTGCGTCATATAAGTGTGTGACGTCATTTGGGCGTTAAGCGCCCATATTGTTTGGTGGGTATGCCTAAAACGCGAAGGGAACAACGTTATTCGATAAACTGTGTGTTTGGAACGGACTATAAATGAAAGAAACACTGCTAAGAGCAGAAAGCGCATATGGCAACAAGAAAATTAAGAAAACGGCAATCAACAAGTAGTAAGCATGAGTTCTACACGACCAGAAAAGCGTCCATGTCGACTTGCGCAGCGTAACGTCAAATACGTCATACTGTCGAAAATGATCGTCGTGATAGAAAAGAGTAGAATTCGTGAAATACACAACATATTGAATTGTAGCTTCGGCACATTTACCGCATTACACACACAGAGCTGACAATTAGACGCCCGTATGCAAGGTTGATTCCGAAAATGCTTAAGAGCTAGCCAACAGCGGCATGAATGCGTGTAGCATGACGTTGTTGTGACGTTGGGCCGGTTTTACTGTTGTTACCTTAGAAACGCACGTGATTTAATGCCTAATTTTCATCCGATTTTATTCAAATTTTGTGCATATGTTAACTATATGTTAATTTACAAAATGCACAGAGAAGGTAAATTTCCGAAGACAATTACAAATTTGGCAGCACTTTTCCTCGAACTTTTTGAACCCCCCTCGTACAACTATCAAGGAAGCATCAAAACCATTAGATATAACCACCATTCCGAAGAATTAACATGTTATAGATAAATAGTAATGCATCATTTGACACATTAGACTGGGGGTTAGACCGCTGAATACTTCATTTAAGACAATACATATAAGAAAGGGAAAAAAGAACACTGTGTGTCATTTGAACATGGAAATGTAAATAAATATATTGTTTTTGGCAAAATGCATAGAACACCTGCAAAAGTGAATGATGTCACCTAACAATGTGTTTTTCAAAGGATATTTCAATTTACATAACATATGCACATTACTGTCAGTGGAGGTCAGAAGTTTGTTCAAACAACTTTAAAATGTAGCATATGCATGCAGAATGTAGACTTTAAGAGTAACTTCAGTAAAATGATAAAGTGCTGTCATTTTTCTTTTTTTCTGTGGATAAAACAGTCATATCATATTTTCATTTTTACCGGTAATATATGTAACAGCCTGTTACATGATCATGCACCAATGCTCAGAGTGCAAACATCTCTTATTCGACCGAGCTTGAGTTTTCTTTAAGATAAATACTTTTATATTGTCCAAATACAGTGCTCAACAGCTGGCCCAGCAAAAATTGACTAACCAAAATGATATTTTGAAGCTATTTCTTTGTTGGGAGCCTTACCTTTTGACAAATTATCTTCTGTTACATACGTTACATGTAATAATAGTAAAACACATTAATTTTGTATAACAATATTTTGCTAGTTTTATTGTTGTAGATATTGGCTTTAAAGTTTATAAAATGAATTTTCAAGTTGACATGTCACTATAGAATGACACAAATACAGGGATTTATTCTGTTTATAATGTTACACTATGGACAATTATTTACACTGTAGGGATCTATAGCTTTCCATTATCTTCAAATATTCTATGACTTCTAAAGTTTAATACAGAATCAAACAATTAGACAAAGTGAACCATATTAACAAAAAGACTATAATTTTACGATTCAAAATGAAAATTGTAGATATCTCTGAAAAATGGCGTAGTTACGTCCTTAAAGCGTAATGTATGTAACGTTATTTTTGTTTTAAAAAACTAAATTAAGTCTGACTAGCAGCTATATGTAATAACTAGCAGCTGCAATGAAAACATGTTGCATGAACATGAAAAAAGGCAACATACTTATGGTTTGGGAATCTGCTGGCTGTCCTAGAAGTCACTGATCAAATAAACTAGGGTATGTCATTTTCACCCACAATAAAAGTACTTTTGCAAGACCGAAAAAAATTAAAACATTGGTTTTCATACTTCCCAAAGACAGTACTAAACAACTATACAAAGGAAATTTTTGCTAAACAGGTGGCCACCTAAAGTGCTTTTTTGGTGGCTTTTGCCCATCTGGCACCTTCACTATTATGGGTCCAACCCAATCCCTCAGTATTATGACCTAATTGATAAATTAGAATATGCGCAACCGCGTGGTTTGGTTTGTAACTATACTCTGAACGGAATTTTAAAGCCAACGGAAATCGGGCCTTTTTCAAAGATGTTTTCATCATACAGAATCCAAACTTAAGATATGCATTTAGAAAAGTACTACCTAATTTCTGCATAATTTTCCAAGTTTTTACAAAGCTTCACTTTTTCTGCAATCTCTTGGATAAAATATAAAATTTCAACCTTCAGCCAAACGGGAGTAGGTATTCATTAAAATGTTATTTATAGACCAAGCAGATAATAATAGCACAGACTGAATATCGACATCTGATCTTACATTAGAAACCTTACAGTTTTGCTTTCAATTCTCATCAAAAGGTACAAGTAGGCAAAGATCAGGAAAAGGCACAATCAGAAAGAGATTCCCACTCCAAAAACCGAGGTGGGAAAAAACCAAACTATCAAGCAGGTGCTTATACCATGAAAAATATCGTAAGCCGAATGAGCAGCTATTTTCCCAATAGGTGGCCACTCAGTTACCTTAATTAAAAATATGAAAACACACATAAGGCGCCAACAGCACAAAAAATTTAAACACCAAGACATAAAACAAAAAGAACCACCACAGAAGTATCGCCTTGGAACGATCAGTAACACAAAGTTACTGGCGGGCTTAAACCGGTTTTACAGGATCCTAACCTCACCCTCAGCTTCTGCGGTGGTTCATAACATTTAGTTAGTTCTTCGGTCCTCGTGGTGAATCTCTAACTAGTCAATGAATCATCAAAAACAAACAAATAAATCATGATAAACATCCTGATGAATAAAAAACAAGGACTCACAGATTGAGTAAGCTGCCCGACGATGGAGATCCCTGGGCGCCGAATAACCTACTAACTCCGGAGCAAAAGAAAAACACCAGTTGGACCCCGGTTGAGACTCAGAGTCATCAAGTTGTAGAACGATTAATTAACACCCACTGGAAACAGTTTTCTGGATGCATCTTATCTTTTGTAGTGCAAAAACGGTTAAGCTGAGGCTTCTATACCAATGTATCCAGAAAATAACACGAATATCTTGTAGTTATCGTTTGTAAAAGTTGCATTTCTAAATGAAGTCAGCATATAAAATACAGGTAAAAATCTGTGCTTATATTTGTTTAAAGGATTTGTTGTACATGTATGAAGCCAAGTTGATCGTTTCAATGAACTAAAAATAAATGACCTCAAACAGTATTTTTTCAGCGACGCTTACGCTTCAGACTGCTACTATTGATCTAGGACGCAACACGGTCGTGGTAGGTCTCAAACCCCTGGCGCCGTAAGCATGACCAGGTGCTTTAACACTGGTAACGAAAAGTTGGTTCACAACTATGTACCCCTTTTTTTTTTCGTCCAAAAATTGGGTTTAAGGGGGCACACGGACATGTTTTCCTGATGGAGACCGATACTAAAGTCTTTCTGTCTTCTTTGACTGAGTATCAACGGAAAATGATTTTGAAGCACGATTTTTGTCTAATTATCTTAGATGCCGCTTGCTTGCTTATATCAATTCTCACAGTATGAATGAAAGAAATTACTTTGTAATCAATCCGGCATGTGATTGTTTTGCATGCCAATCGGTGATCAATCAATCGTTGATATCTGCTACACAAATGCTGCGAAAAGAAATGCTGAACTCCACGATCTTATCTGCAATAGGACAAAAGTTCACCAAGAGTCTGTTCTTGGAATGCGTCAACAATTTTTTTTTGCGCGTGTTTAAGTGTAAAAAACAACAACAACAGAACTCCAGTTTCTTCAATATGCACGAAAATGTATCTATATGTACATGTACATGTAATCTACTGAATAGACTGGCCATGCACTGTAGTCTTAAACATTGTTTTTTTTTTTTTTTTGTTTTTTTTTTTTTTTTTTTTTTTTTTTTTTTTTTTGTTTTTCGAGAAAAAAATGATCATAAAAACAATGCATAATCATTTATAGTGAAATAACGTCATATACCAACAACATTTGCTATCTCTTTCTGATCAGATTAAAATTTGGACTGGCTACAGTATCAGTATGAAACATTGTTGTTTTGAGAGAGAGAAAATGATCATAAACATAATGCATAATCATTTAAAGTGAAATTACTTCATATATCAACAACATTTGCTATCTTCTTCTGATCAGATGTTTCATACTTAAAACTGAGCCATCAGAAGTAGATTAGATACAAGTACTTTAAATAGACTAGCACTAAGACAAAATGTTTTAAGGACTGGAGCCAGTCTATCCCTGAAATGCAAATAAAAGGTAATGCACTCTATGATGCTCTTGATGGCTTAGGAGCAACATGCTTTTGTTTAAACTTATTTACTTCATATATATGATACAATATAGTAGTTGACAAGATCTGACGTCTCCTGTTGCATACTTTCGTGCTAAACGAAGCAAGTCTTGTCTGACCAATAAGGTGGACGACTTACACAATAGCATAACATGCCCTTTCAGTGATAAAATAAAACGGGGTATACTAATGTCTTCTTTTTTCTTTAAATTATTGATCGTTTTTACTACATTTCTGAACAAGAAAATTATAGCATGTTCTTAGTAACATGCTATGCGGAGGGGTTTATAGAAATTTGGAAGTTTAATATATATGAGATTGTGATATTAATCTACACCGACAAGATGAATTGTTCCTTTTAATTAGTAACGTTTAGTGCATTTTGATACTAAATAAAACAGATACTGCGTTAAACCGTAATGGTTTCATCACCACGTCTGAAAATTGTTGACTTGACCTTTAAAACTTAAAAGAAACAAACAAACATATGTAAAATTCCACCAGCAAAAGAAGATTTTATTCAAAATTCCAAACATATATTCTTGCTTTCTGCGTGACCCAAAGTTGTATAGCGTGCTTGTGCCTAACCCTAACTTGATTAGATTCTCTGAGTCGCCAAACAAAGATTTCAAATACATGATCAAAGTTTAATGTTGCTAGAGCCAATCAGAATAATACTACCACAGAATCAAGCAATAATGGAAGGACAAGATGAATCCAGTTTCAAAGCTGTGCTATAAATATAATGTTAATCTAAGGTTATGTGGCATAAGCCAAAATCTGCTATCACGTGGCTCAAATGGTATATTCTTAAAAGTGAGGTTAAACTAATTTTTTGTGGCGTCGTATGATGTAGCATAAATCCGTACTATAAATCTGGTTACATGACGGATACATGTATGCAGGGTGCAATAACTCTTCGGGTACGGTTTTCCTGCGTTCTAAGTAAATCACAATATTGTTGTGCATATAAAAGGCTTCACGTGCTACTATGTGGTGAAAAATTCGAACCATACTGGATTCACCTTGTCCTTCCATTATTGCTTGATTCTGTGGTAATATTATTCTGACTGGCTCTAGCAAAACCAAACTTTCATGCTATAATTTTAGTAACATGCTATAATTTTCTTGTTATCACAATCTATGTCCGTTTCGGACAATATCGGTTCGTTTCGGACAGTTTCGGTCCAATCCGGTAGATCGTGATACCGCATGTCAATCATCTATGAAAGCGGACGTGAACGAGAACACTGTATTGGATCATATGGATCGTTTTCCGATAAATAGGTCAACGATCGAGAGAGTTCATCCAAATCTTACAATTTAAAAACATTTGAAACTAAGCAGCACTACTTAATAACAACCTTTTAATATCATTACACAATACATCTCCCGTTTAATTTTATCATAAGCATCGTATTTTCTGATCTCGTAAGCGTGAAGAAAATAGATTTATTTATCGAAGTGATGAAAAGTGACAAAAATGGCCGACAAAACAAACTCTAGCCTAGTCTATCCTCGAAGTGCATGGGGCCCAAGAAAGGGAATTCAAAATCGTGCATTGAAACAGTTATGAAAGATGCACGTTCATAAACCCAAAAGGAGCCTTATTACGTCAAATGATTGACAGAATACTGAAAACATATGGAGAGGTCAATACTACGGTTAAACACTTCCCTCCTGAAAAAAAAAAAAAAAAAAAAAAAAAAAAAAAAAAAAACTTCTTTTGCGGAAAGCACACAGTGTATTGTTCTGCGTGTAAATATCACTACACAACATGGCCAGTAACGACTATTTGCAGCTGTAATCCACATATACATGTGGAAAGGATATCCTCAAGCCTGTGACAATCACAGGGACATTAATTCCTATATCAATTACTGTTTGAATCGCCAGAATAGAACATCAATACATTACGAAAACATGCCCGTGTAATATACAGAGATTTTTAAAGTTGTAAAATATGAAAATTTTCAGTAGAAAATTCTCAATATTTTTCTTTCTTTTGCTCAAAACATAGATTGTGGGTACACGTTAGAACCGCCTCGGTGAGGCGGTTCTAACGAGTACCCACAATCTATGTTTTCGGACATGTTTTCCTGATGCTTAGCATGTTATCTGTAGCATTTTATTCTTTATTTTCCTCGAATTTAGAATATTTGTGCAAAAGAGAGCCAACGTGATGTCGACGCGTGTATAATAAATTGTTTCTCCAACCAATGCTACACCAAGGCTGAGATGTCATTCAACTTAATAGAATATTTGGCATGCCCGTGTTCCTGGACAAGCACAATGCCATAAATCTGTTGATTTTTAAATTAGTCTCCATGACCCCAGAACGGATATTGAAAAAGGGAATTAGATTTTCTTTCAAGGATGATATGCAGAATCAATATTGTTCTTGAAATGCAGTAAAGACAAAATTAGTCTTACATGAACAGATAAGTTTTAATATTTTCTGAGACCCGACATGACGGTTTTCTCGTTTTATCGTGACAATGTATTGTGAATTCTCAACAAAGGAACTCTGTCAGACTCATATGAGCCTTCGCGTAGGAAAACCAATAAGTCGGTGTTCCAACCAGGTCCGACACAAACCAGGCTGTACAGCTAAAGAAGCAGGCTAGAAGTTTTAAATTTCAGATTTAGAAAGAAGAAGCATTGTGCTATCCGAGTAGCGAAAACAAAGGCGCTTATCAGCCTCGCGGTTACCGCGAAGCTGATGTGCGCCTTTTGTTTTCGCCAATGCAGATTGTTGATTTTTTAATGAAGTGGCTCATCTGTCTTTATTGAGCCACAACGCAAGAAAACCGGTCTTCGTAGTTTCCGTTTACATGTAGGTCTGTCACGAACCGGCCTGTGAGCCATAGCAGATGGCTAGAAACTTGAAAATCTTATTCAAGAAGACCAGGAATTGCATCATCCGTGTAGCGAAATCAAAGACGCTGATCTGTGCATTGTTTTCGTATATGAAAACAAAACAAACAAACAAACAAAAACTAAATAAAAATAAAATAAAATAAAATAAAAAAAACAGGGTTTCTCGTGACGTGGGTCAATTGTCGATCGTCTAATTCTGAATATGAATCCTTACGAAATAGAATTCTTTTTCTTGTTATAAAACAAGTGTCTGGTGTTCTGACATATGTTTATTTCCGTAATCATGAGAAAACCGGATTTTAGCCTATGCGAAAAATGCGCAGATCAGCTTCGCAGTAACTGCGAAGTTGATCAGCGCCTTTGTTTTCGCTACACGGATAGTACAATCTCCCTTCTTCTTAAATCCGAAATTTCAAGCTTCTAACCTGCTTCTGTGACTGTACATGCCGATTTGTGTCAGACCTGGTCGGAAACCTTGTAGACCGGTTTTCTCGCGTCGAGGCTCATATGTTTATTTCCGGAATCATCGGACACTGTCAACTCTGTCAACAAATAAGCAAAATGAGCCGCGCCATGAGAAAGCCAACAATGTGGTTTCCTAACAGGTCCTACAAACACCTAGCTGTACATGCGCAGAAGGTGACAAGAGATCGGAAATTTAAGATTTAGAAAGAAGAGGAATTGTTCGAACAAAGGCGCTGATCAGCAACTGTGAAGCTGATCTGCGCCTTTGTTTTCGCCTAAATGCAAATTCTTTACTATCTCATGACGCGACTCAAATATAGTTTATTCTCTGAAAAACAAAAATGGTTCAGAACACAACGACAGTGAATCATTTGAAATCCAAGGATAATACGCTGTAAATCTTGTATCATAATATGTACTAGAGGACTTTGAAAACGCCTCACTGTACATCGGTTATATTTTGCTTAAAACGTCCTTAAAGATGGGCGGATGTAAAAAATAAACATGGTATCGTGGACGCCAACACGATAAACAGTATTTATCAATAAAGATCCATAAAAAATTGTTCGCTCGTTTGTTTGCTACAGCTGTTTTCACAGACGTCATCGAGACGCAAGAAAACATTTAAACGGCTACAATAAACGGATTTTGTAAAATCAAACCTTCTCTAGTGATAGCTAACGACCTTACGCACAAGAAAAAGCAAAATCAAAATGGGGGATTTCTTTCAATGTCGCTCGAGGCACTTACGTCAAGTTATTTGATGACGTCAAGCGTAAGTGTTCAAAATACCTTTAGCCATTCGATTACAGCGTCGAAAGTAATTGTAATTTTTACGCAAGTCTTTGCCTATTCATCGTGCACAAAATCTTTTAAATTCGTTTCATTTTACACGCCAAAAATTAAGTGTTCTTAATAAACGTAAAAGTGACGTAACTACCGCTGTTTTAGTGCAAATGAAATCAAACCAACAACATTTGCTTGGCTTTTGGTGTTCCTTTCCAGAAATAATGTTGTATCTGATGAATATTTGCCGTCCCCATACTTTGGTTTTATTGAATTCTGGGTAACGCTTGAATTCCCCATGTGTGGCGTTAATAACTGGCGTTGACGCTTCGGGTTTGGTATCGAAGTTAAGCAGACTGGATGTACTTTTTAGTTCAAAAATATTTTTGCCGATATATCATGTATTCTGAAAGTAAGGAGCAATAAAACAAGTGAGGCGTTTTCAAAGTCCTTGAGTTTATGTGTATATTATGTCTTCTATTTAGAATGAACCGCTTTGATTTTTTAAAGGTACAGTCGACGTTCGCTTGCTATCAGAGCCGCGCCGTAAACAAAAATGTATTTCGACATGTACGGTTTACCTAAATACAGTCCAACCTGTCTTAAGCAAGCGGAAACACTAAAATCGCTTGCTTAAGACAGGTGCTTGCTTAATAGAGGTTATGTTCTGACACTAGGGTGAGCGTCCAAACCAAACCATGTTAGCTAGAAATAAATAATAGTACTGTACTGTCTACAAAATTAAGAATGCATAAGAAACTGCAAACAGATACAGCCAAGAAGCACAATCATCTTCTTGATTAGCTCTTTGTATGATTTCTTCTATTCAAAGTGGTAGCACATTGTAAAAAATGTTCCAAGAGTTACAAATCATGAATAATCTGGTCTTTTTGAGAAAGCAGTTCTTTTTCTCAGTCAATATTATTGAATAAGAAAACTTTTATCCTATTGAAATCAACAGTTTAGACTTTTGTTTGCTCTGATTGAAAAGTAGAAAATAAAGGGATGGAACTGACACAGTAAAGATAAAATCTTTATATGAAAATGTGTTGCAAATGAGTGCATTGTCTGCTACTACTGTTATTGTTCTGTAAGTGGTAATTGTCACTAACTTGTCTGGGGACAAGTTGTCTATGATTATCTTTTGAGACAATAAACAATCATTTATGGCATCTGGAAGGTGTGAAGACAATTTTGACACCTGGCAGAGATTGAATATCCATGTCAAAATATTTCTTTTTTATGTAAATGTATGTAATGTAAAATGTATGTAAAAAGGCATCTAGGCAGCTCAATGTGTTGAAAAGGATAGGTAGGAATTTATGCAGACTGGGGAAACTAAATGTTTACTATTCATTTATTATGTCAAATTTCAACTATTGTCCTCTTGTCTGGCATTTTTGTGGAGAAGTTAATACTAAGAAAATTGAGAAAATTCAGGAAAGAGCCCTTAGATTTATTTATCAGGACTACAATTCTAACTATGACACTTTACTAGAAAGATCTCGGTTACCTTCACTGAAAGTCAGACGACAGAGGACAATAGCACTGGAAGCTTTTAAAATTTTAAACAATCAAACACCTTTATATTTAAATGACCTTTTATCATATAAATCTCATTCTTATTGTTTTAGGTACACAAATACAGTAAAAGTACCACAGGTGAGGACAAACGCTTATGGTGTCAGATCCTTCCGCTCTGATGCTGCTAAATTGTGGAATTCCCTGCCTCAAAGCTTCAGGGACATATCAAATTTTGAAAATTTCAAGGCTCAAATTGGCACATGGAGCGGAGGGACGTGCTCATGCTCGCTTTGTTCAAACTGTTAAATTTTGTTCATTGGTCTGTTTGTTTAATGTTTTAAGAACCCCCTTTGTCAAAATTTACAACTCATATGATGTTTTAAGGTTCTATGGATTATTTATCTAACTTTGTTTTAAATAGTCAATGTAATATTGTTTTAAGTAATAGCTTAATTGAAACTCTAATTACTATATAGGTGTATTTAACTATCTATTTCTTTATTTAAAGGTATTAAAGAAATGCAAATGATGATGCAATTTAATATATAATATATTAATTATCAGTTTAATATATATTTACTATGTTGCTTGCAACGATTACGACTTTTTAAGGTTTGTATTTTCTTATGATTCAAATGTGCTTTCATCTTATACTTTATTACATGTATTGTATGTATTGATATAAATGTTAAGTCGGTTAATAGCTATACATAGCTAATGTTTATTGTTAAAATGTCCGACTATAAATAAAATTTGTATTCTGTATTCTGTATTCTGTATGTAATTGATGAAATTAGTGGCTGCTTAAGGCCAAAATTGGGATAGAAACTAGTGGCCTCTGGCCACATAAGACAGGTGCTTGCTTAATAGAGGTTCATTTACATGTAAAATCAATTGGGGGGAAATGAAAGTGCTTGCTTAAGACAGGTGCTTGCTTAATACAGGGCTTGCTCAAGACAGATTGGACTGTACACATTCTGAAAACAGCAGTTGGTATTCTCGTGCCACAGTCAATTTATCTTTATTGTAGGAAATCTCCCAGTTTGCGAGAAAAATTGATCTGTAATCGCGTTGACATGTGATATGTGCTGTTGTATTCAATCCTCAATTCATCATAGACTGACCATCCGTTATCTGCAATAACAGATTTTCTCAGACAATATGCATATCTACGCGGGATCAAAGCGGACATAAGTTCACGGCGAAGCAACTGTTACAATATATTCTAAAATAATGCGGTTCTAACTTGTAAAACATAAAACATAATTTCGCTCGTGCGTGCTTTTTTTCTATTTCATTACTTTTAGAACTTGCAGCTTGATGTCTTTTCTAAAACTGAGCCGCATCGTGAGAAAACCGGATTTTTGCCTAGGCGAAAACAAAGGCGCAGATCAGCTTCGCGGTAACCGCGAAGCTGATCAGCGCCTTTGTTTTCGCTACTCGGATAGTGCAATTCCTCCTCTACTTAAATCCAAAATTTCAAGCTTCTAGCTCTTTTCTGAGCTTGTACAGGCCGGTTTGTGTCGGACCTGGTCGGAAACCCCGAAGACCGGTTTTCCGCTAAACACAGGAAAGCCATGATTCTTTTGTCTCTAGCGTCAGTTCTGTCAAGATTGAAAATAAACAATTATCGTGAAAGGTATCTGAGCCGCATCAAAGCTGGACTCTGGCTATGCGAAATAAAATGCGCAGATCAGCAAATTGTTGGTTTTCTCATGAGGCGGCTCAAATACCCATGCAAGATTGGTGAGTGTGACCAAGTTCTTTTTACAATGGGCCATGTCTGCAAAAAGTGTAGCTACATGTATAGCCGTGTTCATGTGAATTTTTAAACACTTGTGCAAAAATTACACCCGGATGTAAATTTGCTCCTGGTTGCAAATCTGTATCCCCTTGTGACACGGTTTATATTAAAGCGGCGTTACGTTTTCGTGTGTCGTATGGTGGGGGAAGAGTCTTTAAGTCCATGCAATTGTATTTTTCATCTGGAAAGCACCACACAACACCAACATTTATTCACATTATAAAGGTCATTAATGCACTTTTCAGCAAAATTGCATCTTAATATTCGCCCACAACATCCCAACATCGATTTGGTTTGGACTGGCTATGGCTTAACCATTCCTGCCAACATTTGTTTCAGTCATGTCGGGAGGGAACCAACCCTTCCTGGATGTAAACCAGTACTTTAGAGAGAAACTGTCTTGCTCAAGGGCGTGGGTATCGAACCCAAGACCTCTCGTCAGGAGTCCCGCAGTCTACCCCCAAGCTCTCCGCGCGACATAAACCGAACTGTACGAGGATCGGTCAAAAAGTTCTGTCACTCCATTTATTTCTCGGTATCTGTCATTGCAAACTATTTTAAAATAGCAACATCTGGAAGAGCGTTTCTCTAGCTATTACATGTGATAAAAAGGTACAAGTAGGCAAAGATCAGGAAAAGGCGCAATCAGAAAAAGATTCCCACTCCAAAAACCGAGGTGGGAAAAAACCAAACTAACAATAAGGTACTTATACCATGAACGCATGAAAAATTGTTTGTGGCTCTTCATGAATGAAATGTAATAAATCAATTTTAAAGCGGTGACTCCCTGACATTGGCATAGTTTAAAGAAAACAATGCAAAAATATACAGTAAAATGATTTCGAGAAAAAGTCATAAGTGCTATATATTCTTCGAGTATGAGTGATTATATACTGCAAAATTCAAACTTCTTCAACTTTATTTAATTGTTTTATAGCACAACGAAATGTTGAAATCGGCCTGTCCTGGCATTTTTTAAAACTGCAGTTTAAATTCAAAGGAACAAAAATGACATCTGGGTATGAGCTTCGAAGCTTTAAATGCATTTAACCATTTAACTGTATCATCTTAGTCTGCTCTGAAGTGAAATCATAATAATGCCAGTAATTATAATGACACAGTGGTATTGAACAGTTACAGGGGTAGATATTCCAATGACGTCATTTTTATCGCTTCATTATACTCGTACAGTCAGTAGCGCGCTTGTGACGTTCATTTCTGCCGGATTGCTTTTCTTAATATAAAAGAATTTATCACTTAAAATTTGAAGAAAATGTGACTAGTAGTTATAAATATACAACACATGGAAGACACAATACAAGGTTCACAATTTCAAGAAAACATGCCAGTGGTTTTACCCCACCTGTCTTTCAAGACGGATAATTTAAAGTATTTATTTCTTTTGGGCATGGGTCTGGTATCATTATAAAGGAGAAATGTTGCCCTTTGTAACAATGTATAATTCAGCAACCTATCATGTCTATTTATCGTAATATAACACCTATGGCAGAACTTCCTGACCCACCCTCGTAAAAGCACAGAATTTGGTTAGAGGCTGGAAATTTCAGATTTCGAAATTTAAAGTAGAAGATTTGTACTATCCGTGTAGCGAAAATAAAGGCGCTGATCAGCTTCACAATTACTTCTCATGATGCGACTCAGTTGGTCGTTCGTCTCTCACTAATGAGAAATATCATCATTATTTCTTGAATAGGTTCCTGTGTGTTGGTGAGTTCTGTGATAGCTCTAAACTGTCGGTTGCAAGTAGAGCATGTCAATGTCATGGCCCATTGGTATTGGCTTTGCGTTCTCTGCGCTTTCTTTCAGATTCACAGATTCTCTCTAATTCGTAGAGAGCTGCTCCTTTGGTGATGAGACCACGCCACTATGATCACTCATGTGCAGGCTGTTCCCATGACCCCATTGGTATGTCGAAATCTTTCAGAGAGGCTTCGAGGGTGTCTTTGTAGCGTTTCTTCTGGCAACCTTGAGAGCACTATCCCTCCTGTAGTTCTCCATTGAAGACTTTCTTCGGAAGTCGCTCATTCTTATAACATGGCCAGTCTACCTTAGCTGTGCTAGCTTTAAGACAGTGTGCATGCTTTGCATCCTTGCTTTCTTCAGGACCTCCGTGTCTCGAATGTTGTCTTGCCACTTGATTTTAAACAGCTTTCTCAAACAGCTTAAGTAAGATACGTGTAATTAAGTCTCTTTGCATGACGCTGGTATACTGCCCAGGTCTCACATGCATACAAGAGGGTTGGCAGTTCCACAGCCTTATAGACTTTCAGCTTGGTGTCAAGCTTGATTCCATTTCGCTCCCAGACATTTGCACGGAGTCTTCCGAATGCCACACTTGCTTTTGCAATTCTGGCAGTGACCTCATCATCAATGTGTACTGCTCTGGAGAGAGTGCTTCCCAGGTAGGTGAATTTATCAACAACTTTTTGTCCACAGTGATGGTTGGTTCATTGTACGGTTTTCCAGGTGCTGGTTGGTGTACAACCTCTGTCTTTTTCTGCTGATTGTGAGAGCTATCACAAGACTGTGAGATCTTTGCATTTTTGCCTCTGATCTGGCATTCTTATCCATATCATCTGCATAGAGGAGCTCATCTAGCACATCAATCTGGACCTTAGTTTTGGCTTGCAATCTTCTAAGGTCGAATATATTGCCATCAAAACGGTACCTGATTGGAAAAACAGTGTCACTGTCCTGAAAAGCATCCATGAGCACGGCAGAAAACATCATGGTGAACAGTGTTGGTGTCATAACACAGCCCTGTTTGACCTCATTGGGGCTCAAATATAATACAGGTTACGACTACAAGTTTGTCCCCATACTGTTGACTTCGTAATGTCTAAATCTTTTCTCTAATACATCATGCATTTTAAACGCATTTAATTAATACAGTGCTACAAGCACAAAACGCGCTACAATAGTGGAATTAAACGACAACAAGCAAGAAAAAGCAAACATTTTCATTGTTCTCACATATGAAATTTTGACCCACACCCCCACAAAAATCGACATTCCTACACTATCTTGAGGAAATAGTCCGGCAAAGCATATAACATTTGGTGCTTGAATAATACATAGGGCTATTGCGCTATCACCAGGACCTTCGATACATCGGGCTGGTCTTTTGAACGGGGCAGCAAACCCTTAATAGTAATACCGATTCTTTATTCAGTGTGTGCAAAATTGAACTAATACGGTATGAATGGAAAGTGCAGATAGGTGTGGAGACAAAATGACATTACAAGGCACAGATCCAAACAATGTGTCGTTTAGAGGAAAAAATGTCAAATACAGAATCGACACGATGGATGTGACGCAAGACCATTTAAGCAGTGAAATGATAAAGCCTGTTTTCTGTACAGAGGAAAACAAAGGCTCGGAGAGTCTTTTCAAGAGAAGCATAGTTGACCAGCGCATTTGTCTAATTACTATGGAAAGTGCAATCCTTTTTTCCTTTCTTACTTTGAAGTTCCAAGTCCCCAGCCATCTCCAAAGGCTGATCTCGAACTCAGACGTGAAACGCTGGCAACATGTTTCTTCGTGACAGAGGACATGTCTCGTTTACTGATGGAGCCATGAATTTGACAGCTGAGACGAAAATTGTTTTAGCAACTGCAAACTGGGAGTATCTGCTAGCGGTTCACTAAAATACTTTGTTATGAGGTAAATTAATCCGCATATTGACAAATCTTGTCTTCAGGACTAGTAGTAAAATAATTCGTGCCTATACTTACCCTCTTACGAAAGCGAATCTCTTATAGTTTAATGTGTAATCTGCCCATGGCCATTTGCATACACATATGTCATCCAGTAGGTGGCATGATTTCAGATTTAACAGAAAATGTCCAACAGAGTGTGGAAATACACAGCAGGTTATTGTCACAATAGTGGCAGATTTTTGTTTACTACAATCATTAATAATCCGCCATTTTTGTCGTTCATCCGTTTAATGTATACCCCTTATATCCCACATTTATATAGTAAAACTGGGGTATGCAAGGGTATACCTATTTTTCTTTTTTATGATCCAAAACATAGATTGTGGGTACTCCTTAGCGAGGCGGTTCAAACGGGTACCCACGATCTATGTTCTGAGCAAAACTATTTAAAAAAATCATGCTTTCAGATGAAATTTTCATATTTTTACATGTACATTGAATGGGCAAGTTTTCGTAATGCGTGCATTTAGTGGCAGACAGAAAATCGTAAGAGTTGTCAGTTTACATAACCTGTTTTGGGGGGATCAGATTGCGGTCGCCTATACAGCTCAGCTGCAGACAGTCGGTTGTTGAATGAATGATCTACACTGTTATAAAGCAGGCCAAACATTTCTTTTGGTCGGTCCAATGTTGCCTTTTAGTTTCAAATGCCAAACGTTTGTGTTGACAATCTTTATACAATTTCAACCTGGATAACGTAAAACTTGCGAGGTATGTTAAAATGCAGACAGAAGCATCAGAGAAATTGCATTGAACGTCTCTAAGATAGAATTACAAGAATATAGATTTTATCTTTATGTTGTTCTTTCAAGAGGATCGCAAGGTAGAATAGTTTTAAGCTAATTTTGTTATCCTCTATAAATATCATATAAATAAAAATGAATAAATAACATATCTTACTACTTGACACATTTTTTGTTTTTGGTTTTACTTTTTTGCGTTCTGTTAATATATATTTTTAAAAGTATGTTATTTTCTTTGATGATTTTTTTCCTTTACACCCAATGTACATGGTGCCCCAAATAATCCACATTTTATTCATTTTAAGAAAGAGTTAAGGTTTGAGAACACTTGGAAATTGCATTTTGTTAACTGCTTTCCATTCCAGGATTGCAAGTTGCAGCAGACAACAGAGAGTGACATCTAAAGTTTACTATGACGTATTTTCCTTTTAAAGAACCGCCTAGCAAAACGGTTGTCAGATTAAGGATCAAATATAATAGAACTACTATTGTGTTAAATGTCTTACTTGTATCTGTATTATTAAAAAGTTATACACAGTATAGTAGCGGTTGCGTTTTTGGTGGAACCATGTAGATTGTGTTATGGCAGTTTGTTATTCTATTTGACACCTGTCAAAACGGGTGATATATACAGTATGATTTTCCCAAAGAAACAGCGAAGAAAACCGGCTGAATCAAAAGATAAAAATATGTTTAGTTCTCGAAATATTTTACATGGCATTTGACTCAGCGGGAAACCAACAACGTTTTACTGACAGGAACTGACCATTGAAAGACAGAAAGTACGTGGCTAGATATATTTCGACCAATCACATCTTTGGTCTGAAACTGGTTCGGTATTCTCCCGGGGTTTTCTTTGCTGTGGGTAGACTTGATTTAGCAATTATGAATGTACGCTGTCGTTTTGCAAGTCGTTTCTCTCCTGGGCACAAAATTTCGGTCTCTGTATTTTGATTAGGCAGCCCGTTAGGCAGGGTGTTCAACAGAAAATATCCGTTGGTCTCCCATGACACCCCACACAAATGGAGTTAACGAGGTAGTAAAGCGTAACGCGATGTAGGTTGATATACATGTTAGTTAACTTGAGCCGAATAACCATTCTTACACTATCAAGGACTGAATGGTGGTGGTCTAGATCTAAATATTAGATGCAACGGACGACGCTAGCTATTTTAAAAGCTATCCTTGTGACCTTCTATGGCAGCTTTAACCCATTAATAACGAATGGGCATGCGCGTCATTATTATTTAGTTGAGTCCACTTTTATATTCAGGGCATCAGAAGTGATTTGATTTTTTTTCCATTCTTCGTTAAAACAAAACAAGACCCTATGGGAGGACGTGTACTGTGCGTGCCTCAGTACAACGAGAAGAACACCATACTTATTATGTCAGTGGAATACATTTGAGAAAGGTTCCCGCAAAATGCAATTTACGAACTAACAGCAGTCAGGTACGCCTATCCACTTTGAAGTGTGGAACAGGCAGATGTGTTGTGTTTTAGTAAGATGATACTGTAGGACGTGTCTATGATTCATATCCGCGACGCGAGAAAATCAGCCCCACGGATTTCCGACCAGGTCCGAAACAAATCGGTCTAGATCTATACACCCTCAGGAGAAAGCTAGGATCTTGAAACTTTGGGAATTGTACTATCCGTATAGCGGAAACAAAAACGCGAATCAGCTATGCAGTTACTACACAGCCGATCTGCGCCTTGGTTTTCGCATAGGTAAAATCCGGTTTTGTCATGATGCGGCTAAGTTGATGCACTGTTTGGATTCAAAGCATCCTCAAGCAAAGTGCAAATAAAATCCCCATAGAATTTTATGCTGTTTATTTGTGCTGTTAATGAAGTAAAGAAAATGATACATGCTCATTATCTCAGCACGTGCGTATGTTTCAGGTTGCCAGTAGATATAGGAAGCTAATGCTATTGGAAACACCTGGATAAATTAGATACAACAAGCAAAAGAAACCTAAAATATACCAAAAGCCTGCGACAAAAGCTGCCCCCTCTCATTTAAAACTCATCTATACATATTAGGTTTATTATATTGACCTCCATTATTCAGCATTTTCATTAGATAGGTCAAAAACACATCCCAAGCCAGATTCCTTACGAAAACACCCCCATGTAATATATAGATAAGTTAAGTTGTAAAACTTGAAAATTTCAAGCATAATTTATTTGATATTTTTCTTATTTTTGCCAAACCATACATTTTGGGTACTCGTGAGAACTGCCTCGCCGATGCGGTTCTAACGAGTACCCACAATGTATGTTTTGGAGCAGAAATAAGAAAAATAGGTATACCCCTGCAACCCCCAGTTTTTCTATATAAAAGTGGGGTTTTAGGGGGGTGTACTTTTCATGGACTTGTTTTCCTAATGAGAGATCAAAGAACGGGGTCAACGTGATAGCCAGTGATGCTGAATATGAAGACCAAAGGTGTCAGTACATCTTCATATAAGCAGGTCCCGGCTTAATACAGGTTTTTTCTTTCATTTTTCTATTTGGGACACTTGATCGAATAAACATAACAACCATAACAACAACTATGCACATTAAATTGACTTTTTCGATCTATTATATGCCAATTCTTCCAAAACATACAAATATAATAAACCGCTAAGATTTTAAAATTTCGTTGTCTATGCATTCGCCTTTTTCAGCTTCTTTTTATAATTTGTTGAAGACAAATTCGAATGTCGACGGTAGGGTCGAATGTACCAACTGGGAATTGGCCCCAGTCAAGAACTGAGCGCGTCACGAGTCTTTGTTTACGTTAGGGGCTGAACAAATCAGCCTGTATCACATATACTCAGAGGCAAAAGTATGTATACAGTTTTCTTTTTTTTTTTCTTAATTTTCGTCATGGCGACAGTTAATTTGCATAGCATACTTTTACCAATTACATAATAACACATCGATCGTGATAAATTGCATTGTCAAACGCTTGACTAGCCATCCTTTGGCATAGTTTGCATATTTCTGATTAGACTTCTAATATTTCAAAAAAAAACTGTGTTCGATTTCTATGTTGGCATTCCAAACGAAACACAACATTGAATTTTGATTATTCGACTCTAGCTGACAGAATCCAGTAAACATTTTTTCTAAAAATGAACTTTATTATGAAATGTCTAAACAGTTTCATTAGGGAATACTTGGGCTAAAATTCACTGACAATACAATGGAATTCATTGAAAAATGAATCCTTTTGATGCTAATTTATATTTTGTAACACTAAATAATGTTTTACCTAGTCCCCTGATTTATTTCATTTATCCTTGTTTGTTTTCACATGTTTTACTGCTAAATCAGTAAAAATACTTTATCAAATGGATTCAATATCAATCTATCAGATATAAATGAGTTTGTTAAAATCAATTTTCAGATGGTCTCGGTGACCTTGTATGGAAGTTTTGAAATTTTCCCGCCATTTTCACTTCACTCGGCGTGCTGTTTATCTATGTATGATTGTAGTATATCATTCATTTAAATATCACAACGAAATAATTAGAGTGCTTACTGTTTGTCATTTTCACTATAGTTACAAGACGAACTATTTGATTGTCTTACAATTACAGTTATTAATATAGTTCGTTCATAGGCAATCTGCCATTCAGATCGTATAGTACCACCATAGACTGGTATCAGTCCGCTAAATAAAACAATACTACCAAAAGCAAAAGTATTTGGCAAACCAGGTGGCCAGAAAACGAAAGCAGTCACACTGGGAAGTGATCTATTTTGTTAAAAATTCTAACATCAAAGAGAACAAGTTGGATGATTGACATGTCCTTAAAACATAACGACGTCCTTAAAACATAACAGTAACTGTAGTATTTGATCTTACCATAAATGCTGTCAAAGAAAGAATTGATTTTTAAGGAGGAATCTTCATATTGAAACCTATTGTGAAAATTATTTTGTTGTCGATGGTGAAGATTGTGATGGTGGTTGTAATAATAATGGTGATGACTTACCATGTCTGAAACCTGTGTTAACGTAATTCCAAACTTCACGGTGACTATCTTGGAGGCGTTAAAGACGGGCCTTGAGGCGGGATTATAACCAGTCAGTAGTTTGTCAAATAAACGCTGTTCATCCGTTTGGTTGGCTCCGAAGGCACACTCAAGAATACAAAATAATCCCAAAAGGAACATTTTCTGAAGAAGCATATATTTTTCATGCCGAGTAAACCTTCTGATTAATATTCGATGTGAACAAACTGTTTATAAAATATTCCACAAACACGACTTGTGTTATATTTCTTCAAATAAGCTTCCTATCATATTAAAAATACTTAAACTAAAAATCACTTCTCTGGAAATATAAGAATATTCCGAAAAACAAGAGTACTCAGGATATCAAATGGCTATTTTGTTTCTCAAGCAAGCTCTAATATACTGTTTATTGATATTGGATATTTTATTTTCTGATCCTTTGCCATTTTTCTCTCAAAGTAGTAATAATTTCATAACTTATAAATTTCCAGGCATGCGCGTATTTTTTCCCAGTTCTCACGTGTTACTTTTATTAGTATCAATTATTGGGCCAAACTGTATATAAAACTAACAAACGGTAGCAGTTGTGTCCAAATAAGCCTGAATCCAGCCTTCTTGTTACTCTAGTTAACTAGTGCATCGGGAACATTTAAAAACTTAGATTTTCATGAAATCAATGACAAAGACTAAGCTGCATCTGCTATTCCCACATTAGAACAGCTCTTGCAAACGCTAAAACCGTTCTTGTTTTCTAGGCGCAACTATTTACTGTATGAATTCTTTAGAAAAAGTAAGCTATAATAATTCCATTGGCACTTTTATAACTGTTTTCTTATCACTTCAACGGTGTTGAGAACACATATGGATTTAAAAGTCTTAAAATAAAGTCACACCGCAGTTAATTTCTATCGGCATTTCTTTATTCTGATGCAAACCCACGTTTTCAATTTCTAAGATGTCATATCAGATTTTCTACACTGAAGCCAAGAAAGAACTTTTTTTCAACAATAAACCACATTTTACGTTTTAAATTTACAGCACTTTGCATACGTATTTGTTTTTATTCTTCTTTTATAAACGTCATAGTTAGTTTCCCATGTATTGATTTTTTACGTAATGTCAAAGGCTAGAAAAGTTATTATAAACATACATATCATTTTCTATCCGCAACATTTTCCCTATACAAATTCGTCAACTTTAGATTTCGAGCAAATAAGACGTGCCTATATCATAGCCAAACCAAATATGAACCGCATCATGAGAAGATCGGTATTTTGTCTATGTGAAAACAAAGACGCAGATCAGCTGTGCAGTAACTGCACAGCTCATCAGTGACTTTGTCTTCGATACACAGATAGTAAGATTCCTCTTCTTCATAAATCCGAGTTTTCAAGCTTCTATCCTTTTTATGTAATTGTACAGGCCGATTTGTGTCGAATATGGTCGGAAACCCCGAAGACCGCATTTCTCGCGTCTCGGCTCAAATATTTGCTAGAACTGACATCAGCATAGAGCAGTTGCTAAGAAATCAAAGTCAATGGAACACTGTGATTACAGAGGTGCCTATCTGACTAGCAATAGTTCCCTTTGAATATGCACAATTATGGAAATGAACTCCAGTATCTAGTGTTGGTACTTACACAGGATTTGGGGGGCCAATCTTCCCTGATTGACTTTTCTCGTTACTTCCATATGACCCGCGACGCAAGAAAGCCATTCTTCGAGGGTTTCCGACAAGGTCTGACACAAACTGACCTGTACAGCTACAGAAGACCGCTACAAGCTTGAAATTTTGGATTTAGAAAGTAGAGGAATTGTACTATCCGAGTAGCGAAAACAAAGGCGCTGATCAGCTTCGCAATTACCGCGAAGCTGATCTGCGCCTTTGTTTTCGCATAGGCAAAAATCCGGTTTTCTCACGATGCGGCTCAATGGTCCGCGACGCAAAAAAGCCATTCTTAGAGGGTTCCAACCTGGTCTGACAATCGCTGGCCTGTACAATCACAGAAGAAAGCTAGAGGCTTGGTATTTTTGGTATATGTAGTGGATGTATTCTACTAACGTGTTGCGAAAAAAAGCGCTGATAACTTTGCAGTTACTGCACAGCTCATCTGCGCTATATGACAAAATCCAGTTTTCTTCTTATCATATGACGCGACTCATATTGTGTTGAATTCAGTACTGCTTGGCATGTAAAAGACACAAGGCATTGACTTCTTGACTTCCAATGGGCCGTCAGTCTTTTTAAGCAAATGATGCTATTTCTCTCACGAGTAATTAAAACTCAAATTGCACCAATTAGCTGCGATCGCTCCTCTGCGGTTAATGAGGTCATCTTTTCCCAAATGAGCCGCATCGTGAGAAAACCGGATTTTTGCCTAGGCGAAAACAAAGGCGCAGATCAGCTTCGCGGTAACCGCGAAGCTGATCAGCGCCTTTGTTTTCGCTACTCGGATAGTACAATTCCTCTTCTACTTAAATCCGAAATTTCAAGCTTCTAGCTCTTTTCTGAGCTTGCACAGGCCGGTTTGTGTCGGACCTGGTCGGAAACCCCGAAGACCGGTTTTCTCGCGTCGAGGCTCAAATAAACCATGTTACCATAAACCTGTTATCTCTGAATCTTTATGTATCTCAAACTGGAAGCTGGAAAATCATTACATCTTCATCTTTTAGTACTTAACATTATCATAAGTCCTAGTAATATGGTTTAGGCACCATATCTACTTACAATATTGGAAGCAATTGCGAAATCAAGAACTTTAACTATTAGAAAACTGTTTGAACCTCGAAGTGTTATGGTTGTTGTAAAAATTGACGCACATTATGTTCGACATAGAAGCATAATCAAGCATAATCAAATCGTACAGATATTAATTTGACAGACAAGAGTCTAATTAATACGGGTAACGCAATGTTCATTTTGTTTTTAAAGCATCGCAGTTTATTTTAATGTACACGTATTCGTATTTTTTTTCACGCGAGTTTTATCCTTTAAACATTACAAGATTTTGAGGACGGAACGAATGTTGAACTGTTTGAACTTGAACATCAGGGGTATATACCATTTGCTTTCTTTACACACTCGTGTTTTGCTAAATATCTTCCAGCTTAATACAGTCTCCTAAGAGGCACGATGTACATTTTATGCTTGTCTTATACATTTTATGCTTGTCTTATCATTATGTTTTAATGAGCCTTTGCATGAGGAAACCAACAATTTGGGCTCCGACCATGTCCGACACAAACCGACCTGTACAAGCACAGAAGATGGCTAGAGGCTGAGAGTTTTAGATTTATAAAGGAGAGGAATCGCACTATCCGTGTAGCAAAAATAAAGACGCTGATCAGTTTCGCCTTTGTTTTTGCATATGCAAATTGTTGGTTTTCTTGTGCAGTGGCTCTTATATTTTAGAGACCAACATCTCGTGTCTCCTGACAGGTGTTCACGAGCATCATGTAATCATTTGGTGTAATTAAATGACATTCCAACGACTTGTACAAGTCCCATAAGTGGAGGTAACGTCCCGACCTGACCAAAGGTGTGAACTGAGACGTTAAATACCTATTTCCCTGTCTATTGAGGGTCATTAGATAAGGGACAGGACATTAGAAAATTTAGTGGCCTGACAATGACTCAGAATATAGGTAAGGGACAAATATAGGAAAAATCAATATTGATTGCAGAGGGAGGCACTTTTATTGCACGGTTATCAGGGACCATAAAATCAATAAACAGCGGAACTACAGGTTATCCTTTAGGGGCCTCTTTATTACCCCCTGCAGAGATGTGATAAATACCTCATTATGACAGTCCTTAGATCTAAGGATCATTATGGGTCATTAACCGAATAAATAGTGGTACCAATATAGCTCCTTCAGGGGCCAAGTCTTTAAACAACAATCCAAACGCGCAAACAAACAAACACTGTCATTTGCATATCATGGATGGAGAAAAATAATAATGTACACGTAGGCAATGATCAGCAAAAGGCGCAACCAGAAAGAATTTCCCATTCAAAATTCCCACTCCAAATTCCGAGGTGGGAAAAACTAGTGACAATAAGTTTCTAAGACTTAGAAAACATATCGTAAGCCGAATGAGCAGCTATTTAAACCAGTGGACCAATGGTCCTGTAAACGCTCACATGAGACCTGAGATATATACCAATTACTTTGTTTGACTAGAATGGTAATATACATGTATATAACCCCAGGGCAGGGTCAGGGCAACCTCTGGAGTCAATTTCTTTAATAAATCATAAAGATTCAGTCATTTGCAAATTTACAGCAAGTTTTGGCCTTCAAATGACATTATAACAATTGTCCGCATTCAAATGCTAAGGCAACCTAAGTTGACCTTGCCATAAAAAAGGTCAAGGTCATCCCAGGGTCATGATTTATATAAACTTTGAAGAGCTCCATTGCTTGATGCTGCATGCCAACTTTCAAAATCATAAGCCTTTAAGTACTGGAGAAGAAGAGTTTTAAAGGTTTTTGTTATTTATACCCATGGCGGCCATCTTGGTCATGTGACCTTGACCATTTATACAAAGTTTCATTCACTCTTCCTAAGAATGTTCCACATAAAGTTTGGCTTTGATTAGCCAAGCGGTTTCAGAGAAGATGTTTCAATATTATGGTCATGGGGCAGGGGCAGACAACCCTCTGGGCCCTAAATATTTTCATAAACATAAATCTTCTGTCCATTTGCTCATTCCTAGCAAGTTTTTTGCCATTAAATGACATTTTCCTATTTTTTCACATTCAAATGCATGGGCGGCCTAAGTTGACCTTGCCGTAAAAAAGGTCAAGGTCATCCCAGGGTCATGATTTATATAAATTTTGTAGAGCTCCATTGCCTGATGCTTCATGCCAAGTTTCAAAATCATAGGTCTTCTGGTTCTGAAGAAGAAGATTTTAAGGGTTTTTGATATTTATAGCCATGGCGGCCATCTTGGTCATGTGACCTTGACCATTTATACAAACTTTCATTCACTTTTCCTAAGAATGTTCCACATAAAGTTTGGCTTTGATTAGCCAAGCGGTTTCAGAGAAGATGTTTCAATATTATGGTCATACACATGTATATAGCCCCGGGGCAGGGGCAGACAACCCCCTGGGCCCAAAATATTTTCATAAACATAAATCTTCTGTCCATTTGCTCATTCCTAGCAAGTTTTTTGCCATTAAATGACATTTTCCTATTCTTTCACATTCAAATGCATGGGCGCCTAAGTTGACCTTGCCGTAAAAAGGTCAAGGTCATCCCAGGGTCATGATTTATGCAAACTTTGTAGAGCTCCATTGCCTGATGATTCATGCCAAGTTTCAAAATCATAGGCTTTCTGGTTCTGAAGAAGAAGATTTTTAAGGGTTTTTGCTATTTATAGCCATGACGGCCATCTTGGTCATGTGGCCTTGACCATTTATACAAACTTTCATTCACTCTTCCTAAGAATGCTCCACATAAAGTTTGGCTTTGATTGGCCAAGCGGTTTCAGAGAAGAAGATATTTGAATATCACTGTAGTATACATGTATATTGCCCCGGGATTGGGGAAGACAGACCCCTGGGGTCCAAATGTTTTCAGAATCATCAATCTTAAGTCCATTTGCCCATTTCCTGCAAGTTTTTCCCTACAAATGACATTTTAACACTTTTCCCCATTCAAATGCATGAGCGGCCTATGTTGACCTTGCCGTAAAATAGGTCAAGGTCATCCCAGGGTCATGATTTATATAAACTTTTTAGAGCTCCAGTCACTGATGCTTCACACCAAGTTTCAAAATCATTGGCCTTCTGGTTCTGGAGAAGAAGATTTTTAAAGTTTTTTTTTCTATTTATAGCCATGGCAGCCATCTTGGTCATGTGACCTTGACCATTTATTTAAACTTTCTTTCTGCCTTCCCAAGGATGCTCCATATGAAGTTTGGCTTTGATTGACCAATCGGTTTCAGGGGAGAAGATGTTTCATTATTATGAAAATATACATATATATAGACCCGGGGCAGGGGCAGACAACTCCCCAGGGGCTAAAATTTTCCATTAACATTAATCTTCTGTCCACTTGCCTATTCCCAGTAAGTTTTACCCATTAAATAGCATTTTACCATTTTTTCCCATTCAAATGTATTCGCGACCTAAGTTGACCTTGCCGTAAAATAGGTCAAGGTCATCCTAGGGTCATGATTTATATAAACTATGATGGGCCCGCGTCCCCAATGCTACATACCAAGTTTCGTGGAAATCGGCCCACTGGTTCTGGAGAAGAAGATTTTTAAAGGTTTTTGCTTTTTATAGCCATGGCGGCCATCTTGGTCATGTGACCTGGACCATTTATATAAACTTTCGTTCCCCCTTCCTAAGGATGCTCCACATGAAGTTTGGCTTTAATTGGCAAAGCGGTTTCAGAGGAGAAGATCTTTGAAATTGTGGACGGACGACGACGACGACGGACGACGGACGGACGGACGCCGGAGCATGGCCATCCTATAAGCTCACCTTGTGAGCCTTCGGCTCAGGTGAGCTAAAAAAAAAGGCGGCCCCTCAGATACCCGAACTTAAATAGAAATATGAATACGTATATAAGGTTCAAACAGCACAAAAATTCGATTCCAAAATATAAAACAAATGGAACCACAACAGAAGTATCGCCTTGGAACGATCAGTAATATGACATTACTTGGGGGAGAGGCTCGATTAAACAGGTGCCTAACCTGCTTACCTGGACGATGTGGCTGCCGCCACATGCTGTTCTAAGAAGGCAGTCTCCTACAATCACTGCGAAGCTGATCTGCGCCTTTGTTTTCGCAGAGGCAAAAATCCGGTTTTCTCACGACGCGACTCATAGATTATAGTCGCGCTTTTCAGAGATGTGTTACTACATTATTTTTACGAATTCAAAACTAACAAAAACAATTTTTGCCCCAAAACACGAAAATGAAACTTATTTATTGAAAATAATTATAATGTACAACCGTAAGGGGCATTTATTTTATCTTTAAAGAGTGAGCATCGCACATTACAATTTGTTGTGGAAAAGAGAACGAAAAACATGTCTGGTCCATCTGAATGATAAATAAATAAATAAATAAATAAATAAATAAATAAATAAATAAATAAATAAGGGGAGGAAGATGGCCTTGTGGTAGAGCACCAGATTTCGAATGAAGAGGTTCTGGATTTGATCCTCACTGGCGAAACCTTGTTGTGTCAATGAGCAATGAACATTTACTCTCCAGGTACTGGTCAGTACCAAAGAAGCGATGACTCCGTCCCAACATTACAGCCAAAAATCTTAAATGGCAAAAAAAATGTGGAATTCGAAAGGAAATTCTGTTTAAGTACGAAATCTATCAAACTAATGTTTCCCAATGTGTTGGATGGCAAAATTCAACAGGCTACCTTTGGGAAAATAGCTACTCAATGCAGTTAACCACACGTTTTGCTTGTATAACCCACGTCCTGTATATTAATAAACGATAACAATATTTTATGCTAATTGAACACTAGTGCAGTATCTATCCTTGGTTCACGGCTTCTAAATAGCAACCATGCTGATAGGCATATATCAGTGTTTCCCTGCTGTAATTAACTTCCACCAATTATATCAGGGGCCTCAAAATGAGACTGGTCTGTGGTATTGTAGTAAGGACTGTACATGTATATATGTATATACATGTATAATATTGATTTTGACAGGTACAAACCCTTTCATGAATCACCTTTATAGACGGGAAACGGTTCCTGTATATCGATTGTTATTGACCATTGACCATGCGCTCGTAATGCATGGAAAATTCAGAAGAAATACTGGTCAGGAGCACGTTTACCATTTATCGCAATTTTTTTTTTTTTCGTTTAAATAACGTCGAGAAGAGCGTAAGCAAGTTAATGGTACGTAATAAACGGCTAATTTGCAAATTAAAGTTAAGCGGAATAACCAGCCAAATATCAATCTTACAAGACAGGCAGCTTAATTGAAACCCAAGTAAAGACATTTTAACGAATGATGATAAGTCTCAGGAGGTTAAAATATTTTAGCATTCTCTAGAGTGTAAATACCAAAAATAGACTGTGGAAACAATACATCCCCATGCGGTTCTTTAACTTATTATGTAAAGCTACATGTATTCAAGCAGGCTCACAGTGCCAATTCGTTACATGTATCTATGTTGAGTGGCTTGCACCCAATCCCGTGGCCAATAGTTTTAAAAGCGACGACTGGTTTAACCGTTCCCGTTGAATTGATGATACTCGCTTTTGTATGCCAATTTTCAAACGTACTTATATGGACTTGTATGATATAAGGTATATTGCTGTATGCATTGTCTCACAAAACGGTACTATACGGTAGCCGATACATGTATATACATGTACCGTTGTTTATCATAACCAGATGTTTCTGTTATTTGTTTAAGAAATGTAGTTTCACCTGGTGTAGCATGAAAGTTCGCTTTACATGCAACATATTGAAAACATTTTTCTCGGACCTAACAAGTGTAGTTACGTGGCCTAATCAATTAAATACTCAGTTGCAGGTAGTATAGATGTGGCATAATAACCTTTACTTGTAAATTAATAGAAGTTGAACATCCTGCCAATCCATGTTTGTAAGAGATTCTAAGAATATAACCCGAGAGTATAGCAGAGCGAAATTGTATCATTTATACTAATGCCATTTACTGACGTGCACGTAAGAAAAAAAGGTCAGAAAATACACAAAACACAACAAAACACATTTCCGACAACACACGCGAAGAGCAGAATGGCTAGCTATTTCCCAACAAGCTAGTTATCCGGCTAAATTTCAACCGAAACAAAAGGCAACGAGCACGACAGAGAGGCAGGCATAATAAACAGTAGTATAATTAAGATAAAAAAACACCTTTCCTGGGACACCGATTACCGTTTTTACTGGGGACATCGGGGACATCCTCGATTTTATAATAAAAAAAGAAAAGAAAAGAAAATTAAATAAAAACAAACACATGCAACAAAAACTTTTGAAGTAATTAAGTTAAAATCCCAACCAAAGACACCAGAAATAAAGAGATTATTATTATCATTTTTACCATTTTTACTAGGACAGCGAAATTACCATTTCTACCAGTACAGCGAACATGTATTAGCGATTATTAAAAACGGATTATAATAAAATTAAACCAAGATCACAACTAGCTAACACATGTATACAAAATGTTGCTGCAATAAAGCCAAAACCTCAACCCAAAGATACACGGCGGGAAGGAGAATTTTTCTGATCAGTCTTACTCTAAAGAGGAATTATACAGTAACAAAGTAATTGACCATTAATAAGACAGTGTTGTGTTGTTCTTATTGACAGGGTGCCGATAAATGGTCAATTTGCTTCCCCAATTACATGTCTGCAGCCCAGTGATTAGAATTTTAAGCAAGCGTCCGCATTGTAACACGATAAAACCATGAGCCGCCTCGTGGGAAGACCAACAATGTGATTTCCGAACAGGTCCGACACAAACCGGCCTGTACAAGCACAGAAAAGAGCTAAGAGCTTGAAATTTCGGATTTAAGTAGAAGAGGAATTGTATTATCCGAGTAGCGAAAACAAAGGCGCTGATCACCTTCGCGGTAACCGCGAAGCTGATCTGCGTCTTTGTTTTCGCCTATGCAGATTGTTGGTATTCCCATGTGGCGGCTCACCGTCGTGATTAGAATACGTACCGAGATGTGTTTTGCATTTCGTTAACTCAATTAAGCCTGGCATCCTTTTATGGGACATAGGCAAACAGCATAGCCCAAGATGTGACGCCGCCTGCGGCGTCCCATCTGGCGCTATTCTGTTTGCTAAACAAAAATTTTTGAAAAATTTGATAAATGGGGCATGATTAAATATCACTCCTAACGCCCCTAAAATGAAAGTGGACTCTTCCAAATGATAATGATAGGAAAATCCATTCGTCAAATATGGTTTAATTCAGGTGGCCGGTCAATGTCAGTTCAGGCCGCTAAGTTGTGTACTCAAGTTATTCTGCATGAACCTTATTGGTTTACCGAGAACTGTCTCTGGAGGAATGGTAGTAAATCTAGCAACTGTAATATGAGCCTGTGGGTGAGAAAACCAACAATTTGGGTTCTGACCAGGTCCGATACAAACTGGCCTGTACAGTCACAGAAGATGGATAGAGGCTGGAAATTTTTTATTTAGAAAGTTGAGGAATTGTGCTATCCGCGTAGCGAAAACAAAGGCGCTGATCGGCTTCGCAGTAACTGCGAAGCTGATCTGCGCCTTTGTTTTCGCCTAAGCAGATGGCTGGTTTTCCCATGCGGCGGCTCATATATCAAAGAAAACAACCGTCAGCGGCCTGGTTTGTACAAGCCGTTTGCATTTGTGGTTGGTATGGTTAACTTTTAGACGCCTAGTGAATTACAATACTAATTTCGGAAAGTAATTCGGCATTAAACCGGCCTTTCAGACAAGTATATTGGTCTTTTATTATCAAGTTATTGTATGTAGTCTGAATACAAATCGGTTTTGGCCAGCAATGCTTTGATAGCGGTATGTAAATATGAGACTGCAGAAAACATATTCCCTTTTGTAGATTCAATATTAGGAAGCATATCCTCAAGCAATGTGAATGCGATAGAGAGCTGAGCCGCCTCGTGGGAAAACCAACAATGTGGTTTCCGACCAGGTCCGACACATACCGGCCTGTACAAGCACAGAAAAGGGCTAGAAGTTTGAAATTTCGGATTTAAGTAGAAGAGGAATTGTACTATCCGAGTAGCGAAAACAAAGGCGCTGATCAGCTTCGCGGTTACCGCGAAGCTGATCTGCGTCTTTGTTTTCGCCTATGCAGACTGTTGGTTTTCCCATGAGGCGGCTCATTTTTTAAACACTCAATGGTAGCTAACTTTACAATCAGTGGTTGGATCTGGTCGAATACAAACTTATCCGTGATATTATGGTTGTGCCTGTTACTACCGAGAATGAAGAAAATCTGAAAAATAAAATGAAGGAGCTAGAGTGTTGACAACGATATCACTAAATATATTTTAAAAAAAAAACTCAAGGGCTCCGCAGTCCGTGATAGGATCTAGCCGACATTTTAACTAAACCGAGATATAATGATTGTCTTTGGTACTGCCTAGAAAGAAGAAGGTCCAATCAAACAAGAAAGGGTACAGTCTTGACAATACTTAATAACTCAAGGACAGCTAATTATCAGCAGTAGTGGGATATGACCGAATGTCAAGCTTGTCCGAGAGTTTATAGTTGTCTTTGTTACCTGCAAAATGTTATGAAAAAGATTCGATACAAAATAGCAGAGAAAATGTGTTGACACACTTTCTACGTAAAAATTATATGGGAGAAAAATGAACCTATAGTGACACTCATTACTTCCATCACAATAACATTGAAGTGCTCGCGAAAACGAGATAACCTGGATTCCTTATGTTACTTTCATTCAATGAATATTTAATTAATGTACTGCCTGCACCTACACATGTACATGTATCTATCAGTCATTAGAATAAACCGTCTAAAGGAGGAAACTCGAAAATCAAACCTCAACTTCGGCCTCAATCGCAATGTGTGTCACCGATCATTTATCGGTTTGTATGTATACAATACCACGTGATTCTCAGTAGTGTATTAACTCCGCTTGTAAGCGACACTGATTCATACAATCTTGGTCAACATTCAATTTATCCGCTCTCATACAAATGAGTCACCTCGTGGGAAAGCCAACAATGTGGTTTCCGAACAGGTCCGACACAAATCAGGCTGCACAGTCACAGAAGCACGCTAGAAGCTTGAAATTTCGGATTTAAGAAGAAAAGGAATTGTACTATCCGAGTAGCGAAAACAAAGGCGCTGATCAGCTTCGCGGTTACCGTGAAGCTGATCTGCGTCTTTGTTTTCGCATATGCAGATTGTTGGTTTTCTCACGAGGTGGCTCAAATATTTTGTTCTATTCGTTCTTTCCATCAACAATAAGAGCCTGGAACAATCTCCCTTAGAATTTAGAAATGCATGTACTGTTAAGTTCCTCAGATATGAGCCTGTGCGTGAGAAAACCAACAGTTTGGGTTCCGACCAGGTCCGAGATAAACAGGCCTGTACAGTTACAGAAGCAGGCTAGAAGCTTGAACTTTCGGATTGTACTATCCGTGCAGCGAAAACAAAGGTGCTGATCTGCGCCTTTGTTTTCGCCTATGCAAATTGTTTGTTTTCTCATGCGGTGGCTCATATCTTTTTAATAGAAATGAACCAATAGCTCCCAAATACGATGCTGGTTCGTTCAAGAATAGGTCATATCCTAAAAGGTCGTTTACGTATTTATTGTTTTTCCCTAAACGCGCATTTATACAGCAAAAATAACGTTTGTTTGTTTGTTTGTTTGTTTGTTTGTATTGAGGCTTAACGTCCCAATCAACAATTTTCAGTCATGCTGGGACGGAGCCAACGCTTCCTGGGTATAACCAGTACTGTAGGGAGTTAATGTGTCTTGCTCAAGGACACAACACGGCTACACCTGCAAAAATAATGTACCTTCAACGACATGTGCATGTGGTGCCTTCAAAAACACACACCATTTCTTTTTAGCTGACACAGACACGTAGACTTAAAAGAACGATATTTGCAAACTTATTTAGATAGTCATAATACCAACGAGTTAATCTATGGTAAAGTGTCTTCGTCTGAAGCTAAAATGAAGTTTTATTTGAAAATATTCTGGAATTTTTTTTTTTTTTTTTTTTTTTTTTTTTGATTCAGTTTTACGTCCCTTTCAAGCTTTTTCACTCATATCGAGACGAATCAATCGGTAGGTGGGGCGAAAACCGGAGTACCCGGGGAAAAACCACCTGACACACCCGCAAGCAGAACATGGCTTGTCTCACATATGAATTCGTGCCCCGTGCGAGGCGCGAACCCACATCGGTGAGATGATCGAATGATCAAGAGCACTGAAGTCAGCGACCTTAACCACTCGGCCACGGGTCAAGTCAAAGCGTTTAGTATGATTCAAAATCTGTTTCCGAAGACTTAGTGCCATTGTCAAATATTTCAATCGTTTCATCGAATAGAGCGATTTAGAAAAAAAAAAATAACTTTTTGAGTCTTTTAACAAACGACGAATCAAAATAAAGCTCCAACAAAATGACCAGATACAGCGACACAGTTTCCTAAGCGTCAGTCTGCAGAGATTAAACAGTTCTTGAAGACAAAATCAGGATCAATTGCCTTTAGTAAGAATGTCCATTCAGTTATTAAATGGGCGTGAAAATCGTATTGAGGATGCCAGTGCAATGAGAATTAATCAGATTAACTTGGAGCCGAGTTACGAGAGTAGTAATGGTGCATAGTGCCCACCATTACTACTTACTAGATTTTGCATCAGGATTTCCGATCAAGGTCCGACAAAATACAGCCTTATAGAGCCACAAGAGAAGATTAGAAGCAAAAACTGATTGCACCTTCTATGAAGCAAAACTAAAGGCGATGTTAAGCTTTGCAGTTATCATACTATATATTGTTTTTTGCTTTTGCAAACACTAAACATCATACCTCTCATGAAATGACTCAGTAAGTTTCTTCTTAAAGAAGCCAAAACTTAAGTGATTAAACTGCATGTGATGAGCGAACGTCTTTGACCTAAGCAAATGGCCATCTGAGAAAAATGAGTCGCGACGCGAGACAGGTCTTCGGGGATTCCGACCAAATCTGAAACAAACCGAGCTGTGCAAGCACAGAAAATGACTAGAGACTGGAAATTTTGGATTTAAAAATTAGAGGAATAATACTATCGGTGTAGCGAAAACAAACGCTGATCTGCGCCGTTGTTTTCGCATAGGCAAAACTCCGGTTGTCTCGCGTCGCCGCTCAGTTTTCGTATTAAAGTTTGTCTCCGTTTTATTTGCATTTCCTCGTTGCTGCTGTTGTTGATGTTACCGATGTTATGATGGTTGCACTAGCAACAGCCATAACAAAAACTTGCCCATTCAACATACCAAGATTTTTTCAGTTGTAAAAAATGAAAATTTGTAGATATGTTTCATATTTATGCTCAAAACACAGATTGCCGAGGCGGTTCTAACGAGTGCCCACAATCTATTTTTGGATCAAAACAAGAAAAATGGTATGGCCCTGTATACCCCAGCAATACTTTAATTATAAAAGTGGGGTTTTAGGGGTATACTCTCCATGGACATGTTATTCTGATGGCTAAGTCAGTACGTATACGGGACAAATATACATGAAGATCTAAGTTTGATACAAAAGGACTGTTGGACAGGATCGAACCAATGACCAAATTCTGGCACAAACATCAAATGTTGTGCGCATGAACATTACGAACACACGCCCATGTAATACATAGATTTATCTTAAGTTGTAAAAAATGAAAATTTTCAGCAGAAAAGTTTTGATATTTTTTCTTATTTTTGCTCAAAACATAGATTATGGGTACACGTTAGAACAGCATCGCCGAGGCGGTTCCAACGAGTACCCACAATCTATGTTTTGGAGCAAAATTAAGAAAAATAGGTACACCCCTTAATATCCTAGTTTTGCTATATAAAAGTGGGGTTTTAGGGGAATTTATCTCACGAATGTTTTCCTGATGGGATGACGAAAAGTTGTTTCTGCAGTACTTCGAGCAATATTGTCATGGGTAATTTCTACTAGATATAATGTCTATGCGTGAGACACAAACAATAAATCTCTGCATTAAAGTATTCACTCAGACAAGTTTATGAGCATCTTATAATCACATTATTGTTTATAGACTGAAGGCAACACAGCAAAAAATACACTAAAAGCAAAACTGTGAGCAATGACAAAGACTTGACATCCTGTTCTCGGAACCCAAATTTTGCATCAAGAAACCATGTCCGTGTAATGTATACCCCCTTAACCCCCAATTGTATATAGGAAAAATGGGATTTGTAGGGGTATCCATTATTTTCTCATTTTTGATCAAAAACATACATTGTGGGTACTCGTTAGAACCGCCTCAGCAATGTTTGATTTTCATCAAAGCAGCAGACTACGTACAATTACTCTTGATATCTTCCTTAACACCTGCTAGACTATTTTTGTCTCTGACAGATGACACCTAGCTCGTCACTTCCTTATATGGAAGTAAACATGAGGTGTACATTTCTATTAGCTAAATGCAAAAATAATTGGCATTTTGAGACAGCTAAAATGTACTAGTACTGAAATAGAAAAATCTCAGACAGGCACACAGAGGGATATTTTTGTCTGATGGGTGAGAATATATTAACTGGTATATCAAATATACGAAGGCTTGCCCAGTAAATCGTGGACTGTGCTTGCTGTGTAAAAAGTATTCAATGCACAGGCTTCAAATTTACAAGTATATTACATACACATGTTTTGGGTATACATACAAAATTTCAGAAAAATACACCTAAGAATAAAATCTCAGTACACAATACAAACCTTCAAGTCCTGCAGACCCGGTGCACGCTGACGAAGTCGTATATGCGTCAACTCCATGTACTTACCGTTTGCTCTTTATAGAGGTACACTCAATTGTGTGCGATACACAAACGATGTTTGTACATGTACCATCTTTTGAAACATGTCACTGAACCATACATGTACACAATGTAACAATCTGTTGAATCGCTTACATTAACTTCTTTCTGCCCTGAAAACCTTTACACTGAAGATGCGATTTCATCTGCGGAAAGAATGTTACGGACATTCATGAATGGTTTCCGTTCATGCTGTGTACTTTCTGTCACACCCATCACTAAATCGACCATGCCGTTAAAAAACAAGAGGCTCCTCGGAATACCACTGTAAATATCTTTGCTTTTCATATGCTTGAATGAATCATTTGTGATCATAACGGTCTGCACACAGAACTGGATTGCCGTTCGCCGCACTTTCTCTTCCGCTAATGTTGCCATTTTCACTTAGGTTGTAAGTTTAACAGACAACATTTAAATGTGTGCCATTTTCAAACAGATGATATGTAGCTTTCGAATTTTTTCTGGTGATGAGAAAAGAATGTTGCTATGAGCAGACAGCTCGATTTGGCGCTAAACACTGAAATGGCTGAAACTATTACTTTATTGAACACACAGAAGATTATTTCAATGTGTTCGTTTGGGTTGCGCCGGGTACGCATACACTGACCTAATCAATCATTCACATTTTACAAGTTGTACATAAAATTATACAATTTATGCACCTCTTTTACTGAATTTGAATGGCGGAGGGTATTACAAAAGATAATGCCAATAGGGCGTCAAATAATGAAAATATCAACAAAGTACACGATTTACCGGGCCACCCCTCGTACTTAAACGCAAAAGTTTCGCAACACTTTGTTTGTCCTTGATGATTCATTGACTAATTAGAGATTCACCACGAGGACCAAACAACTAACTAAATGTTGTGAACCACAGCAGAAGCTGAGGGTGATGTTAGGTACCTGTAAAATAGATTTAAGCCCGTCAGTAATTTTATATTTCTGATCGTTCCAAGGCGATACTTATGTGGTGGTTCTTGTTGTTTTATGTCTTGTTGTTAAAATGTTTGTGCTGTTTGTACCCTATGTATGTTGTCACATTTTTAGTTGAGGTAATTGAGTGGCCACCTATTGGGAAAATAGCTGCTCATTCGGCTTACGATATGTGTTCATGGTATAAGTACCTGTTTGTTTATCTAGTTTTTCCCACCTCGGCTTTTGGAGTGGGAATCTCTTTCTGATTGCGCCTTTTCCTGATCGTTGCCTGCTTGTACCTTTATAAAATGCAAATTTCTTCTTATCGGCTATAAAATTTCTATCGGTGATATTACGATTGATAAGTCCAGTTCTTGCATACACCATGAAAATCAGAACGCTGCGGCTTATCTAGTTTCCAAGAAAAGGTCAAAACTTCAAGGTAGCCCATTTTTTTAAAAAGTAACAGAGGTGCAATGCCTTACATTGTATGCTATAATGAAATTTCAAACCAATTTTGTTTTTTTTTTTTTTTTTTTTTTTTTTTTTTTTTCAAAAGCAAAAAGGCCAACAACCGCAAATATGGAAATTTTATGTCTTGCTCGTCATTTCTTACGTCGTTGTGACGTGTTTTAGTTTGGACGTAGGCAAACGAATATCAATAATCGAAATCTTTTAATGGCATAATGTAGCCCTCAGTACATTACACAAAAGACAAAAAGATCGCATCCTACCCTAGCATAATGGGTATGTAATGGCTGTTTGAAAAAATAACCTAACGTCCATAAAGAAACACGCGGCTTCAACTTAGAGTGCTGCTAAACAATAATTTACAAGCATATAGACACATGCTGTTTATTTTTAAATTGAAATAGACATTGTGTATTTTAGAAGCAAATTGCAAAAAAAAAAAAAAAAAAAAAAAAAAAAAAAAAAAAAAAAAAAAAAAAACGTTATATTAACGTCATAACGAAAACATGCGATCAAAGCCCGTTTATTGCAAATCATTACTCATTGTGTAGGGACATAAAATACACTTTCAAAAATATCCTTACATGGACACTGTAGAAGAAAGCGAGGATGTACTAGCGTTAATTGTCGCGTTTCTCTTGCGTTTAAGTATATAACGGGGCTAAATACCATTGTAAAGCCACAAATTTAGGCGAGCAATAACTGGAAAAGCAATGGGTAATGGATCTTTTACAGTGCTTTGACTGAAAACCGCGAAAGATATGCCCTTGTGCTGATTTTCCTGTGATTCGCATCAATTTTGTTTTATCCTTTCAAAAGTGGTGGCCAAAAATAAAAAAAAAAAAACGAGACCTGAATAAATTAAAAATAAAAAAAATAAAAATAAACATACCTAAGTACACTGAATATTGTCTATATCTGAAGCTACTGAGTATGAGAGGCCCTTTCAACACCTGACCACCAAGTGAGAAATCTTGCAAAAATAACATAATAAATGCACAAAAAGTGCAGTTCGATTTGTGCACCTGTCTTACGACCAGTTACCACGCACAGTTCTTTCACAAACTTCTACAAGACAATGTCAGGATTTTATCATAGCTCATAGTTTCTGAGGATACAATTACTTACCAAAGTGACCAGTCTATGTTAAGCAGTACACTTTTGGGATCCAACATTTAATCCTCGAAACATTCATCCACCTTTTAATCATTACAAAAACACGCCTATGCAATATACACAAAAATTTTTGTTTGTAAAAATGAAACATTTCACTTGAAAAATTTTCATATTTTTCTTATTTTTACTCAAAACATAGATTGTGGGTACACGTTAGAACCGCTCGCCGAGGCGGTTCTAACGAGTATCCACAATCTATGTTTTGGAGCCAAAATAAGAAAAATAGGTATACCCCTGCATACCCCAGTTTTGCTATATAAAAGTGGGGTTTAAGGGGGTATATTTTACATGGGCGTGTTTTCGTGATGTAGTGAAGATGGTGTTTACAGGGATAAACTTTTTTCTTGTTCCAAAACATAAGTTGTAAATACTACGGTTAGATCCGCCTCGTCGCGACGGTTATAACGTGTACCCACAGTCAATTGAATATTAAACATATCAAAATGGTCGAATTGTATTTTTCAATTTGTACACCTGGAAAAAATCGTAATGAAACATTTACATGTATATGAAACCAAGTCGAGACGTCGTCAAGGCAATGAAAAAAAGCCATACCGACAACACTCACAGACAGACTGGGCATGGCTGAATATCGGGTGCAAGATCTTACATAAATGGAGAAACACTGTGTATGTAAGTAAAACTCAAATAATATGCAAAAGTGTGTCGCACACTTTTTAATTATTCAAGACGATAAACGACTAGCAAAAATAGGCGTCTTCAAACAGCATCATTACAATTTGACTAAATCTAAGGTGACCACATTAATCTAGTTGAAAGTCTAGGACTCTCTGACTTTTTAAATATAAACGAGCGATGTTCCTCAATGACATCCTGAGGTTACATGTATCACACTTTTTTCCATGCTCAACTCAGCTGAGGCTAAAATTTGTCCTGCTCATGCACGTTAAAATGCCAACGACTGTTGGCATTTGAACATTTATTAGCAGGATAAATTACAGGCTTTGGTGATCTAAACCTGAAATTTCAATTTATTTGGACTATTTCGGTATTTATGAGTAGTTTAAATTTTATGCTCAGCTGAGTTGAGCATGAAAAAAGTTTTATAGCCTCGGGGCCTGATTTGTGTTTCTGTCGCACTAACTGAATCACTTTAACTGATGGCGCTTTTCAAGGAGAACCTCAATTGGCAGACAACCGAATCACAAGAATGCGTCTGTTAGCTTCGTGACGTAAAGTGACAGTTTGGGCTCAAGCTTTAATTACATTTCATCATGAAAACATGTCCGTGTAAAGTATACCCCCTCAAACCTCACTTTTATATAGTAAAACTGGGGTTTGCAGGGGTATACCTATTTTTCTTATTTTTGCTCCAAAACATAGATTGTGGGAACTCGTTAGAACCGCCTCGGCGAGGCGGTTCTAACGTGTATCCACAATCTATGTTTTGAGCAAAAAATAAGAAAAATATCCTATTTTTTTCCAATGAAATTTTCACTTTTTTAAGCTGAAAAAATTCTCTGTATATTGCATGGGCAAGTTTTCGTAATGTAACCGAAATATTCCATCTCCATCAGGATAACATGTCCATGAAACGTATACCCCATGAAAACCCAATCTTATATATAAAAAGTGGAGTTACATGGGGTATACACTTTTTGTTATTTTTTATCCAAAACACAGATTGTGGGTACTCGTTAGAACTGTCTCGGCGAGGCGGCTCTAAAGTGTACCCACAATAAATGTCCTGAGTAAAAATGTATATAAAAAATCATTTTTTTTTTTTCGATTGAAAATTTCAAATGATACAGTTGAAAAAAAAATGCATGGGCTAGTTCTCGTTATATCGACTCTAACATTCTCATCGTGACCACCACAATTTTTTTTGTAAAGTGGAATCGGGAAGTTTCTTCTACCTTTTTTTTTTTTGGGGGGGGGGGTTGGGGGTGGGGGGCGGGGCTAAACTTGTGTAGAGTAACATCAATACGATACAAAGGTAGACATTCCCATACCAATCAGCAATCAGTTCAACCCATTCATGACGAATGGAGTCACCCATTATTATCATTTGGGTGAGTCCACTTTAATCTTTAGGGGCTTCAGGTTTGATTTTAAAATCTTATTCCATTTTTCGACGAAATTCCTATAAGCAAACAAAATAAACCCTAGATGGGGCGCCGCGTTCTGCAGCGTAAAACGTTGCGTCACATACATCTGGGGCTATACCGTTTGCCTGAACGCCAGTCCGAGGCTTAAATGAGTTGAAAGGCAAGAACCTTTACTCGTATGGAGAAACATCAGTGCAGCTTTAAAGCATGAATTCCCATGTCACAGTTTTGGTCTAAGACTCTTGCCGTAATCATGGGATGCATTTGAACAAAATATAAGCCATAGCATGGGAAAACCAACAATTTGCATAAGCGAAAACAAATGCGCAGATCAGCTTCGCAGTAACTTCGAAGCTGATCAGCTCCTTTGTTTTCGCTACACGGATAGTGCAATTCCTCTACTTTCTAACTCCAATATTTCCAGCCTCTAACCGCATTTTCTGTACAGCCCGGTTTGTGTCGCACCTGGTCGGAACCCCCCCCCCCCCCCCCCTTTTTTTTTTTTTTTTTTTTTTTTTTTTTTTTCAATGCGGGCTCATATGGTATTTCTATTGACAAACGTCCCACAATCTGTGTTTAGAGTAAAATTGAAACCAGAGGACCAATGGTCCTGTAAACGCTCACCTGAGATCTGCTGCATATACCAATTAGTCAATGTCGAATGGGAATCTCGTGCGATTTTTTTGACGATTTATGACGACCTATATAAAACTTATCTATGGGGTATATGTATAACATTAAACCTGTTCGTCGCACTTACATCCGCGTGAGAGTCGATTTATGACGTCATCAATATGGCGGCTATCTGCCTATATATGGATTATTCGTATTTCCATCAAAATCAATTGAAAACATCGCATTATTACTTATTTTGCAAAGAAAATGTATGAAATGCATCTGATTATACACACGATAGACGAATTAAGTCGATGGGTCAAAGGATATTGCTTTATCCGGTCGTGCGTCCGTTCGTGCATACGTTGGACATACGTTTTTTTTTCTTCTAGAACCGCCAACAACCTAGGTACCACGCGAGCTTATTTGACATACCTTTGCACCCCCAGGACAATTTTCATGGGTGCCATATCATTCATTGGAGCCACAGAAATGCAAAGAATTTTTGTCCTCAAAGATATACTCAACTACACTATGAAAAATTGCATGGTTTCCATGGCAACACCGTCAACGTGATTCTTAAGCATGGGGATGTACATATAAATTGATCATATCTTCACTGTTACTTATCTTAGACTACTGAACATGGTCTCATTTCAAAGCATCGACATAGTCGTTTCTCCCGATGGTAAGTAATGCGAATTATCTTATTTGCATATTCATTACTTTTAATGAAAAATGGCAAAAATCTTTAAAAATCTATAAATAAACTAATTTCAGGCCAAAACTGGCATTGTGATACTTTGTTATTGAAATGGAAATATCAAATGACAAATTTATTGATGACCTGGTCCTATATGAAAATTATCTCATTTACATATTCATGAAAATTAATAAAAATATCAAAAAGTTAGGAAAAACGAGGGAAAAATTATATCAATTCAAAAGGTATTGCATATGTTATAAGACCTATCTTGCATCCCTGGAACAAAGTCTCAATGCTGTAAGTGTTGTTAGAGGACCTTTTTAATGTCATAAAATATTGTCCTCAGCAATGAAAAAACATTTGCATGATGTAAAATTACATAGTTTCCACACCACTCCTCATGCGATTCTAAAGAATAGGCTGTACTTACAAAAATACTTGTATCCCACAAACAGAATACTATAGAACCCTACAGTGATGCATGTATTTAACAATTTAACCTTGATACCTTATATTTAAATCATTGATTTTACTATTTATGAAAATTTATTAAAAATAAACATAATAAATGGAGAAGAATTGTGGAAAAATAGGGGACAACGTACAAAATCGCTTGTACCAGAGCTGTAACTCAACCCAGGATGCTGAAAGAGGTATCAAATGAATGCTATGGCAATGTACTATGGTCCTGAAGTATGATATAAGAATAATCCGATTTTCCATTTCGTTAATTTTAATGAAAACTTAAAAAATAGAGAAAAGGAAATGCAAAAAAATAATTGAGTAAACCTACAAAATGACTTGTTTCTCGGCAATCAAAGTCCTATGGTGCTGAAAAGGGCACCAAATGGTGTGCAGGGAAATATTATACCATCCTGTACTACAATTTATGAGTCATTTGGTTTTTAGTTTAAGAATATTAACAGAACCTTTTGAATTAAGAGAAAAAATACGGAACAATTAAGGGTTATACGTAGAAAAACGCATGTATCTTGGCTACTGAAAGACCTAGATAGCTATAACTGGCATCAACCGATTACTAGGACAATGTTCTATAACCATGCAATCAGCTTATTTTGTTGTATGGATATTACTGAGATCTTCATAAATAAGAGAAAACTCCACGCAAAATGAACGGGTACACCAAACCAAAATGGTTCATATTTCAGCTGCCAATATCCTTAGAGTGATGAAAATGGTACCAATAGAATGATAGGAGAATGCACTACTGTCATGTAGTCCGATAGCTTAACCACATGTCATTAAATTTTCTGATTGTTACATTAATTTTCGAAAAATTGTAAAAATAACAGAAAATTGAAGGATGTGCTTCACCAAAATTTACTAACTTTTGCTTGCCAGAAAGCATGATTTATATATCTGAGCACATGACAATAAATCATTGTCCTAGCAATAAATTGATCCAATTTTGAGTTCTCTTCGGCTATTGGCCACTGAGATATAAGCGATTTTGTTGGTGGACCCCTTCATTTTTCATTGATGGTGTTCTTAATTATTAAGATGTCATTAATATCCATACAACAAAAATAGCTGAAGCTTGAGTAGCCGAAACCGCGGCATGACCCATATACTTTCTCATCCATATGTTCACTGCTCTTAAAGAATCTCAGTTTTAATTTTTTTTTTTACTTTATATATCTGATTATATGGTTACAGAACATTTTCCTAGCAATCATTCATTAACAATTATAGCTCCCTAGGTCTTTCAGTAGCCAAGATACGTGCGCTTTTCTACGTATGCCTCTTATTATTTCCGTATTGTTTTCTCTTAATTCAAAAGGTTTTGTTAATATTCTTAAACCTTAAAACAAATGACCCATAAATTGTAGTACAGGATGGTATAATGATGTCATTTTCAGCACCATATGACTTTTGATTGCTGAGATACAAGTCCTTTTATAGGTTTACTCATTTTTTTTTCTCTCTCTCAAATTTGTTAATTCATGAAATGGAAAATCAGATTATTCTTATGCCATACTTCAGGGTCATATAACAATGCCATAGCATTCATTTGATAGCTCTTTCAGCATCCTGTTTTGATTAACAGCTCTGGTACAGGCGATTTTGTACACAGACCCTCTATTTTTCCACATTCTTTCTCCAATTCTTTATGTTTGTTTTATTTATTTTCATGAATAAGTAAAGTCAATGATTTAATATTAGGTATCAGGGTTAAATTATTAGATTCATGTGGCACTATCAGTCCAATAATAGAATTCTAGAGCATTCTGTTGGTGGGATATAAGTATTTTTGTTAGTACATCCTGTTCTTTAGAATCGCATGAGGAGTGGTGTGGAAACTATGTAATTTTACATCATGCAAATGTTTTTTTTTTTTTTTTTTTTTTTTTTTTTTTTTTTTTTTTTCATTGCTGAGGACAATATTTTATGGATTTGAGGCGGTCTCTCTGACAACAATGACAGTCTTGAGAATTTTCCCAGGGGTGCAAGATAGATTAGATCTTATAACCTATCCAATACCTTAAAATGGATATAGTTTTCCCTCGTTTTTCTTCACTTTTTGACAGTTTTATTAATTTTCATGAATATGCAAATGAGATATTTTTTCATTTAGGACCAGGTCATCAATACATTCGTCATATGATATTACCGGCTCAATAACAAAGTGTCACAACTACAGTTTGGGTCTGAAATTAAGTTCATTTATGGGTTTTTAAAGATTTTTCTGCCATTTTTCATGTTTTCATGAAAATTAATGAATATGCTAATTAGATAATTTGCTAAGTAACAGTGGAGATAAGGTCAATTTTGTATGTACACCCCATCCTCAAGAATCACGTTAACGGTTGCCATGGAAACCATGCATTTTTTCATTGTGCAATTGAGATTATCTTTGGTTAACGAAAATTATTTGCATTTCTAGGGTCTCAATAAATGATTTGGTACCCGTGAAAAATAATCTTGGGGGATGCAAAGTTGTTCAAATTAGCTTCTGGTGTACTATGCATAGTTTAGCACTTTGTATGCAGATTTTGTCTTGACGTGGCTCATATTGTCAGTGCTATGCTCCTTGTGAGAGATATTTTTGTGCTAAAATAGCTTTTATAAATACAATTGGTAAAATACATCCATTAGAAACAGCGAGAAGCTGGAAATCAAATTTTATCTATCAGGCATAGTATAAAAATGGTTGTTTAAATTGCATATTATGAGTGCGCTGGTCGCCATTTTGATGACGTCATAGTTCAGCCCATACGCGGGTCTCAGGGCGACGAACTGGTTTAAATTGTTGCATATGCCCCAAAGTTTGATTTAAGGTTGGTCGTCATAAATCGTCATGAAATTCCCACGGGACGACTTTTTTGGCCCATTCGACATTGACTAAATAAGCATGTTTGAGTATTATGGTATTTAACCCCAGTGCAGGGACAGATGAAGCCCTTGGGCCATTTTCTTTTTTCAGAATAATCAATATTCTGTCCATTTGCCAATTTCCTGCTGGCTTTTCCCTTCAAATGAAATTTTAACAGTTTTCCCCATTCAAATGCATAGGCAACCCATGTTGACCTTGCCATAAATTGGCCAAGGTCATCACAGGGTCATGATTTATATATACATTGGAGTACTTTAGCCATCAATGCTTCACACAAAGTTTCTTTGAAATCAGTCTATTGGTTTCAGAGAAGAAAATTTTTAAGGGTTTTACCATATAATCTTAGTCATGTGACCTTAATTATTAATATATGCATTGGATCCCCCATCCTATGGATGCTTCACATAAAATTTGGCTTTAATTGGCCAAATGGTTTCAGAGGAGAAGATGTTTGAATATTATGGTAATATACATGTATATTGCCCCGGGGTGAGGCCATATAAGCCCTTGGGTCCAACTTTTTTCAGAATCATTAATATTCAGTCCTACTACCCCATTTCCTGCAAGATTTTTACCTCAAATGACTTTTTAGAAGTTTTCCCCCATTCAAATTATTAATGCATGGGTGACCTATGTTGACCTTGTCGTAAAATAGGTCAAGGTCACCACAAGGTCATGATTTCTATATACATTGTAGTACTTTAGACATCAATGCTTCATGCCAAGTTTCTTTGAAATCTGTCCACTAGTTCTGGAGAAGAAGATTTTTGAAGGGTTTTTTACCGTATATGGGCATGGCGACCATCTTGGTCATGTGACCTGGATTATTTATATACACATTGATTTTCCCATTCTATAGATGCTTCACATAAATTTTGGCTTTGATTGGCCAAGCGGTTTCAGAGGAGAAGATGTTTGAATATTATGGTGATATATAATATATAATGCCCCGGGGTGGGGGCAAATGAGCCCTATGGGTCCATTTTTTTTCAGAATCATTAATATTCAGTCCTACTGCCCATTTCCTGCAATACTTTTATTTTAAATGACATTTTAAAAGTTTTCCCTATTCAAATGCATTGGGGACCTATGTTGACATTGTCGTAAAATAGGTCAAGGTCATCACAGGGTCATGATTTATATACACCTTGCAGTGCTTGAGCCATCAATGCTTCATGCCAAGTTTCGTTGAAATCGGTCCACCGGTTCCGGAGAAGAAGATTTTTGAAGGGTTTTTACCATATATGGGCATGGCGGCCATCTTGGTCATGTGACCTAGATTTCTTATATACACATTGATTCTCCCATTCTATGGATGCTTCACATACATTTTGGCTTTGATTCGCCAAGCAGTTTCAGAGGAGAAGATGTTTGAGTATTATGGTAATATACATATATAATGCCCCGGGGCGGGAGCAGATGAGCCCCGTGGGTCCAATTTTTTTTTCAGAATCATTAATATTCAGTCCTACTGCCCATTACCTGCAATACTTTCACTTTAAATGACATTTTAAAAGATTTCCCCATTCAAATGCATTGGCGACCTATGTTGACCTTGTCGTAAAATAAGTCAAGGTCATCACAGGGTCATGATTTATATATACATTGTAGTGCTTGAGCCATCACGGCTTCATGCAAAGTTTCGTTGAAATCGGTTTACCGGTTCTGGAGAAGAAGATTTTTGAAGGGTTTTTGCCATATATGGGCATGGCGGTCATCTTGGTCATGTGACCTGGATTATTTATATACACATTGGTTCCCCCTTCCTATAGATGCTTCATATAAATTTTGGCTTTGATTGGCCAAGCCGTTTCAGAGAAGAAGATCTTTGAAAATGGTGGACGACGACGACGACCAACGGACGGACGACGGACGATGGACGGACGCCGGATCATGGCCATCCTATAAGCTCACCTTGTGAGCCTAACTGCTCAGGTGAGCTAATAATATATACACATTATTACTTCAGTAACTTGATCTGATAGGTCGGATCACGTCGAGTGGCTGCGCCAGGAAAGACCGGATCACGCTAGTCTTCGACTCGCGTGATCCGGTCTTTCCTGGCGCAGCTACGAGACGTGCTCCGACCCATCAGATCATGTTACTGAAGTAATAACGCGTTCATTATTTTCCTCCAAAATATAAACAACACCAAATGCAGTTTTAACGGTAAATTTAACAATTATTTTAACTATTACACTAAAATAAGAGGAATTTTATCGATCATTCTATTTTATTCTAAGACAGATGTATTTTATCCGGCGTATGAATACAATGTCAGTTCGTTTGAAAACGAAAGTACTTTCATTGTACCGATAACGTTTCAGTTTCCAGTCATTGTCGCTGTCAATGACACGGATTCTTTTCCTCCTTAGAGACTTGGTAATTATTGTTTATAGTTATATTACAGCTGAGAAGCTTGGCTCCGTGAAAGATATCCCCTGAGAAATGCAAAGAACTTGAAGCCGAGAATGAGCTTGACATTGATGCACCCGTGCAGGTGCTTGAAGCAACTGTGGCTGTGGGTAGGAGATAAACAGTTGGCATTTAATACAGTGGGTGGTTGTTTACTGGAGCCATAGTAACACATTTGTTACTCAGTATATCCGACATTCCATGTTGCTGTTCATTTGAAGCCACTGCATAGTTATTGACACTTTCTACATTTTCATGGGCAGACTGTGCTAAACACCAACGCAATCTCAGCGGATACACTATGGCAACCGACACCCCCACCTGAAAGAAGCTTGATGTACAGATAGCAAAACTGTTCTTCGCAGAACATAGCCGACTACCCTATTTGGAGGGAAACTGTTGAAATGCTTCGCCTTGGATATTTTAGCCCAAATCGAAAAGATACAGGGGGACATTTACTGGGTTAAGTACATGATCGAGTGGGTAGAAATATGAGATCAATGATTCAAGGAAAGGATGCTGTTCTGGTTCAGGATGGGTGGAGTGATATACACAATAGTCCCGTTGCCTCAAGCCTACATGTTTGACAATAAATCATATTTCTTTTCCGGGACAGAGGCTTGGTCGAATAAAAAAACTTTTACGTATCGTGAAGAACTTGCTAGTGAATCAATTAAGACAGCAAAGCAAGACTATGATTGCAACATAATTGGGGTTGTGACAGACAATGAGAAAAAAATGGAATTGATAAGAAAAAAAAAACTTAAAGAAGAAGACAATACATGAACAAAATGTGGGTTCTCAGCTCACTGGCTGAACCTCCTTGGACCAGAAGTAACACCACAAGCTGTTATAAGTCAAATAGTTGAAGTAAATAAGTAGTTTCGTAATCATCATGAGGCAGGGGCACTGTTGTCTGAAATGGAAAATACACTGAAGCCACAAATTCCTAACTACACTAGGTGGAATAGTCAGTTAGTGTAGGTACATTCTTGCAGAACAGACCAGCCATGATCATTATTGCTGCACAAAATGAGGATGTCATTGAACAGAGAGTGAGCTCATTAATTCATAATGTTGGTTTGGCTAATGAGGCAAGATATCTTGAGAAATAACTCCAGCCAATTTCAGAAGCTTTGAATAAACTGCAGTCTGACACTTCATCCATTGCAGATGCCTGTGAGACATGGCTTGACTTACTCGAAAGTGAAGAATTGAAGCCGCATATGAAGGCTGTGCGAAAACGCTTTGACCAAGAATTGAAACCAAGTCATTATCTAGCCAATATTCTCATTACGAAAACATGCCCATGTAATATACAGATTTTTCTTAATTTGTAAAAATTGAAAATATTCATTGGAAAATGTTTGATATTTTTCTTATTTTTGCTCAAAACATAGATTGTGGGTACACGTTAGAACCGCCTCGGCGAGGCGGTTCTAACGAGTACCCACAATCTATGTTTTGGAGCAAAAATAAGAAAAATAGGTATACCCCTGCATACCCCAGTTTTACTATATAAAAGTGGGGTATAAGGGGGTATACACGGACATGTTTTCCTGATGTTCACCCAAAGTACAGAGGAAAACGACTGGTTCCAGAGCGCAAGACAGCAGCACAGAACTATGTGACAGAGCAGAACCCAGAATTGGTAACTGCTTTGTTGACATTCATAAGTGATGAAATGAGTTTACCAAAAGCTCTGACAACTGAATACACCATATTGAACACAACTGCAACGGTGTGGTGGTCCAGTGTAGATATGTCTGGCCAAGTCTGCCCGGAACTGTGTCAAATGGCAAAAAGTCTTCTTAAAATGCCATCAAGCTCTGCATCTATTGAACGAATATTTTCGAATTTCGGCTCTATTCAGAATAAACTCAGAAATAAGCTTGGAATAGCAAAATGTGCAAAGCTAGTTCTATGCTATCGTATGTTAAGGGGAAAAAAAGACATTGACTGGTAAACATAATCAGATGTTTGACAACTGACTTTACTACATGTCTTATGTAGCTTGTAGATCCGTTTTACTTAAAGCATGCATGTGTTTTATGATGGTATATTTGCAAGAATATCTCACTATTTTTATTAAAAAAAATCAAATATATTGAATCATTTATAATATTTTACACACTATCACCAGAGAAACAAAGATTTACATTACCATAATTTCATAAAACCCAAACTGGGCAATATAACCTTAAAGCCCAACCCGGGTAAACCCGGGTTTAATGGGCTAGGTAAACCCGGGTGGGTAACTTCATGCCAACCTTGGGCAGACAACTGTTGAATGACTGTTGGGGCCACCCCAGCATGCAGCAGCTTTATGCATGTGATTTTTCTCACGGAATGATTAGTTTTTTTCCCTGGCAGTTCCGCTTACATGGCCATATATTTCATATTGGCACGCAATGAATTTTCTCCGAGTGGTTGCCCTTTGTACCAAATTTCTGAGTCCGGTTTGCGATTGTGGTTTATAACTAAGTGAAAAAGTGCTCTCCGGATAGTCCATTTTCATAGGGCGGTGCGACCGGTAGATTTTATAGGCTTCCATTGGACAGTTTTCAGGGTTATCTGGATGGGAAAATTGTTTGGGGCGAAATGAACGGGTATCACTGGCTTCTCCCGTCCTTGTTTTCGTAGCCCTTTCACTTTCAAACTCAAGGTATTCCTGGCCATTTTTATCTTTGCAAAATTGAATGTCTCCCCAGCGAAGATTGTGCTTTTCGGCTCCTGCCGGCGTACACCAAATAACAAAGTATTCTGGTACCAAAGTTTGTTAAGGAACTGCTGGAGGCTTTTCAGACCAACACAGGTTTTTTTTCCTTCAGGGCTTTCGCTTCCGCCAATGTCAAAGGGGTTGCTGCGTTTGGGCAATTTCCTTTTCCTTTTTGTTTAAGTTCTTTTCGCTTTGATGCTAATACCGCCCTGGAGATTGCAAATCCTTCGTCTTTGATTAGACTGAATGGGTACTTTTTATCACGTAAGTACCTATCAATACCCCTGTGATAAAAAGTCAGAGTGTCCGGTTCATACTGTTCCCCATCAGTTTTTCTTATTGACAGAAGAAATGGCTCTATATAATTGTCCAGTTCCTCAGCCTGCATTGTATTTATCTCACGGGTTTCATTACGTGGGACCATTTCCGACAATGTTATGAACTGGCGCATGACTGTTGCTGTTTTGCGTACCGTATTTATGTTTTTCATGTAATCAACAAAGTCAATTTTCTGTTCATCGGTCACGTCGGTTCTTATTTTCCGTTACATTTCGGTTGGCATCGAGAATGTTATTTTCCCCGCTATTGCTTGGAAGAGAGTCCTCTTCCCTGTTTATTTTGTTATTGCCAGGATTCGGTCTGGATTGAGCCATCATGTCAAGGGTATAAACCAGTGTCACTGGGAATAACTATGTCCTGCTCAAGGACTCAACCCAATCCACTCATCAAAAACCTTCACAGTGCTATTTCCATCCAGCAATTCAAAATCACAACTCATAGAATCATCAAAACTGAGGAGATTATTGTCCTCCATTGAAGGCCTTATACTGGAACAACAGTTTTTGGACTTTCAGAATTTTAAATTCAGTTTTTTAGAATTTTTCCCTTTTTCCCCATTTTTCCCCAAAAGTCAGTCTTGATTTTTTTCCACGAAGTATGGTTTTTCAGATTTTTTCCTTTGGGAATATTCCAAAAACATCGAAAAAGTCTCTTGCAGTCGAAATTTTAGGATTTTTTTCCCTGAAATCGATATGGTAGGTGACGGTAATGTACGGAAAATAACAAACGTTGACGCGACCGTTGAAATAGAATTGTGCCGTATTTTTACATTATTTACAGCACAATATGGTCCAAAAGCCCTGGAAAATATGTGGAAACAAGAAAAAAAAGAAGCAATAGTAGACCTGTGCAAACAAAAAGAAATCGATTTACCGCAAAAATAATGCGTTATTTTTTACCGTCGCCGTTAGCGGTGAACCGTAGCGATAGTGCTGGGAAGTACCCGACTATGAAAAGTAGTGCGATATTGTTGTTATGGTTGCGCCGTGGGTAAAAAAATGTAGGATGGTAATACGGAATCGTATCAGTACAGTACCGTGATACAGGATTATGTTTTTTTTTTTTTTTTTTTTTTTTTTTTTTCAGAAAATGACTAGTATCAAGGGGATTTTTTTGTAGGTATATTATAAAATTTTATATTTTATATCAGCTGAAAAACTTAGATTTAAAATTTACTAATTACTTTAAGATAGCATGTCCTTGGTCTGAATGTCACACAGGTGGGTCTGGATGGAACAGCATTAAACTTCAAAATTGTTTCTAAAGGTCCGAAATATAGACTCCCTTCCTACATTAAGTTGGACAAATGTAGGGAGGAGGTTGCATCTGCACTGAATGATCTCCGTAATCGATGGTGTAAACGAGATGGTGTTGAGGATTGTGCTCTTAATTGGAAAGAATTATCTTCACAATTGTGGATACTTGTATAAAGTTGTATTCACAAAATACTCATATTTTACCTCCAAAACGCAAATCGTCCTTTAGGCATTTGAAGCAGTGTATCCAAGAATTTTATAAGACAGTTTGTCTTGGTTCAAGCAGACAAGGCCGCAAACAAAGTGTTGTTGTTGTTTGTAGGCTTCATTATATTAACACCTCAAACAGGTTTTAACATTCTGTTATGCGTCTCAAGAAAGAAATCATTTTTCAGAGGTAGGGTCTTGACAAAAAATGAAATGCACTGTGATTTTCCAGGACGCGACATGTGACGTGTATTCGAACCCTACAAATTAATGTCGGATGTTATGATAACCCTGCAACAGTTTAGGCAATGAATATCTTTACTGTCAAAAGATCATTCAGTTCAGTTTTGAGCAGAGATGAAGACTCATTTGCACTCCAAACCATTCAAGTTTACTCAAATACCAATGTTTGTTACAGACGTTCCTGACCCAACAATTGGACACTATTGTGTTTTCTAACATTGCTGAATGACAATCATTTTTATGCTGATTGACGAAATGAACATGTTTTCACAAAGGTTTCATTAAAAACATTCGCCGTTAGAATTTTACACCAATTCCATATTCTATTGTGTTCAATGGAATGTTCAGTAATAAACGTCCAATTTTCAATGAAGCAAACTTTTAATGTTATGCGACAGTCTGCATGCTTAGTTTTTAACCCAATCATGGTTGATAACTATGCTGCCTTCTTTAATTGCACGCCGGTGGGTCGGGCGTCAGACTCTATGATGGCCCCGACTTAAAGCTATTCATTTTAGTTGGTTGGGGCCGGAGCTTCTTGTCTGTTGCTTGGCCCACCGGGGTCCAACTGGTGTTTTTATTTTGCTCCGGAGTTAGTAAGTTATTCGGCGCCCAGGGATCTTCATCGTCGGGCAGCTTACTCAATCTGTTGAGTCCTCGTTTTTGATTCATCAGGATGTTTATCATGATTTATCTGTTTGTTCTTGATGATTCATTGACTAGTTAGAGATTCACCAAGAGGACCGAAGAACTAACTAAATGTTATGAACCACTGCTGAAGCTGAGGGTGAGGTTAGGTACCTGTAAAATCGATTTAAGACCGCCAGTCATTTCATATTACTGATCGTTCCAATGCGATACTTCTGTGGTGGTTCTTTCGTTTTATGTCTTGGTGTTTTGATTTTTTGTGCTGTTGGCGCCTTATGTATGTTTTCATATTTTTAGTTAAGTTTAGGTAACTGAGTGGCCACCTTTTTGGAAAATAGCTGCCCATTCGGCTTACGATGTTTTCATGGTATAAGTACCTGATTGTTAATTTAGTTTTTCCCCATCTCGGTTTTTGGAGTGGGAATCTTTTTCTGATTGCGCCTTTGCCTGATCTTTGCCTACTTGTACCTTTTGATTTGAAATTTTGTATACATTTATGAGACAGTTTGCAATTACCTCATCGAGGCTCACTGGACGATCCATAAAGAAGCAATATGTGTTAAAACTGAATCTCTCAGGAGGCGCATGACGCCAAAATAACTGTAAGGACCAATCAAATTCGAGCTCAGTGATCCATGCTCTGAAAGCCAAACTTTTTATACACAATTTATTCATTGGCGATTGCCGACCATCATTTGTACAGTAGACCGTCTTACATTACATTACATTAAAATGCGATAAAAATGCCATAACCGTGTTGCGTTATGTGTTTCGCTCAGTAAACACGTGTTTTAGATTCGGAACCAAGTTACATTACAGAAACTTCTCCATGACTACTTGGAATTTCTATTAATTACATATTAAATATCTATTTTCGAACTAAATTTTATTTTTACAAATATTTACCTTGCCTATCATAAAATAATGGTTCATTTTATTGATTTTTGTTAGAATTTAGCATTTTTGACTTTTAAATTACATACATGTAATTACATCAATTATTGATTTTTTCTCCTCTTGACCCTTTCAAACCTCAATTTTACTACACTGAAAGAAAGTTATAAGAGGCCAACTTAATTTTTTCTTCTAGTCCAGAAAGTTACATACGCTCAAATAAATTCATGATCATATGAATAAACTAATGTCTAACAATGGCTCTGTGAGTTTCTGCATTCCAAAATGCGTGATACTTTTCACAAAGACGACGCATTAGTAAAGGTACCCTAATTTCAAAAAGTCACACTTTATTAACATCAAATTAAATGTCATATTAAGACGTTGTGTATAACAATTTAATTTATTTGAAAGCGTTACTGACTGCCATGATGTAAGATAAAATCAAGTCAAATGTCTTGCTGCAATAAGAATTTCGTTTCTGTCTTGTAAATGCAAGAAGACAGCAACATGAATAACAGGAATTCAGCTTTTTCCGTGCAATTTGCAGTCAAACTATACAACATTACCACATAATCTAATTAAAGAAAAACTTCTGGATTTGATAGAGTGGACCTTCAAAAGGGCATTAAAAAACTATGGTTCACTTTATATGGCATGTAATGACAGAAAGGCTTTTTTCACTTCCTCTGACCAAAGTCGGTATGCACTTTGGTCATGTCAGAATGTATGCGACGCCTTATCCTATCTCCTTGATAATATTTATATTAGATTTGGGACCAAGTTATACAGACAAATTGTTGGAATTCCGATGGGTACAAATTGCGCACCTCTCGTAGCTGATTTATTTTTATACTGCTACGAAAGAGATTTCATGGATTCTCTTAACCATGATAATCAAGCTGATGTTATCGAGGCTTTTAATTCCACATCTAGGTACCTCGATGACCTTTTGAACATTGACAACCCTTATTTTGAAGGTATGGTCAATCAAATTTATCCACCTGAACTTCAGTTGAACAAAGCCAATATCTCAGATACTGAAGCCTCCTTTTTAGATCTACATCTTTCTGTTGCAAATGGATTTGTTTCTTCTAAAATTTATGATAAGCGCGATGACTTTGATTTTGATATAGTAAATTTTCCTTTTTTGGATGGTGACGTTCCTCGTCGTGCTTCTTATGGTGTATACATTTCGCAACTTATTAGGTTTGCTAGAGTCTGCAATCATGTTACAGACTTCAACGCTCGAAATAAATGTTTAACGGCAAAACTTCTCCAACAGGGCTATCGGTATCATAAACTTCGAAAAACATTTTCTAAATTTTATCGTAGACACTATGAATTGATTTCCAAATATAATGTTGGGTTAAAGACGCTTTTAAGTGAGGGCCTTTCAGAACCTGAATTTTATGGTGACTTGGTTTACAAATTTAAGAAACTTAAAGGAATTAATGATTTTTCTTTTCAGTTCAGAAAAATCATAACACGTTACAGACGTATAGGTTATAACTTGAATGTTATGCGACACGACAGTCTGCATGCTTAGTTTTTAACCCAATCATGGTTGATAACTATGCTGCCTTCTTTAATTGCACGCCGGTGGGTCGGGCGTCAGACTCTATGATGGCCCCGACATAAAGCTATTCATTTTAGTTGGTTGGGGCCGGAGCTTCTTGTCTGTTGCTTGGCCCACCGGGGTCCAACCGGTGTTTTTCTTTTGCTCCGGAGTTAGTAGGTTATTCGGCGCCCAGGGATCTCCATCGTCGGGCAGCTTACTCAGTCTGTGAGTCCTGGTTTTTGATTCATCAGGATGTTTATCATGATTTATTTGTTTGTTCTTGATGATTCATTGACTAGTTAGAGATTCACCACGAGGACCGAAGAACTAACTAAATGTTATGAACCACTGCAGAAGCTGAGGGTGAGGTTACGGCCATGTAAAATCGGTTTAAGCCCGCCAGTAACTTTGTGTTACTGATCGTTCCAAGTCGATACTTCTGTGGTGGTTCTTTTTGTTTTATGTCTTGGTGTATAAATTTTTTTTTGTGCTGTTGGCGCCTTATGTATGTTTTCATATTTTTAGTTAAGTTAAGGTAACTGAGTGGCCACCTATTGGGAAAATAGCTGGTCATTCGGCTTACGATATGTTTCATGGTATGAGTACCTGATTGTTAGTTTGGTTTTTTCCCCCACCTCGGTTTTTGGAGTGGGAATCTTTTTCTGATTGCGCCTTTTCCTGATCTTTGCCTACTTGTACCTTCTTACTTCTTCTCCGATTGCATTTTTATCAGCAGCACGGCATTGAAATCTTCAGCGATTATTTTTGTTTAATACTTATCTCTGATAAACTTTGAAATTTTCAAACATCATCCACAGATTTTGTTATTTTGTTCGTTAAAATTTGGCACCAAAACCGGAAGTGTGCGGCAGTCGTGACTTGTTTGTGCTGTTCGTCCTGTTTGTTAAAGAGGAATTAACATGTTTAAGAGGCACATTGTTGAAATTTTCAAAAAATCTCGAAAATGGCGATTTTTAACAGTGCGTAAAAAATCTACCAGTAGAGAAAAATCGAATATTTAATGTTTTTCCAAGCCGGAAGGGGCCTTTTGATGATACCACCCGTTCCTCATTTCAATAAATGAGCCGCCTCAAGGGAAAACAATCTGCATAGGCGAAAACAAAGGCGCAGATCAGCTTCGCAGTAACTGCGAGAAGCTGATCAGCGCCTTTGTTTTTGCTACTGTGATAGTACAATTCCTCTTCTACTTAAATCCGAAATTTGAAGCTTCTAGCTCTTTTCTATGCTTATACAAGTTGGTTTGTGTCGGACCTGTTCGGAAACCACATTGTTGGTTTTCCCACGAGGCGGCTCAAATGTTGTGCTGTAACCAATTTTCATTAAAAACATTGACTATTGCACTTTTACTCCAAAAACGCGTTTAGTGAAAAAAATTATTTCTGAACACTTTGTAACTTTACTTACTTGAAAGACACGTCTTTATGCGGCAAAAAAAATCATACAATTTTGAACATGGCTTAGAAAACAAAAATGAGTTTGAAAAGTGGCCTCTTATAACTTTCTTTCAGTGTATATGAGTATATGTTTGAAGGGGTTAAGTTCTACACGGTGATGTTTCCATGATGTATAGACAAATTCTTGGAATTCCGATGGGTACAAATTGAGTCTCTCTCGTAGCTGATTTTCAGACTTATTCGGCGCCCAGGGATCTCCATCGTCGGGCAGCTTACTGAATCTGTGAGCCCTCGTTTTTTATTCATTATGGTGGCTATCATGAGTTATTTGTTTGTCCTTGATGATTCATTAACTAGTAAGAGATTCACCACGAGGACCTCACAACTAACTAAATGTTGTGAATCATTGCAGAAGATGGGGGTGAGGTTAGGGCCCTGTAAAAGCAGTTTAAGCTCCCAAGTATTTTTATTTACTGATCATTCCAAGGCGATACTTCTGATGTGTTTCTATATTTTTATGTTTTGGGGTAGAATGTTTGTGCTGTTTGAAATCCATGTACGTTTTCATAGTTTTAATTAAGTTCGGATAACTGAGTGACCGCCTGTTGGGAAATAAATGCTCACTCGGCTTACGATATGTTTTCCTAGTACCTAATTGTCAATTTAGTTTTTTGCCACCTCAGATTTTGGTTTGGGAATTTCTTTCTGATTGCGCCTTTTCCTGATCAATGCCTTCTTACACATGTTCGTACCAATATCTAACAATACTAAATCCATCTTCTTGTCCATGATATGCATTGTACAACATTCTAAATCTTTAACAAACACACACACACACACACACACACACACACACACACACACTTTATCATAAAATGTAAATGTTTATGATTTCGACCTCAAGGTGATACGGAATGGTATAAAACTTCAGACCAAGATCTAAATGTAACATGTTAACTAGATCCACCGACATGTTAAAGGGATAAAGACTTTTAAACTCTTTAAAATATACAGAAGTGATAGGGTAAATGGCAACTTTTCAAATAGCTTCAAGTTTGTTAAACATTTATTATGACCAGATTTTGGACATATTATGTTTTGCTGGTAACAGGTTGTATTGTAATTGGACATTCTGATCATCAGATAACATCATCACTAGAATAATTCAAAACGCATTTTTATTACAACATATCGATGAAACCATATGTCGTACTAATTTAAATATGAACGGTAGTTTTGTTTACCTGCACAGAACTCTGTTCATTCCTATTGATACGATTAATTTGTGACTTAAGTATATGACGAAAGGTTGTCATTTGCAATATTTTGTTTTATTTTTGCTTTTAAATATACCGTTCGGTCGCACGCAAAAACTATCTGTGACAAGGTTCTTACATGTAAGTGCAATCAATATTTTCAGAAAATAATGTTTGTTTTTTTGTTGTTGTTTTTTTTTTTGTTTTTTTGTTGTTTTTTTTTGTTGTTGTTGTTTTTTTTTATAAAGTATGGCATTGGAGATTCTAAATAACATAAGTGTAAACATAAATGTGTTGGTGAACACAAAACAACTTTTAAAGAGTGATTCTTCTCCAGGTATAGAAAAAGTGTCTTCGTGATATTAATGCTAAACACAGAACGTTAAAAGGTGAGAAATATATATGTAATATAATTTATATGTGTTACTTTGTGACGTTTATTTCAGTGTGAAAATGTATTTTCAGTAAAATGCCGGTCCCACAGAATCGTAAGGAATCGTACGATTTGGTAATCATTTGTTTTGTGATAAGACTGCGCATGCAAATTATGTAAAATCTTTTCCAAAGTCTTTATGCTTTCTTAATTTGCATTTCGGGGCCAAAGAAATGATCCCAAACATTTAGACAATCGTTTAGCGATCTTAAGCGCTTAAGAGCAGTGGGACTCAAAAGAAATTTCATAAGCCATCTCATGAATATTCCGGAGTCCCTTAAACCATCTCGAAAACATGTCCGTGTAATGTATACCCCTTTAAACCCCACTTTTATATAGTAAAACTGGGGTTTACAGGGGTATACCTATTTTTCTATTTTTCTTATTTTTGCTCCAAAACATAGATTGTGGGTACTCGTTAGAACGCCTCCCCGAGGCGGTTCTAACGTGTGCGCACAATCTATGTTTTAAGCAAAAATAAGAAAAATATTCAAAAATTTCCACTGAAAATTTTCATTTTTTACAACTTTAAAAATCTATGTATGTTTTCGTTAGGCTGCGGTCACATAGGAGTAGACTATTCGGGTAAACGGTGTACGTTTTTGAGGGCACGCGAATACTTGAAATCAAACATTATGATTTCCTTAAACCGGGTCACATAGAAGGACACTATTCGAAAAGTTAGTATAGGCGCGTATAGGTGCGTATAGTATAGTATAGTGGGAATCGAACATGTTCGATTTTCGTATAGCGTATAGTGGTTTTGCTGGTCTGAATTTTGTATTTATACGAGTTTTAGAGCGTTTTGCTTGAAATCTAAGTTAAAAACAATTTTTACACAATAAAAGCATATATTTGAATCCTCATGAATATGTAAAACACCGAATTTGCAACTTTTTCATACTCACGAAAAGAGCACACTGACAGCACGTGCTACTTCTATGTGAACCGCCGTGCCCGTATAGCGTATAGCGAATACCGAATAGCGTATAGCGAAAACAGTATACCGTATACCGTATATTTCTATGTGAACGCAGCCTAATGAACCCCGTTCACACCACGACTTAGAGGTAATATTTTACTGTCTTTTTTGTCGGAAATATTGCCTGTATACTCTCATAAGACGTAAATAAAAAATACAAAGAATTTACTTACATGTATTAAACAGCGTCTACGTCTTTCTTCTCTTCCTTTATTATGTCTTCTAAAACAGTAAATCGTTAAAAATGCACGTGCAGTAGATTAACGGTAATAACGGGTTCGTCAAGTAATCTTAAAGGCTGCGGTCACATAGGAGTAGACTATTCGGGTATACGGTGAACGTTTTTGAGGGCACGCGAATACTTGAAATCAAACATTATGATTCCCTTATACCGGGTCACATAGGAGGACACTATTCGAAAAGTTCGTATAGGCGCGTATAGGTGCGTATAGTATAGTATAGTGGGAATCGAACATGTTCGATTTTCGTATAGCGTATAGTCACGCAGTCCAATCTATAGTTCGATAATGAGCGGGTGGGAAAAGAATACAACAATTTTTGAGACGGTACTGGCATTTTTCCGACAAAAATGTCGTTTAAAAACCCATTCTCTGCTATTTTTTATCCAAACGATATAGCGCATACAAACGGTTATATCACACTGCACGTTCTAGTATAAAAATTATGTCGCAGTCATGACTCGTGCAGCACGCAAATATGCGCCAGTATAAATCAGCCGTGAAAATTGTGGGGTTGAAATCAGACTACGTCCTTATTTTGGCCAGATTTTTTCTCGGTATTTTGCAATCACCTGTGAAGAGGTTATGGCTATTAAGACTACGTATTATTGTGTACTTTAAATTAATATTTTTCTTTAAAGCCCCACACTTTTGAAAATATGTTGATATAAATCAATTACGTCGTCTCCTAAGATGGAGGGGTTGAGTATACGTATACTTTTACGGAGGGGCATTCTTGTTTCATGAGTTATTTTGATTTGGCTATGGGTTTTCGTCCAAGTCAACAGGTTTTTCAGTCATGTCGGGACGAAACCACTGATTCCTTGATGCGACGCAGTTCCATGGAGGAGATTAAAGTGTCTTGTGTATGGGTACAGCACGGCGAAGGTAGGTATCGAACCCATTATTTCTCGATCTTGACTCCTGAGCTCTAAATATAAGGCCCCCACTCCCCCAGATGCATGTTAAATTCAATGTGAAACGCATAAACACTAACTAAGGATTATCATTTAACAACAAAGGTCCCGATAAAATCATTTGAGCTGCAAATTTCACAGACATGTGAGTAGATCAGGAAAGTAAATTTCACTCCGCTCCGCTTCGGTATCTCGTTCCACTTCCGTGTGAGGTTCGGGTAATTACGAAACAGCACCGGTAAATAATGAATGAGAAGATCTGGTAGCAATTTGTCATATTTCAGAAATGTGGCATCTTCGTTTAAATTTTATTATATTATTTTTGGCCGGGGGGGGGGGGGGGGGCAAATCTACAATCTTGTTAAATCCGATATACATTTAAACCTCTAGACTGATTGTGTGACTGTAAAGGTCGGTTTTTATCGGACCTGATCGGAAACAAAATTGTTGGTTTTCACATGCAAAGGCTCAGAGCATATCATTACCAAAACTTGCCCATGCAATATACAGAGATTTTTTTTTTCAGGTGTAAAAATTGAAGAAAAAAATCCGTCGAAAAAAATATTTATAATTTATAATTGCTAAAACATTGATTGTCGGTACACGTTACAACCGACTCGCCGAGGCGGTTCTAACGAGTACCCACAATGTATGTTTTGGATCAAATATAAGAAAAATAGGCATAACCCTGTAACTCCCAATTTACGAGTGCTAACAATCTATGTTTTAGATCAAATATAAGAATAATAGGTCAACCCCTGTAGTCCCCAATTTTACTGTATAAAATTGGGGTTCAAGGGGGTATACAATTCATAGACATGTTTTCCTGATGGCTTGACTGTTGCTATGAGATCGATCACGTGACAATTTACGTCAATCACTTAAAAAGATGTACATGAAGATTTCTGTCATTGAGCAAAATGTTCAGACAATAGAGTCTGTATACACTTTTAAAGTTTTAAAATCCACATAAAATCCCAGCAATGTGGGTCAAATTTGCTGTTATATCCCAAGGCCGGGACCTGAACGATGGCAATAATGAGAATCAACATCTGCGAGTTGTTCTTATGGCAAAAAATATATTCGAGAGAGGCCTTGGTATTTGCATGTACGTCCACTAAAGTAAGCCCACAGCCCATCCCCGGCACATCGGAAGTTAAATCCCGACACGAAGGCTTCGTTTTCCCTGGTAGATACAAATGACTAGTGCGGAACAAATTATTGCAAATATAGGTAAATGTGTATTTTGTCATAGTCTGTTTTGAGTTCAGCAATGTGTGTTTTTTATACCAATGCCATAAAAATACATAATTGATCAAAAAAACATGTCTGTCAAATGAATAACACATTATTTCCCACTTGTATATAGTAAAACTGGGGTATGCAGGGCTATACCTATTTTGCTAATGTTTGGTCCAAAACATAGATTGCGATACTCGTTAGAACAGCCTCAGCGACGATCTATGTTTTTAGGAAAAATATTAAAAATATCAATTTTTCCTGGTGAAATTATGAATTTTTACATGTCAAAAATGTCTGTGTATTGCATGGGCAAGCTTTCGCACAGGCGTTTGAAGTTATAACCATAAATCATTAAAAAATGCCCTTATATTTTCGTCATTGGCCATGAAGCATACACTGACTGTAGGTGAAATCGACAAAATGAAATAAAAATTCAATTAAGCTAAAATCTCACTGGCATGCGAAATTTTCGCGACTGTTTGTCAATTTTGTCGCGGACTTTCGCACGACATTCGTGCGAGTGTTGCACAAGTATCTTGAACATTTTCATGTGTCGCGAACTGGGCGCGAAGTTTTAAAACAGGTTTAAAAATTTTATGCAATGTTTTCGTCAAAATATTTCGCAAGACTGTCGCGCGATTGTCGTACGAATGAAAATGAAAATAAGCTACATTCGCGGGAAAGTCGTGTGACACTCTCCCGAATGTCAAGCAACTGTCGTGCGACAGTCGCGCGACAGTCGCAGGTATATTTTCAAAATTAGACCGAAATTCGCGAATTGTCGCATCAATGTTCATTCAATGAGAATGCAACGTAAAAGCTGTGTATGTATCGTTAATCTTTGTCGCGAAATAGTCGTGAAGTATTCGCGAACTAGTCTCCAGTTGTCGCATCCCATTGAGGTAGGGGCCTTAAGCTATTATCTCACTGGCATGCGAATTTCTCGCGACTGTTTTGCTAATTTTGTCGCGGACTTTCTATTTCGGTCAGCTGATTTCATTTTAGTCAGCAACGTATGTAACCCTCGTATAGACATTGTGCATTACAATAGCACGAACGTTAAGCGTATTTTGTATGCTTTATACAGCTTCACTGAAGATTTCAATATCCATCCCCTCCGGAAGAAAGGTACCTATTTTATAAGCCACCTACGAAGAAACTACGTATACCTGAAAAAATCAGCCATGTGGCATCTCATCTTAATTTAGGATAGTATAGATCATTATTCGGCTACTGTGAAGGTCAGACATCATCAAAATTTGTACAGGTTAGATGGAATTGCTCGAAACTTGTCATTTCATGATATCGCATGACAGAACAGGTAAGGCACAAAGCTTTGATTGAAATTTTGGCGCATCTATCACGCTGTTTCTACGAACTGTTGCAAGGTCATTTTCATGTCAGTTTAAAGCTTATGTGATATACTTTATACTGCGCATACACATATACAACAACAATCTACAGAGAAATGAGTAACAATGATCTAACCTGGTAGATTCATTTATCCATGGTTTTTTTACACAATTTGTTCATCCCACCTATCCGGAAGTACGCTTTAAATCAACCCCTCCGTTCCGTCGCTCAGTTATTGATTGGACTGCGTGATAGTGGTTTTCCTGGTCTGATTTTTTTTATTTACACAAGTTATAGAGCGTTTTGCTAGAAAGCTAAGTTAAAAACAATGTTTACACAATAAAGTCATATAATTTGAATCCTCATTAATATATATAACAATGTAAATAACTTAAATTACATGTAACTTCTCATAATACTTAAGTCAAGTAACGTTTGTTTGTTTGTTTGTCCCCATACGAAGTGCTGTCGAACCAATATGCGTCTGTTTTTCTTAGTTATTGCCGCTCCCTCCTTCCCTCGGCTAGTAATAGACTTGTACAAGTCTCCTACTTATTTTATTTTATTTTAATATATTTTAACATATACTACTATTATTTTGCTAATTCTAATGAAATTTTCTCTCCCTTAGACTGAAGTAGGAATTCTGAAGCTATCAGAGAGGCATACAAAGATGCTGTAAGGTATTGTGAAGATAGAATTATATACAGAATTAGAGACTGAATATCAGTCTAGGCTAGTAAAAGCAAAGATCTTTTCAAAATACCGAATTCGCAACTTTTTCATACTCACGAAAAGAGCACACTGAAAGCAAGTGCTACTTCTATGTGAACCGCCGTGCCCGTATAGCGTATAGCGAATACCGAATAGCGTATAGCGAATACTGTATATAGCGTATACCGTATATTTCTATGAGAACGCAGCCTAATGGACAGATCGTCCTGAAATAAGAGAGAAATGATATTTTATTCTCAAAATTCTGCTTGTTGTCATTTTACGTCCAGGATCTTTAACCTTTCCTTTTAGAAACCACAGCAGTAGTTTGTCATTACGAAAACATGCCCATGTACTAAATAGATTTTAAAATGGGAAATTTTTATCAGAAGATTTTTGATAATTTCGCGGAGGCGGTTCTAACGAGTACCCACAATCTATGTTTTGGAGCAAAAATAAGAAAAATAGGTATACCTCTACATACCCCAGTTTTCCTGATGTAGATACTAGGTGTCGATATACATGTATATGTAACATGTTATATGTAGTGGTTATGCACAAAACCGGCAAATAGACATTTTTCACTTTTGAACGTAAAGTTTGCTGGCGCTTGCAGTTACGACTTTGTGTGTGATGGGCGACGACTCGTGAGGGCATATTTGAGACGAAGGCGAGGGGCGATATGAAAAATTACTTAGTCAAAACTACCAACAGCCCACCGGAGGTGTATTAAATGAGACACGCAAAAACGAATTGTCCAGGACGTCTAGCTCAATAGTTCAGTAGGTAGAGTGTAAGACATTGAATCGAAAGGTCCTGGGTTCGAGTCCGGGTAGGACAAAAATTATTTTTCCTTTTCTTTGTTTCTTCCTTTTTTCGAACCTGTGACAATAAAGCTTAGAAAATTAAAAAGAAATGAAAAAAGGAAAAAAGAAAATATTATTTTATCTATTGGCAAATGCAAGAATCACAAAATTCACTGCTGCATTTAATACTAAATCGTAAGTTTCTGCATTAAACTGTCTAGTGAGAAGGCAGACCGCATGTATAGGTTTTTTATAGGTCTTGATTTTTCACCCATTGAAGCTGAGAACTCGATCGTCATTTTCGGCAGAAGAACGAATCAGCGACCGATCCTAACGTCAACATTTATTTCCTGACTGGCTGGTACAGATAATGTGGATAGGATAAGCTGACCGCCTCTAATGACTTAAAAAAAAAATACACAAGCGTCCCCCGTGGCCGAGCAGTTAAGAGCGCTGTTTCATAATCACTTAATCATCTCACCGATGTGTCTGGTGTGAGTTCGAGACCCACAATGGCCACATGTGAGACAGGCCAAGTTCTGCTTGCGGGTGTGCCAGACGGTTTTTCTCGCGGTACTTCCGTTTTCGCCCCACCTACTGTTTGGTGCTTTTCACATGAGCTGAAATAATCTTGAAAGGGACGTAAAACTGAATTTTAACAAATACACAAGACACCAATTTTTTTTTTTTTTTTTTTTTTTTTTTTTTTTTTTTTTTTTGATTCAATTTTATGTACCTTTCAAGCCTTTTCACTCATATCGAGACGAATCAATCAGAAAGTGGGGCGAAAACCGGAGTACCCGGGGAAAAACCACCTGACACACCCGCAAGCAGAACTTGGCTCGTCCCACATGTGAATTCTGCCCCGTGCGAGGCGCGAACCAACAGCGGTGAGATGATCGAATGATCAAGAGCACTGAAGTCAGCGATCTTAACCATTCGGCCACGGGGGTCGCCTATTGTCCCTTTTAACAGACTAGACGCTGGTCTTGTTTGGAAAGAGCTAGTGATTTTGTTTTCTATGCGTGTTGTTAAATTGCTTGTGATGTGTGGGACCGCCATGTCTCTCCCGCCTGTTGTCTATGTTAGGATGGGAAATTTAATTGTATAGATTCTTGGTCATTCTATTGTTGCTTGATTACAGATAAGGGTCTGATTGTGCACATTTCTGATCATAATGATGCGTTTTTTATACAAGTTTCGGCCCGTTCAAGATTATTTTAGTTCATATGAGACGGGTAAATCAGTAACAGGGGGGAAAGGGGAGAACCCTGAGAAAACGAACTTGCACACCCACAAGCATAAGTTGGTTTGTGTCACCCGTGATTGTAAGACCGATCAATTGAGCAGCAGGGCTACGGCGAAGAGTTCATTGTCTTGGTGTTGGTAGTTGCCAAAGCGATATTGCTGCGCTGAAGGTTGTTTTAATCCATTTTATCACATGTTGTGTGATGTTGCATCAATCTTTGTTGTAAGGACTTTGATTGTATCGCAAGCATATGCAATGGTGCTGACACTGATAGACAATACCAGAATACACATATTCATATACGTGTACAGTATATCATGCAGACATTTCACGTGTTCATTTAGGCTGCGTTCACATAGAAATATATGGTATACGGTATATGGTATTCGCTATACGCTATTCGGTATTCAATATACGCTATACGGGCACGGCGGTTCACATAGAAGTAGCACGCGCTGTCAGTGGGCTCTTTTCGTGAGTATGAAAAAAGTTGCAAAGTCGGTGTTTTGCACATTCATGAGGATTCAAATATATGCCTTTATTGTGCAAAAATTGTTTTTAACTTAGCTTTCTAGCAAAACGTTCTAAAACTCGTGTAAATACAAAATTCAGACCAGCAAAACCACTATACGCTATACGAAAATCGAACATGTTCGATTCCCACTATACTTAACTATACGCTCTTATACGCGCCTATACGAACTTTTCGAATAGTGTCCTCCTATGTGATCCGGTACAAGGAAATTATTATGTTTGATTTCAAGTATTCGCGTGCCCTCAAAAACGTACACCGTATACCAGAATAGTCTACTCCTATGTGACCGCAGCCTTACCGACCTTTTATATGTAAACAAACGAACCGCCATTCATGATTCTAATATATATACGAGGTGGTTTTTTCCCACCTCGGTTTTTGGAGTGGGAATCTTTTTCTGATTGCGCCTTTTCCTGATCTTTGCCTACTTGTACCTTTGTAACAGGGGAACATTTTGTCCTAGAGCCCATCGACAATACAAAGATCATATCAAGCCGGATCAGTTATCAAACCACATTGCTGATTGGCAAGCCGAACGCAGTTGATGTTAAGGGCATGCGTTCTTTTGTCCTTTTTTAACATTTAAAAGTACGATTTCTATCATGATAAAGTTTATACTGAACCTATTAAGCAAGCCTCCATGGTGCAGTGGTTATTTCACGTGCCATCAAAGAACTTACCAACACACATCAGCACTATTCAAGAAATAATGATGGTCTTTCTCATTGGTGAGAGACGAACTATATAAACCAGAGATCGCAGGTTTGATCCGGGTCTTCTTGCGTCTGTCGGATGAGACTATAAACTGAGGTCTCGTTTCCATATGACCTTTGCTGTTGGATTAACGCCCAAATCAGCAAACCGATTCAATTATTATTTATTTAAATTCAGATTGAGTAAGAAGCTTATGTGCTTATATGCTTGCCCGATTCCGGACGCAAGATGGGCCCTAATGAGTAAGGTTAAGAATGATCAAATGTTGTAGATCTGTCGTCAGCATGTGTTATACATGTGCACTAAAACGGTACCCTGTATCATGACGACATCATTACAAAACCTTAACAAGCAAAATACGGTGTGTTTTTAAGTTGAAAAAAAAATGAAAATTTTCAGTTCAACAGTTTTGATATTTTTTTATTTGTTCAAAACATAGATTGTGAACACATGATAGAACGAATACTCACAATCTATGTTTTCAGAAGCATAGGCAACCTAAGTTGACCTTGTCCTATAATAGGTTAATGTCATCCCTGGGTCATATATAGACTTTGTAGATGCTTCATGCCAAGTTTCAAAATCATAGGCCTACTGGTTCTGAAGAAGAACACTTTTAAAGGTTTTTCAATTCATAGCCATGGCGGCCATTTTGTCGTAGTTACACGAAACGATTTGTGAGCTAATAGCGCACAGGAAGTGCGCAATAATACGTCTTTCTATTTGTGCACCGGAGAAAATAGTTCCTATTCATTTGGAGAATTCATCGGGATTTAGGATCCATATCAAGCCGATGGAAGTGGATGTGCATGAAGGAAGATAAGCTTGACCATTAATACAAACTTTCGTTCCCCTTCCACGAAGTTTGGCTTTGATCGGCCATGCGGTTGCAGAGAAGATGTTTAAATATTATAGTCATATACATGTATATATCCCCAGGCAGGAGCAGACAACCACCTGGGTCTTAATGTTTTCATAAAAATAAATCTGTCCATTTGTATTATCATAGCAAGTTTCCACCCATTACCCATTTAATTACATTTAACTTATTTCCCCCATTTATATGCATGGGCGACCTACATGTAAGTTGATCTTACCGATCTTTGTAGTGCGTTTAATATTGTTTGATTACAAAATCATAGGCCTTCTGGTTCTGGAGAAGAAAAAATTTAACGTTTTTTTTTTTTGCTATTTATAGCCAAGGCGGCCATCTTGGTCATGTGACCTGGTCCATTTATGCAAATTTCGTTTCCCCTTCCTAAGAATGCTCCGCAAACAGTTTTAACTTTGACTGGCCAAGCTGTTTCAGAGAAGATTATGGAAATTGTTGACAGGGGCATGGCCATCCTATAAGCTCACCTTTTGAGCCGAAGGGCTCATGTTAGCTAAAACCCCTGCATACTCAAGTTTTGCTTTATAAAAAGGTTGTTCAACGGGGTAAACATGTCACGGACATGTTATCCTGATGAGGATAACAGACCATGCTCGATATTACTTGAAATGTGTCACAACGAAAAACACGTGAAATGTAGCTTAACAGAACCAATGTACGTATATACATGCACCAGTATGTTAAAAGTCAAATGGCGATAACAAATAGTTGATAGTTAGTTATCGTCATTTGCAGACGGGATCTCGGTTTATAGTGTCACCATAAAGCCATGGGCAGCTCAGAATTGAACTAGCGATCCCTAGTTATACACACGTGTGTTTAAAAAATAATATTCTGCACTGGAAGCTGTTTTATTCGCGCGAAGCATTTATAAGGCCGACTCGCATTGAACGCGTAATGTATCTTAATGGCAAACATGACGGTTGATGATGCGATTTTGTAAACATGTCGTGTCAAAGGCCACTTCTGGTTCATTGTTCCATTAAATCGGACAGTTAAACGGGAAGACAACAATAATCATTGTTACCATTGCATATGATAACATTGTTTACGATTTATATGTTTAATTGCTGTCTGGATTTCTTTATTTTTGCTTTTTACCAATGCATATAGGTTTTAAGTTTGTTTTTTTTTCTGCGAAAAAAAAATAATAATAATAATAATAATAATTCCAATAAAAATAGGCGTTTCCTACTCGCGCTCAACCTCCTGAGCTAACGAGTCAGATGATCTTATCAAAATCATTTTTTATTAAGGCTTTACATTTTTTTCAGTCATGTTGGGACGGAGCCAACGCTTCCTGGGTTTAACCAGTTAGTAAGGAGTGAATGTGTCTTGCTCAAGGACACAACACGGTGGCGCCTATGGGGATCGAACCCAGGACCTTTCGATTCGGAGTCAGACGTCCTACCACTACGCCACCGCGCTCCCTAAAAATAATTTTGTACCAGTCTTATATCAACTACATGTACGTATTTATTCTCGACATGTGATTTTACGAAGCGACTGACTGAACCACTGCGACATGAAGTAATCTACTTCACAAGAGAGACAAATAAAGAAAAGAAAAAAGTGATCCGTCCGGGACTCGAACCCAGGACCTTTCACTTTCAACTCCAAGAACGCTACCTACTGAGCTACACAGCTACACGTCCTAGACTGTTTCACTTTTTTGACTCTCTTATTTAATTCGTCTTCGTCGGGCTATTGGTAGTTTTGACTAAGTAATTCTTCATATCGTCACTCGTCTTCGTCTCAAATATGCCCTCACGAGTCGTCCCCCATCACACGGAAAGTCATAACCGCAAGCGCCAGCAGCATTTACGTTCAAAAGTGAAAAATGTCTAATACCGATTCAATATTTTTATAAGGTGAGTGCAAATACAAACTTTACTTTATTGTTTCACTGGTTCATTTGCATAGTGTTTCATGTGCATACAAATGGATGCCTGAATAGCACTTGAAGCCTATTCAGAGTATATACGTTTTAAAAGCCTGGGAGAAAAATTATCACTACTGGTGATGAGGTCTCAACAATGAAATCTCAAGCTCGTTTTCAGATTATCCTACTAGACATGCCGCCGATATCCTCGGATGGGACTGGAGTAATCTAAAAAATGCCTGAGATTTCCTTGTCTCGACCCCAACCCCGTCATAGATTATTTTTCAAACGTCTTTGCGGGTTCTATGGGGATCGAATCACACCATTTCTTTTTAAATCTAATTTTCTTAGCAAATGTGTTGAGAGTAGACTTACGTGCAGGGCGCTTGCGCGACTTTTATGCTTACGTTTTCGCGAACTTTGAGCTACATAAAATACGACTGAAGACTACTCAAACTTAAAAAAATCACTGTGCGCAAATTTATACCATTTTGTGTTCTGATTTTATCATCAAAAACTGGCAACATTTGTTTTAATTGCCATATACAGAAGAAGAATAATCAAGAATCAGGTTTAGAACATGGAAGTGAAGAAAAATATCGTTAGACCTGAGATTGTCCTAGGAATGGTTTACAAGAATCTAAAGATGAAAACGGGGACTTTGGCATGGTCCGTCAAGAAACTTCTCAACTTGAGACAATGTGCTTTTCACGATGATCGCTGCTAACATTTTGCATTTTTGAACTTCCGGTTTATAATTTGTTGAATAACTACATATTGATGGTATACATCTGGCAAGCCATGAAAATCGTCGATCTAAGGAAGTTCAATTGTTTTTTTTGGACATTTATATAAAAAGAAATGAAAAATAAACGATTTTTTAAGTTTAAACATTTCGTTAAGCGGTCTCATCTAGAGGCATGTAGTTCGATATAATGTACACCACCCTATAGTTATTTTGTTTTCAAATTTCTTGTTTTATATTTTTGAAGCCAAAGAGAGCTGCTAGAAAAAAAAGTTTGAATACACTGAAAAAAGTTATAAGAGGCCGCTTTATTTTTTTTCTTCTAGTTCGGAAAGTAAAATACGATCAATTACAATTCATGATCATATGAATAAACCAATGTCTAACAGTGGCTCTGTGAGTTTCTGCATTCCAGAATGCGTCATATTTTTCACACAGACGAAGCATGAGTAAAGGTACCCTCTTTTCATAATGTCACACTTTATTAACATCAACTTAAATTTCATATTTTGACGTTGTATTTGACATTTGAATTTATTTGAAAGTGCTACTGACTGCCATGATGCAAGATAAAATTAAGTCAGATGTGTTGCTGCAATAAGAATCTTCGTTTCTGTTTTGTACATGCAAGAAGACAGCAACATGAATAACAGGAATTCAGCTTTTGTATGCAATTTGCAAACAAACTTTGTCCTTCTCCAGTTGTGTTATTATCATCAGCATGACATTGAAATTTTCAGCGATTATTAAGGTTTAATACTAGACTCTGATTAACTTTGAAAATGAAAACAATTGTTCACAGATTTTGATATTTTGTTCGTTAAATATTGGTATTGAAACCGGAAGTGTGCGGCAGCCGTGACCTGTTTGTCCTCGAAAATAGTCTAAAACAGCTCATTCTAATTATATTTCTCATTTCCAAGCCTCATCAAGTGAATTTAAAAGTGATTATCATATTTGAGAGCCAAATTTATGAATTTTCCAAGAAATCTCAAAAATGGCGATTTTTAAAAATGCTTAAAAAATCTAGCACTAGAGAAAATTCGAATGTTCGATGGTTTTCCAAGCCGGAAGGGCCACCTTGATGACACCCGTCCCTAATTTCAATAAATATTATGCTTTATCCCATGGTTTTTTTTTTTTTTTTTTTTTTTTTTTTTTTTTTTTGTGTTTTTGGCATTTTTACTCAAAAAACACGTTTAGTGAAAGAAAATTATTTCAGAGCACTTTAGAACTTCACTTACTTGTAAGACACGTCTTTAGGCAAAACATTATGCTATTTTGAACATGGCTTAGAAACCAAAAATGATTTTGAAAAGTGGCCTCTTATAACTTTTTTTCAGTGTACATTTTCATTGGCAGCGAATATCCTTAAATTAACAATATGTGCTTTAAACAAAACAAAACATAAGCGTGTTTACATCAGGAAAACATGTCCGTGTAATGTATACCCCCTTGAACCCCACTTTTATATAGCAAAACTGGGGTATGCAGGGGTATACCTAGTTTTCTTATTTTTGCTCCAAAACATTGATTGTGGGTATTCGTTAGAACCGCCTCGGCGAGGCGATTCTAACGTGTACCCACAATCTATGTTTTGAGCAAAAATAAGAACAATATCAAAAAATTTCCGCTGAAAATTTCCAATTTTTAAAGCTCATAAAATCTCTGTTTATTGCATGGGCAAGTTTACGTAATGTATGGCTAACAAAAAGGTGTATTAAATGAGTGAAATTCTATATATTGACTATTTTACAAGAGCTGTCTTGGTGTTTAATAGTTTTTTTTTTTATGGCTAACAAAAAATGTGTATTAAATGAGTGAAATTCTATATATTGACTATTTAAAAAGAGCTGTCTTGGTGTTTAATAGTTTTTTTTATATGTTACAGCCCCTTTCAATCGAGTTTGCCGTTTCAGCATTTGCATTACACAAGAAGACCATGTGTTCTGAAGATCTGTGCTTCTTTTCATGTTGTCCCCAAAGACATCTGGATTGATTGATCTACTGATTTAAGTGACAGTTTCAAACTAAATGACCTTTAAAATATCAAACTCAAATGAAATTTGTATCTTACTATGAGGAATTTTGGCCATGTAGATACCGATAGGTAACTGCTAAAATTGATAAAATTCTGTTTTTGTCCCTATCCAATTTCAAATGTGTTTTCTAAACATGCATTGTATATGTTGTGCGAAGACTTTTGAAATAAAATTATGCTTTAACCGAACAATTACAATGTTTTTACCATAAGAGGTGGCATCATTACCTGAAGATAAAAGCTGAATAGATTTTAAGAACACCTGGCACCAGGAACACTGTTTCAGTTCTAAAATAGAATAAAAATTCACCAGTTTTACACACAAACTTGATTGCCCTAAATGCTCAAACAGCAAACTCAAGTGAAATGGGCTGTAAGTGGTCCAGTCAAAAATTTTAAGTCATAGCGTGACAGAGCCATCAGATTCTGGGTATTAACTAGTACGGAGAAAATGTGCTTTGCTCAAGAATACAACCCAGCACCAGAGTGTTACGAACCCCTGTCCTCTCGATCAAGAGTCCGACTTGCTAACCACTAAATCATTGCGCTCACTATGAATAATCTTTGACGTGATTGCCATTAGGAATTTCACGGTGTCTGGCATGTTGTAGTGCACGGATGGTTTGTCTCACTTTGACCTTTTTCGAGCACTTATGCGTTTTCCATTTTTCTTAGGAATGATATTCTTGACGAACTTGCATGTTGCCACCCTGTAACAACAATCTTTCGCTTTTGGTAGCATGAGCAAATGAGCTCTAAAACCTATGTAGTCATTCTTTCTGATTATCATTTACACTGCATGAATTAATGTGGGTGAGTTGTTTATTTGAATACAAATACAAATCTTCAACCCAAGATTCGTTGTTATCAGAGCAGTGAATAAAACATTTTTCATCTGTCACATGGTCAGCACTCTTCAGTTATAAAACTTGCCCATGCAATGTGTACAAAGATTTTTTTTAAGATGTAAAAATTGAAAATTTCATCCGAAAAAAAAATGGTTATTAGTGATTTTGCTCAAAAATGATTGTGGGTTTACAGTAGAACCGCATTGACGAGACGGTTCTAACGCGTACCCACAATGCATGTTTTGATGCAATAATAAAAAAAAAGAAAAATAGTCTGCCCATGTAAACCCCATTTTCACTTTTTTATAAGTGGGGTTAAAGGGAAATATATTTTACGAATATGTTTTCCTGATGAAACATGCCGAAGCAGCTTCGTTACTTAATATCTGTAGAGATATGTATAAATCTATTACCATCAGGAAAACATGTTCATGCAATGAATACTCTCTTTAACCCCACTTTTATATAGTGAAACTGGGGTATACATAGTATATCTATTTTTTCTAATTTTTGCTCCAAATTATAGATTGTGGGTACTTGTTAGAACCGCCTCGGCGAGGCGGTTCTAACGTGTATCCACAATCTATGCTTTGAGCAAAAATAAGAAAAAAAGATTAAAAAAATTTCTGCTAAACATTTTCATTTTTAACATATTTAAAAATCTCTGTTTATTGCATGGGCATGTTTTCGTGACGTGAGTCTACTGCTGTCATAATAGATTTATAATACATCTGGACAGATTTATTGACCAATGAACGCAATACCGGGGATGCATTTGCACCTGGAGGGTAACGTGTGCACAAGAAAGCAAATATAGATCATGTTTTGTTAAGAGTTTTTTATAGAAAAAAATATGCAGAACCCAAAAAGATGCCGATCAGCTTGCAATTAGTGTTGAAATGATCTAATGTTTTTTTTGTAATGACACAATTCTATTAAATTTTCAAAATACATGTATGTTATCCTTGGAGATAAATATATTAAAACACCTCTTTGAATAGGTGCAAATTAATCAAACCAAGATATGGACAGTCCATGGTCAATTATGTTTTACTCTTATGATATACAGTTATCGGTCGTACCAATTCAATGTTCTTGTATTCTTTGTTAAATAAATAAATTCTGAAATATTTTTGCTCAGGCTGTCGCCTGGCGATCATGTTACACATTCATTTCATGTGAGTTGTTTTATTACTACCATCGATTAGGAGTTGCTGAGCCTCGTCATGAGAGAAAGTGTCGTGGGAGGGAGGGTTCCGACAAGGTCCGGCACAGTCACAGAAGAAGGCTAGAAGTTTTGAATTTCAGATTTAAGAGGAATCATTAAATCAGTGAGGCGAAAACAACGGCCCTAAACTGAACGGCACTGAATTTGAGTGAATCCACGGTCATTTTGAGAGTACTATCAGGAGTGATTTTGATATTTTATTCAATTTTTCGATGACACTTCTCTAAGCAAACAGAATAGCCCCAGATGGGACGCCGCGTTCTGAGGCGTCACATTTGGGGCTATACTGTTTGCCTATATCCCACAAAAAGGACAACATGTTTACGTGTATATGAGTTAAATGGACATTGGGTGTAGAACCTGAACATTCAAGTTTGAAGCTGAACAAAAAGGAAATAAACATAAAACGGGGATCCTTTAAGAGCATTGTACATGTTAATAAGAAAGCGGGGTGGATCATACCGCGGTTTCGGCACCTCAAGCCTCTTTAGTAACCCTATTAATTTGGCAACATGGGGCAAAAGATAATTTCTGTAACTTTTGCAACTTTTAACAGGGTAGTTCTATACATAGACTAGTACAATCCAAATGCGGTCAAATGTATTAAACGTTGGTTAGAAAATGAATCTAAGCCGATCATTGTATGTGCATATGGAGTCTCCTATAAGATGGTATTCACGTTTAATTGTGTAGCAGTTTATATGGTCTGTACTTTGGTTGTAATTTGAAACATAATACGAGCTTTTGCGTGAGGAAACCAACAATTTGGGTTTCCGACCAGGTCCGACACAAACCAGGCTATACAGTCACAGAAGATGGTTAGAGGCTGGACATTTTGGATATAGACAGTAGAGGAATTGTACTATCTGTGTAGCGAAAACAAAGGCGCTGATCAGCTTCGCAGTTACTGCAAAGCTGAACTTTTAACAGGGTAGTTCTATACAAAGACTAGTACAATCCAAATGCGGTCAAATGTATTAAACGTTGGTTAGAAAATGAATCTAAGCCGATCATTGTATGTGCGTATGGAGTCTCCTATAAGATGGTATTCACGTTTAATTGTGTAGCAGTTTATATGGTCTGTACTTTGGTTGTAATTTGAAACATGATATGAGCTTGTGCGTGAGAAAACCAACAATTTGGGTTTCCGACCAGGTCCGACACAAACCAGGCTATACAGTCACAGAAGATGGTTAGAGGCTGGACATTTTGGATATAGACAGTAGAGGAATTTTACTATCTGTGTAGCGAAAACAAAGGCGCTGATCAGCTTCGCAGTTACTGCAAAGCTGAACTTTTAACAGGGTAGTTCTATACAAAGACTAGTACAATCCAATTGCGGTCAAATGTATTAAACGTTGGTTAGAAAATGAATCTAAGCCGATCATTGTATGTGCATATGGAGTCTCCTATAAGATGGTATTCACGTTTAATTGTGTAGCAGTTTATATGGTCTGTACTTTGGTTGTAATTTGAAACATGATATGAGCTTGTGCGTGAGAAAACCAACAATTTGGGTTTCCGACCAGGTCCGACAGAAACCAGGCTATACAGTCACAGAAGATGGTTAGAGGCTGGACATTTTGGATACAGACAGTAGAGGAATTGTACTATCTGTGTAGCGAAAACAAAGGCGCTGATGAGCTTCGCAGTTACTGCAAACGGCTGATCTGCGCCTTTGTTTTCGCCTATGCAGATTGTGATTTTTCCATGCGGCGGCTCATATATATTTGAATATTTTACTGACAATGAATGACTTCAAACATGATCTTTCATTCCCAGTGTCGTACCCTTTGTGTTTAGACGACTCAAAATACATATAGTCTACACTTAAGATCTCTGCAGCATAACCAATTATTATGTTTATTTAGAAACAAATGATTATGGTGTCCTTGTGAATCGCCCTGAAATTTATTTCGATGTGGCAAATTAAAGGTACTGGTGACGTGTTTATATAATTTGGTTCTAGTTTTGAGTTGAACCTTACGCTATCCGCAGTCGATTCTTTTAATTCATTTATTTTGCTATTGTGACTTCATTGTGACTATTGTCAATGAAACAAAACGCGAAACATGAATCTCAGCTGCGTTCACGCCCTAACAGTTGCGGAGGAGAATGTAAAAGAAAGCTATGACCAGTAATTGGAGCACTCACCATAAGATTTGAGGAGGGAAAACATCAAATTGGCAATCATCGTTATTACTGGGGCAAAAATTCGATTGTACAAGCCCAACCCCAGACGCAGCTTGTGCAGTGAGTCTAAACATTAAGCTAGTTGTTCGGTCCTCATGGTGAATCTAGTCACTGAATCATCACGGTGAACAAATGTAAATCAAAATGAATGCCATGACGAATAAAAATGGTGAATATGCTATTTTTCTCAAATATTTACCCCGACCACTTAGTGTTAAGACATGCTGTCGGGAAAATATTTGTAACGACTACCTTCCTTATAAGGATAAATCATCAAACAGTGATATTCGTCTTCAATTGCATAAACATTCCTTTTGAGACATAATGGGCAATTACGATAAAGCCTATCTACAACCATTTGTCTACCCTTTACCAGCTTAGTTCATGTGACGAGCATCGAAACTTTGCCAAAGCGTTTCTGTACTTGAAAGACAAATCAAGAAACAAATATTTTTCAATTTTATTACGACTATAATAATTTTATTAGCTTTTATTAGCTTACTGAATCTGTTGAGTCCTCGTTTTTGATTCATCAGGGTGGTTATCATGATTTATTTGTTTGTCCTTGATCATGATTCATTGACACCACGAGGACCGAAACAACCTAAATGTTGTGAACCACTGCAGAAGTTGGGACGAGGTTAGGCGCCTGTAAAACCGCTTTAAGCCCCCCCCCCCCCCCCCAGTAATTTTATATTACTGAACATTCCAAGACGATACTTCTGTTGTGAATCCATTTGTTTTATGTTTTGGGGTTGAATTTTTTTGCTGTTTCATATTTTAATATAGATGAGTGTACACTGTAGGCAGGTACCCGCCTCAGGTGAGCTAAAGATAAAAAAACGGCAATGTAAATCAATCAAATATTATTGGAAACTCGGCCTAGTAACTCCCAATTAAATCGTTTTAAAGACATTTGAAATATCAATAAACTCGTATATCTTGTAATTAGAACTGCTGCCATGAATTCCCTTTACAAACTGAATTTACATTTTAACATGACATTGTTGAGAGATATTGACAGCCGGTTTGCGTATATAATGGTGACATTTGAAAGAAGTAACTGGGCATAAAAGCATTTAATGAAACAAATATGGTACATTTAGGTAAGACCATTTTTACTTTCTGCTTACCTCATTTTATTGATAATATTGTTGCAAAATGATAATTTAGCACAGATGTATATGTCTATTTTTGCCTTAGACGGGTCAGACACATCCATGGTGTAGCACGAAAAAAGTAAACCTACATGTTCATATTAGGTCGCCGCGACTGTAATCAAATTTTCAACCGTTAACTTATATATGTGCATTCCTTGTATACAACTACTTACCGTTCTAAACGGTGGTAAACTGTATTGTACATCAGATGTTGCAGCGGAAAAGTCACTTTCAAGCGGTATAGCTTTAGATAATATATACATTTTATAAATTAATAAATAAACCAACATTTGATCAATAAAAATGCTTGGAAGCGAGATACTGATTTTGAATGGATTGGCAGTAAAAGTGTTTTAATATTAATATTGCCTACTTGTACCTTTTTAATATGGAATAATAAAAATATCTTGTATATAATATTCTGATTTCAGACATTGTCATGTTTATTGTGAAACAAAATGAGACTTTACACCAAATTTGGTTGGCGACAAAAGAAGAAAGGACTGTTCGTAGTTCTTGTAGTATGTATTGTGACTTGGATTGCATTGCAAATACAGGGACTTAATGTAGTGGCTTATAAGAAAGAACTACTAATTCACAAACACACCTCAGCCTATGTTTACGGACAACGTCAAACAGGAAATAAAAGACATAACGAAACTAACGTAATCCGAGGACAGAGATTAGGCAGGAATAAATATGGAAACACGATTAGGAACAAGGATGGGAATAAAACTTCTATGTTTGATAAAGTGTCAGACACACAACACGATATTGAAACAAGCGAATCAAAAGTGAACCCCTGGAAACGAAGGATAAATGATAATGATGACGGGGGTTCTAAAGTGGTGTTCTTCATCGGAGGAGGGAAAAGTGGATCTACAACACTAGCTGTGTATCTCAAACATGACCCTAATAATTGGAAACAATGGGACCCCAATGGCCAATTTATGGATGGCGGTAAAGAATTTTGTTGGTCAAAGTCACATCAAAGTAAAGAACAATTTTGGAAACACTATAAAACTCACGGATCACATACAGCCGTCTTTGCGTTAGACGCCTGTCCACAAGCCGTAGAAAGGGTGCACTTTGAACGTATGGTGAACACATTTCCGAATGCATCGTATCTGATGTTAGTACGAGACCCAGTTGATCGTGTTATTTCACACATGAATGATATAAATGACGGACATAATAGAAGTATTGACGCCCTTCTGAAGACACACATGACTGGCAATCAGCTGGCAAAACGTTTGTCTATGTTCGGAAAAATCATTCAAACCGCATACAGTGTTCTTCCAAAACATAAGATACTGATAATTTCGAATCCGGACATGACTCGACAACCACAGCAAACAATCGATAAAGTAATGAAACATATTGGCGGACAACCTAAGACTGTTACACTTGTGGAAGCCAACAAAAGAAAAAGTAGGAAAACCTATCAAATTCCGTCCAATTCGACGCTAAAATGGTTGAAAGACATGTTTTACAAAGATTGGCAGTTGTTTAAAAATATCAGTGGACAAAATGACATTGAAACAGTTTATATGTAACAATACCATAGCAATAGTACGCATATGCAAAGTTGTATCTGAATAAACGTCCCAATTTCAATTTTAATATCAGGTATAACAATATTTGTTACTTATAATTTGTCTCGTCGAAAATCGCTATATTCATTTCCTTCTGGATATATGAAACTACTCTATAACCAATAGCATAGATCAAGTAGCACATTAAATAAGCTCTTGCATAGATACGTAATAGTTAGAGAATGTCTGTATCGGTCAATACGAAAGTTAGAGACACTGTACGTGAATTTAAAGCAGACCGTGCCGGGTCTCCTCTTATTTTCGTATTGACCGATACCGACATTCTTTAATTAACCGTTAGGCAGCAAGCCGGTTGACCAAACCTTGCGCAGTATGCTTAGACCCTTATGATCTGTTTAAGCGTCTTTTATTGCGACATGTCTATTGACCAAACTATCCCACGGAAACTAACTGCGAACGATATACACAATTCCCCGTGCGCTTATAAAAATAGAATTTTCACATAACTTCCCTTTTAAACGTCGTTATTAATTAATTAATTAATTAATTAATAATAATGATATCAATAATAATAATAATTGATAATATTATTAATAATAATGAATAATGATAATATTAATAATAATAATCTTTATTTAAAGTCGCTTCATATTTCAACGATCAACATAAGCTCTGTAGAGCTTTTTATAGCGACTATTTAAGAGCATATGTACACTATATACATGTACATGTACATTGAGCTGTGGAAATGTGACTTGCTCAAGGGCTCAACAGACGACGCCCCGGACTGGGATCGAACCAGGGATCCCTCGGACCAAAGTCCGATGCGCTACCGACTGCGCCAGCCCGCTCCGTTATACGTATTGCTTATGATTTACGCAAATAATACGATATCATTTAAGTATGAAATTGCATATCTACATATTGTGCGTAAACTTATGTAAAAGTGTATATGGATCTGTTTTAGGCTAATATTCATGCTAACGGATTCTCAGTGGCCATAGTTTAATACGAATCAAAACTTTATTTCTGTTCACATGGCATACATGTTATCTTCACTATATATTTTGCTACATATATGTAGCAGAACCATCACTGTACAAACATTCTACATTTTTCTGGAGGGAAGCCATTAACCGTAGTAGCATTGACCTCGCTATATGTTTTCAGTATTCTGTCAATAATTTGACGTAATAAGGCTACTAAGGGGTTTATGAAGGTGCATTTTCCTTAATGTTTCGCTTTCTTGGGCCTCATGTACTTCGAGGCTAGACTAGGCTCGTGTTTGTTTTGTCGGCCATTTTTTGTCACTTTCACTTTGATAAATAAATCTACTTTCTTCATGCTAACGAGATCAGTACATACGATGCTTATGATAAAATCAAAATGAAGATGTATTGTTTAATGATATTAAGTAGTGTTGCTTAGTTTCGAATGTTTTTAAATTATTAGATTTGGACGAACACTCTCTTTGACCTATTTATCGGTTTTTATCGGAAAACGATCCATATGAAATTATGTTGTTTCCAATATAGAGTTCTCTTTCACGTCCGCTGTACATAGATGATTGACATGCGGTATCACGATTTAGCGGATTGGACCGAAACTGTCCGAAACGAACCGATTCTGTCCGGAACGGATATAGATAATATCAAAGCTACAAAGCTAATCATGGGTCACCATATAGTAGCATGTGAAGAATTTTTTGTACACACAATAATATTGTGATTTACTTACAACGCAGGAAAACCGTACCCGAAGAGTTATTGCACCCTGCATACATGTATCCGTCCTGCAACCAGATTACTAACAGTACGGATTTATGCTACATTACACGACGCCATGCAAAATGAATTGACCTGGTATTGACCGAATTCTGAAAATGCAACCGTTTGTAATTTCAAGTGGTGATAAAATAGCTTAATTGCTGTAGTGCAAATTTAATGATTTATTTAATTTATTTATGAATCTTGATTTATATGTTTGTTCTTGATGATTCATTGACTAGTTAGAGATTCACCACGAGGACCGAAGAACTAACAAAATGTTATGAACCACTGCAGAAGCTGAGGGTGAGGTTAGGCGCCTTTATAACCGGTTTAAGCCCGCCAGTAACTTTGTGTTACTGATCGTTCCAATGCGATACTTCTGTGGTGGTTCTTTTTGTTTTATGTCTTGGTGTTTAAAAGTTGTTTGTGCTGTTGGCGCCATATGTGTGTTTTCATAGTTTTAGTTAAGTTAAGGTAACTGAGTGGCCACCTATTGGGAAAATAGCTGCTCATTCGGCTTACGATATGTTTCATGGTAACATGTTTCATGGTATAAGTACCTGATTGTTGGTTTGGTTTTTCTCCCACCTCGGTTTTTGGAGTGGGAATCTTTTTCTGAGTGCGCCTTTTCCTGATCTTTACCTACTTGTACCTTTTTTACAAAAGATATATCAGATTTTAGGAAAAAATTTTGATTAAGTTCTTTTTCTTTTTCAACTTATAAAGTATGTGAATTTTTTAAGTTTTGAAAATATGTTCACGGAAAACGTCAACTTGAAATGTAACATGTCTACAGACATGTATTATTTCACATTTTTTGTCACGGAAAATAGTGTATATCTAGGTAATGTCCAAGATATTTTGCCAGTTGTACTTACACATTATAACAAATTTCCGCTTATATTGACAATAATACCATGATTTCGATGTAAAATACGATGAATGACAAAAATTAATGTCAGTTTTCGTACAGGCTAACCCCTGCATTGTTGTTGTTATTGCAGTGTAGTCAAATGAAGTAATTCAAGTACATGTAAATCCCGAAGTAATGATATTTCATGTCACGGCTAAGAATATCTACATACAACAGAAAGTTAACATGTGAACTGAGATCATTCACATTCACGAACAACAGTTTTAATTTGTTTTTGTGGGGTCGCAGTTAAAACAGTAGCAATCAGTAGCTGTTGCGAGAAAAAGAAGAGATACGCCCACAACACATTGTAATTATACTTGTCTATAGGCTGGCGTTTCTCTGTAACGTCAAATTGCTCAATATCGTGCGCGACCTACATTGAGGCGATGATTTGTCGCTGTAGATTGTTGCCGAATCTATAATGCCTAACTGTACATTGATGCCTAGTCGATCTGGCCTCCAGTCAAGACAATCCTTTTCATCACGTGCCAAGTAATGATGGAAGGAAATTTGGTTGCAGACTGCAGGTAGATCCTACTCGAGTTTTGTTTGGTCGTATTTTGAAGACAACTAAATAATGAAAAGTGATAATAATATTTTGGATCCGAGAATGGACTGAAGATTGAAGATTCTTGAAAGAAAATGGAACCGAGGGGCTGGTCGGCTCCTAGCTCGGGCAATATGCATTTATATAACCATGATATTGAATGATCATCTTTTCTTCGCTTCACCAATCGAAGACAAATTGTATAGGAAACATCTGTATGAAGGGGGTACCAACGTGTTTATAAATGATCCAGATCACACGAACAAGGTAGCCGCTATGCCCAAATATGGAGAAAAAAACATTAAAAATCTTCTTCTCCGGACTGACTGTTGAACATATTGCCACGAAACTTAACATGCAGCAATTGGGACTAAAGAAATACAGTGTGTTTATAAACATGGCCATGTGATGACCTTGTCATATTTCACAGCAAGGTCAACTAATCTCACATAAGCAGAAAGCTGTTAATGTCATTGAAGGGAAAAAACCAAGAAATTGACAATGGACACTATATTTATGATTTTGAAAAAAGAAATTGACACCAGGGGTTATTCTGACCTTGCCCTGGGGCATGAACGTTATAGTCAAACAAGTTTATTGATGCGTATTGTATCTCAGATCTCAGGCGAGTGTTGCACAGGACCATTGGTCCTCTGGTTTATTGCATGAATCGTTAGAAGAATATAAGAAGTTTGCAATAAAACTAAGAAAATCTATAAATAAGTATTTTTGTGGTCCTTTAGCACAAGTCATTGCAGTATTGTTTTGTTGGTCTTAGGTTACACTCAACCGCTATGGTCATTATGGTATGATGTCTTATTTGAAATACTGAAGAGACCTGGCATCAAACATATGCTTCCTGGTTTACAACGTGAGTGGCTTAACCACTATGCCAAAGCAGGCTTCTCATTCAATTTTATTACATAGCCATGTAAAACATGCTCAGCTGAGATGGGCATGAAAACAAAACAGTTTCATATTTTTGGACTATTTATCTATAAACTTGAATTTGTATGGAAAACAAAGTGCAGACTGTCATATGATCTTTGTTGTAAGAAAAGGAAAGAATTGATACAAGAATGACATGGAACTGAAAATATCTTTTTATCAGCTGATGCCTCATATCCACAACAAACAGCTTAGGCCAAGTCTCGATCACACTGTCCCTGACCAAGCCTCATGGATGCAGATTTATGGGGTTTCAGTTTAAACTCACTTTTAAGATTATACCATTTGAGTCACGTGCTAGCAGTTTTTGGCTTATGTCACATAACCTTAGATTTAAATTATATTTATAGCACAGCTTTGAAAAATTCAAATTATACTGGATTCACACTGTACTTCCATTATTGCTTGATTCTGTAGTAGTATTATTCTGATTGGCTCTAGTAAAATCAAAATTTCATCATGTATTTGAAATCTTTGTTTTGAGACTCAGAGATTCTAATCAAATAAGGCACAAGCACGCTATACAACTTTAGGTCACTCAGATAGCATGAATGTATGTTTAAAATTTTGAATAAATATATTTCCTTTGCTGGTGGATTTTTTACATATGTTTGTTTGTTTCTTTTAATTTTTAAAGGTCAAGTCAACAATTGTTCAGACGTGGTGATGAAACCATTTAAGGTTTAACACAGTATATGTTTTATTTAGTATCAAAATGCACAATACATTACTAAAGGAATCATTCTTCTTGTCGGTGTAGACATCTATCACAATCTCCTATCATTTTAAACTTCCAAATTTCTATGAACCTCTCCTTATAGCATGTTACTAAGAACATGCTATAATTTTCTTGTTTCGATTTGTCTGCAAGTGCTTCTTGCAGACTTGCAGAAACAATGTAACAACCCTAAAAGTATATCTACTGATAAGACGAGAAAAGTAACTAAAAGCCTAAAATTGACGGGTGTATGTTTAAAACGCGTACTTTAAGCAAAACATACATTTCCCTTCGGTTTATGGCAAATACATGCAGTCAAATACATAGAAAGCAATATATGTTTTTGCTTCATGAACATTAGAAGTGTAAGAAAATGTAAACATTTCTCTAGGTACAAAAAATCAGGTGTAATTTTCACCTGTTGGAATTTGGGAAATCCACAAAATCAGTTTTATGCAATTTACATAATATACAGCTGCGTTCAGTAATTAATACACCCCTGCAAAATTCAGAAATAAATTGAAAACTCATCTTGTTTTTGAGCAATCGTAACTAACAAGAAATGGATAACTGGGGGAATTTGTTTATATATAATTTTTTGTTAAGTATGAGGGTGTATATTTATTTTATATATAAACCTTCCAGATATTGTGTTATATTTTTGTACTGAGGCCGAAAACTTGGTGTTTTATGGGCACTATTTACAATATTACACCCTGATTTTCATTCAAAGTGAATTTTAGTATTTCATGGTAAAGTGGTTGCTACAATTTAAAGCTAAATACGTCAATATTATTTTGGAAGAAAATTATATCCCTTCAGGACGACGTTTGTACAAGGAACCTTTGCTAATGGGTTCCTTCATGAGGTAAGCATTCCTTAGAGCACTGTGGAGTCAGCTCTGGCTTTGTATACTGCCAAAATGAGGGGCACAGTTTCATGATTTGTTCCAACATACAGAATACTTTAGTGGGCTAAATTTAGTGTTAGGCTATCTCTCAAGACTCCTCTTTATTTCAAACCTCTTCTAAAGGGTTTAAGTGGAGGAATTTACCATGCCAACGAATAATACGAAAAGAATTTATATTGATGCAAGACAATGCTCTTTGTTAGACTTCCAAATCCGCAAATCACATTCTTGATATCAGAAGAACGCATGACTAGCTTTGGGTGTCCAGGCGATTCCTTGAATTAAACACTATAGAAGAGGTTGGAATTATCAGTAAGAGGAAATATCCTAACAAAGAAAAGCGCCTCAGTGAAAGTTTCACCCAACTATGGTATTCTGTGCCGAGAAAACAAACCATGAAACGGTATCATAAAATTCTAACCCGCGTTGTGGCAGTATACAAAGCCAGAGGTGACTCCAAAGTGCTTTAAGACACGAGTTCCGTCTTGAAGGAACATACTAGCATGGGCTCTTATTACAAACGTCCTGGTGTAATATGGTTTCTCTTGCAAAATAACACTGACGTGTTTAGATTTAAATTATAGTAACCACTTATCCTTGAAATTCTATAATATGAAATAAAAATCAGGGTGTAACTTTGTAAATAGTTCCGAAAAAGACACCAAAATTTCAGCCTTAGTAGGAAAATGGTTATTCCGACCGTTTACAGGCATAGACTACTGTAGCTCGTTTCACGAAGCTCTCTTAGGACATATCTTATCTTATGATCAAGACTAATCTTAGGAGTTACTTATTATCTATCTTAACAGTAAGACTTATCTTATGTTTAAAGTTGTGACTTGCTCATAAGATTAATCTCATTTCAAGCTCAAACACACCAAACAGTTAGTTTCAAGTATGTTAAATCATAGAATTGATTTGATGTTGGTGATAGCTCAGTGGATTTATGCAAGTAATCAAAGTAATATTTTTGCCATAATATGAACCAGGCGATCCGAGATCGAATCCATTTTTCTCTCTTTTTTCTTTTTTTTTCTTTCTGTTTTAATATAAATACATGTACTTAAATCTACCAACTGTTTTATTGTAATGCTTTAGACTATTTCGTCTGCAAATCGAAACCAAATCTCTTTAACACCGGTGTTTGCCTTATACACTGATGCATCGGGCGGCCGATCTGTTTATCAAAGCCCTGTTCCGATTTGAGGAAACAATTTATAGTCAATTTGCTATATTGAACTTAGGTCTTGTTATACTCGCAATTATATATACAGCTCACGTTTGCAGTTAAAATACAAATTGGACACATTGGGGCCCTGAGAAATAATAGATGGGCTGCTTGTACCGCTCCAAGCAAAGCTTACACGATGCTGACTGGCCATCTGATTAGGCTACTGATTAACCGCTCAGGTCTGAGCCTGCCTAGAAACCGTGGTAAAGTCGAAGCGGTTATTTTGGTGGCGTGCGCCTCCTGAGAGATTCTGGAAGTCAGTTTTAATACAAATTGCTTCCTTTTGGATCGTGAAAAGTGATTAATTTCTTGAGACGCATAATACAGAATGTTACAGCCAGATGTTGTTAGATGTGTCCATCGCCCGGCAATCTAATCCAGTGGAAATAAAGTTTATTTGTATAACATAAAAATAAACCGATGTAGCGTTATAAGTGTGGCTGAGTATATTTGAAGCACGTTTTGTATGCCATGACATCCTAATTTTGTATGAACGTCCCATGAAATAGAGGCAACGTCTCTGCATGAACATATCTGTTGACTGGGGCGTTATGCATTAACTCAAACAAACTAACTAAAAATAAAATGTATTCTATTGGCCTTTATCAATACTGAACCAATGAATAAAGAATATGACTCGGTGGCTCAGTGGTAAGCTATGTTGTCTTCTGTCCGGGCGATCCGAGTTCGAATCCAGTCTAGGTAATATTTTGTTGTTAAGCACGTCCGCCATTTTTAGTTTACTTTTAAATAAGATCAATCATAAGTTGTGTCCTATTGTTAGTACTAAAGCTATGACATTTTAAGGATGAGACATATCTTGACCGAAATTAGTACTTAGTTCAAACTTAGGGTAAGATGTGTCTTAAAACGCTTTGTGAAACGAGCCCAGCTGGTCTAATAAATCTCTGCTTACATGAACCGAGTTTCTTCTCTAAAGTGACATGTTTTACATGTGCGAGGTTCATCCGATAAATTCTGACAATGGTCTTATATCTCCACAACGGTGAATAAAATCAGAATAATTTTGCTAATTAGGCCCCGCCCATTGGGGCCTGGGAGAAATAGATGGGCTGCTTGTGACTCCAGGCAAAGACCGACCATCTGATTACTGGTTAACCGCTTAAGTCTGAGTCTGTCCAGGAAAAGTAGTTTTAAATTAGTCAAACCATCGATACATATAAGACTTACTGGCTTAGTTGGGTAGTCATATTTATGAAACACATTTTGAGTGTCATCATCGGACATCCTAATGTTGGGTAAAAGTCCCATAAAATGGAGGCAGCGTCCCGACATGACATTTGCTGTTGACGTGGACGTAAAGCAATAATTCAAACAAACATTTTTGCTAATCAAATGTGGCCATGGACATTGAGTCTGAGGCCCCGTGGATGCTGTCTACTGGTGTGTTTCTAGGCAAAAACAGAAAAATGTCAATTTTCCTCACTGTAAGTGTTAATGTTTATATTGAACACTTCCGTAACCTATATACCAAACAGTTAACACGTTAATAAATACATATTTTCATTACCCTGTTGTATGGTCTTCTGAACACAACAAAAAGTGAGTAATAATGACTGTTATATGCAAAATATACTACAATTTGTAATACAGTTGTATTTGTATGATACAATTTCATTGCCAGAATGGTCACATATCGAAACCAAAACCCTACATAAGTTGCAATTGCAAGCAAAACCACTCGCTATGGCAGTCAAACCCGACGCACATACGGTCTTATATATTCATTTATACGAGGCTTAGTTACGACTATGAAACTGTGCCATGAACATGGCTTATTATGGCGTCGCCATGGTCAATTACCTTCTGGTCTTTAGTTGCATAGCAACATTTACAGTGGAAATATGATAAATATTTTTCCAGTTCATACATGGTATGGTGGAACACCGGTAAAAAAATATCACTCCGCCGTACCCCACAAAAATAGTGCATTTAAAAAATTCATCCACACATGTTTGATGCTGAATAGTGAGAACATTTCCTATATTCTGTGTAAGATCTCGCATTTACTACAAAGTATCGCCATAATACAACATGTTAGTGCACAAATCACCATGCCAAAACGGACTATATCTCATCGGAGGCTTCTGTTTGTACACTACCCCCTATTAAAATCCGGACCATTCTAGAGTTTAAAATCCCCCCATAGGTATATTGCAAAATGGATTACCGGAAAATCGAGATGGTCAACCCCCCTAGGTAGTGGCACCTTTGGGTAGGGGTGTGGCTGGGCTATCAAGTTAGGGAAGACCTTTTCGTGGTGCAATGTTGGGTACCAGCTGGGAGTGTCACAAAGTACGCCATTTTTTTCATTATTGACTGGTTACCAGCTCAGAAATAATCAACATTGGAAATACAGGTAACCAAAACCAACCTGACCTCAAGATTACCTGTATTTTCAATATTGATTTTCTGTAAGCTGGTAACCAGTCAGTAATGCAAAACTGGTGAATATTCCCATGTACCTACATACGATCCAACACCAGTAAAAAATCTCCCATAGGCCGCAATGCAAATTCACTGAGTACAATTTAATCTTCAATTTCAATCATGAAAAAAAAGTTCTTTAACAATACTAATTGCATGGCATGGGATCGTTGACGAAGTAACTTTGCTCTTCTAAGCATAGCCTAATTATTACACGACTGCACATTGTTTTGTCCTTGAATTTCGCATTACGAAAACTCGCCTGTGAGCTATACAGAGATATTTTGGCATTGAAAACTTCTTTTTTTTTTTCGTATTTTCGTATTTTCATATTGTTGGTGGTTAAAACATTGATTGTGGGTACCATTAGAATCACCTCGACGAGGCGGTTCTAAGGTGTAGCCACAATCTATGTTTTGGATCAAATATAAGAAAAGAATATGGGCCCCCGCCCAGGAAAAGTGGCTTACTGAATCTGTTGAGTTCTCGTTTTTGATTCATCAGGATATTTATCGTGATTATTTGTTTGTTCTTGGTAATTCATTGACTAGTTAGAGATTCGCCACGAGGACCGAAGAACTTACTAAATGTTATGAACCACTGCAGAAGCTGAGGGTGAGGTGAGGTTAGGTACCTGTAAAATCGATTTAAGCCCGCCAGTAATTTTATATTACTGATCGTTCCAAGGCGATACTTCTGTGGTGGTTCTTTCGTTTTTTGTCTTGGTGTTTAAATATTTTTGTGCTGTTGGCGCCTTATGTATGTTTTCATATTTTTAGGTAACTGAGTGGCCGCCTATTGGGAAAATAGCTGCCCATTCGGCTTATGATATGTTTTCATGGTATAAGTACCTGCTTGTTAATTTAGTTTTTTCCCATCTCGGTTTTCGGAGTAGGAATCTTTTTCTGATTGCGCCTTTTCCTGATCTTTGCCTACTTGTATTTTTTAATCAAACCACTATACATATAAGCATTATTGGCTTAATTGGGTGGTTGTATTTATGAAGCACATTTTGAGCGTCATGCCATCCTAATGTTATGTAAAAGTCCCATAAAATGGAGGCAACGTCCCGACATGACCATTGCTGATGACGCGGACGTAAAGCATAAACAAACAAACGAACAAAATATAAGAAAAATAAGTATACCCCAGTTTAACTGTATATGGGGGGATAAGGGGATATACATATGATGGTCATCATGATTACATGCCCGTGTAATGTACACCCCCTTATCACATACTTAGACATATATTTCCAGCGATAACCCCATGTTTGCATATGTGAAAACGTGTTTCCCGCCCTCAGGTTATCAGCACGGCGGGCTGATAACCGGAAATCATGAATTTTGAATGGATGGAGGTTATCATGCCCGCATGTGACGTTGTCGCGCGACGGAATATGTGACGTCAAGCGAAATGACGTTACGTCATTTAAACGGCGCCATTTTCTTTTTCTACAGAGAAATCGACGTTTTTTTCCATAAAATTCTTTGAATAGAAGATTTTGAAGATGTGATTAACAGATTATAACATGGGCATTTTGGTCATTGCCCTTAGTATCAACCCTCGACCATTATCAGCCCTCCAGCTAAAGCTCTCGGGCTTGATAATGGAGTCTCGGGTTGATACTGCGGGCGATAACCAAAATGCCCATGTGATAATCTCTAATTATACCCCACTTTTATATGGTAAAACTGGGGTATGCAGGGGTATACCTATTTTTCTTATTTTTGGTCCAAAACATAGAGTGTGGGTACTCGTAAGAACCGCCTCGGCGAGGCGGTTCTAACGTGTACCCACACTCTATGTTTTGAGCAAAAGTAAGAAAAGTATCAAAATTTTTCTACTGAAAATTTTCATTATTTACAACTTTTGAAATCTCTGTGTATTGCACGGACATGTTTTCGTAATGTTATGCTTTCTCCTCCGATAGGCAACGTGTTCAGATACATCACGATAACATGTCCGTGTAATGCATACCCCCTTATACATGTACTACACTTTTAAATATCAAAACCGTTGTGTACAGGGGATACCTATTTTTCCTTCCATTCGTCAAATATGGGTTAAGGCAATTTCTAAGCAGAGCATCAAACTTTCGTATGGTATGATAAGTACCTTCATAAGGTTTAACGATCACTTGTATCACTTAAATGAATGTTAAGCCCACCACGAACTTTTACATGAATATCCCAGACTAGACTAGTTAAAAAAAAAAAACATTTGAAATAGTAGGACTCCTGATTTTATAAATTGTAAATGTTAAATTCTTAAGATTCATAAATTCATTGGTTATCATAACTGAATTTGTTTGTCCGTGATGATCCATTGACTAGTTAGAAATTCACCACGAGACCGAACAACTAACTAAATGTTGTGAACCACTGAGGGTAAGGTTAGGGCCTTGTAAAATCGGTTTAACCCCCTCTCCCAGTTATTTATAACTGACCGTTCCAAGGTGGCAAGGTGGTTCAAATTTATCCATGTTATTTCAATTTTATGTTTCATGTTGCATGACTTTGTTGCCACCTGAATATCACTTGGTTGTTCACTTAGCCCTCTGTATTTTACTTGTTCTGGCCAAGCTAGCACTGTGACCACCTTACCTTCAATAGCTGCTCACCCTGCTTTCCGTTATACTTGTTACATGTTGGTACCTATGTATAATATTTCCTGAACATGATTTTCCTAATTTTGTCTGTATTTGTGTATAATAGAACCACTGTCAAGGGCGAGATTAGGAGCCTATAATTTCGATTTTAGCCCCCAGTAATTATATATTAGTGTTTGTGCCATTGCGATACTGCTGTTGTGATTTGTTTTATGTTTTTGTGTTGAATTTTTGAACTGTTTGCACATTATGTACCTTTTTTTTTTTAATTTAATTAAGTTCAGGTAACTGAGTGGTCGCCTGTTTGGAGAAAGCTGTTCGATCGGCTTACGCGGCTTACGATGTTCTCTTAGTATAAGCACCCGATTGTCAATTTTGTTATTCCCACCTGGTTTTAAGAGTGGGAAATTCTTTCTGATTGTGCCATTTCCAGATCATTGCCCACTTTTACCTTTTCATGCTATTATACTGATAGTCATGATCACAAGTGTATAAATAATCGTTGAGTATTCGTTTCTATCTGCATATTAGCAGTAATATAATATTCATTGTCAGGAATCGGTTGTAACAGGTGTCCTTTTATTTTGTTTTAGTAGAAAATGTACATTCAACAGCATGACAGTTACCTGTCCCAGAGGAAACTAGAAAATGTGTTTATGAAACACTATGCCCCCAACTGGTACCTCACTTTCAAGATGTAAAAATGTCCGAAAAATGACTAAGTTCAAATTGCAAAAAAGTGACAAAAATTAAAATGAGGAGTATATCCCAACCACATGCATATCTTCAAAGCATGGTCACAATGTCTGTAAAGTTTCAAAAGTATCGGTATTAAACTGTAGGAGAAGTTGCGCCCACAAGGTACCTTCTATCCAGTCTTAAAATGCCCGAAAAAAGTTCTAGTTGTGAAAAAAATTACAAAAAAAATCCAAGAATTAACAAGGGAAATAACTCCCATAGAATGGGCCCATATCCCCTTGAAATTACCTGAAAGAAAAGATATGGGCCCTCTTAATTTTCATATACAAACCACATACCAAATTTCAAGATCCTAGCTCTAACGGTTCCTGGACATAACCCCCTTGTCCAATATTGTAAGGTTGACAGAAAAAACACCCTCTGCAGATTTACACTGGCCAAAACCCCCTCGTGTTATTTCTTAGCTCCCCATATGACATGACTAAAAATTACGATTTGGACATCCTGAAGATTGCTGAGGCCCCATAATGCTTGGACAGGCTGCTGAGACCTACTAGTTTTTCTTTGGGCTCTTAAAAAATAAAACCATTAGCCTGTTATGCATGTTAGCCTGCCTGTTGGAATTTCAATAAATTATTTTTATGTTCATATTTCAAATCATTGTAATCCGACAAATGGTTGTTTTGCTATTGAAATAAAACTGTTAATTTCTTTTCCGTGTGTTTCCGTGTGTTTAAAATGATATGAACTATGCTGTGGTAGTACATTTTTGTATTTTTGCAAGAGACCAAGTAAACATTTTCACAACCAGGACTGACTGCATCTAAATATTCAATAAAAAGTTTAAGTGCCATCAATATTTAAAATCATTAATAAGTTCATATGCAGCTTTCATTAACTTTGAAAACGAAATACATGTTATTTGGCTATTTTCATGTCCAAGTCATCAATTTTCAGTCTTGTCATATAGGGAGCTAAAGAATGAAACATTCATATTAAATTTCATTAACTTAAAGACCTATTTCCATGTCTATTGTGGGTCATTCGATAAGGGACAGGGCATTAGAAAACCTAGTACCCTGACAATGACTCACAATATAGGTAGGGGCCAAAGCAGGAAAAATCAATATTGATTGCAGAGGGAGGCAGTTTTATTGCACAGGTTATCAGGGACCATAAAATCAATAAACAGTGGAACTACAGGTATTATCCTCTAGGGGCCTCTTTATGACCTCCTGCAGAGATGTGATAATCACCTCATTATGACAGTCCTTTGATCTAAGGACCATATTGCACAAATAGGGGTCATTAGCCGAATAAACAGTGGTACCACTTTTAGCTCATTCAGAAGTAGGTCTTTAAATTAAAAAAAAAACACAAGACTTGGTTATTGACCATTTTCCATAAGTAGAACTTCCTGTATATAACTTTTCGAAACGGATAATTAATGACATACCGTTTGTTTGGTCTCATCTGGGGCTTCTCTGGTTGCTCAAAAAATGGAACACAATTTTAAAACCACATCTGAAGTCCCTAAAAATTAAAGTGGACTCGCCCAAATGAAACCGATGGGAGAATTCATTCGTCGTTAATGGGTTAACATGATGGTGCCAGTTGCCGCATTCCAATGAGATTGGGGCTTACCATTGAATAAACTACTGTTAAAACGAAATGAAACGCCTTCATTATGTAGAATAAGATGATTAAATTTGTACTTAAATGCATGCAACTTGTATCACTGCAGACCTGGCCCCAAGGTTATGAATCTTTTTTTCATGCTCAACTCAGTTGAGACTAAAATTTATCCTGCTCATAAATGTTAAAATGCCAACTATTGTTGGCATTTTAACATTTATTAGCAGGATTAATTACTAGTTTTTGAGTTTTGAACCTGTATTTTCCATCAATCTTGACTTTTTCAACATCTGTGAGCAGTTGAAATTTCATGCTCAGCTGAGCTGAGATTGAAAAAAGTTTTATAACCTCGAGGCCTGGTCTAAGTAAGTTTGAACGGAATACCACAATACACGTCCCCAAAGCATGTTGTTAGTATCAACAAGCCATAGAGCTATCACCAGGGTGACCTCACAAGAACGGGTGTTTTATCAAGGAACATTTATGCCTCGAGTAATTTACTAAAACCTGCAATCTCCAGAGAGATGGGGCATGAAAAGTGGTGAGAGTGTTGCAAGAGTGATTTGTCCGGGAACTAGACTGAGATGTATGCAAAAAGGTACAAGTAGGCAAAGATCAGGAAAAGGCGCAATCAGAAAAAAGATTGCCACTCCAAAAACCGAGGTGGGAAAAAACTAAATTAACAATCAGGTACTTATACCATGAAAACATATCGTAAACCGAATGAGCAGCTAATTCCCAATAGGTGGCCACTCAGTTACCTAAACTTAATTAAAAATAGGAAGTTTGTATTTATTCAGGTATGCAAACAGACGTTTTGTGACACGTTTTTCAATTATATTTGACAAAACAGAAAATATTAATATAGGTCGGCAATTTACCGGATCATCCTTTGCTCCGCTCTCGTGGATCGGTATGAGTTTTGACAACGTTTAATGCATCAGAAAATTGACGGAGATGCTTATAAATATGGATAATTTGCAGATGATATTGTTAAAACTACAAGAGCTGTAGACCTCAACAGTCTTGCATTGATGCCGTCTAGACAGTCTCTTGTATTGATGCCGTCTAGACCGGTTGTTTGATTCTGGGCATTTGTTTGTTTTCAAGTATTGCTAACATTTACTGAGAGATACATGTATACATGTATCTGTATTAAATACTCTGATATAAGAGTTTTAAATATGTGAATAAAGACATTGACTTCAAAGGAATACCCGAGTTTCAAACAAAAACTTTGATTATCTTGTACAAACGGCGTTTCTTGATGATTTATTAGATAATAAAGACATCTTACATGTACATGATTGGACTATCATTATGCATAGTATATTAGCATAATAACGAATTACCTACTTAGTCTTTTTATTTCTTTCTTTCTTCAATTTATGAATGCCAAATATAATGACAAAATGAATACCAATAAACAAAAGGTCGTCTTCATGTGTTAGATTTTCAAGATATTATCTTTATTCACATGGTCATTTATGTTTCATGTTACAACTATATTTGAGCCACCGTATAAGAAAACCAACAATCTGCATAAGCGAAAACAAAGGCGCAGATCAGCTTCGCAGTAACTGCAAAGCTGATCAGCACCTTTGTTTTCGCTACTCGGATAGAACATTTCCTCTTCTACTTAAATCCGAAATTTCAAACGACTAACTCTCTTCTGTGACGGTACAGGTCGGTTTGTGTCGGACCTGGTCGGAACCCAAATTGTTGGTTTTCTTATGCACAGGCTCATTTATCCTTTAAATAAGAATAACAATTTCATCATGACCTTAAGCGATCCGGTGTTGGTGTAACCTATTCAGTTCAACGATCTTATCAATAAGCCTGTCGGGTGTATTTCGGTTCGCCAGATAATTATAATTGGCATCCACACATTATGTGAACACGTTCATGTAACAGCGGAACACTAAATGTCTATTTAAATACAATTGTATCAGTTGGAACTTAAGTTACAATTATAATATTACATGTATATTCCTTTTAAAAAGGAACATAAATTATTTCAGCCGGTTCAGATGAGGGTCCTACATTATACCTGTACCTATAGTTAATGCTTAGTAATTTGTCAGGTGTAACAAACAGTATTGAAAACATTTCAGAGCCAATAACGTAATGAAATACATTACGAAAACATGCCCATGTAATATACTGTATTTTCTTAAGTTGCAAAAATTGAAAAGTTCAGTAGATTTTTTTTTTTTTTTTTTTTTTTTTATTTTTCTTATTTTTGCTCAAAACAGATTGTGGGTAGACGTTAGAACCGCCTCGACAAGCCGGTTCTAACGAGTACCCACAATCTATGTTTTGGAGCAAAAATAAGAAAAATAGTCATACCCCAGTTTTACTATATAAATGTGGGGTTTAAGGGGGTATACATTACACGGACATGTTTTCATGATGGATATACCCAAACCGGACAAATGTTCATATTGTTGTTTCAGACTTATTCGTGGAGCGATGAGGCTTTATTCCACACTGTTCAGTCGCCAGAAGAAGAAAAGTCTGTTCATAGTTCTTGTTCTCTGTCTTGTAACGTGGCTGGTTTTAAATGCTGGGGAATATTATACCGTGCCATATACGGGACCAGGAATGCTAGTTTTGAAATACAGCTTCGCCAATGTAACGGAGCAAAAGCTTACACAATCAACAACACAATCGACCACACGTGGCGATGATCAACTTGTGAATAGGATGGAAAATGGTTCTAAAACTGATATTCAAAAGGACGTGAAATTATTCAGTAATTCTGCACTTATAAATCATGACAAAAATATGAAGGAATCTTACGATGAATCAAAAGTTGTATTTTTTCTGGGAGGTGGAAAAAGTGGCTCCACAACCTTAGCCACGTACCTGAAACATGACCCGAATGACTGGAAACAGTGGGATCCACATGGTCAATTTATGGATGGTGGTAAAGAATTCTGTTGGTCAATGTCTCGATCATCTAAGGAAAGCTTTTGGACACACTTTAAAACTCATGGATCCAAAACGGCGTTCTTCGCGCTAGATGCGTGTCCACGTGCGGACGCCAAGACGCATTACGAACGCATGGTGAACACATTTCCCAACGCTTCTTATCTGATGCTAGTCCGTGACCCCGTTGATCGTTTTATCTCACACATGAACGATATGAATGACGGACAAAACAGGAATATAGATTCACTTGTGAAATCACATCTCACTGGAAATTCACTGGCGGTGCGTCTCTCTATGTTCGGGAGTATAATTCAAAACGCATACAGTGTTCTTCCAAAGCACAAGATATTGATAATTCCTAATCCGGATATGACAAAACATCCACAGGAGACAATAGACAAAGTAATGAAGCATATTGGGGCTAAGCCTAAGAATGTTACACTGGTTGAAGCTAACAAGAGAAAAGATCGGACAACCTACCAAATTCCTTCCAATACAACACTATCACTTTTGAAAGATAAATTTCACAGTGACTGGGAACTATTTAAGAAATTGAGTGGGCTCGATATTGAAACTGTCTATATGTAAAGTGGTTAATGATAAGGCCTTCATACAAACATTGGACAACCCATCACATTCCATCAGATGCGACAATATTACCGTCAAAAGACAAAATTCGAAGTGCTTGAAAACTTCCATCAGGAAAAAATTGTCCGTGAAATGTGTACCCCCTCAAACCCCACTTTCATATAGCAAAACTGGGGTATATAGGGGTATACCTATTTTCCTTATTTTTGCTCCAAAACATAGGTTGTGGGTACTCGTTAGAACCGCCTCGGTGGTATATTGACCCTCTTTGTTTCTATCCTATGCAATTATATATGCTTAATTAATCCGAATAAAATGGAATTAATTTTGATAAGTATGATTTATTAAGCAGTATTGAAAGCCGTCGCATACAGAATTAAACAATTTCCCCACGTTGTAAAAGTGTTTTTGTATGAATGTATATACATGCAAACTTGTCAAAAACCAAAATCCTGCGAACGGGGAAAATAGACAAAACACACATTGAATGTTCTGAGCAGATGACATAAATAACAAGAAAAGTATATCATGTTATTTGTAACATGCTATACGGGGCGGTTCATTGAAGTTTGAGGGCTAAAATAAGACAATATTGGGAATGAATCATCTTTTCATTTCAGTTCATGAACACACGTGGAAAGATAATCCAATATCCAAACTAAAACTTATTGGCTGGTCGGTACATGTGTATGCATGCCGTGACTTAACAAAGGCAGAAAACAATACACCCTGTATGACTGGGACGCAACCAGCTTTCTTACTTTTTTTTATCTAAAACCTCATCTAATCTTGCTAAAATTCATATTTGAGGTACTCAAATATCTGTTCTTTACACATTTATAACATAAAGTCATCTTTAAACCAGCGAACATGTTTTGACGTGATCATGCAAAGGTACCATACATATAAGATTCGAAAAATGTACGCGTTTGAAAGGCCTAGGGCGTTTATGTCCTTTTTTGTCTCATATTTTGCTGAAAATGAATTTTGGAATTTAGGTGAGAAAACTATTCCTAAAACAGCCATATGTCCCATCTTTTTAAAACCAGAACAAGTACTTCATTTATCCTACAAAACCATTGATAGAGCCCATTTTGCACTTTTTGGCCTTTTTGACCATTTCGGAACATATTTTTAATTTTATGTGCCGGCCCACATGACCACCAAAATGATACGTTGCATACAATATATCTGGATGATACTTCATAATTATTTCATAATAAGAAATTGTTCGTCGCGAGGGCCGGTAGTAGAAAATGGTGTAAAATTGTGAGAATTAGACCCAAAATTGCAAAAAAGTGGTATTTCTATGCTTTTCGGAGCGTTGACATGCCAACATGTGTAATTTGCAAGTGGTAGTTGTGCCAGAATTTATAAGCAAGGACATATACCTGCCATTTGCAATATTTTTCTACTCAAAATTCATTTTTTTACCAACGCATGAGGCCGAAATCAAGCCTTAAATACCCTAGGCCGTTAAGCTGGGATTACAATTTATTCTTTGCATTATTTTAGAAGCTTTTGAAGTTGAGGCCGATGCTGTTCGTCTTTAGAAACTCAAATTTGATCGGCCACGACGGTTAAAGTAATTAAAATTATGCTTAAAATGTTTTACGGTTTATAGGGTTTATTCGCTGTATACAATCGATTTTCAAACAGGTGTCAGAGGGTAGAATGCCGATTCGAACAAAATGCAGATACAATATGGTAGGAATAAGTGTCTGAGTACATATACAAGGGTTTTCAAAAGGGTCCAAACACAAGCATTAATCATTGTTTAGAGAATTCAAACTGTACATTTTATGCCACTTTTACATTTGAACCCCACCTGGTCAATCGCAATTTTTCTAGAGCAAAGTATCGACCCCAGATTTAGACGGAATATTTCCATCGGTATTCCGTTAGACCTCTCCATACCGGGAGAGGAGCGAGGTCACGAAGTGTATCGGAGTACAGGTTAGCCAGCTGATCTACCCCAGAATTTGAAAGATATGCAATGTTTCACTAAAGAACATGTCTTTGAGACAATGTGAATGCAATCGTGTAATTGTACCCGACAAAATAAGAAACGAAAGGGTACCGTGTATCATTTTTTCATAAAAATCACAAGTAATGATATAATTTGAAAGACATATGAGCCTCGACGTGAGAAAACCGGTTTTCGGGGTTTCCGACCGGGAGCGACACAAAAGCAAGCTAGATGCTTGAAATTTTGGCTACAATTAATAGAGGAATTGTACTTACCGAGTAGCGAAAACAAAGGCGCTGGACAGTTGTGCAGTTACTGCACAGCTGATCTGCGCCTTTGATTTCGCATATGCAAAATTTCGATTTTCTCGTTATGCGGCTCATATTTTTCAGGTACGAAGATCCCGTATGTATCGCATATCTTATAAAACTCTGCTATAAACCATGTGGGGGTCAAATGTTTAAAGTCGCATTAAAATTTTATCATTTTACATTCTCCTTACAATAATTGCTGTAGGTGTATGTAATGTTTTAGTACACCAGTCCTGAAGGTACTCAGACACATATTCTCTTCCTCTTTTATCTGTATGTTGTTCAAAGACGGGTTCTAATGGCGAAGAATGTCATTTGACACCATTTTCAAAAAAGGTACAAGTAGGCAATGATGAGGAAAAACGCAGTCAGTAAGAAACTCCTACTCCAAAAACCGAGGAGGGAAAAACTAAACCGACAATTAGGTATTTAGACAATATATCGAAAGCCAAGTGAGCAGTTATTTCCCAAAAGACGGTCACTCAGTTACCCGAACTTAAATAAAAATACGAAAACATACATAAGGCTCAAACAGTACAAAATTCGACTCCATAACACAAAACAAATGGAACCACAACAGAACTATCGCCTTGGAACGATTAGTAATATAAAATGACTGGGAGGCTTAAACCGGTTTTACAGGCGCCTAACCTCACCCTGATCTTCTGCAGTGGTTCACAACATTAAGTTAGTCGTTCGGTCCTCGTGGTGAATCTCTTCAAATAAATAAATCATGATAACCACCCTGGTGAAGCAAATACGAGGACTCAACAGATTCAGTAAGCTGCCCGACGATGAAGCTCCCTGGGTGCCGAATAACTTACTGAAACCCGGAGCAAAAGTTAACAATTCCATACCGGAGATAAATCTTATAACGCGAAACATTTCGTTGGCTCGTTGACAAAACCTCGTAACTGCACTTTTTTCAAAAAAATCGTTTTTTCACATGGCGCGATTCAAAACATTCAAATTCAGCTTGTGACAAAGCCTTGTAGGTTATGTCCAATGGGAAGTTAGTTTTTCGATGACCTTACAAAACCTCGTAACTACAAATGGTAAACGGACTTGTAAAAAAGGTGACAAAACCTCGTATATGCAATTTCAAAAAATTTAAATACAAGAAAATCTTTATCTTTTAGATATGCAAAAGTTGCATATGTATGATTTCTCATAAATGCATTCTTTAATTCATCATAAGAATCTGCTTCTGGCTTTCATTTATAAAGTTTTGTATATACGACAATTTGTAAACATGCACAATTATATATCATTTATATACAAGTTTTAGTTTTTTTCTTCTCCTGAAAAATTTGTTTTTTTGCAGTTACGAGGTTTTGTCAACGAGCCAACGATTTAATCATATTTTAATGATCTAATACGATCATGGCTGATCAGATTGGAGTGTTTAAAGACAAACTACATTGGTTTAACTTCACAAGCTTCGAAAGACTGCAAGAGTTTGTTTAGTACAGCCTTAAAATTAATAGCTCTGTCACACATTCACGTATCAGCGGCGTATCGCTCACGTATCTATGAAAATGTCGATACGCCGAGGTCTGAGCCGTATTTTGCTCGAGAGACGTATGTACCACGTATGTGTGACGTTCCTGCTACGTTCCTGTGGCGTATCCGTGACGTATCTGTATTCGTATGGAATTTCACTTTCGTATGTACGGCGTATCAATGCGTATGTGCTACGTACGTGTGACGTATGTATGGCGTATGAAGTGTACGCGTGACGTATCTACGGCGTATGTACTACGTTCCATTCTTATCTGCGGCGTATCTGTTCTGTACCAATTGCTTTTTAATACCTATGAGAACAAAAGGTTGTGTTCACTTTGTTCATGCAATTCGCACATTATAGTTATCAATTATCAGAGGTCGAAGATGCCACCGGATCTAGATTAACACCGAAGAAAAAAAAACAGAGGTTGTGGTGGTGGTGGTGGTCGTGGTGGTGGTGGTGGGGGAACATCTTCAAGCTCTCCTTCCTGGTCGTAAGACGACATGAACAAAGACGGAGGCTACACCAAGCGTAGCCATGAAAGAACCCTGCACGACACCCAGAACCGTGAAAAAACATCTGATCCATGGCTTCGGAAAAAAACGAAAACATACATATAGAAGCATTAAGATTCTCTTGGAACGCCACAAAATATTCCTAATACTCCTTATACGTCACACATACTCCACAGCAGCGAAACGAACGTAGCACATACGTAGTACATACGCCATTGATACGCGAGATACGCCACACGTACGTCGCTGATACGCCGTAGATACGAAAAGACATTCGAGGATACGCCACACATACGTCACACATACGTAGCAGATACGAAAGGTACGCTGTATATACGTCACGGTTACGTGGCATGTTAACCGCTACGTACGTGTGGCGTATCAGGAGTATGAGCTACGTATCTACGACGTACCTGCCACGTTCCTTTCGTATGTACCACAAATGTGTGACGTATGTACGGCGTATCGGACCTGCTACGTACGTGCTACGAATTTTTAAGTGCACACATAAAAAACGTAGCACCTCGGCGTATGAGGAGTATGAGCTACGTATCGAAGAGTATGAGCTACGTATGCCCACGTATCTACGACGTACGTGTGACGTACCTTTCGTATCTCGATACGCCGTAGATACGTGAGCCGATACGCGAATGTGTGACAGCCCTATATATATATATATATATATATAAAAAAAAAAAAAAAAAAAAAAAAAAAAAAAAATTACCCGAAACTTGAATTGATGGTACCGTTGAATAATCACATTCAAAGCATGATTACCGGCTGCATTAATGTCTTTCCTCTATAACTTTTTAAAGAAAATAAATTCCAGTACTCTGTATGTGAATTTTATCAAGATTAATTAGAACTAAGAAAAATTCGACATGTTGAATTTGGGCAATTAATGAAGACTTAATGAATGGAAAAATCTCATCATTGCGTTTATTTTGTCGGGTTTAATACTTAAACATGTTGATAATATAACTGTTTGTTTTTACTTAATTTAATTTTTCAAACTACTGCCAAACCATATTCGGTTACAATCTCCCTGTGTCACATGTAACAAAATAGCGTAGATTGGTCCAACATTACACGACTCGTTGAAAAAAGGGAGTGCACTAATTGGAGGCCAGATCGAATGGACAACAATGTACAGTGAGGCATTATCGAATCGTCAACCATGACTCTGAAACGAAGAGTTCGTTGCCTCAATGTACATGTATGTTGTACTATACTGACGTCAATAAAAACGCCTCACCGAAAATGTTGCATAACTTGACCAATAGATATACAATATGAATATAATTTGCATTTTCCTTACTTTACATTCTCTCTCATGGTATAGCATAAACCGACTTTGTTTCAGATGCGCACTTTTCTCAAAACTTGCATGGGTGCACCAGTTTTAAAAAATGCACAATGACGTCATTATACAGACGTTTTTGACGTGAAAACTCTTGAAAGCCGTGCAAGTCGTTTTACAACCTGAAGAACATCAAACTTTTGAAACGTTACATTACTGGACAACGTGAAACTGAAATACTGAAAAATAAAATAAAAAAAACAGGGACTTTTCACAAGAAAAGTAACAGATGGAACGAAAAAATGATACTGTTCGGTTTCTGGCGTCTTCAAAGTCTGGGACCATCGTTCGCTTAGATATAAGATTCCCTCTTTCGTTTTTTGTTACCGTAGCTCTTTCGCCGACGCTTCTGTAGCAAAATCGTTTTGACGTCGACGTCTCTTCTGCTTACGAAATCTAATGATGAAACGTTTCAGAAACGATGCTGTTTTATTCGGGTTAATACCTTGAGTTAATCTTCATAAAGTAGTCGAATTATTACAAATGAATAGCCAAGAATGGAGCAATGGTATTCTGGCGCTTAATTCCCTAGAATTCAAATACACGTTTTCCGTAAGGACGTTCGTTTCTAACTGAAAGGCAGGAGAAGTAACTATAGAAACTATTCTATGTCTAAAAGCCATGCCAGGATAGCCTTTGAAAACTTTTTGACCATTTTGACGGCGATTACCATTTTAGCATTGGTCATTAGCTGCAGTGACGTCAATAACCCTAGAGAACGAGAATCGGTTTTCCAAAAATGTGTTTCAGCAACCTATGGTCACGTATTGATATTCCACTCTTTGGCTTTTTGTGTTGGTTTTGTAAAGGAGATTATCAGTAATCGAAAGAAGCCGGATGCCCGATAGACCGATTCATGAACAGAATAGGGATTTTGCTAGGGTCTGTGTTTTCAACAGCATGTCATTTTTCGAGCAGTTGTCTGAATAATTCCATTTCACCATTTCCGAATGCGTAAAAGATTAGCAAAAATATGACCAATATTTAAAATAATCTAAGCTGTTAATCTTGGCAGTGTCACGTGTCAAAATTGACTGAGGCGTTTTTTGTTGACGTCAGTATAAATCGAGTTTGCTTCCAAAAACTCAATTTTAAATCTACATTTCGTCAGGTGTCTTGTGATGTTGTATCAGTCTGCGCTGTAAGATATTTTACATCGAGGGTATTCATGATGCAAACATTTCTCTAAATTACAGCCAAACAACATTCGAGTATTTTTTGCCTGCGTTCTAAGTAAACATGATGACATTAGAGAGCGCCACACGCTAGCGTATAAACCAAATGTACATGAGCCTCCGTACACAGTATTTATTTTCTCTATTATGAAAACTCTATCGGTAATATGCTTGAAGAGTATTCAAAACAAAATGCAAGCTTCCTTGTTTACAATGCTTAGGAAAAGATACGCTTTCGTTCTGATTCTGTCGTTGATTGCATGTTTTTGAATTGTTTCTGTACAAAATTTGGAATGAAATATGTTTAAACCGAAACAAATGCGCGCAGGTCGTATGAAAAATCACGACTTAAGAGTTTGGACGTATACAAATTAATTTGTTTCTTAAACTCGTTTTAGCAGTCACATATTTGCATGTGACTGAGGCGTGTGCCAGACGTACATGTACAAAATATTAAAAAATAAAATAAGAAAATATATATAGAGAAAAACGTGTAGCGCACATTAGCGTGCCTAAAACGTGTGCCGAAAGCGTTCAAAGCGTATTCAAAGCACCTGTAACACGCGTGGAACTTATTCGAAACGTATATGATACACATCCGACACACGTCGAGCTTGAAGAAATTGTTTTGAACACGCTTGTTACGCGCGCCGACCTATAGCAGTATTCAAGATGATTTCTTGACGATTTAGAAAACGCCCATATATCAAAATAAGATATTTGCTGTCTCAGACACCACTAGCACACAACTTTAATCGATAATATGTGATCACAAAACATAATGCTAAACGAGCCGCTTCAAGCTTTTTTTTTAAAAGCTATCCTTGTATTCAAATCAGAACCACGCTATTTTTAGCATGCATCGGTTTTTCCACTTAAATATCGATAAACAAAGAACTGGTTACCGCTTAACCAGACAAGTTATTATACGTCTTATCAAGGAATCGGAAACCAGTATAAAATGAGGAACTTTATGGGGGTTTCAACTTAACATTCTTTGTTGTCTGGTCAAATATAATATAAAACACCCGTTGAAGACCCCTACAGCTTTTATGTTAGTACTTAAACCGTGTTGCTTAACCTCTGACATAGATATGCATGTTGATCAGACTGCTTAAATAAACATGTTCTCAATAATGCGACTGACGGTAAACAATATATTACCGACGAACTCTCACATTGCACTAGAAAATGTGTAAAACACATAGGTGCCTCTTTAAAGCGTGTTTACAAAACTATATCACGTGAGTTCAAGCGGCACGGTCAATTTAATTTACCTACACATATTGACAAACACATCATAAGTAGGTCAACGTACAATTTGAGCCATATTTGCAAAAAATAAGCAGAATACCTCGCATCGAAAACGCATATTCCCTACATTGAAGAAAACATTGCCAAATAAAGCCTACCACTGTTCCAAAAACAAGTATAAATAACACTAAGCAAGCACAAAACTTCAATCAACGCATGAAAATGGCTGCTTCAGTTCACTAGGACGCAATTTACAATAGACACGCCCACTCATTAACATTTTAACAACAAATTCACAAAAACGATAAAAAAAAACTGAGAATTAAGGAAAAATAAACATAAACAGTGAAGCTGGCATAACTTTTGAACTATTTCACATGACAATCAGCATTTCCAACTAAACTGTCATCTATAAAATAATGTTAAATCTTGCCGTTCTCAATGACGTCACGAAATGATTGACAGAATACTGAAAACATATAGGGCTTTATCAAATACTTAAATACATTACATAACAGATACGTTTAACGTAACATACATTTCAAATACCTGAAATTCACACTGTTAAATACTTTCGCCCCAGAAAATAAAACTGAGATCCATAAAATTTGGCACAATTCTTAATGAATAGCCATCGTTTCCGGATGTGTAATTAAAAGTTATATGTTTTGCTTCGTAGACATAAGGCAGGACCAGAAAAGTGAAAATTATAAATTTTTCTGAAAAAAAAAAAAAAAAAAAAAAAAAAACATAACAATTCTCATGGATTGACAGCAGTCTTGTTTGGGCACGAAATAAATTATGGCTGCTGCTACAGTATCCCCAAACACCAAAGACTTTCTTCATCCACGTCAGGGCGCAACAGATTCACTTTTTGATTTTTACAAACAAGAAATCTTCACCTACCCTCATTCCAACATTTTCATTTGATCTGTCTTCAAAACAGTAATCTGTCTTCTAATCTGTCTTCCAGACAGTCGGTTGTACGGTGTGGTTTTTGGAGTGGGGTTTTCTTTCTAATTGCGCCATTTCCTGATCATTGCCTACTTGGGCCTTTGCATATTATTGTGGCGGCCCTAAAAAGTCTCCCCGTACATCATCCATAGTGCAGATTATATTTTTCTTTTGATCCTTTGGGATCAGTGAATATATTTGGAGTATTTCAAATAGTTAAGACTCATTTTCTTAACAGTATTTTGATTATTTGGCCCCTTTGGGAATATGAGTGTTTGATTTAGACTTCACAGATGTAAATTCTTGAAATTGCAGCAAAACTATCTGGCTTTCGCTGCCAGTTTTGTAAAGGGTCACTGATGAAGGTTCATTACCCGAAATTGTACAATATGACCCATCTTCTTACTTTGAATGTTTAACTGCTTCCAAAGGATCTAACAATTATTTTTATTTGCTATTACTGCAGCTGGTGTTGTGCCGTGTGGCGGCCCTAAAAAGTCTCCCCGTACATCATCCATAGTGCAGATTATATTTGTCTTTTGATCCTTTGGGATCAGTGAATATATTTGGAGTATTTCAAATATATTGTACGTTAAGACTCATTTTCTTAACAGTATTTTGATTATTTTGCCCCTTTGAGAATATGAGTGTTTGATTTAGACTACACAGATGTAAATTCTTGAATTGCAGCAAAACTATCTGGCTTTCGCTGCCAGTTTTGTAAAGGGTCACTGATGAAGGTTAATTACCCGAAATTGTACAATATGACCCATCTTCTTGCTTTGAATGTTTTACTGCTTCCAAAGGATCTAACAATTATTTTTATTTGCTAGTAATGCAGCTGGTGTTGTGCCGTGTGGCGGCCCTAAAAAGTCTCCCCGTACATCATCCATAGTGCAGATTATATTTTTCTTTTGATCCTTTGGGATCAGTGAATATATTTGGAGTATTTCAAATAGTTAAGACTCATTTTCTTAACAGTATTTTGATTATTTGGCCCCTTTGGGAATATGAGTGTTTGATTTAGACTTCACAGATGTAAATTCTTGAAATTGCAGCAAAACTATCTGGCTTTCGCTGCCAGTTTTGTAAAGGGTCACTGATGAAGGTTCATTACCCGAAATTGTACAATATGACCCATCTTCTTACTTTGAATGTTTTACTGCTTCCAAAGGATCTAACAATTATTTTTATTTGCTATTACTGCAGCTGGTGTTGTGCCGTGTGGCGGCCCTAAAAAGTCTCCCCGTACATCATCCATAGTGCAGATTATATTTGTCTTTTGATCCTTTGGGATCAGTGAATATATTTGGAGTATTTCAAATATATTGTACGTTAAGACTCATTTTCTTAACAGTATTTTGATTATTTTGCCCCTTTGAGAATATGAGTGTTTGATTTAGACTACACAGATGTAAATTCTTGAATTGCAGCAAAACTATCTGGCTTTCGCTGCCAGTTTTGTAAAGGGTCACTGATGAAGGTTAATTACCCGAAATTGTACAATATGACCCATCTTCTTGCTTTGAATGTTTTACTGCTTCCAAAGGATCTAACAATTATTTTTATTTGCTAGTAATGCAGCTGGTGTTGTGCCGTGTGGCGGCCCTAAAAAGTCTCCCCGTACATCATCCATAGTGCAGATTATATTTTTCTTTTGATCCTTTGGGATCAGTGAATATATTTGGAGTATTTCAAATATATTGTACGTTAAGACTCATTTTCTTAACAGTATTTTGATTATTTGGCCCCTTTGGGAATATGAGTGTTTGATTTAGACTACACAGATGTAAATTCTTGAAATTGCAGCAAAACTATCTGGCTTTCGCTGCCAGTTTTGTAAAGGGTCACTGATGAAGGTTCATTACCCGAAATTGTACAATATGACCCATCTTCTTGCTTTGAATGTTTTACTGCTTCCAAAGGATCTAACAATTATTTTTATTTGCTATTACTGCAGCTGGTGTTGTGCCGTCTGGCGGCCCTAAAAAGTCTCCCCGTACATCATCCATAGTGCAGATTATATTTTTCTTTTGAACCTTTGGGATCAGTGAATATATTTGGAGTATTTCAAATATATTGTACGTTAAGACTCATTTTCTTAACAGTATTTTGATTATTTGGCCCCTTTGGGAATATGAGTGTTTGATTTAGACTACACAGATGTGAATTCTTGAAATTGCAGCAAAACTATCTGGCTTTCGCTGCCAGTTTTGTAAAGGGTCACTGATGAAGGTTCATTACCCGAAATAGTACAATATGACCCATCTTCTTGCTTTGAATGTTTTACTGCTTCCAAAGGATCTTTAGAACAATTATTTTTATTCATTATTGCAAATCACACAAAATAATATAAATATTTAATATATTAGAAATAGTTTATTTTATTTGTATTTATTTGTGTGATAGTTATTGTTGTATAGTTTCAAAGTGCTTAGCAAACATTTTTGTAATGTTTATGCTGTGGTTTAAAAGATTAAGTGTACTTTATAAGGCATAACAATGTACACCAACTCAACGTTTGGCTGCTCAGTAAGAGCATTCTCCTTATTATCGTCTTGATACATTTTCTTATCAGCATTTAATATATTTGGTCCTATTGACTACCCTGCTCTCTTTGGCTCCATGTTGTCAAACTGACGAGGCTTTAGTAGCCGAAATCGTGGTATTCCCATTGATATGTTCATTACTCTAAAAAAACAAAGGGTACAAGTAGGCAACGATAGGTAAATGCGCAATCAGAAAACGATTCCCACTCCAAAAACCGAGGTGGGAAAAACAAAATTAACAATCAGGTACTTATACCATGAAAACATATCGTAAGCCGAATGAGCAGCTATTTTCTAATAGGTGGCCACCCAGTTACCTAAACTTAACTAAAATATGAAAGCATACAAATGGCGCCAAAAGCACAAAAAGTTAAACAACAAGACATAAAACAATAAGAACCACCATAGAAGTATCGCCTTGGAATGATCAGTTATATAAAATTACATGTACTTCCGGGCTTAAATCGATTTTACAGGTACCTAACCTCACCCTCAGCTTCTGAGGATCCAAGTTTTAGTTTTATTTATCAAGCAAAATCTAATCAAATACGCAGGAAAAAGAAATTGTGTCTGTATTAATAGACATTTTTCACTTTTGAACGTAAACTGTGCTGGCGCTTGCGGTTACCTTTTTCTGTGTGATGGTGGACGACTCGTGAGGGCATATTTGAGACGAAGACGAGGGACGAATAAGTAATGAATAATTACTTAGTCAAAACTACCTATAGCCCAACGGAGACGAATTAAACAAGAGAGTCAAAAAATGTAATAATTTAGGACGTCTATCTCTGTGGCTCAGTAGGTAACGTGCTAGAATTCAAAGCGAAAGGACCTGGGTTCGAGTCCCGGTCGGACCACTTTTTTTCTTTTCTTTATTTGTCTCTTTTGTGACAATAAAGCTTAGGAAATAAGAATATATATCATGTATATTCAGCTGATTATATTTATTGGCAAATGCAACCCTACTGCATTTAATACTTAAATCGTAAAGGAATTGAAGTTTAAGACGGCAGTTGACTTTTAACCTACTGAAATCGGGAGCTCGATCGTATTTTTTGGTAGAAGAGCTGATCTATTCTCACGTCAATATTTCTTTCTTGGAGACATGAAAACATTAATCTACTGAATTCTTGTACTGGTATCATGTGTGGCTAGGAAAAGTTAGCCACCCTGAACGACTCAAAAATGTTTTCCGGCGGCCCCTGTGGCCGAGCGGTTAAGAGCGCTGTTTCTTAATCACTCAATCATCTCACCGCTATATCTGGTGTAGGATCTCCCCCCGCACTGGCCACATGTGAGACAAGCCAAGTTCTGCTTGCGGATGTGCCTGGTGTTTTTTTCTCGGTGTTCTCCCGTTTTCGCCCCACCTACTGATTGGCCCCTCTCATATGAGCTGAAATAATCTTGAAAGGGACGTAAAACTGAATAAAAAATGTTTTCCGCGGGCGGACGTAAGGCACTAACTCAAATAGTACTCTGTATAGTGTACATGTACTGCTATATGTATATTTGTTAGGTGTAAAACCTACAGTTTCACGTGCTGTCTTGTGGGCCAGCATAATTCATTTTGGCATGTTTATACATGTACATGTGTTTCAAACAGATACTCGGAAGCTTGATGGTGTTTATTTGGTTGATGTTTCGTTTTGAGTCCATTCAACTGTCATCAGCAAGTCTAATAAAGTGCGATATCCTAGCCACATTTTGAATAGCCATACATATAATTTTAGGCTTTGTAGACCTCCCACAGTATTTCAGCTTTTCGAGTGTGACAATTACGGTTTTTTGGATGATTTTTGCAAGTCATAGGCTTTCTTTCTGATCCTCATTTATTCTCTTGAATTATGCGTGCTTTTTATCTGGTTGAATTCAATTAAACTTCAAACAAAACAATATTATTTTCAAGAAAATGTTTATAGACTGAGAAACATATAGTTTCTTTTTTCTTTATGTGCTGAATACCTTGCTTAACCCTATAACAGGACAACAATATTCTTCTGAATTTTACGCGAGCACACACACACACACACACACACACACACACACACACACACACACACACCGCTCGAGTTTCGTAGATGACTTCATGTCGCAGTGGTTCAGTCCGTCGCTACTTAAATACGTAAAATCACATGGCGTGATTAAATACGTAGTTCATATAAGACATGTACAAAATGATTTTTAGGGAGCGCGGTGACGTAGTGATAGGGCGTCGGACTCCGAATCGAGAGGCAATGGCTTCGATCCCCACAGGCGCCACCGTGTTGTGTCCTTGAGCAAGACACATTAGCACCCTACAGTACTGGTTAAACTCAGGAAGCATTGACTCCGTCCCGACATGACTGAAAAAATGTCGACTGGGACGTAAATCCTTAAAAATGATTTTGATAAGAGCATCTGATTTGTTAGCTCAGCAGGTTGAGCGCGAATATACGAAACGCCTATTTTTATCGTACCTATTTTTAGTTTTTGTCGCATCTTGCTTAGAAAACAAATGAAAAAAGAATAAAATCTAAAAACTATATGCATTGGTAAAATAATCCATGCAGCAATTTAACATATAAATCGTAAACAATGTTATCATTTGCAATGATAACAATGATTATTGTTGTCTTCCCGTTTAACTGTCTGATTCTAAAGGAACAATGAACCAGAAGTGGCCTTTGACACGACATGTTCACAAAATCGCATCATATATATCAACCGTCATGTTTGCCATTAGAGAAATGCGAGTCGGCCTTACAAATGCTTAGCACGAATAAAATGCCACCATTGTAACTGCTTCCAATGCAGAATTTGATTTTTGGACACTCGTGTCTAAGGATCGCTAATTCAATTCTGAGCTGCCCATGCCTTTATGGTGACACTATAAACCATCTTCATATGATCATAACTGTTGGTTGGAAAAACACATTTTCTACTATTTGTTATCGCCATGTGATTCTTTACAAACTGACACATGTATATACGTACATTGATTGTGTTAAGGAACATTTTGACGTGTTTTTCGTGAACACACAGAAAATTTTATACATGTAAACATGGCAATATTTACGATTTGAAACATTTAGTTGATCTTTAATTTTATGTGCAGTTTTTGATTCTACGCCTTACAAAGTTTTGTATCATTTCAAGTCATACCGAGCATGGTAGGATCACATGTCCGTGACATGTATACCCCCATGATCCACTTTATACAGTAGAACTTGAGTATGCAGGGGTATACCTAGTTTTAGCTCATATGAGCCGATGAGCATATAGGATTGCCATGCCCCGTCGCCCGTCCGTCGTCATCCGTCAACAATTTCCATGTTCTTCTTTTCTGAAACAGCTTGACCAATTTAAGTTATACTGATTGCGGAGCATTCTTAGTAAGGGGGAACGAAAGTTTGCATAAATGGCCCAGGTCACATGACCAAGATGGCCGCCATGGCTATAAATATAAAAAAAAACTGTTAAAATTTCTTCTTTTGAACCAGAGAAGGACTATGATTTCGAAACTTGGCATGAAGCATCAAATTGTAAAGCTTTACAAAGTTTGTATAAATCATGTCGCTTTGGATGACCTTGACCTATTTTACGGTAAGGTCAACTTAGGTCGCCCATGCATTTAAATGGGGAATTAGTTAAATGTAATTAAATGGGACCGGTGAAAACTTGCTATGAGTATACAAATGGACAGAAGATTTATGTTTATGCAGACATTTAGTCCCCAGGGGGTTGTCTGCTCCTGCCCGGAGGATATATACATGTATATGACTATAATATTTTAACATCTTCTCTGCAACCGCTTGGCCGATCAAAGCCAAACTTCACGGTAGGGGAACGAAAGTTTGTATAAATGGTCAAAAAATTCTGGTGAGGTGCTCAGTAAATTGAAGTGTAGAGGGTTCCGTGCGACAAGCTTGTCCACATATGATTTTTCTACTCTGTATACAACATTACCACATAATCTAATTAAAGAAAAACTTCTGGATTTGATAGAGTGGACCTTCAAAAGGGCATTAAAAAACTATGGTTCACTTTATTTGGCATGTAATGACAGAAAGGCTTTTTTCACTTCCTCTGACCAAAGTCGGTATACCCTTTGGTCATGTCAGAATGTGTGCGACGCCTTATCCTATCTCCTTGATAATATTTATATTAGATTTGGGACCAAGTTATACAGACAAATTGTTGGAATTCCGATGGGTACAAATTGCGCACCTCTCGTAGCTGATTTATTTTTATACTGCTACGAAAGAGATTTCATGGATTCTCTTAACCATGATAATCAAGCTGATGTTATCGAGGCTTTTAATTCCACATCTAGGTACCTCGATGACCTTTTGAACATTGACAACCCTTATTTTGAAGGTATGGTCAATCAAATTTATCCACCTGAACTTCAGTTGAACAAAGCTAATATCTCAGATACCGAAGCCCCCTTTTTAGATCTACATCTTTCTGTTGCAAATGGATTTGTTTCTTCTAAAATTTATGATAAGCGCGATGACTTTGATTTTGATATAGTAAATTTTCCTTTTTTGGATGGTGACGTTCCTCGTCGTGCTTCTTATGGTGTATACATTTCGCAACTTATTAGGTTTGCTAGAGTCTGCAATCATGTTACAGACTTCAACGCTCGAAATAAATGTTTAACGGCAAAACTTCTCCAACAGGGCTATCGGTATCATAAACTTCGAAAAACCTTTTCTAAATTTTATCGTAGACACTATGAATTGATTTCCAAATATAATGTTGGGTTAAAGACACTTTTAAGTGAGGGCCTTTCGGAACCTGAATTTTATGGTGACTTGGTTTACAAATTAAAGAAACTTAAAGGAATAAATGATTTTTCTCTTCAGTTCGGAAAAATCATATCACGTTACAGACGTATAGGTTATAACTTGAATGTTATGCGACAGTCTGCATGCTTAGTTTTTAACCCAATCATGGTTGATAACTATGCTGCCTTCTTTAATTGCACGCCGGTGGGTCGGGCGTCAGACTATATGATGGCCCCGACTTAAAGCTATTCATTTTAGTTGGTTGGGGCCGGAGCTTCTTGTCTGTTGCTTGGCCCACCGGGGTCCAACTGGTGTTTTTCTTTTGCTCCGGAGTTAGTAGGTTATTCGGCGCCCAGGGATCTCCATCGTCGGGCAGCTTACTCAATCTGTGAGTCCTGGTTTTTGATTCATCAGGATGTTTATCATGATTTATTTGTTTGTTCTTGATGATTCATTGACTAGTTAGAGATTCACCACGAGGACCGAAGAACTAACTAAATGTTGTGAACCACTGCAGAAGCTGAGGGTGAGGTTAGGTACCTGTAAAACCGGTTTAAGCCCGCCAGTAACTTTGTGTTACTGATCGTTCCAAGTCGATACTTCTGTAGTGGTTCTTTTTGTTTTATGTCTTGGTGTTTAAAATTTTTTGTGCTGTTGGCGCCTTATGTATGTTTTCATATTTTTAGTTAAGTTAAGGTAACTGAGTGGCCACCTATTGGGAAAATAGCTGCTCATTCGGCTTACGATATGTTTCATGGTATAAGTACCTGATTGTTAGTTTGGTTTTTTCCCACCTCGGTTTTTGGAGTGGGAATCTTTTTCTGATTGCGCCTTTTCCTGATCTTTGCCTACTTGTACCTTTTCAAGATAACTTGACCAAAATGGCCGCCATGGCTATACACTACAAAAACCTTTAAAAATGTAGGACAAGGACAACTTAGGTTGCCTATGCATCTGAAAACATAAAGTGTGGGTATTTGTTAGATATCTAACGTGTATCCACAATATATGTTTCGAACAAATAAGAAAATATCAAAACTGTTGAACTGAAAATTTTCATTTTTTCAACCTTAAAAACACTGTTTATTGCTTGTTAAGGTTTTGTAATGCTAGCGTCATTATACAGGGCACCGTTTTAGTGCTCATGTACCACACATGCTGACGACAGAACTACAACACTTGATCACTCTTAACCTTTCTCATACGGGCTCATCTTTGCGTCCGGAAACCGGGCAAGCATATAAGCTTCTTACTCAATCTGAATTTACGTAAACAATAGATTAAATCAGTTTGTTGATTCGAGCGTTAATCCAATAGCAAAGGTCATAAGGAAACGAGACCTCAGTTTATAGTTTCATCCGACAGACTCAAGAAGACAAGGATCAAACCTGCGATCCCTGGTTTACAAGGCACGTGAAATAACCACTGCACCACAGAGGCTTGTTTAATAGATTTTGTAAAAACTTTATCATGATAGTAATCGTACGTTCAAATGTTAAAAAGGACGAAAGAACGCATGCCCTCAACACCAACTGCACTGCTCTCGGCTTGCCAAGCAGCAATGTGGTTTGAGAACTGATCCGGCTTGATATGATCTTTGTTTTGTCAAAAGGCCGTAGGACAAAAATTCGACAGCCAAACACAACACATTAAAATTCCCCCTGTTATATACACATGTATTAGAATCATGAATGTCGTTTCGTTAGTTTACATATAAAAGGCCGGTAAATGGAGCACGTGAAATGACTGCGTTATATACTACTGTACATGAATATGCGTATTCAGGTATTGTCTATCAGTGTCAGCGCCATCGTATATGCTTGCAATACAACCAAAGTCCTTACAACAAAGATTGATGCAACATCACACAACATGTGATAAAACGGATTGAAACAACCTTCAGCGCATCAATATCGCTTTGGCAACAACCAACCCCAAGACAATAAACTCTTCGCCCTAGGTTGCTGCCCAATTGATCAGTCTTACAATAATCACAAGTGACACAAACCAAGTTCTGCTTGTGGGTGTGCAAAGTCGTTTTCTCAGAGTTCTCCCCTTTCCCCCCCTGTTACTGATTCACCCGTCCCATATGAACTAAAATAATCATGAACGGGCCGAAAATTGTATAAAAAACGAATATGACCAGAAATTAGCACAATCAGACCCTTATCTGTAATCAAGTAACAATAGAAGGACCAAGAATCTATACAATTAAATTTACCATCCTAACATAGACACCAGGTGGGAGAGCCACGGCGGTGCAACACATCACAAACAATGTAACAACACGCATAAAAAACAAGATAACGAGCTCTTTCCCAACAAGACCAGCGTAAGGACAATACACGAGACAATAATCTGAAGAAAACACCTGTGTTAACGTCGAGACTAAATTTAGACTGTATATACCATTATTTTTGAAACAAATGAATAATTTGTGCAGTTTGACAGAATATGTAGTGTCCAAAATTGCTTCTATGTGAAAATGAAGAACATCAAAAAAGTAAACTGCGGCTGAGAGCGGCGAACATTGGTTCAGAAAACTTATAACATATTTTTATTACATCCTCCTTTACAGTGTTAAGGTGACGAATTTCAGCATGAAAAGGATACATCTTATGCATACTGAACTCCTTAAGGGGTTGCCAATTGTCAAAAACTAATACTTGTAAACTTTTTACCTGTATAAAGAAAAATGACAATTTTACCAAAAAGACTTGATATTTTTGAAACATTCTTGTACGAGTAATTCAAACATAACATACAGATTTTTTATGTCCCAATACTCAGCTTTAGAGAGCTCAGCAACACGCTTATCTGCAACTGTCAAGTTTTCTGTTGTCATCTGTGTGACATGCTGGGTAAATTGTGGGAACAGATATTACCATAAACATGATTTACAATGGGCTGACTACAATCTTTGAAAGTATTTCTAATCAAAAGTCAATATTCTGGAAGAAAACATGCTATTTACTATATCTGCTGTAACCAGGTTTCAGCAAATATGACAAAAAGGACAATTTCCCAAATCTGAGCAGCAAAACTTTCAAAGATTGAAGTCAGGAAGTTGGGGATTATGTTTTTGGTAGTAACTATTCCTAAACTTTATCCAGCATGCCAGACGGATGAAAACGAAATCAAACCAGGAAGTAACTTGACAATTGCCGAGCCCTCTAAAGCTGAGAGTTTGGGCATAAAACCATCTGTTTGTGATGTTTGAATGGACCAAACAAGAATTTTTCAAGAAGAATCAATTTTCTTGGTAAAATTGCCATCTTTCTTTATACAGGTAAAAATTATTCAAGTATTAGATTTTGACAATGGATAAACCATTAAATGTTACAAGGAAATAGCGGCTTGTCACCTTAGAGAACTAAGGTGGACGTTTTAAGAAAGCGCTGTAATTCTCGGCCCTGATTGCATTGTTACAGATAGCAAAACTTCTTCGGTGTTACTCGCGCGTTTCAGAAAAAATACATTTTATATTCCATCATGCATGCATAATGTATGTAAACCATATGACGAGGAATAATGGGAGTCTAACGTGCCAATAACAACTATGAACATACTTGACCTTGGTCTCGCCCAAAAGACGAAGTTACTCGTTGGATTGGACGCGCAACCCGTTTTACGAGGCGACTGACTGAATCACTATGCGACCTCTACGGAAACACTTTAGAAACTCATGGAAATAATATTGTGTTAGTTTGATTTTAATTATATTTTTAATTCAATCAGGTAAACAGTACGCATACTATCATACATAATAAATGAGGATCAGAACGAAAGCTTACTGGCAGTGAAAGCCAGGCATTTTTGCTGCAATTTCAATAATTTACATCTGTGTAGTCTAAATCAAAGACTCATAATCTCAAAGGGGCCAAATAATCAAAATACAGTTAAGTCTACAATAAACAAAAACAGTTGTGTGGCAAGGCATATTGAATCTACATGTAGGGTATTGCCTATGGCAAACGCATGACTGTCGAATGGACTCAAAACGAAACATCGACAAAATAAACATCATCAAGCTGACAATCTGTTTGAAATACAAACATGTCAGAATGATTCGCCCACGAGACAGCACGTGAAACTGTAGTTTAACATCTAATAAATACACATATATCTGTACATGTACACTATACTATTTGATTTAGTGTCTTGTGTAGTTGTTTGAATTCAGTTTTACGTCCCTTTCAAGATCATTTCAACTCATATGAAAAGCACCAAACAGTAGGTGGGGCGAAAACGGGAGTGCCCCGAGAAAAACCACCTGGCACACCTTCAAGCAGAACTTGGCCAGTCTCACGTGGCCATTGTGGGGATCGAACCCACACCAGACACAGCGGTGAGATGATTGAGTGATTAAGAAACAGCGCAGAAACAGCCCCTCGGCCACGGGGGCGGTCAACTTATCCTGTCCACATTCTCTGTACCAGCCAGTCAGGAAATAAATGTTGACGTTAGGATCGGTCGCGGATCCGTTTTTCTGCCGAAAATTACGATCGAGTTCCCGGCTTCAATGGGTGCAAAATCAACAAGAGAAAAAACCTATACATGCGGCCTGCCTTCTCACTAAACAGTATAATTCATAAATTAACGATTTTAGTGTTAAATTTGTGATTCTTGCATTTGCCAATAGATATATATTTTTTTCTTTTTCCTTTTTAATTTTCTAAGCTATATTCACGGTCACAGGGGCGAAAAAAGGAAGAAATAAGGAAAAGAAAAAAGATTTTTGTCCTACCCGGACGAGAACCCAGGACCTTTCGGTTCTATGTCTTACACGCTACCTACTGAGCTACATAGATAGGTGTCGTGGCCTGATTGTTTTTTGACGTGTCTCATTTAATTCATCTCCGTTGGGCTATTGGTACATTGGACGAAGTAATTCTTTATATCGCCCCTCGCCTTCGTCTCAAATATGCCCTCACGAGTCGTCGCCCATCACTTACAAAGTCGTAAACGCAAGCGCCAGCAAAATTTACGTTCAAAAGTGAAAAATGTCTATTGATCTGTTATGTTTCTTAAGGTGTTACTTAATTTTATGTTAATCACATAAAAGCCTTACACCAGGAAAGCATTTCCGTGAAATGTATACCCCCTTAAATCCCACTTTTCTATAGTAAAACAGGGGTTTGCATGGGTAAATTTTTTCGGTGAGGCGGGTCTAACGGGTATCCACAATATATGTTTTTAGCATAAATATTAAAAATATCTCTTTTTAGCTCACCTGAGCCGAAGGCTTACTTGGTGGGCTTATAGGATGGCCATGATCCGGCGTCCGTCCGTCGTCCGTCCGTCGTCCACAATTTCAAAGATCTTCTTCTCTGAAACCGCTTGGCCAATCAAATTGAAATTTTATGAGGAGCATCCATGGGTAGGGGGAACTGAAGTTTGATCGCGAGATCCGGGTCACATGACCAAGATGGCCGCCACGCCCATATATGGTAAAAAACCTTCAAAAATCTTCTTCTCCAGAACCGGCCGGCCGATTTCCACGAAACTTGATATGTAGCATCGGGGACTTCAGCCCATCATAGTTTGATAAAATGATGACCCTTGGATGACCTTGACCTATTTTACGGCAAGGTCAAATTTGGAAACATAGGCTTTTACATGGGAAAAAGTGAAAACTATGGAATTTTTTAAAACTATTGCAGCCTGAGGCCTGAAAAGTGGTAGATGCAAACAACTAATGGAGTTGATGAAGGTATATGATTAATATAGGTCAAGGTCATCTCTTGACCTTGGCCAGTCTGTTGTCCATACACACTTTACAAAGATCTTCTTCTCTGAAACTGCGCGGCCAATCAAAATTAAATTTTATGTGGAGCATCCATGGGTAGGGGAGACGAAAGTTTGATCGCGAAATCCAGGTCACATGACCAAGATGGCCGCCACGCCCATATTTGGTAAAAACTACTCAAAAATCTTCTTCTCCAGAACCGGCTGGTCGATTTCCACGAAACTTGGTATGTAGCATTGAGAACTACAGCCCATCATAGTTTGATAAAATGATGACCCTTGGATGACCTTGACCTATTTTACGGCAAGGTCAAATTTGGAAACATAGGCTTTTACATAGGAAAAAATGAAAACTATGGATTTTTTGAAAACTATTGCAGCCTGAGGCCTGAAAAGTAGTAGATGCAAACAACTAATGGAGTCAATGAAGGTATGTGATTAATATAGGTCAAGGTCATCTCTTGACCTTGGCCTGTCTGTTGTCCATACACAGTTTTCAAAGATCTTCTTCTCTGAAACTGCGTGGCCAATCAAAAAGAAATTTTATGTGTAGCATCCATGGGTAGGGGGAACTAAAGTTTGATCGCGAAATCCAGGTCACACGACTAAGATGGCCGCCACGCCCATATATGGTTAAAACCACTCAAAAATCTTCTTCTCCAGAACCGGTGGGCCGATTTCCACGAAACTTGGTATGTAGCAGCGGGGATTTCAGCCCATCATAGTTTGATAAAATGATGAAACTGCGCGGCCAATCAAAATGAAATTTTATGTGGAGCATCCATGGGTAGGGGAGACGAAAGTTCGATCGCGAAATCCAGGTCACATGACCAAGATGGCCGCCACGCCCATATATGGTAAAAACCTTTCAAAAATCTTCTTCTCCAGAACCGGCAGGCCAATTTTCATGAAACTTGGTATGTAGCATTTGGGACTCCAGCCCATCATAGTTTGTTGAAATGATGACCCTATGATGACCTTGACCTATTTTACGGCATGGTCAATTTTGGAAACATAGGCTTTCACATGGGAAAAGGCGAAAACAAACTGTTGCAGCCTGAGACCTGAAAGTTGCTAGATGCAGACAACTAATGGAGTCAATGAAGGTAAGTAATTAATGAAGGCCAAGGTCATGTCTTGACCTTGGCCCAAGGTCATTTTAAATATCAAAATTAAAATTATGGTTTTCTCAGAAATCACTGGGTTTGGAAACTATTGCAGCCTGAGACCTGAAACTTTGCAGATGCAGACAACTTATGAAGTCAATAAAGGTGTGTGAGTATTCAAGGTCAAGGTCATTTCATTATGACTTAATACTCCAAGATCAGGCTTCAGGTGAGCGTTCTCAGGACCAATGGTCCTCTGGTTTTCCATTGACATTTTTGAATTTTTACAGCTGAAGAAATCTTTGTATATTGCATGGGCCTGTTTTCGTAATGTACTCGCACATGCGAGTGTCGAAATGAATGCCTGTATAAAACGACGGGTCATATATCCGTGCTCATCTCTCTTGGCATTAGTTTGGAAATCATCGTCTTTCACCATGTTGAGGAACATATTTTATTCAGTAATTCAGGCATTTCTGCCCAATTACATAAACAAAGTAGCATAGCCTTCAGGGACAAAGCCTTCAGAACAAGTTATACCATTGTATTTAACTGATCATTACGAAAACTTGTCCATGCAATAAACAGATATATTTTGAGCATTAAAAGTGGAAAGTTTTTAGCTGAAAATTGTTGATATATTTTCTTATTTTTGCTCAAAACATAGTTAGAACGAGTGCCCACAATCTATGTTTTGTAGCAAAAATAAGAAAAATAGGTATACCCCTGTAAACCCCAGTTTTGCTGTATAAAAGTGGGGTTCAATGGGGTATACATTTCATGGACATGTTTTCATGATTTATACCCAGCAATGTGAAGCGTTTAACTGCCGCTGGTCTATTCTGAATCTCTGCAAAAGGACATTTCTTGTTACAATTTATACGGCACCCCTGTGTCCATTTCCATTGGACTAATCGGGTTACCAGGTTTATGGAACAATAAAAATGACAACTAATAATGATGAATAGAAGACAATATCAATCTTGGTTGGACGTTTGTTTGATGATACGAGAATCGGTCAAAAAGTTATGTCACTCCCTTTATTTCTCAGTAACTTACATTGAAAAATATTTTTAAAGAACCATATCTGAAAGACCATTTTTCTGGCTATAACGTGGCAAAAATTTTGTGTGGCTCTTCGTCAATGAAATCAAATATATCACTCTAAAAGACGTGACTCTCTCATACTGGTATAGTTTAAAAAAAAACTGTGCAATACTTTACAGAAAAACGACTTCGAAAACTATTATGAATGCCATATATTTTTCAAACATAGCTGAATATATCTTGTAAGAATCAAAATCATTCAACTGAATTTAACTGGGTGAAATTGAAATTGGCTTGTGCATACATTAAAATTACAGTTTAAATTTAAAGAGCATTTCGTCACCTTAGCGCAACAACAGTATATTTGCCAAATGATAACTTATCAGGAGAGACAAAAACTTTTTTCATTTTAGTATTACACAAATAGGCACAAAAAACAGCTTAAAACATCTTACTCATTGTTCTCATCTATATGTAAAATAAGTTTGTTAAAGAATGGCCACTGAAAATTGTACAGCATTTATATTTTCAGATACAGTTTTTGAGGAAGGCTATATAGCTATACCGGTTTTTTAGCACTGAAAAAGTTTGCGCAAAAACCTTGTAAGTGCACTAACACTGTTTTTGCGCTAAGGCTTTTGAGAACTTTTATAAGTGTAGAAGCTGCAATGCAGAACCGATTTATCTTCTTTTTTCCCTAATTATATTGCTTTAAGAGTATTTTACAAGTTCACTTCATACAAATACTCCAAACATTTTTTTCAAACATTGTACTTACAACATTTTAGCGTTGAAGTATTTTCTTAGCGCAAAAACCGTGTACACTGATTTGCGCAAAAATTTAAAATAAACATTTTTTACATGGGGATTTTTAAAAAAAAATGAAATAACTTCAGATTTAGATTGAATCCAATACTAGCAGTATTATTGTAGAGAAAATTAAAAATTATAGTCAATAGTAAGAGAAGCCAAAAAAAAAAAAAAAAAAAAAACCTATCCAAGACTAAGGCGACTTGTTTCCATTCATCTACTATGTCCGTCTCTGCGTATTCCGCGTTATTCTTGGAGATATTTTAGTATTTCGTCCATAGACAAAAATAGGGGAAAGAATTATCATCGTGATTACCTGATTAAGCTTTTTTTTGTAAATTTTTCACTATGTCTTCATGAAAATGCAGTGCACCTTTGTATACTACGCAAACTTTGAAAGGGATCACAACTTTTTGCTATAGAAATACTGATGATCTAACACCCAAACTTTTGCTACAGAAATGTAGCAGAACCAACACTGTGCCAACAGTCCATCTTTTTTCGCGTTGCCTGCGAGCGCTTCTCTCAGACTTGCAGAAACGATGGAACCCCATCAAATTGAAATTGTCACTGCTGCCCACCCTATCAAATGCTGTCATTCATCCCCGCTTACAGATGCATTCAACTGCAAAACTGTGTTGATAATCGAAATGTCGATACCTTTATGTCTAAAACGCACTTTGGGAAAATTTCAGAAATCTGTGAGTTTGGGTAAAAAAAAAATAACACGATTTTACGCCAAAATTTGTTCTCGCTTAAATGCTCTCCTATCCACTGTGAGCGCACTCTGGTTAGCTCCAACCAGCGTTTTTAAAATGTGTTGTCAAGTGTTTTAATCACACAATGCAAATTTCCATTTAGACAAATAGTCCAATAACAAATGCTTTAAAACCCTGTAAGATCTAAAACATTATAACCCTGTAAGATTTCTGAAACGTTTGTCAATACATGTATATATGGCTGTTCTTCGTTTAGGGAGCATTTCATTTGATATGGGCTCTATGGGTGAAGCCCAAAAACTCTGCTGTGTGCGTATAGAAAACATATTTTATTTAGTGGGCATTTATATTTGCCCAATATGCACACAAATACAAACTCAGATGAATCTATTAAAGTAGATGGCAAAAATATGATTTTGGGCTCCGACATGGAAATAAAGAGCCCAAGCATGGGCTTCGGGTTATTTCTACCACAATACATGTATTGAATATGGACTAAGCACCCTTGGTTTTGGCATTGGGCACTTCAAGATTAGTTAAATATGTGAAATGTCATGAAACACTTGTTGTTAAATGGGCAAACGGGATAATTTTAGTAAATGGGAGCTCAGTTTCGGATCTGGGGCTTGAAAAAATTGAACCCCATCATTTTCGCGCATAGTACACTCAAATCAATAAATCAATTTTAGCAAACAAATCGCACGGGATTACATCTCGACCCTCACTAAAACCAAGGTCCAAAGCTCAAATCGATTTTCTGTACCCAGTTAGCAACCTAAAGGAAAACTTTTAAGCGAAAACCAAATTGGATAAGACATCGTGTTTTAACCGAAAATCACAGATTTATGAATGTTTGCCAAAGTGCGTTTTAGACATAAAAGTGTCGACATTTTGATTATCAAAGCGGTTTAGAAGTTGAAACGAAAATCAAATTGGATAAAACATCGTGTTTTAACCAAAAATCACAGATTTATGAATTTTTGCCAAAGAGCGTTTTAGACATAAAAGTGTCGACATTTTGATTCTCAAAGCCGTTTAGAAGTTGAAACGAAAATCAAATTGGATAAAACATCGTGTTTTAACCAAAAATCACAGATTTATGAATTTTTGCCAAAGTGCGTTTTACTGGTGAAAATTCTTGAAATTGCAGCAATCATGAATGTCTGGCTTTCGCTGCCAGTTTTGTAAAGGGTCACTGATGAAGGTTCATTACCCGAAATTGTACAATATGGCCCACCTCTCTTTGAATGTTTTTACTACTTCCAAAGGATCTAACAATTATATTTTATTAGACATAAAAGTGTCGACATTTTGATTATCAAAGCGGTTTAGAAGTTGAATAACCCAGTAAGAGGGAATGTATGAAAGAATTTGAAATGCTAGGCAACAGTGACAACTTCAATTTCAGCGGGGATAGGGGCTCCATCGTTTCTGCAAATCTGCGAGAAACGCTCACAGGCAACGCAAAAATAAATAAATAAAAAAATGTTTGCACAGTGATGGTTCTGCTACATTTCTGTTCCAAAAGTTTGGACCACCAGTATGCCCTGTGAACAAAAATAAAGTTCTGCCGATAGCTATCAAAGTTTCAGTAGTATATTGGAATCCCACACATACTGTTCGATTTCATACACATGTTATAATGCAAAGTACCATTAACAAACTGATTCAATAAGCGCACAAAGGTATATGTGTCGTAATTATGAGTATCTATCATGATCATTCATGTATTTTATATTCCTTCGTCAGATATGTATTTAAAAGCTGGAACTATGACTAGCAATATTATTGTGGAGAAAATAGTTAAGAGTAAAAATAGCCAAAAGAACAACCTATCCACGACTAAGGCGACTTGTTTCCATTCATCTACGACATCCGTCTCTGCATCTTCCGCGTCACTCTTGGCAACCATAAACTTGAGATATTTTAGTATTTCGTCCATAGAACTGTTTCTGATGCACGTGTCCTTTCTTGTATTCAAGTTAAGATCTTCTTCTGTGAAGGAACTTCTGTTTGACATGCTGTTGTCCCGGACATCAAGGTTTATTTTACTACCCCTTATATCATTTATAAAGCTACTTGTGTGATTACAGTTTCGTTTGAATGACCCGGATATTGTATCTATTTTTAGATGATTACGCGTCAAAGACTCGACGTCATTGATAAGTTTTGTACTTGCTTCAGTGTCATTGAAACCGTTATCGCTTGTTCTTTTCCGAGTTTTACGGGCTTGGACATATTGAACTTTCGCTGAAACGCAACTACAACGGACAATTCGAGCCAGAAAGCCGAGCACATAGTGTCTCACCCAGCTGGGGACAGGCTTCTGATTTGGAGCACAGTGATGAAGCTTTAGTACCAAAACGGTCAAAATTACTGATACAGATGCCACGGCCATCGACACTGTCAAGTATATCCCTGCAAATATATGTAAACATGTATGTATATGACTATAAATTGGACAACGCATACCGTTCAAACACTTTTAGAATCGGTCATGATTACTTGAAAAATGAATTATAATATTCAAACTGATCCAGCACAAATTGAAGATGAACATGGTTAATGAGTTGTGATGGAATCGGCAATGATGACTTAAATTAGTATGAAAAAATTAACAATTTAATATATGCCAGCGCAAAATTGAATATGGAAATTGGTGTGAGTTTAATCTCAGTATTCTGTATGAGAAAGTATTTCCTCGTGACAACGTGCAATGACGTGCTACAGGTACAATAATTGAGCCTGTGCGTGAGAAAACCAACAATTTGGGTTCTGACCAGGTCTGACACAAACCGGCCTCACAGTCACAGAAGATGTTTAGAGACTGCAAATTTTGGAATAAGAAAGTAGAGGAATTTTACTATCCGTGTGGCGAAAACAAAGGCGCTGATCAGCTTTGCAGTTACTGCGAAGCTGATCTGCGCCTTTGTTTTCGCCTATGCAGATCGTTGGTTTTCCCATGCGACGACTCAATTATAGTTTATGTAAGTGTAAAAAGGGAAAATATTACACACCGATCAAAGGCACAAATTCTGACGTTGGTGGCATACTCTCAGCTACCAATAACATGAACACAGAATAGGACAACAGTACTGTGATACTCAGAGTTATCTTCTCTCCCGCGTCTGGTGGAAGACAAAACGTAAGGACACTTAAAATATTCAACCAGAAACAGGGGAATAAAATATTGAGGACGTAATACAATATACGCCGTTGGATGATGAGGATGATCGTGACGTCCGGGTATATTGCTGGGCTAATCGGATACACCACCTCGTTTCGAACAATGGTGTACTTGATTAACATCCACTCGCCGTTCGTGACGTAACCTGAGACGTCAACTTCCGCAGTTTTATTCAGCATGTCCACTTGAGCCTTGTCGTATGTCCATGAGCCAAACTTTAATTTGCATATCTAAAACAAAGAGATCTGATATAAGGAACAAGTATTGTTGTCATGCATAGGCCGTGACTTGAAGAAATTGCAGGGCCCTGTTGCATGAACTTAAGCTGCCATTAAACCCAAAGCTGCCATTAAGTTCAAGAACTCTCTTAGTAAAGATGGCATTAATTTTCTGCTGCATAAAACAATTTTAAAGTACCTCTGGAGCTACATTAGCTAATGTCAGTTTTAAGAATACACTAGGGTTGATTTTCATAGACCCAAATGCAACAGGAATAAAGCTGCCATTAAGTTAACTGGGACTTTAACCTGCAATTAAGAGTTAATAGAGTTTTATGCAAAACTCGTTGAAAATACAATAATATAACATCAAAAACTAACAAAACAAATCCGCCTATATAATGAGTGTCGGTCATATTGTATCTACAGAAAAGATAGTGTTTGCGTTGATCTTTTCACTTATTTTTCACGTAAGCCATGCGTAGAAGTCAAAGGCTAAATGGATTTTTAAATACATATAGCAGGTAATGCTTTATGCGAAATTGGCGTGTCAGTACTTCGCGTCCTTATGCGTGGCATTTCACGTAGATTTGCATATAATCACTATATATCCGGAAATTCGGATGGAATTTAACAATGCGCCTGTTTTGTTCAATCGAGTAAATAGGTTACATCACCGCCGATCAACTGCGTACTGTAGGTATAACATCGCTAAAACCGCTGTCACACTATTGTGTATCGACGCACGTATCTACGGCGTACGAGGGTGGGTCAGAAAGTTCTGTCATATGTGTTATAACTGTTTAAATAGACATGATAAGTTGCTGTATTATACCTTAATTGAAAGGGCTACATTTCTCCTTTATAATGATGCCAAAACAATGTACGAAAGAAATAAATACTTCATGTCATAAGATACTGTGAGACAGTGTATGAAACTTCAAATAAAAATTGGTTTTGGTCAATTAAAATTCTAGCGATGTGCTCAGTAAACTGAAGTGTAGAGGGTTTCGTGCGACAAGCTTGTCCACATATGATTTTTCTACTCTGTATACAACATTACCACACAATCTAATTAAAGAAAAACTTCTGGATTTGATAAGGTGGACCTTCAAAAGGGCATTAAAAACTATGGTTCACTTTATTTGTCCTGTAATGACAGAAAGGCCTTTTTCACTTCCAGTGACCAAAGTCGGTATACACTTTGGTCATATCAGAATGTGTGCGACGCTTTATCCTATCTCCTGGATAATATTTAGATTAGATTTGGGACCAAGTTATACAGACAAATTGTTGGAACTCCGATGGGTACAAATTGTGCACCTCTCGTAGCTGATTTATTTTTATACTGCTACGAAAGAGATTCATGGATTCTCTTAACCAGGATAATCAAGTGATGTAATCGAGGCTTTTAATTCGACTTCTAGGTACCTCGATGACCTTTTGAACATTTACAACCCTTATTTTGAAGGTATGGTCAATAAAATTTATCCACCTGAACAACAGTTGAACAAAGCCAATATCTCGGATACCGAAGCCCCCTTTTTAGTTTTACATCTTTCTGTTGCTAATGGATTTGTTTCTTCTAAAAGTTATGATAAGCGCGATGACTTTAATTTTGATATAGTAAATTTTCCGTTTTTGGATGGTGACGTTCCTCTTCGTACATTTCTCAACTTGTTAGGTTTGCTAGAGTCTGCAATTATGTTACGGACTTCAACGCTCGAAGCCAAACTTCTCCAACAGGGTTATCGGTATCATATACTTCGAAAACATTTTCTAAATTTTATCGTAGACACTATGAATTGATTTCCAAATATAATGTTGGGTTAAAGACGCTTTTTGGTGACATTGTGGTGAGGGCATTTCGGAACCAGAATTTTATGGTGACTTGGTTTACAAATTTAAGAAACTTATAGGAAGGAATGATTTTTCTTTTCAATTCAGAAAAATCATAACACATTACAGGCGTATAGGTTATAACTTGAATGTTATGCGACAGTCTGCATGCTTAGTTTTAACCCAATCATGGTTAATAACTATGCTGCCTTCTTTAATTGCTCGCCGATGGGTCGGGCGTCAGACTCTATGATGGCCCCGACTTAAAGCTATTCATTTTAGTTGGTTGGTTGGTTGATTGAGCTTTAACGTCCCACCAACAGCTAAGGTCATATGGAGACGGGACCTCGGTTTATATTCCCATCCGACGGACTGGAGAAGCCCGGGATCGAACCTGCGACCCCTTGTTTACCAGGCGAGTGACATAACCACTGCATCACGGAGGCGTCTTTTAGTTGGTTGGGGCCGGAGCTTCTTGTCTGTTGCTTGGCCCACCGGGGTCCAACTGGATCTGCTGAGCCCTCGTGTTTGATTCATCAGGATGTTTATCATGATTTATCTGTTTGTTCTTGATGATTCATTGACTAGTTAGAGATTCACCATGAGGACCGAAGAACTAACTAAATGTTATGAACCACTGCAGAAGCTGAGGGTGAGGTTAGGTACATGTAAAATCGATTTAAGCCCGCCAGTAATTCTATATTACTGATCGTTCCAAGGCGATACTTCTGTGGTGGTTCTTTCGTTTTATGTCTTGGTGTTAAAAATTCTTTTGTGCTGTTGGCGCCTTATGATTGTTTTCATAGTTTTAGTTAAGTTTAGGAAACTGAGTGGCCACCTATTGGGAACATAGCTGCCCATTTGGCTTACGATATGTTTTCATGGTATAAGTACCTGATTATTAATTTAGTTTTTTTCCCATCTCGGTTTTTGGAGTGGGAATCTTTTTCTGATTGCGCCGTTTCCTAATCTTTGCCTACTAGTACCTATTTCGAAACAGACGCCTTGAAAGACACCTGGGGTAAAATCACTGGCACGTTTTCTTGAATTTGTGAATATTTTTTAAAGAAAAACGACTTCAAAAATGCATTTTTTCAAACATAGATAAATATATCCTGCAAAAATCAAAATCATTCAACTGAATTTAATTGAGTTATTGCAAAATGAAATGTTGAAATTGGCTTGTTGTACATACATTAAATTCAGTTTAAATTCAAATGGCATTTATTAACATCTACACGTAGTCCAGGGAGCTTAAAATGCATTTAACCATTTTATTGTTTCATCCTAGTGTGCTCTATAGTAAATTTATATAAAAAAAGCAATTATAATGGTTCAGCGGTTCCAGAAATGCTATAGGGGTACATATTTTAATGGCGACATATATATCGCTTTATAGCATCGATAACGGTAATTTTTGTCATATGGCTTATTATTTATCACTGTAAAGTTGGCGAAACTTTTATCGGAAGTTATGATATAACGCATGAAACGCACACAATAATATTCACAAATTCAAGAAAACGTGACAGTGGTTTTACAAATGTGTCTTTCAAGGCGTCTATTTCGAAGTATTTATTTATTTATTTTTTTCGTGCATTGTTTTGGCATCATTATAAAGGAGAAATGTAGCCCTTTCAATCAAGGTATAATACAGCAACCTATCACGTCTCTTAACAAAATACAGAACTTTCTCTTTTCGTATCTACGGCGTATCAGCGACGTACGTGTGGCGTATCTCGCGTATCAATGGCGTATGTGCTACGTATGTGCTACGTACGTTTCGCTGCTGTGGAGTATGTGTGACGTATTAGGAGTATTAGGAATATTTTGTGGCGTTCCAAGAGAATTTAAATGCTTCTATATAAATGTTTTCGTTTTTCCGAAGTCATGGATAAGATGTTTCTACCGGTTCGGGGTGCAGTGCAGGATTCTTTAAGGGCTACGCATTGTGTAGCCTCTGTCTTTGTTCATGTCGTTTTACGACCAGGATGGGGAGCTTGGAGATGTTCCCCCCCCCACCTCGGGTTTTTTTCTTCGGTGTTAATCTAGATTATCTAGATTTCTCCGGTGGCATCTTCGACCTCTGATAATTGATAACTGTTATGTGCAAATTGCATGAACAAAGTGAACACAACCGTTTGTTCTCAGAGGCATTAAAAAGCAGTTGGTACAGAACAGATACGCCGCAGATAAGAATGGAACGTAGTACATTCGCCTTGATACATACGCCTTGATACGCCGTACATACGAAAGGGAAATTCCATACGAATACAGATACGTCACTGATACGCCACGGAAACGTAGCAGGAACGTCACACATACATGGTACATACGTCGCTTGAAGAAAATACGTCTCAGACCTCGGCGTATCGAAATTCTCATAGATACGTGAGCGATACGCCGCCGATACGTGAATATGTGACAAAGGTATAAGGTTTAGTGTACATGTATCTGTATTTACCAAAATTGACTTTTTTCATATAAACTTTTACGTAAATGTAAATACGGGTCTGGCTACTTTTCCGTACATTTGACAGAACGTATTACCTGATGATCAAAAGGAAAGTAGGTGATATCCACTTTGCAGGAGCTGAGGAATCTGACCGGCGGTCCCCAGGCCACTGTGCCATCACTACCTATCATAGCATTGATGGGCATAAAACCTGTTGTATAGTCATCGGCACTGGAAAACAGCATTAAAAAAACTTGCCCATGCAACATACAGAGAATTTTTCTCAGAAGCAAAAATTGAAAACTTGATTTGATTTTTTTTTTTATATTTTTAATATATTTGCTCAAAACATTGATTGTGGGTACACGTTAGAACCGTCTCGGCGAGGCGGTTCTAACGAGTACCCACAATCGATGTTTTGGATCAAAAATAAGAAAAATAGGTTTACCACCGAATACCGCAGTTTTACTATAAAAGTGGGGTTTAAGGGATATCAATTGCATGGACATGTTTTCCTGATGGTACGAAAATACGCATATACATGTACAATAGACAGTAGTTTCATTTTGAAATGATGATAAATACAGCTGTTTCCTTCCACTTCGTTAGCGTTGCATTTCATCTTTCGAAGTTTTAAATTGCAGAATTTGAAGCCTCTAGTCATAGTCTTTGACTATACTGTCTCGATTTTGTCGGATCTGCTATGACCCCGAAATTATTTGTTTTCTTTTGATTCCGTCCACAATACGCATAGAATAACTCAGTTATTATATAGTACTACATGTAGGTACCATAATACTGTGCATGGAATAACTTAGTCATTATATAGTACTACCACAGTGTGCATGGAATAACTTAGTTATTGTATAGTACTACCACAATGTGCATGGAATAACTTTGTTATTATATAGTACGATCACGATGTGCATGGAATAACTTAGTTATTATAAAGCACAATCACAATGCACATGGGATAGCGTGCTAATTATATAGCAGTATCGCAATATGCGTGGGATAACTTACTTATTGTATAGTACTATATCTGGAAGCCATAGTTTCTTGGCGGGAAGTCTGATGACCTCTAGATTATTATAATCTCTTTTATCCCAGGAGATTCTCTCATCTTTCCAGATCTGAAAAATAAACATTACGAAAATATACCTACTCAATATACAGAGCATTTTATGGCCTAAAGAATGAAAATTTGGTTGAAAACTGTTGATGTTTTCCTTCTTTTTCTTCAAAACATAAAACAATCTATGTTTTGGATAAAATAAAATAAAACGAAAACGGGTATACCTATGTAAGCCCCAGTTTTACTGTATAGCCCCAGTTTTACTTATAAAAGTGGGGTTTACGGTGGTATACATTGCACGGATATGTTATCCTGATGGTCTGACCCCCTTTCTAAATGAGAGATGGGAATCTGGAAGGGGGTTGCAGTTTATCACAAATGGGTGTCATATCTCTCGTTCAGTTAGAATCTTGCAAATATCACATTTACACTACATGTAAATATCATTGAATACATTTAAAGTCGAGTCCCTTAACATTGCACATTATGAACCAAAATTCAAACACCAAATTTACACAATAAAATAGTGTATACGATTAGGCAAGAGACAAATATGATATATAGCCCAATTCAGTATCATGTGGTTTTGGTTAATTTTAAAAGACCGCGTCATTTGGGCCACCATACACATCAAGAGTCTCATCTCAGTAAATTTTGTGTGACTCTGACTGTCATATCACCATGGTTGGTTCCAAACGCGAGCAATATCGTGCGTTCATTTTGGCGAGTTTGATTACACGTAGTACTGTCTAGTACTGAATTGACAAGATCATTTCTGTTTGATTTATATTTTAAGGCCCCAGTCATTACGTATGGTCATGTTGGGACGTTGCCTTCATTCTATGGGACTTCTACCCAACATTAGGATATCATGACTTCCAAAATGCGCTTGAAAATATATTGACCACCAAAGGAAACAGCTAAGGTTTATAATTTATGTGTGGATGGTTTGACTTTAACCACCTTTCCTTGGGCACGTTCATGCCTTCTGATCAGATGGTCAGTCAGTAGGTAACAAGCTTTACTTGGAGGCACAAGCAGCCCATATATATCCCAAGACCTTAATGGACAGGGGCCTATATTCCCACCCTAACACCCGATCATTTTTGTTAAAATGCTAATGGCAAGACTCTGTTTGTTTTAGCAGACCGAAATTGCCAAAGAATGAAATTCATGTGTGGATGTGAAATTATTTATTGAAAATAGTTTAAATGCATGCTTGAGTATATATGTAGCGTTTTTACTTCTGTGCAGTATATTTACCATCTCCAGCCAGGCGTTCGTCATCAAAACTTGATTCTTTTCATCCTGTAAAAACACCTCAAAACAATGAGTAAATCATATATAGAAAGAAAACAAAATGTGTCAAAAATAAAATTTTACTTGCAAAAATGTGTAATGGGAATCACGGTTGAGATAAAAATAAAAGCACCAGCAGTTTTACACGAACCTGGGAAGCCAGAAGCTTCATAGAAATCTTAGGTAGCGTTCACACTTTAATCAATATCAGATTAATCCTGATCAGTTGATCCGGATTAAAATTTTGTCTTATGTGAACGCGTTTAATCTGATTCAAAATAATCCCAGATTGAAACGTCTAGAGTGAACGCGCCCGAAATGAGGTCCCTTAAAAGCGGTGACAATATTAAGAAATAAGGTTGACCCGGACCGCGGTTTGGTCATTAAAACCTCACCAGTTACCCTTTAAACATGTTAAAGCTGTCAGCATGAGCTTATAAAGATACTGCGACTTTGAAATTTTCAACAACATCACGAAACCTTGCCCATGCAATATACAGAGATTTTTAAAGTTGAAAAAAAAAATGAAAATTTTCAATATATATATATTTTATTATTTTTCTTATTTTTGCTCTAAACATAGACGGTGGGCACACATTAGAACTGCCTCGGCGAGGCGGTTCTAACGAGTACCCACATACTATGTTTTGGAGGAAAATAAGAAAAATATGTATACCCCTGCATACCCCAGTTTGCTACATAAAAGTGGGTTTACAGGGGTATACATTTCACGGACATGTTTTCCTGATGAAGGCAGCGATTTAAATTCTGAAAATCTATATCTACGTTATTTTGTATATTAGAAAGATAAGGGCGAGACTTATTTTGGAAATACAATTTTTATACATATTTTGGTGTACTGTCACTCCTTTATTCAAAGTTTGCTATTTGACTGTCAATCACAGTCTTATTTACATTACATATTTTGGCTGATCGAATATGGTAAAGTGTGAAGCAGTCATATGGCAAACTATCTGCATTCATCACTTTGTCAAAGAATTAATTAACTGTTTCACGCCGTTTGAAGATAAGAAGATCGAATGTCTCTTCTGTGCGTGCTTTGAATATGCCAGTAGGATTAATCTAGTGCGGAACCCTCCTTTTACAAACCACAGACCGACTGAAATAAACATATGAGTAGTTGTACCGTACTGAAAAGTACATATATTTGAAAACACCAACCTACAAGCTTCTGTAACGTCATTTAAAAATCATTTGAGCCTGTGTGTGAGAAACAATTTGGGCTCTGACCAGGTCCGACACAAATCGGGCTGTACAGTCTCAGAAGATGGCTAGAGGCTGGAAATTTTGGATTTAGAGAGTAGATGAATTGTACTATCCGTGTAGTCATGTTCGGACCGAGCTATTTCTTTCCCGAATACTTACCCTAGAGCACATCATTACGAAAACACGCCCATGCAATATGCAGAAAAAATTTTGGTTGTCAAAATGAAAATTTTCACTGGAAATTTTTTTATATTTTTCTTATTTTTGCTCAAAATATAGATTGTGGGTACACGTTAGAACCGCCTCGCCGAGGCGGTTCTAACGAGTACCCACAATCTATGTTTTGGAGCAAAAATAAGAAAAATAGGTATACCCCTGCATACCCCAGTTTTACTATATAAAAGTGGGGTTCAGGGGGGTATACATTACATGGACATGTTTTCGTGATGTGAGCCTTGTCACGAGAAAACCGGATTTTTGCCTATGCAAAAAAAGACGCAGATCAGCTGTGCAGTAACTGCACAGCTTACTGCACAGCTGATCAGCGCTTTTGTTTTCGCCACGCCGATAGTATATTGTTTCCTCTACTTATATCCAAAATTTCAAGCTTCTAACCTTCTTCTGTGACTGTACAGGCCAGTAAATGTATTCGACCTGACGGTCGGAACTCCCGAAGACTGGTTTTCTCACGTCGCGGCTCATATGTGACATATGTAATTGTGGCGGCGGACTCCCGATCCCTTGCTCCATCGTCCGATATCCACCTTTAAGTCGCCCTCTCCCCCTCCTTCCCCCGCACACGTTTGAAAAGGTACAACAGAGACGTGGTCCTAAATGGAACTGCTGTTTTGTAAAAACTTGCTTTTTAACACTTTCTTTGTTTCAAAATTATTGATGTTGATCTTTGAAACTTTTCAGGTTCTTAAATCAGAAAAAAAAATAGAATTGCCAGAGGATCTGACTATAGCCCCGCTTATGAGCTTTTTTCCAGGGTGAGAAAAAAACAATGACAGGTAACAATCCCAGGCTAGATCTTGTCAATGTAGATGCACATACAAAGATTGGTAAGATTCTGTCCATTTGTTCTCAAGATATTGACCGGAAACAAAATTCTCACGTCAATCAAGGGCTGTAACTCTGTCAAAATTTTGTGAAAAGTGATGTGCAACAGTTCCAAGCTAGATCTTGTCACTGTTGATATGCATAAAAAATTTGGTAAGATTCTGTCATTTCGTTCTCAAGATATTGAGCAGAACCGAAATTCTGACATCAATCAAGGGCCGTAACTCTAGTCAAAATTTTGCGAAAAATGACGGGCAATAATCCAAAGCAAGATCTTGTCAATGATGATGTGCATAATTTGGTCAGATTTCGTCAACTGGTTCTCAAGATATTGAGAGGAAACAAAATTATCACTTCAATCAAGGGCCGTAACTCTGTCAAAATTTTGCGAAACATGATAGGCAACAATCCCAAGCTAGATCTTGTCAATGTTGATGTGCATACAAAATTTGGTCAGATTCTGTCAATTGGTTCTCAAGATATTGAGCGAAACAAAATTCTGATGTCAATCAAGGACCGTAACTCCGTCAAAAGTTTGCAAAAAATGACGGGCAACAATCCCAAGCTAGATCTTGTCGATGATGATGTGCATACAAAATTTGGCCAGATTCTATCAATTTGTTCTCAAGATATTGAGTGGAAACGAAGTTTTGACATCAATCAAGGGCCGTAACTCCATCAAAATTTTGAATAAAATGACGTGCGACAATCCCAAGCTACATCTTATCAATGCTGATGTGCGTACAAAATTTCGTCAGATTATGTCAATCGGTTCTCGAGATATTGAGCGGAAACGAAATTTTGACATCAATCAAGGGCCGCAACTCCGTCAAAATTTTGCGAAAAATGATGGGCAACAATCCCAAGCTAGATCTTATCAATGTTGATGTGCATACAAAATTTGGTCAGATTCTGTCAATTGGTTCTCAAGATATTGAGCGGAAACAAATTCTGATGTCAATCAAGGGCCGTAACTCAGACAAAATTTTGCGAAAAATGACGGGCAACAATCCCAAGCTAGATCTTGTCAATGATGATGTGCATACAAAATTTGGTCAGATTCTATCGATTTGTTCTCAAGATATTGAGTGGAAACGAAATTTTGACATCAATCAAGAGCCGTAACTCCATCAAAATTTTGCATAAAATGATGTGCAACAATCCCAAGCTAGATCTTGTCAATGCTGATGTGCGTACAAAATTTGGTCAGATTCTGTCAATTGGTTCTCGAGATATTGAGCGGAAACGAAATTTTGACATCAATCAAGGGCCGCAACTCCGTCAAAATTTTGCGAAAAATGATAGGCAACAATCCCAAGCTAGATCTTGTCAATGTTGATGTGCATACAAAATTTGGTCAGATTCTGTCAATTGGTTCTCAAGATATTGAGCGAAACAAAATTCTGATGTCAATCAAGGGCCGTAACTCCGTCAAAATTTTGCAAAAAATGACGGGCAACAATCCCAAGCTAGATCTTGTCGATGATGATGTGCATACAAAATTTGGCCAGATCCTATCAATTTCTTCTCAAGATATTGAGTGGAAACGAAGTTTTGACATCAATCAAGGGCCGTAACTCCATCAAAATTTTGAATAAAATGACGTGCGACAATCCCAAGCTAGATCTTATCAATGCTGATGTGCGTACAAAATTTGGTCAGATTATGTCAATTGGTTCTCAAGATATTGAGCGGAAACAAAATTCTGATGTCAATCAAGGGCCGTAACTCAGACAAAATTTTGCGAAAAATGACGGGCAACAATCCCAAGCTAGATCTTGTCGATGATGATGTGCATACAAAATTTGGTCAGATTTATTTATTTATTGGAAATTTCATGATAACATACATACATACAAAGTATATACATATGTACCAAAGGATCAGACAGTAGGCTAGGCCTATGGTGGTCTTCTCCTCGAATTTGGTACTGAACACGGATTTCAATTGACCACGTAGCAATAACAAAAGTTATACATGCATGGGTAATACATAAACATAAATATGAAAACATGTGTTTTACATACACAAAAGTATGAAAAATAAGGACAACGGGTATATTAAATATCATACATAACTGTATATACAGAGTGAAGGTAAATAAAACGTTATATTTCTTATCAACTTATTTAGTGGAGAGAGAGCTGAGACGGAGAGCTAAGGAGAGAGAGAGAGAGAGAGAGAGAGAGAGAGAGAGAGAGAGAGAGAGAGAGAGAGAGAGAGAGAGAGAGTTGCACTGAGTTGGTTGTAAATAAGATTCATTTAGATGGATGATATGGATGTGTTAACTTAAATTTGTGCTTCTTTCGCTCTAATAAAATTGAAAACAATTCCAACGGACAATTCACGGTCGACATCCAATGCTGTCGTATCTTAGTTCTCTACCTATTGCTGCATTACGTTCCTTGGACACAGAGGCTAATAGATTTTACGATAGAAATCATCAAATGTATGACGCTGCACTGTTAACAAGATGTTATACTCAGCATGCTCTTCGTCCATTTATCGATTCCGAATCTAATCACATGAGAAGTTTTATTAAAATTCCTTTCACCAATAAAGGAATTGACTTTATTGATTTAACAAGCATATTCCAGGATAAATCAGTGATACAGTCTATACCTACCTACTTCCAAAATTCAGAACCTCCTATTATTTGTTACAAATATAACAAACCAATCAGAAATACAATTTTTAATTTCAATAAACTTGTTTCTGATCTTGATATCCATGCTAATACTCCTAAGTCTTGAGATTGCAAAGATTCAAAATATGTTTATCAACCCGCTGGACATATTGTTACTGGAAATTTAAAAATAATTTCGGATTCTAGAATTCGAAAAATTGTTTCTAAAGGTCCGAAATATAGATTCCCTTCCTACATTAATTTCGACAAATGTAGAGAGGAGATTTCATCTGCATTAAATGATTTCGGTAATCGATGGTGTAAACGAGAGGGTGTTGAGGATAATGCTCTTAAAGAATGGAAAAGAAGTATCTTCACTATCGTGGATAAACGTATTAAGTTTTATTCACAAAATACTAATCTTTTACCTCCTAAACCCAAATCGTCATTTAGGCATTTGAAGCAGGGTATCCAAGAATTTCATAGAAAGTATGTCTTGGTTCCGGCAGATAAAGCCGCAAACAATGTTGTTGTCGTTTGTAGGCTTCACTACGTTAACACCTTAAAACAGGAGCTTGATGGTACCAGGGCTTATCTGGAGACAGATACTGATGAGGTGTCTGTAGTTAATGCCCACTTAAACGATTTACCTGTTAAGTTTTCTGTTTGTGTCAATGAAGGCCAAGACAAACTTCCTACGATGTATTGGTTACCTAAGCTTCACAAAAGACCATACAAAGCTAGATTTATTGCAAATTCTAGCTCTTGTACTACCACTGAACTTTCTAAATTATTAACTTCCTGTCTTACTGCTATCAAATCTCATGTTATAAGATACTGTGAGACAGTGTATGAAACTTCAAATAAAAAATGGTTTTGGTCAATTAAAAATTCTGGTGAGGTGCTCAGTAAATTGAAGTGTAGAGGGTTCCGTGCGACAAGCTTGTCCACATATGATTTTTCTACTCTGTATACAACATTACCACATAATCTAATTAAAGAAAACTTCTGGATTTGATAGAGTGGACCTTCAAAAGGGCATTAAAAATTATGGTTCACTTTATTTGGCATGTAATGACAGAAAGGCTTTTTTCACTTCCTCTGACCAAAGTCGGTATACACTTTGGTCATGTCAGAATGTATGCGACGCCTTATCCTATCTCCTTGATAATATTTATATTAGATTTGGGACCAAGTTATACAGACAAATTGTTGGAATTCCGATGGGTACAAATTGCGCACCTCTCGTAGCTGATTTATTTTTATACTGCTACGAAAGAGATTTCATGGATTCTCTTAACCATGATAATCAAGCTGATGTTATCGAGGCTTTTAATTCCACATCTAGGTACCTCGATGACCTTTTGAACATTGACAACCCTTATTTCGAAGGTATGGTCAATCAAATTTATCCAACTGAACTTCAGTTGAACAAAGCCAATATCTCAGATACTGAAGCCCCCTTTTTAGATCTACATCTTTCTGTTGCAAATGGATTTGTTTCTTCTAAAATTTATGATAAGTGCGATGAATTTGATTTTGATATAGTAAATTTTTCTTTTTTGGATGGTGACGTTCCTCGTCGTGCTTCTTATGGTGTATACATTTCGCAACTTATTAGGTTTGCTAGAGTCTGCAATCATGTTACAGACTTCAACGCTCGAAATAAATGTTTAACGGCAAAACTTCTCCAACAGGGCTATCGGTATCATAAACTTCGAAAAACATTTTCTAAATTTTATCGTAGACACTATGAATTGATTTCCAAATATAATGTTGGGTTAAAGACGCTTTTAAGTGAGGGCCTTTCGGAACCTGAATTTTATGGTGACTTGGTTTACAAATTTAAGAAACTTAAAGGAATTAATGATTTTTCTTTTCAGTTCAGAAAAATCATAACACGTTACAGACGTATAGGTTATATCTTGAATGTTATGCGACAGTCTGCATGCTTAGTTTTTAACCCAATCATGGTTGATAACTATGCTGCCTTCTTTAATTGCACGCCGGTGGGTCGGGCGTCAGACTCTATGATGGCCCCGACATAAAGGTATTCATTTTAGTTGGTTGGGGCCGGAGCTTCTTGTCTGTTGCTTGGCCCACCGGGGTCCAATTGGTGTTTTTCTTTTGCTCCGGAGTTAGTAGGTTATTCGGCGCCCAGGGATCTCCATCGTCGGGCAGCTTACTCAGTCTGTGAGTCCTGGTTTTTGATTCATCAGGATGTTTATCATGATTTATTTGTTTGTTCTTGATGATTCATTGACTAGTTAGAGATTCACCACGAGGACCGAATAACTAACTAAATGTTATGAACCACTGCAGAAGCTGAGGGTGAGGTTATGGCCATGTAAAACCGGTTTAAGCCCGCCAGTAACTTTGTGTTACTGATCGTTCCAAGTCGATACTTCTGTGGTGGTTCTTTTTGTTTTATGTTTTGGTGTATAAAAATTTTTTGTGGTGTTGGCGCCTTATGTATGTTTTCATATTTTTAGTTAAGTTAAGGTAACTGAGTGGCCACCTATTGGGAAAATAGCTGCTCATTCGGCTTACGATATGTTTCATGGTGTTGGTACCTGATTGTTAGTTTGGTTTTTTCCCACCTCGGTTTTTGGAGTGGGAGTCTTTTTCTGATTGCGCCTTTTCCTGATCTTTGCCTACTTGTACCTTTTTCTATCACGTTTTTCTTTTTTTAAAAGCGTATTCTTGTTTACTATTTATAGCTGGCTAAGCTGCTAGGGGCAAGTCACTCGCGTCACATGCCATCACACGTGTCGTAACTTGATTTCCACGATTTGGGTCAACAATAATAGTTATGTGGGTCATATTGACGGTAAGTATGAGCTATTATGTAGTAAGTGTTTTGTGTCATTGTCCATTGTTTATTATTTGGCATAGGTTTTGCCCATAAACCGTTATTGATCTTAGCTTCGGTCTCGAGTCAATTCAATACACAAGTCTTACACAAGTATTAGCTTTTCTCAAGATTTCAAAAGAAAAATGGAATCGTGGTAAGTATAATCATAATGCTAGTGAAATCTTCCAGTTCAATCAACAAATTTAAAAATCATATCACAGAGGGTTTTGTTGTCGTCTTTCTGATTTTCAGGTAAGCCTTTTAGTAGATTTAATGCATTTATTGCTGTAAGATTTCCATAGATATTTGGGGACCTCTGAAGGGAGTCAATAAGTTCAAGCCTTTCAACCTCGAATTTTTTACAGTGGAAGAAAAAGTGTTGGGCTGATTCAGGAACTCCGGCATTACAGTTCTCATAAATTCGAGAGTCTGTTAAATGGTCATGGAAAAGATCATCTTTTAGTTGGCTTTTAGAATTTCTTAGCTGGCATAGAATAATGTTAAGTTTCCTGTTTCCATATGAATGATGTGTCATTGCTGCTGGTATTTTAGCTTTCAGTATCTTTTTGAATGAATATAGGGATGTTGCATTAAGTAAGTCAGGTGGTAAGTTGTTCCATAAATCTGTTGTTGATAAAAAATAACTGTCTTTGTAGGCTTTAGTTTTAGGGGTTGGATGTTTTAATTTTATTTGTCTCATAGAGTACTGTGATTGATGTTCATTAAACTTTGCAAGGATGTTATCAATATAGGGAGGGGCTTCTTCATTTAGTATTTTGTAGAACTGAATAAATCGATGTTGTTCTCTGCGAGATGATAATGGAGTGAGACCGAGCTCATTGTAAAGAATATCATGATCGGTTCCTCTACGAAGTCCAGTAATTATTCTGCATGCATCAAGCTGAATATTTTCTAAGAGTTCTGCATTTTGTTTGGAGATGTTGTCCCAAACAATATCGGCATACTCTAGGGTGGGACGAATATAAGAGATATAGAAACGCAGTAAAGATTTCCTATCAATGTCATATTTGAGCATTCTTAATAAATTGATCCTGGCTGCAGCTTTTTCATGTATTCTGCGTACATGCTCATCCCATGTACCATCAGAGGATAGAGTAAGACCTAAGTGGGTATGGTGCTTGTCGTCAACTAAAACACTGTCATTCATTACAACATCAGGTAGGTTACTATTGTCGTGTTTGCGTGTAAATGTCATAGATGATGTTTTAAGATGATTTAAAATAATACACCATTGGTTGGACCATTTGCAAATTTTGTAGATATCCTCATTCAGAGTTTTAATAGAGTCTGCATTCTCAATGACCGTAAATAGAGTAGTATTGTCGGCGAAAAGTCTGATATTGCTTGAGATATTATCAACTATATCATTTACATATATAAGAAACAAGTATGGACCCAAGACTGAGCCTTGTTGTACACCGGCTGTTGTATCAGACCAGGTAGAATGAAAACCCTCTGTTGTTACCCTTTGTTTGCGTTCACATAGATAGCTTGAAAACCACTTGAAGATACCATCACATATGCCATATTTTTTTAATTTAAACAATGAGCCTCGATGCCAAACTTTATCGAACGCTTTACTTACATCACAAAAGACGAACTAGATTTCTTTTTGCTGATCCATATTTGATATAATACTATTATAAATTTCGAGGAGCTGATTAACAGTTGAGTCTTTTGGCCTGAAACCTGATTGGAATTCTGTTAAGATTTTATTTTCATATAAATAGTTATATAGATACTTGAAAATAATTTTTTCGAATATTTTCCCTAGGATGCTGGTAATGGAAATTGGCCTGTAATTGGAAGGATCTTTCTCGTCCCCTTTTCCTTTAAAGATAGCAGAGATGTTAGCCATTTTCCACTGATTTGGCACCTGTCCCAGTTGGAGAGATCTATTGAATAACAAGGTAAGAGGTTTAATAAGACTGTTTGAAAGGCATTTAATCATTTTAGGTAATATTTCGTCAGGCCCTGCAGGTTTAGATGCATTCAGTTTCTGAAGCTGGTCCTTAACGTCTTGATTTGTTATATGTATATTGTTGAGACTATAGTTTGGAGGATCTGGGTCTTCAGGAAGTGGGGGCTCTTCATTAATTTTTGAGATATTGGCAAAATGTTCATTTAGTACTTGAGCTTTATCAATTGGATGAATATTTACTTTTTTGATATTTTTGACTAGTGGGGGAGGGGGTTTCTTTTTTTTTTAAGTTTAGTAATGTCATTAGCAATTTTGTACCAATTTTTTGGATGAAGTTGGGGGTCACTGAGGGAGGTTTGGAGTTTTTTTTTAAATATTCAGATTTAGATGATCTTACAAGATTTACTACTTCATTGCGTTTTACTTTATAATTATGCCAGTGTAGTGGAGAATTAGAGGTTTTGGCTCTATGATACAGTCTATCTCGTTTTCTCATATGTTTCCTTATTTCACTAGTCATCCAAGGTTTGTCATTTGGTCGTACGGTAAAAGTAAGTTTCGGTATGTGTTCTTCTGCAGATTTTTTTAGGATTTCTTCAAATGTATTAGTTATTTGATTCATATTATCATTATTACTGATAAAAGACCAGTCAGTTGCATTTAGTTGCTCTTCCATTGCAGGGATGTTTGCTTCTTCAAATTTCCAGATAGTTTTTTTTAAATGCTTTGGCTTTGAATGTTTTGAAACATACTTCGGCAGTTACTGTACAGTGATCACTTTGGAACGGTGGTAGAACTTGGGTGTTACATATTATAGCTTGATGGTTTGTCATAATCAGATCTTAACAAGTTCTAGAATTTTTTTCTATTCGTGTTGCTTCCTTAATGGTGTGTTCGAGATCATATTTTTGCATTATCCTTTCTAAGTGTCTATTTTTGTATTTTAGAATATCTGTGTTGAAGTCACCTAGAATGATTATATCATTGTTCAGATCAGCTGCACTTTCGAGAGTGTCTTCAAAGTGTTTCCAGAATTCTACTGGGCTTTCTGGTGGCCTGTAGAACAGACCAATAAGAAACTTTTTATTATAAGAATGTACTTCTGTCCATATGTTTTCGATATTATTATTTTCAAGATCATGTCTCCTTAAAGTGTATATATTATTCTTTGTATAAATTGCTAAGCCTCCCCCATTGTTTAATAACCTGTCCTTTCTGAATGGTGTTCTAAAACCGGACATTCCTATTTTATCATTAGATATAGAAGGATTAAGTGTTTTGTTTCAGATACACAAACAATTTCATAGTCAGACAATTCAGCACTTACTTGATCAATTTTATTACGAATACCATTTATATTTGTGTGAGCAATTTTTATAGACGTCAAGTCATGTCTTTGGCTGCTTGTTGTAGTGGCAGATTTATTTTTTCCAGATGCTTTGTTGTCTTTTTTGAAATAAATAGTTTTCCCTGTGAACAAGAGACTATTAGCCTTAACCATTACTGAATTTGTTTACAGGAATATGGATTACAGAACAGTTGAAGACATATGTGGCCAACTCAGTGCAAAAGAGAAAATAAAGTAGAGAGAGGTGTAAGTATACTAAGCACAACATTTGAAGGAAGAAATAGAGAGGGAAAGTGTATAGCAAAGAAAAAATGTAGGTTGACATTGGCAGGCAAGACTTAGTGGCGCTTTATTAAATTAATGCAATATAATGTATATTTGAGTTTGGTGAAGGATCAGAGCAATAAATATTTAATAGGGTAAATATTTTCTTATTCTGGGATTGCAGCACATGTTTATAGACAAATTATAATTGTACTTCTAGATACTACAATAAAATTTTCAAAGGTACTTTTGTCTAGAGAAAACTATCTTCTTTAATTTCAGGTTGTCCAGGACTATATGTATTTTGGGTAAAGATATACAGGTCTGCATGAACTGGTTGGATTTATTTGCAGTTGTTAGCACAGACTCAAGAGACGGAAGTGAAACATATATCATAGCACTACCAATATTGTGTAATCTGGTGAATTTATTTTGATCAGATTCTATCAATTTGTTCTCAAGATATTGAGTGGAAACGAAATTTTGACATCAATCAAGAGCCGTAACTCCATCAAAATTTTGCATAAAATGATGTGCAACAATCCCAAGCTAGATCTTGTCAATGCTGATGTGCATACAAAATTTGGTCAGATTCTGTAAATTGGTTCTCGAGATATTGAGCGGAAACAAAATTCTGATGTCAATCAAGGGCCGTAACTCTGTCAAAATTTTGCAAAAAATGACAGGCAACAATCCCAAGCTAGATCTTGTCAATGTTGATGTGCATACAAAATTTGGTTAGATTCTGTCAATTGGTTCTCAAGATATTGAGCAGAAACAAAATTCTGATGTCAATCAAGGGCCGTAACTCTGTCAAATTTTTGCAAAAAATGACAGGCAACAATCCCAAGCTAGATCTTGTCAATGTTGATGTGCATACAAAATTTGGTCAGATTCTGTCCATTTGTTCTCAAGATATTGAGCGGAAGCAACATTTTGGCAACAATGAAGGGCCATCCAAGGACAATAACTCTTCTGCAAATTTGGGGAAACTGACATGCATTTACACATTAGTAGATATTGTCAATATTGATGCATATGCCAAATATGGTTAAAGTCTAACAACTGGTTCTCAAGTTATGTGTGGTAATGGAATGACGGAAGGACGGAATAACGGAATAACAGAATAACGGAATAACGGAACTACGGAAGGACAGGATGAATTCAGTATAGCCCCCACTTTTTCAAAGCGGGGCTATAAAAAGAGATACATATCTTTGTGCCTTTCAAAGATAACTTACCATGTCCATAATCTGTATCAAGGTAAAGCCAAACGTTACAACAACGTTGTGACTGGAATTAAAGACCGGCCTTACGCTGCTGTCGTATGACTGATTATCGAACAACTTCTGGAGAAGGTCGTGCTCATCTGGTAGTACCTCGTCACCCAGGGCCGCTGACATAAGACACAGGCACAGACCAAATCCAAACATCGTTGTCTCTTAACATTCAGGATGGTTGTTTACCTTACAGAAAAAAATATATTAATAGATATATTAATACCGTAATTTAGATGCTTTATAATTTGAAATATACAATATGACATCATAGCGGCTCCGGTCCGACACAAACCGAGCTATACAAGCTTAGAAGATGGCTAGAGCCAGAATTTTTGGATTAAGAAAGTAGAGAAATTGCACTAACTGTGTAGCGAAAAGTTTTTCGCCCAAAGTTTGAGTGTTTGTTAATCCTGTAGAATGTCTGTTGCATTCTCCGTAAAATAAAAGATTTGATAAATGCAACAACATGGTGGAAACCTCTTGATGTTACATACCTGCAGCATAAATTTGTGTAAATGGGGGAAGGGCTCAGATTTTTAAAAAAAATGGGGTTGAAACTATTCATGCAAGAATAACAGGTACATCATCTTTATCTGATTTATAACTCTAAAAACACACTATCACTTTTGCAAAATCATATAACTTAAACAGACTGTGGAACTGTGGAAAAAAATTGAGCAACTTTGACTTTGAATAGTGTCTCCATATGTTTTGTAGAATTAGGGAGGTTCTTCTGACACTGGCTTGCATATATCAAAATTAAGGTAAAACCAATTGTTGCAAAACCAATAGAGCTGAGACCATTTATCGGTTTTGGGGCTTTTTGACAGCCTTCCCCCTTGCCCAAACAAGGAATTATGGTATGATATGTCATTTACAAAAATACAATTGCGTTCAAAATATTTTGATTGGATAAGGGGGGTGGGGGGGGGGCATTGACTTATAAAAAGTTTCCTATTTCCTATATAATCCTATATTAAATTCGAAGATTTTGCCCAATTTTTAAAAGAAGTCACTGATTGACTTACACACAACATTGCATGACTAAATACAACAGAAACTTATTTTTCGACTGCAATATACTTCATTTCAGTGCCTGGAACTTGAGATTTTGAAAATATCTTGGGCATTCTCACAAAAGAAATCTTCCGAAATCCTTGAAGGCAGCTACATAGATGTTTTGTAGTGAAACAACATGCATTTAATTCTTTCAACAATGTAAATGCAAACCATTAAGGAGCTTAATAATGTTCCACCGTAGGAGCCCAGCAAAATGACACGTACATAGCAATGAAACAGGTCTACATCAGCATTGAATGTTGTGAACCACTGCAGAAGCTGAGGGTGAGGTTGGGTGCCTGTAAAACCGGTTTAAGCCCGCCAGTAACTTTGTGTTACTGATCGTTCCAAGTCGATACTTCTGTGGTGGTTCTTTTTGTTTTATGTCTTGGTGTTTAAAATTTTTTGTGCTGTTGGCGCCTTATGTATGTTTTCATATTTTTAGTTAAGTTAAGGTAACTGAGTGGCCACCTATTGGGAAAATAGCTGCTCATTCGGCTTACGATATGTTTCATGGTATAAGTACCTGATTGTTAGTTTGGTTTTTTCCCACCTCGGTTTTTGGATTGGGAATCTTTTTCTGATTGCGCCTTTTCCTGATCTTTGCCTACTTGTACCTTTTTACCTACGAGTACATCAGATTTAGACTTGACAATAAAACAGGTTTTTGCTCACATGCGTTCATTGTAATTGCATTATGTTCACGAGCCCACTAGGATTAAAAAATATTTGGAAAAAAGGAGAGAGAAAGAAAAGAAGCAAACATGCGAACTAAATGCCTTGCATATAGCCTTCAACTAAAGTGACTGTGTAATTGACCTTTCTAACGGAGTTGGAATTGGAGTTGGAATTGGAATTGGACTTGGACTTCGTAATATGAGCGAGGGTTGTTTCAAAACAACGAAGGTGAATAAATATAAAAGCAGAACTGTATACAGGGCAATGTTATAATACGTTATTTGAATTCTGAATATGAGATATAAAAGAGGGTTGTCTCAAAGAGTTGTATTACTTCTTTTTTTCAATTGATTGACAGCAAAGGTTAGTAAACTTTTCAATATAATTTTATTAGACACACTCGTCGCCACTAGTGTCACTGCTGACGCCCAGCACTCTCAGATGTTTTGGGACCTTCTTTGTAGAGTAGTAGTAGTAAAAAGTGGCAGTTTTTCGTCATGCCGGGCTGAACGGACTTAATCCAAGATTCCACCACAAGGACGATGGACCTTCTTTGTTAGGAAGCTGGTTCTTTTAAACATATCCGGTAATGACCTACGGCCACGTCGTCGACCCCCAGCTCTCGCCGGCAGATTTTCCGGGTTTAGCATATTCTCCGCGTTTTGCAGGTTTTCCGGGAAAGGTGGTTTCTCTGGAACTGCAGGAATTTCAGGATCTGGTGGATTTTCTGCAGGAGGCTCCTGCAGAAGTTGTCGCGACGGTCGTTAGCGTTGTTCGGCTCGCCATGTTGCTGTTGGTTACGCTCTGCTGGGTCTGGTTGTTCTATTAACCTGCGCTCTAGATCTCGGACAAGTAGGGCTTGAATCCTATGAACAAAAAGGGTGTCGTACGAAGACTGAACTTTACGTTACAGTACTGAACAATATTTAATTGACGCCATTTCCGCTAATAGTAGATTCAGACCCGGTTTCGTGTAATTAGAATATTGTTATTGTTCACTAGTGTTTGCTTCCCTGTCCACTCACGAGCACTACATGAAACCGGACAGAAAACAGTTATTTGGTTACGTTACAGTAAACGTCACGTATACGACGAAGAAATTTTAAAGATATAGATTTTAATGGTTGTAAATGATGTATGTGACGGCGGACATTGACTCCTGGAAAAATCATTAAAATGTTGCAACACTTTCTTATTTTTCTATATCTTCAATAGAGTAAGAAAGTGTGCAACATGTTACATTTTGCTATTGGCAGAAAGAAAGGAAGAGACACTTCTTATCCTTTTTGTCTACGAGCAGCATCCAATCCAGTTTAAAGCAATAACTGATGATATCAAGGTAAATATCGACCACTTACCCAACATTCATCAGCAGCTTTACAGATCGGCCACCACGAGCCAGCTGAGAAACAGGATCTCGTCCAAATTCACCCGCATCATCTACAGCAACATAGGTATGTTTGTCTTCTGCCAAATTACTCGGAATGTTTTACATACAAAGGATCTTGCACGAGCTTTTGGGGCCCCGCCCTTTGTTGCCTAAAACAATAGATGTGCTGCTTGTACGATGCTGACTGGCTATCTGATTTCTGGCTAACTGCTCAGAACTGAGCCTGCCCAGGAAAAGTGGTTCCAAGTCGAACCATCTGCACATACAAGCCCTTTTGGCTTTGTTCAATGGTTATATTTAAAGCACTTGTTGGGTGGGTGTCATTGGGTAAGAGTCCCTTAAAGTGGAGGCAACGTCTCGACATGACCTTAGCAGTTGGCTGGGACGTAAAGCATCAATTCAAACAAAAACTTTCATTTTTTAATAAAAGGGTGGATTGATTTAATATTACGCGAACCTTGCCGAGCACCATACCCATTGTAATCAATTAAGTCATAAGCATGATGTAATGCATTTATTTACATGTGTGTATCACAAACAACATTTACAGCCATTAAAATCTATTTTTTTCGAATTTGTTCGCCGTATACTGTAACGTAACCAAACAACTGTTTTCTGTCCGGTTTTATGTAGTGCTCGTGAGCGGATAGGGAAGTAAACACTAGTGTACAATAACAAAGGAACCGGGTCTGAATCTACTATAAGCGGAACTGACGTCAATTTAATTTTGTCCAGTACTGTAACGTAAAATTCACTCTTCGTACGACACCTTTTTGTTCATAGGATTCAAGCCCTACGCGTCAGGGATCTAAAGCGCAGGTTAATAGAACAACCGGACCAAGTAGAGCGTAACCAGCAGCAACATGGCGAGCCGAACAACGCTAACGAGCGTCGCAAGCAACTTCTGCAAGAGCTGAGCGATGATGAAGACCAGGCTGCAAATAACCAACAGGAGCCTCCTGCAGAAAATCTACCAGATCCAGAAAATCCTCGTTCCAGATAATCCGCCTATCCCGGAAAATCTGCAAAACGCGGAGAATCTGCCAAACCCGGGAAATCTGCCTGCCCAGTCGGCGAGAGCTGGGGATCGACGACGACGTGGCCGTAGGTCATTACCGGATATGTTAAGAGAGAGCACCAGCTTCTGTATAGAAGGTTTCTTACAACTTCTGAGACAGCTGGGCGTCAGCAGTGACACTAGTGACGACGAGTATGACTAATAAAATTGTATTGAAAAGTTTACTTTATGTAATGAAATTAACCAATTGCTGTCAATCAATTGAAAAAAGAAGCAATACAACTCTTTGAGACACCCCTCTTTTATATTCCATATTCAGAATTCAAATATAACGTATTATAATTACATTGCCCTGTATACTTTTATATTTTTTTACCTTAGTTGTTTTGAAACAACCCTCGCTTATATTACGAAGTCCAAGTCCAATTCCAATTCCAACTCCAACTCCAACTCCGTTAAAAAGGTCCAATGTGCAGAAGAGCAAAGACGGTCTATTTATACCTGTCTAGCGACCTAAATAACTTTGAAAAATATATATCTATGTATCTATCTATTTCTGTATATCATTTTGACCCTTCCTCGAGTATCATGCCTTGTTAATTTTAAGATGTTTGTAATTCTTACCTGCTCACTTGACTAATTTTTTTTAAATCCATCGTCAATATAAACTTTACATCCCTCTATTCTTACTTTACATACATTTTAGCTCACCTGAGCCGTTAGGCTCACAAGGTGAGCTTATAGGATGGCCATGATCCGGCGTCCGTCCGTCCGTCGTACCGTCCGTCCGTCTGTCCACAATTTCAAAGATCTTCTTCTCTGAAACCGCTTGGCCAACCAAAGCCAAATTTTATATGAAGCATCTATAGGAAGGGGGAACCAATGTGTATATAAGAAATCCAGGTCACATGACCAAGATGGCCGCCATGCCCATATATGGTAAAAACCCTTCAAAAATCTTCTTCTCCAGAACCGGTGGACTGATTTCAACGAAACTTGGCATGAAGCATTGATGGTTCAAGCAATACAATGTGTATATAATTCATGACCCTGTGATGACCTTGACCTATTTTACGGCAAGGTCAGCATAGGTCGCCAATGCATTTGAATGGGGAAAACTTTTAAAATGTCATTTAAAAGTAAAAGTCTTGCAGGAAATGGGCAGTAGGACTGAATATTAATGATTCTGAAAAAAATTGGACCACAGGGGCTCATATGCCCCCACCCCGGGGCAATATACATGTATATTACCATAATATTCAAACATCATCTCCTCTGAAACCGGTTGGCCAATCAAAGCCAAATTTTATGTGAAGCATCAATAGGAAAAGGTTATCAATGTATATATAAATAATCCAGGTCACATGACCAAGATGGCCGCAGTGCCCATATATGGTAAAACCCCTTCAAAAATCTTCTTCTCCAGAACCGGTGAATCGATTTCAAAGAAACTTGGCATGAAGCATTGATGGCTCAAGTACTACAATGTGTATATAAATCATGACCCTGTGATGACCCTGACCTTTTTTTACGGTAAGGTCAACATAGGTCGCCAATGCATTTGAATTGGGAAAACTTTTAAAATGTCATTTAATGTGAAAGTCTTGCAGGAAATGGGCAGTAGGACTGAATATTAATGATTCTGAAAAAAAAATGGACCCCAGGGGCTCATCTGCCCCCACCCCGGGGCAATGTAGATGTATATTACCATAATATTCAAACATCTTCTCCTCTGAAACCGCTTGGCGAATCAAAGCCAAATTTTATGTGAAGCATCTATGGAATGGGGGAATTAATGTATATATAAATTATCTAGTTCACATGACTAAGATGGCTGCCATGCCCATATAAGTTAAAAACCCTTCAAAAATCTTCTTCTCCGAATCTGGTGGACCGATTTCAAAGCAACTTGGCATGAAGCACCAATGGCTGAAGTACTACAATGTATATATAAATCATGACCCTGTGGTGACCTTGACCTTTTTAGGACAAGGTCAACATAGGTCGCCAATGCATTGGAATGGTGAAAACTTTTAAAAAGTCATTTGAAGTGAAAATCTTGCAGGAAATGGGTAGTAGGACTAAATATTAATGATTCTGAAAAAAATGGACCAAAGGGCTCATATGCCCACACCCCGGGGCAACATACATGTATATTACCATAATATTCAAACATCTTCTCCTCTTAAACCACTTGGCCAATTGAAGCCAAATTTTATGTGAAGCATCTATAGGATGGGGGAACTAATGTGTATATTAATAATCTAGGTCACATGACCAAGATGGCCGCCATGCCCATATATGGTAAAAACCTTCAAATATCTTCTTCTCTGAAAGCAATAGATTGACTTCAATGAAACTTGGCGTGAAGCATCCATGGCTATAGTACTACAATGTATATATAAATCATGACCCTGTGATGACCTTGACTAAGTTTATTGCAAGGTCAACATGGGTTGCCCATGCATTTGAATGGGAACAACTGTTAAAATGTCATTTGAAGGGAAAAGCCAGCAAGAAATTGGCAAATGGACAGAATATTGATTTTTCTGAAAAAAGAAAACGGCCCAAGGGCTTCATCTGCCCCTGCACTGGGGTTAAATACCATAATATTCAAACATGTTTATTGGTATATGCAGCAGACTCGGGTGAGCCTTTACAGGACCATTCGTCCTCTGGTTCTAATTTCACAGAAGGTTCTTAACTTGTAAGAGCTACATGTACATGAGCCGCTGCGTGTGAGAAAAACAAAAATTTGGGGTTCCGACCAGGTCTGACACAAACCGGCTGTACAGTCACAGGAGAAGGCAAAATGCTTGAAATTTCGGATTTACGTAGAAGAGGATGTACTGCCTGTTTAGTAAAAACAAAGGTGCTGATCAACTGTACAGTTACTGCTGATCTGCGTCACACATGCGGATTGTTTGTTTTCTTGTGCGGCGGATAAAATGTCATCAACCGTATGATGAGGCGCTTTATGATAAAAGGCATTCTCGTATCTGGCGTGTCCTTGTATTTTAAGTTTTGACTTTCTATACGCAGGTAAACACTAACAGTTCCTTGGAACTTTGAACTCAAGTTTCTCGAGATTTCGAAAAAAAGGAGTCAGAGCACTATAGCATTCAGTCGAGTTGTCAATGGGTATGCACATCAGGTTCTGCAATTTACCACAACATGGCACTGAAACTATTTCGCACCAAAATCCATTAGTCCTTCAGGCCTCGGAGACGAAAAATAACAAATCGGAATATCTTATTTCTAAATGACAAATTACAAATGAGACGGAACTGTCTGAACCATTTCTGATTTAGTGAAATATCTGTCAACATCTTATTCTATCGTTTTATATTTACATGCAAGTGAAGACCTGTATCCAATTCTGTAAACGAACTGAGAGATGTATACCAGTCTAAAGCTCTGCTAAAACCGATCATCAAGGTTTTCATCGATTTCATTTGCATCACTGAACACATATGAGCCTGTGCGTGAGAAAACCAACAATTTGGGTTCCGACCAGGTCTGACACAAACCGGTCTGTACAAGCACAGAAAAGAGCTAGAAGCTTGAAATTTCGGATTTAAGTAGAAGAGGAATTGTACTATCCGAGTAGCGAAAACAAAGGCGCTGATCAGCTTCGCCTATGCAGATTGTTGGTTTTCTCATGCACTGGCTCATATGCGGTATGGTAACCACAGGACATATTTGCATATTTTAGGTAACCGCGCCACAAATCCATTTGCAAACACAGATACCCCTATGTAAAATTATATATATTATTTAGCATTACATGTACATGTTGGTTGACATATATAGCCTTTAGAGACCGCCGTTATGCACTCCAGTACATCCTATTTTCAAAATGATATAAACAGATCGTAAAATATACTCGTACAGAAATTGTTTTAGTTGTAAAACCTAAATCTTTAGTTGAAAATATTCTTAATATTTTACATATTTTGCCCAGAACATACATGTACATTGTGGGTACACGTTAGAACCGTCCCAGTGATTACGTGTACATGTACGGAAATTCAGCGAAAGAAAGGAAACATGTAGAATTATCTTGGCTACATCATATCGCTCACCTGAGATTTGATCTTTGATAAATGACCTTTGGGTAAGGTTATGTTAGTCAAGGTAAAAGTAAACTTGACCTCGAATACTCAAAGCCTGCTACTCAAATATATTTATTTACATTGTAAACTGTCTGTATCTACCAATTTTCAGGTCACATGCAAAAAAAAAAAAAAACTTTCAGGAAAATCCAATGTTTCCACTCTTTCTCACTGAAAAGCCTCTGTAACCATTTTTGACATTGCCATTCAAATACATGTATATCAAGGTCAACCCAAGGTCATAATTTATACAAACTAGAATCGCCGATGCCACACACAAACTTTCAATGAAATCAACTCACCTATTCCAGAGTTTTAAAGCTTTTTACCATATTTGCGCATGGCAGTCATCCTGGTCATGTGATCTAATAAAACCATTTATATACATGTACATTTTGATTCCCACTTCCTAAGGATACTACGCATAAAATTTGGCTTTGATTGGTCAAGAGGTTTCTTAGAAAATGAAGTTTTACTTGTAATATGTAAACGGCCTTTGGCCAAGGTCAAGAAATGACCTTGACAACTCATATAACTTCATATTCTCAAGAAGAAGTTGTGTGTATTTACCAACTTTCGAGTCACAGGCTACAAAACTTCATAAAAAATCCATTGTTTTCACTTTTCATTTCACATTTCAATAATAAAATATAAAGGTTTGGTCCTTTGGAAGTAGCAAAACATTCAAAGGGACTATATTGCGCAATTTCGGGTAATGAACCCTCATCAGTAGCCCGATAAAACCTAATGAAAATAGTTACAATCCCATTTTGTAAACGTGTCTGGGAGGGGGGGGGGGGGCCGGGTAACTCGGAGGTAATTTTGGTACGGACGTGCCGCTCGATACTTTAACACATACCCCATTCATATACCTGGTAATCGAAAAAGGGACCCATTCATATATCATGCCTTCGAAGAAAGTGACCCATTCATATATTTGATTGTACAGAATTTTGACCTATACACAATTATATACAAATAGTTCGACTTTCTGAGCTGTGTATGTCAGCAAAAAAGTGCTCTTAAACATGGATGTCCGAAAAATTTGGTCATTCATAGACTAAATTTGGAATAATGGGGCCATTCTTATATTTTGACTTGAAAAAGGTAACCCATTCATATATCTGGCGAGGCTGAAAAAGAGGGCTATTCGGGCGGCACATCCCTACTACATCATATATAGGTAGTTACCCCCCCCCCCCCCCCCCCGAGAAACATGTCGTGGCAAAGGTCACATGGGTTCCTTGTTCCGTTTACTTAACAGGTAAACGGGATAAAGGCGGTTACGGGGATGCGACAATAAACAAATTAAGGATGAAATATATGCGTGCAATGACAGTTAAACTGGCCCAAAATATTCTATAGATTCTATAGAAAACCAACAAATTATAGTAAACTGAATAATTTCAGCTAAATTGGTCTCGTTTAATGTAGCTTCCGAGAATTACAAAGAGTACAACAGCATTATGAGTATGAAAAGTTCTTGAAACGATTCAGATTTAAGCTTATTGGGCTGTAAATCGACTTTTTGACGCCGAATGACGAACCGCAACAAATCGCATACGCTCCATGCCAAACTTTTTGTAAGACCAGATACTAAGTCCGATCAATAATTATTTAAACATAAGACTGGCGTCGAATTTCCTATTTAGGTCCCAAAAGAAAAGACTGTTTGTTTGTTTTGAGGTTTAAAGTTCCAGTCAACAATTTTTCAGTCATGTCGGGACGGAGCCATCGCTTCCTGGGTTTTAACCAGTACTCTAGGGAGTTAATGTGCCTTGCTCAAGGACACAATACGGTGACCCTTGTAGGGATCGAACTCAGGACCTCTCCATTTCGATCCCCACAAGGGTCACCGTGTTGTGTCCTTGAGCAAGAAAGAAAAGACTGACGCGCCTAGTATGAGCTACTTTTTTTAGCAATATGAAAAATGAGCAGCTGCATTTGAAGTAATTGCACCGCTGATCAGCGCATTTGTTTTCTCTACACAGGTTGTACCATCTCTTCTTCTAAAATCCGAAATGTCAAGGTTCTAGACTGCTTTTATGCATGTCGGTACAGACGTGGTCGGAAACCCAGAGTGCCATTTATAGGTTTTACTGTGTGATGTTTTTTTTTTTTTTTTTTTTTTTTTTTTTATTTATTTTATTTTTTTTTTTTTTGACAGCTCTAAAATCTGACCTCATAGTTTACGCCGAGATGTTACAAAATTGTTATACAGTCACATAATTAGATGCATAGTCAAGAAACTTTGGGTTTCACAAAAACAGGAATTGTTCTAAGCAAAGACGGTTAACCACAAAGGTGATCTGCATCTAGAAATTTGAGCCGTCTTCGGGTTTTCCGACCAGGTCTGACACAAACCGAGCTGTACAAGCTCAGAAGATGACTAGAGAGTGGAAATTTAAGATTTAGAAAGTAGAGGAATTGTACTATCCGTGTAGCGAAAACAAAGGCGCTGATCAGCTTCGCAGTTACTGTGAAGCTGATCTGCGCCTTTGTTTTCGCCTAGGCAAAACACCGGTTTCCTACGCGGCTCAGTTATATTTTATCCTGACATGGCTCAATTTTATCTCAGACTGTCTTCATTTTATTGACCTGTTTTTGCATAAATTGGTACGAAATTTCAGTCAGTCACCGTTACTGATGAGTCGAATTGATATAAATAGCCATCAAAGACCTTTAGACTGCTGATTGAAAAACACATTCTGTGACTGTCTTCATGAACGATAAAGGAGGACAGTCATCTCTCGTCAGAATGTTTGCAATTGAGCCGCATCGTGAGAAAACCGGATTTTTGCCTATGCGAAAACAAAGGCGCAGAACAGCTTCGCGGTAACCGCGAAGCTGATCAGCGCCTTTGTTTTCGCTACTCGGTTAGTACAATTCCTCTTCTACTTATAGCCAAAATTTCAAGTCTCTAGCCTGCTTCTGTGGCTGTACAGGTCAGTTTGTGTCAGACCTTGTCGGAAACCACGGAGACCGGTTTTCTCGCGTCGCGGCTCAATTATTTGACGATACATTCAAGCTTCTAGCCATTGTCTGTGGTTTCACTGGTCGTTTTTTGTCAGACCTTGTCGGAAACCACGGAGACCGGTTTTCTCACGTCGCCGCTCAAACGCATTCCAGGATATCCACTCCTTTATTAGCCTCGTTCGGATGACAGTAGCTAAGAAAAAAATGATCCTGTGCATGAGAAACCCATCAAATCGGGTTCCGACCAGGTCCGACACTAATCGGCTATAGAAGAAGGTTAGAAGCTTGAAATTTCGGATTTAAGTAGAAGAGGAATTGTACTATCCGTGTAGCGAAAACAAAGGCGCTGATCAGCTTCGCAGTTTTCACATTATGCAGATTGTTGGTTTTCCCATGCGGCGGCTCATATTCTATATCATAAACATGAATATTAACAAAATGTTGGAATCCGGCACTGACTACTTTTGTCGCAATGATTTTAAGCAAAATGGACTTTGTTGTCGCATCATCATCTACAATTTCTAAAAAACAATATGAGCCTACGCACCAGAAAGTCAACAATTTGCATATGCGAAAACAAAGGCACACATCAGCTGTGCAGTTACTGCACAGCTGATCAGCGCCTGTGTTTTCGCTATACGGATAGTACCATTCCTCTGTTACTTATATCCAATGTTTCAAGCTTCTAGCTTTCTTCTATGACAGTATAGACCGGTCTAAGTCAGACCTGGTCGAAAACCCAAATTGTTTGTTTATCACGCGATGGCTCATATGGCATCTCGTCAAGATACACGAGTAATCTAATGGAACTTTTCCCGACACCGCATTTTAACGTTTTGTAAAAGCAATTTACACTTTGCCGTTGCAGCAATTGTTTTCACAAACTAGTGCATGTAACGCCTTCACTATGATGCCGTGGAGTATATAAGAGCTAAGTACTTCAAACTCCTAAAACATCTTTAGTAACATGCAGGAAACGACGGCTCTGTCCCGACATCATAGAAAAACTATTGACTGTGAAGCTAAACCATAAGCATAGCAAACGACGATTACCGTGTTCAATAACATTCGTTATTCAATGTTGTGTCGCAATCCGGAGATTTGCGTTCTAATGCATTACAAGTCGGTAACGCGGTGACATTAATGTAATATTGGCCAAAGAATTGAGTTATATTCTCAGAACATGAAAATGAACAACAGCTGTTGCTAACGTTTATGATTGGAAATTATTTTTGGATGGAAGTCAACCACAGACCTTAGATAACTTGTAATACACTGCTCAAGATATGAGCCGCTCCGTGGGAAAACCAACAATCTGCATAGGCGAAAACAAAGGCGCAGATCAGCTTCGCGGTAACCGCGAAACTGATCAGCCCCTTTGTTTTCGCTACTCGGATAGTACAATTCCTCCTCTACTTAACTCCAAAATTTCAAGCTTCTAGCCTGCTTCTGTGACTGTACAGGCCGGTTTGTGTCGGGCCTGTTCGGAAACCACATTGTTGGTTTTCCCACGAGGCGGCTCATATTTTAAAGGAACACTGCACTATTTTTCCATATACCGTACCGCACCGTAGACAACCCCAACTTTGGCCCATGCTTTCATGAATTAGAAGAATTAGAATAATACTCTATTTGAGAGGTTTTCCATGTCACTTTTCATTCCCTTCAATGTTAGATATTTTATTCATTTTATTTTCGAAGACCAAGTACAACGTTATAGGTGAAATCGCAATAATTATGTAAAGTAAGAATCAAAAGTTATCTGATCAAGAAACATACATACATATGCATGCATGGTTTTACTGCATGTTTTGTAAGCGGGTGGAAGGGAACCCCGACCCTTCTCTCGCAATTGACGGGGGATTAAATTTAGAAAACGTTTAAGAAAAATACATACATACAATTACATACCTATAAAATTCAGTAGTGTTGAACTATGCCAAAGATTTTTTTATAAACTACTCGTAAACATATGCATATAAGATTTTCATGTTGTAATCCAAATAGAATTCTAACACTGTCTTTGAAACATTAAAGGAAGTATGAAGATATTATATTGAGCGTGCCCTTCTTATATTTTGTAAGCTTAAAACTGTCCTTACAATACCGGCGCCTATCCTGTGAAAATTGAGTCAAGTGAGAAGATTTATTGACTGGTGATAGTACAAGTAAAAACACAGAACTGCATAATTTCTCGCCCATAATTTTCCGTGTAGTGTAAAAACAACGTCTTGAACTAAAATCATGAACCCGCCAAGACCTTTATTGGTTTTATTATACGTGACGACATGTAGATGTATGTGCCACGTCCTGCATATTAAGACCTTTTTATGACCATTGTCGCATAAAATGTCTTATGGGCATCTGAAATGATCAGACCATCTATTCTGTTCAGCTTCCATACTCGAATCGTCAAGATCAGAGACAGCTGAAATAAACTGAAAAAGGACATTTGCAGCGAAATTGTAGATGACCTCTGCGCCTTTAAACATTTATAACCGCTGGAAGCGCGCGCCTATAAACAAAGACGCTGGAAGAAAGTATTCTCACGAAGCTTTTGATATACTACATATAAACGAAATAAAGGAATACCATGAATCATTTTGCTGTGCTAATAAACGTTTATTTACCAAAAATTAGCCACTGCAAAGACGATCATTTACACTAATACCTCATGACTATTCATATCAATTCAACGATTATTCTATGTCACAGCGATGCTACTTTATTCATGTTTATCGCTTGATTAATTAAAAAGGACAGTCAAATGTGAGTCATAGAATTTCCGTCTCAAACATTGAATCCATGGCTTTGATTTTTTTCCGTTTTGATTCTAGTAGAATGGTTAACGCGGTGGCTCATATAAGTGACTCCTGTGATATCGGTGGTTATATACTGGCTCCTTTGTTTCGAACAGGTCTATAACAAACGTATTGACCTGCTAAACAAAGGAAGTTTAGGAGGGAGGTTGATAAGTTTCGCGCTTTTTATTATCAACCGGTTGATAATATCTGGCGGGAAACTTATAAACCTCCGTAGATGTACGCTGTTATATATTAGACACAACAGTAAGTTTATGTAACGGTTCAGCTGCACCACACAAAATGCTTTCGCTGTGTTCATGCGTATGCTGATTGTACGTTTTCCCAGCAAATCATGCTAAATGTAAATACAAATTGTTTTCCTACTGAGTATCCGAAATTCTTTGAGATGAGGCAAATTATTATTTCGTATTATTTCAACAATTCATAATTTCCCAAAACGGTATTTCAAACGTGCCGTTGCACGTACATTTCTGTGTGAAAATATTCCTCGTCCCATGGTTTCATTGGTAGTGTAGAAGGTTAGGGTTAGTGTGAGGTTAGGAGAAACCACGGAAGTAGGAACAAACTTCACAAAGTTAGATTTGACCAGCTGTTTCCCCCATAAACAGCCGGGCATTCAGTAAATGGTCCTCTGTCATTTCAGCATGGGGGATTCCGCCTATGACAGATCCAAGTAGAAGTGATCTACACTTTCAAATCAGTTTACGCACAGTATATAGATATACAAAAATCATACTTAAATGGTATTGAATTATTTGCATTAAATCTTGATCAATAAATAACCTCGACGACGTTTTAAGGGGAAGCTACTGTAAAAGTTATTTTTGGACATGGCTGCACGAGGAAAGAAAATATCGTTCACAGTTAGTCCGTGGGATTTTTGGCCAATAGTCATGTCGCGAGAAAACACGCTTTAACGGAATTTAATTGGTCTAAGCATACTACGCAAGGTTTGGTCAATCGGCTCGCTATGTAGCATTTGTTATAGCGAAACAAAGGAGCCGGTATATAAGTCAGTTAGATTATGTCGGTATCGGTCAATACGAAAATTATAGACCCGGGCACGTGAACTTAAAGGATATGACATATGCACAGAAGTGAGACATATAGATACAAGGTCTGATTTCGTATTATGCTACGGAATCCATATACAGCACATATATAGTATATTATGCTAAAGAAAAGATGTTTAGTTTAGTTTATTTATTTCGCAAAAGCCTAATGGCCCATGAGCTACAAATACAAATAGAGCTAGAAAATATGCATACGTGACATAAGAAATGCATATAAAATAACTATTCTGAAACTAGAAAGATATACATGCGTGGAACAGTCCTCAGCATTTTGGAGCGGGGTGCACTGCCACCTAAAGGATCGTTTACTACTTTTTGCTTATTTACCGAAAATGCAAAATTTACATTTACGTAAAGCGACTTGGTGTAAATCAAGACAACAAATTCAGTTTGGTTTTCACTACGAAATTGTGAATACCAGAAATGCATAGAACAAAAGATGTCATTAAAAGGTACTAAAAGCAAGCATTCACCATTTAGCATAGGAATTACAGAAACAATAAAAATGCAAAATAATCTGGGGACTCGTTCACTTGTACGTAATAATGGATAAAATAAATCTATAGACATTAGGTTCTTTTAGAGCATTGTCAATATAAGTGAGAGCGATGAAAATTATGCAGCTTGCAAAGCATACAAAGTGGCCTGTCAATACTCAAATACTTAGTAATACCATGTTTAACAGATCTAATCGTGCATGAATATACTGAACAAAAGTGAAAGCGCAACATTTATATTCAGACTTTATTTCTGTATTCTACTTTATTCTATTGTAAAACGTTTCATAAGACCTAAAATCATTCTTTGGGGCTATCGCTTTCTGTGAAAGCAAACAGAACCGCGCTTTACATTCATGTGAACAGAAAACAGTAAAATTATGTGTAGCGTTTTCATTTTTGTTCAGTATATATTCTGAACTTCAGGTAAGTAGTGAAATAAAAGTGTAAATCGTGGAAGAACTTACATAGTGGGAACTTGTATAAGTCAGGCCAGGACCACTGCTGAAATCAGTACTACCTGTTATCATACGGGCGGATGGGGCTCGTTAGCCTTGGGTGGCAAATATACCTGACTTTGCTAGATCATAACTTAGAAAATGGCTGTGCAGGGTAGTTTTTGCCGAAAGTCCCCCTTTCTAAACAAAACCTGGAAAAGGTGGATGGCTCTCTACAGCTCTGGCCAGCAAGTCATCATCTAGGAAAAGGTTATACAAAATTAAATCTTGTGTGTCTGGATATGCGTAGTCCAGATATGGAAAAACTGTTTCGGTAAACGGAGCAGAATAATTCATCGTTAAGGCGGCTCCCGTGGCCGAGCGGTTAAGAGCGCTGTTTCTTAATCACTCGATCATCTCACCGCTGTGTCTGGTGTGGGTTCGAGCCCCGCTCTGGCCACATGTGAGACAAGCCAAGTTCTGCTTGCGGGTGTGTCAGGTGGTTTTTCTCGGGGTTCTCCCGTTTTCGCCCCACCTACTGATTGGCCCGTCTCATATGAGCTGAAATAATCTTGAAAGGGACGTAAAACTGAATTAAAAAAAAAATAATTCATCGTTTGTAACAACGGTTCGGAAGGCGGAACATTTGGCGGAAAGTGTAGTGCGTAACAAGGCATTAACGATGTTACGGTATACAATGCATCCAAACACTGCAGTCAACGGTCTCAAGGTTCACAGCTCGATCCAGGTTACTTACCGTAGTTACAGGCAAACGGACGTGATTTTCATGGATTTCGCTAACTTAAAGGCCATTGACAAGGTCTCACATAAAAGGTTGTTGTACAAACTTGACTTTTACGAGATTAGAGCATCTACACATTAGTGAATCGACTCGTGGCTCTCTGAGTGCTCTCAAAAAGTGGTATTTGATGACCGAGCCTCAGATCCAGTCCCGGTTATATCTGGTGTCCCGCAAGGATCGGTCTTGGGATCCGTACTATTTCTAATTTTTATTAGCTGCCTTCCGGATAACATGGGGTCATCTGTTCGTCTATTTGCTGATGATTGTGTTTTAGACAGGAATATCACGTCGCCTTTGTATTGCCAGATTTTGCAAGATGAGCTGAATAGCTTGGCCCAATTAATGACCAATGTACGTTCTGTGTGATATCAAAGCAGTGTCTATTATAGTTTTAATGAGCTTGCTTTTCAGTATCTTAACCAGTTTTAAAGTATCAGAATACCACTCATACAGATTCAGAAGAAGTACGTTCAAATATTATGATACACGTTATGAAGGGCCATCATAGAGTCTGACGCTCGACTCACCGGCGTGCAATTAAAGAAGCCAGCAATATTATCAACCATGATTGGGTTAAAAACTAAGCACGCATACTGTCGCATAACATTTAATCTATATCCTCTACGTTTGTAACGTATACTACTTTTTCTGAACTGAAAAGAAAAATCATTCCTTCCTATAAGTTTATTTTGTAAACCAAGTCACCATAAAATTCTGGTTCCGAAAGGCTATCACGTAAAAGCGCCTTTAACCCAACATTGAATTTTGAAATTAATTTATAGTGTCTACGGTAAAATTTTGAAAATGTTTTTCGAAGTTTATGATACCGATAGTCCGGCTGGAGAAGTTTGGTTTTAAAACAGTTATTTCGCGCGTTGAAGTCCGTTACATGATTGCAGACTCTAGCATGAAATGTATACACTATAAGAAGCACGGCGAGGAATGTCACCATCCAAAAATGTAAAATTTACTATATCAAGATCAAAGTCATCGCGCTTATCATAAATTTTAGAAGAAACAAATCTATTCGCAATAAGAAGATGTAAATCTAAAAAGAGCTTTGGTGTCTGTGTTATTGGCTTTGTTCAACTGTAGTTTAGGTGAATAACTTTGATTGACCATGACTTCAAAATAAGGGTTGTCAATGTTTAAAAAGGTCACCGTGATACCTGAATGTCGCATTAAAAACCTTGATTACATAAGCTTGATTTTCACAGTGAAGAGAATCTATGAAATCTCTTTCGTAGCAGTAAAAATAAATCAGCTACGAGAGGGGCGCAATTTGCACTCATCGGAATTAAAACAAATTGTCTGTATAACTTGGTTCCAAATCTAATATAATATTGTCCAAAAGATAAGTTTATACACAACACAAGATCGATTTCGCTTCATGATTTATTACAAAACAAAAACCTTAAACTACTGATCTAAGAAGTAAATTAATAAATCTATTTATGATCACTAATCTACGCTTGAAAATAACATTCTCATAAAACTACAACAACATTCATATCAATAAACATACAAAAATAATACAAAAACATTTGGCTCCTATGGGCACTGCTCACAAGATATGCTTGCTAAGTTATCATGTTACTGATGCCTTTTTACTCCTTACCCCTGTTTACTAAACATGTCAGACATGTGCATTATATTTTTCTTTTGAGAGACAGCTAGGATGGGCAAAATGATTGCCCATGCAATGTGCAAGTGCCCAAGGAACTGATCCCTGGACACAGACTGTGTAGGCCAAAGAACTGATCTTTGGCAAGGAACTGATCCTTGTGTGTTAAATATCGGTATGCAACTACCAAGGAAATGCTTCCTTGGACACAAACTGCGTAGACCATGAAACTGATCCATGGCCACCAAAGAACTGATCTCTGGCAGGAACTGATCCCTAGCAGTTTGTGATGTGATCGGCCCGGTATGCAACTACCAAGGAAATGCTTCCTTGGACACGAACTGTGTAGACCAAGAAACTGATCCTTGGCCACCAAAGAACTGATCTCTGGCAGGAACTGATCCCTAACAGTTCGTGTAGTGATCGGTCAATTGAAAATGATATTGTTATGAATGTTGAGTGGCAAACTGATTGCCTGGTATGCAACTACCAAGGAAATGCTATCCTTGGACACGAACTGCGTAGACCAAGAAACTGATCCTTGGCCACCAAAGAACTGATCTCTGGCAGGAACTGATCCCTAACAGTTCGTGTAGTGGTAAAGACGGTCACTTGAAGAATGATATTGTTATGACTGATATGCAAAGCAAGGGAGATAACATGGAAATTGGTCATTGACAAAGGCACACATCTGCAGAGTCCACAGTTAAATGCATGAATGCTTATATATAAGCAATGGAAATAGAAGATGGTTATCTTTTGGGGGAATAAAAAGTAAGAAGGTCTTTATTGTGAGCAGCACCATTATGAATGTTTTACTAATAAATTCTCAAAACAATAGCTTCCTTTTACTCATTTAAATAGACTCTAAGCCTGTTATGGGCACAGAGTTTTACCTGGAATCTATACATATATGTAAAAGCAATACAAAGCATGTATTTCCAATTCTATCTATCATTGGAGGTGCTGGGGTTTGGATGGTGGGATAGCCAGAAGAATTGATGTTTTCACTACAGCTCCAATTTACAGACTGACCAGAAAATAGAGTAATCTCTTGTTGCTAATTGCTGTAGATACATGATTTTTACATAACTGACCTTGATAGTACAATCTTTCCATTTGTTTCTTTGAGAAGCATCGGTCATTAATATCAATAGAAAAGCAATCATGTCTAATTGATGACCATCCCTTATGGTCTTATCAAAGCCATCAATACACTATTACACCTAGGGTGCATAATTGAAGATGCTGGCACCTGATTAAGTACCCACTATACTCTTAAAGATATCACTGCATTCTTAAAATTGGTATAGTTTCAAATAGCTCATAATTATATTCAAAATTTGTGTATAAACTTCAATTATTATAAATTGACATTTTATACACAACACAAGATCGATTTCGCTTCATGATTTATTACAAAACAAAAACCTTAAACTACTGATCTAAGAAGTAAATTAATAAATCTATTTATGATCACTAATCTACGCTTGAAAATAACATTCTCATAAAACTACAACAACATTCATATCAATAAACATACAAAAATAATACAAAAACATTTGGCTCCTATGGGCACTGCTCACAAGATATGCTTGCTAAGTTATCATGTTACTGATGCCTTTTTACTCCTTACCCCTGTTTACTAAACATGTCAGACATGTGCATTATATTTTTCTTTTGAGAGACAGCTAGGATGGGCAAAATGATTGCCCATGCAATGTGCAAGTGCCCAAGGAACTGATCCCTGGACACAGACTGTGTAGGCCAAAGAACTGATCTTTGGCAAGGAACTGATCCTTGTGTGTTAAATATCGGTATGCAACTACCAAGGAAATGCTTCCTTGGACACAAACTGCGTAGACCATGAAACTGATCCATGGCCACCAAAGAACTGATCTCTGGCAGGAACTGATCCCTAGCAGTTTGTGATATGATCGGCCCGGTATGCAACTACCAAGGAAATGCTTCCTTGGACACGAACTGTGTAGACCAAGAAACTGATCCTTGGCCACCAAAGAACTGATCTCTGGCAGGAACTGATCCCTAACAGTTCGTGTAGTGATCGGTCAATTGAAAATGATATTGTTATGAATGTTGAGTGGCAAACTGATTGCCTGGTATGCAACTACCAAGGAAATGCTATCCTTGGACACGAACTGCGTAGACCAAGAAACTGATCCTTGGCCACCAAAGAACTGATCTCTGGCAGGAACTGATCCCTAACAGTTCGTGTAGTGGTAAAGACGGTCACTTGAAGAATGATATTGTTATGACTGATATGCAAAGCAAGGGAGATAACATGGAAATTGGTCATTGACAAAGGCACACATCTGCAGAGTCCACAGTTAAATGCATGAATGCTTATATATAAGCAATGGAAATAGAAGATGGTTATCTTTTGGGGGAATAAAAAGGCCAAAGGAATTTGATAGCATATCAAATGAGGCCCCCAAAAGAGCCTTATAGTGTTATTGTAGGTTGTAACTAAGTACATGTAGTTAATGAATAGAATGAGGTGTACCTCTGAAAGTAATAAGTTCCAATGAACATGCATTCTTCATCTGTTTATGACCATTGTGCATAGGCATTTCTGATTGATGTTTATGATATAACACACCATATATCCAAAATGAAGTCATTGTGTGCTACAAGTGCCTATGGAAATGCAATTATTTGTCTATCTATGTTTAATCCTGCACTTTAATATAAAGAAGCTGACATGGCTTATTGTAAGATTAACAGTGGCCTGTTAATTAACAGCAGTATGTTAGAACTTTGGTTTGAAAGCCATGAGTGTGTTTCTATATATGACTATCTGTTGGTGGGACATATTAACATATTATACACTACATGTTTAAATAGTATTAAGCACATTATGTATAAAGATGTTGCAATTTGTCTGTGCTATGATTATTGCTGCACTTTACATGCTAAACTACATTCCAGTCTTCTGTGTTAAGAGTCTGCAAAGTCAGAAAATGAGATGACCTGGCCTGTTAATTAGGACAGCTAGTTCTCCAGTTTTGAATTTTGTGTGTTGTGGCTGAATGACTGTCTGTTGGTAGATATAAAATCAGTTAAACACCAAACTAAACTTACAACATTAAATGTTGTGAACCCCCTATAAATACAAATCTTTACTTACTCACTTACAACAGCTGTGCATATTAATGTATCGCAAATTATGTCTGTTGATTTACTATTTAACAAAAAGAAATAGTACAATACATGCTCAACAAGCAGATTACTTCCTTAAACAAAGCTGCCATGACTTTTCAGAATTATGACAATAGGCATTACATGAAATGGTTCTGATAAAGAATAGGAATACCTGGTATAAACTGCAATGGATCTGTGATGAGACTATTGCCAGTATTATTCTCATGCAGAATGGGTTGCCATGAGGTTAACATACAATTCTGTATAAAACTAATTTAAATTTGATGTTAACAAATAATAGACAAACTTATCTTTGGCAACCAACCCATTGTTCAGTAACGGATCTGAGAAAATGCTCTTCATATGAATGGCTCTGAGTAGCTTATAACTGCCGAGACTGTGCAAACTGCAGGCCATAATTATGTGAACTATATATATACCTAACTCACTGTCTGCTTTGTAGACATACACTACAATTAAATCTGACATGTAAAATCTCGTGACAAAGTCTTTGTTAGTTTAAATAGTGACAAAGTTTAGGTTATTCTAAGATAGTGTGACGAAGTGGTTGTTTGTATTAATGGAATGACCATGTCCTGATCATTTAGATAATGTGACAATGTGACGTTTTGCTGATCAGTTACAATCTGTTAATTCAGAAAGTTTGACAATGTGGCTGTCTATTATGTGGCTGTTTATGTAGATCGTGTGGCAATGTGTCTGTTTGATTTAACAGTGGAAGAAACTCAAAATTGCTGTTTGATTAGTGTGACACTGGTAATGCTGTAGTTTGATTTAACAATATGACAACATGGCTGATCTTTGTGACACAGTGACTAACTTGATTGTGTGACAAGCTGTTTGTTTGGACTATGACAAAGTGGAAACTGAATTCGAATCCAATAATGTGATAACAATGAAATGAAACCTGTAAAACTGATGTTCAATGTTTGGTTTTCTGATATGCTACTGATTACAAAATCATTTGTAGAAAAGTTGCAAGTTTTCATCTTGTGCTTAACAGTATTACAATATTTAGACAAGGTGACATGTAACTGGAGATAATGATTAAAACAGTGCCTCTGGAGTAAGATTGAAACACTGATACATAGGGGGTCTTCTGACACATCAGAAAACCAACACATAAATTCATGTAGAACATGTATCTAATCTTAGTAAATATTGTCAATGTGGTGGGTTGGTAAAGCTCAGTTTCTCCAGTTAGCTGTTTCAACTGTCACTACCACAAGTTGTTTCTTTGTCCAATATAGTCTTTATGTCTATTTACTTTTACTTTTTCATGTCTTCTATTCAAATTACCGCCTATCAGTGATGAGGGGATTCAACTTCAAATCCAACTTTCGGAATACACACATGACCAATTTTCCTTCGAAGAATTTCCTTTCGAATGATTTGAGAAAAACTGATTAATTAATTGCCACTGGAATATATATGAATTTTCCCGAAAGCCTGAACACTGATTACTGGTAGCTGCCAGCCATGTGATACCTCTGAGAGGTTTATATTTTACAAAAAGAAGAAATGGTAACTCGTGTTTTGTGAGTGACAACTGCAATTATGGAATCGAAAAACTTTGTGACATGATTATTCAGAGATAATAAGGGAGATTTATCAAAACTATAAGATATCACATGTATGGTTGCTGCACACACACTGATTTGACTTTGGATAGGCACAGATTGCTCAAAACACTGATTTTAACTAGATTTGCACTGATAGCTGATCAACACAAAATAATGCTCCTTTTAGATATGACACCCATCATGATTAAATATGAATATGCACAGATTGCTCAAAACACTGATTAAACACTTTAGATTTGCATTGATAGCTGATCAACACCAAAATAATGCTCCTTTAAAATATGACACCAATCATGAATAATAGCACTTGGGTATAATATTCTTGTAGTTGTATATCTCCCTCTTGATGCTGCAAATTGGAACTCCTGTGTTATGCAACTTCTATTTCCCAGTCCAAGGTTGTTCTGAACAAGTGTTTGGAAGTAATCTTCATGATCAAAACATGGAAAAATCATGTCCGTACTGAAAACTTTCTGTATTTGTCTGAATCATCAAATACTGTTGTTTGTCTGAATCTTTGCACATAAACAATAGAAGCACTGGATCCTTATCCTGTGGGCGTCCGGAATCTCTTACCCCTCAGGAGGGAGCAGGCCGCGCACCACCTTGTCAGTTTGCATATAGTGATTGTATAGTGAACAAAATTGAACCCATCCAGATCTAAGGAGGAATCTTATGGGCGTCCGGAAGCTCTTACAGCTCAGGCGGGAGCATCCCGTGCACCGCCCGTCCTTTACCATATGATGACTGAATAGTGAACTAGCATAGCTAGAAAAGACTGAACTCATATCTACTAAGGAGGAATCCTGTGGGTGTCCGGAAGCTCTTACAGCTCAGGAGGGAGCAGGCCGCGCACCGCCCGTCAGTAAGCATAAAATGATTGTATATTGTACTAGCACAGCTAGAAAAACTGAACCCAGATCTAAGGAGGAATCTTGTGGGCGTCCGGAAGCTCTTACAGCTCAGGAGGGAGCAGGCCGCGCACCGCCCGTCAGTAAGCATAAAATGATTGTATATTGTACTAGCACAGCTAGAAAAAACTGAACCCAGATCTAAGGAGGAATCTTGTGGGCGTCCGGAAGCTCTTACAGCTCAGGAGGGAGCAGGCCGCGCACCGCCCGTCAGTAAGCATAAAATGATTGTATATTGTACTAGCACAGCTAGAAAAACTGAACCCAGATCTAAGGAGGAATCTTGTGGGCGTCCGGAAGCTCTTACAGCTCAGGAGGGAGCAGGCCGCGCACCGCCCATCAGTTCAACTTCACATAATTATATTGTTTAATAATAAATTAAGTGTTCTATTGGCACACAGTGCGGTAATAACAACAGTATTTTCACATATAAATTGGAGACACAGTTTCGATATTTAATTCTCAGAAGTTTCTGCTAATTGTCATTTAACGTCCAAAGTCTGCAACCTTTCCATGTAGAAAGCATAGAGTTAGCTTGCCGATACTAGTTGTCGATATAACATGTTGCATGTAGTGTCAATGTTTAAATTTGATTAGTTTGCTGTTTCCTTCAAGATCAGAATGAATCTGAGATAGTGTCCACATTAAGATCAGAATGATCTTTGGTTGATTAATATGTATTCACAAAATCTAACATAACAGAACTTTCCAATGTAGCAAAGTTTTTATGAGTATATTGATAATATGTATATAGTTTATCCAAATGTGTTAGAATAATAGCCAGAAGAATTGATGTTTTCACTACAGCTCCAATTTACAGACTGACCAGAAAATAGAGTAATCTCTTGTTGCTAATTGCTGTAGATACATGATTTTTACATAACTGACCTTGATAGTACAATCTTTCCATTTGTTTCTTTGAGAAGCATCGGTCATTAATATCAATAGAAAAGCAATCATGTCTAATTGATGACCATCCCTTATGGTCTTATCAAAGCCATCAATACACTATTACACCTAGGGTGCATAATTGAAGATGCTGGCACCTGATTAAGTACCCACTATACTCTTAAAGATATCACTGCATTCTTAAAATTGGTATAGTTTCAAATAGCTCATAATTATATTCAAAATTTGTGTATAAACTTCAATTATTATAAATTGACATATAAAAGTACCATTTTGACATGAACAAAATGTATACCGACTTTGGTCAGAGGAAGTGAAAAAGCTTTGCTGTCATTACAGACCAAATAAAGTGAACCATTGTTCAAATGCCCTTTTGAAGGACCACTCTATCAAATCTAGGCGTTTTTCTTTAATTAGATCATGTGGCAATGTAGTGTACAGAGTAGAAAAATCATATGTGGACAAGCTCCTCTCACGGAACCCTCTACACTTCAACTTACCGAGCTCCTCTCCAGAATATTTTATTAACCAAACACAAGGTTCATGTACCATCTTACAGTATCTTATGACATGATGTTTTATAGCAGTAAGACAGGAAATTAATTTAGAAAGATCATTAGTAGTACTACAGCTAGAATTTGTAAAAAAATATCTAGCTTTATACGGTTTTATGTGAAGCTAAGGTAACCGATACATTGTAGAAAGTTTGTCTTGGCCTTCATTGACACAAACAGAAAACTTAACAGTCAACTCGTTCAAGTGAGTATTAACTACAGACATTTCATCAGTATTTGTCTCCTTATAAGCGCTGGTACCATCAAGCTACTGTTTAAGGTGTTAACGTAGTGAAGCCTACAAACGACAACAGCATTGTTTGCGGCCTTGTCTGCCGGAACCAAGACATACTTTCTATAAAATTGTTGGATGCCCTGTTTCAAAGGTCTAAATAGGAGATAAAAGATACGTATTTTGTGAATAAAACTTTATACGTTTATCCACAATAGTGAAGATAATTCTTTTTCATTCTTTACGAGTTTTATCCTCAACACTCACTCGTTTACTCCACCAATTACCGAATTCATTCAATGCAGATGCAATCTCCTCTCTACATTTGACCACGGCTAACAAACCTTTAAATGCGTAACCGCGGTTAAGAAAAGAAATCCGATTCATGTCCTTCCGGTTTCGCATCAGATGACCAACAAAAGGTAAACAAACTTTTGCAGCTCATGTTTCTGAGTAAAATATTTCGATTCGAAGACAAATATTATAATTCTCTCAATGCTATTTTATTAGTTAGACATTGCTACAATTGGACCCCAAAGGATTTCCAGAATTTTTTCTTTATAATCATGATTTTTATTCCCTACCCCAAAACACGTGTTGGGATTGCATTGTACACGACGAAAATGTGGGTCAGTCGCAGGGATATTTTTAGATTTCCGCTCATTACGTTCATATTAACGGAAAGCAATACAGTGCGCAGATGAGTTTAACATTGTGTGAGGTCTGGTGACAGTTTCGTTACCATTGGCCAATGTATTCTATGCCTATGTGGTTAAAAGCTGTGTCAACATTTCGGTTACGAATTTAATCATTAGAATGATAGCAATATAGTCATTATAGAACACATGTATTAAAGTTTTTGTTTTTGTTAATTTTTTTACGCTGAAGATTATTGTCACATTCTCTTGTCATTTCTTAATAGGTGCTTACTCAAATTTGGTGTGTTTGTGATATTTGCAGTGAAAGTGTTTGATATAAAATAATACAAACTGTCTATGAAATACATGTAATACAATAGTTCACATGCATGATATTCCTGTTCATGAAGACGATTTTACAGCATTCTGTATACTTTAATTTGTTTTTTTTTTTTCTTGGTTTTATGTCTTTCAAAACGCTTTACAGGGAAATAAATACCATAACTTGAACAGGTTGAGGTTTTCAAACATATCTTGAAATATATCCTTCATATTTTAATGATTAAATGCGTACCCATCTTTTCCTTCCCTTCAAATCGATAATGCCGGGCACTAACACAACGAAATACTGGCACAGACATCAGATGCAATTTTGTTTATACTTATCTTTAATTTTGTCGTGGAACAATCACTAAAGTTTGATATTTACCAGCAAATTGTCCAATTTTTAGTTGTATTTTGCCGACTTTGGCCTTGTTGGAACACCAGGTTCGAAGAAGGGAATAAATAACTCAAAGACCATCAAATTATTTTGCGAGCTACTTTGGTGCTGACTTACAATAGTAAATAAGTGACAAAATAGCATTCATAGAATATCGATATATTTCTGTACTAAAATATGAATCATCAATCGATCCTAGTAGTGTATGTTTTGTTTACCTTTTCTTGGTCTTCATATGCGCAACCGGAAGGGCGTGAATCGGATTTTCTTTCTTAACCGGCGGTTACGCATTTAAAGGTTTGTTAGCCGTGTTTGTCGAAATTAATGTGGGAAGGGAATCTATATCTATATTTTGGATCTTTAGAAACAATTTTACGAATTTTAGAATCACATTTTTTTTTAATTTTAGATTGGAATAATTTACCAGACGATATTAAATCAACTGAACAGAACAAACTATAAAACTGCAGTGAAAATTCCCTTTTTTTACAACTGGCCAGTCCAGAGAAGCAAGCAGGATATTTTCTTACCTTATTGTATTATATAAATCTTCCTGTGATAGTAATTTTATTTAGATATAATGGTGAGGGTTTTAAGGTGGATCCGTTTATTTATTTATTTATTTATTTATTTATTTATTTATTTATTTATTTATTTATTTATTTATTTATGTGTATTTCAATTCAACAATATATGTTAACTAATAATGTTTATCTAAACCATAAAACTTTTTTTTTATTTTATTATTTATTTAAAGGACCCCTTTGGAAATAAACCATTGACGACTTTCATGGGTTATCCTATCTTCAATCTCTGATCATCATCTCAGGTCCTATGTTTAACATAAATTCTAATTGGGTAATACGCTATCCTCAATCGCACCCTTTTATCATAGAGTATATTTTTTATAGTGTAGGTGATATAAGGTAGTCCCTTATACGCTCCAGTTTTACTGTACGAAAATGGGTTTTAAAGGATTACACATTTCATGGACATGTTATCCTTATGATACATCGCTGTACTCTATGGGCTTTCTTGATGTATAACTGTTGGTTTTCTCATGACGCGGCTCATTTATTAATACGTATGGCAACTCGTCATCATGACAGATAAACCATTTATACACATCTGTGAGACAAACGTTTTTGCAAAACTGGCAATGGCTAAAAATACTCCACTTTTGAGAAGAGGTAGGATTATGAACAAACCGGTTCAGACGCCAACGTCAGTCTGGGATACCATGTTGACGCCCGATTTTTCAATCACAATTTATGAAAATACATTCGAATTGTGGCGATTACTAGTATTTTAAAGAATTTGAAATAAACTTTTCAGCAATCTTAGAATGAAAAATAAACAAAAGTTGCTTTAAATTTTATTTTAGATATCACGAGGATCGACGTAACAGTTACGTGTACCCGTGCTTAATGTTTGTAAGTATATTTCTTATATCTTAACATACATCAGCAACGTGCATAAGTAGCTTTTCAAGCTAAAATTGGATAAGAAAAATTGGCTTACCCCTTAGAACGACACCAAATTTTCTCCATTATAGTTTCACTTCCATGTGTAATTGTAGGGTATTTGACTATCGCATCTTGGGGAAAATATTTCTCAGTTTCTGTTGATAAAGATGTATGGCGATGCGTCGTTGATTCTCTGTGCACTTGGATTATTCCTTGCAAGTTTGTGGACGTAACTAAACAATATTAATTAATGGAAATGTTATCAAAGTAAGCTCATATATATTGACTCGTTTTCTTTTTCAATACAAATCCACGCTCACTTTGTCTGGACTGTCAGAGCGAAAATATTATATTTGTGATATTAAGTGATTATCTTCGAAGCTATAAATATACGTCTAGAGCAAAGTTCTTCAAATAAAATGTTCCAATATAGTCTGCATTGCAGTGCTGCAATGTCAAATGATATTTGATCGCAAGTCTTCTGCTGAAGTAAAGCACATGTTGCTGACAATTCTAGAAGAATACCAATTGCTGAACAATTATTCCTGTGCTTTTTCGTCAATTTGTCTTCGCATATTTTCAGTCTAATACGTCATGGAATTACCGACTTGTCAGGCCTGTGATTGTATTCTGATCAATCAGCGCATCCCACGGTCAATAGGACGATCAGCAATATTGCAATAGTCATTTATATACGAAAACTTGCCCATGCAATACATAGGGATTTTTTGAGCTTTAAAAATTGAAAACTTTCAGCTGAACAATTTTGATATTTTTCTAATTTTTCAGCAATATTGCAATACATTACGAAAACTTGCCCATGCAATATATAGAGATTTTTTAAGTTTTTGAAATTGAAAATTTTCATCTGAAAAATTTTGATATTTTTCTTATTTTTGCTCAAAACATAAATTGTGGGTACACGCTAGAACCGCCTCAACGAGGCGGTTCTAACGACTACCCACAATCTATGTTTTGGAGCAAAAATAAGAAAAATAGGTATACCCCTGCATACCCCAGTTTTGCTATATAAAAGTGGTGTTAAAGGGGGTATACATTACATGGACATGTTTTCCTGATGGTTCGTTCAATGGAGCCTTCGATCAACATACAACGTCTTAGAATAGAATTTACCCCAATGTTACATAACACTGTAAATGGGCAATTTTGCGATGTTTTCTTAATTATTCAATACAATTTAAAATTATTCACTTAGTATAAACTTAGAAAACACCTCAAACATTTAAATACTAGTATCTCTTGTAGAAATATCACGTTTTAAATTTTTACATTAAGTATGCTCGAACATCGAACTTAAATGTTGTGACTCACTGCAGAAGCTGAGGGCTAGGACCCTGTAAAGCCGGTTTAAGCCCCCCCCCCCCCCCGCACCAAGCAATTTTGTATTAATTACTGACCGTTCCAAGGCAATACTGCCGTTGTGGTTCTAATTGTATAATGTTTAGGTGTTCCATTTCTGTATGCAAATCTTATATGCATTTTCATATTTTAGTTAAGTCCGGATAACTGAGTGACTTCTTATTAGATAATAGCTGCTCACTCGGCTTACAATATGTTTTCTTTGTATTAGTAACTGATTGTCGATTTAGTTTTTCCCCACCTCGGGTTTTGGGGTGGGACCCAGGGAGTGGGACTTTGTTTTGATTGTGTCATTTCCAGATCACCACTTACTTCTACCTTCCCCACTTGTAGCCATCATAACACATCACGAAAACATGTCCGTGTAATGTATACCCCCTTATACCCCACTTTTATATAGCAAAACTGGGGTATGCAGGGGTTTACCTATTTTCTTTATTTTTGCTTCAAAACATAGATTGTGGGTACTCGTTAGAACCGCCTCGCCGAGGCGGTTCTAACGTGTACCCACAATCTATGTTTTGAGCAAAAATAAGAAAAATATCAACATTTTTAAGCTAAAAAAATTCAATTTTTAAAGCTCAGAAAATCTCTTTTTATTGCATGGGCAAGTTTTCGTAATGTCTACATACGCAACGCAACCGAGACTCAGCCAGATTTTGTGTGTGCTTATTGTATCATTCTGCAATGGCTCTAGATCGTAAATTCACAATACGAACCTATCACCTTTTTTTTTCATTATTATTATTATTATTATTATTATTATTATTATTATTATTATTATTGCCAATATTTCTAAGCCAAAATAAATTCACATACAACCAAACCAAAACGTTATGGTTTAAGCATTTTTCTCCACAATGGTCTATATTTTATGTGTGGGAAAGGATCTCGGGAGCATTCATAGGTTTTCCGCCCTAAGTTTGAGTGTTTCTGGCGGCTTCTGTGTTCTTTTTTTATTGAATTTTCTATTTATTTGTTATACTTGACTATTCAACACCATTTAGTCATCACTTTAACTCATTTAAGCCTGGTATCCATTTTGTGGGACATAGGCAAATAATATAGCCCCAGATGTGACGCCGCAGAACGCGGCGTCCCATCTGGGGTTATTCTGTTTGCTTAAAGAATTTCCATCGAAAATGTAAATAAAAAATCAAAATCACTCCTGGTGCCCCTAAAATGCATATGAAAGTGGACTCGTCCAAATGATAGTGATGGTAAAGTCCATTCGTCATGGGTTAAATAGAGTGCCAGCTGTACTAATAATGGACATTTACATGCGTATTGTCTGTGATATTTTAAACACCCCTTTATAAACGTAGTTCTCAGACGGTTTCTGACAGTTAAGTCAAAAGAAGGATGATATTTGTTAATAACCGCGTTCTTTTGCCTTTCATGAATTCCGCTCCCGTCACTGGCCACAGTGGTATATGGCATATTGGATGCCTCTAGCAACCTAATAAGCATTTAAATTGAATTCTTTATCTGCTTGAGCAACACTCTGAGTATATATGCCGTGCCATAACGTGATAAACAATATAGCATGTGACGATTTTAATATGAAGAACGGAACCTACGATACCTAAAAATTTTAAAATGAAAGTATGCGCTATGTATTGTTGATATTCATATTTTCATTATTACCACACTAATGTGAACTGCGTCGAGTTTTAATGTGTTGAGTATCAGTTTGTGGCTGGCTGTCTCATCTCTCTGGCCGAGGAACAGATTTGTCGTCTGCTTATGATTTCTGCTGTGATTTACATGATAACGGACTTAGATATGCGTGGTGTTGTAACGTCTGAGTGACATAAACTGATGTCAACTGTACGAGATTATGGTGGATAAAGTTAACTGTCTATCTTGTTAGTTAAAGAACGATTTACCAAATGTATGGCTATGCTTATCACCTTCCAAAATGCTAGACGAATATCCTGATTTTAGTGTATTCTATCAAGTACCATACCAATCAACGCTTCGAAACATTGTAAGCAACAAATGCAGTCTTGTCAAAAATGACTCTGATAATCATATTGGGATTCAGTTCACTGTTGCAAGCAAATACACCATTCACTTTTATGTTTTTGAATTTAACGTTGTTGAAACAAAAATCAATGTTTCCTGTAACAATCAAGATTTAAAAATACCAACCGAAGATGTTAAAATAAGCACAAAACATCATATATGTATCCATGAATCATTGTGGTTAAATACGATAAGTTACATTACGAAAACACGCCCATGCAATATACAGAGATTTTTTAATTTGTAAAAATTGAAAAAAAAAATCAGTAGAAAATCTTTGCTATTTTTCTTATTTTTGCTCAAAACATAGATTGTGGGTACAGCGAGGCGGTTCTAACGAGTACCCACAATCTATGTTTTGGAGCAAAAATAAGAAAAATAGGTATACCCCTGCAAACCCCAGTTTTGCTATATAAAAGTGGGGTTCAAGGGGGTAAACATTACACGGACATGTTTTCCTGATGCATAGGGATGAAATCACTGAAAGTCTCCACACAAAACCAATCAATGGCTACATGCATTTGACGATTATCATTAGCGGCAGTGGTCGAATGGATTCAAGCAATACAGCTGCGTTCAGTTATTAATATACCCCTGCAATTTTCAGAAATAAATTGACAACTCATCTTGTTTTTTAACAATCGTCACTGGCAACAAATGGACAACTGCAGGAATTTGTTCATAGCGACGCGAAGCGTCGCTCTTATGGTAGAAGGTGGTAAAAATGTTCTGTCCTACTCTGTTCTTCTAGATACATTGATAGAATAAAAATCTTTCACCAACCGGAACCGGAATTCGCCCGGTTAATTTGCATAAATCGGCAGGAAATGTTATTCATTGGTTAGTACCACTGATCCACAGGTACTCTTACAAATGACGTCAATGTCAGCCATTTTGAATTGTTTGACGTCATCGTGACGTTTCAAAACGCACATTGCATTAGACTAATTGATCAATTAACTTTCCATATAGTTTGACGTCATCGTGACGTTTTACAACACGCGCTGCATTATAGCATGCTAATTCATCAATTAACTTTCCATATACGAAAGCAACGAAGCGGCATGGAACATACGTGAGCACAGTGAGTGTTCGCAAATACCTTCTCCCCAGATCCCTGAAAACAAATGGTCCGTTTTCCCAGATCTCCAAAACCTCTGGAAGGTTAGGATCCCAGGGTGAGGAGGCTGTCATAAATGTAGCTTTTTTTTAAATTAACTGCACAATGGAAGTACAGCGTCGCGACAAAGGCAGTGCCTTATTTCATATTATATTTTGTTAAGTATGAGGGTAAATATTCACTCGGTATACGAAACTTCCAGATCTTGTGATGATGTATGCATAAATTGATTACATAACATATGGAGCCAAATTTCTTTTACAAAAAATAACTGATATTCGAATTTCAAAGATACCACAAGGAACCATGGTTAATGGTTTGTAATTTTATTTGTAATTTATGAAAGAATAACCGTTTTTGTACTAAGGCTGAAAATTTAGTGTCTTTATGAGCACTATTGACAAATTTACACCCTGATATTTGCATTCAATGTGCATTTTAATGTCTCATGGCGAAGCGGTTGTTGCAATATAAAACTAAAAGTTAGAGATTGATATGTTTCGTTTCGTCTAGTGGACCTCCACAAATGATATGAGCCAGTGCGTGAGAAAACCAACAATTTGGGTTTCTGCCCTGGTCTGATATAAACGAACCTGTACAGTCACAGGAGTAGGCTAGAAGCTTCTAATTTTGGATATAAGTAGAAGAGGAATTGCACTATCCATGTAGCGAAAACAAAGGCGCTGATCAGCTTGGCAGTTACTGATCTGCGTCTTTGTTTTCGCATATGCAGATTGTTTGATTTCCCATGCGACAGCTCATATAACAAAACAAATTGCAACTAACTTGTCAGACAAACATCAGTTATGAAGTTACTGACGCGAAATCGGAGACTTTAAATCAATGTGAATTACAAAATAATGTGTCTCAAACCAATCATACAGTTTGCTTATCTGAAGGTACAAGCAGGCAACGATCAGGAAAAGACGCAACCAGAAAAAGGTTCCCACTCCAAAAACCGAGGTGGGAAAAAAAACAAATTAACAATCAAGTACTTTTACCATGAAAACACATCGTAAGCCGAATGAGCAGCTATTTCCCCCAATAGGTGGCCACTAAGATACCTAAACTTAACTAAAAATATGAAAACATACATAAGGAGCCAACAGCACAAAAAACTTTAAACACCAAGACATAAAACAAAAAGAACCGCCTCAGAAGTATCGCCTTGTAACGATCAGTAAAATTGCTGACGGGCTTGAATCGATTTTACATGGCCATAACCTCATCCTCAGCTTCCGAAGTGGTTCATAACATTTAGTTAGTTCTTCGGTCCTCGTGGTGAATCTCTAACTGATCCTGTTACTGTGTTGTAAAATGCACATCACTCGTAATATTACTACAATGGTTAATTGACTTGCTTTAATTACACTGAATAATTAATGGTCACTGTTGAGGCTTATTATCCCGAAATATGCTATATGTCTAACGCTCCTTCTACTGGATGTTTTCACTGTTAATAGAGGAACTCTTAGAATTTGATATAAGCAAATTAGATGAAACAAATTCAAAGTTCTGTCATAAAAATTGCAAAACAAAACCAGCAGTCTGGTGTTAATAACATCTGATGTCAAAATGTCAAAAAATTGCAGTCTGGCTCTAAAGACATTTGAGCCACGACACAAAATATTACATGTTTGGGGTTGAGACGTTTTCAAGCACAAATAAGTATGTAAAGATAACAAAGGACTTGGATTGCGGATATGTAAAGAGAGGAAATATTTATGTCGAAAACAAACAGTTGTTCTTTGACTGAAACAAATTTGAGCCACGTCATGAGAAAACCCAACAATGTGGTTTTCATCTTTTTCTGATTGCGCCTTTTCCTGAATTTTGCCTACTTGCACCTTTTTGTCCCCCGCCTTTTCGAAGAAAAGCGGAGGGACATAGTTTTTGGCTTTCCGTCCTTCCGTCCGTCCGTCCGTCCGCCCGTGCGTCCGTCCTTCCGTCCTTCCATCCCCCTATAGGAGTATGTACCTTGTGTGTGCAACTCCTCCTACAGTTTTATTTCGATTCTTTTGAAACTTTACAGATGTCTTCATCATGCTTTGAAGATGTGCATGTGGTTTGGATATAATCCTCAGATTAATTTTGACACTTTTTTTGCAATTTGAACTTAGTCATTTTTCGGGCATTTTGATAATGAAAGTGAATAGACAGCGGGTACCTTGTGTGCGCAACTCCTCCTACAGTTTTATTCCAATTCTTTTGAAACTTTACAAATGTCTTCATCATGCCTTGAAGATGTGCATGTGGTTTGGATATAATCCTCAGATTAATTTTTGACACTTTTTTCGCAATTTGAACTTAGTCATTTTTCGGGCATTTTGATAATGAAAGTGAATAGACAGTGGGTACCTTGTGTGCGCAACTCCTCCTACAGTTTTATTCCAATTCTTTTGAAACTTTCCAAATGTCTTCATCATGCTTTGAAGATGTGCATGTGGTTTAGATATAATCCTCAGATTAATTTTTGACACTTTTTTGCAATTTGAACTTAGTCATTTTTCGGGCATTTTGATAATGAAAGTGAATAGACAAAGGGTACCTTGTGTGCGCAACTCCTCCTACAGTTTTATTCCGATTATTTTGAAACTTTACAGATGTCTTTATCATACTTTGAAGATGTGCATGTGGTTTGGATATAATCCTCAGGTTAATTTTTGACACTTTTTTTGCAAATTGAACTTAGTCGTTTTTCGGTATTTTGACAATGAAAGTGAATGGACAGTGGGTGCCTTGTGTGCGCAACTCCTCCTTCAGTTTTTAATTCAGATTCTTTTGAAACTTTACAGATGTCTAGATGATGCTTTGAAGATATGCATGTGCTTTAGATATAATCCTCAGGTTAATTTTTGACACTTTTTCGCAATTTGAACTTAGTCGTTTTTCAGGCATTTATACAATGAAAGTGAATGGACATTGTGTACCTTGTGTGCAAACTCCTCCCTCAGTTTTATTCTGATTCTTTTCAAACTGTACAGATGTCCTGACCATGATTTGAAGATTTGCATGTGGTTTGAATATAATCCTCAGATTAATGTTTGACACTGTGACATGAAGTAAATGCATGTGATTTGGATATACATTATTGTCAGATATATTTGTGTAACTAAACAATTAAGGCGGGGGACATAAATTCTCTGAATTTGCTTGTTATACCAGAGTTTTGTGGTTGTGCCGTGTGGCGGCCCTAAAAAGTCTCCCCGTACATCCATTTAATGCTCTTATTTTTCCAATCCTCAGGAATTGCTTGCAATCAGTCTGTATTTTCCTATCTCTAACTACCACAACTCTTCGATACTGTATTGAAGGTCATTAGATGACCGTCACTCGTATCTCGTTGTTTAAGCGATTCTTACGTTTCTATCCATCGACTTGTATTAGACATGGACCTGAGATGTGGGCTTCTGTTATACCTTTCTCTTTCATTCGAAAGATTTTGCATTACGATTAAGTGCATTATTTATTCTATAACCGGTTTGAGTGTCGCGCTTCTTTTGGCAGTATCAACAAAGAACTCCAAACTATATCTATTACAAAAAGATTAGGAATTACATTAACTCTCCTTAGGTTACATGCCGCGTCTACTGTACGGATTCCTCATTCAACTAACAATTTTCAAAATTTATTACCTAATGTTAGGGTGACACCTCTAAATTTATTTTCGGCATCTACTGTTAATCTACACGGAGCTTCTAACTCTAATTTGTTTCTTAATAATCTTCAGATAAGGTTATCTCCACTCAAATCACCAATTTTACGTAAATATATTTATCCGTTCAAGAGACCTGGACTGTACCCTAGTATTTCTAAGAGCAATGCCAAGAAGTGCAACTGTTGCAATCATTTATGCTCTAAGACTACTATCACTTCATCTGTGAATGGTAGGATTTTTTCAGTGGTTAATGATTCCGATTTAGACTGAAAATCGATGGATCTTGTATATGTTCATACTTGAAATACAAACAATGTAAGATGCAATATGTTGGACAAACTTGTCGAACTTTACAAAAACGATTTGGTGAGCACTATCGAAGAATCAAAAAGCCCAAAAATAATGATACCTTTCTGTACAAGCATTTTAAGCGCACTGGTCATTCTCCCAATAATGTTATTGTTCAACCATTGGAGAAAATCTCATATGATTCTTCTGTTAGATTCAAAAATATCAAACGATTTGAAACTGAACTTAAATGGATAAAATTATTGCAAACACCCTTTCCACTGTGATTTAACGACAACATTTACCATGAGGGTAATATTTCCAAAACGCCCGATTTTGATGTACTTACACTTTCAAAGTCTCGTAAACGTAAATCTAGATCTCATGGTATACGGAAAAAGGGTAATGACAAACGTAAACGGTGCGCTACAATGAAATTGAACATTTCCCTTAATGATTTAGCGGTTAAACTAAGGATTCACGGTCGCCATCATGCTTTCTTATCTTAGTTCTCTACCTATTGCTATATTACGCTCCTTGGACACAGAGGCTAATAGATTTTACGTTAGAAATCATCAAATGTATGACACTGCACTGTTAACAAGATGCTATACTCAACATGCTCTTCGTCCAGTTATCGATTCCGAATCTAATCACATTAGATGTTTTATTAAAATTCCTTTCATTAATAAAGCAATTGACTTTATTGATTTACCCAGCATATTCCAGGACAAATTAGTGATACAGTCTATACCTACGTACTTCCAAAATTCAGAACCTCCTATTATTTGTTACAGATATAATAAACCAATCAGAAATACTATTTTTAATTTCAATAAACTTGTTTCTGATCTTGAGATCCATTCTTATACTCCTAAGTCTTGAGATTGTAAAGATTCAAAATATGTTTATCAACCAGCCGGACATATAACTACTGGAAATTTATAAATAATTTCGGATTCTAGAATTCGCAAAATTGTTTCTAAAGGTCCGAAATCTACTCTGTATATAACATTACCAGATAATCTAATTAAAGAAAAACTTCTGGATTTGATAGAGTAGACCTTCAAAAGGGCATTAAAAACTATGGTTCACTTTATTTGGCCTGTAATGACAGAAAGGCCTTTTTCACTTCCTCTGACCAAAGTCGGTATACACTTTGGTCATGTCAGAATGTGTGCGACGCCTTATCCTATCTCCTGGATAATATTTATATTAGATTTGGAACCAAGTTATACAGACAAATTGTTGGAATTCCGATGGGTACAAATTGCGCACCTCCCGTAGCTGATTTATTTTTATACTGCTACGAAAGAGATTTCATGGATTCTCTTAACCATGATAATCAAGCTGATGTTATCGAGGCTTTTAATTCGACTTCTAGGTACCTTGATGACCTTTTGAACATTGGCAACCCTTATTTTGAAGGTATGGTCAATCAAATTTATCCACCTGAACTACAGTTGAACAAAGCCAATATCTCAGATACCGAAGCCCCCTTTTTAGATTTACATCTTTCTGTTGCAAATGGATTTGTTTCTTCTAAAATTTATGATAAGCGCGATGTCTTTGATTTTGATATAAAAAAAAATCGTTTTTGGATGGTGGCGTTCATCGTCGTGCTTCTTACGGTGTATACATTTCTCAACTTATTAGGTTTGCTAGAGTCTGCAATCATCTTCAACGCTCGAAATAAATGTTTAACGGCTAAACTTCTCCAACAGGGTTATCGGTATCATAAACTTCGAAAAACATTTTCTAAATTTAATCGCAGACACTATGAGTTGATTTCAAAATTTAATGTTTGGTTAAAGAAGCTTTTAGGTGAGGGCCTTTCGGAACCAGAATTTTATGGTGACTTGGTTTACAAATTTAAGAAACTTATAGGAAGGAATGATTTTTCTTTTCAGTTCAGAAAAATCATCACACGTTACAGACGTATAGGTTATAACTTGAATGTTATGCGACAGTCTGCATGCTTAGTTTTTAACTCAATCATGGTTGATAACTATGCTGCCTTCTTTAATTGCACGCCGGTGGGTCGGGCGACAGACTCTATGATGGCCTCGACTTGAAGCTATTCATTTTAGTTGGTTGGGGCCGGAGCTTCTTGTCTGTTGCTTGGTCCACCGGGGTCCAACTGGTGTTTTTCTTTTGCTCCGGAGTTAGTAAGTTATTCGGCGCCCAGGGATCTCCATCGTCGGGCAGCTTACTGAATCTGCTGAGCCCACGTTTTTGATTCATCAGGATGTTTATCGTGAACTTGATGATTCATTGATTAGTTAGGGATTCACCACGAGGACCGAAGAACTAACTAAATGTTATGAACCACTGCAGAAGCTAAGGGTGAGGTTATGGCTATGTAAAATCGATTTAAGCCCGCCAGTAATTTTATATATCTGATCCTTCCAAGACGATACTTCTGTGGTGGTTCTTTTGTTTTATGTATTGGTGTTTTTAAAAAAAATTGTGCTGTTGGCACCTTATGTATGTTTTCATATTTTAGTTAAGTTTAGGTAACTGAGTGGCCACCTATTGGGAAAACAGCTGCCCATTCGGCTTACGATATGTTTTCATGGTATAAGTACTTGATAGTTAATTCAGTTTTTTCCCATCACGGTTTTTGGAGTGGGAATCTTTTTCTGATTGCGCTTTTTCCTGATCTTTGCCTACTTGTACCTTTTTCGAACAGGTCCGACACAAACTGAGCTGTACAATCGATGTTGGAAAGTTTGGATTTAGAAAGGCATTGTACTAGCGAAAACAAAGGCGCTGATCAGCTTCGCAGTTACTGCGATGCTGATCTGCGCCTTTGTTTTTGTCTATACAGATTTTTGGTGTTCCCATGTGGCGGCTCTTTGTTTGAGATTTTTACAGGAATTTAATTGACATTACAACTGACAGTGACTTAACTACATGTTTTTGCAATAACACAGTTAAATCGTTATTTGCATTTCACTCAACTTTGTCACTTATACGCACTCTAATAGGCAAGATTTTTGTTTAAAGTCAGTGCAAATGCTGACATTGCGTGACTTAAAACAGGCGGCAAAGTGAGAAAATCCGTGCATGTTACATGTATAACGAATTAAATTATTTTGATGCAAAAACATGGAAATAGGGTATGAATTAAAAATACAGAAACGTTTTGCTTCACTGTCTTTAATGTACACTATTTTCCAAGGTGTAGTATATCTTTTAATTTAGCAATGTCCTCCGAAAATCTGTTAACTTTGGCTTCTTTTGATATACTGTCAGCCTGAAACAATTACGCAATTTAAGTCATTACGGTATTAGAGTCATTAGAGAAAATGTGTTTTTTTTCTTAATGCTTGCTACTTATTTAAATTATGCAGATCTTCGCCAGAGCCCAGCCAAATCGCTACCCGGACCGTTATAAGATCGTGATTCAGATCATAGTGAAATTCTACTTTACTCAAATATACATATACTTATTTATATTTTCCCTATTCTAACAAAGTTAATTCTAATCAATCAGGAAGAAAGTTCCGTTTTTGTACCATGAATATATTTTAATTTGTATACCACTCAAAGGTGACCTCACTACTCATGTTCATAAGAAATCATAAGACTGCATTATGCCATTAATGCAGCCATTAATGCATTTCCTCATGTTTTTTTAATTGCAAGATTTGTCTACTCTTATCCATGACGATTAGGTTATGTTTGCTTACATTTCTTACTTACCGTTCTTTCGTTGATAACATTGTTGTAGTTTGGATTGTATATTCTATGACCATTGGAGCGCCTCACGTGATCAGGCATGTCACGTGTTCCGTGAAGTATAAGATTGACAGATTTGATAACACCGGTGTTTCCTTTGCCAGCCTGTGAAAATGTTTAAACAAAAAATTAAGGTTTACAATGATGAGCACAAAAAGTATTTAAACAAGATAAATGACAGCATGTGTAAAGTCAGTGCGATTATAATAGCCTGTGATAAGGACAGTGAAAATTAATTATTAGAGTCTCGCCAAAATTCTTCTGTAGAATAAGTTTTCTATATGAATTTTATATTCCAATTTGGCTGTCGTCGACGTCTAGATTCTGAGAGGCTGTGTGTGTTGATACAAAGGCAAATAAGTAAATGAAAACTACTGTATACATTATCATGACATTTTATTGAAAATACAATTTTCACTCCGTTCCAACATTATTCAATGTCAGTTTTATGTGCATCAGGATAAAATGTTAGTGGAACAAATAATCCTGTACACCCCACATTTGTGTAGTGAAACTTGGGTATATAGGGATATACAAGTTTTCTTATTACTGATCCTAACTACTCGTTAGAATCACCTCCAGGAGGCGGTTCTAACGCGTATCCACAATAAAAGTTTTCAGCAAATATACAGAAACTATTAACACATTTTGACTGAAAAATTTCAATTTTTACAGCTTTGGAAAAGTCTTTTATTGCATGTGCGTGTTCTTGTAATGGTAGTCTTTACCCTGTCCTTGATGGTCATTTTCCAGGTCCCCCTTGGATCCTCACCCCAGTTGTGGACAGACATAAAGGTCCAGTTCTTGAAACCTTCTTGGGACATATCCATTGGCCTTTCAGACAGCAAAACTGTCTTCGTCCCTGTTAAAAATAATGTACCCATGCTTGACAGATCGACTTGTCCCTCTGACTCTACTACTCTAAGCAAACAGAATAACTATGACGGGATAGCCGCCCTTGGAAAAATACGTTGGTGCTTGTAATATGCAAATTTCAAACTCGAAACTTTGTGAATCGAGTAAGTGTTGAGTATATAGCGCACTTAACCACCCTTGGTGGATGAGCATGCTTTTCCACCGACGGGGTTTGCTGTGGCTTGGCTCGGCAGTTCGTTACATTTGGTGGCAGTGTAGGGATAATGACAACTACCAGACCGGAGTTGCCTTACCCATGTGTTCCCAGGCCTAGACTCGGGACGAGTCTTCTCGGAGGGGGAAGTAGTGTGACGGGATAGCCGCCCTTGGAAAAATACGTTGGTGCAACGTATTATCGGCATATTGAGTGCTTGTAATATGCAAATTTCAAACTTTGTGAATCGAGTAAGTGTTGAGTATATAGCGCAGTAAACCACCCTTAGTGGATGAGCATGCTTTTCCACCGACGGGGTTTGCTGTGGCTTGGCTCGGCTGTTCGTTACATAACTCTACTGTAGATGTTTGTCTATGTACCACAATCGGTCATGTAGCAAACCTAACAATACCAGCAAATAAAACTGTGAATTAGCATGCTAGTAATTAGCATTCAT